>JAKEPQ010001005.1:77660000-80060000 GCA_024500445.1 Entomyzon cyanotis | reverse complement strand
TTTATCATAACACATGGTGGGGAAAAAAAGTATGAGATTCTGATGCTGTACCTGAAACATCAGCAGAAAGTCTTTTGCTGTTGCTGATGTATTGCTGTCTGAAAAAATCAAAGGAATACTGATTCTTCTAAAAAGATAGGAACAGGTACACCTCATCAGCAACACTGTAATGCACTCACATTTCCCCAACACAGAAACTATTAGTGAAAGTAGGGTTTGAATTCAGAATTTCCTGGATCTATTCAATCTTGGATACTTTCCTGAAACTTTGAACAAGAATACTAGTTTTGGCAAGGTGTTCTTTTTCTGGCTTGAACATGTGTCCAGTAGGAACTGGACTGGAGACCACACACATTAGTAACAATCTGTTAGTTATTAGTCCCTAGAGCAGGACTTGGAACAATTATCTGAAGAAGTGTTCTTTCTCTTGCAACTAATGCTTATATTTCTCAGTGTCCCTTAGGCATAACATTATTTCTGCTTAGCTGAAACTGTTGAAATTGAAAGGTCCTCTTTTTATTTTAAGGTTTCATTCAGTTTAAGTCAAGCAGGATTACTGAGCTGACAAGATTTTAAAATAATACTTTTTACAGAGACCTGTTCAGATAATTTTGTATTTTGCTTTGTTTAGTATGTCTTTGCATATTCATGGATTTTTCATGCAAGCAAAAAGCCACTGTCTTCTGAAAATAATTTTGGAAATGTAATAAAAAATGTTGCATTTCCATGAACATTGAAAAGAATAGTTTTTGTACCTGTGCAAAATGCTAGACACAGCTTTCCTTTGCTTATGACATTTTCCAGACAGAGCATATTCACTTTAAAAAACAGTTGAACTAGCTGTCAAATTAAATGCATCAAAAAACAGAAGAGTTTATCAATATTTCTTTCCAAGTAATCTTAAATGCATTTAAATGATGTTCTATCAAGGTCTCCTAGTTTTTGTTTATCTGATTATTCTGCTTTCTCTTAACTTTTTTATCTTCCAAGACACTGTCACATTAATCGCATTTGTGATTTAGTTCCAAATGAAACAACCAATATTATTATTGTATGTTGAGCTATGTGTCCTCTGCATTATTACAGAAGGCAGTCTACATGAGAGAGAGACCACAACTATTATCTGTGCATATAAACTTTCTGGAAAATCCTTGAAGAAACATTTTTTCAGAAAATAACTTCAAACTAATTTCAGAATTTAACTTATTTCAGCGCTAAGTATTGAAGGCCTGTATTTTGTTGATGATGCAAGCATTATGAACTAGAATTTCCAGTGGCTTTTGGTCTACTTTTATTTGTTTCAGGAAAGAAAATCAAAGTTCACTAGAGTGTGATTTTACCATCAGTTTTCATAGATAGTAAAGCTTCCAGTGTACTTATTCCTCAATGGAACAATGAATATAAGTAATTTAGAGCTATGATGTCTTTCTGGAGTGAATTTCGTTTGAACTGAGACACTAAATTTGATCTATGAAGGGCAAGAAGGTGATAATTACTTTCCCTTGTCTGGCATAGAAAAGTGAATTAGATGAGATTACAAATCTCTTGAGCAAAACACTCCCTGCAAAGCAATTAGAGAATTAGAAAAGGTCACAATGAAAGTTTACTGTAACCTGACAAGCACATGCTTTGAGTGGGGTTTTGGTTTTTTCTTTTTCCTTTTTTTTTTTAAATTACACAAGCTCAGTTGAGTTATCATAACATGACTGAAAAACTTGGTTAAAATACAGACCAAAACAGGTATAGCTGTATTAACTGCCTTTGCTAAAGTTTGAATTCCCTCTAGGCTATCGCATTGGGTGAGCAAGACTTCAGCTGCCATATGCAACTTCATTATGTTTTTTTGCAGCCAATTAATATACATTTTGGGGAAAAAAATCTGGTTGTCTGTGAGAAAAGAGAAGTAATTCATGTGTGTAGCCTCTTTAAGTACTCTGAGAGCCCTAGACTCTAAAAATTTGTATGCTTCTCCTGGGCAGCAGATTTGGTCAAATTCCATGATGCAGTGGGACACAGTTTGAAATACTGTCTGCACCCTAGTGCTCAAATGAAGTTTGAATAAAGAAGATAGCAGTTTGAAAATGGGAGCAAACAGATACAGTTGCTTATTGGCTATGTACCTTCACGTGTTCCCTGTCATGAGAGAGCATCACAGCCACAAATACTGCCTGTGCATGCTGTCTTGTTTATCGTCCTGCTGAGAAGGGGAGCATTCCTTTTCAGATGATTTCCATTTACAACATATCATGTGCTCAGAGCATGCTCAGAACATGCTCAGAACAAAGGGAAATCTGACACTAAGTACATGCTGATCATATCTGCTCCAAATATGATAACTGTTCTCATACGCTGCAGCAACACACTCCCTCACTAAAAAATACAATGACTCATAAAAAGGAAAAAAATAAGGATCTATAACGGAAACACACTGTCCCCTGAGATGGTTAAACAATTTATAAAGCTTGAAAGATCTTGACATTTCTTTCACAGGTGGACTAGTGGTTAGCTTTGTGAACTAAATTAACGAAACTTGATAGTTTGGAAACTGGAGTTAATACTTTGTTCTCTGGACAACAGTCACTTAGACACAGCATAAAAAGGAGAGGAATGGATGCCAGAAAAACTTATTAGTTAGCTGACTGTGTTTATTGCAATGTTACATATAAGACAGCTACAGAAATGAAGAGATTTATTAAAATTCAAAACTATATTTAGTACTAGGAATGGAAGTCGAATCATTTAAAAATTCCTAAACATTGACTCTAACCATTGCTTTGCATCTGCTGATACCAAAAGATTTTTGCTTTTTATATATTTTTCATATATTCGTAGCTCTGTAGACTATTATTGTATAGTTATATCGTTTCTTAGCTAACTACCCTGTTAGGTTAGATGAACACATTCCTGGAATCCTGTTCTAATCTTGCTTCTTCAGTGAACCAAGGCCATGTCACTTTCTCATGTATTTAGACATAAATTGTGTGGGGCTAGAAGCAAGCGGGAGGCTACGTAGGGAGTCAAACCAAGGAGGGAATTACTTCATTAACTGAACTTTCTAACTGGGGATTCTTGTCAATTATGCTGATTTGCTAAATTTATGAAAGTGCTGAGGCCCTACTTCACATGTGCATTCCACCATAAGTGCACCTGGAGGACTTTTGATAAACAGTAACTGGTTTTTATAATTTTAATCTTGTTTGGTTTGTGATTTTAGGGCTGAAAAGGCATCGCTGCTGATTATCTAATTCAATCTTTTTCCTTACTGCAGAACAAAATAGTATCACTGATGATACTATTTCTACAAAGACAAAATGGTTGGTTTCTTTCAGCATGTGTTTTATAAATTGGGTTCTTGAAGTCTTGTAGACTGTATCTTAATTTAATGTCACTGTAGTTTAAAAAAATTAATTAGATTTGATTACTTATTTCATCTAAAACTGAAGTTATTTTTATTATTAATTGATCTATTTATTGCATGAAGTACAAATTAAAAGTTATTTTACTTCTTCTATGTCTCAGTAACGTTTTATCATAATTCTTTTCATCTTCCATGCTTTTAAATTTCCTGTTGTGTTAAGTAACTGAGGTTCAACATTAAAGTTTTTAAGTGAAATGTAATAAAGTTTTGTGCTAAAACTTGAGGAGCAATCCAAATTAAACTTAGGTTGTCTCATATATTTTCTCCAATCTTGAACCAAACATGGCTGAAATGCTTCAAAACTGCATTTAAACTGGAGTAGTACGGTCAGTTTTGCTCTGGCAAAGATGGAAAGGAATGCTTTTTAATGTCTCAGGACACGCGCTAATTCCCACTGATTGCTTACAGCTTGTGGCTGGGAATGAGGGCCTTCAAGGAAAACTCTCAAAATATCCTAAAAGGCCTACCTCTGCTCCTGAGGCATTTCTGGCTTGATGGGAAGTGAAAAGACACATTGTAAGAAAACCGCTGATGTTTTCAGAGAATTGATTGCTGAACTTAATGACCTGGAAAAGTGCTGACAGTCAGGTAGTGCCTGTCACCATGCAGCACACCCCCAACCTCACGCCATGCATTGCTCCCCCCTTACAGGTTACTGCCTCATTACATAATGGTGGGACATGGGATCAAGCTCTGGCATTGCTACTTTAGAGGTGGTGTTATTGGCTTGAACTGCTTTTATGGTAGTTTGTTAAGGGTGCAGGATGTGTATGTATTATTAGGTCTCTGACAATCCTGCATGCTGAAAACAGCTGAAACTCTTACTTCCCCCAGTTGTCTACCTTACCCACTTCCCGACATTGCTATTCCTGAACGAGGTATGTCTCATCCCATCATGAACTCATCCCATCATGAACATCATGAACATACACCAGGCTGAAAAGTGCAGCAGCTGATTGACAAATATCAGATATCCATGCCTCAGGGACAGCATCCCTCTCAGAGGGACACGGTGGGTAAGTGGGAACCATAAGTGTTTCAGACTTCTGGTTTTATCTGTCACAGACTGTGTGACAAGCTTCTTAAAGTATTGTAGTAGATGTTCACTTAAGTGCAGGAAAACCAAAGTTTTAGTAAACTGAAACGTTTTGAAGTTCTGACCAGTAACATGCTGCTAATTGACTGGTAAGATACTGTATGAATATGTAATTCACATTGTTTCTCCGTTTCATGGTACAAGAAAGAGAGTTCTTGGCAAAGCTGGGATTCTCCAACATCACAAGAATTCATATGATGTCTTTCCTAAATGCAATAAACAGCTCCCCGCAGTTTCCAATTAAAATGCTTATCTTTGATGAATTGTGGTTTATTTTACTTTGCTTTATGTCAGTCTAGAATGGAACAATACAGGACTCTAATCTTTACTGCTATCTATTTTTCAAATCTTCCCTATGGTACTGTTGCAAGAAGGACTATGTCAGGTTAGTGGTAATTAAAATAAAAAATGCAAGCAGTCAACCTGCTTTATGATACTTTGCTGTAATAAGTATTCTTCCATTCCTTGATAGAGGGCAAAATACAAACCAACAACACAGCCATAAAACTATCATTTCCAGGATTGAGAGGATAAGTTGTTCACAAAGCAAAACCACTCAGTACTCACTTTGATTCAGATTTAATTTTAAAATCAGGAATTACATTAAAAGTGTAGTCATGTTGCAGTGTTTTACTAATTACATCACTATTCTCCATCAGCTGTAGATACTTCAGAAAGTTTAATCAGAATTCATATGCCTCTGGAAATCTGTTTGGTGAAGAAAAATATATTAGCTGGTATTCATTTTCTGGCTTTCTAAATCATTCCATTGCTATTCAAGGATTTGCATTATGTGCAGCTCATATCCATTACAGTGAGTTTATGCGGAAGAGCACTTTCAGATTTTCATTTGTGTGGGACAACAGTGATTTGTCATTGTTATGATACAATTACTAAGGTTCTTAGAAATACGTCTGCCCAAATTAAGGTGCAAATGAGACCATATGCCAGTCCATAGTACAGGTTTTATTTGATAGTAAATATGAGAGAGAGAGAGAGAGAGAGAAAAGGAGAAGTAGGAAAAGAGGTGGGGGGGACAGAGAGGGACAGGGACTGGACAAAAGGAATATCACTGCTCCGTGGGTCCCGCTGGTGTCCTGATGATCCTCTCCAGCTGGTCTTCTCGGTGGTGGTGGTCCCCTGAAAGCATAGAATGCCATGAGTTAATATACCCTCAAGCCCGGTGGCAATGTCCAGGCACGTCCCCCCAGGGGAGGGGGCAGTCTCTTGCAGCAGGATCTGTTACATCACATACAGTCCTGTGGTGCAAGGCCTAGCACTTTGGGGGGTTCTTTGATGGATTGTGACATTGCTGAAGGAGAAAAATGTCCAATACTTTACCCCTGTACTGACTCATGAATAATGGCCAATTCTCTGTGGGGGTGGGTGGCCTTCAGGGAAGAGATGGCCATACAGATGGGCTCATGACCAAGGTGTGGACTTAACCATGGACAATGTTGTACATGCTATCCATGAATGTGAAAAATGAGCTGAAATTAAGCAAGCCAATCATTTAAACTCTCTCCGGTATGGAGGATGGTGGCTGAAATATAAATATGGGCAGGCCTGGCAGACTGACTATATGACAACCCCACAAACCTGTCAAGGCAAATGCCATGTATGTGCAATGGTAGAAATAACCACCGGATGGCTGGAAATATATCCTGTGCCTCATGCCAGTCCCCAGAACACTATTCCAGAAATAACTGAGTCAGAGAACAGCTCTCATTTCCAAGACAATCTAACAGACACTTGGGCCAAAGAACATGGCACTGAATGTGTATGTATATCACAGTCCCTATCATGCACCAGCCTCTGGACAAACTGAACAATGCAATGGACTGTTAAAGACCACACTGAAGGTAGTGGCACCTTCAAATATTGGGATACACATTTAGCAAAAGCCACCTGCTTAGTCAACAATAGGGAATCTGCAAGTTGGGCTGGCCCTGCCCAATCAAAACTTCTATGTTGTATAGAAGGGAATAGAGTTCCTGTAGCACACATTAAAGATATTCTGGAGAAAACAGTCTGTTTACTCATGCCTCAGACAATGACAAAACCACTCATGGAATTGCTTTTGCTCAAGGACCTGGGTGAACTTGGTAGGTAATGTGGGAGGATCAGGAAGTCTGGTGTGGGCCTCCATGGGATTAGATTTTGGGTAAGAATAACTAAATATTTAAATTTCGGGATGTTAATTACCATATAACACAATGTACTATCAGTTCTATGGAGATAGCCAACGAGAGACAGTCCTCTGTGAACTTCTCTGGCATGGATCCAATCTCATGCGCAGCATCCTGCCTGAATTTCTGCAGCACCATGAGTGTTTCTGTCCATAGGGTGCAGACTTCTGAGCCGAGGCCAGGCTTCTTCCATCCCAGGAGCAAGGCCTTTCTCTCTCTTGCAAGGCCCTTGCAGCCTTAACTCTCTATATGGGACTCCCACTAGATCACTGTTTTCTCCAGGCATCCACTTGCTCCTCTGGCCTGGGCACCTCCCCATGGGCTGTGGGTGGATCTCTGCACCCCCATGGACTCCACGGGCTGCAGGGGGACCTCCTGCTCTCCCCATGGTCTTCACTATGGCTTGCAGAGTGTTTTCAGCTCTGGTGGCTAGAGCACCTCCTCCCCTTTCTTCCCCACTGATGTTGGTGTCTCCATGTTGTTTTACCTTCACATATTTTCACCTCCTCCCCTAGCAAAAAAGAAGCTCGTGACTACTTTGTTTTAACTTCTTCTTATGTATGTTTTCACAGAGGGGTAACTAGCATTTCTAATTGGCCCAGACTTGGCCAGCAGCATGTCCATCATCTTCAGAGCCATCAGAGATTGACTCTACCGGACATGATGAAAACCTTCCAGAACCTTCACACAAGGCCCACAGGAGCCATCTTTGTGCCCCTCCCCACCCTGCAGACACTTCTTCAGGCCTACCACAACAGCTTCTGAAGGGTTTAAATTTCTCTTAGATGTTAAAGACACCTTGCTGATGTTCTGGGCTAAGCAAAACCACCACAATGTGTTACCTCCTCATCTGGTGACATAAAAAATCTTTGGCTTCTGATCAGTCCCTCATCACTTTCAAGATTCCTGCATGACTGGGTTTTCCTATATGAGCTTGTATGATCAGTTCAACCCACTTCATGCAGCATCAGTTGCATGATGTGCCGAATAGACCCTCCCTTTGAACATTTAGCCCAGCACAGGCAACCCAAGTGCCAAAAGGAGCTGTGCTTCAATGGCAATCATTTCCAAAGCAATTTGAACACCTTCATAAGCTGACAGTATCTCTTCTTTAGTTGCAGAATAGCAGTCTTCAGATCCTCTCTCTCCCCAACTCCAAAATCGTCTAGTTAACCACCACTCTCCCCTGGTGCTCTCTGCAATAGTTTCCAGGTAGGACCATTCTTCCTGGCTGCGGTGTAGAGCACATTTTTTATATCCTCTAGAATCATAGAATGGGTTGGGTTGGAAGGGACCTTAAGGTTCACCTAGTTCCAAGCTATACCCACACGATGAAATTATCCAAAGCCCCATCCAACCTAGCCTTGAATACTGACAGGAATGTGACATCCTCAGAGGAGCAGTTTATTTTGTGGTGGTGGATGAGACCACCTCAAGAACTGCTGAGGAGCCGAGTGGTCCCAGTACAGCAGGATTTCGCTGGTGGGAAAAATCCTAAGATCTGAATACACCCCTTGGGAATAAGATGGTCCCTCCGCAGACTATGTAAATCCTCCTATGTTGCTTGGCTGTAACCTAACCCCTGACTCCATCCCTCCCTTCTCCCCATTGGTTGTGGTGTCCCCCCACCTTCTCTCCCTTGACCCTCAGATGATCCCTATATCTAGGGATACCTAGGGTCTCTTCTTCCTCTTTCACCCTGGAACCCTTCAGAATAAACCTCTGGAATATCCAGCTGATTGAGCCTCTGGATTCTTTGTCTCTGGTAACGCATGAGCTATCCATCTCCCTGGGTGAGTAAGAATCTGTGCCTTACACCAGCTTGGGTGTGAGAAAGGTTGTTCTGTACAGCACCAGAGCAGTGCTGGCTGGAGTGATCTCACAATAGCCTCAGAGACACTTTCAGTAAACGCAGAGGCCTGTTCCACCCTCCAACCACCCACTGCGTTATTATTTCAGTGTCTCACCACCATTATAGTGAAGAGTTTCTTCCTAAGATCTAATCCAAATACCACAGAATCACAAAATCGTCTGGTTGGAAGAGATCTTCAAGATCACCAAGTTCTACCCATATCCTAACACTTCCTCAACTAAACCATGGGACTGAGTGCCACATCCAATCTTTTTATAAATACATCCAGGGATGGTGACTCCACCACCTCCCCAGGCAGATGATTCCAGAGCTTTATCACTCTTTCAGTAAAAAACTTTTTCCTAACATCCAACTTGAATTTCCTTTGGCACAGCCTGAGACTGTGTCCTCTTGTTCTGTCAGTTGCTGCCTGGAAAAAGAGACCAACCCCCACCTGACTACAACCACCCCTCAGGTAGTTGTAGAGAGTGGTAAGTTCTCCTCTGAGTCTTCTTTTCTCCAGGCCAAACCACCCCAGCTCCCTCAGTCGTTCCTCATAAGGCTTGTATTCCAAGCCCTTCACCAGCCTCATTGCCCTCCTTTGGACACACTGAAGTGTCTCAACATCCTTCCTGAACTGAGGAGCCCAGAACTGCATACAGTACTCTAGGTGCGGCCTCACCAGTGCCAATTACAAGGGAAGAATGACTTCCCTGGTCCTGCTGGCCACACTATTTCTAATATAGGCCAGGATGCCATTGGCCTTCTTGGCTACCAGGGCACACTGCTGGCTCATATTCAGTCGGCTGCCAACCAGTACCCCCAGATCCCTTTCTGCCGGGGCACTGTCCAGCCACACTGTCCCCAACCTATAGCATTGCAGGGGATTGTTGTGGCCAAAATGCAGGACTCAGCACCTGGACTTGGTGAACTTCATCTTATTGGACTCTGCCCATCTATCCAATCGTTCCAAGTCTCTTTGCAGAGCCCTCCTATCTTCCAACAGATCGACACACACCCCCAGCTTGGTGTCATGTCCAATTTTACTAACAGTAGATTCAATATCCTCATCCATGTCGCCAATAAAAATATTAAATAAAACCAGCCCCAGCACTGATCCCTGAGGGACACCACTAGTGACTGGCCGCCAACTGGATGCAGCACCGTTCACCACCACTCTCTGGGCTCAGCCATCCAGCCAGTTCTTAACCCAGCAAAGAGTGCACCTGTCCTAGCCATGAGCTGCCAGCTTTTCCAGGAGTTTACTGTGGGAAACGGTGTCAAAGGCCTTGCTGTAAGTCCAAATAGACAATATCCACTGCCTTTCCCGCATCCACCAGGCAGGTCACCTGGTCATAAAAGGAGATCAGGTTGGTCAAACACAACCTACCCCTCCTAAACCCATGCTAGCTGGGTCTAATCCCCTGGCCATCATGTAAGTGTTGTGTGATAGCACTCAAAATAAACTGTTCCATGACCTTACCGGGTACCAAGGTTAGACTGACTGGCCTATAATTTCCAGGATCCTACTTCCTACCCTTCCTGTAAACGGTCACACTGGCCAGCTTCCAGTCATCTGGAACCTCACCGGTGAGCCAGGACTGTTGATAAATGATGAAGAGTGGCTTTGTAAGCTCTTCTGCCAGCTCCCTCATCACCCTGGGATGGATGATGATCTGGTCCCATAGATTTATGAACATCCATGCGGCTCAACAGTTCTCTGACTGCTTCCTCCTGGATAATAGGGGAACCATCCTGCTCCCTGACACCATCTACCAGCGCAGGAGGAGAGTTGTCCTGAGGACAAACCATCTTTCCAATAAAGACTGAGGCAAAGAGGGCGATAAACGCCTCTGCCTTCTCCCTATCTGCAGTCACTAAATTCCCTTCCACATCCAGCAGAGAACCGAGATGGTTCTTACCCTTCCTTTTGCCATTAGTATATTTGTAAAAACATTTTTTATTATCCTTCACAAAAGTTGCCAAATTAAATTCTAACTGAGGTTTGGCCTCTCTAATTTTTTTCCTACATGTCCTAACAACCCCTTAAATATTTCCTGAGGTACCTGACCCTCCTTCCAAAGATGATCCATCCTCTTTTTATTCCTTAGTTTCTTCATAAGCTCCTTGTCCGTCCAGGCTGCACATTTACCTCGTCAACTCATCTTTCCACACACAGCAACAGTCTGTTCCTGTACTCTCAAGAACTCTGTTTTGAAGCATGCCCACCCTTCCTGAACTCCTTTGTTTTTAAGGGCTGCTTCCCAAAGAACTCTCCGAGTAAATCTCCTGAATAGGCCAAAATCTGCCCTCCAGAAGTCTAGTGTGAAAGTTTTATTGATGTCCCTCCTGATTTCACCAAATATTGAAAACTCTATAATTTCATGATCACTATGCCCTAGATGAGCTCCAACCACCACATCTCCCACCAGCCCACTTCTATTAGCAAACAGCAGATGTAATGTAGTCCCTCCCCTGGTCGGCTCACTCACCAGCTGTGACAAGAAGTTGTCCTCCACACACTCTAAGAACCTCCTAGACTGCCTCTTTTCTGCTGTGTTAAGTTCCCAGCAGATGTCTGGTAGGTTAAAGTTACCTACAAGTCACCTACAATATCTCCTCTTTCAATTTAAAACCATTCCCCCTTGCCCTATTGCTGAGTGTCCATGTAAAAAATTGCTCTCTCTGTGTTTTCCGAGCCCCCTTCAAGTACTGGAAGGATGCAATTAGATCTCCCCAGAGTCTTCTCTTCTCCAGTCTGAGCAACATGAACTCACTCAGCCTGTGTTCACAAGAGACATTCCTCAGTCCTCTAATCATCTTTGTGGCCCTCCACTGAATATTCTGCAACAGGTCCATGTCTCTCCTGTGCTGAGAGCCCTAGAGTTGGACACAGGGTCTTATGAGAGCAGAGCAGATGAGGAGAATTACCTCCCTCGACCTGCTGACCACACTTGATAGAGACCATAATGTGGTTGATGTTTTGGGCAACAAGCATCCACTGTCAGCTCAAGTCCAGTTTTTCATCCGTCTTGGCAAGACTGTTCTAACAATGAGTTCATCTCTCAGGTGTAACTCTTGCACTTGGACTTGTTGAACCTCATGAAGTTCTCATGAAGTTCTCTAGTTTGTCCAGGTCCCCATGGATGATATGCCTTCCTTCTATTGTGTCAACTGCACCACTGAGCTTGGTATCATCTGTAATTTTTCAAACTTTTTAACATAGTGTTCCTGGAACAATGTACATAGATCCCTTCAGGGCAGTCTCAGCCTTTAACGCAGTTCACTAAAAAAATTGAAATGAGTATCACCCAGTGTGCTATGTCTGTCATATGAGACCTTTAAAACTAAGGATGAGGAAAAAGTCACCCATTGTTTTATGCAAAATCAAAGCACTTACAGTCTAATTTGTGAGCACAAATGTTTTTGCTGTTGCTTAGTATAATTTCAGTTCCAGCAGTACATGAAAAAGGAAATAGAACAACCTAAGACTAATTCAATAAACCTAATTCTCTTAAAATTGTGGCTTTACCTAATGACAGTTGAATATTGGGAATAGGATCTAACTTACGGACTTGAAAGAAGCATGTGTAAAGCCAAGTATATGTTAAGTTTTGGTGAGTTGACACCATCATAAAAGGCACCCCTTGACTTTTCCAAAAGAGGAGGTGAATTAATCTTAAAAAACAGTTACTAATATATTTTCAAATTAGTATTCTATTTAGAAGTTCCTTTGCTATTCATTGTTCATAAGCATTTGTGTGGCCTACATTATTTATGAAGAAGTTACAAATCCTGGAAAATCCTTAAAGGTTTAGGATCTCTGACAGGATGATGAAGGATTTCAGCTTCTTCCCTCTGAGGTCCAAACTGGTATTCAGTCTAACCAGATGCTGCCTCTTTACTCAAGGAAAACTCTATTTGTGTCAGTGGAATTTTTTTCTGAGTACAGCTAGACTTGACCCATTGAAATGAAATAATTGTCTGTTTTTGGTTTCCCATGGCTAGACAAATGCTCTTGCTCATGCTTACTTATGCATTGTGTGGTCTCATCAACTTCAGAGGTGTCATTTATTTAGTTGAAATTTGTGTTTGCCATGAACCTGAGTAACCAGATGTAGTCCCTATATGTGACATAACTGCTGTGCCTAGTAATCAGATCTCCTTCTACATGTAATTTAAAAACAATTACAAATTGAACTCATAATTGGGTTATTTTAAAAGTAAACTTTTTGTCACTTTCTTATATTTGCTCAAATGTCTTTTGTATGACATCTTTATCCTGCTGGGTAGTTCCTACTTTGCTATCACAGTCAATCCAACTTCTCCAAGTTTCACTAATGAAGTCTTCTGGAAAAAAATGTGAAGAGGCTTGCAGCACATTCAGACACTAGCCGTTAAGAGCTGGCACTAAAATTTACACTAAAAAATTGTACATATAACAATAGGCAGAACAAAAGCTAGCATTACAATTACTACTACATTGCATGCAAAAGAAAGGGTCAGCCATGGAACCTTTTGTCACACAAACAAACCTCTTATATTACCTCACATTGAGGGCCTGTAGGAATTATGTTCTATGGGAATTATTCTTGACAAATGATTCAAAAAAAGAGGCTATTTCTGTAGCAGTGTTCACGTAGCCTACTCACTTTCATCTTCCAGTGTAGAAACAGGCTAATTTATTACCCTTGTAAAGACCTGTTAAAACATATTTGGATTCCCCTGGTTGAATGTTGAATCACTGCCTCAGCATAACAGAAATCTTGGCTACTGTGTAACATCTGCCCATTTTGATGTCTATCTCCTATAAGAGATAAATATTTTTTAGATACACCTAACACCTATTTTTTGACTGCATTGCAAGCCAAATTCTGCTGTTTGGCTTATAATTTTTCTTCAAATCACAGAACACCATATTTATAAATCAACTCATACTTCAGACGATCACTGCTCTTAGTAGTATGGTAAATTAATTACTTGACTTTAAATACATATTCAATGCATTTTAAGAGGTTTTGTGCTCATATTGAAAATGTCTCAATGATTTCTATAGATGTCAACTATCCATTGAAATGCCATATAGCAAATGTGGAATTAATCTATAAACAGCTTTTATACCATTAAGCCATATATAATTTTATATGCAAATTGCTTTTTTCCCCCTGGAACTATTAGCTGTGATTTTCATCAAGTTTTTAATATGATTTTTTCCTTAAAAGTATTGCTTCCAACAAAGCTTTACCAATTACAGGAGCTGATGATCCAGCCCATCATGTGACCCATTATGTTCTAAATGTTTAAAAATCATTTTTAGATCTAAATTTGGTGGGGTTTTAGAGATGTTCTAGTTCATGAAAATCCAGTGGCTGGGATGATATTGAACCTTAGCCTATCCTATTTGCTATAATTCATATAGCTACATTTTTCCTATCTGTGTAACCATGCTCTGCCTTCACACTGAATAGCTCATTTCACTTCTAATCTGCAGTATGGTTTTTCTAGGCTTAAAATACTATGCTGAGTTACAATGGTTATTTATAGATTACACTGAATGTGCTTAATGGTTTGTTGACATTTGCAAGCAGAGTAACAATATTTAGTGCATATAGGTGGAAAATTACTGCTAGAATAAGGTTTTAAATTATGCTTCTTGTTCATCATAAACTTGCTAATCATTGTTGAGAGAATGAACTACAACAGACAGATATGTTAATAAACTGCTAAAATTATTATTTATTGGACAGGGATCACCAAAGTCCTAAATAGTGAGGCTTGAACTTCATATTTAATGCTTTGTTTTTTGGGATTTCATCACCTTTGGCATAATGGAAACCACCCACACACTTGCTCTTCTGTTTAAAATTATTTCATGTAGGGAATACCCTACAATACAATGGAACTTGGTCAGAGAAATATATATATTTATACAGATTGCATATATAAATATGAATCAAATGTAATGAGAGGATTGTTGACTCCTCTTGACCTGATATTACATTAAATCAAAAGATTAAAACTTCTCTCCAGACATACCTTCAGGCTATTGAATTTGTGAATTGACAGATTGTAAGTGTTGAAAGCTTAATGAATCTATTGCAACCGTGTACTTGACTCCACCCAGAAGTGGATTAAGCAATAGAATTCAAACTAGCTAGGTTTATGGATAATCTCATTTAGACAAATAAAGTCCAAGACAGGCTTCTGCAATTCCTATTCTGAACCTCTTCACAGAATCATAGAATCATAGAATATTCTAAGTTGGAAGAGACCCACAAGATCATTGAGTCCAACTCTTAAGTGAATGGTCCATATGGGGATCAAGCCTGCAATCTTGGCACTATTAGCACCATGCTCTAAATCTCTGTTTTCTAGAGGCAAATATAATGTCTGCTTTGCTATGTGTGGATCATGTTGGTTATGCCTGTGTGATGACATATTTAAGAAGAAATCAAAAGAAAGGGGGCATGCAGCTTTTTCTAGCCAGAGAAAGAGGAGGAGGTGAGAACATGTGAAGGAAACAACATGACGACACCAAGGTCAGTGGAGAAGGAGGGGGGAGGATGTGCTCCAGGTGCCGGAGCCAAATTTCCTCTGTTGACCATGGTGAAAACCATGGGGGGAGCAGGTTGTTCCCCTGCAGCCAATGGGGTCCACAGGGATGCAAAGATCCACTCACAGCCCATGGAGGAAGTACCTCATATTGGAGCAGGTGGATGCCTGGAGGAGGCTGTGTTCCAGTGGGAGTCCCAATGGAGAGAGCGGGCCCTTGCTTCCAGGCTTGAACAGCCTGTCCTTGGTGGAGTTGTTGGAGGACTGCACCCCATGGATGAGTTACCCATGCCACAGCAGTTTTGGGAGGACTGTATGCCAGTGGGGGGACTCACATTGCAGCAGGTGTGTGTGGGCTGCTGCTTGTGAGATAGATCCACACTGGAGGAGTTCACAGAGAACTGTCTCCTGTGGGAGGGACTCCACAGTGAAGCAGGGGAAGGACTTCTCTCCCTGAGCAGTGAAAGAAAGACCCCAGTGATGAACTGACCCAAACCGCCACACCCTGTTCCCCTGTGTTATTAGTGGGAAGGAGGGAGGGGTTGGGAGGAAGAATAGTGTCTTTAAGGGCTTATTTTACTTCTCATTATCCTCCTCTGACTCTGTTAGTAATAAATTCACCTTGTACCTCTAAGTTGAGCCTGTTTTGCCCTTGATGTGTTTTCTCCAGGTCCTTATCTCACTCATGAATGCTTTGTGTTAACTTTTTTTCTCTCCTCTGCCCAGCTGTGGCAGGGGAGAGCAAGCAAGCAGATGTTGTGGGTGTCTGGTATTTGGCCAGGGTCAAACCACGACAGGTGTAAGAAAATTTGCAAAATACTTGTGATAGTAATAATATGAAAATCCAAATGCAGTAATTAGAACAGCTTCATAAATGAATCTATGGCTGTAATCAATAAATATGCATTCAGAAATTTAATTGTCTTATTAATGTTTATGTATGTGTCATGGTTTAGCCCCAGCCAGCAACCAAGAACCATACAGCTCCCCAGTCACTCCCCCACCAGCATGGGGGAGAGAATTGAGATTGAAACAGTAAAAGTGAAAAAACACATGGATTGAGATAAAGATGATTCAAGAGGGAAAGCAAAAGTCATGCTCACAAGCAAAGCAAAGAAGGAATTACTTCATTGCCTCCTATGGGCAGGCAGGTGTTCAGCCGTCCCCAGGAGACCAGGGCTCCATCTTGTGTAATAGTTACTTTGTGATTCTGTCCCTAATGCAGCTCCTCTTCACTGCTCTCCAGCACC
This sequence comes from Entomyzon cyanotis, assembly GCA_024500445.1. NCBI lineage: Eukaryota > Metazoa > Chordata > Aves > Passeriformes > Meliphagidae > Entomyzon > Entomyzon cyanotis. The sequence goes on along the minus strand of JAKEPQ010001005.1, from coordinate 80,043,643 downwards.
ATCAATTGCTAGAAAATCATAGTGTCAAGCTATTCTAATGCCAAGAAAGGATACGATGTATAATGTTGGAAAGCTTTTATTATGGATATCAAAATGGGAATTATTTTTTTTAATGACTGCATGTGAAAAAATAGCACAATTAAAATAAGAAGACAAAACCCAGCGCATTTCATTAGAAAGGGCCAGAAAAGACAATAAACAAAGGTTCTGTCAAGGTTCTGTAACTTGACTAAAACCAAAAAATATATACAGACCCATTAATCAATAGGAAAGAAAATGAAATAGTGGATGATGTACAGGAGGTAGATGTGGTCCATTCTTTTGGTTTTGTTTTGGTTTTTGATTTTAACTTAAAAGGATATAGACATACAGACCTCTTACTTCTCAGAGTAAATGTCTGAAGCATGCTTAAACAAGTCAGTGTAATTTGGAAAGCTTTGTAAAGACCTTTGTGGGCTAACAGAGGATTAATGTGGTCACAGATAAACAGCAAAATCAAATACAGTCTTCAACCTTTAAAGGTGACAAAATGCAAGGGAATAATAACTCATGGAGTCACTTTGATAAAAGATATTGGAGCAAAACATTAAATAAACTACTCAAAATTCCCAAAAAAGAAAGAAAAAAGTTGAAACATACCTAAGATTATAAAGAGAAAATAAAGTCAAATCATTCTATATACACTCTTTTTGCTGATTAACTTAATTTATGATTCAAAGATATCTAGATATAACATACTGAAACTTTAATTATAAACTTACCCATTCTATTACACCAGATCTAGCCAAAACTAGACTAAAGAGTGCATTAATTTTGCCAGCCAATGGCTAATAAGGATACAGAGTGAACTAATTACAAAGTTCAGATTCGTTGTCCAGAAGGTAAACATGTATAAAGCTGTAGTGGATAATTTTTGATGAAATTGTTGACAACAGTCATCAATTATACAGAAGGCACCTATGTCCTCCTACAGCAATCAGTTTTGCCATGGGTAGAAGCCTATGGACAATAAGAATCCCAAAGGCAAAAGAAAATTTTGAGTTGGAAAGTAGGAGTGAAGGAGAAATGCTGTCAGGGGATAATGGTGTATGGGTAGATCATACTAGGTTATATCATACTTAGTGCACCATCAAGTTGTAATAGTTGGTTCCATTTTGAAAGCTGAATTCTCACCCATTTTGTTTGAAAATGCATGCCAGAAGCAAACTAGGGAAGTAGAATCTCTGTGTAATTGCAACAAAGTAAGTGTACACTACTCTCACTCTCTTTTTCTAGAAGAGTACTTGTTTTCAGGTGGGCAGGTCATTTTAATGTCCTTAACCCAACTCTGTTCATTATTTTTTTTAACAGTTTGAATGATAGACTGAAGACTATTTTTTCAGATTTTTATAGCTATTGTTATGCTAGGAGAGGAGATTTCAAGAACAGCTACAGACATGAAAGATATTAAATGCATTGTTTGCTAATTGGAAAGAATACAAAATTGGTTTGAAACAGTAATTAAAATTAACAATATTGCTATATATAATCAGAAGATTAAAGTGTACAAAGATACAAGAAGGAAAGGCTATTTGTGCTTATACTAGTTAAAATACTATAAGTTAAAAAGAATGTTTAATTTTGGAATTAATATTTCCAACACTTCTTTCACAGTCATTTGTACAAACCAGTGTTTGGTAACATTTAGAGAAACAGAAAGAACTTGGCAACAATGATAATGAGCATTTGTCCATTTACGAATATGACTGAATTGAAAAAATTTCCATCAAAAGTTTCTGGGTTTAGAAATTTAATTTTTGCCCTTATATTGGAATTCTATCATTTTACAAAAAAAATTTCAAAATTTAATGAAAACTAAGTTTTTCTAATCTAATTAGAATAAAAATTATTCATCAAAAAGAAATGTTTCTGTTAAAGTTTTCTTCAGAAACAAACTTTACTTTCTGCAAAGCTACTCTTGAAAAGCTTTGCTTCGGGATTAGAAAAATATAATTTGATTTGCCTGTTTACTTGCATGGTTTTAGGAATGAATTGCAAGTGTTTGAAAACTGAAAACAGAGATACTTTTATTAATTTGACAGAATTTTGTAAACTCAAATATTGTTGCCCCACATAGTTTAAGTTTGTTGTGGTGGCTTTGCAAAGTCTAGGGTCAAGGAACCAGCCACAAAAGGGGCAGTGAACGTGGAGGAGACCAGCTGGGTGTAAAGTGCTGGTCTAGACTGTTTCAGTTCTGGTGAATTTGGAGCAACAGCCCATGAGCCCCTGTGGTTGGGGAATTAACCATGCAATTGAATAAAGGTTCATTGGCCCTGCACTCTCCCCCGCCCCTGTTCTGTATATTGTTTGTAATCTAGAAAGTTGTCCCCAGTTCGACGTCCTATTGGTCCTCTAAGTTTGTACCCTCCTCTGTTTTAAACTCATTGGTTATCACCCCTTTGCCCCTCCCTATTTCCACCTACTGAGTCTTCCCCGGTTGGCTCTTTGGAGCTAGCCACTCCCCTTTCCCCTTCCCTTTTAAACCTCTGCACCCCATTGTTAGGCGCTCACAGCCTTGGACTCCGTGCCCCTCTGCCGCCCCTTGCTTTCTGCCCCTCTTCACCACCCTTCGTCTTTTGCCTTTGGACCTCAATATACTCCCTCGGAATCCCAGACTGCGAACCTGCATTTCTTTATTCCACGTGCTTCCTTGTCGCCTCTCGTCCCCCGAGCCCCACTGCCTGCCACAGTGCCCTGTCACCACCTGCGCCCCAGCGTGTCTTGGCTCCGGACGGCATTCCTCTGTGCAGCGTGGGGTGACTGTCCGTGGAAAAGGGCAACGCTGTGTAAGTTACTTTGTTCTGAAACCATAAATAGAAAGATGGGCTATATTTATTATATTTCAGAGAGTATCAATTAGCCAGTAACATTCAATTGTAACCAGATCCATTTGTAAGCCCTTCATTTAATTCCTAAAATTCAATCAAACAGCACTGATAATATGGAGTCAATATCTCATGCATTCTTTTGTTTCTCTTGATACATTTACTGTTGTAAATCTATTCACATTGTTCAGTTTTATTACTTGTTCAAACTTAGACAGTCAGTGATCTCTTTATCTGATGGATTAATCAACATTATTTTTCTTCAGATTGCAAAACACTAGGAGAGGATACAGCCATCTTCTCTTTCTCAGATAAGAAATGTTGAGTTCTTAAGTCCTTAGGCTGAGTGATCACCTCCACAAATGTTCCAGCCCTTCATCTCGGCTAATGAAAAAGTAGAAGCACTATTACTTTAGTGCAGTATTACTAAAATTGTCTGCTGCCTTCAAGAGGTGACCTAAATGTAGCAATTCATCCGCATCAGACAGCTAAAGATATGAAGGAATTAGAGGACAAATGACTTAGCACTCAACATCAGGTGTTCCAAATGCCAAGGGTATGTGCGCTGAAAAACCTTCCTTTTGACAAAAACTGTGGTTTTGCTTGTGAGGGAAGTGAGGGGAAGAAAACCAGAAAGCCAGTACCCCATGTGCTATCATTACAGGTTCTTGTAAAAAGTCCCTCTACAGCTTACTTGTAGGTGCCCTTTAGGCACTGGTAAAATTCTCCCTGGAGACTTTTCTTTTCTAGGCTGAACAACCTCAGTTCTCCCAGCCTGTCTTTATAGGAGAAGTGCTCCTGCCCTCTGATCATCATCTGCTTTCCTCTGGACTTGCTCCAGCACATCCATGTTCTTTTTCTGTAGTAATTCAATAACTAATTGCAAGTGAGTTTGAGAAGCAACCATGGCATGGTAACTAAATACTGCCTATGGTACCACTGGGAAAAAGTATCAGTTGCTTTTCATCCTGGTTTCCCACAAGCTACTTTCATAGCCTATTCAGCTGGGCTGGTGGATACAAATGTGAATTCTCTGTTGAGGTTGAGTCTTGCTTTTGGTATCTTTAGGTGCTCCATAATGCAATCTAACATATTTCTTAATGTGTGCCAAAGTTAGATTTTGATTCTGGATTTTCATGTTAAGTTACTGTCAAATTTTAACTTTATTCTGTCTGTGACAGTCTCCAAGACTCCTTTCTGAACAAGCAAATGGTCTTCCTGGCTGTCAGATTTCTTTATATCTAGAGTCCTTCATGGACCTTTAGCTTCCTTACCCCATGCATTTGATAAAGAAGATTAGAGCATTCATTTTTATATACTGCCAGGAAGGCAACACATAGTTCTTGACCATCAAGTATTTGGCAAGAGTATATTGAGAGAATATATCATATATTTGGCAGACCGTATCTTCTCATAATACCTCATTATGAAGATCAATGCAATCTCCAAAATGTCTCCAAAAGCAAGGGGGTAGGGAGAAAAAAAAAGAAAGGCAATTTTCTCTAAATTGGCTGTTACTATGACTGACATTAACCATACACAGCAGAAAGTAGCTTTGCTCAGAAAAACCTCTCTGGGAAAACAGATTTCACAGATGGGAAGCCATGGAAGAGAAATTAAATGAATCAACAAATATATCAGAGAAAATCTGTGACAAAAGTAGAAATTAAAGCCAGCTTTGTTACATCCTTGTTTAAGCGTGAGTTCCTTCTTTGTCTTTATGATTTTCATAGCCACAAAATACTCAGTGATATGTTTTAGGAATAGAGTCCAAGATGAACAAATACAAACAGTAATTTAAAAAACAGCCTTGCTGCTTCTCTTGCTTTGTTCTGATTCCACCCACTCATCAGTTAAACAAAAATATTTTACAAAAACTTCCAGGAAAGTGACTTCAAAGAAAGAAGACCTAGTTAGAAACTTCTACAAATAGTCCTTTTGTTTCTTTCAGTTTTTCTGCTTTGTGGTCAATGCTTCTTCCCGATCAAACAAGTTTGGTTTCCCCATGCAGTCTGCTTTATTTGTATTAAAATTAATATTCAAAGGCAGATTGTATAAGAACTTTAAAATGTTTAAAGTTTGCCTACAGTTTAGTTGGCATTGATGCAGATAATTTCTATCTAAACCAGGCTTAACACTGGGATGCATGATAAAAACTGTTAACAGCAGCTTGACAGAGTGCTGCTCACCGACAGAGTGTCTGTATGATCTGAGGACTGACTGCTGAGCCCTGAAACAAACTGTTGCTTATTGAAGATGTGAGTGACCTCAGCTATTGGGCCCTACTGCCAGACTCTATGGCTATCCTTGCAGAGCTGGCAGGAGCTGATGTTGGCTTGCTCTCCACTCTTCTCCAGGCCAGACAGCACCCCATTTCCCTGGTAGTTTGTGTAATGAAGTAAAATATGAAAGGATGCAGGTAAATGCATCACAGATTCCCCTCTGCTGCTCTTTTACCTTGGATGTGACCCATAGCTGAGTTTCAGACAGTCAGCCTGAGCAATTGGTAGCTTCAACCATTGCAGTCAGACTGTGCGTAGCCCGTCTAGAATGACCCTTGGCCCAGATCAGTTTTGAACTTAAGGATAAAAGGCAGACGTTTGTTAACTTGTTCTTTTCCCTTTATAAACCATTGGGAGTTTATAAGCTGCAATAAAATTGAGATGAATATGTGTAAAGAAATCCAAAATCCTGCATTCTGTAAGATACTATTGTTGGAAATCATATGAATTTCCTAATTAATTGTTTTAATTATATTTTCTAATTAATTTTTTAATTTAATCATAAGCAGTGCAATTTTCCACTCTGTCATATGCCACAGTAGCCAGCATTAAATCTTTGTCATAGGCTGCTACTGTGAGAACACAGTTTGGGAAAATGACTGAAACATCAGGTTTTGCTTAAACAGCTGTAGTCAAATTTGATATGCTTCAATGAACAAAGCCTGTGAGAGAGATATATTGCTGAAACTGGACACAAGGAATGCTGAATTTATAGACCACAAGCAAAGATGAAGAAGATCTGGAGATTAAGAAGAAACTAACAAAGGCAATTCAGAAATTTTAAAGAAAACCTATCTGGAAGAAATATAATAAACAGAGTGAAAATGTGCACTCATTAGAATGGGAAGAAGAAATCAATAACCAACAGAAGGTAGAATACTAATTAATGAAGATACCTATGTAATTTATAGACAATGAACATCAATTTTTTTGTTTGATAAAATGTATAATTAGTGAAAAGCTTTGAAAGTGTAACTGTGTGTTTGGGAGAGTACGCCCTTGCATACCCGGCACTGAAATAGAGAAATGCCTGCTTTCTAATATTAAAAATAGTTTTAGAGTGTTTGATTTATCCTGACGTTTTTGGCAACACTATTATTACCTTCTACTAATAAAAACTAATCAGAGTAAACATGACACTTTAAATTACATAGTTTATCTGAGGTCTGAAGCTTACCAAAATATGTTTCATTTAAATTATTAAAAATATTCAAGTGGTAACTTTTTTAACCTTTTTGTTTTCTGATGTTTATCAAAATTTAATATCAAATCAACTATGAGATTTAGATTAAATAAGATCTTCAGTTATCTTCTCAATAACAGTAAGGGGAAAAATAATTCAAAAAACTACAAACAGAGTAAAGGAATATTCTAAAAGTATAAATAATAGTCTTTGCTTGTTTGCTAGTTTCAGTTGAGACTAGAATTGGTCATTTATTTTACTTTGATTCCAAACAGTGGTTTTCCAAATAAGGTCCACAGATCTTTGGTAATGTCCAGGTTATTTCTACTATGCTTCAATAAAAATTGATAAAAATCATAAACAGGGTTAGATTTGCCTTTTAGGAGTCTGTACTCACAGGAAATTTGCAATCATGTGACTGATTGACTAAGGACTGAAACTAACTCTCTGGAACTGGTGCTGAAGAATTATAGCATTTCTCCCAAAGAGGGCAGAAGTATGGGAGAGTTTTTGGAGGTGCACATAAGACCTGAGGGGAGACCAATAACTGATGTTTGATGATTTCTCATGTTGAAAATACGATAATGTTACAGAATTTGAAAATAGTACTGCAATATGTATTGACAAAACAAGAGTGGTTCTGATTTTCATCTGACTTACATTATCGCTCTAATTCCATGAAGTACCACATTTTATTCTGGTTTACAGACAGTTGGTAAGGCAGCAGTTTAGCTCACTCAGTGAAATGAATACTGATTATACATTAAGATTTTTGTTGTTTGAGTGTATATCCTAATGCTGCTTTGGCCAGTGACTTAAAGTTCTTTGGGAGAAAGAATATATTTGTAGAGTCCACCATGTTTATAGATATTGCCAATGAAGACACTTTGTTCTTATACATCTCCTTGATCTACTTTGCCATAAATGAAGAAATTATATTTTGCTTATACACCAGATATTAAAAACAGATTGTTGATTTGTTCTTGCTGCAGCATGTTATCACTTCCTTTGTCAATTTCCACTTGCTTCAAATAATCAGCCACAATTTTATGCATCTTTCTTTGTAACTAATTTTCTTAAACCAACAATTTTTGCTACTTTCCTCTGAACGATATCTTTCTTAAATGTGTACTGTCCAAACTTGGATGCTGGGTTCCTGCTATCACATTACTTCTGCACAAATAACTTTGCATCCATCTTTTAAGATGTCTATAACTATGATGAGGTTTTGTGCAATATTGTAGGATGTTTTACTCCTGTTTAGCTTCTGATCATGCACAATAACACATAATCCTTTCCTGCAGAAATGATACCTAATTTCTTATTTTCTCTTCTGTATTTGGGTAAATATTGTCATAATGCAATACTTTATTTTTTCATCTTTTGTTTTGCAATTGTCATACCAAACTGACAGAAAAACTTTGAATTGTCTAAAAGTAGGCTATTTTTCCTAAAAATATGAACAAATGTTATTGCAGTTCAGCTTTGTCACAGCAACTGACTGCAGTTACATTCAACATATTTCTTGCTATAATAAAAAAGTACAGATTATCTAATTATCTACAATCAATACAAATAATTCTTGTGAAACAGAACAGAATCAGTTGTGTCTAAAAGCCTATTTTTCATTTTAATGAGAATACAATGGAAAATAAATAAAACTCAGTCTTTCTCTCCATGACTTTCAGAAAGAGGAGCTCCTAAATGTAATTAAAGTAGCCCTACAGATTTAACTAGAAAGGCTAAAACACACTCATGTGGTCCTTTCCCCAGCTGGAGGAAAAAAGGGATAAAACTACTACATCTCTTGAGGGAGCAGAATGAGGATGAGGATGGTTGTCGGTGACTGATGTGGGAACTCAGCCTGGTTCATGCAAAGCCCGCTTTATTGTACAGAGCATGTCTTTTTATACTGTTACCAACTATAGCTCAGCGGTTACAAAATCTTCGGTTTCCAGGGTTATATAATCTGCATTTCTTAAGGGCTACAGATCACAGTCTTCTCAGTTAATCTCTCCTATTAAGTACTTATGCATATGGTAAACACAGTCTAATCTCTGTCTTGGTCTTGGTCTTATCTCTTTCAGTGTTTCACATTAACTGAAAAAAAAGACCTCTGCTGCTGCTTGATTCTGCGGCGTCACCCTGAAGTCCCACAGATGGTCACCTCACAAACAGGGTTATGGACAAGGCAGAGCTGTCTAATACTTTTTTTTGCCTCTGCCTTCAACACGAATGATGGACTAATGGGGTCCTGGTGCCCTGAGCTGGAGGGCCCTGGCTCTGCGAATTAGAAACTCCCAGCTGACTCTGAAGTTGTGCATGATCTGCCACTCCAGCTGGATATAAATCTATGGGGCCTGATGGAACTATTCTGGGACTTCTTCAAAAGCTAGCAGGTGTCATTGCAAAACCTGTCTCAATGATTCTGGAATGTTCTTTGGAATCTGGAGAGGTCCCAGTTGACTGGAAGCTGGCTAACATTGTCCCAGGCAAGACCTTGGCAACTACAGGCCTTTCAGTCTCACTTCAGTGACTAGTTAAATTAGAGAGAAAATTATCCTGGGAGGTGCTGGAAAACACCTGAAAAGATAATGTGTTCATTGTTCACAGCAGGATGGTTTCGTGAGAGTAAAATCCTGTTTGTCAAGCCTGATTTCCTTTCATAACAAGGTAACCCACCTAACTGATCAAGAGAAGCCAGTTGATGTAATCTTTCTGGATTTAAGTAAAACTTTCCATACTGTCTCTCACAGTATCCTCTGGGACAAAAAGTCCAGCCCACAGCTGGATAAACAGAGTATGTGATGAGTGAACAACTGGTTCACTTGGGCACAAAGAGTTGTAGTGAGGTGCGGATAGACTCCACAACTCAGAAAGTTATGAAGTAGGTATGCTTTTTATTCCAGCTGGGGTGCATGGGGGGTAGCCCCTCCAAAGGCATGCACACTGTCAGTAGCACTTCACTTGGTTTATATCAGGTTACAGGTTACATATCCATGAAGTTACACAATGCCCCTATACATATTCATTATCTATCCCCACTTCATACTATAATGCGCTCAAAGTTCATTTAAATATGCTCACGCAAGCACAGTGTCACGGATTAATTGTGGGCGAGGGTCCCAAAGACAAATGAGGGACAAAGTTAGTAGTCTTCCTCAGGATGAACTCTTCACTTTGTTTCCTCGCGCAGGTTCCCTTGGTTCTTCATCCAAGTCTAAACCTTACAACTAACTTGAGCCAGTTCTGGGGTCCGAGAGCAGGACGTTGAGTCACACTCAGTAATTTTTATCAATAGTCCCGCGTTCTTCTTTGCATCCTCCCCTTCTGCTTGGCAAGCGCAAAAACCATAAAGCAAGCAATACATTGTTTTAGCAAGTAGCTTCTAGTAAATCATTATCCAACTTCTGGCCTCCTAAATTAGTTGCAAATGATTATTATTCAGCTTCTACCCCCTCTAAATCAGTAGTGAATGGGGTGACATCAGACTGGTAACCAGTCACTAGAGGGGTTCCACAGGGCTCCATCCTTGGCCCTGTGCTCTTCAGCATCTTCAGTAATTACCTGGATGCAGGGCTTGAAGGAATACTAAACAAGTCTGCAGACAATATGAAACTGGGAGGAAATGTTGACTCCCTTGAGGGCAGGGAGACTCTGCAGAGAGACCTTGACAAATTACAGGACTAGGCAATCAGCAGCAGTATGAAGTTTAACAAAGACAAGTGCAGGATTCTGTGCCTGGGATGGGGCAACTGTGGATATATGGATAGACTGGACAATGAGATGCTGGAAAGAGGTGCTGTGGAAAGGGACCTGGGATCCTGGTTGATGGAAAGTTTAATACAAGTCAGCAGGGCTCTGACAGCCAGGAGGCCCAACTGTGTCGTGGGGTGCTTCAGGCTCAGCATCACCAGCCAGGCAAGGGAGGGGATTGTCCCACTTTGCTCTGCACTGGGGCAGCCTCACCTTGAGTGTTGTGTGCAGTTTTGGTCACTGCAATATAAGAAAGCTATAAAGCTATTAGAGACTGTCCAAAAGAGGGCAGTGAAGGGCCTTGAGGGGAAGCCATAGGTCTCTTGGTTTTTTCAACCTGCAGAAGAGGAGACTGAGCAGAAACTTCATTGGTGTTTTCAACTTCCTCATACGGGGAAATGCAAGGGCAGGCACTGACCCCTTCTCTCTGTACTTACCAGTGGCAGGACCAGAGGGAATGGCCTGAAGTTGTGTCAGGGGAGGTTTAGGTTGGATATTAGAAAAAGGTTCTTCCCCCAGAAACTGTTTGGCACTGGAAAAGGCTCCCCAGGGAAGTGGTCACAGCACCAAGCCTGGCAGAATTCAAGAAGCTTTTGAACAATGCTCTTGGGCACATTGTGTGACTCTTGGGGATGGGGCTGTGCAGGGAGTTGGACTGGAAGATCCTTGTGGGTCTATTTCAACTCAGCTGATTCTGTGATTCCCTTATTTTATGTTCCATACTATGAATATAAGACTTTTTTTTTACTTATATATTTTGGCAAAATTTGTTTCCTCAGAAGTATTCTGCTTTCATATGATGCATGATTTTAGATAATTCTAGATATTCATCCCTTTAAAGTTAAATTCATTTTTTTCCCCTCTAAACAAACTACAAATCCACACATAGCATGGCATAATGAAATTCAGGGTTTTTTTTAATGCTGGTTGCTTACTATGTAATAATTTATTTTGATCGACTTTTGGGATGAGCATGATGACTCATTTTACCATAGAAATCCTTTATTTCTGCTGAAGGAAAGTGAGTTATCATTCTTCCTACACATTTTTCTTCATTACTATTCTATTATTCCATTATACTCTATTATTCTTCATTCTGTTACTTCTATTACTATTATCTTAATACTGTCCTCATTTCCTCACGTAAGTATTTGAGAAATAAATCCAGATACCCCATATTTGTTTAAGGCAAAGCAACAACCTTCTTCCTTTTCATAGCTTTGTCAACATAAGAAACTATCTAAGATGCAGCTTCATCCACAGCTGCTGCTTACTCCTTCTTTCTCTTAAGTCCTGTCCCTTCTCAGCACTTGTAATTTTTTTTTTCAATTTTTGTATATTTTTGTATTTTTTTTTTACATGCCAGTTTTACAAAAAGAAGCAAGATGTATTTCCATTGTGACATTCTTATGGTTTATCACCTGATTTCAGAGAGGGACTGATATCTTGGGTTGACTGTAAATAATGGTGTATTCTCCTTAATGGTGTATTCTCTATCATCTGCTTTATGCCCAGAAATGGATTCCTGTAACTTCAAGCTAGGTTCAGGAGACAGAAGAAGCTCTGCTGGCACAAGTTGTTTTGAAACTCTCCCCCAGGTTTCTCAGCCTTGGGCATGTGGGCGCAGAGACACTCCTTCCTGCTTCCAGCTGCTGCTGCTGCTAGCTGGGTTGCTTGCTTCTGCTAGCTGCTTTGTTAGCTAATGAGAAGCTTTTCCCTGGGACTGCTTCTTCTTTGTCTCCTTTTTGGAGTTTTTTTCTGACTCACTTTCCCGTCCAAGAATCAGAAGATCTCCTGGAGGACAGAAGGCAAGAATCCTCCAGGGAGCCACTGGAGCGACTCTGCCTGGCAACCCAGGACCCCCTGAAGGGGAAAGCTATGCCCACTGAAAAAAAAGGACACTAAAATCCATCAGCTGTTTACTCAGGTTTAATAAGTCCTTCTTTCTTTTCCCATGCCTTGTGGGCATTTTGTTTTGTTAAATAAACAGGTTTTTCTTTTCACTTTCCTCTAAGGAAATTATTCCCAGGCCCGGGAGGGGAAGTGGCTCGCAGGAACTTGGGAGTGTTCGCTCCCCCTCAATTTGTCTCAAACTGAGACAAGCAACTACTTCAGGAGAAAGGAAGAACAGCAACCTGATGATAGCCATCTGTCTGTATGCTATGGAAAACAGTTACACTACTCCAGAAGATAGTGGCTGTTGCCCTTGCCTTTTGCTTAATTTAGTGTTTGGCACTTAACCAGGAAATTAAAACTCTTTGAAAGAAATGGCGTTCTCAGAAGAGAAACCTAATTACCAAGCTATTGGCAAGACTTCTGTCTTTCCTGAATCCAGTTTCAAATCCTGAAAGATAATATTCCTTTTATCAAACGACAATAATATTTTCTCTAATACAATGTTAAAGCCCCCCATGGAATATACAGGAGAATCTCTCAAAGTAAACTCAGAGGAACCCTTCGTCATTCTCATGTTGTTTGCCGTATTTAATTTTCACTGGGAAGGATTATCATCTTGAGATATCTCATTCTTGCCCTTCATTGTGGTAGGATTTAAAGTGTTTAATTCCTTTCATTTCTTACTTAAAGGAGCTTTGGACCTAAACAAATATTAATGGAATGGGGATTTCTTCATTAGATGGCTTCACTGAGAATCAGATTTCCCTTGGCTGCTTGAGAAATACAGGAGGATAAACCTATACACCTTCAGCAATAATTTCTCTGCCACTCTTCCATATACTAAAATGGATTTTCCAGAGACTAGAGCAATTGTAGCCATCTTCCCCCCAAATCATTCTGAGTTCAGCATGCACTCCATGATTCAGTATGGCATGGAGAGCTGGCTTCTCACTCTCTTGCCATCAACTTATTGGCTAAAGAAATACACATTTTCCCAAAAAGTCAATTGAGAATGTTAAAAACAACTGTAGGACAAGCCTGGCAGAAGTTAGTATTTTCAAAGACAGGCTGAACTCCAAAGTCATATAGTTTACGCATCCTGAAATCTGAAGGTGGTGACAAAAGAGATTGTTCACTACAGAATAGAGAACTTTTAAATAGCTTCTCAAGAAGTATGCAGGAGCCTTATAAGACTAGAGGAAAACGAACATAAACACATTAAGTAAGGGATTAGTGAGGAGACAAGAAACTGTAGACAAATAAATTTGAGTTATAGACATTGTTCTAACAACAGAAATAAGCTTCTAATGGAAAATAAACAATGTTGTGTATTAGTCTGAAAACAAACCAGTGGGAGATCACAAGTCAGGATTAAAATTAATAGGAAAAATTAAAAATAAGTGAAATAATACAAGGAAGAAGCACTAACAAAGTCAGATACAACCTTACACCTGGATAGGGTGGTTGTAGCAATCCAAAGGAAGTAGTTCAGTTGAAGCAGTGATCCTGTGAAGGTCTGGTCTCCAGCTGAAGAGCTAGTGGTAGCTCTTGTCCTCTAGGAACCCAGTAGACAGGGCTAACTCAGGTAGCTCCAAAGCCAGGTTATATCCAGGTGGGAATGCTTGGCTCCTCCCTCCTGGGCAGAGCATCTCACAATAGGATAAGTCCATGAGTCATGTGGTGGGTCCCTGATGGCCCATTGTCTGTTTTCCAGAGTGGGTCATTAGGAGATGATAACAGCTAACAGCCCACAGCTGGTGATAACAGAATACCTAAATGCATCTATTTTGTAACCTAGGACATGTTGAAATAAAACAAAATAAATATTGTTAGTCTAGTTGTCTCCAGCAATAGTTTCAGAGGGGGAAAAAAGAGGCCTGTGAAATTCTGTTACAGCAGATTAGATAAATGAGCACTGATCTCAGGATCAGGGTCATCTCATTGAGACATGAAATAATAAATTTACTGAGTAACATCCTTATCTCTCACCCTCTCTTCCAAATGTCATCATATTTCTTGAAGGTTGTACTGAATTTCCTGTGGTTTCTACATCTCAGTGGGAGTTACACAAATGTGCACACTTGTTGCAGTAGAGACGGATATGCAACGCAAAAAACACAGCTCCAAGCCAGGAAGGTAGAAGATAGAGCGAGCTTTATTACTACAAAGTCTTTTTTATACTATTTTCTAACATTAGTACCATATAGCTATTGGCTTCTAACTTGTTTTCACACAACACCATTGGTCAGTTATTCCTAGCATACACCTTCTGCAAAAAACAGCCTCCCTCTTGCAGGTGTGAATTTTTCCCTGCTTTTCTGTCCTGTTGACAAGTTGTTGTCCACAATTTGTTTTCCTTCTTGCTTCTGTCCACGCTAAGGTTCTCATGGGTATGAAGTTGTTGTCTGCACATTATTTTTACCTCTTGCTTCTGTTCAAGCTAGGGTTCTCATGGGTATGAGGTTGCTTGTAACACAATCAGTGTTCATGAGCCAAGACAGACCTAGACAGACTTGCCATCAATTCCCTCACACACTGGACAATAAGACCTTATTTTTCAGACCAGCTTCCATAGACAATATTTTCATTGCAGAATTAAAGTCAATACTCATAGTGTCATTAGGAGATTAAGGCATAGTTCACTTAGCTATTTGACTAATAAGCAGCCTAATGTTATGAAGGAAAATTAGAAGGGAAAATAGGTTAAATGGTGAAGTTTGAAAAATTCAAAACTTAAATAGGGCTTCTGTTAAATTGTCCAATAAGAGCAGAGTGATGTCTCCAAAACCACAGTGAAAGTGGGAGCTCTCTGATGTACAGAGGATATAGTCTAATATACAATTACTGCTATTCTGGAAATTCCTACTTTAAGCTTAATTTAAGCTGTTCTATTTTGCTTTTATTTTAGTGCGAATTTTTTCCCCCTTTCTGTCAATATTTTCCTTTTTTTTTTTTTTTTGTGGATTTAATTGATAGTCTGGGGAAAGTTATGAGGATATGATACCTAAAACAGAGTCCTATTTAGGGAGTTATAGACCCTTTCTCAGAAGGATAGTTAGGGCAAGCTTAGTTTTGGCTTAAGTCCATATTTATTCAGCAAAGTACATACTGATTCTTAAGTCAGTAAGTGTTTAGAGTTGAGCATTGCTTGCATCTTTTGACAAATGAATGCTTAGACATGTACTATAAACTCTGTGGTTAAAAAGGTTAGGAAATTGCTGTGAAAGGCATATTTTCCCTAACCCACCTTGGTTTAGTAATACATCAGAAAGTGCCTCATTTTCTGGATGATGTTTAGTGTATGGCATTGAAAGTAGAATGAATGGAGTATGAAATACTTAATTTAAAATTTATTGTATTCATGAGGTATTGAATGCTTGATATTTCAAATAATTGTTACTGTCAGTGTAACTATCTGGATGTTACTATCTGGATGTAACTATCTGACTAAAATTTGTGTGATTATCCTTGTCCATTAATTAGGACTTCCCAGAAGAAAAGGAATGTCTGTATGCCTCATAGAAGGAATGCCCAGGGCTATTCATTCAGCCAAACCTTTTATATTGTCTTGTAAGATGTTGCCTGAAAGTGACCACAGAGAAAGCACTACTAGGTGTAGCTGTTATCTTGCTCAGCCTAATGACTTTATTACCTCTCCTTTGTTTGAGGAACTTTGGAGTAAACTCTCATAACAAGAAAATCTGGAAATCTGGTCACTGGAAACATTTTTCATGTTTTCTGTTCCAGTAGTTCAATTTCTCTTATGTTCCAGCAGTCACACAAACTGTACTGCACAAGATATTGAGTCAGTCATGTTTATCATAATCACTGATCATGTTCTTTGCAAGGACACCCCGGCTGTGTGTTAAGTACTTTTAATTCACCCAAAAGTCTGTAGTCTGGCAAATTGTTTTTCACTGCTGTATAGCAGCATAAAATTATCAACTTAAGAATGTGAACATTTTTGAGAAAAAAGGTTTATCCAACACATCATCATGTCTCCAATGACAGCTGTCAGCCTAGGAAAGAGTAAAAACTGTGCATATGTGTACAATGGTACCCTGTATTATTGTCCCAGCCTCCACACATGCTGAAACTGGGGATTTCCTAAGTTTGATGAGGCCTCTCCACGTAACAATCTTCACATTCTTCTCAAGTTTGCTCTTTTGCGTATGTAAACCTCCAGAATTCACAGGTTGTTTGTCTAAAAGTTCTAAAAATCTGTATGCTGTGTCAAGAACCACTTTCTTTTTGAATTTGGCCCTTCCTGGCTTTATGTTGTTTTATGACGTTCCTGGAGTGCTGGAGGAGAACATAATTGCTTTGGGATGAAACCAGAAATGCTAGAGAAAGCCAGAAATCTAGAGAAAATTGGTTTTTATTTCATCAAACTCAAATTTAATTAAACTATGTCCTGTATCTTTATAGGGTTTTATGTATGCATCATCATATGAAGAACTACTTATGATAAGTACTGCATCAATCTTGCACTTGGAAAAAAATGACGAAAAGTAAATAGTTCAACTGCTATGTTGTAAACATGATTATTTGTTAACGTATGTCATTAGATCTTTCAGTGCACATTTTTTGGTCTACTTCCCTGGAAACATGTACATTTTAAAATCTAAGCAGTCTGAAAAAAAACCCACACTGAGTACTTTTAAGAACGTAGTCATATTTAATCATCCTTAATCCCATGTACAGAATTTTTCTGAGTCAGGGCCTTCTGCATCTGTCATTAAACAAAGCCTTGCATTCTCACTGCATTCAGAGCTGATGACTATTATACTTGTGGGAGGTTTTTGGAGAAGGCCCTTAGGGTTTGGGAGATTCAATGCAGAACAACTCAACAGTCACCAATATGACAAATCAGGCTTGGTATGTTTTTATTGAAGAAAAGAAATTATGTTCTTTTTGCAGCCTTTCATTTTCTGTTGTTAACTGTTAACAATTAAGTTACAAACATTCACTTTTGGTTCTGGCAGTTTTTCATTCACCCCCTTTTTCCCCTTCACTATGTCTCTCTTTTATGCTCTGGAGACTCAACCATTTCCTTGGGCAGTCTGATCCAGTGCTTGACAACCCTTTTGGAGAAGAAATTTTTCTTAATGTCTATTCTAAACCTCCACTGGTACAACTTGAGGCTATTTCCTCTTGTCATATTCCTTGTTATTTTGGAGACGGAATTGATCCCCACCTCTCTACATCTTCCTTTCATGTAGTTGTAGAGAGCCTCCTTTCCTCCAGACTAAACAACCCCAGCTCCCCCAGCCACTCCTCATCAGACTTGTGCTCCAGACTCTGCCTCAGCTCTGTTGCTCTTATCTGGATACACTGAAGCACCTCAATGTACTTCCTGTAGTGAGGGGCCCAGAAGTGAACACAGGATTTGAGGTGTGGCCTCACCAGTGCTGACTACAGGATTGATCACTGGCCTGATACTGCTGGCCACTCTATTCCTGACATAGGCCAGGAAGCCGTTGGCCTTCTTGGCCAGCTGGGTACACTCTGGCTCATATACAGGTGGCTGCAGACCAGTACCCCCAGGTCCTTTTCCACCAGGCAGATTTCCAGGAGCTCTGTCCCCAAACTGTACTCTGCATGATGTTGATGTGACCCAAATGCAGGACCTAGCTCTTGGCCTTGTTGAACCTCATACCATTGACCTTGGTGCATCAGTGCCACCTGTCCAAATCGTCCTACAGAGCTTTCCTTCCGCGTTGTGTATTACCTTCCCTTAAATCCTCTTACCTAATAAATTTTTTATTGCACATCCTAGTATTGACTGTAGGTCTAAGTATTCTCCTTTTAAGAGACCAGTTCATCTATTATCATGAAATCTAACTATCATAGTTTTTATACCTGTTTTCACATACCACAAATATTTCTGGTACCTTTTATCATGGGACAAGTGGAAGCTTTGGACAAGCCCTGCCTTAGCCCCTGTTTTTTGCAACAGTTTAAG
Source organism: Entomyzon cyanotis (assembly GCA_024500445.1). Lineage (NCBI taxonomy): Eukaryota > Metazoa > Chordata > Aves > Passeriformes > Meliphagidae > Entomyzon > Entomyzon cyanotis. The sequence continues at coordinate 80,025,697 of JAKEPQ010001005.1, read as the reverse complement.
TAGTCACTCTGGCTCACAAGTTCTAATGATGGTAGATCAGATCTTTTTATAAAAATGCATTGTTTATTAAACTGACAAAAGATAACCAATGAAGGATCTTAATCATAATTACACATGCGCAGAGGGGGAGAGGAGGGGTGGAACCAGGCCTCTGCGTTTACTGAAAGTGTCTCTAAGCCTATTGAGAGATCACTCCAGCCAGCACTGCCTGGTGCTGTACAGAACGACCCTTCTCACACCCGTGCCGGTGTATGGCACATATTCTCACTCACCCACAGAGTTGGATAGCTCGTGCGTCACCAGAGACAAAGAACTCAGAGCGCTCAGTCAGCTGGATATTCCAGAAGTTTATTCCGAAGGGGTCCAGGATGAAAGAGGGAGAGAGACCCTCGTTGTCTATATTTATAGGGATAGCTGGAGGGTCAGGTAAGAGGAGGCGGGGGGAACATCACAACCAATGGGGAGAAGGAAGGGATGGGATCAGGGCTTAGGTTACAGCTGGGGGGATTTACATAATTTGGGGAGGGACCATCGTGTTCTCCAGGGGGGGGAGACTAGGATGTCTCCCACCAGTGAAGCCCTGCTGTACTGGAACCACTCGGCTCCCCAGCAGTTCCTGAGGTGGTATTATCCACCACAACATCTCCCCCTTCTTTATTTAAAGGAAAGGCCTCCCCTACTTGCTTAGTTAAACACTTCTTGAGGCAACCGAACAAGCTTAGAACAAGGAAAATTATTAGGATCACCCACAGTCCAGTTTTGACTAAGGATGTTAGCCATCCTTGAAGTCCCCATTGTCCGAAAAGATCGCCAATCCAGTCTGCTTCTTTTTCTGTCTTCAGTTCTTTGATTTGATCCTTTATTTTCTGTATCGTCACGTGGATGCTCTGGCTACGAGATGACAGGTTAAAGCAACACAGTCCTTCGAATTCCTCACAGCCATGTCCGTGGGCTAATAAAAGAAAATCGATGGCTGCTCTGTTTTGCAGTGTTGCATGCCTGGTGGTTTCTTCATCTTCAAGAAGTTGAGAGAGGGCACTCGAGGTTAGGTTAGCATGCTTTCCGAGCCAGCACTCAAGGTGGCTAAGTTCACCTAAGGCTTTTGCTGCTGCTACTCCAGGCAGGAAAAACGATGCAGCAATCCTTTTAGACAATGACCAATTGATAATTTCGCTATCACAATTAGGATCTAATTGTTGTATATTTCTTTTTTGGCGGGCCAATTGAGTATGGTTTCTCCAATGTAGAATTTGGGTTTTGTTTGGTGCTAGTACAGAAAGCCTGCCAAGAGTGCATGGTCCCCCTTGGAGCTGGGATTTCAAGCAAAAATCATTAAAAGGTGGTTTTCTGTTACTTCTTTCTTTTTCCCCTCTCATCCCCCCTTTTTTTCATAAGACACAGGTAATAAGGTTGTGGGTTAGGGAAACACATGAGGGTAACAGATAAGGGATTTGTGGGTTAGGGGAACTGCTTGAAGGCGGCACAAATAGCTGTTCACGTGGCTGGAATCTTGCGCCGACGTCTTCTCCAAGCGGCACTGGTTTCTTTGTCTGGGGTTTCTTTGTCAGTGTCTGGTGTGTCATCTTTCGTCTGCTCAGGAGCTGTCACTGACGGTCGGAGGTAGGGTTTTACATATTTTCCTGGTATCCACTTGGGTCCTGAAGGTGTGGAAACACAAGCATATCCCCTCCCCCATACGATTAGTGAAAAAGGGCCTGATATTCGATGGCTTTCTGGATCTTTGATTAACACTGGCGGTTGTTCCTTTAATTTGGCTTGGGTCGAATTAGTAAAATGCCGGAACACAGGGGGGTCAGGCTCTTCAAACGAATTGTTTAAGAAATTTATTGTAAAAAGGGCTTTGCAGAGTCTCATAATGGGAGAATTGAGTTCTGACCCTCCCTGCTGTTGGTCTAGGACCCTCTTAATTGTCTGGTGTGTCCTCTCAACTATGGATTGTCCTGTGGGGGAGTGGGGGATACCTGTAATGTGTTTGATGCCCCATGAGCTAAAAAACTCTTGAAGTTTGTTAGAGATGTATGCTGGACCGTTGTCAGTTTTTATCTCAGCAGGAACGCCCAGGGTAGCAAAAGCAAGGAGAAAGTGCTTTATAACATCTCTTGCCTTTTCTCCTGCATGGGCAGATGCAAAAACAGCTCCAGAAAATGTGTCTACAGAAACGTGTACATATTTCAATCTGCCAAACTGGGGGACATGGGTCACATCTGTTTGCCAGACTTCACAGCTGCCTAGACCCCAGGGGTTAACCCCAGACCCTAATGATGGCATTTGGTAGCTCTGACAGCTAGGACAGGTTGCTACAATTGCTCTTGCTTGGTTACGAGGTAGTTTAAACATTCTCATCAGTGCTGGTACATTCTGATGGTAAAATTGGTGGCTCAGCTTTGCCTGAGCAAAGGTGTCTGGAATGTTAGGAGCTTTCACCGGCATAGCCAGAGCGTCTGCCCTCCGATTCCCTTCAGCAACTGGTCCAGGGAGATCGGTGTGTGACCTCACATGCATTACATGGAACGGCTGCTTTCTGTGGGAAAGCAGAAAAACAAGTTTTGAGAGCAGTTTATACAATTTAGGATTTGACACTTCTTTTAGCCAGGCATGTTCTGCTCTGGCGACTACCCCAGCTACATAAGCTGAATCTGTTACCAGATTAATAGGTTCTTCGAACATCTCAAAAGCTCTAACAGCAGCCGCAAGCTCCGCAATTTGCGGTGAGCCTTCGATTATTTGGATATCGTGCTTCCACGCTTGCGTTTCGGGATGCTTCCAAGTCACAACTGACTTTTGGGATTTCCCAGAGCCATCTGTAAAAACAGTTAGAGCCTTGAGAGGGGTTCGACTTTGAAGTTCTTTTGGGGCCAAATGAAAAGCCGAATTGAATAATTTATGTTTTGGATGATGATTTGAAATCTTGCCTGGATAACTATCCAGAGCAACTTGAAGGTGTTCATTTGTTTGGAGTACGTTTGCTAAGGATTCATTTTCCAATGATGGATAGATGCAGGTGAAATCACACCCTGCAAGGGTACGGAGGCGTGCTCTGGCTCTCATAATTAGTTGGGCTACTTGTTCCTGTCGTGTTGTTATGGTTTTGAGTGGCTGATGTGGTAAGAAGATCCACTCTATTATAAGAAGTGGGTCTTTTTGTGCAGTGTCCCATTGAAAAATCAGTCCATACAGCCTAGGTGACTCACCCAGAACGATGAAATTAAAAGGCAACTCAGGACTTGTCCGATGGGCTTGGCGAGAAGACAGGGCAAGCTGTACCTTAGCGATGGATTCCCGGGCCTCTTCTGTGATGACTCAGGGCGAGTCCAGGTGGTCACAGCCTTTCAGGAGGTTAAACAGCGGAGCAAGGTCTTGCGTAGTAATTCCCAGCAGAGGACGAATCCAGTTTATAGAACCACACAGTTGGTGCAAGTCCCGGAGTGTCCTTGGGTTGTTTTTGATGGTGAGCTGCTGGGGTACGATGGTCCGTTCGCTGATGCGGAGTCCCAGGTAGGTCCACGGGCAGGTACGCTGAATCTTTTCCTGCTGGATCTCAAACCCTGCTTTCTCAATGGCTTGAATAGTTTTTTCTAGAGTTAAGTTCAGGTATTTATCATTTGGTGCACAAATCAACACATCATCCATGTAGTGGAGAATGATAGAACGTGCAAACTCTTTGCGGATGGGGGACAGGACGCGAGCCATGTACCATTGGCAAATAGTTGGAGAATTTTTCATACCCTGGGGTAACACACACCAGTGGTATCTGCGCTGGGGGGCTTCCTGGTTTAGGGATGGCACGGAGAAAGCAAACCGAGGAGCATCACTTGGGTGTAGGGGGATTGTGAAGAAACAGTCCTTAATGTCAATGACAGCAAGCTTCCAATTCTGAGGAAGCATTGAGGGCGAGGGCAGGCCAGGCTGTAGGGGTCCCATATCTTCAATGACTTCATTGATTTTCCTGAGGTCTTGGAGGAGCCTCCATTTGTGTTTTCCAGGTTTCCGTATGACAAAGACAGGGGAGTTCCAAGGGCTATTAGATGGTACAATGTGACCCTTGGCAAGCTGTTCTTCTACTAGGGATTCTAAAGCGCTGAGCTTCTCTTTGCTTAGGGGCCACTGGGTTACCCAGACTGGGTCATTTGTTTTCCAGGTAAGGGGCGGGGTGGAGCGTCTCCCAGTGGCCCCAGCTAGAAATCCTGAGATGGAGGTGGGATTACCAGCTGAGTCCCCCACTGGGTAAGGAGATCTCTGCCCCAGAGGGTAAAACCAGAGTCAATTACGTATGGGCGGATGGTGGCTGTGTGTCCTTCAGGGCTTTCTATGATGATATTATTTGTACTCCTCCGGGAAGTTGCTGACCCTCCTATGCCTGTGATTCTGCCGCCTGCTGGTTTGGTTTTCCAGTCCTGGGGCCATTCTGCTCGAGAAATGATGGTTACATCGGCTCCTGTGTCTACCATCCCCATCAGGTAGGCAGTGGATTTATCATTGTGTAGTTTACAATTCATCATGGGCTTATCTGCGCCTACAACTTCTGCCCACCATATGGAAGGTGTTCTGTGGCACCTGGGGTGGTTTTCAGGTAGTATGATAGCTTGTGCTACCACCTGACCCTTTGATAGAAACCAGGGAGTGTTGTTACAGGAGACAGAAATTTGTACTTGTCCACTGGGGTCTATTTTGTGGACCTCAGGTAAAATAAAAAGTTCAGGTGGACCATGCTTAGTGTCCCCGACTACTAGAATGTCCACAGACCTGTCAAAAGGTTTTTCAAAGTCCACATATATGTGTTGTTGATTTCCATTGCGGAAGTGGTGTGTATCAGTACATACAAGACAGAGTCTCTTGTCTGTTCCGCTGTGTGGTGCGCAGTTACCATCCATGGCAGGGGTGGCAGGGCAGGGAGAGACGGCTGTAGAATTTGTGTCCTTGCGCGGAGCCGCGCCGCGCTTCACTGTCCGTTTCCCTGGTCCTTCTGATGGTGATGCTGGCAGGGACAGCCTGGGGGCACAGCCTCAGTATTTTTGTTAGTATTTCGCTTAACACGCTTTGGTTCAGGGCAGTCCCTGACTATGTGTTCAAAACTCCCACAATTATAACATCTCCGTGGAGGTTTCTGAGATGCTGCTAGTGCTTCTGCTACCCCTTTTGAAACTGCTTGGGCTATGGTTGCTTCAGGAGATGCTAATTTGGTGCAAGCCTCAATCATCTGATCGAGGGTAGGAGGTGGGTCTAGAGGAAGGGCTCGGAGGACTTTTTTACAACTCTCATTAGCATTCGCCATAGCCAATGCACGCAGGAGCTCCTTTTGGGCTTCTGAGTTCCCAACTTGCTTTTCAACTGACTCTTTTAGTCTATCGAAGAATTTTATAAAGGACTCATCGATAGTTTGTTTCATGGTGGAGAAATTTAGAGAGGGAGTGGAGTCCGAGGGAGTTGAGAGCAAAGCCCTGTCAGCTTCTCTTTTGATATCTTCTAAAATTAGTTCAGGCAATTGTCTCGCCTGATCCTGGGGTTTAACTAGGTTTCCTTCCCCACAAAGATCATCCAGTGTTAAGTGAGCCCTGTTAGGATCTCTGTGATATACCTGAAGGAGGTCTTTTAATTGTTTTCTCCAAGTTCTGTCCCACAGCATGTATTCCCCGGGTGACAGAAGGCATGCCATAAGATTTTTTATATCATGTGGAACTAATACATTTGCAGCAAAAGTAGCTTGAAGTAGATTCTTAAAATAAGGGGAGTCACGCCCAAAATCCTTCCCTGCCTTGCACATCTCTTTTATCTGTGCATACGGGAGGGCATCCCACCGGGGGTTCCCTCCAGCTCTATTATAATGGACAGGCGCTGCAGTGACAGAGATTTTGTTGGCTATTTCCCAGTGCCCCTCGTGTGCGGCTTGCCTGCGTATATCGAGCCACGGGTCCTCTTCAGAGTCGCTGCTCTCCTCCTCCGAAGAGGAACAGGCAGCCCGAGGCCGGGACTGGGCACAGTGGGGACGGCTCCTCCTCCGTCGCTGGCTGGCTCCATTGCCGTGGGAACCGGGGAGGGGCGGGGCCGCGGGAGTAGCACCGCCGGGGGAGGGGGGGGTGAACGAGGGAGGGACCCGCGCCGGGATGGGAGCTCCCCGCGGGGGGCAGAGCCAACGCAGGGACACCCGATACTGCGAGGAGCGGAGCCGACGCAGGGACACCCGATACTGCGGGGAGCGGAGCCGACGGAGGGACACCCGATACTGCGGGGAGCGGAGCCGACGGGACACCCGATACTGCGGGGGGCGGGGCCGACGCAGGGACACCCGATACTGCGGGGAGCGGAGCCGACGGGACACCCGATACTGCGGGGGGGAGGGACTGACGCTAACCCGGGAGTTTTAAGCTGACAAGAATCAGGCATGCCAGCTTGTTTCTCCACGTGGGCGGCGCCATGTTGCCCCGCAGGAGGAAAGGGTAACGCGTGGTTTGTGCCGTCTCGCGAAAAACATGGAGTCGAGGTAGGGAGGTTTTGGGGAGCTGGGAAGAGGGTGAGGGGCAGGCTCGAGCCGGGCTGGCCAGACCCAGCTGGAGCAGGGGATAGGGGAGAGAGCGCTTCTCCCCCCCTGGGGTTCTGGGGGTTTAGGGACAGCGAGGGAGGGAACAGACACAGGGGAGACAGCACAAGAGAGATCTGAATTTTTCGGCAGAACTGATTCAGTCTTAGCGTTCTTAACAGACTTATAAATCACTACAAACAAAGGGAGAAAATTAGCAATTGTTTGAGCCCCAGCCTGTGTGAGAACAGTTAGTTTCTCTCCGATCTTATCCCAGAAACTAAGAGACTGAACAGCAGCTACAGAAACATTTGGAAAGATGTTAAAAATCCAACGAACAAAACATTTTAAATTCCCCTTAGAAAACTGGGAATTATCTGACTTAAGGGTAGTTTTAAGGTAGGTATAAAGCTCTGATTGGGGACGGGTTAACTTCCCACCCATATTCCCCAAATAAATTCTTCCCACCACCGAAAGAAAGAATAAGGAAAAAAAAAACAAAAGAAAAATTCACCCCGGCAAAGCCTCACTTACCACTTCGAGGCTTCCGAGAGTGTAAAAAAAAACTTTCGGCGTGGTTCTCTGGTGTTAGCTGATTTCTCCTGTCCCAGACAAACGGAGATTTCTCGGCTGCCTCCTTAAACAGATCTAATAAAACTTAGACTTGTTTTCGAGGGAAGTAGCTGCTCCGATCGTGACATCTATGGCATAAAGCCTTCCGAGACACTTTCAGGGATTTTTCAGGTCCCTGTATCGGGCGCCACTTGCACAGAGGGGGAGAGGAGGGGTGGAAACAGGCCTCTGCGTTTACTGAAAGTGTCTCTAAGGCTATTGAGAGATCACTCCAGCCAGCACTGCCTGGTGCTGTACAGAACGACCCTTCTCACACCCGTGCCGGTGTATGGCACATATTCTCACTCACCCACAGAGTTGGATAGCTCGTGCGTCACCAGAGACAAAGAACTCAGAGCGCTCAGTCAGCTGGATATTCCAGAAGTTTATTCCGAAGGGGTCCAGGATGAAAGAGGGAGAGAGACCCTCGTTGTCTATATTTATAGGGATAGCTGGAGGGTCAGGTAAGAGGAGGCGGGGGGAACATCACAACCAATGGGGAGAAGGAAGGGATGGGATCAGGGCTTAGGTTACAGCTGGGGGGATTTACATAATTTGGGGAGGGACCATCGTGTTCTCCGGGGGGGGACTAGGATGTCTCCCACCAGTGAAGCCCTGCTGTACTGGAACCACTCGGCTCCCCAGCAGTTCCTGAGGTGGTATTATCCACCACAACATACACACATTATAAAAGTAAAGAACTACTACTAGATTATTGCATAACATAAAAGAGTGCAATATCTCAAGGTACCTGTATTAAAGCTAGCAAAAGAAATACTATTCATTAGGAGTAAAATGTAACTTACCCCCAAAATTACAATAATGTACATGGATTGCTTCATCTAACCTCTGGGGGAGTAACTGTGAAACAGGCATCCCTACTCATGGGAGAAACTCCACACTTTTCCAGTAAAATGTCTAGGAGATTTCTGATTTTTTGAAGTTTCATATGGCTTTTATAGTTGTAAAGTGAATGGATGTCAGTCAAAACTTCAGGTTATCTTACCAGATCTCACTTAAAAAGTAAGATCTTTTATCTCCTACTCATCTTTTCTTTTTTCATTTTTTTTTCTTTTTTTTTCTTTCTTCCTTTTTTTTTTGTTTGTTTAGTTTGTTGGGGTTTTTTTCTTGTTGTTTATCTTTGTTTTGTTTGTTTGTTTATTTTGGGGGACATTTTCTGAATACAAAGTTTTCACTGCCACAAAGTAGCTAGTAGCTTTACAGCTGAGGATGGATCCTGTCAGATGCAGATGCACAGGTCCTGTCAGACTAGGGTCCTAGGCAGAACTGTTCAGGCTGAAGAGCTGTAACTATTCTTGGACAAGAATAGTTTTAATTTTCTCATCCTTTATGAGTGAATCGCCAAAGATGATCCATTTGCTGTTGGGGGACAACTGGCCATGTGTTTCCCATCCTAGTCCTTGAGTCATCTGCAATACACTGTGTTTAATGCTAATCCTGTTACAGATATCTAAGAGTCATTGCAAGATCTGGAACACAAAATCTTTTTTTTTAATTAGAAAAATTCTGATGAACTTGGGAAGCCTTAACTGTGGTTACTTTGTGACTGCACAATGTTTTAGTGAAGGTAAATTAGCACATGCTAACAAGTTGGTTCCACAAAAATTCCTAACCTTGTCAAGAAGGTTAGCTTTTGAGAAACAAACCTCTGATACATATTGCAGTCTGGATTGCATAGTTTATACGCCTCCTTGTGCAGGGAGCTGTTTTGTTCTTGGGGAAAATAGTCTTCTGTTGATGCTTGGTCAAGATGCCACATTGTCCTAGGTTACAACATAGATGTATTTAGTATTCTGTTACCACAAGCTGTGGGGCATTAGCTGTTGTGTCCTGCTATGACTCACCCCTGATAACAGACAATGGACCATCAAGAAGCCACTGCATGACTCATGGACTTATCTCATCCTATTGTGAGATGCTCTGCCCAGGAGGGAGGAGCCAAGCATTCCCACCTGGATATAACCTGGCCTTGGAACTGCCCAAGTCAGCCCTGTCTACTGGGTTCCCAGAGGACAAGAGCTACCACTGTACCTTCAGGTGGAGACCAGACCTTCCACAGGATCACTGCTTCAACTGAACTACTTCATTTGGACTGCTACTACCACCCTAACCAGGTGTAAGGTTGTATCTGACTTTGTCAGTGCTTTTCCTCGTATTACTACACTTATTTTTAATTTTCCTATTAAATTTTAATCCTGACTTGAGATCTCCCACTGGTTTGTTTTCAAACTAATACACACACCTTTGTTATGGATGAGCTAGCAGAATGACACTGACTGTAATCAGTAATAAGGGCTAGTTTAATGACTTCTTGCACATTGCCAAGTGAGTTGCTTCACAGAACGTGCAAAAGAACAAGCAAGAATAAAAACAAGATGGAGAATAAGCACATAGGGCTTGTACCTGAGATTAACCAATTTTTAACAGAATCTGTTCTGTTTTCCTGGAATGGCAGAAAATATTTCCTGGAATGCTGAAAGAACGGGAAGATCTCTATAAATTTGTTACTACCATTGAAAAGCAGCAACTGAACATCCATATGAAGTATACAGTTGTTTTTCATTCTATCTGTATTAAAGTACCAATGTTGAATGACTTGAATGTTCAATAACAATGTGAGCCACCAAGTGGAATCCCCCTTGAAATAAATCAAAAATCCCTCTCAAATATGAAAATATTCCTGGAGAAAATTTTTGTGCATTGCTTCCAAAGCAGGACTTCTAAGACTAAAACATATTCACCTCAAATGTCATTCTACCTGCTTTTTTAGATCGTCTTGTTGCAGTATCCAAGGAAACGCAAAGATAGATACAGTACTGTTTTGCCATCTAATATCCGGCAATGTATTCAACCCAAACATAAATATTTGCTCTGGTCTGATGTCCTAATGACATTTATTGACTGGTCCAAATAAGTCATGCTGACTAATGGTTCAGTCAAGTTATTTTGCCCATTCATTCAACTTTAGAATGGCTCTTAGACAGCAGGGAATAGTGGTTAAGCACCAACACCTGTTGCCTCCTACTAGCCAATAAATCAATACTGTCCCACTACCTTTTTTTTTTCTTTTTTTTCCTTTCTTTTAATTTATAGTCTAAAGTAGACAGCTAAGCAGTTTCCTTTCACAGACCAGACTCCAGTACAAAGAAGCCTTGCAAGATGTGGAATTCAGTTCAGCAGATGCTGAACTGTGCACTTACAATACACTTACAATTGTGCACTTACAATACAACAAACCAAGTTTTGTTCTTGTTCTTACAGATGGGAGGCAGTACTGTATGGAATCATAAGCACCTACTCTCAGGACAGTTGAGGGTGCTTAGGTCTTTGCCTTTCAAAAGTCCTTAAGGGATTCCATTAGCTAGAGTCAAGTTGCTGTATATATATCAGTGTAACAAGCTGGAGTCAATAAGACTCCTGTCCAAAGTCACTGAAGTAATTGCTAGTCTTAGCATTGAATTTAATTGGATTTGAACTGATGCCTAAGAGAGGAATACATAGAAATATGCTCATTTACAATATATTTTCCAGCTGTCCATTTTCATTTTATCCTTTGTTCAATATGTCAAAAGTTTAGCCCTTGAACTCTGTACATTTTTAGAAATGATCCACTATAACTGAGTGGGTTGTTTATGGGTGTTTTTGCATTCATTTTCACTGTGTCTCAGTGGTCCAAATTGTGTCCTTTCCTCGGTTTGAGTATTTGGCCCAGTGAGGCTGAACAAGTGACCATGCGTCTGTTTGCTTGTGGTTATCTTTAACTGTGCTCAGTAGGAAGGTAAAAATGTGTTATCTTAAAGCTCATAACTTCTGCTAATAGCTTTCCTCAACTTCAGTATTCAGTTCTGTATTAAGTAAAGAAGTTTAGCTGGTAGGATTGGAAACACCAGCAGATAAGACATTATCTGCTTTATTTAATTAAAAAATAAAACATTCCTGAGGTTTTTGGTCATAATTTATGTGCTAGTAAGGTAGTTTGTACCTAGAATATTTGTCTAGAGTATTGTTAGATGTTAGTGGATGTTTTCAGACTTAATCTTAGGAATAAAGACAGTAGGATAAACGCTAGCTGTAAATGAAACCTTAACCTGTACATTAAAGCAGTTTTGAGTTCTTTGAGTATTTTTTTACCTGTTTCAGATCCCCTTGGAGGTATACATGAATTACTCTTTTTTTGTTTTCTGGTTTACAGTGCATTATAGTCTGATGGATAACTATTAAATCTTAGATGTATTCCATCCAAATCTGAGGTGATATTTTGTGTAATTTTTCCTGAAAAACTTCCATGTATTCTACAAAATTTGTGTTCTACAGTAGCACTGTAATTCTGCTGCACTACCAACAACAAATAACAATCATGTTGTTGTTAAACGTGTTTACTGTGTTTAGGAGCTGTGTTCCTAAACAGTGTTGGTACTGAGCTTGTGAATTTAGCTGACAGGTTATATCTTAGGGTATCTTTCTGCCATTTTTAAATTCCAGAAATTCTCCTAACAGCCTTGTACAAGATCAAGACTCTTAAAAGTAAGCACCCCACATAGTCTTTAAAAAATGTTTAAAGCTCTTTCTATTCACCCTGTTTGTCACAAGAAACAGATGCAAGGGAGCTTTTCAAAGCATTCATGGATTCAGGAATGAAAATTAAGTATGACACTTTTTCAAATATGTCAGTAATTCTTAAGTTCCCCGAAGGTTTGAGGTTGTTAGAACTGGTTTAATTTTTATAATTAGTATAATAATTAGTATAATAATTAATATAAAGGTAAAATATAATTGCCAAATTTTCTTGTAGAGCTGTTTCTCTTTAGAGAATACAAAATCTGGAAGTGTTGAGTGTCTTGTTTACTGGGTTTCTTTTGAGAGAGAAAGAAAAATTCTGCTTGGGGGGATTTTGTCTCTACTCGAGACATGGAAGATGCAAATAGTGGTGGAAAGTCTGTGTCATCTAAAAAAAAATTATGCACCCTTCCACGGCTTTCTTTTCACTTTTAGGTTTTAGCATGAGCACACGTGGCTGTAGGGGAGTCCACTGGGAATAGGTGTTGCAATCAAGCTGATGGCATTAAGCTGCAAGCAGCAAACACCAAACAGCAGACGCACCTCTTCGTTCCTCCCGCATTGAGTTAATCTGTCAGTTCTGTTTTGTAGGGCTCCTTTCAAGAGTTTCAGTGATTAACTGAATAAACAATTTTCCACTTTCATCTTGACATATTCACACTAGTCTACTAACCTGACTTGCTCCCAGACTGCAAGATTATGTCATTCCACGCAATAACTTTGCTGATGTTAAAAAGCATCTAACATCCACAGCAGAAAGCAGCACTAGCTTTCCAGACAGATTAGCTGGCCTGCTGTTATTTCCCTCCCTGATCCTGTTGATCATTCTGTGTGTACTTTTGTAGTATGAACCAAAACACAACAACATTCTGTTCATTTTAGAGTTTCACCTCTTTGAACTCTCCTTCACTGTGACATTTCAGATGCTTAGACACACTAGCTGCTGAGTAGTGTGTCTGCTGAGTAGCTCCAGCCTGTCCTTTTTGCATGTCTCAGTGAAAATGATAGGTTATGTGTGGTACAGCTGTGTCAAGAACAAAATCATGCAATAAAAAAACCAAGGCCTTTGTATGTTATTACTGTAAAATACAGTTCTGTACATCAAATTTGAGGTCCAAGAGGTTGTTGCTCTCATTCTCTTCTTATGAGTAGTTTGTCTCATGCAATCCAAAACAGAAAACAGAGCCCTCATAGTTCATTCCAATCTCATATAGCTCTAAAGCCAAGTTTAAAAAAATAAAGAAGGATAAATTCAAACACTAGTAGATAGGCTACTCATGTATTAGACATTTAGAGCAAAATTCTCCTGGCAGAAAACCCCATGATGGCTATAAGAGACCTTGCATCCTTTCCTTGTTCTGTAGATGCTGCTGATAAGAGTTCTCAATCACTGTACTTATTTTGAAGAATGTGCTGCATTTCAGCAGCTTTGTTCCAGATGGGAGTTTCCACCTCAGCTATTAAAATGTTCATTGTAGTATCAATCCAAAACAATTTATGTGAAAGCAGTAGCATCCTGTAGATTTCTAATAGATGAAGGATTTAAAAACTAAAATTATTTTTTTAAAAGTTTGTAAGAAAATTGTAAGTTTCAGTAAGTTTCTTTTTGTTTGTCTTTTTTTTCTTTCCTGGCAGAAAATGCTGTTTTATCAAATTCAGTTTAGCAAATAAATCTCAGTTAACAGCCACCACACCCAACTATCACTCTTGCATTGCTGAAATGCTTCTTATGAAAAAACACGGAAACATCAATATCATTCTGCTATTAGAAGTTGAAATCTGAAGAACAGTCTTCAAATGCATCAAAAAAGATGTTTGAACTGGTCTGATTATATACATATAAATATTTTTTAAGCAGATTTTTTTTGTATTTGTAATTCCTTTTGAAAGTAAAAGAAAAAATACAGATTTTTCCACAGTTGGAGCATTCCTTTATCATACATGTCCATTGAAATGCAGATGCTACAGAACTCTAGTACGTAAAACTTCTTTGAGAAACCAAGCCAACCCTCTTTTGATATAGATTAAACAGACCCTCAATTCAAGACAGTTTCAAGAAACACACAAAGCTCTTCAGACAATAATTAATTCTCAAAAGACTTTAATAATTCATGGTTTGATTGAGTGTGGTGGTTTTGATTGGCCCAAAACATCAGTGAAGTGTTTTTAACATCTAGGAGAAATTTGGACCCCTCAGAAGCTGTTGTAGCAGGCCTGGGGAGGTGTCTGAGTGTAGCAGGCCTGGGGAGTGGCACAAAGATGGCTCCTGTGTGTCCTGAGTGAAAGTTCTGGAAGTTTTTACATCAAGTCCAGCAGATCCAATCTCTGATGGCTCTGAAGGTGATGGACATGCTGCCGGCCCAGTTTGGGCCAATTGGAGGTGCTAGTTACGCCTCTGTGAAAACATATTTAAGAAAAATTCAAAACAAAGCAGGCACGCACTTCTTTCACTTCTTTGTAGTTGGAGGAGGAGGAGGTGGAGGTGAAAATATGTGAGGGAGAACAGCATGGAGAGTGCCAAGGTCAGTGAAAAAGGTGGGGGAGGAGGGGCTCCCAGTGCTGGAGCTGAAAACCCTCTGCTAGCCACAGTGAAGGCCATGGGGGGGGGCAGGAGGTCCCCCTGCAGCCCATGGAGTCCACAGGAGTGCAGAAATCCACCCACAGCCCATGCCAGAAGAGCAGGTGGATGCCTGGAAAAGACTGTGAACCAGTGGGAGTCTCATCTAAGAGTTAAAACTGCAAAGGCCTTGCAAAGGAGAGAAAGGCCTTGCTCCTGGCATGGAAGCAGCCTGGCCTCGGCTCAGGAGAGTCTGCACAGCACCCTATGGACAAAAAGACTCATGTTGCAGCAGAATTCGGGCGGGATGTTGCTCATGAGATTGGACCCACGCCAAAGAAGTTCTCAAAGGACTGTCTCTTGTGGGAAGGACCCCCTGGCTAAGTAGAGAACCTCTTTTCCTGATTGGACTGACCAGAGGACCCCTCAACCTGCCCCCTGTCTGTGTTGCTGGTTTGGAAAGAGGGAAGGGGGGGGTGGTGAGTGCAGAGACTGCTTCTTAAGAGGGTGGGGGTGAGAGCAGAAAAAAACTGTCTGGAGAGAGAGAGAAACAAGTAGAGATAAAGAGTATTTGTAGTAGAATTGTGGTGATGAGTAAATTTGAGAATCTGCTCTGTGGACTGAAAAGAGACCCCACACCCTGCCCCCCCCCACACGGCTTGTTGGCTGTAAAGGAGGAAAGGGGGTGATTACTATAGGTTCGTAAGAGGGAGGGGGGAGTGAACAAAAACTGTATGAAAAGTTTATTTTTGCCTGCATTTATCCTCCAACTCTGTTAGGTAATTAAAACACATTTTGCAACTTTAAGCTTGGAGCCTGGTAGCCCTCTTTTAGTGCGTCCTCCTGGCAATGTCCTGTCGAAAACCCATGACACTGAGGAATCAAGTAAATCTGGTATTTTTTGCAAGGTGTAGCATGTGAAAATTACTAAAACATAAACATCAAAGTGAAATGCAAATGAAAAGTGTACATATAGATTTGATTCAGAGGGCACTATTGAAGTCCACTCAAAGCTCAACCTGCTGAATTGTACTGGACATCTATGCAGTTGTATCAGCGTTTAGAATCTGTATGACATATTTCACAGCATAATTCAGGGTATCTATTATATTGTGACACACTAATCAAAATGTTCTTCTGTGTGAGGAAACTGAGTCTAAAAGACCCCCTAGGACTGACTATTTATCAGGTCTTAAAAGATCAAAAGAAAAAAAACCCTGCTATTTTATTCAGGCTCAAAAACTACTTTGGTCTATAAAAGTGTCTTGAGTTGATATATATGCTCTTAGAGCAAGTTCAATAAGTTGAATATGCATTTGACTGAGTTCTCTTCTGTGAATTTGTCCTGAAGTACTTTTGTACTGAAAAAATGAGATATGTAGCAAGATTTCAGTGAGGCAGAAGGAAAAGCTCTCTGGAACACACTCAGCCCTACCACTTTCCAACTGCTATCCATTTCACAGGAAGGTGTTTTTACTTTTTGTGCTCATCTTTGGTAATGTGAAACTTACCTCTTTCATCTTGAATAATTTACATTTGCTCAGGTTTCAGTTGGTGGATGCATGATTATTTCCATCTGCTCAATTTTTGCTAGTTTATTCTTTCCTCTCAAATGATATTAAAATTATTAAACTTTTCTTAGGAAATAATATGCCTACTTTCATTAGGAGATGTACACCTTTGCTCTTTCATTAGGTGAAACATTCTTATTACTGAGAACACATACTATAAAACAATTGACCATTTACATAAGAAGTAATGCCTCAAACAAACTCCAAATTGCTTTTTATGCAGGTTCAGATTTAGTGTGCAAAGTTGCAGTGCCTTCATTTCCATGTACTTTTCTCTGGGATATTTATTAAGCTTATAGCACTTTCAGCACTTACTCCAAATTTGTCAGCTTTTTTTTTCTGGCTGGTAAGTCTGAAATATATCCTAGTTTCTGCGATTTCTTGTTAGGGGATGCTGAATAGTCAGGACCAAAAAACTATGACTTTCACGGTTTTCTAAACTTTTTTTGTACTGTTTTTCTCCCCTTATCTCATTTATCTTTCTGATTCTTCCCCTCCTGTAGTCTTCAACAAGCATTTCTTCATCCCTTTAAATCTGCCTTTCCAGAATCAGCTGTCTATATGGTTCCACACTTACAGGAGAGGATAAGCAAACAAGGACAATATTACTTGCAAATCAAAATTAACAATGTCCAAACTTATTGATTCTGTTGACAATGAATGATGAGACTGCACTCTGGTAAAACTCTTTACCCACAGAACTATTAATAAAGCACAAAAAAGAAAAATTAGCAATTAATTTAGCCAGTTCATACTTTAGAAGTTTCACTGTTTTTTGGGTTTTTTCACAAAAATGTTGAAGTTCTCTACTTTTAACCAAGACTTCAGTACTGGTTGCCATATGTAATACTTGTATTTAACAGTTCAGTTCACTATTGCTATGAATTTGAAACTTCAGATTGTATCCACAAAATAAATTTACTTTGGAATTGCTTTAAATTCAGATTTAGGTGTTCCTAATCTCAAGCTTACATTGACGCAAACACAGACACACACAGACACAGACACACACAGACACAGACACAGAATCTTCCCCAAAATTGCAGTCTTGTTGTGCTATGTCCTGATGGAATCTTGTGTCCATATAAATACTCCTAAGACTTTGATTTTCAAATGATGATTGATCTAGGTTGATAAATATCTTCAAAATTCCTTCTGAGGAGTATAAAATCTCATGAGACTGTTGAATCCATAACTCCACACCTAGTCATGTAAATATCTGCAACCAACCATTATGTCCATTTGAGCTCTGTTTTGTACTGCCTTGGCTCTTCCCGGTTCTTATCAGACCGCAAATAAGCATGAAAATACTGAAAAAGACACTGTTTCCAGAGTTTTTGAAGCCCAAGAAGAAAAATATGTGCAAGATATTTTCTGAAAAATTGAGACACTTAGTGAAATTACAGTAGCCACCTAAACAGCTCCAGCTGTCTTTTATTATGACAACAGTACATAGGGGCCACAGCTGATAGATGTTCCATGCATGAATTTTTCTAAGTGTGACTCTAAAAATAGAGTCAGTGCCCCTAACAGTTTGGTCCAAGCTATATAAAACATGGGAAAAAAAGTATGCAGTGCAGAAAGAGGAAGTAAAAGAACTACACACTATGTTTGCATAATTATTCATAAGGTATTTTTATTATTGCTTATAAATAGTGTGCCACTTGACCATGTAATTTTTGGGACCATCTCATTTTTTCAGTGCAGAAGTTCTTCAGGACAAATTCACAGAAGAGAACCCATCACAGGTAATATTTTAATGCTTCATAGCTACTCCTTTCTTTTCACAATGATTCATAAAAGTAAGGCAGTAGTAATATCCCCCCTAAGAAATAGCAGGTGAGTAAGAAAATTATTCTGCACAAAATTATTCATTAATTCTGTATGTCTAAATGAAAATGTGAAGAACCTTAGTTCTTAAAACTGTTGTGGCATACCTCCTTGTATATTCAATAACAAGTTCAGTTGCAAATATGACAGCATATCACTTCTTAAAATAATTGTACAAACATCAAGGACAAGTTGGATAATTAATGACTACCTGTAAAATATTTTGTTTGCATTTTAGTTCAGTAGAAATATAAACAGGGAATACACTGCTCCAGGATATCATTATTGCTTTAACCATGAACCTGTGCTTTCTTTTTCTTTCTTTCTTTACCGTATTTATTAAACAGGCTTTCAGTTTCTGCAAATAGTTGCTGTTCCAGTTTTCTTTTTTACCCCCAACATTTATTTGTGTTTACCACTAAACCATGTACCCAAGTGCCACATTCACACACCACTGAAACGCTTCCAGGAATAGTGACTTTTCCACTTTTCTGTGCAGCTTATTCCAATGCCTTGTACCCTTTCAGCAAAGGAATTTTTCCTAATATCCATTCTAAACCTTTGGTATAACTAGAGGCCATTTCCTCTCATCCTGTCACTTGCTACCTGAGAATACACTGACCCCTACCTGGCTACATCCTCCTGTCAGGTAGCAATAAGGTCGTCCCTGAGCTTTCTTTACTCCCAGTCCTTGACAATAAGATGCGTAGGGTCTATCAGTCATGCAGGACTGTCACTTACAGGTTGTGTAAGGCTCACTTGAGAAAGGAACTGTCATATTCAATGTGCAATGCTACAAATTAATGAAGAACTTTGCTTTCATGTTTTACAGGGAGTGGGTAATAACAGAATTGTTAGGTTTCAGGCCTGGAGTTCAAATCCAAAGATTAAGAATCACTTTCATGATTCAAGCTGCTCCCTTTTAAATTTTTTTCCAATAAAGATTTCACCTATCCCAGCTTGTTTATTCACAATTTTTCTTTGTCTCTGCCTCACTTCTATTTCTGATTTCTCTCCGTCTTTCAATGTACATAGTCTCAATCCCCATTATTTTTCCAGTGCAGTCTCCATCTTCCTGCTTGTCAGGTCCTAGTTTAATCTCTGTTAGCTGTTCCTGTTTTACATACAACCCCAGAAGAATGTGTAATAGGAGTTTACTTCCGGTCTTTGATTTTCTCTTTCATTTCTATTCATTTGCAGAGTCCTGTTTCCTTTCCTTGAGTTTTGTCAAATGTTTTCTATCCCTCCCCACTTCCCTGATTTCTTCTATTCCTGACAAATGCATCTTTTGCTCAAACAATACCTGCAAAAACTGCTTCTGGCTCCTGGCTACTTGAACTACAAGAACAAGGTTGCCTTTGAGCAACACTGAGCTCCACCTCGCCAGAGATAAAAACACTACAGAAATACAACAGCAAGAACAGATTGTGAGAACATCAGTTAACAATGTTTTATAGATTAATTTAATTTGAGAAATGTAACAATATTGCTTGTTTTGCTGGGTTTAGCTTTCAGCTCCCTACATACTAGAACTGTTGTTGTCTTGCTCCCTTGCTTGCCTGGAGCTCTGGCTGCCTAAAATCCAGCCCTGTGAGACAGATTAGAAGGAGATGGAGCCCAGGCATGAGACTCAGCATTGTCAGAAACCTCTCAGCTGAGGCATGCCTCATGCAAATCTAACCTTCCAGAATAATTTTTTGTCCTCTCACAAGTCTGAGAAAATACAAAAAACAATTATTCAAAGATGTAGAGTCTGCAGAAATGTGTATAAGTTCACTAGTTTTCCGAAGAAGTAAGTTACATTCTTGGCCCACAAGCCATCACTTTATAGCATGTCATGCCCCTTTCCAATGAATGGACTCTAGCAAAAAACCAAAATATTACTAGACTTTTCATGCATGGACAAGACTTTATGTTTGTCACTGGCCTCATTTTTGGAAACAGCTGAGCTGTTTTTCCTTAAAATTTCAAAGAAAGGTCATCCCAAGGCTAAAGCTCAGCTTGAAAATTTTCAGTTGAAGAGATTTAAGTTTTACAACTGAAAGCTCAATATAAAAATATTGAATATCAGACAATTCTAGCATATATTACTAATCTTTTATATATGCGTTTTTCCACATGCAGATGGAACATCTGTAAAGTGCTCAGTTACTAACCCCTGATGAAACCACTTCAAGTATTACCTTCTGTTTAGCAGAGCATGCTTAGACAACTGCTAAGCAACTGAGAACTCATCAACATGTACAGTATTTGTCAGTGCTTTTCAGTACTTTTTTGATGCAAAATGGTAAAAGTAGCAGTTTAAAGAAGTACACTTATTTTCTTCAACTGGACTTTGGGGTAGAGGCGACCAGAAATATTCTGATGCACAGTAGAGGGATTTAGCAGATTTGTCATCTGGCAATGTTTTCTGTGAAAGGACAATTAGCCGATCTTTGTAATATAAAAGATAGAGGAACTACTAATTAGATAATTTTTGCTTCTAGATCACTATGGCATATCTGGCTTGCATCTCATTAATAAAGGTACTATATAGAACATATCACACTGTATCCATTTGAGCAACCTAGTAATACTCACCATTCTCAGCATGGTTTACAGAACGTCACTCAGCTGTGCTCATTGCTGCCAAAAATTAACCCTGGTATATATACTTTTATTTTTCCTTCCCCAAAAGAGAACTTTGGAAGTGGAGGAGGTATTTCATAAGAAATGCAAATTTCAGTGTAAAACACTAATTTCTATATCAGTCAGGGAAGAAGAGAAAATTGTCACACCCCTATGGTTTTCCTCATTTATACTGAATTAAGATGACCTGATTTTTTAAAATGAATTTTTAGCCTTTTAAAGTACTGTAAAGAAGCACACACAAAAGTCCTACACTTTATATTCACTATGAAGTCCCTTGGTCAAAATTAGAAGAGAAAAAGAACTACATACTTATCCAGAGTGCAGTATAATAAAGGAAAAATTAGCAAATTTTCAGCATTCATACATTCAGGTTATCTTTAAATCTTTAAAACTACAATGGTTTTGGTCCCTTTAATAGCAATCTCAGTTTTAGCCATTTGTGGTTCTGCCTGTTATTTTGCAGTGCTTGCAAACCAGGGCACTCACTGACCAGAAAGGGCTTTAAACTTTTCTGCTGTGATGCTATCATGGCAGTCATAACAACTGCTGAACTGGTGGAATATTTGAACTTTATTGTGCTAGGCCTTTATTCTGAAAACATATTTACATTACATTTACACACGTCCTTAATAGTCCCATTAGGTCAGTGCTTAAAGGATGCGCTTTACTTTTAGTTTATAAGTAGTCCCACTGCACACATTCTCACAGGTTTAAGGTCTGAAGCAGTAAAAGACCCTTTGTAGGTGCTACTTAGCCCATTTTCAAACTTGATTCAAACAGGATAGGAGCCCTGGTCATGAGAACATGAACTGCAAAAATCAAGTCAATGTAAAATGTTTTACTTAAAATTTTAATTTTGTAGTTGCAGGCTTACTGGAAGTGGTGTAAAACAAAAGAGAACGTGGGGAAATGGGTTTTGAAATCAAGAAGTTACAAAACCAGAAGAATTATGATAAATTTTATTTTTTAAAAACCTGCTGGGTGATTCATAGCAAAAAAAAAAAAAAAAAAAAAAAAAGTATGGTCAGAATGCACCCTAGTAGAGAACTTGAAAAGTTGCTGTTGTATCATTACTCTTAATCAACATGATACAACAGTCAATTGGCAGTGCAAAAATTATAAATCATTCACATATCAGGGTTCCATCAATGTAAGAGTTTCTTCTGTCTAAACATTTGCATAACATGCTATAATTTAATCCTTGCACACCAAATAGAGCAATTTTAAATGAGAGCAAGCTACAAATACTATGCCTTGAGCATTTATGTGAGTAAGGAGGAGAGGTGGAAAAAGCACTAAGTCTAATACACAAAATCAAGCATTTTAATTATTGATATAAATTAGGACAAAAGAATCAGCTTCTTCACCCATGTGTACAGAGAATTTGAGAAATTTCTGTAGCGAAGGTCTTACATGGTTGTCACATTCCTCTGTAAAAGGGGGAGTCGGGAAGGATTCATTTTAATAGATTTGTCGGATAAAAAATAAAGCGCAAACGCGGCAACATTATATCTGAGAACTGTTTCTTGATCAAGAAGGGTAAGTGTTCCTACCAAAGGGGGACAGAAAAAGGAACAAAGAGGGGAAAAGGGAGACGGAGAGAGACAGAGAGAATACCAGACAGATCGTTACCGCTGAACCCTGGGTGCCCTGTCGGTGAGGGTTTGGCAGATCAAGCGAGGATTTGGCAGATGAAGTGTGTACACTGCAAGCTGCGAGGAGTCTGCATGGCTCCCGTGGCAGGCTGGGTGTGATTTCCAAACAGCAGCAGCTGCGTGTTCCTTCCATGGGTGAAGAACAGGAACAGGACTTGAGGAGCAGCTGCAGGCGGTCAGGGTCAGAGAACGGTGACTGTGGGCAACGACGGCTGCGGGGCTGCTGCGGAACACACGGCGGCTGGGTGCAGGCAGGGTGCAGGCGGTGGCAGCTCCGGGCTGGGTGCAGGCAAGTTGCAAGGTGGCAGCGGCTCCGGGCAGGACAGAAGCAGACAGAACAGACAGCCAGGGAAGGAGTGGGATTGCAGGGGGAAAAAATGGGAAGGCCAGGGAGGGGGCAGAGCTGACCCTCCACGCGAGCCCCCACTCCCTCCAAGAAACCCAAAGAAAATGGCCCCCCGGTCGTGTCGCAGTTAGCTACTTTTACGTGCTTGGCCATCCTATAGTGTGACTTACTGCGCACTTTTTCCACGCGTTTTTTCCCAGGCATCCGGGGATCTGACCCACCAGCGAGGGGAGGTCACTTGCATTCCAGCAGTGGGAGCTTTCTCTCTCCTGACTGGCTGCCAGGCAAAATCTCTTGGGCGACAGAACTCCCAGCACGTATACATACCCTGAAGTAATTTTTTCACCTCATGTATAACATATGTTGAGGCATAAATAAAAATCAGATTGGTCTGTCACAGTGGTGTTTTGGTTTGGTGACTAAAACAACTGGAGACCAGGGAAGCTATACAAGGAGCTACCTACATGATCATAGGAAGTGTCAAGAAAACTCAGCTAAGAGTATCAAGATGTAGTTCATGCTTTCATCCTCCCAGGAAAATGCTTTGATCACCAGTTTATGACAAAACAGATCTCTCAAACTCTTCTGTTGAACTACCACACTGAAAAAATAACTAAACATTTGGTGTAGCAGGAGATTGCTCAAGTAATGTTGTGTTGGGTCATTAATTCTCTGACTATGTGGGTTAGCAGTTGCTTTTTCCTTGAAACTGTTTCAGCCAACATTTTCTTGTGTGTGGGCCATTATCAACTGTCTCCATTTTTCTTCATCATTCTGTTCTGAAGTAAAATATTTCCACTGACAAAAAAAGATTTGTGAGTGATAGTTGGCTTTACTTAATTGTACTTTGTATCTCTTCAGTGATTTTCAGAGTGTATTATGTGTTTGTTTATTGTTCTAATAAATCATGTTGACTCTAATCCATGAGACTGGGCACATGTGTCTGTGCAAAATAATTTGGTGGAAAATTTTCCATGAAGTTCACTGTGCAATGCTTTGGACATATTTCTAGAATTCAGATAATCCCTGTTGCCATGAATCTCTTCTGTACCTCTGTCTACCTTTTTCCTGTCCTCATCAACGTGTTTTGATTTGTATTAGGGTCTTGTCATGCAAACTGAGAAAGGAGTGGTCAAATAGAAAACCCAAATCTATTTGCACTTCAACCATTCTTGTTTCTTTGAGCTTTTGCCCCTTCCACCAGCATGGCGCCCATCTGTTGCAGAATAAGGCTTGTGCCAGGTGCGAGCGAGGCCAGTGTTAGCTGAACAGGCAGCAGCAGTGCCCTGGAAAAGTGCCATGAGAAAGGTGCCCGGGAGGCGCAGCAGTGTCCTTGAGCTCTAGAAAGGTACCATGAGAAGAATGAGGAGGAACCCTGAGAAGAATGAGGGGGGAACCCTGAGAGTGTGAGAATGGAATGCAATAGAATGCAAATAGTTGTGGCTTCTCGCTTCGAGTTCAGGCGGCATGCCCCGAAGCCACACAGAAAGGGCAAGCCACCACGCCGCGCACCTGCCGGGTGTGCCCTGGTAGAGAAGCTCACTGACCGGTCTGCGGAGTCCCTGGGGGACAGAGGCGGGCAGGAAACGAGGTGGGACAGAAGAATGTATGACACACAGTGTGCAGACTTCCAGGGATTTATTTGAGGGTCTTCGGGTGAGGGTCCAAGGACGGCAAGAAGGGACAGAGAGATGGGGCCAGGCTGAGGGCTGGAAGTCCGGAGCCTGCGAGCCCTGAACAGCCAGTGACAAAGGGTTATATGGGGAAGGGAAAGGGGAGTGGTTTGGTGCGCAGACCAACCGGGACAGTCAGAGGTAAGAGGGACAAGGACACAAACCCATAGTTACATGATAGGGGACGGTACACAATTCAAATGAACCAATGATACACAACTCAAGAGGGAACAAAGGAGAAGTTTCTAGAAATTATTTTTTCAACCGCAGGGGCTCATGATTGGTCTGTCACAGGCCCCTGCAGCTGGTCTCTTGAGCACTAGAACTTGCAGGCATGCACCGCAACAAATAGTAACTTTTAGTAGTAAGCATAAGCACTTGTAACACTACATAAGCCACACATACTGTGAAATAAATGGAGCTTGCTTATATCTCATATTGAGCATGCTGCTTGCTTCCTCTCGCCTTCTAACACCCGTCCAGGGCTGGAGGCTGATAACAGTTCTGGCCTTGTGGATTCCCTTAATCTTACCAAGATAAAAGGGGGCAAAAGGAATCCTTTTGCCATTGAGCACAAGAAATTGCTAGTAATATTAATGACTTATGAGAAGTAATTTGTATAACCACTCCTATCCTAGGGGAATGTAATGAATGTTCATGAATTTTACTTGTAACACTGTGCCTTTGGAGGTACTGGTGTGTGTGTTTGGTGGAAACAATTCCCCTTCACCTGGTGCATTGAATAAAGCAAATACCCACTTCTCTGACTTGGTCTCTGAAGTGTCTCTGGGTTCGATTGGGGTGAATCAAAACCAATAGTTATAGGCCCCGTTGTTTGCAGGATCAACTTTAAATGCATAAACTATGCAGGATGAAACAAGCAGCAGTGATGACTGACAAAATAAGCAAGAAAGAAATAGGTATTTATAAACTATTTTAAAAGTGTCTCTGTATCATCTTAATCCATACTTAAAAAGGAAATTGCAGTATAAATTATGGGAAAGACTGATTATTTAATATAGAATATAGATTTTTTCAATAACAAAAAGCATATAAATGTCTACTGAGCATCTATTTAGGTTCTAACCAAACATGTAATCTAATTTACGACTCGGGATATAATGAAACTCCTTCAGCAGCTGGAATTCTCCCTGCTGCATAAATGAATGTAATTTCAATTTTGCTTGCTGATAGTAAGAGTTTTTAGAATTTATTCATGCCAATAATTTGTTTTAGAAGTGAAGTATATAGAACAGTGAGAACTTAGCTTATATAGCTATTCATGGGATCTTTTCCTGGTATTTCTTAATTTTTTGACACTACCTAGGTAGAGGTGCTGAAATTAGGTTAACTAAAATTGATGACATTTGGTGAAAGGAAAGCCCTGTTGGTTTTCCAGTTTCTGCAGTGAAGAAACTAAAACTGAAATTTCTCTCTGTATCTTATTTTGGACCATATTTAAGTAAGTCTGACCTCCATCCTGTTTGCAAACTTTTATCAAGACACAAAGTATTTATTTAAATTCATATA
Source organism: Entomyzon cyanotis (assembly GCA_024500445.1). Lineage (NCBI taxonomy): Eukaryota > Metazoa > Chordata > Aves > Passeriformes > Meliphagidae > Entomyzon > Entomyzon cyanotis. Next base: position 80,000,179 of record JAKEPQ010001005.1, on the reverse strand, counting down.
ATAGCATAACTGGATTGAATTGCTTCTATGGAATGCCCTGAGAGATATAAATGGATAATACTTAAAACCACAGTTTTGTGGAAGCTGACTTGACAGAAGTTGAGTTTGGAGTTTGCTTAAGTGATACTTCAGTCAGTGAAAATCAGCAGGGCTTTCTATTCAAATATGTTTAAGAAATAGAATGTTTCAATGACTTCCTACTGAAGAACATCGGAGCAGGATCCTTTTCATCCAGAAACTTTAAAGTGTTATTTTCCGTTTGTAAATATATAGATTTTCAGTGCCTCAACTACTGAGAAAAACAGATTAGTTTTAAGTATATTAATAGCTTATTCTTCTTCCATAACCCATGGTAAGAGTTTTCTCTTTCACATCCTGTCTTTCTGTTGCCTGTTGATTCCCACTCTTCCTGCAGTTAGGCTTGGAAAAGTATGAATAAGTTGTTTGGTTTGAGGACCTCAGTGAGCAAACCAATGTTCACACTGGAGCCCTGTATGTCACGAAGTTAAAATCTAATTACAGTGCTCTAGAGAGATATACACAGCAAAAGACAAAAATGGTATAAACATGTTAAGATACAATGAAAATAGCAACTAACACATGAATATCTTGGGTTAGCAAGCAGAAAATATACTTCCTAAAAGAAGACTCTTCAGAAATTTTCCAAAACAAAATATCTCATCTAAGAAAGTAGAAGTTAGACACTCTCCTTATAAAGTGTAAATAGCTTACTCCTCATTCCTTTTTATATGCTTGATTTCAAATTTATTTTAAAATACATGTAGACTTTTTTTGACTTTGTAGTTTATTCAAGTGAAGGGAAGGACATATTTGTAGCCATGCACCTGTGCAAAAATTTGCATGGATTTTCGGCTAGCAGTCAACTGTTGGTAGGCAGAGGGGCAGGGTAGCAGATCTTTGGTAGAAGGATGGTAACCCCACTGATTTTGTTGGAAGGAGATCACCACTATAGAACTTTGCTTTCTATCTTCTTCCAATCTGCTTGCAAAAACTTGACACGACTCAGAAGACAATGAAGGAATCTCCTAGTAAGGCTCAGAAGAAGAACATTAAAAGAAATGCTGAGAAAATACACAATTTGTGTATGGTTACTGCCACTCTCAGGAAATGCTGACAAAAATTAATGTTCTACCAAGATGAGAGAATTTGAGGGTAAGGGTTATTCTGCATAAATGTTCAGAAAAAAACCCCGTCAAATAACCCCCCATTTTTTACTTTTTGCAGCAGATTAGACTTAGATGAGACTATTACACTTCAGCTGTCCCTCCACTATAGCAATTACTTTTGATGACATAAATACAGATTATTTTCCACATTCATTCGGTCCTTGACTTAATTTCCAGGTGTGCCTGAAACCCCAAAAATAAAAGACAGAAAGGAAAAAGCATCATTGATACCTACTTTCTTTTCTAGATATACAGTGGAACTTGTATCTTACTTCAAATGTTTCATTGTGCTGCTTTGGCAGACTTTCTTGGTCATTTGATCTTGACAAAAGCCAAACCGTTGGCCTCCCTTGGGAAAGGTTGTAATGCACATACTGAAATGTGTATATCTTGACAGAAGTGTTGTTGAACTTCATTAATTGCAGCAGACCAACGGTAAGAGAAAGATAACAATCAGACTATTAAGCTGCAATACAGCATTATCTTGTAACTCTGTAAAAATGCAGAATTTGAGCATTTGTCCCTTGTGTATATCGGAAAAAATATTCTCCAATTATAGTACTTTGACCTGTTAATGTTTTGTTAGACTGTCATTCAGTCTTAATGTCTCTTGTTTACAGCAACAGTATTCAGTAAAGGAAATGCAGTGAGCATGCAAATAGTGATGAGAAATAGAAAAGTTGCATTTTGCAAATCTAATAATATTTTATGGTCTTTTGAAAGGTATGTAGAATTCTATAGCTTGGTGCCTTATTCCCTTGAAGGCAATTTCCAACAAGGCTATGAATTCAACTGAATTATTTCAGTTTAAAATGTACAAAAGAACTGTTCAGTGATTATTCCTCACTATATATCATTAAATTGTTTTGTCTGGGGAAAAGGAAAGCAGAAATCATTACTTTAAATGGTATAAACTCATTAGATCCACTAGAACTTTAGTGTCTGCAGTCCCATTATCTCATCAAAAGATCATTTTGATTGTCATCACACTACAACAAGGCCTGCTTTGCCACCTCTGCCTTTCTTGGATATAGAACAGGAACCCCTGCCATGTGGGTTCTGGGGAGTTTTGATGTGCAAGCAGAGATTCAGATCAACTGCAGCCACTTTGGAGATGTGCATTAATGAGCAATCAGAGATAGAAAGGGGAAACTTCTCGCTGTAGTTTGTGAATAGAATGTCACATATGGAATGAAAACTTGAACAGTCCAAATTTCCAGACACTAACTGGTTCCTACAGACTGTATCTTCTTAGATGGAATCATAGATTACTGCAGAAAAGATTGCAAAGAAGAGTAAGAAATGAGACAGGGAAGAAAAAAAAAGTCAGACATTTTCCTGATGCTGGGCAGAAGTAATAATGCAAGACCAATCAGCAGTGTTGATAATCAGAATTTTTGGGGCCTCTATGTTGATTTTAAGCAGCTTTCTTGCCCTTTTTATTATCATGCAGTGTAGCAATGTGGGGTTTTAAGATTCCATGTGCTCTCTTTGTTTCCCCGCTCGGTGTACCATTGGTTCATTTTAAAATATGCTCTGCTGTACCTCAAAACCTATTGGTGTGTAACCCTCCTGCCAATCTTCCCTTCATCCTCCTGGGACCGGCTCAGAGAGACCCTGCCCCTGCCTCCCCTCCTTCCCCTTAAAAGCCAGAGCCTGGATCTGCTCGAGGTCTTCTCTCTGAGCTGGCAGCCCTTATCCTGTCCCTGCTCTTCCTCCCCCCTTTTCCTCCCCTGTAACCCCCTTTTCCCTGTTACCGCAAATAAACCTCCCTGCCAGAACAGAGATAGAGTCCAGTTCTTTCCTTCGTCTCACGATATTCCTGCTGAATTGACATGGTTTGGAGACTCACGCCATGCCGCTGGATCTCGAGGGCTGGGCACACCAGATCCGGTGGGATTACACAGACCAGAGACCCCGGTCTGGGCGGGAGCCGCCCTGTGCAGCCCTCCCGGACCTTGATACATCAATGCAGAATAGACAAATGAACAAATAAAACTTCATTAAGTCTCTCCATTTAGCCTTTTGTCTTCTTTGTAGTGTGCTGTGCTGTCAGTGGTTTAAGAGGGGACTCCTCCACAATATTTTTCTCTTACCAAATGTGCATGTCCTTACAAATGGAAAAGGGTAGAGACTTCTTTCCATTCCTTTCTGCTCCTAGTAAAAAATCCACAGGTATTTTTTGTCCTTGAAATCAAAATCAAAATTTTTTGTCCTTGAAATCAAAATCAAAATCAAAATCAAAATCAAAATAATCTGACCTACACTGTTGGAAATGTTAGTCTGTGTTTCTGAAGTATCATACCAACTATGCTGATGACAATATGCAATACCAACATATAAACACAGGGAAAAGCCCTGCAAAAGCTTGAGAAGGGACTAATCACTGAGAAATATTTTGAAGACAGTTAATTGGAAAACCAAAAAGCAAGCATTTTGACACTCAGGGACTGGAGAGGGGTAGAGTTGTTTGTTTGCTCTTTAGAATAGCATACCAAGTGTTGCTGGGAGTGTGAGTCTCTGTCTAACTTATTTGTATTAAGTGCTTATTTACGTGGGGGTCTGAAGCCCAGCTTGGTCTTTAGTGGTATGAATGTCTTCTGTGCTTTATTGCCATGTCCCACTCATTTTCATTCTGCCTTCCTGGCTTAATAATAATCACCACAAAAATCATCATTCTCTACAGAAAAGTCCAAGGGCAACACACATGCAATCTGTCTGGCCTAAGTTTTTACCAAGGTGTCATAATATGATTATTAAGGTTATTGGAAATGCCTCTGCCTGAATTAAGGTGCAAATGAGACCACATGCCAGTCAATAGTATGGCTTTTATTTGATAGTAAATATCAATTACAGAGAGAGACAAAGGAAGAAAGAAACAGGAAATAGGTGTGTGGGACAGAAAGAGAGTGGCAGATTCAGAATAAAGAAAATATCACCAGCCGTGGATCCCAACGATGTTGCGTTGATCCTCTCCAGCTGGTCTTCTCGGTGGTGATGGTCGCCCTGGAAAGCATAGAATGCCATGGGTTAATATACCCTCAGGCCAGGTGGCAATGTCCACTCATGTCCCCCCGGGGGAGGAGGGCAGTCTCTTGGATCAGACAGTGGATCTGTTGCATCATGTGTACTCCTGTGGTGCAAGGCCTCTGGGGAGTGCTCTGGGGGCATCTTTGATGGATTATGACATACCCTGAGCTGCCTCTCATAAGAATGTCCCATGGATGTGGCCTGTGGGTTTGGGCCAGTTTATGAAAAGGAGGAGGGGTGTTCACTGCCTCCGACCAGAGGTCACACCCGAAACCTCCTCCCCCTGCCTCCCATTTCGGTGGGGGGAGTCTGTGCAAACCTGGCTTCTGTGGGCTGTGGTCTCTCCTGCCCCAAATCTAGCCAGAGAAGAATCTCTGCTGTGTTTGGTTCTCTTGTGTATGCATTCCTTTCCTTCAGCTTTGTTTGTTTCTCCCTAGGCCTAGATTAGTATCTTATCTTGGTAGTTTAATTTACAGTCCAAAGTCCTAGTCAGGTATCTTGAGGGAGCCTTCTTTGGTTGTAGCTTCTTTATACAGTTTTTTTAATAATGGGCAAAACTTTATATCCATGTTTGCGGCGTGAACTATTTCAGTCTCTGACATGAAGTGCTAAAAATTTTCATATCTTCTCTATCAGGACAGTAACAAAAAATTAGTTTCCTAACCACTTGCAGAGTGTTCTGCCTGGAATTTAAGATAAAATACGATGAAGCTTCTTGCTTTGCCTACCTTATGGGGGAAGGATTTGATGTAGAGATTAAGCTACAGAAGACAGTCCAGGATACTTTTTGACTCAGCTCCTCTCTGGAGCATTTTCTATGCCTGATGTAGGCATCTTCTTGCTCAGCATTCTTCTCCCTTTCAGACCCTTAATTTTCCCATGATGTTTTTTATATAAATTGAGTTGTTAGGAGACTAAAATTAGGCTCACTTTTTTCAGGTCTAAGCCTTTTTCGTATCTCATACTATTTTAAGTAGCTGAAATTCTTTCCTTTACCTCAGCAAAGAAAAAACCCTGACCCTGGCTCTTTTCTAGCAACTAAAATCTGGTCTTCAGTAGGAAAAGGCTGAAACAGCTTTCTATGAAATATTTGGTCTTGGTGAGGAAAACAGCTAAATATGCTTATACCTAATATTTCAGCATCTCTGTGGCAACATTACATAAGCCAGTGTGGTGGTGCACAGTTTATTTCATTTACCTTTCCTTCATTCTGTATTGCTTTTGTCATCTGTCATAGGTTGATGCTGGCCAGATGCCAGACACCCATGAAATCCATTGGCTCACTCCCCTTTGCAGCTGGACAGAGGAGAGAAAGTTTAACAAAGGGTTCATAAGCTGAGATAAGGACCAGGAGAGAGATCACTCATAAAATAACATCATGGATAAAGCTGGCTCTAATTAGTGATATAAAGGGAATTTATTGTTTGCTGCAGTAGATTGGCCCAGTATAACTCCCTGCCTATATTCAGTTTATGATTTATGTTCCAGAATGTTCCCCCAGCAAAACAATCCATTGGTTCAAAGCTATGTTCCCCCCTTTGCAATACGGTCATTGGTCTGTACCCCTGCCCTTCTCCCTCGGACCTTCCCTGGTTGGCCCTCCGGGGCTGGACACGCCCCGTCTCCCCTCCCCACTTTTAACGTGGTGCAGGTTTGAGTTAGGGGATTTTGGGTTCCAGATTCCGGCCGCCCCGATACCGTCCCTCGTTCTCTGCCCTGCCTGCCTCCCCTGTGATCCTACAATAAACCTGCTGGAATCCCAAGCGCAGAAGCCTATGCCTCTCTCGTTTCTACTGCTTTCCCAACGCGTTACCGTTCCCCTGGGCGCGGCACCCGCTCGAGTGCGTCACAGCTGCGGCACGCCCGGTCCGTGTTCAGCGCGACCAGCCACTTTTCGTTGCTGCTTTCGGTGGTCGGCAGCTTTTCGGTGAGCAAAGCAGCAATTGTTAACAAAATCAGAGCAGGATAATGCGAAGTAAAATAAGCCCCTAAAAACACCTTCCCCCTACCTCTCCCTCCTTCCCAGCTCTACCTCCTACCCTAGCGGTACAAGGACTCAGGGAATGGGGGTTATGGTCAGTTCATCACCCTTGGCTTCTCCTGCTGCTCAGGGAGAGGAGTCCTTCCCCTGCACCACCATGGGGTCCCTTCCACAGGAGACAGTTCTCCATTAACTTCTCTGACATGGCTCCATCTCACAAGCAGTAGCTGTCTGTGAACCGCTTCAATGTGAGTCCATCCCATGGACAACAGCCCTTCCAAACTGCTGCAGTGTGGGTCACTCTTCCATGGGGTGAAGATTCTTCAAGGACAAGCTGCTCCAGCCTGAGAGCAGGGACCTCTCTCCATGGGTCTCCTGCAGGATCACAGCCTCATCCCAGGAATACACTTGCTCTGGCACTGGCTCCTTTATGGGCTGCAGGTGGATCTCTGCACCCCTGTAGATCTCCATGGGCTGCAGAGGGACAGCTTCTTCTCCATGGGCTGCACCACAGGCTGCAGGGAAATCTTGGCTCTGGTGCCTGGAGCACCTTCTCCCCCTCCTTCTTCACTGACCCTGGTGTCTACAGAGTTGTTCCTCTCACATGTTCTCATTCTGCTATTCTCTAGTCACAATGAAAACTGTGCCCCAACCTTTGTTTCAATTTCTTCTTAAATATATTATCACAGAGGTGTTACCACCATTTCTAATTAGCCCAGCCTTGACCAGCAGCCCATCCATCTTTGGAGCCTTCAGGGAGTGGCTCTGCCTGACATTGTGAAAGCTTCTAGCAGCTTCTCATGGAAGCCACTTCTGTGGCCCCTCTGCTACCAAAAACCAGGCCATGCAAACCCAGTACATTATCATAACATACTGATTACCACTTCCTCTTATTTAGAACATTTATCTTTTTACTTCAGATGTGTAGACAAACCTGTTAGAAGTTAAAAATGTGAGTGCCCTTCATGGAATTTGGAAAAAATTGGGCTCTGCCTGATCACTGCAGTTTTCAACACTAAATTTTTGTTTGTAAATGGTTGTTAAAGTCATTGAAGAGACTGTATACTGCACTCATTGAATTAGATATTTTGGCTTATGCAAACCCAGTTCAGGTCCTGACACAAAATTGATGACTTTTAATACAAAGTGTCTGCAGTAATTTTTGTGATAATATGGTACCCAGCACCCAGATGCCCTTCTATCCAACAAGATTCAACAATGTTAACCACATACGAAGTTAATACAGAACAATGTATTTAGATTTCACTTGAGAGGCTGAAAAATTTCAGGTTGATTGCTATTTTATCTGAACTGAATCCCTGAAGAAGCAGAGTAACTTTGAAGAATACTTATTCTCTCATCTGGAAGAAATAAAAAAGAAAACTTTCATCAGTCACTAAAGATGCATTTTTATTGCTCTTTTAAAGGGCTTGAGACCTTGGTTAAAAAACAGCTGTAAGGAGACTGAGAACTTTCAAATTCCTGAAGCACCAATAGGTTTTATCACACACAGGTGTATACAAGATCATTTGCTTCAAAATTGAAATCTCTCACTGCTACTATAATTTATGGCTGAGTGTTGTCAAGATTCAACAATTATATTTTTTTGATACTGTTTTCCTTGAGAGATTACAGTTCTGAAGCCTGAGTGTTTTAGACTTCCCTAGTGTATTTGCTTCTTTGTCTTCTTATAGCACAGTAACTCGTAAAAAACCCATCTGACCTTGCTCCCACCTGGCTTGCATAGTTTGCTTTTGCATTGTTTATTCTTCGGTCCTCTGCCCAGATATTTCAGGCTTCACTGATAAAACTGAGAGCACATCTACATCATATAGGCAGCCAGAGAATGTTAATTCTTTATTGGTGTCTAATGGGGCAGGGGGATGTTATCTGTTCCATAAGCACTTGTTTCACAGACTACAAAATAGAGAAAAAAAAGTTTTCGCCAACAGGGACTAACTGATACAAAGTATGTGCTGTAGTTATGAGTCATGTTACTAAACGTATTTTTGACAAAGAAGTGGGGTTTCTTTTTCTCAAATAAATAAATTTAATTTTGTATTATAATATTCTTCACTCCTTTCACATTTGGCACCCTCTCTTATATATTCTATCTTTTCTTCCAGTACAACAGAAAAAAAGACAAGTCCTCCTGATAACGCAGATTATTATCGCAAAAAAAGGAAAATACATTAAAGTCTGTGTCATAAGATGCTATATATAGTTATTAAATTTTACACATATTACTTTAAGAACAATTAATTTTACAATACAGAATGCTTAAATAATGCTTTAATTAAAATCTTCTCCAGCAAGAGGTGCTGCTAGACATCCATAAGGTAATGACTTCAGAGTTTGTGCTGTGCTGTGCTTTGCTGGGCTGTCTTAGGGGGCTGACCACTGAAGGGTCATTGTAATTCCAAATATTTTACATGCAGTGCATGAAATGCTCTCCAACTTCACTTCTTGTTTTTTTCATTATTATTCAGTTCCCTGACAAAAAGAGTGCCAAAATGTTATTGTATTCTGTAGTTAATATCATACATCATATCAAGCTATAATTTCCCACCTCAAAAAAATCCATGCAAAAGCATAGTGAACACTGCCACCACTTAAAAGTGATCCGGTCTCATATTTCATAAAGAAGCGGACTGGGAAAGGATGCTTTCTAAAAATTGTTTTTATAAACTGGAGTAATACTGATTCCCTAGGAGTTGCATGGTGTACATTGCAAGCAATCTGTTTTCTTTCCCTTCCGTGTTGACTGACCGGTAAGGTAACATGTAATTATGGAAATAATAATAAAAATAAAATATTAAAAAGAGTTCATTAATTTTAATTGAGAACATTCTGTTTTGAACTGCTAATATAATGTATTACTGGATACACATTCTGTTGAGATAACTTTCTTGGAGAGTAATGTTATTACAACAAACATGAGTATTTCATTGCATTGAAAACTTTTTCAAGTAAACAATGGGGATTTGTGTCCTATGTCCACATGCTTGAAGGTGCTGACCTGTAAAAATGTACTGGATAGGCAAAAGCTTAGAGAAGTTCCTTATAAGAGTCAGTAAAGTAAGTCAACACACACACACATCTGTGTGCTTTAACTTTTAGCTTTTAACTTTTAAGAATAGCAAATCACTTTCAAAACAAAATTACATTTTTGTTAACCAGGAAACTTGAATACTACAAGAAATTCAATAGAAATTTTTTATTCAGCTTATGACATTTAAAGAAAATAAGGTTTAAAATAAGTTTTGGGTTTTGCAGAAAATAATGTTTCCTTCTCAGAAGCCTCAAATGCTTGTTACTGAAGCCAGGAGATTTGTCTTCTGTACTCCACTGTATGATCTAAGAGCAAAAGATTCACATGAGAATTTGTAGCAATTGATAATTTATATTAACCACAGACTCCACTTCTGAATTTCACAAAAAATATCTTCCTTCAGTTGTGTCTTAAATTTTATCAGACTCTGGAATGAAAACTGAGCTGTAATTCAGTAAAGTACTGAGCACATGGATAACTTTGAGTAATTAGTCCCAGCAAAGTATGAATTTATGAAAGGTTCAGTGCTTAAAAGTAAGTATTGCTGAATGGAGTATGCCAAGCATCTCAATATGCCAAGCATCGTTACACTACTTATTTCATGCAGCCTTGCTGCCCTTGCTTTCAGTGAGGAAACTTCAAGGTCAGAAAAAATTTAGTTGAGAGTATTCCAGTGTTCGGGGCTATAAGCTTACGATTTGTAGTTCATAAGTATCTGGACAAATGTCGAGTGCTGACCTGCTAATATGATAAATGTTACACTGATAAAATGTAAGGTGTCTTTGACTTCTAGCCCTATGTCTGTATTGCATGATATAAATACATAAAGCTGGAAACTTCTGGTTACTGTAAAATTGCAATATGATATTTTCAAAAATACACAAAGTAATCCCACATTTTGGGCAAAATATATTTTTGTGACAAAAATCCAGAGTATTGTGTGCATGACTAGGACAAACGGATCAGTTTGTATTTGTTATTTTCATCACAGCATGAGTTGTAAACAAAGATATTATTCCTGAGCATGAAACAGCATGTTGCTAGAGAAGCAAAGACAATAGTTTTTCTCTCTATTGTAAGGTAACCTGAACTTCCAAGAAAGCACCGTTAAAGCATAGTAAGATGTCAATGCCATGAATGTAATATCATAGAGATTATTGCCTGGCCATTTAGAGCTATCTCAGAACTCCTTTGACTGGGGACCTCTTCAGTTTGAAATAGAAAGTCTATGCTTCTTTGTGGTTACAGTGCAGGCAAGGACTGGAAGCTAACAGATTAGCTACAGGTGGATAGATATATCTGAATGTGTGGTAGTTTTTCTCCTAGAAATGTCAAAATTCTAGAAGAAAATTTTCAAAAAATATGCTTGGAACATGTCCTGTTTATCCCAGGGAACATTTTTATATTTTTTTCTTTCATTCTATCATTTCTCTCATTCAGTTTGTCTTTTGACAGAGAACTTGGCTGTTTTGCAAAAGCCTAGAAGTTGCCACCTCTGGGGGTCCACTGGCATGATGAAGCCTTCAGAAACCCTGTAAAATGTACACAGTATTCTCCAAAATGGACGATTTTGCTGACAGAGGCATTGAAACAGTTATAAGTACTGGACTTTGTATTTTTATTTGTATGTTAATAGAATAACATATTCCTTTGGGCTTCTGTGCTTGTATCTGGTGGTCAAGATGAGAAAGATTTTAATGGACTGGTAAGAAACAAATACAGTGCTCTTGCAAGGGCTGATTTACTAATACTGAGTTGGCTCTTAATTGCTTTAGGCTGTTCACATGTGGCAATAATCAACCCCCGCATACAGTCCAGAAGCATCTTGGTTATTTGTAGGACAATCATGCCAAAAATAATTTTGCACAAACCAACCAAAGAGTAACAGAGCCCCTGCTTTATCTTAATTCGCATTGCTTCTTTTAAAAATTGAAGAAAGTTGCTTTGAATGTGCAATTCTCTCATTCTTTGCTTAATGAATAGGCTCTATTTGTACAAGTCATAATGGTGTGGTGTAAGAGTACAGGAAATACTGTAGAGTAAAATCAAAGGGGGCTCCTGCATAAAAAGACTGCATGTGGGAAGAAAAGGAAACAATTCTCTTCAGCTGAACTCTGTCTCATTGCAAAAAGCTTCCCACATCTCTTTTTTGTTCCTGTGCTTTAGCCCAGATCATGAAGGAAGGTTTCAGTTACTCTTTCCTTATGCTTTCTGGAGGCTTTACAGTACATATATGAATTCACTGTCTTCCATAGAAAGGATATATGAGCATCTTCTTGACTACAAACAAGTGGAGAAGTAAATGCAATATTTAGCTTGGACTTCCTGCAATAATTTAATTTGGAAAACTAGAAGTTTTCCTCTCACACAAAAAGAAACAGAGATCATTTAACACAGGTCTCGTGCCTGCTTGTGTCTGACTTTATTCACATTTTAATGGGAATAAAATCTGACCCTTACAGCAATCTGTCTTATGTTTTGTACGTTATATAGAGATGAAGCAAATGTATCAAAACCTCATATACTCTGTTGATAACCCAGATCTATTTCTTGCCCTAAATTTCTTGTCATTAATCACAGTATGAATTGCTCTACAGGATACCCTTTCTGAGCCCATTTTGTTTGGAAAAGTCCTCTTGCTGAGTAATGTGCCCATAATAAATCCAGCTGCCAAATATAAATTTTCTAAGAAATCTGCTGTTTTTCTTTTCTCTATGGAAATGTTCTGGAAAATATTACGGTTTTTTTTGTCCAGCAGATCTTTCAATACATTGGTCATTGTTTATTTTTAAAATTTACCTAAATTTTCGCAACGTAGGCTTCAATATCAAGTATTCTATTGCAAATCATTCTCTACCTTGATTCAATTTATATTCATTAAGGCTGATGAGTTTTGCACAATCAAGCAAAATAAAAAGTTGAGAGAGAATGTTTCAGTGCAAAATGATGTATGCAAGATTTTTTTTTGTCAAAACTTACATGTAGAATACTTATGCCACAGAACAGATCAACCTTAAGTACTACAATGATTCTATTTCTACTGTCCAGGGATGGAATAGTTAGAAAAACAAACAATTCCTTAAACCTTTACCTAAAATGTGATTAGTTTAGCTATTTTTTGGTAGTTGTTTCTGGTTTAGAAACTTAAAGCACCTAGAGAGTTCCATGCTTTTGATAAGATTTGCCAGGTATTTAGTGCCAATAATGGGGACTGTAATTAATTACAGTGTGCCTATCATCACACATGTGTATGACAGAGTAGATTCCCTCAGCTTTGCCTAAATTATCTACAACTTCAGATTTTAGCCTGAGAATAGAGTAGTATACAATACATGTCCAGTTTTTTAATTATCTTATTTAAAAAGACCTACAGAGAGCATCGTATTTTTTCAAGACATTGAGCAATTCAGAAACAGGAAAACTCTGACAATTCATTTGTCTTCACCTGCATTAACTCATTCATATTACATATTATTTATTCTCTATGGGAAACAATGTGTGAAATTTTATATTTAACAAAATGGAAAGGTTAAATAATAGGCTGTGAACCTGCTATACAAAACAAAGAAACAACTTTCTGATTCATACATCCTCTGAAGAATGGATTGTTTGGTTTTTAAAAAATTCTTTAAGAAGGCATTCCCAGACTTTTCTGACTTTTGAGTAGTTAATATTTTATTTAATATTTTTGAGTAGTTAATATTAACACTTTGCAATTGCTTCTTTTTGATGAAGAAAAATGGATCAAGGACTTCCCATATTTACCATACTTCTTCAATATTGTGTACTAACAATGAGTAAAGTAAAGGAGTAAAGTAGCCAACACACTTCTTGCTTCAGAATTTTCAGATCTTTGAGTGCTTAATGTCATAATATTCATGATAGGAAATTGTATTTGTTTCTTGGGAGTGTGCCTGTGGTATGTCTGATTTTTACTTTCAAAAAAGAGAAAAGAGGGGATAAATTATTAAAAACATCCGGTATTAATTAACTTATAAGATCTATTCACAAGTTCAGTATCTGTGTTTCTTTACCAATTTCTGCACAATCTTCTTCTGAAACAGATTGGTGATTTGTGGGTTTTTTCATGTTTTGTTTTGGGGGTGGCTATTTATTTATTTTTCTGATTTTGATTTATATGTGATCAATCCTCATAGTTTCTGAGTTTTTGACTCTTGTGAACCCCAGGTGTCTGTTGAAGTTCAAATGTTCTATTAGGACCTCACCTCCTAACAAAATTCCCTTCAAGATTGAAGCTTTATCAACCTCAGGCAGAAAGACTGATTGAATCTCTAATGATTCTGTGTTGCCCGGGCTGAAATGGACCCTTCTTTGTTTTCTGTGATCCATCAAAAGGTTCTGAAAACTAGCAATCCTGTGGCTTTCAGGAAGTGTAGAAGTAGCTGTAAGCTTTGAGATGGTGAAGAACAAACATTCATTCCTAACTATCACCAAGGTCAGAACTCAAGTTAGATGCCATACCAACTTGCTAGCCTTTCTCAGCTGTTGTGTATTGTACTAACTGATCTAATCCCTGTAAGAAAACACAGCAGCAAATTCCTTGCTAAAAAGTACAGAATATTCCTTGTTAAAAGTACAGAGTAAGTAAGAAGGAGAAAAATTACTAACTGAACTACATCAGCATCTAGAGTTGTCTGTACCATAAACAGTAGATTTATAAACAAGACAGTTGCAGGGCCAAAAAATTATTGGATGGCATAGTTATTCTTCAGATATGACTGAACTCATCACTAAATTTGTCACTACTTGCCACCACTGGCATACCCTCTTACTTATTTCAAATTCACTATTCAGTTGTTTAAGTGCAGCTAAACAGATTCAATAGCAGACTTTTTTATTTTCAGACAAGTGAAGGGTTGTTTATCATTAAACACCTCTTGATTGGAACACTTACTCAGGAAGTGGTAAGCCAGTCCCAGTGCCATCTTTCATCTGAGATTCCTCTTTCCTGCATGCTGGTGTAACTTCAAGAGGAGTGTTTTCTACATTGGTGCTGACTTGAGAAGTGGCTTGGATATTTGTGGTTTTTTGCAAGCAGAGGATGGCACTGAACTATTCCTGAATGAGTGTTCAAATGATTATTTTGCTGAAATATAAGATAGTTCTTCTAAAAAAACCAGTTGTTTTGTTCCTGGAGGATCCAACAGGTCAGTGAAGTATCTCAGTGGAATGGTTGCAAACAGGAGATATTTATGCTGAATTACTCAGCCTGCAACATTTTTAGGATTTCCAGAAGCAGAGAACTTCAGAAAATTTCAATGCAACATACTTAGGAAATTTACATACCATTGGGAAGAAGTAGCAACTGAACCATTCTGACTGCTGTTAAAATCAGATGCCTAAATTCTTTTGTGAATTCAGCCACAAGACTGTATTATCTTTGTCTTGATCCAATATCCCATCCAGAAATCTATGCTTCACTATAAAATATCATCTCGGAACTGATTATCTTTGTGTCACAGGGGAGTTTAAATTATTTACTGGAATGTAATATTTAAATCCTTAAATGTTCCATACTTTGCTGTGTACCTCATATTTAAAAAGTTAATTTGATATTGATAGCATTTTTTGGCCTAAGACTTATATAAATTTTTTTCTCTTTTATAATGTTTTGGCTAAAGACTTAAGCTTAGGTTTGAAAATAAAACAATGTTAAAAGTCTAGTGTTTGAGAAAGAATGTTGCATAATGCAAATCCTAAGGAAATTTAAATAGCAAAGGTGCTTATGTGACCATATTCAGAAATCTTTTGATTGGATTCCACAAAAACTTAGTTGTTCAGAACTTGAACACTTACCCACCTAGGAAGAACTGGGAATAAAACATTACCAACTGTGGCCTATTAGGTAGTTAAAATTGCACTAGCTGACATTTAACATGCATATTACATTCCTATTAATGCACATTACAGCTTGTTTTTGAAATCCTTATGAAATAATATAAATATTGTGTCAAAGTAGTCCTCTTCTAATACTGAGTTTGGTGGAAAATAACTGAAACATCAATACAGAGATTACAGTAAAGCCATGGTCTCTACTATTCCTTTTTGCCATGTACAAATCAGAAAAAATATGGATTTAGCAATTTGAAGACATCTTAAGATCTACCGTAAAAGACGTTACAGTTTATTTTGCAAACAATATGCCAGTTGTTAGAACACTTATTAGTAATACATGGATAATCTATCCCCAGAGAGAACCTTTTTTCTAAGTGTTTTGACTGAAAAAATATAGATTTTTTTTTTAAGGTCAGAGTTCCCAAGGTTTAAATATGGTCTTCAGACCTAAGCATGGCTCCAAACACCAAAACAAAACAAAACAGATGTTTACCTAGAATTCCTTAGATATCAGTAGGCAAAATTTGATAAGCAAGGCTCTTCTCTGATGTATTACTCTGCCTTACTTGGAAACAGTGTGTAGGTAACATTGCTATTTGCTATTCCAAAGCTGGGACAGCTGTTAGCTCCCTAATATAGAATCACATTTGCTGAGTCAAACTGAAAACCTAACACTGCTAATCCCATTGCTGAACCGTGTTCCTCAATGTCCCATCTAAACATGTTTTAAATACCTCCAGGGCTATTAACCACTTTCCCAGACAGCCTGTTCCAGTGCTTTGCAACATTTTCCATGAAGAAGTTTTTCATAATATCTGATTGAAACCTCCCCTGGCACAACTTGAGCGACTTTTCCTCTTTTCTTGTTATTTTGGAGAAGAAACCAACACCCACCAAATTACTTGTTATTTTGGAGAAGAAGGCAACACCCACTTCTCTATAATGTCCTTTCAGACAGTTGTAGAGTGATGTGTGAGCCTCCTTTGCTCCAGACTAAACACCCCCAGCTTGTGGAGGTGCGGCGGCCTGAGCAGGCCGATGCCGAGTCCCCAATTCCCGCCACGAATGCCGTCCTGGACCCCGGAGATGGCGAAGGCGAAGAGGACACGCTTTCCTGGGGTTCGGCCGAAGCCGAAGTCTGAGCCGCCCCCTCTCCTCCCCTGGAAAGTTTTCTGTGTTGTTCATTGGTTAAAAGTTTTGCTTCCCCGCCTTGTTCCCTCCCCTGTTGCCACCCCTTGCCAGAATGTTCTGTTGCTGCTGTACCCTCATTGGTTGTGATGTATCCCCTCCCCTGTTACCTATGATTTGCTCCCCGGCTTGTCCCTCACCCTTGTACCGGAGCCCGTTGGCTCCGCCCCTGCTGTTCCGCCCCTGGAAACCCCATGTCTTTGTATAAAGCCCCCTGTCCCCTGCATGCAGTGCCCTTGTGGTGTCACGCTCTAGGACCCTCTGTACTCTGCACCAGGCATCCTTGTGACCCACCAGGCCTGCAGGCTCTCTGACTCTCTCCCTGCTTTGCCATTCCCTAATAAACTGAGCCTTGGAGACCTGCACCTCTCTGGACTCTCTTTGTCTTCAGGGGCCAGCGCCGAGTCACTGCCTCCCCGCCTCCAGGACTTCCTCCTTTGTCGCGGGCCAACAGCGGGTCGACCCGAGACCGACTGAAGCAGCCAGAGGACGGAGCAGGAGAGCAGGGTGGGCTAAAGCCACGGCCCAGGTGAGGTCTGAATGGCCTCCCAGGGACCAACAAAGCTCCCTAACTACTACACCAGCTCTCTCAGCTGCTCCTCACAGGACTTGTGCTCCAGACCCTTCACCAGCTCTGGTTTTTTTGTCCGGACATGCTTCAGCACCTCAATGTCTTTCCTGTACTGAAGGGCCCAAAACTGAACACAGTACTCAAGGTGTGACTTCACCAGTGCTGAGTACATGGGAGTGATCACTGCCCTGGTCCAGCTGGCCACACTTGCTGACATGGGCGAGGGTGCCGTTGGCCTTCCTGACCACCTGGGCACATGCTGGCTCATGTTCAGCTCCTGTTGACCAGCACCCCGAGGTTCTTTTCCAGCAATCAATTTTCCAGCCACTCTCTCCCAAGCCTGTAGCACTGCATGGGGCTAATGTAACCCTTGTTGACCCTCATAAAATTGGCCTTGGACAATGGATCCAGCCTGTTTATATCCCTCTGTAGAGCCTATCAACACTCCCACCTAACGTAGTGTCATCTGCAAACTTACTGAAGGTTCAGTCAATGATCTAATCCAGATCATTGGTAAAGATATTGAACAGGAAAGGTCCAATACTGAGCCCTGGGAAACACCACTTTTGGTGTTCCAGCCATCAGCTGGGTTTAACTCCATTCACCATAACTCTCTGGGCTTGGCCATCCAGCAAATTTTTATCCAGAAAGCAGTTCACACATCCAAGCAATGAGTAGCCAGTTTCTGCAGAAGAATGTTGCAGGAAACAGTGTCAAAAGTTTTACAAAAGTCCAAGTAGTTAATGTTAACATCAACATAAGCCTTTCCCTCATCCACTGAGCTGTCATAAGCTGTCATGCATGCTGTCATAAGAAGGAGATCAGATTGCTCAAGATGGACCTGCCTCCCATAAACTAATGGTGGCTGGACCTGATCAGGTTGTTCTGTACATGGTGCATGATGGCACTCAAGATGATCAACATGTTCCACTCTAAATAACAATTTTAAGATTTAGGTAACTGAAGTTCCCATTCATATTGTATAAGGACAACAAACTATAGGGAGACTTCAGAAGCAAAATTAGCAGTTCCATAGATAGTATTTAAAATGTGTTATGAATGAGGCATGGAATAAAACTCAATGTGAACCTCTGTGTAATACCTGCACTTTAGTGTGTGTTTGAATTTACATGTCTAGCAACAGACACAGCATTTGGCATGCTAAAAGGAAGCATCTCTAGGCACCTGAGTAGTTACCTATCTGCAGTAACAATTGGCGAGAGCATGTATGACAATAAAACTTAATTTATTCAGCTAATACTGAAAATTATGGGAAATTTTTGTAACAAAATATCAGGAAAAGGGGTGGAATCCTAGAAAGAAAAATATATTTAAAAAAATCCTAAAATGATGAGTATGAGACACAGCAAGAAAAGCAAACTTTTTTAAGAATAAACTTTAAAAAGAATACTTGTCCCAGGCAATGTGACTAAACATGGTTTCCACCTCATGGAGTTTTCCAGCCTAAAATTACAAAGTATTTTTAAAAAGGGGGGTGGTGGAGGAGGTGAAAAATATAGCTCTTTCTTGTAAAAGTGACTTATTTGTCATTGTTAATTGTAACGGACACACTCATGCCTAATCTTGCATTTCCTTTTTAAAAGGATAACTGAGTTGAGCTGTGCAAGTCTACCACAGTAACCACTGTTGTCTACAAGTAAAATTCCAAAATAAAGCAGTCTCTGGTGATTTTGTTTCACTTAAATACCATAGAAATGCTCTTCCCTGTTGCATTTGGGTTTCTGTAAATGAGGAGTAGCCAGAAGTATCCTACTTTTAGAGAAATAATTATTTTTCCATTCATTCTGACAAGAGACTATTGCAGAAAGTAGCATAAGCTCTGATTTTGCTTTAGAGTTGAAACTTTCCTGTTTCTGTGTGATCCATTTTCATAGGTTGATGTTGGCTGGATACCATGCACCCACCAAAGCTGGTCTATCGCTCCCCTCCACAGACAGACAGGAGGGAGAAAATATAATGAGGAGTTCATGGGTTTAGATAAGGACTGGGGGAGATCACTCATAAAATACCATCATAAGCAAAACAGGCTCTAATTAGAGATAGGAAGCAAATGTATTACTAAAAAAATCAGAGTAGGATAATGAGAAATAAAATAAACCCTTGCTACCATAAACCAGGCCATGCAAACTCAATACATCCATATATATGTGAGTTCTATAACAGAGGATTTTACATAAGGAAATGTACAATATATATGTGCTGTGAGTTGTGAAAAACCTGCAGCCAAGCAATTCTGAAATTAGGAAGCAATGCTTTATCTTTTTTTAATTGCTT
Source organism: Entomyzon cyanotis (assembly GCA_024500445.1). Taxonomy (NCBI): domain Eukaryota; kingdom Metazoa; phylum Chordata; class Aves; order Passeriformes; family Meliphagidae; genus Entomyzon; species Entomyzon cyanotis. The sequence continues at coordinate 79,981,019 of JAKEPQ010001005.1, read as the reverse complement.
GTTACAGCCCTATCATTAGGACTCAAGAGTCCTTTCAGTGAAATAATTGTTTTTAAAAGTGAGAGAGAGCTGTGTGCACTCTTTGCAGCACCAGAAAACATGCGAGTATCTGTGCTTGATAGTGTAGATGAGGAAATTAAGTGTTAGCAGCTACATAGATGCTGATTTCTTAATGAAAGGAAGCCAGAATTTGTAATGGAACTCTACTGTATCACAAAAGTGATATTCCCATGTGCTTTGTTACCTCCAGCATTGATAAAAGACCTAAACCTTGCTGAACACAAGATGAGACTTTGTTATTGCCTTTAAATGCTTAAACATGCTGCAGGGATAGAAAGTCAGAAAAAACATGCAATGAAAGATTACTTGAATAGGGCAACTAAAAATTCTATGTTTATTTGCCATATATAGGCTTTTGTCCTAATCAGTATTTTTGATCACTGCATCTGAGATAAAGGTGTAGCCTTGGTAAAAGAACAAAGGGGAGGATTCCAGAGATTTTGATTTCTTCCATTTTTACAAATGGAAAAAGGAGCAGATTCATTACTCGAATCTGTATAAAAAGGCATATAGAAAGGAATTTGCAAGGCATGGACAAATGACAGTCATGGATATGAGGTTTTTCAGAATTTAGCCAAACCAAGATGCTAAGCCTTTTCAAAGGCTTTAAAGATGATATGAAAGCACGCAGGCCTGAAAATCTGCCACATAAACAGTTAAACTGAGATCGCCACCAAATTGGTGTAGAAGGAAAATGCAAAAGAGCTTCTCATCTTCTAATTCTTCCTAAACCCTGGAAATAATCCATGTGGATAGACAGCCTTCAAACTGCAGAAACATGCTGAAGAGGAGGCTGAAGCTGATGGTCTCCACACATACCTACAGAGCAGGCTGGTATGGAGGGGGAAAGCTTTTTTTAGCGTTACCTATAAATAATTTGCTGACATATTTCAGATATTTTTATATTAGAAAAAACTACTTTATTAATGGCTCTTTGTACATTAATTAACAACAGGTTTTTTTATTTCAGGCATATGTCTACTGTTCCTTCAGATAATTCCAGATTATCTGTATTATCGGAATTTGTATTATTTAAAATATATTCATTATATATTAAATATTATTTAATTATACAAATATTCTTTAATAATATTATACATTCTATAATTCCTTACAGATAATGTGCTACAAAAATAGAATTTTATAGTATGTCTCCTTGTATGGCCTTTTTCTGTTAAATTTATTTTTGCAGTCTCTGCTATTTGCCTACAGCACCTACCTAGCTTCCAATAAAAGACCTAGAAATTATCAGAACACTTGCATCATTCAATTTTCCACCAAATAAACTGCTAAAATTTGTATTGGTAGATGCCCAGTGTTTAACTTAAAACAGACATCTGGAGCAAGTAGAGTGCCAAAATGTGTTGAAATTGAATTAACATTTTTAATCACCCAATTCTGAATACACTTGATGTACTTTAATTTCTAATACTCACTTTTGAAATGGCATGTCTATGTGTTGGAGAAATGATAGCATGCAGACATAATAGATCAGATCTCTTTGTTCCAGTGGCTGAATGCCTGAACAGAAAATGTGACAGGGAGACTGGACACTAGGACTACAGACAAGTGCTAGTAAACTCATGCATTACTACATTGTTTGGCCATAACCTGGTTCTGAAAAAGATTATGTATAGCACATAGATGTTCTCTTCTGTTCTCTCTCTCTGCTGGTTGATTATTTTGAAAACACATCATTGCATTGGAAAGAATGTATGTTGTGAAGCAGAGGGCCAGCCAATACGTGTTCCTCTCTCCCACCTGTGCTTGTGGTACAGCCAGGAAAGAAGTAGTCTAAGTGCATCACCTTGCTCAACTCTTCATAACTTGTGTATAGAAAAAAGGAGGTTTCACAAAAGATTTCTTTTCTTGGCATTTCTGTATAACAGCATGATACAGGCCATGTTTGGGCTTCACACTAATATTACAATGAAATTGCTTTCATATGATATTATAGAAGAACATTTAAATCAGGGCATGAAACTTTAATTTTGCAGGTCAGCTGCTCAACTTCTTGCTCTTTCCAAGAGGTGTCTATACTATTCTGGACTAAAAATATCAGAAGCCTACTAAGAAAGAAAGGTTTTACGCAGAGGTACACTGCCTGTACCAACTCTGAATTCAACCAAAAACTGGTATAGCAATTTCCCGTTAGGGAAAAAGAGTATTTCTTAGAAATCTGTTTCCAAGGAAACTTTTCCATGTTTTGTAAAATGGACAGAGAACTGCATGAGTGACCCATTTGGAGACAATACACTAGTGTCTTTCCAGTGTGACTGAAATGTAACTTTTAAGGTGTATCTTATAAACATGATTTTTTCCAAATGATATGTTTCTTTTATTCTCACTAGTCACGAATGTTTTGAATTGTATTTCCAGGTTTACAAATGAAAATCAAAATGTTACAAACTTCTTCGGATCAACAACATAAGTTTAGTGCTACATGTTGTTTTTAGATAACTTGAATTTCCAGTATGACGGAAATGTAGCTCTGAAAATCTCTGGTGAATCTCTGGTGGTCTTGTACATCATACCCTGCCTTATCCCTGTCAGCCTTTTCCATGTCATGTCAGATCTTTTCTTGCACAAATCTCCACCTCTGTGTACTGAACTACAGTATTTCATTCAATGAAATACATCACTCTATAAGTTTCATTTCCTCTACTCTGAAGTACCATATAGAATTTTTTGTGAAATAGAAAATGAGTACTGACCTAACTGAAAATTACAGGCTAAAAAGCCTTTTTAGAAACTTTTATTTTTATGAAAAATTGATCAGAAGGTAAAAGTGTAATTGGTTAACAAAATATTTATTTGATCAACAATTTCAGTTTCTAGGTCTTGTTTTTTTAAAAAAATAAAATTTAATCTTTTTCCTCTGATTGGGCAGATTTCAGTTCCTAGTTTTGTAATACACAGCTTTCAAAAATTGGCTGAAAAATATTTGAAGTATAGTTGGTAGGCAGCAATACTTGGTGTAGTTGGACAGAACAATGCAAACATATATGTATATATTAGATTTTCAGAAACCTACCTTAAACTGTGTTACTGACTTTTTAGTTTGCTTGGATGTATCATTTTTTTCAACACTTTTCAAATCTTTTGTGCCTGTTAAGATAATTTAAGTTCAACCAGTTGAATCATCAGTTGGTACAACTCAAGTTCTCATAGCGACATTAAGATAAAACATAAGTTGCTACCAAAATTCTACCAGTGAAAATAAGGATCTTGGAAATTTCTTGCATACTTTGTTCCAACCTCAATTTGTAACTAAAATTTAGCTCAGGAAAGGGAAAAAGCAAGAAGAAAATCATCCAGCTCCTTGGACAACAAGCTTTATATTAACACACCTATTGGAGTTTACAATTTTAGCTCAATACACATTCTTTTGTAAAGTGTTAGAGATTTATATATTTGTCTGGGATCAGCTCTGACCAAATAGTTGGATGCTGTGGAAACCTAGACATAAGCAGATCCACCTCTCTTGTCCATACTAAATAGCTGCGGTGTTGCTCAAAATTTTCAGAAATGAGCCAGCTTTTAGAATTCATACTGGATGATGAGACTGCAATACCTTTCCTGTAGTGCAGCACTGTCCAGAAGTATTTCTATATATGTTGAAATCTTATCTGAAATTAAATTTTACTGTGCTAGACATAGTAACAAAATTACAGTCAGAATAGTATGGGCATACATGCTATGGGTATTGCCCATAGGATACAAATAAGGAAACACAGAAGCTCCTTGAGGGAACTCAAGTTCCAGACCTGATTTCCTCCCCCAAGTTCTCTTACACATTCAGTCATTCAAACAAATGCCCAATATCTCTGGACGCTAGATAACAGCTGGTTTTGTGGTCCTTGCTATTCTGACTTCACAGCAGTGAATACTACTATCAAAAATCAATTCCAACAGCCTTTACATACACTTATGCCAAATTTTATTACCTAGGTAAAGATGGCTTACTAATTTTATTTAATATTCAGCTAAAAATAGAGAAATATATTAGTAATATGAAGTTGGTAGCACTGGGGAAGGCTAGTCAAGTAAAAATGATCTATGTTTTCTTAAAGCCTGTTATCCAAGTTGCTAATTAACTAAAATATGAATGTTGGATGTTTACATTGTTGTATGTTGAAGCAAATTTTGGTCGGCTGAAATCAGGCCTTAATCAGATTGCACTTTTACTAAATGCTGTATGACAAAAACACCTACCAATGTCTGAGTTTGCACATTTACTTTACAAGCTGTTTTACACCAGCAGTTCCTTCTAGTCTCTCTCCCTTTCAGTTTCCCTGGTGATTTTGCATGTTGTGTTATATATTAGTGCATGGAAATGTCATCTTAATAAGGTCAATTTCCCAAAGCAGGGGGAGGGGGACAAGGAGGGGGATGGATGAGATACAAAATTCCAATTGAAGTTATTGCTACCTCAGCATTTACAGAAACTTGTGAACCTAATTCAGATAAAAGACCTGTAAAACACATGGAATTCTCCTATTTTCTTCCCGTGCCAATGACTGAACCCTTTACAGGGAATACAATATCAGGAACGGAATAAGATTAAAACAAAAAAAAATGTTCTTGATCATGAAGCCTCAATGAGTGTTTGGGAGCTTTTTCTTCTTTTTTCCCTTCAGTTGTATTGTGTGTGTGCATGTAGGTTTTTATTGTTACTCTGAAAACTCCCGCACACAAAGAAAGGCCCTTTTGAGAACCTCAGAGCAAGAATTTTCTACAGAGGTTTCACAAGAAAATAAGAGAAATCAAAAGAGAGGATTGAAATCTATCATGTAGAAAACATCTAGTTGTTATGTTTCCATTTTTTACATGGACCGGAAAATGCCTGAAAGCAGAGCCACCATTTACAGCTGGTAAAAACTGGTATTCCATTATCTTGTTTACAGACAACAGTAACCTCTGTTTATTAATTGTTAAATACAGACAGGATACAAAGTTGCTGGAGACTGGAGATGCTCTATGATTAAACTGCAGACTTTCAAGACTTCAGGCTCTGGTCACGTGAAATGGATGTGCTGAATAAGATGCTTAGGTGTGCATTTTTTTACCAAAGTATAAGCAAAGACACCAATCACCTGTAAATTGCTAAATTACTAGGACTGAATAATTCATGATTCTAAAAGCAGGCAGTATATTTAGTTGTCTTAAACTTGTATTTGAAAAACCTCCTTTTAAGTTGCAAGCTTGAAAATTCTGAGTATGGACAACATAAGATCTGCAATATGATTAGGTTATACACTGAATTTCATTAATTAAAGAAGGATAGATGCTACTTATGTCAAACAGTTCATTAGGCAGCCAGCACATTATTATTTTAAAAAACAGAGGCAAGACTGATTGGAGCCTTCGATATGAAGGAATTAGTAGACTTAACCTATGGTTCAATGTAGGGCACACAGTGGATTAAGTCCCGGAGATTTTAGACTTTGTGGTAAACAGAATTTGAAAGATGAATGTATCCAGTTGTATGCTAGATTTTACTGTGTTTCAGCTGGAAGAAACTTGCCTGGCCGCACATTCCTGGCAATGCTCACTTATACCATGATCTGTGCCTTCCGTTTTTGCCAAGCACACAGAAATCACCACTGGGGAGAACCAGCAAAACATAGGTTGGCTGTTGGGTCATCTGGTCATGTCACTGAGAAAAGGTTCTGAAGGTGTGTTAGAGTGGGATTGGAAAGATGCAAGAGGAGGACAGAATCTGATGGTCTACTTTCTCTCCCTTTCTGCGAAAGCACCATGGAGAATGCCTGCTCCCTAAAAGCACTGCAGTTTGCATACTGGAAAGGCCCCTGCAGACAACAGCTGCAAGGACATTTCAGCAAAAATGAGTTTGTTGTCTATGAAAGATCTCATTCAGCAGGCTCTGTTATAATAACTCACTTGTTTTGAAAAATTGGAAGAGAAGTAAAAAGACAAGATAGAAAGCGAAAGGCAAGTCTTCACATGAAAATTCCAAGTAAACAAATTAATAAATAAATATTAAATGTATAGTACAAGGGGTTTGGGTTTTTTTGCAAATGCCTGCCCTTAACAAACTCAGAGTATCTTCTTGGACATTGAGTGTTCTGGTCCCCCGGTACAACAAAAGTGAACCTAGAAATGGTTCAAATAGTTTGCACCCTGGAGCTTGAGCAGTCTGGCTGGAGCTGCTACACATAGATTAAATATCATCTCATGTCTTATTACTCTCTCAGGAAGAATTGCTTTTGCTCTCCTGACCCATGACTGAATGGTGAAAGCAAGTATTGCAATCAATTTTAGAACTGGAAAAAACCACAAACCACTGTTAATTCTTTCATTTCAATTACTTGATGTTGAACATACTCTTTTTGCATGACTGTTCCAATGCATTAAAAAAATTATTTTAGTTCCTTGTAATGTACTGTATTGGTTTGAAAACAAACCAGTGGGAAATCACAAGTCAAGACTGAAATTAAAAATAAGTGAAATAATACAAGGAAAAAGCACTGACAAAGTCAGATACAACCTAACACCCTGTTAGGGTGGTGGTAGCAGTCCAACTGAAGTAGTCCAGTTGAAGCGGTGATCCTGTGAAGGTCTAGTCTCCCGCTGAAGGTCCAGTGGTAGCTCTTGTCCTCTGGGAACCCAGTGGACAGGGCTAGCTCAGGCACTTCCAAGGCCAGGTTATATCCAGGTGGGAACACCTGGCTCCTCCCTCCTGGGCAGAGCATCCCACAATGGGATAAGTCCATGAGTCACACAGTGGGTCCCTGATGGCCCATTGCCTGTCATCCGGGGTGGGTCATTAGCAGGTGATAACAGCTAACGGATGGCCCATTGCCTGTCATCCGGAGTGGGTCATTAGCAGGTGATAGCAGCTAATGGCCCACAGCTGGTGGTAATAGAATACTTAAATACATCTATATTGCAACCTAGGACATGTACACTGTGTCAGGAAGAGCTCCTAACCTACTTCTGGGGCTAGGCACCTGTATATAAGAAATGCCTCTTTCTTATCTCACCAAGCGTATATTGCAGAGTTGAATATAAGGTTGTTAAGATACATGGAGGAATATAAAGCTGCTTTTATGTTAGCTAAAAGCTATGTTAAAGCTACTATTAGGGTGTGATTGAATAAGTAAAATAAGAAATTATGTCACATGTATCTCAGATTCTGAACAAGAAAATACACTATAGAATAGTAATAAATAAAATTGAGACAATTATGGTATGTGTGTAAAAATCAAAATCCATCTTTACAGAGGAAGCAGTAACCTGAAAATTAATGAATATTAATAAATTTGGTATTATTATTAAGAAATTAACACTATCTATACAACCTCCCAGTTTTTCATTCCTTTCATTTTCTAAGTTTGTTCTTTCCTTATACTGCATTTAGTTCTGGTTTTATGCCATCTTGCATAGCGAAGTCTGTTTGCTGTGAGCATAATTGTCTTCTAGCATGCAGAGGTGCTTTTGTGTTTATATTTTGTGACCATAACTGGGAGGCCAAATTTAGAAGATTCAGCTCTAAATGTCTGATTGACGACATTAAAGAAAATGTTGCCAGCTGGTGTTTCTGAATCAGTAAACATGTGAGTAAAATGATTTTTTCTCTTTCAACTTCTCTCTCATATGGATTTTTCCGTAAAATGGATAATGAGTCTTCATATAAGTTTTTATACCAAAATAAACCACCTATAATTAATTTGATCGTTAATTATTATAATTAATTCAGCTAACCTGTTCAGAAACAAAAATAAATGGGAGAATTTTTTTACTGACTGTAATCAGCCACCACACAGAATATGTATTATGCTAGATATTGCTCTAGTATATTACTGTGTTTTTCTAATTACATTCTCTGCAATTTTCAATAAAATACATCCACATTGATGTAAATTTAACAGTGAATATGTTCCATGGATAATTAGACTAATTACATGACCCTGACTTGGTGTAGAGGTTGGACTAGATGATCTCCAGAGTTTCCTTCCAACCCTAACTATTCTGTGATTCCACAGCAGTAACGCATGCAACTCTTAACAACACTCTGATGTAACCCTTTTATCATATTATATTCAGGAATGAAGATGCTTCAAAAAGAACTTTGCACTTCATAGCCAAGGGAACAGTAGACTGCCCCAGAGTACTATAAGACAAAAACAGGGTATAAGAAAATCTTTACATGTTAAAAAAAAAAAAAAGGAAATATTTCTGAAAAGGCAACAAGAATGAGTCTAGGATCTGAAAAGTATGCTTTGTGTTGATAAACTGAGAAGTTCAGTCCCCTTGGATTAGCCAAGAAGAAATTCAGGAAGAGAAGAAATTTCTTGGTTACAAAGTTTCTACATGTGTAAGGATTTCTGATAGCAAATAGTTTATTTTACCACAAAAACACATAACAAGACCAATGTTTGGAGACACATTCAGACAAGATATGATTTTAAATAGTGTGTACCTCTATTAGTGTACTAATAGAGGTACTGATTTTAAATAGTGTGAGCAATTTAACTATGGAAATATGAGCATTTGAATTCATACCTTTCTAAAACGATACTACTTTCCCCCTATTCAGGCAGAGAAACAACGAAGAAATTACTGGTCTGTGTGTACCATGACACAGAAAGCACCAATTACTTTCTGGACTCAAAATTTATCAGGCTTTCCCTTTTCCATCTATAGCATTTTCCAGCAATGCAACCTCCCCAGCCTGACTGAACTTTATGCTTTATGTATTGATCTGCATTCAGTAAATTCTATAAATTTCAGCCAAGGGCTGATTCCTGATGCTTCCTTTTTAACATGTATAGTATACAACCAATCAAAGACATCACATAAAGTTGAAATGGACACTGAACTTAATCCTGCTAAATTTTAACATGAAAGGTCAACCATGTGTAGAGAAAATAAAAATATATGATCTACTGTAAAATATTTTCAAACTACTATATGTAGATTTATAACTAAGGATTGTGTTATTTTATAGGGTTGTTTTAAATACCATGAGTAACCCGAAATGGACTTTTTTTCTTACTTGCTCAGCTGTATTAATGGATATAGGATTCTAATAATATATTCTATAATCTATTAATTCTATAATATTCTATAATAGTATTCTATAATGGATTCTAATTGCATCAGAAAAGCTGATGCAAGCTAGTAGGAGAAGAAATGTAGATTTTTCTGGCTACAGGTTTGCCTTCTGCAATGGAAACATTACCAATTGACTGGGTGGAATGAGACCATGAACGGCTAAAAGACCTACAATTAAATGAACTTACTATGATAAATGTGGGGCACTTAAAACTTCAGCAGCTGTGCAGGTAGGAACAGTAGGAAGGGTGGGAAAGGGAAATACAGTAGAAAGAGAAAGGGCTGAATTCTTACACATGTGAAAGGGTTATAGGGAGTCAGCAGGTCATACTGAAGGAGGGTAGGTGGAGGGTGGTTTGTGTTTTTTGTTGGGGGTGGTAGGCGGTGGTATTAATCTGTTTCACAGATTTTCCCTCTCTTTGTACACTTTTCATCTCAGGACGAATGGAATAAACTATGTTTTATGGTGCCTTCTGTAAAGGGAGGGCAAAATACCTGACAGCTATTAATTAATTAATTGAGAGCTGGGAATTGTACCCAAGGTTCCTGGCTCTTAACCCTATGTCTCAGGCACCACACTATCTTCTCTTCCATGCATTATATGTCTTGTATTGCATATGCATTGCCACTTCCCACTGACAGATGTATGAGCAGCAGCATGATTTGATGTTTATAGATGCTTCTATGTGGCTTTTAATTCAGAGTAATCTATGAAACAAACATATTGAAATTTGAAGTGTCAAATAGATTAAACTGACACCCCCAAAATAGGGACATTTTTAACCACTTTTAATAATGCATCCAAAGTACATTGCTATACATACCAAAATCATATAAATTCTGAAGTCTGCATTTTTTGAACTACCTCACTTCTGCTCCCAAGGAGTGTGCTGTCTGAAATATAGGAATGTGAAATTCTTTGTTCTTCCCCTCTCCCTTTCTTTTTCCGCTGGTTATTCATGTGCTAGGTAGACATTAAAAGCAAAAAAGGAAGGGTGAAGAGGTTAAATCCAGACCTCCAAAATCCGAGTGTTCATATTTTATTTCCAAGTTAGCCAAACTCCCTCTTGCCTAAAAATAGCTGTACTGCAAATTCCATGATAAAAAAAGGTGCATGTGAAAACATTCATGCAATCATCTTCCATTCCCACTGACAGTATTAATGTTGTCTTAGTCATTTTTGCACCATTTCTTCTAGCCTCAGACTCAGGAATTGGTTCAGATATGCATGAAACTGTAGAAAAACCTAATATTGACAGTATGCATTCAATTATCATAAATTTCCATCTGCTTTTTCAGTGAAGGTTTGGGCTGATCCCTGTGCTATCTTAACTATTTCATCCATCTCTAATATTTGTCCACATTGTTAGGATCTGTCTCTCTCATTTGGATACTGGTAAAACTCGAGGCTTTCAATTCTTTGTGGATTAAGGAAAATAAAGAAAAAACCTGTAAAACAGGATTGACTGATTGACTATACTTGATTTTGGCTTCTGTATCAAACTAGAATTTCCACATAAATGGATTTAAATGTCTTTTACATTTTTGTGATTTGGTGTACTTTTAACACTAGGTTCTCCTCAGCATTTTTAACATACTTCTCTTAATCTTTCGATATATATGATACAACTCCCAGTGTTCTTCTCTGTACATATTTTAATAGGACTTAACCTTGCATAAAAAAATCTTACAAAAAAAGGCCCAAATACAGCAACTCAGAATGTGTTTTAGTTTGCATTAGACTGTGCATTAGTCTTAGCAGAATGTGATTTTACTGGCCTGTGCCATGCCCAGAGCAGAATGGTCTAGGGAGCGTCACTAAACATCATGGCTATTTTGCTCCATTTCTGGCCATTGGCTTCGAAGAACCTCAGTGATATTGCTCAGTCAGCCTCAGGAGTCCAGGATGTAAGTCTTGTTCAATAACTTACGGTCCTGGAATGAATTTCATAGGCAGAAAGCTGAAAGGAGATAATTCAAGAATTCAAGAATTTAGTCCTGACTATTTTTGGAATATGCATTTTTGTTAATTTTCTGAACTAAGACAATGCCAGCAATAGGATTACTTATATTACTGAAGAAAATGTGAAACTATGCTGGGTGAAATTATTCTAAAACTTTTAAGAAAAAAAAAACGGGAAAGATTGGATCAGCAATATTTGTATGCAAACTGTTTCTCAATGGGCCAGTTTTTTACTCAGGCTGTATCACTGGGTATCACTGGATTTCACTCTTTTCTGACATCTCACTCATTCTTTTAATCTTTGTTTTCAAATCTTTACAAAGCCTTCTTGGCTCCTAGGTTTACTTGGGTGGACTTAAAATGTTCTTGACTCTGCCTGTACTGGTCTCTGTATATAGTTACTCTTCATCATATATCTAATTTATTAAATGTGTAGTTACCTTCTCACATGGATTCCACCAGTTTTAAAAGATTCTTTTTTGCATATTTTCCTAAATCAAATACCTTTTTCAGAAATATTCTGTTACTAAAGTTTAAATGCTCTTTTTTGTACTATCTACACTCTTCTCTAATTTCACATATTTTCAAAGCACTACTGTGGTATTCAGGTCTGCATACTCTGAAACCCCAAATCAAAGAAAGACCTAAAGTTCTACTTAAGCACATGCAAAGAAAGGTGGCCATGAATTTACATTTTTCCCAATATAGTATCAGAATATGGGCTTTTTTTCTTGGTTTGATTCTGTAAAACACAATATAATTTATAGCAAGAACATAACTCAGAACAGCTGTATCTAGCCTTCTCAGCAGAGTTTTCATGTTTATGTTATTCTTTTTATAGAGCTGAGGAATAGAATTATTTTTGTGTCTGAAATCAACCTAATTAGGCAACTGTTACTTGTTCTACTGACTCATAATTCTTAATTTGTAACCTAACAAAAGAATGACGTACAAAGATATATAATAGCAGTTAAACACTTTTATCCAGAAAACATATTTCAGGAAGTACATTTGGAGGTAGTTCATCATGTGAGGACCAAAAAAAAGGAAAAGACACAGCAAACAGTTAATTGACTTATCAGTTTAATTGTAAATCACTTTGTCTAATTGTGTAGCGTGATCATGTTGCTGCTTAAGGTCTGACTAACAGTGTTATGGAACCTATGCATCAACCTCAATAGGTTATGGCTGGGCTGAAACTTTAATTCTTAGTCCATTTGTTATTGAGTGAAGCATTGACTTAGGCTAAAAAATCGTGTAAATTCTGTTTTAATGGCCTACACAAGTTAATGTTCTGTTTCACCATTTCAAGTCACATTGTGGTGGTTTTGATTGGCCCAAGACATCAGTGAAGTGTTTTTAACATCTAGGAGAAATTTGGACCCCTCAGAAGCTGTTGTAGCAGGCCTGGGGAGGTGTCTGAGGGGTGGGAAGTGGCACAAAGATGGCTCCTGTGTGTCCTGAGTGAAAGTTCTGGAAGTTTTTACATCAAGTCCAGCAGATCCAATCTCTGATGGCTCTGAAGGTGATGGACATGCTGCCGGCCAAGTTTGGGCCAATTGGAGGTGCTAGTTACGCCTCTGTGAAAACATATTTAAGAAAAATTCAAAACAAAGCAGGCACGCACTTCTTTCACTTCTTTGTAGTTGGAGGAGGAGGAGGTGGAGGTGAAAATATGTGAGGGAGAGCAGCATGGAGACGCGAAGGTCAGTGAAGAAGGTGGGGGAGGAGGGGCACCCAGTGCTGGAGCTGAAAACCCTCTGCTAGCCACAGTGAAGGCCATGGGAGGGCAGGAAGTTCCCCTGCAGCCCATGGAGTCCACAGGAGTGCAGAAATCCACCCACAGCCGACGCCAGAAGAGCAAGTGGATGCCTGGAAAAGACTGTGAACCAGTGGGAGTCTCATCTAAGAGTTAAAACTGCAAAGGCCTTGCAAAGGAGAGAAAGGCCTTGCTCCTGGCATGGAAGCAGCCTGGCCTCGGCTCGGGAGAATCTGCACAGCACCCTATGGACAAAAGAACTCATGCTGCAGCAGAATTTCGGGCGGGATGTTGCTCGTGAGATTGGACCCACGCCAAAGAAGTTCTCAAAGGACTGTCTCCCGTGGGAAGAACCCCTGGCTAAGTAGAGAACCTCTTTTCCTGATTGGACTGACCAGAGGACCCCTCAACCTGCCCCCGTCTGTGTTGCTGTTTTGGAAAGAGGGAAGGGGGGGTGGTGAGTGCAGAGACTGCTTCTTAAGAGGGTGGGGGTGAGAGCAGAAAGAAAAACTGTCTGGAGAGAGAGAGAAATAAGTAGAGATAAAGAGTATTTGTATTAGAAGAATTGTGGTGATGAGTATATTTGAGAATCTGCTCTGTGGACTGAAAAGAGACCCCACACCCTGCCCCCCCCACCACCCGGCTTGTTGACTGTAAAGGAGGAAAGGGGGTGAATACTATAGGTTTGTAAGAGGAAGGGGGGAGTGAACCAAAACTGTATGAAAAGTTTATTTTTGCCTGCATTTATCCTCCAACTCTGTTAGGTAATTAAAACACTTTTTTGCAACTTCAAGCTTGGAGCCTGGTAGCCCTCTTTTCGTGCGTCCTCCTGGCAATGTCCTGTCAAAAACCCATGACACACATATTTTTTTCCCTTTTTGGATCTTTTGTATGGCAGGATAGGTACATTGGCTTCACAGTTTTCAACAAAGTCCAAAATATGCAGCTGTTCACTGGCATCAAGTCAAGCTCTGACTGACACTGTTCTTGGCTATGGATTTGAAATGCAGCCTGGGGCCTGGGATATTTTTAACCATGCAGGGGAATGGCATAAACCATAGCATAGACTTGACATTTTCACCTCTAATCATCCACCAAAAAACAGCTGAAGCGAATAGTTCCCTTGCTCTGGTTACACAACCTCTTGAAAACCCTGTTTTAGCTGTCATTAAACCCAGTGCTTCTGATATCTGTGATGCTGCTTAGTGAACTGTAACTTATTAACCTTCAGCTTCACAAGCAAAAGGTGGGGGACTTTGTCTCCTGTTGGTCAACTTAGTGATGGTGTAGACCCTTAAATAGTGAAAATTTTCTTTAATGAAAGAAAAAGGACCAACATTTTAGTTTATGGCAAATTGACAAAATGGCATAAGTGACATGAAATGTAAAAGCAGCAGTTCAGTTTATGCTGTCTGTATTAAACACAGTGGTCTTAAAGAAATGGAAAAACAAGATGGAAATAAATGTTGGTGAAAATTAGATACATATTTTAGAGACTGGTGAAATGACTCAAAGAGAGCTCATCTTTGGTGAGACATTTGTGTCATCATGTTGACATAGTCATAATATCACAAAATGGGCAATAGCCCATGGCCCAGAGCATATCATATCTAGGGCTGCCACTCTGTGTAATGCATTTCATTCAGGTGCCAAAATTCTCTCTCAACAACATTTGGTGATGAAAAACTGCAGCTGTACCTGTTGCCCTTTCTTCATTCTTCTTCTTCGTCTTCTTCTTTGTGAGGAGACAGCTTTGGGAGGTGAACACCTATATTCACAGGCTCAGTGGTCAGCTCTGTTCTGGTATTGGTTTGGCTAGCTTTTTGTTCAGGTTGTAATGAACCAAGATGCATCATATCCCTAATCCAAGATGTGTATTCCCCTTCCTATAGTACAGCATTTATGATCTTCTCAGTTTTTGCTTGAATCAGATGTTCTGGTGAACCAATATATTGGAGTGATGTTTTCAAAATTGAAACTTGACTGGTTGAAAATAAGTACATTCCTGAATGCAAAAAAAAACCCAAAAAAACAAACCCCCAACTAAATGTCAACAATAATGTTTCTGCATGAAATTATTTACTCCCAAAGTGTTGAAGCGGAGCTGTTAAGCAATCCATGCTTATCCTGTAAAATAAAAATATAATAATTTAAAAAATATTAAACCCCCACCCCCAAATAAACACAATCTAGACACAATTACTTTTATTTAAAGACACAGCCTGACAATCAACTTATCACACTGAAGGAAAGTTTCCAATATCTTTAACACCCATGTTATGATGAAAAATTAATAAGGTAATTGTAAAGGCCTAACAGGCCATTTTTAAAATCTTGTCCATGGTACACAGGGACTTAACAGAATAGTCATGCAATGAAAGATAGTGGAAAGTAACCATAAGCATGGTGAAGGATATTGAAACATAATAGTTTTATTCTCACTGGCTGTTGTAATAGAAAAAAATGGTCATTCTGTTTAAATTTAAACAAGTGACACATAGCTAAAAGAAAATAATTTTGTGGAAATTTAAAGAAAGTCACAAGTGAAGCAAAGTAAATTTTTAGGAAGCTTTGAAGGAGACTAAGACTCTATAACAAGGTGGTGTTCCAAGACATAGTCTTCCCAAGCTGCAAGCCTGGGAAAGTCAGTGGTAGGGTCAGGAGATGTACTGGTGGATAAAATGAAAGGAAATCTCTCCTACCTCAGTTTCTAGCACACAGAGATCTGCTATAGCGTTGATAGTGAAAGGAACTACATCTGTTGGTAAGAAGAATTAACTTGGTGCTTTTTCAAAGATGTCTCCAAGGTAAAAGTACAGTTACCTTGTAGTAAAGAAAATTTAATATTCATGAGATGCCCAAACAAGACTGTTGTGTAGAAGCTCTTTGGGTTTTTTCCCTAATCCCCAGTATTCTGCTTATTCTGAATGTCCTCAGGCTCTTTATCCCACCTCTTTAGTTTAAGTAACAAAAATAAACTAGTCAGTTACCAAACATGTCATTACAGCTTTGAGAAATTACCTAAAATACAAGGCAACTGCAGTGCTCATTGTGTCCCAGGGAATTAACTGGGCATAAGCATCTCCTAAGTGCTGTTGTGCTGTAAATACTGTATGCTATAAAGTGAGGATTGATCTACTTCTTTCTACTAGACACATTTTAAAGGATGTCTCAGATTATTCAGATTGTATTGCTTTGTTTAGTATTAATCCTTCTTTTTCTTACCTATCAGCTTCATTATTGTTCTTATCATTTAGGATACTGTCTTGGATTGAGAGACAGATGTCTGCCAAGGAAGGTGGGAACCTCCCTTGGAATAGGGAATATGATCCCCTTCCCTTCCAATTCTTATAACTTTGAAATTAGGGAACTTTCAGGCAAAGATATGGGAAAAGGAATAACAGTTCTTTACCAGTATTCATAACAAGGCAAACAAACAACAATAGTAGCAGCAGCAAACAAACCCAGAAACCTGGTAACAGCCTTCTCCCGGCCACCAATGCACTTTCCTCTTTGGAGCAGTTATGGTCACAGCCAACAGGGGCACTGTTGGGCTTCTGACTGGGCAGAGCAGGTGCGATGATTCCCTCGCGGCTGCAGGGGGCGCTGTGGCATGAGTTCAGTCGAGTCTCTCTCACGTGGTAATGATGGGCAGGCTGGATGGCAAGCTGGATGGCAAACAGGATGGCTGTAACGGGAGCCTTGGCGCAGCAGCTGGAATGGCAAAGGCATTGCTGGAGTGGCAAACAAAATGTAACAGAAAACTCCGCAGCCTTTACAGTGACTGTGGTGGGGTCAGATGGACCCGGGGTGTTGGGTTAGAATGTAGCAAAAAAAGCCAAAATCAGAAAGCGGCAGGGCTAGGCAGCAGCACCTGGGTTTCTCCGTAGCAACTACTGCACGCAACTGGGAGACACACCCTCCAGGAGCGGGGAAGGGGTCAGGATCTCGGGCTTTTCCCCTGAAGCACCTGAGTGGATGGTGAAGGTCATTTCCAGTCAAATCATGTGTTAATAAGGTCCCAGTTCAATGGCTCTTACGAGCATAGGCTTACCCTAAGGAAGGAGCAGTACAGGGCTTGGCTCCGGTGGTGCCAATGATTCTCCGCAGAGTAAGCAACAGTTCAACCGTGCCCTCAGATGCCCAAAGAGAGAGCGAGCTAGGAGCTGTGCCCAGCTCCTTCTCCCCAGCCCAAATCTCACTGTATCTCTGCCCAGCCCAGGAAAACCCCTCAGATGTAAGAGTAGCCAGCTTCACCCTTCCCCTGAAGCTTGGCTACTTCTTTTGTCTTTCTTAAGTACTGGTCCTTATTACCTCTTAGCAACAAATGGGACAAAATTCCCTAAGAGAAAGAAAACAAAAGGAAAAATCCTAACCTCCAAGAGACACTTGGAGCAAAGCTGAGCTAATCTGAGCAGGATTGGGGCTTTAATAGGAAGACCACAAGGAAAAGACAATTTTAGAATGGACTCCTCCGTGAAGAGCTAAGGTGATAAATACTCCACAATGGATAATAGGTGGGAAGAAAGGAAAGAAGGAAAGACAAAGGAAGTAGGCAAGCACAATTAGCTTTTTTTTCCTCCTAAATTTTCTGTATCACAAATGCTCAAAGGTCAGTTTTAACACAATGCCTTAAAACTAATTTTTCAGGACTATTTTTCCTAGAACACAGAGCAGAAATTAATATGACCTGAACTGTTATTTCTGGAACAAAATTCCAACCCTAAAAGAATTCAAATAATATATGAATAATCTGAAGAGCATGCTGCAAGTGATGTTTGAAAAGCACAAAATTACCAGTGGCACAGAGCCAGGTAATGTTGTCCTTTGCTCACTTGTTGTTGCTAGGATTTTTTGGTTTTGTTTTGCTGGTGAATTGGGGCTTTTATTTCCGTTTTCACTGCTTATTTGATTTCAGAAAATGCTTTCAATGGATTCTAATTGGTTATAGCATGTTTTTTCCTGTTGGTATGTATGTCAATGTATGTCTGTATCTAGCATTTAGGGATTGTTTTCTTGATGATCTTTTCCATTCATTACTTGGTTTGTGTGAGAAATACATGTCATAATGTCACCGAATCTGCGGGAAAACAAGAAAAAACCCTCTAACACTGTATTTGAAGTGATAGAGAATCAGGCATTACTTTATTTGCTGGCCAGGATGTGCCTAGGAAAGTATACCAAGAACACATAACATCAGAGAATTTTCTCCCGAATTTTATACAGTCAAAACCCCCTGCTGGAGGTGGTATCTAGTGAATGTCTGTGATAACCCCATGACCTGTGGATGTTCAGTGGGTGCCACAATGTCTCGAGGATGTTCTGTTAATGGTCTTTATCTTTCTGGTTATCTTCGGGGTCACTCCCAATCCGTGGTATGTTAATCCCATCTCTGTAGGGTGATACTATATCTCTTAAAAAACTAAAGAAAGCTCCTTTCCCTAGGTAAAGTCAACTAAAACTAGCTAGAGAGATACAATAAAATTTCTAAAGTTATATTGTTTCTGATGATTTAGGGTAAAATAGAAATTACTAATGTAAAAAAGCTAGAAGCTGGATAATAGTAATGATAATATTTTTGAACTGATTTAGAGAGCCAGAGATTGGGTAATGATTTACTAAGATATGCCAGCTGCGATCCATTTATTATTCTCTTAATGAATTTGTGTCTACCTGGTATCGAGGAGGATGGAGAAAAGAGAGCCAAATAATTGAGAGAAACCACCAAGTGTAACCGAGCATCCCACCCTTGGACCCCAGGACCAGCACGAGTTGGTTCTCGGGCTTGGACGAAGACCAAGGACCAAGGGAGCATGCGCAAGGGAACAGGGTGAACAGTTCATCGTGATGAAGAGGATGGATCCTGTCATAATTAATCATCGGAACCCTCGCCCACAATTATTCTGAAGACGCTGTGCTTGCGCGGGCATATTTAAATGAACTTTGAACTCATTATAATACGAAGCGGGGATAGGTATTGAATATGTATAGGGGCTTTGTCTAACTTTATGCATATGTAATCTGTAACCTAATATAAACTTAGTGAAGTGCCGCTGAGGGTGTGCATGCCTTTGGAGGGGCTACCCCCCATGCACCCCAGCTGGAATAAACACATACCTACTTCATAACTATCTGAGTTGTGGAGTCATTCCATGCTTCATTTGGCACCCCAGGTGGACAAGATTTGCCTGGCTGCAGGATCGACTGAGGGGCTGACATCCTAGGCGCGCCCCGGGATTTTCCTGGAGGACCTCCGCTCCTCGGCCGCTCACTGCGGGGGCAAACAACGACCAGCTGCTACAGCGGAGAAACGGTATGTGTTTTGGCTTTAGGGAAGCCTGTAAGTCGTATACGTGTGGCTAGGGCTGCTGGTAAGACACAGAGAGACGTCCTGTGCGCAGCGTTGTCCCTGAGTGGTGAGCTTGCAAGCGACTGGTCAGGGCTGGCTAAGGGAGATTGGCGAAGTAATTCGTCATCCTTAGCTGGCAGGGGGGATTCGCTGTCCGATAGAGCGGCTGCGAGCGATCCTGGTGGTGGGTCGAGTGGATCCCTAAGGAAACTAGTTTGAAAGAGAACTAGTTTGAAGTGTTGTTAACACCGGTGTTGTGTATGTGTGTGGGGTGCAGATTAGTCTGCACGAGCAAATGAGAGGTTGATTGATGAAGTGTGAGGCAAGTGGTCTAATAGAAGTGAATATTTGGGTATGGTTGTGAATTATTAGCTTTGGTGTATGAGTGTGGGGTTTTTGGAATTTTTGTTGTACTTTGCTGTTGTGGTCGTAGAAGCGCTTGTTGTGTTGTATTATGTGTTTATTGCTGTGTTAGGGTGAGTGTATGCAGTTGTTTGAAATTGTGGTGGTAAGTGAATGAAGAGAAACTTTTTACCGCGGCCAGTTAGAGACATTTCTTTTTGGTGACTACATCAATAGAACATAGCTGCCACAGTATGACTTGTGGGTTTGCAGGCTTGCGGAGTTAAGAGCTACTATTTTTTATTGACCTGTTAGAGAGTAACTGTGCAAGTTGTAAAGAGAATAAGTTGGTGCATTATAAAAGTTTTGTGTGGACAAAATTACCAAGTTCTTTTTAGCAGTGGAATTGTAGAATATTGAGTTAATTTCCTTAGTGAACATAGGACTATATAAAGAGTGGTTGCCTTTTATTTCTTTTCCTTTTCTTTCCCCTTCCTCCCTCTCAGTAATTAATCTTGATTTATTTTTCTTCCTCTCTCTCTCATACCAGCTTGGCTTTGAGTGAAATAAATGAGATGCTTGTTTGATGCCAAAAATACCTTTCTGTTTTGAGTGTAAAAATAATCACTGTAAGGTTTGGGCATTGTGTGAGTGTGCTGCATGCCACAGAAAGTGGTATTGTGTGTTCCGTTTGAGATCAAAGTGGTGTCCAGCGTGTGAGGATTCTGAAATTCAGGCTTGATATAAGATAGCCGAAATAAAAAGCGGAGATCTTAACGAAAGAGACACTGTTTCTATTGTGACTGAGTGGTCAGAAGCAGCTGTTATTGCTTTAGTGTGTGGAAGGAGTCATCTAGTTCCTGAAATCTGGTCGGTGTGGGAGGAAAATTAGGAAAAAACAGTAAGGCAGTGTGAAAAGAGGTTTGCCTGGAAGAGAGATAAAACCAAGAGAAGGAAATAGATAAAATGGGAACTGGGCAAAGCAAAGAGGTTCCTAAAACAACTCCGCTTGGCTGTGTTTTAGCACATTGGAAGGAAATTGCAGGGAGTGGAGGTACAGAAGATAAAAGAACTCTTATCAAATTTTCAACTCAGTGGTGGCCTTTGTACAAGCTAGATGATGGAATTAGGTGGCCTCCGCATGGGTCTCTAGACTATAACACTCTATTACAGTTAATGCTGTTTTTAAGACGGGAAGGAAAATGGGGTGAGGTCTCTTATGCTGATATGTTTTTCTCCCTCCGAAATCACCCCGAATGGCAAAGAGATTGTGGGATTAGACCTCCCACCGACCCTGTGGTATTAGCCCTTGAAAAGGAAGATAAAAATAAAAGGGGAAAAATTAAGAGGTGTTGCTCCTCCTGCAGCATTGGAGAGCGGTGTATGAAATCAGATAAAGTTTATCAAGAAATGCAAGAACATGATTTAACTGATCTGCTTAAGCCTCCCCCTAGGAAACAAGATGATGTGGACTCAGAAGGAACATTGACTCCAACTCCCTCTCACCCAGACAGCCCTGTCGTGTCTCAGACCAGGAAACAGGTGCTACAAGCCCCCCTAAGGGAAGCAGTGGGACCAGAGGGAGAAGCAGTGCTGATTAAGGTACCTTTTTCTACAATTGACCTAGACGCATGGGAAAAGGTGGCCAAAAATTATCGGACTGATCCGGTAGGTACTGCTAAACGTTTGCGATTTATAATTAAACAACATAATCCCGATTGGAGTGACATGAATTTGCTATTGGATGCATTAACTGAAACTGAAAAACAATTAATTTTAAAAACAGCAGGGGATTTGGCAGAGGACTTTTATAAAACACAACACCAAGGTGTAAAAGATTATTTTCCACTTCAAGACCCACACTGGGATCCAAACAGGTCAGCAGAAAGGCAAAAATTAAAGGATTACCAGGAATGGGTAGCAAAAGGGATGGAAAGGGCCATTCCTAAAATCATAAATTGGTCAGCCTTATATGCAATTAAACAGGGTCCTTCCGAGCCACCATCTGATTTCCTAGATCGCCTGAGAGATGCCATGCGTCGACATACTACATTAGATCCTGAATCTGATATAGGAATACAGCAATTAGTAAATCTGTTTTTGGGGCAATCTACAGGGGATATTAGACACAAGCTTCAGAAGCTCCAGGGGGCGGATGCGAGAAACTTAGAGACCTTGCTAAATGAAGCATGGAGAGTATTTAGCTATCGAGAAAAAGGGTACAAACAAGGAATGAGAAAGTTAGTAGCAATAGTAGGAGAAGAAAGAAAAGAAAAATATGAGCAAGGACCACCCAGGCAGGGACCACCCAGACAAGGCCCACCTAAGTTAGGTAAAGACCAGTGTGCTAACTGTAAGGAATTTGGTCATTGGAAGAGCCAATGTCCAAAAAGAAAACAGAACAACCAGCAAAGAAGACGGGGTCGTGAACCAGTCATCGCACACGTGAAAGAAGACTGAAGAAGACCGGAGGACTCCACCCTAGCGGATCTACTGGTTATAATGAAGCTAGGGGAAAAAGAAAAAGAAATAGAATTTTTGGTGGACATGGGGGCAACATATTCGGTTTTAAATAAAGCTTTAATGCCAGTGGGGGATGATTATATCATGGTTCAAGGGGCAACTGGTCAATCTGAAAAAGCGTATTTTTGCAAACCTTTAAAGTATAAACTGGGAAAGCAATGGGGTATTCACAAGTTTTTGTGCATGCCCAGATCTCCAAAAGCCCTTTTGGGCAGAGATCTGTTGGAAGAGTTACAAGCAACCATTTCATTTAAAGATGGGGAAATTACTCTGGAGGTAAATGATCAACAATATGTTGAAATACTAAGTTTAATGCTAACAACCACAGAGGCTGAGGGAGAAATTAGTGAGGAAATTACGAATCAAGTATTCCCTGGGGTATGGGCAACAAATGTACCTGGAAGAGCTAAAAATGCACCTCCGATACAAATTAAATTGAAGGAAGGGAAACAACTAGTCAGGGTTGAACAATACCCCCTTAAGAAAGAAGACAAGGAAGGGATTAGCCCAGTGATTGAAAACTTTTTACAGCTAGGACTATTGAGAGAGTGCAAATCTGATTTTAATACCCCCATTTTACCAGTCCGCAAACCTGATGGGTCATATCGGGTGGTACAAGATTTAAGGGCAGTAAACAAAATAACTGAGGACCTCTATCCTGTGGTGTCAAATCCCTACACGCTACTAACTGAGCTAACACCTGAACTAACCTGATTTACTGTTTTAGATTTGAAAGATGCCTTCTTTTGCCTCCCTCTCCACGAGGCCAGCCAGAAAATATTCGCGTTCAAGTGGGAAAATCCCAAAAGCGAACGCAAAACTCAGCTCACTTGGACGGTGTTGCCTCAAGGATTTAAGAACAGTCCCACCCTATTTGGGGATCAACTGTCAAAAGACCTGGAATCCTGGGAAGCCCCCTCTGAAGAAGGGAAGCTATTGCAATACGTCAATGACATCTTAATAGCTACCCAGACAGAAGAAGCCTGTGTACTCTGGACAGTAAGTTTACTAAATTTCTTGGGGCTCCAAGAGTACAAGGTATATGAAATCAGTGCTGGGCAGCGAACTTTAGGACAAGACCGGAAAGAGGCCATTTGCCAAACCCCGAAACCCCGAACTGTAAAGGAGCTACGGACTTTCCTAGAGATGACGGGATAGTGCAAGCTTTAGATCCTTAGTTATGGGGTCCTTGTAAAACCTTTGTATGAGCTCATCAAAAAGGAAAGCAGACATCTTCAGTGGACGAAGGAGGCCACGAGGGCCTTCAAACAACTGAAGAATGCCCTGATGTCAGCTCCAGCTTTGAGACTTCCAGATGTGAGTAAACCATTTTTTCTGTTTTCTCATGAGAAGCAGGGGATTGCCTTGGGAATACTAGCACAAGACTTGGGCCCATATCGACGGGCAGTTGCTTATCTGTCTAAGCTACTAGATGCAGCAGCCAAAGGATGGCCAGGGTGCCTCAGGGCTGTAGCAGCAGTCGTGCTAAACATCCAAGAGGCACGCAAGTTTACCTTCGATCAGAAAATGACTGTGTTAGTGTCCCATACAGTGTCTGCAGTGCTGGAAATGAAAGGCGGACACTGGCTTTCCCCACAGAGGTTCCTGAAATACCAAGCCATCATGGTGGAGCAGGACGATGCGGAAACAGTGATCACTAATATTGTCAACCCAGCTTCTTTCCTCAGCGGAAATAACGGGGAGCAGGTGCACCACGATTGTCTGGAAACTATTGAAGCCACATACTCCAGCCGTCCAGATCTGAAGGATACGCCTTTGAATAATGCAGAGACCTGGTTTACCGATGGAAGCAGCTACGTCATCAGTGGAAAGCGAGATGCAGGGTATGCAGTCACCACCAGCAAAAAGGTAATAGAATCTGGACCCCTACCAATAAACACTTCTGCCCAGAAAGCTGAAATAACCCATGCTTTGGAAATAGCCAAAGGGAAAAAGATAAACATTTATACAGACTCAAAGTATGCATTTGGAGTTGTACATGCACACGGAGCCGTTTGGAAGGAAAGGGGACTGTTGAACTCACAAGGAAAAAACATCAAACATGCACAAGAGATAACCTGGCTGTTGGAAGCAGTCCAGCTACCCGAGAAAGTAGCAAGCATGCACATTAAGGCACACCAGAAAGTGAGCTCAGAATTGGAGGAAAGAAATGATCTGGCAGACAGAGAGGCAAAAGAAGCAGCGAAAGGTGAGGTGACAACTGAAGGGGCTCTAATTCCAGATGGCAAAATCTCCCTAGAAGGTAAGCCAACCTATAACAAAGAAGACAAAAAATTAATCGAAGATCAAAATGAGTCATACAATGAAGAGGTTTGGGCTATTACTGAACAGGGGAGGTTGGTCATTCCCTCTCATTTAGTGGTGGGCACTAGTAAGAACAGAACACCAAAAGACACATTGGGGAATAGATGCCCTACACAAATATTTAATTGAAAGAATTATTGCCAGAAATTTATATGCTACCATCGCACAAGTAACCCAACAGTGTGACCTTTGCCTCCAGACTAGCCCTAAAAATATCCCCAAACCAAAATTGGGCCAAATTGGGAAAGGGAATGGGCCTGGACAGCAGTGGCAAATTGATTTTTCAGAACTCCCAAGAAAAGGGGGGTATCAATATTTGTTGGTATTAACAGATACCTTTTCAGGATGGCCAGAAGCCTTTCCCACTAGAACTGTCAAAGCCCGGGAGGTAACCAAGGTATTGTTACAAGAAATAATACCACGCTTCGGAGTTCCAGCCACAATGTCCTCAGATAGAGGAACACATTTCATCTCAAAGGTGGTACAGCAAGTTAGCCATCATTTAGGCATAGATTGAGAGCTTCACACCCCATACCACCCACAGTCAAGTGGTCAGGTGGAGAAAAGGAACCACCTAATCAAACAACAAATTGTAAGATTGGGGCAAGAAGCCAATTTACCCTGGCCCCAATCTCTTCCACTTGCATTGTTACGAATCCAAACTAAACCCAGAACTAAAGAAAAATTAAGTCCTTTTGAGATGCTGTATGGGAGACCATATGGAGTACAGAAAGGACTATCCACCCAAGCTGGGGAGGAAACACTGACCGCCTATATGGTGGCCTTGAGTAAGCAACTCAGGAAAATTGAAAAACATGTGGCTGGAACTCGGAGTCGGGCCTAGACAGCCCAGTACACAACATTCAGCCTGGAGATTATGTTAAGTCTCTTACAGAGAAAACTTTAGAGCCACAGTAGGGAGGACCATTTCAAGTACTCCTTACCACTTTCACTGCGATCAAAATCAAAGAACAGAGCACCTGGATTCATCACACTCGAGTGAAGAAGGCTCCAGAGACCCCTTGGAAAGTGGCTTCTAACGATAATGAACTGAAATTGAAATTTACCCGGGTAAAATGAATGCAATTAGAAAAGTTACTCTCTTTGGTGTTCTCACAGTTATAACCTTACTTCAAAGAAAAGGAGGTACTTTCAACCTGGGCAATACTGAATGGCCTTGGTCACAAGCCCTCATAGGGCATTCTAGCTTTCAGGGAAGGTACCCTACAGACAGCCGTCTGGATTTGGCTATGATTGTAATGCATGATGATGAAATTTACCACCCACCTGAATGGGCTTGGAATCGAGATGAGTGGATCATGACCCTACCTGGTATCATTAATGAAAAAATCCACGTGGGATGCAGGAAAATTGAACCTGGTTTTCAATATGAAAAAGCCTCTTATATTACAGTTCTTGGCCATTTTTTTGATTTCAATCTGGCATCCAAAATTCACTCTGGCATTTCAAAGGAATTATGTCCTACTGAGGACTGGGAGTGTGCTAAACAAGGTGTGTTCTCCTTATGTTGTCGCCAGAAATTTGCTAGCAACAAAACTTCCGGTGACCCAAGCAATAGTAATGTTAAAAGTACCAAGTCTTGCAAGGAAGAGCAAAGTGACTCCTAGTTTAATCTTACTATGGTTCATCCTTTTTATGTAGTGTGCCAGTGGACATCTAAACCTACTCGACCAACATTATTAGGTTTGATTCAGAAAATTAAATTGAATGTGGTAGCCAAACCAAAACAAGTGCCCTCCCAAATTAACAGTCCTATTCCTCCTAAACTAACACTTGGACCAGAAATTTATGAGGTTGGCCCATATGTGATAAGAAATACAGGCCAACAGCAATTGTTGCTCAACCCAGAATGGTCTCTTAAGCGTGTAGAATTACTGATGCAAATTAACGTCTCTGAAATTCAACCAGCTTGCTCCTCTCTTATAAAAACATCTTTTGAAGGCTGGACAACATGGTTGCAGAGGCAAGGACTCTTCAAGAGCAGAACACAAAGAGATTTAGCTGGAGAGTTAGGAACGGGATTGGGTGTTTTAAATGAGATTGATTCAGAGATACTAATGAATAAATTGGCCACCACAACTGGCGATCTAACAAGACTAAAACAATCTTTACAATCTTCTTTACTAGTATTAGGAAATGGTCAGTGGCAAATTTCAAAGGTACTTCCAGATCTTGCAAAGGCTAACAATCACGATCATAAATTCCCTATTGAAATACGAAAAGCTGTTTGAGATCCAATTACTAACACAGATACAGCCTTTGTACTCACTATATGCAATGCCACAATTTATGTAATACATCCCATTGTTCTTTTAGAATTAAACCACGATGGAGCAGTACTTTACCCTTCTGAACACAGAGCATGGGCCCGGATGGTTGACAAGAAATGGCAAACTGTAAATATAGTCATGCATTACACGAGAACAACAAGGGTTTATCTGTGAGAGTAACACAATTAACGCCAAAGAGATATGCTTAGATGTTGAGCAAAGCATTTGCCGCTTTGAAGTTCACCCGGATACTAGCCAGAAAACGGTACTTGTATATATTGGTCAGGGTTGTGTTTGCTTAAGAACAATGTGTGTTTTCATAGAAGTAGATAATGACAATGTTACTTTAGATGTTAGGAATCGTTCTAATTTTTGTGTTTGTAATTTTGTGAAGATCATTGGGTGTGACTTTTTGTATTTGGCACCAGTTGTATCTCATCAGTTGATAAAATCCAATTACACAATGTATCATGACTTATCATCAACACCTATTGGGATGAACCTTATGCTGGTAAGACAATTAGTAGAGCACCAAAACTTAATTAACATCCTGAAAGAAATTCAAAAAAGTAGAAAGAAAATTTTAATAACCATTCACCATGATACAGAGGAAATAAGCAGAGTCTTGCAAAGAGCCAGACAGGATGCTGATCACCACTGGTGGGATGTGCTTTTTGGATGGTCACCTACTGCAACTGGTATCCTTAATACATTATGTCACCCCATAATTGTTTTACTAATTTTGGTAGGTATTAGTCTTGTGTTATCTGTTTTGCTATTTGTTTGGAATTGTAGGATGTTAAAGAGGCTGTCCATTTTAACTACCTTATCAAATGTACATGGTAAGGCATTGAGAGATACTTATCGCAGAGGCTTGCTAGAAAAAGATGCCATTTACTAGTAAAAGAATTTACTAATCTTATAGAAAAGGGGGGACTGATTTAGGGTAAAATAGAAATTACTAATGTAAAAAAGCTAGAAGCTGGATAATAGTAATGATAATATTTTTGAACTGATTTAGAGAGCCAGAGATTGGGTAATGATTTACTAAGATATGCCAGCTGCGATCCATTTATTATTCTCTTAATGAATTTGTGTCTACCTGGTATCGAGGAGGATGGAGAAAAGAGAGCCAAATAATTGAGAGAAACCACCAAGTGTAACCGAGCATCCCACCCTTGGACCCCAGGACCAGTACGAGTTGGTTCTCGGGCTTGGACGAAGACCAAGGACCAAGGGAGCATGCGCAAGGGAACAGGGTGAACAGTTCATCGTGATGAAGAGGATGGATCCTGTCATCATTAATCATTGGGACCCTTGCCCACAATTATTCTGAAGACACTGCGCTTGCACAGGCATATTTAAATGAACTTTGAACTCATTATAATACGAAGCGGGGATAGGTATTGAATATGTATAGGGGCTTTGTCTAACTTTATGCATATGTAATCTGTAACCTAATATAAACTTAGTGAAGTGCCACTGAGGGTGTGCATGCCTTTGGAGGGGCTACCCCCCATGCACCCCAGCTGGAATAAACACATACCTACTTCATAACTATCTGAGTTGTGGAGTCATTCCGTGCTTCACTAACAATAATGTTGGCTTTTCGCAAATATTACAATGGATACTATGTGTATTGTTTTAATTCTTTTCTTACAGAGGTAGCCTGGTTGTGAAAAATTGCTGTGTAATGATGACTAAGGTCTTTCTTTCTAGTACTTGCTGAGTTTAATAGTAGTAAAATAGCTGTTATAGTTTTATTAGAATGCTTGAACTGTCTGCTTGAACTGGATAATGAGAAAGATTCTCTGAGCTTTTGCCCCCTTCCACCAGCACAGGCGCCTGTCTGTGGCTTCCAGGGCTGAAGGCTGAACTCTTAATTCAAATTCAAATTGTAGGTAACAGCTCTGGCCTGATGGCTTATCAGCTAAGCATGCATTTGAAACCAGCACAGAAACCACTGAATCATCCCATGAAGGACTTTCACCTTGGAGGGGGCTTTGGGGGTCTCCAAAGACCACCAGGACAAACGGAGCATGCGTGGTGCACATGCTAATGATATTAATGACTTCCGAGAAATGATTTGTATAACCACTCCTATCCTGAAGAATGTAATTAATATTCATGATTTTACCTATAACACTGTGTCTTTGGGGTACTGAGGTATGTGTGTTTGGTGGAAACAATTCCCCACACATCCGGTGCACCGAATAAAGCAAATACCCACTTCTCTGACTTGGTCTCTGAAGTGTCTCTGAGCTCAGTTGGGGTGAATCAATAACATCCCACGAACAGATCCTGCCTCTAACACTCCAACTATCAGCACCTGTCACCTGCAGGAACCACAATCTGGGAGCAATAACAGAATCAATGAAAGACGACTGCACGTGCTCTGAGGAGGCGTATCAGTTCCCAGAACATGCAGAATAGTTTGGAGAAAAATATGAATATTTATAACTGCTTATGGATATGCATTAGGCTGAAGGGCATGTAAAGGGTGTCTCTGTCCATACCAGGTGTGCTTTTTTGGCTGAATGCCAAAGCAGCCAGCGCTGACCTATTGCTTTTATCTGTCCCCCATTGTCTTTCATTAAACCTTTTTAATCCTAACAGGGGAGTGAACCTCGTTTTTCACAGTTTATTTCTTCTTTTTATCATAATGGTTTAACCAGACTCTTTTAAATTCAAAGGTCAATTGGTGAAGTCTGAGTAAAGAGATGCTCTGACATGATTACAGGAACATGAGGATCTACTGCAAAACCAATCAGCAGTGTTGGACAGATGGATGCAAATCATCATCAGTGTCACCGAATCTGCCGGAAAAACACAAAGCCTCCAACAACACTTTTAATGTTAGAGGGTCAAGGCATTATTTTATTATCTGGCCAGGATGTTGTTCTGGCCAGGATGTACCACAGAAATCATCTCATCCACACATAGCCCGGGTGTGCAGAGAGAATCATTCGAGGATACATAGCTTTTACCCGATTTCTCAGATATTTTATACAGTAAAAATACATAGAAAAGTATTTGGTCGGTGTTCATTGGTCCAAAGTTGAACAAACCCCCAGTATTCAGTTTCTCATTGGATCCAAATCTCCTCGCCTCTGATGTTAATTAGATTTTTTATTCTTCACTTTTCTTACCAGTCCTTTCCTGGCCAGGATGTCTTCAGCCCTGCTGGAGGTGGCGTCTGGGGTAGCTGTTTCACTGATGTTCTGTTGATAGCACTTTATCTTTGGGTTACTCCCAGTCTGTTGTTATGCTGGGTCCATCAGACCTCACCTGGTAGAGCAATGACCTGGAAAGAAACCTAAAATTTCTTTTTCCAGGGTAAAGATAAGCAGAACTCTTTGACTAAAGTTATACAAAATTTTTACGCTGGTATATTTTCCAACATATTCCATATATTCCAACTGTTCTCATATATTCCAACTGAGATTCCCAAGCTTGTTCTTTCTCAGGGCAATGCTGTGTGTAGTAGTTTATTTGTTCTTTAACCCACTCAGGAAACCAGTCTGAACTGGGTGAAAGCCGAGCTAGACTGAGAAGTTCTTACACAGGGTCTTGCATGCCACGGGAAGGAGGAAACATGGATATGCATATCAAACAAAATATGCCTGAGTGGTGTGTGCAACAGAAGTGGAAAGGAAGGTGACAATTCTTGGTTATATATTTACTCTGCTTTCTTTCTGAATTACCTACTTTAAAAGGTGCAGAGGCTATATAAAAGTCTGTGAAAAATGAGGTTCACTCTCCTGTTAGGATTTAAAAGTTTAATAAAAGACAATAGAGGATTGATATAAGAAAAAGTACAGTGCTGGGTTCTTGGCATTCAGTCAAAAAGCACACCTGGTATGGACAGAGACACCCTTTACATACCCTTCAGCCTAATGCATATTCATAAACAATTATGCATATTCAACTTTTCCCCAAACTAGTTTGCATGTTCCAGGAACTGCTTAGCCTAGCGCCTCCTTGGATACGCCTCCTCTGAGCATGCACAGTCCTCTTTAATTGATTCTGTTATCACTCCCAGATTGTGGTTTCTGCAGACAACAGGTGCTGGTAATTGGAATGTGAGTGACAGGCTCTGTTTGTGGGATGTTACCCAGTTCAAGCAGGCAGTTCAAGCATTCTAACAAAACTAAAACAGCTATTTCACTACTAGTCTAAGCTTAGCTAGCACCAAAAAGAAAGGCATTAGTCATCATTACCACAGCAAGGCTACCTTTGTAAAAAGGTAGTATCCATTGTAGTATTTGCGAAAAGCCTACATTATGAGATGTATTTATCACAAGTCCATGGATCTTTCATGCATTCTTCCTATAACCTGGTCTCAAAGCTTTATATGGTCAGCTGATTTTTTTTTCCCTGTAAATACTATATGACTGTTTTTGTGAAATAATCTGTTAGAAACATACTGTGCACATAACTAACTGCTCTTAACAACTGCTAGGTATTTGAATCTGAGGACCATATACCCCAGACCAGCACGTAAGAAATCAGTAGGTCATTGAGATATGTGTACCAGACTGGAAGACCGCTTACACAAGAGAATTTAATTGGAAGACAATATAGAGAATGTAGTTTGAACTATTATCAGACTGAATGGAAAGAAATTGGAACTTATGGTTGCTCTTTGCAAGATCAGAACAAACTGATGATTAAAAAAATATGTCGATTTAGCTTTTCCTTTGCTTTTGTTTTGGTTCTTCAAGGTAGAAGCCAGAAACTATAATAGACTGTTGTTGACAAAATGATGTTGATGAAGAAGGTTGGAATATTGTAGTCAGGTTAAACAGAGAACCACACTCCCTGGTTAAGCTGTAGATGAGTGTGCAGCATTCACTGAAACAATTAATTGGTGCAAATGTAAGAAAAGATGCATCAGCTCTCAGCCTGTGTTCTGTAAAGAGCCAGAAAAAACATGTTCATGCCAGTGTGAACCATAGTTCAAAGAACTGGAAAATTCAAGAGACTTTCCCTGAAAGTTTCCACTATTGTTTTTGCTAAAAATACTTTCATTTAAGCTATCAGTGTACCTTATTCTAAGCTACACAATTTATTTTTTCTTTCTTTTGATTTAGGAAAACAGATTTAAATATCATATTCTTCTGTGCAATATTAACATGCCGCAAAATAGCCAGTTAGATAAAAGACCATACTTAACATCAATCTTTTCTCTTGAGTTTACTAGTTACCTTTAAATCATAAATATGTATTTACTATCATTATTTTAAATACTGATCTATGGAAGTTAAATAGAAGAGCATCAGGATTTTTAAATTAGCAAGAGATATCACTGCTTTTAGAGAGGTTAAAAAATAGCTTTAACTGATTCCCCCTACTCCCATAAATTAAGAAATAATGCTGAATTTTTGTGTTAAACTGCATGGCTCTTGCTAAAAGCTATTAGTATCATAGTAGTAAAAAAAAAAAAAGGCTGATTTTTTTAAAAAAATGTTTTCTTTGGACTATTCTCCAGCTGGGCTACAAGTATAACTGAAAGAGGAGAACTTTCAGATCTCACTCTTTTTTTTTGCACAGTTCTCTACTGAGGGTTGTTTTTTTTTTAAACACCCACATTTTATAGGAAATAATCAAGATATGTGATATACTCTGTGTTTTCAAGTGCAGTCCTCCTTGGGCATGAGAAATTGAACTGCTTATTATTCAGTGCACTCCACATGGTATCAATGGATTCAAAGGACATAATTTTCAAGGAAGGCAGAGATACTCACTTCTATGGGTAGAATACATTTCTTCTGGTGTTTTTTGTTGGGTGTGGTTTTGGCCCTGACATTCCTTATTGTAGCCCTCATCTTCTTAATGTCAGTTTTGGAAATTGTTCATCCCACATTTGTAGCCTGAGGTAAGGGAGTAGCTCTGAAAAAGGCAGCTCCTGAGACTGAAAATGTATATAAGACAGGGGAGAAAAATCTGTGTAAAGATAACAATTCCCACTGATTGTGATTTAGGCTCCTTGCAAGGGTACAAAACAAATGTACTGTAAAGAATTTAGGCAAAGTGTAGGAAGCTAGTGAAACTTGAAGGGAAATATCTTGATAGCAATTAAAGTAAAAAAGTATATCAAAGTCTGTGAGTCCTTTCTTTGCATGACTGCATATGTGTGTCCATTATTGTTTGCACACATATTTCTTTATATATGGGTGAAAAAGAAGCCTAGCTCTCTATCAAAAATATGCTTTGGAATGAATAATTCTTGTGCAACATTTTTAAAATTCTACATTTTTAAAATTCTACATTTTTAAATAACTTGTCCACTTTATTATGACATTGTCAAACTTGTTGGGAAATTAATTTGAGTACTCATCCAGAGTAACTGATCCAATCACTTAGAAAATATGTAAAGGCCATTCTTAAAAAACTTTTCTTTTAGGATAAAGGTAGGAATAAACATTCATCTGTGAAAAATAAAAGTTTAAAATAAATCCAAATGCAATTAATTTCTGTGAGCACTATAAAACAGGATCCAAAAGTTCAAACTCTAAATTATTAAATAAATAACAAGGATTGTGCTTAGCTGGGTAAACAGAAAAATATTTTAATTTCATTCTTTCCAAATCACTTTGACTCCAAGCTTCAAATGAAACTTTACTCTTAAAAAGCAAAAACTATTTTGCAAGATTTTTTTGTTGGAAGTTGATCAAGAGGATGTAGTCTAGCCTTAACAGGCTATGATTGGCACCTGAGCTTAGAACTTCAAAGAATAAACTATTGGCAATGACAGCATGAATGCAAAAGGGAAGTGTATAGGCTTTTAGTTATAATTATTTCATAAGTAGTTTATGTCTAAGAGAAAACAGAAGAAAATTTTTTAAAAAATGTACTTAGTGGATACTTTCATTTGTACAGCATTTCCACTCAATGTATTTTTGCTTTTGCTTTTTCTTATTTTTTTTTTCTTTAAACTTAAAAGATTAGGGATGTTTCCAAACCTGGAACTTTAGGAGAAAAATCACATTGCTGACATTTGTTTGCTTTCATTACTAGCTTATGACCTCTGAAAAGATAAATTGTATGTTTTCTAGATTTTGTATGTTTACTGAAGTTTATTTGTTTCTTCTCTACATACAACTCTACTTCAGGCACTAATAAATTCAAAGAAAGACGGTCTTGTTCTACACAACTAGAATATGTGTTCAGCAATGTACTAACTGTAGCTTACACATCATCTGAAGGCATTAAAGGACACTCTTAACGATTCGTGTCTTCTTTGTGGTTCCCATACAATTTCACAGAATGGTTTGGGTTTGAAGGGATCTTAAAGAGCATTCAGTTCCAACCCCTTTGCCATGGGCAGGGACACCTTCCACTACACCAGGTTGTTCAAAGCTCTGTCCACCCTGGCCTGGAGCACTTTCAGGAATGGGGCATCCATAGCTTCTCTGGGCAACCTGTGCCAGTGCCTCACCACTATCATAGTGTTATGTCTAATGTAATTCTCTAGGTCCTCTCCAGCTTTCTTGTAGGTCCTCTTTAGGTACTTGAATTCTGCTATGAAGTCTTCTGTGGAGCCTCCTCTTCTCCAGGCTGAACAACACCAAATGTCACCAGTCTGTCTTCACAGAAGAGGTGCTCCAGTCCCCTGACCATCTTCATGGCCATCCTCTGGACCTGCTCCAGCACATCCACATCCTTCTTGTATCAGGCACCACAGTGCTGGACACAGTACTCAAGACAGGGTCTCACAAAAGCAGAGTAAGGGGGAGAATGACCTGCTTCAACCCACGGGTCATACTCCTTGTGATGCAGCCCAGAATTTGTTTGGCTTTCTGGGCTGTGAGCACACATTGTCGGCTCATGTTGAGTTTCTGCTCAACCAATGCCCCCAGTTCTTTCTCCTCAAAGCTTCTCTCAATATATTTCCAGGCTGCCAAGCCTGTATTTGTGCTTGGGATTGCCCTGACCCAGATGCAGGACCTTATCCTTGGCCTTGCTGGACTTCACGAGATTGGCATGGACCCCCCACTCAAGCCTGTCAAGGTCCCTCTGGATGACATTGAGTCATTGACCACGACTCTTTGAGTGTGACCATCCAACCAATTCCTTATTTGGTGTGTGGTCCTTCCATCAGATCCCTGTCTCTCCAGCACAGAGACAAAGATGTCATGGAGAACAATGTCAGATTTCAGGAATGTGGTCAAGGTATACCACTACTGGGTTTTGGATCACATCAGTTTTGGTGATTTTTCTGTTCTTCATCTTTGTCATTTGTGCAATGACAGTCATGTCTTTACAGTGCAAGGATGACATGTGGAGTTTTGTACCTGAGGATGCTCCAGAAGCAATACACTCCCAAAACAGCTGGGATCCTTTTCTAGGTGGAAAGCAGTGACAATCTAGAATACAGCTGTTTCTTTAGTCTGAAAGTAGGAAGAACTTTTTCTGCTCTATTCCACTGAGTGATAGAGATGCGAACAATCGTGCATCAAAAAGGTAAATGACAGTAAATTTAGACAGGTTATTTGCTCTGTGCCTTAGCAGTCACTCTTTTTTTCCAGCATCTCAGATGGACAGCTTAGAGGGTGGAGTGTAGATGGCTGATGGTTTTGATTGTTAAGGGCTCAAGATACAGAAATAAGGACACCTTTGTTGCTGTGGCTCTGGCTCAGCTGAGTGTCCCTAGTCCACTGCACAGTAGCAGTGCCCCGCGGGACGAGTCATGGGAGTAAAGCACCCCTAACTAAAAGGGGTGCTCCCAGAGAGCCTTGGAATGAAGCTATTGGTCCAGCTCGTCTCCCCTCCCACATTACATATAAAGATAGATTCTGGAAAGTTCTCCTTTGTTTGCCAGTGCCGTGTTCTGTGATTGGAAAGTTCAAAGTTCTGTACCCTCCTCCCTTATTCCCTCATAAGATCAAGTTATTGTCAATCCTGAGTTCTATGTACCCCGTTGGTCCTTTCGGTTTCCCCCTCTCCCTTCCTCCCCCCCCCCCCCCCCCCATAAAACCGGCAACACAACGCAGAATCCCCGCTTTCGGCTCGCCGATCCAGTCCCCGTCCCGTTCCTCCCTCCATCTCCCCTTATCCTATTAATAAACCTCCTGGACCGCCAATCCGACTGCCTGCATTTCTTGTTTCTACTACCGATCTCTGGATCGCGTCGGTTTACCCGAGAGTTCCGCCGGTCCCAGCTGCCTCGCCCGCCCCCGAGAGCGGGCTGCCCCGCCAGGGCTCCGATTCCGCAGCTAGCCCGATCACGAACTGAGCTTGGGGGCCGGAACCCCATCACACCTTTGCTTGTTGTTTCCAGAAGAAAGTGTATGGTCAAACTGAAACTTTGCAGCATACAGAGGTAATGGGAAGACACAGTTTTTTGAGACTTAAAATACGTGTATGTCTTTCCACATGAACATACCCCCAAGTGGTGATGAAAGTCATCCTGGGATCTTTGAATCCAAGGATCTTTGGATTGATGAGGCTGCTGCCCATTTGAGTAGTAGCTTGAGGAACTACTTTAACTGCAGGTGGTGTTGGTGTATTTTCAAAAGAGCAGAGGGCAGAAAAGGAAAAGAACCGGGAGTTTCAACACTAGTTGTCTTCAAGCACTAGAGTATTTGTAGACCAGACACCTGTTACTGATATGAATCTTATATTTTCCCATAGGACTTATTTCTGAATGACACCTAAAATCAAGAATCTCCTCTATTTCACATATACCCACAATTCCCATAAAGCCAGTAGCTTTGCTTGGAGCTTCTGCTTGCTTGAGCCATAACTTATCAGACACTTGTAAGATAGAGCAGTATAACATCATTTGAGCTCAGGAAGGCACACCAGTGACTGAATTCACACTGCAGACAGAAGTTTCATTTCTCCTTCCACTTTCTGTCAGAGACTGAAAGCTCCAGCCACAGTGCAGTAAATAATAGCTGAAAGGCAGAAATACCTGAAACCACTCTGGCTGTTTTCAAAATGATTGTGTGCCTATGCCCTCAGAGAGCTGAACACATGATGTCAGTAGGATGCTACAGCTGAGTATGGATGATGGAAATCTTGGACCATAACAATATGAGGTTGAATCCCTTGACTATTTTTCTATTGACTAATAAACTAAGTTTAATTAATTTATAAAAAGAGAATGTTTGTAGAGATCCACCATCCTCTAGGAACTGCTTCTAGCTCTAGGTCACAATAATAAAAATTCACATTAAGTTAATTGCATTCATGGAGAGTTATTTGTATGCTTGTCACCATGCCCAATTTACATTTGGGACAGGAAGGAGAAACTCTTTCTACCATAAAAAATGTGAGGGATCTGATTTTGAATCTTACATGTGCAATTTTACAGGTGCTTCTCACTTCTTAAGGAAAATGTTACAAGAAATTATGAAAAACCACCACTTAAATCACCTCCTCCATCAATCACTCATGCTTTCTTTGACAGTACTGAGGAGTCCTAGGCAATTTAGTCACATCTGATACAGCATCTGAGGTTCATTACACCTCAGAATAATTTTCAGATCTTTCTCTCTGTCCTTTTTGCTATAATTCTACTTTACAGAAATTTTACCTCTTTAGAGTAGAGTGAGCAGTACTGCAAGGAACTTCCAACTAAAATTTAAAATCCTATCAAAATCTTAAATATAAAGTGATGGCTCACCATTCTAACTCCTCGCAACTGGAAACCAGTCTTATCAATAGGATTTCTTAATCTGTAAACTGCTTGTGTGCTTGCTAAAGTGTTTACTGGAAAAGGAGGAATCTTTCTGCATGCCTCCAGATTCAAAATATTCAACGTAAGGTGACTTTCAAAAATCAGATAATTCTTTGCAACTAGACTCCTGTCACTTAGGGCTTCTTAATGATAGATTCGCTGCCAGGTGCATGCTTATTTGTATTGTCTAAATACAAAGGCAAGGTCAAATTTTCTCATATTGTAAACTTTTTGGACTTTTATATGTAAAAAGGTTAAAATTTCTATCTACCTACCTAGCAGTCAGCTTCAGAGCTCTAACTACCCAAATGATTTCATGATATCTTTAATTGTAGACCACACAGAAGAAGTATAAATTTTGAGGTAACAAAACAAAGATATCAAGAAACATAGAATCATTGCATCATTAAGGTTGGAAAAGACTTCAAGATTGAGTACAATTGTTAATCTAACACTGCCAGGTGCACCACTGAACCATGTTCCTATGCACCACATTTTCATGGTTTTTTGCTCTACATACAGAAGAGTCTGAGGATCTTGAAAGATTGTAGGATTTGTAAACCTGAGTAAGAAGTAGCAGGCAGATACTACCAGATAAGGTGGCTGATGTGTGAGGTGGCAACCTGTTTGCTTTCATTATGCACAAATAAGCTCTAGCCACCTAGTTTTGATCTGAGACTTGGCATCCCAAAAAACAGTCTATTTCAGCAATAAAGCCAAATAAACACTGCAGCACCCATTATAAGGAACTGTTTGATTTCCTTCTTATGAACTCTGTAATATTATTGGCTCACGTGAATCTCTGCCCAAGAGGTTGTCATTCTGAATGGAGAAATAGGAGCTCCTGGTTATAGTATTTTTTAGCCCTCATGAAGATGCATATATTATCTGGAAGACACACAAATTTCCTGGCTCCTTGAGGACTGGTACTAAGGAAACTTGGTTTCCTATTAAACAAAAGTCTGAGTAATGCTTTCCCCATTTACAAGATTTGTCTCAAGTGTGTATACTCTAGTGCCTAGTACAGAGAATGGACCTACATTTGCAGGATTTGTAAGATCTCCCCCTGGTGCCTTATTGCAGTCTTTCCCACAGTTACAGAATAACGAGTCTTGCAGCTCTCTTCCAGTTTATTTATGGACCAGTAACTTTAAGAGTTTTGTTTTCTTCAAGATTTCCACTGTTAGCACTCTAATTTGGTTTAAAATTTACTAATTTAATTTTAAATTCCTTTTTAAAAAAGTTTCTGAAGGCAAACTAAGTGGTCATACACAACTTCTTTCCACAAAATAACAGAATGAAAATATCTTTTCTTTAAGTTTTAATTTGTGTCTTATGAAAACAAGATCTGGCTGATAGTTACATGAAATAATTTTTTAAAAAGCACAAGCACTCTGCTAAAGATTTGTACTTGGATTTCAAAAAGCTTTTGGAAAGGTCATTTTCTAAAGGTGCTTGAAAGGAGCCAAATCATGACAAAATGTTATTTCTTTTGTGGAATAACAACAGCAGAAAAGAGGAAATAAAGGGTATTATTAAAAATACCTGGTTTTAAAGGGAAAAGTTATCCCAAATATACCCCAGGAATCACTGCCAAGACCCAGGTATTTGAATTGTATATACACAATCAGAAGTAGTGGGGTGACAAATATTTCAGGTCATGAAAATTATTTAGACTTGTCAAACAGACTGATCAAGACCTATCTCACAATAATGAATGAACAGGCAATGGAATGACAGGTACAACCTGATGGTGATAAATCTAAAAGTGGGTCATAATCTTACTTAGAGTCCCAACAATAGGCTCTATGTTGCTTAATTACCACTCAGGAGAGAGACCTTGGCATAACAATGATATACCCGCTTATTAAACCTTACATGTAATGTTGCACACTTTATCCCAGAGAGAGGAAGTTTCCTTTATAGAAAAAGGATAAAGGATACAGAGAAAAGATAATGACTTGACAACTTACTTTTACACTTACAGATATATTAATATGATTAATATACCTTTGTTGCTTTTCATGTCACTAAGACTCCTTAGAACACTTGCACTATTTCAAATGCAAGCTTGTCTTCATTTTCAAAAGCCAGATAAATGCTTCTCTCTTTTCTTGGTGTCTTCTGAACTCTAAGCTCTTCTTACCACACCAAAACTCACAGTGGGCTCAGAGAA
Source organism: Entomyzon cyanotis (assembly GCA_024500445.1). Taxonomy (NCBI): domain Eukaryota; kingdom Metazoa; phylum Chordata; class Aves; order Passeriformes; family Meliphagidae; genus Entomyzon; species Entomyzon cyanotis. Next base: position 79,941,463 of record JAKEPQ010001005.1, on the reverse strand, counting down.
TATTCTGTCCCTCAACATGATCTAAATATTGTGCTTGATTACTCTCAAATCTAAACCAGGAAGTTTTCTCAAGACAATAGATTTTCCACCGTGCTGTAATATATTTTACAATACTTGACTGGATTACAAATGTGAGTTGCATACTTGGTATTAAAATGAAAAGAATTTGAAATGACAGATTTGGCTGCACTGGAAAACTGTAAGTAATGTATTTAGTGTCTTTGTTTTTCTTAGGAAAATGAGACAGGGCATAATACAAGAGTGAGAAATAATCTTGTCAATAAACTACTTAAAATCCCAAATTTCTCTACCTTGTTTTCCTGGTAACTTATATAATTCTTCCAGAAAAGTAAGACAGATTTTGTCCATATGGTCCATAGGGTCAAATATGAATTTGTAGTTTCAAATCCTTCCTTTCCCCACTATTGTTATTGAGACTTTTGCACAGAAGTAGAGAGATAATACATTCCTTAGGCAACAATCATATGTTCCTGTTTACTTTGGTCTTTAGAACTAGGCTTCTCACATAATTTTACAATGGTGAATATGATATATTTGATAGCCAAAAGTTAGACAAAATTTTACACACACTGGAAAAAGTTTTGTTTGACCTATTTCAGTTTTCTTCTTTTGTAGGATATATATTGCTTCCTGGAAGTGTGCCTTTCTCTCCAGTGATTATAAAGGGATGATAATTCATAATTTACCAGACCCGGTGCTGTTTTCTACATTTGGTCAGAAGAATACCATCTTTATTGTCACAATCCCAATTACTGAGTGGGAATAAGCAGTAAGTTCATAGTTGTTCTTAACTTTGTTTCTTCTTACTTTCCTTTTCTGTTTCTTCTCCTCCATTTTGCTTGGGGTTTTTGTCTCATTTCTGGCATGCCATGTTGCCAGAGAATATTGTGGTGCTATTAAATTATATTTACAAATGTTTTCAATCACTGTCAATGTATGTGTTACTAACTGGAGCCAACTGGCTTTCTAAATCAAAAGAATATTCTCAAAAGAGACACTAAACTGAGTTTCATTTCTGGAGTATAGCAGCTTTGCCTAGATTCAATCAGAGGGTCAAATCTATTGTATCTTTAAGTGCTTAAATAGTTATGTGAATATGATTCAGTGGACTTTTTTCTTTATAGACTTTTATGAATCCTTGCCCTTCTGATTAACTAGCATCCTATCCTCTCTGTTTCCACTCTGAGGTGGAAACAACACGACCTGGACTTCAATTTATAATTAAAGTATTCCAAAATAGCAAAAATGCTACCTAGTCCTTTCTCTAGTGTCCACTGTGTAAAAGTTCACAATGTGATTTAAGCTTTATAAATAATTCAGTTGTGCTGACTTGTTGGCCAAAAACTAGCCTATTGGGTCTTGAACAATGTGCTTTGGTAAAGTAAGCTTAATCTGACCATCCTTTACTGAGATTTACCAGAATGCAAGGAGGACAAGCCTTATTCTTTGGAATACACAATGCAGAAGTATTTGATGGGCCTCACCTGGAAACACAAAAATGTAATGACTTTTCTATTTTTGTAATAGAAATTATTTCCTAGCTAATTTGCTCTTCACTGTTTGACTTGCTATTTGCCTAAACGCTTCCCCTACAATTTAAAGGGAGCATTACAACGTCTAATTTTCAATGTCATTTTTGGAGCAAGACTCTTAGTGCTAAACATTTCCTGTTGTTAGTGTGGAAACTAGCTCTTGGCTCTAAGTATAGTACAAACACAAGAGCCTTCCTGTTTTCTATGCTGTGCCTATTGACCATGGACAATGTCCTTATTCCCAAGACTTGTGCATAGTACTCAGTACCTTAAGAGGAAGTAGCAAACGTCTTATTGAAGCATGTACTCACAGAATGTAAGAATCTATATCCTGACAGCTCCATATCCCTCAGAGTAAAGCTCTTCCATAATTCTTACAATTTCTTTATATTCATTTGCTTTGGAGATATTAAAGATTACTGAGGAACAATATGAGCAGATTGAATATGTGCAGAAGCTAAAGCTTTTGAGGTACTGAGACAACTGCATGGCAAGTTAGGAAAGATACATACACCTCTATGAATGACTAGGTAGTGAGGTTCAGAGACAGAAAAGTATGTCAAAATTCCTACCCTCACCTGCAGGGCTTTGCTTTAAAAAACAAGATTTAGAATACTATAGGAAAAACATTAACAGATTACTGAAGTTTATTTAATTTACTAATAGCAACCACAGTATTATCAATTTTTCACTTATCAGCTTTCTAAAAAAAATACAGCTCCCATTCCCTTTTGAATTTCGCATGACATTTTAGTTAGAATTTGCAGACTTGCACAGTTGAAGAGGGTATCATAATTCAAAAATAATTTGGGCAGAATTGAGGTGTAAAGTAACCTTCTTCTATAAACCTATAGTGTTCACCTACAACATTCAGATACTTTACATTTTTCACGAAAGTTTTCAGGCAAGGCCTAGGAATTTATGTGTCAGCAATGGGAAATAAAACCTAAATATTCAGTCATGAAGAATTGTTTAAATTACCCAACAACCTCTTAGCAACAGGGGTCTTTTTTTCCCCACAAGGCCACATAAAAGGTTGGAAGGAGTCTTGTTGGATCTTCTCCAGCTTGAAGGAAGTAGGGTGGGGTGAGGGGATTTTTTCAGAAAAAAGGCTACTTATTTGGATTATATACAGCAGGTAAAAGAAGAGATTCTTGTGAAGTTTGGGCTTTTCCACCCTCACGAGGAGACAGCCTGTTCTCAGGGTTTCCATTCAGCCTGACTGATATGTGGCCAGCAGTCAACCTGGCAAACTGTCAAAGATTTTGTTCATTATGCAAATACCAGGAAGGAAATGGAGATTTTCAGAAGGATTTGAAAAAGAAAATGGGTAATGTTAATTCTCGTCTGAATCAAGACATCATTCTTGGGACAAAAAAGGAGAAACACCTCTGAATATCAGCTTTCCATCTGCCAAATTCTAAAGCTTCTTTACACATGGATTGATAGGGTTTATTAAATAAGGTTCACTGGGATACTTACACTGGCTTATGCTAGAAAAAACAACAAAAAAATTAGTATCTCTTTGTATGTATAATATAAGAGGCGGTGTTCAAGAGAATCAAATCAGCAAGAGCTGTGGACAGCTCAGAAGCATTGCCAACTGTTGTGATAAAATTCTTGTGATATATGTTGCTTCTTTTTACAGCTCCTTGCATAAACTCATCCTATTATGTGAAAATATCAGGTTGTGTTTAAAAACAAATAGGTCTTGTCATCTTGTAGCTAAAAAGACAAAGTATAAAATAAAATATTCAAAAGGTCGACATTAAAAAAAAGGCAAATTGAAGAAACATTTTTTTATTCACTGTAACCCTATAAATTGTGAAGAAAGAGGCTGACTCACTATTTTTCCATACTTAGAGTTGACTATCCTGTTCTGACAGAATGCATTACACATATTCAAATACAGTGCACAGAGTGGAAATTTCAGAGCCTTCGCCTATTGCCTTCCAGGCAACAGTATGGATCAGAAAATTGTACTTGCTTTGTTTCCTTTCCTCTCAACAAATACAGGGAAATGGGTTCTATTACTTTGTTATTTTTCTTCTTTTTAACATGTTTTTTTGAAGCTCTAGTTACTTTCCCTTGGAATCCCAGGTTTGAGGCTTGGTTTACTTTATACCTCAAGAAGGCATTAAAATGATTTTTTAAAACTCAGGCTGAAATTTACCCTTATACAGATGGCAAACAAAAAGGCTTGTGAGTCTCTTGCCTATGACCTTTTGCAGGTGATATGCTAATGAAAATGTTCCAAAGGAAAGGAGTGGTAAAAGCTTCCTGTGTTTAATGTAATTCAAAATACTCACAAGTTTGTTTCTTAGTCATATTTGAAGAGGCCATTTCCAGGGAAGCACTGGTACAAAAAATTATGTTACATATTATAAGATGAAGTAAGTGAGAGAGTTGCCATTGTTTTTGAAGGGACTGTGCTTTTTCTACTTATGTCAATGGAAAAGCCTTTCTTGTTGCACCTGGTGGTATGAAGCAGGTGGTGGTTTTGGCCTCTTTACACAATAGAAACAGTACACAAAAGTCAACTGGTTCAGAAGTTGGGTCCCCAGTAATCCACCCCCTCTCTTTACTAAGAATGCATAAATGTTTCTGATTTTCCTCAGCTTTAGGAGCTTCCAAATTAATAAAAAATCTAATAGTGACAATACTTGTCAAAGATATTAGAAATACTGAAGCGGTCATAGGTTTGTTCTTTTGCACCAATTCAAGCCTAGAAGGGAAGGTTAAGAACATGCTAGTGTTCTCCATACTAGCTCTTTTAATCCATCAATTACCCAGTTAAGAAACTGTGGTAAAATATGTACTTTATATATTGCCATTGGGCATCTGCCAGTTAACATGGACTGTCTGAGTAATAGTTCTAAGAATCGCATGAAAGAAATCAGTAGGGGCCAAAGTGTTGAAACTTTAATAATACCTTGGGATCAGAACTGCCTTTGGCTTAACACCATGTACTGTACTTCTTGAGAAGTCATTGCATTTTGAATTTAATGACCAAATTAATATTCATTTTTCTTGGTGTACCAACAAAGCATGGGGACATTTTTCCCCCAAGTGCAGGCAGTTTGTTCATTTTCCGAAACCGTCCTATCATATATAGTCACAGGGCTAGATTTTGAGGAGTTATTAGAATCAGGCACCTAATTCCCTTGAGTGGAAGTACAGCACTCTGTTTTAAGCCTGTTTGCCATACTGCAGCAGTTGAATTAGATATCTTAAAATGCGGGCCAAAATTTCCTAGGAGCGTGCCAGGAGGAATCAATACTTTGAGCTACTGATACCAAGCCAGTAAGAAATTCTGAAGACTAAGGTAGAGAGGCAACTCAGGATCCTGCAGTGGGCAAGATCCCAGTTTTGTGGTTTCCAGTGCTCACCTGGGAAGAGGGAATCTCAAATTGCAGTCCCAGTTCCAAGTAATGCTCAAATATTTTATTAAATGTCTGTTTTATTTAAAGTACATAGAGAGTTATAGACTATTCCATCACCAGACACCTCACTGACCCAAGCCACCTTAGCTTATTTTTGCAAAGCACAGAAGCTCCCAAAGAAAATTGAACAGTATTCTATCTATTTTACCTCCCTTCTCTTCTCCTCAGGATCATACCAAGCACATACATGGTTAGGACACTCCAGAGTGTGGTACAGGAGCAATGATGCAGTGAACCATGTTGTGACCCTCATATCCTGCCTGTTACAGTCTTCTTCTTGCGTCCTGTTTGAGATCTGCAGGCAGGCTCACTGCTGCAAAGTATCTCAGATACTTTGAGTTGCTATGCTCTTTTTTAAATGATTGTCCCTATGTCATGGCTGCTTGCTGACACTCCCTGTGAGGTCTGATTTTTGGAAAGGGTGGTAAGGGAGCAGCTAACAAAAAAAACCCCAAACAAACAAACAAACAACAACCGAAAAAAAAAAAACCCCAAACAAAAACAAATGAAAAAAACATAAGAAAAGGCCTTGTATCTTCCCACAGTTTCTTCTGGCCACTTGGTGAACATATCTGCCTTTCAAACGCCTTCATTTATCATGTCATAGCATATGGTTCCACATTTTCATTCAGCTTGTCTCAGTGTATGATTCCTGTATATTCATCATCCCCACCCTCCATGAATTCTTTCTTACCCATTCTTCTGTCCCCTTTAGAAATTCATGTCACATTTTCAGGGTGATCTGCACTGAAGTTCTTTTCAAATACACTTGTCAGGAATGTGTTCTCACAAGAGAACAGCTTTACAGGTCAACCATTTGCTGGCCTATAGATCAGGAACCACCTATAAGGATCATAGAGCTTGCAGTGCTTCATGTTTACAAGCATCTTAATCTGAAAGTTTATTACCAGGAAGAGGTTATAAAGAAAACCCACAAAAGTTTCTTTGAAATTATTTTGCCCTCTCAAAGCTGAGCCAAAATGATCCCCCTAAGTTAAACTGATGTCCAGCTAACACTGAGAAAAAGAAATACAAAATATTCTTGGTAGCCTACAGCCAAAATACATCCTACAGGCCTCTAACCTCTCATGTTAAGCAACTAAATTGGAGTCTGTGCAGATACGTACCTGCAGTATCACCTGCCTTTGGCACATTAACCCCCAGCTTAATCTTTTGCACTGAGGTATCTGTAAAGCAGCTGTTCTGGCATCTCCAGCAGCCTCTAACCTGCTACTTGTGCAAACTGCAGCATAGTTTAGATTTGCTAGCAGTAATAAATCATACAGGCTTTGTATCACAGCTATAGGAAAATAAAAAGTTCCGTTTTTCAACATCTACAACTTTTGTTCCCTACTTTTTGATTCTACCCAATTTTAATATTAGGCAATAGACTGATCAGGGAATTTTAGTGGCAGCTGGGGCCAAATCATATAGCATCTACTAATAACAACAGCCTTTCAACAATCTCGGCTTTTATTTCCAGTAAAGTTCATTTACTGATTCCTGAGTTGAAATGTTTAGAATGCAAAAGCTGAAAGAGAATGCTCGAATTCAAAGAAACCCTGTTTTTCTTGGATTAATAGCCATTATACAATATTAAAGTTTCCTACTGAAGCAGTGATAAGATGTCATTAAATAAAGGCCTGGGATACCTGACAACTGCCTTTGAAGTAAAGTATTTTCTGTATAGACAAAATGACAATGGCATACAAAAATCCTCTCGGAATTTCCATGACTGTGCATTCCTTTCTGTTTTTAATAAATTATCCCATGTATCTGGTTACAGAAATTTGAACCTACATTATAGTTGTCAAAAGAAATCTGACTTGGGAGTCTTTGGTGCATTTTTTCCAGCATGCCATGTCTTCAGTTTATCCATTTTTTCAGCATATCTTTGATTAAACAAGGATATTTCACTAAAGTCTAGCAGAGATTTAAGATAATTAATAGTTGCAAATAAAAATTTAACAGCCCTGACAGATAAACAACAGGCCTCTCCTGAAAGGAGAAGCTGCTGGATGAAAGATGGGGAAGGTGACCCTTCTCCCAGGAACCAGTTTTGCCCACTAGATACTTTCAAAGTCTTTTAGGTAGACTACATAGTTAGGCAAAATTAGCAGTCATCACTGAGGATAAGGCAATACTGGAATAGCAAAGCTGTTGTGAAGGAAGTGTACTGACAGAAGATATGTGAAGAGCCTGGAATAATGGCAGACTATGTTATAATCAACCTTAATGGATACACCATCTTTTGATATGAACTTCAAAGTGCTGAAGCTCAAAGGGTGGTCAGGCATTGGAACAAGTTGCCCAGAGTATCACCATGTGGTGGAATCACCATCCCTGGAAGTGTTAAAACAATGTATGGCTATGGCACTGACACACATGGTTTAGTGGTGGACTTGAAGACCAAAGAGGTATTTTTCAACCTTAATGATACCATGATTCTGTGTACTTTTTTCTTTTTGAAATCACTTTATTTAAACTGAAATATAATACTTTACACCAACAAAAAGCTTCTGTGCACAGAACTGTCCATGAGGTATTTTTAATCTAATATCCCTCAAAAAAAATTAATGAGAAAATATTTTTACATGTTCTTACTAGACTTCTAACGCTTTCACTAAAGCAAACACTGTGGATTATTCATTAAAGTGCTTTTAATAAATTTTTAAAAAAGTTTTTGCTTGCCTAGATAAATATTAAGGTTCTCTGGTAATTTTTACCTGGTCTTAATACAGGGACATTTTAATTTATCCAGGGAATAGGCAAATCTTCTACTGCTTCTACAGTTAACCTGAATAACTAAGCACCTTAATAAGCCTAGTCTGTGCCTTCAAGAAAGGAAAGCTATATTGTGTTTCTAGAGTTCCTGTCTGTGGTTGATACTTGCTGAGGGTCACTGCTGCTACTGGTTGCATGAGCCTTTCTGCTTGGCTTCAGCATAGGGAGAGTATGAAGGAGATGTCTGTGATATGGCCCAAGGAGTACTGACTAACTCCCAAAGATCGACAGCAGACAGTACATAACCACGTGCCAGCACATGAAGCCCTGGTACCAAGCTTAAACCTCTACTACTCAGATTTTTGGGCCACAGTCAAAGGAGGTGCTGATCAAAATACTATCAGTGCTTTCTTTTTAGTGACCCTCATACACACTCATATCTATACACATATACATACATGCTCACATAAATGTATATGCATATGTGCATCCATATGTGTACATGTGTGTGTGTATCTATATATATACACACACACACATATACCTTTTTCTTTCAAAGAAACAGAACCTGAAAAGACAATGCAATTTAGGGTTACAATTGCTGTCACAAGCACGTTCTAAAAGATCTCATGGGTCAGATTTCATCCTCTACTTCATACAAGACCATACATTTTTGCCATTAGCCTCTGTCCTCCCTGGTGCAGCTGTGGTCTGGAGTTTTTTGAGCAAGCTGAAGGAGTGCAAACTATGTAGAACAACTGAGAGAAATCTGAAATGAGATCTTTATATTTCCATTGAGCTCTGGCAATTTTGAGTTTTCACTTTACCTTTCTACCCTCCCATTGTTGGTAAGCTGATTTGTTTCTTAGTCTTCACAGATCTTTAAAGCAGAACTGACTGGGGACTTTTCTCAGGAGTGCACCTTTAGAAATAATTAGCTGTTGTAGCTAAACTGTTGTAATAATTCAAGTTCTGTAGAAGGCAAAAAGATGAAGTCCCTTCTGCTTCCAGTCCCTTCTGCTTCCTCCTGCTGAAACCACACCCCTGCCACGATGTGGGTGGTATGGAATTAAAGTGCTACGACCTCCACCCCTTTTCTCCATAACCATGACAACCATAAAGTTAGAAGAATAAACAGACCTACACCATTTGTGCAAGTTAAGGTAATTGAATCTACTATTTGGTTTTGAGAAGGAAGGAAGGAAGGAAGGAAGGAAGGAAGGAAGGAAGGAAGGAAGGAAGGAAGGAAGGAAGGAAGGAAAAAAGAAAAGCTATTTTCTTTTTAAAGAAACCTCACTATTAAAAACTGTAATATCCAAATTTCCAGCTGACTATCCCTCCAAACTCAGTCATGCTCCCAGGAGCACAATGTGGTTAGATAAAGCTCAGGGTGCCAGAACTGTAGCTGTAGTGCAGTGCCTGCCTTGTACAGAAGCATCAGACCAGGCAGTATGGACCACTTGCAGGAGTGGTTGAAACCCTGGTGCATAGAACCATGTCCATGCCCTTCAACAGCAGTTTTCAGGCTTAGGTTTTCATTACATTGCAGCTTTTCTACAATCATTTCCATAGAAAGATGAAACAAATTCTTTCCCTGTGAGCTGGCTTTGGCTGGGGTGAAAGCACTTTTCTTCACAGTGGCTAGTATGGAGTTACGTTTTGGATTTGTGCTGAATACAATGTTCATAATATAGAAATGTTTTCGGGTTTGCTGAGTTGCTCATGTAGAGCCAAGGCCTTTTCTGCTTTTTGTACTGCCATGCTGGTGAAGAAGCTGGAGGTGCATGGGAGGCTGGGATGAGACAGAGCTGGGACAGGTGACCCTAAATGACCAAAGGGATATTCCAGACCATGGGACATAATGCCCAGTGTATAAAATGGGGGAAGAAAGGAGGAAGAGGGGGATATTTGGACCGGTGGCACTGTTATGAGTGATGTAACAGTGATGATCATCTTCTGGAGAAGGCAGAACACCATCCTGCCCATGGGAAGTAATAAACTAATTTCTTGGTTTGCTCTGCTTACATGTGTGGCAGTTACTTTACCTATTAAACTGTCTTTATGTTGATTTAGGGTAAAATAGAAATTACTAATGTAAAAGAGCTAGAAGCTGGATAATAGTAATAATAATATTTTTGAACTGATTTAGAGAGCCAGAGATTGGATAATGATTTACTAAGATATGCCTGCTGCGATCCATTTATTATTCACGTAATGAATTTGTGCCAACCTGGTATCGGGGAGGATGGAGAGAGGAGAGCCAAATAATTGAGAGAAACCACCAAGTGTAACCGAGCATCCCGCCCTTGGACCCCAGGACCAGTACGAGTTGGTTCTTAGGCTTGGACTAGGACCAAGGACCAAGGGAGCATGCGCAAGGGAACAGGGTGAACAGTTCATCGTGATGAAGAGGATGGATCCTGTCATCATTAATCATCGGGACCCTCGCCCACAATTAATCTGAAGACACTGCGCTTGCACGGGCATATTTAAATGAACTTTGAACTCCTTGTAATATGAAGCAGGGATAGGTATTGAATATGTATAGGGGCTTTGTCTAACTTTATGCATATGTAATCTGTAACCTAATATAAACTTAGTGAAGTGCCGCTGAGGGCATGCATGCCTTTGGAGGGGCTACCCCCCATGCACCCCAGCTGGAATAAACACATACCTACTTCATAACTATCTGAGTTGTGGAGTCAATTCCGTGCTTCAATGTCAATACAAGAGTTTTCTAGATTTTATCTTTGAATTCTCTCCTTCATCCTGTTGGTGGGGTGGTAAGTGAGCAGCTGCATGGGACTTAGTTGCTGGCTGGCGTTAAACCATGACACTCCGGCACAATAACTGCTGTCAACCCATTAATTGCAGTTCAGACTGTTTCCCAAGTCTTCTGAATTTCTGCTGAAAGGTTTTCCTCAGTTTACAGTGGGAATTCTTCCTTTCCTCAGGCGTTGGACTGCCCCTGGGGCCATTCAGCATGATTAAGGGTGCTCTTGGCACTGCTGGCATGGTAGGGCTTATTTGTTTCACCCAAAGACCCAGAGAACTAGGAGAGATTGTAAACCCACATTGCAGGCCACCAAAAAACACCTTTCCGTTTCAGTGAAATTCCCATTTAGAATTTTTTTTACTATGGGTTTCTCAAACAAATGAGAATTTGAAATCAATATTAAATTAAATTAAAAATTTAAAGTGAAAATCTGACATATATTGTCACTGACATAAACACCGTTCCCGAAAATTGTCTTCCTACTTGTATTGTACTCAACCTTTTCCCTCTATTAGAAGGAATATTTCTATTATCTAAAAAAAGACGCAAACAAAACTACATATGCTTACAAAACATCCATGCATAAAACCATGAATTTGACTGCAAGCACAAAAATGGGTTTCAAAATAAGCAGTGTCAGTAAACTACAGTGTTAGTTGCATTAGATTTGTCCTCCTTTTAAAAAGACAGAAATCTTTCCATTTTATACTTGGTCTGGAAAACTGGAATGCTGAAAAACTACCAAGGTCAGCAGAGGTGGTTAGAAAATTTTCATGAAAATTTTCTACCAGCCAGGACATTTAGAAAAGGTAAGATATTTTTCAAAGGGCATTCACAACTATTTTGATGGAATATATACATTCAATTATTTTGCTTTGGAAAAATGTTAAATCACTTTTTCTATGACGCTGTGTTGCAAAGTGAATTTTATTTTGACTTTATTTTTCTCCTGTGTTTACACAATGATAATGTATGGTGATAAAACAAGCCTTGTCCCTATTATTTTTCATTTGAATTACAACATATAGAACTGTTTAGTTACTACACAAACAACAAAAAATCTCATTTAGTAAAATAAGCAAGATGTTCTAATATTAAGTAGAAGGTGTTTTTACCACTTTCCAAAGTAAAAATACTACAAAATAAATAGTATTAATGGAATATTAAAACATACTGCTTGACGTCTGTAATATGCCATAGCTTAACACACAGTGTATATAATCAACACATTAATAGAAATGAAAATTGCTTTTTTGTATATTAAAGTTCTTTTCTAAACTGAAACATTGTGAATTACACCTTTTTTGCATTTCTTTGCCAAAGCTCCTCTTTGCAAGAAATATTCAAATTGGAACTCAGAAAACAGTTTCTAAATGTTGGTATTCCGTGAAACAGAAAGTCTGATTTCTTCTATAAAGAGACATGAAATAATTGTGTATGGTCCAACTTTATGCAGTGGATGGTAATTTTCAGACCCTCCCTGTGCAGAGAAATACTTCCCAGAAGATGACGGCAGGGTTGACTTTGAAACTTCCTGATGTACAAAGAAATTTTAATTCAAATGGGCCCTCAGAACTAAGCACTGATTAATAACTAGCAATGGTTAGCAGGAGACATACTTTCAGGGATCATATCAAGAGTAAGAAGGGTCAAAGTCAAAATGTGGAAGCATGGGATCCTTCCCCACAGACCTTGTTCTGAGTTTTTTCTGCTTGTTTGTGTACAACCAGAACTGCTCATTACAAAACCAGATATTCTAAGACAATGTAATTTTCTCTAGCTTTTCCAGATCATCAAAGTGACTCCCAAGACTGCAGTAAGTTTTTAATTTGCAACAACTTTAAGATAATTCCACCAAATCTGATGCTTTGTAATGATTTGAAAAAGCAAAATCAGGCTTCCGGGATAATCACAAATGTAATTTTTGGTGAAGATTCAGCATTTAGAAGAAACTGAATTTTGGCTGACATTCAAAGTAAATCTGACTGTATGGCTGTGCATAAAAGCCATAGTTTGATTGTGACATTTATGTTTTCTGTATGTTGTTCTGTTCTTAAATGCCTGTGTTTCACTGTAGTTCTGAATTTCAGGCAAAATTCAATAAATATGCCTTGCTGAGGTCTTGATCAACCTCAGGTTATTTTGTTATCAAAGGCTACATTCCTTCTCTGCCTTTGGCAGATGTTTATCTTACATTTTCCAGCTATGTCCAACAATTTGGGGACCATGAGATTTTTACAAGAAATCAAGTCAATTTAATGCTTGTCACAAAGGAAATATAGATGTTCTGTGGAATCTCTTTCCTATTTTACCTGTATGTCCACAGGTTTATATTAGAAACATCAGTATTTCCCTACATCTTACAATCTGCATTTTACTGAAAATTTTACTTGTATTGATTCCATCATATTTTTCCATTTCATGTCTTTGAATTTATTTGCTTTCATAGCATTGCATTGGTTTGTGTATATACTACAAAGTATGGACTACAATTAGGTTGATTTCCCTGGAGGTTTTAGAATATCCTTATCAAAACAATCAGAGAAGCCTCATCCCATCCCTTTTTCTATAACTAGGTTACAGTTCCCACCCCTTGAGTCACCATCAGAACTATTTAACCTTTATTTCTAGCAACTCCCTTCCACTTCTCAGTTCATACATGTAATTGAGCTGATGACCTACTTTGCACTCCTCAGGCATTTGGATTTTTTTCCTCTTCTATTTCTTCTCAAAGTAGAGTTTAATCGTAGAAGACTGTAATTGATGTCTGTCTTTTGTTCTTCCTACACCTCTTACCATCCTTGGAGTCAGATGATATTGCTTTATCAGTTTTCACACAGCTTGTCTGTAGTTTATTTGCTGTGTCTTTCCCAAGGCTTGTTAAATTTGGTCTCAGCTTCCTGGTAGCACAGCAAGTATATGCTCTGCCCAATAAATTTTTCCTCAAATTTTTCAGAAATAACATTCTCTGACAGATTTGTATTTCTGATAATCCTGGAGTTTACAGAGAGTTTTCAGTTACTGAGCTCTTAAAGATTTTTTCCCAAAAGTTTGAAAATGTTTCATTTTTGTATATATCTTAATAAATGAAACCCTTCCAGAAACCTATGCATCTTAGCCAACTTTTCTACTAGAAGCTCATAGATGTACTAGTTCAAAATATCACATGAGCAAGCAAAATGTAACTAAAATGCATTTTTTTCCCTTGAAGTCCTTGTTGAATGGCCTAGTGTAGCCTACAAACAGTAAGAACTATCATTTCTAAAAAAGCAGCTCCCAGAAAGTTCTGCACTCACAGGATATCTCCTTCTTAGATGCAAATATAAATTTGTGGCTGATTTCAAGGTTTCCCAAAGTTTCTACTCCATGCTGGAACAGACACAAAATGTTTGAAAAGTTTTGCAATAATTATATTGTCAAGTTGGCCATTTTTAGAATGAAAATTATAGTTTTGTAAACTTTGAAAATTTGTTGTTCTGAATTTGTAAATCAGAAACTTTTAGAGGTCCATAGGGAGGTAAAAAGAGGAAAGGTTCTTTTGTATAACAGATCTTTTTTAATAGAGTTAACATGCCATTCTGGCAAAAAAATAGCAAAATGTAATATTGGTATGTGAATTAAACACGTGTGTCAATATTCTCCCAGAGACTGATATTGATTATTATGAAACAATGTTGTCTTTATTTGGAAGACAGAATAACAAAGTCATAATAATTTATGATGGAAAGTACTTGGACTAAAAAGTTTCAAAGCTCTGGCCCTTAGACCCTGACAATTATGGACTAATTTTCAGGTAGTTCTAAATATTGATTAAGCAATTCTGGTTCATGTGTGACATTTTAAATTTCCTACCTTTATTATTCCATTAAAATTGTTATCTAAGCAAGTTTTGGATAAGAAAATAAAACATTAACTTGCCAAATGCTGAATGCTATGCCCTGAACTCATGGTAATAACTGAATTACAAATATTGGCAGCTCTTGGTTTGGGTTTTTTTAAATGTGCATCTTCATAGACTCAGGTATTGCCCCAGCCAGATATTGACGGAAAACGGCTAGCTATGACTTTCTTGTTTGAAGAGTTTCTGTTTATAATATAAGGTAGTGTTTCAAATTACTTGTTTTTATAAATATCTGACATCACACGTAAGTGCTTAATTGACTTAATTAGAGGTCATCTACCTTTTCTATATTGCTAAAGATACAGTAGGTAGTCTTCTGCAATATAAATGGTTTTATTCCTGATTCTTATTTAGCAGAAATAGAGTTACAAAATATTTTGCACAAATCAACACTACAGACTATGCTTTTTTCAGTTAGAAATTAAGTTACTAGGAAAATATTAGAGCAGTCTCTAGCAGTCTAGAATTTTTTCTTCGCTATGTTTTTGAAGATTGAAAGAAATTTGCCTTTGTCCTCTGATTCAAGCCTACAGCTACAAGTGCAGAGCACAGAAAACTTGGAAATGTATTCCACTTTCATATTATTCAGTAGTAGTAACATCCTGTAGCAATTATGAGTTACTTTCCTTTAAACAGTCTTTGGGAGTATACTTCCCCATAAAATGTATTTGCAATTTTTATTGTAGCTTAAGATATAATCATCAGGTTATTCACAAATGAAGGATTAAATGCAGTGAATTCAGATTTAAATGTACATGAAGAATGTACATTTACAATGTACAAAGAATTGGAAACTAACTTTTGCCTTGAAGCAGCATAATGAAGTAAATGGATGATTAAGACTGCTTTTCCTTATTTATGGTTCTAAAAAATGTGACTTTAAAGATCATTTCATTGTAGATTGTAACATATATTTTTTCCTTCTTTTTACTCTTGAAACAGATTATTTTCAAATATGGAAGCTTATTTCCTTAACTATTCCTCATAAAACAATGTTTCATTTGTCTTTAGCCCATTTGTTAATACACAGTAGGTCTGTTGAGTTTTGCAAGTAATTACCTAGCATAGACTTTTTGGGTTTTTTTATGACTGTCATTTTTTCTACTAAAATAATTTTTTTATCTTTTTTTTTTTAATTGCATATGTGCCACTTGACTTACCTAAATGCATTGGAATAAGCCAGATTTAGAGTAAATTATGTCTTTTTAACTGTAGTAGGTAGTGTTACTGCCAAAATAGGTGTGGGATCCACTGATGAGTTTAGGAAGAGGGTAATTCTTTGTGACATTTTCTGAAGGTTATTTCCAGCTTTCCCTGAAAGATAAAATTTCAGTTAAAAACATGAGAATGAAAGGAATTACTGTTTTTTAGGCTTTAACTACAGTTAGATAGACAACACAGAGTAATTATTGCATCGCCTGTTTGAAAAACACATCATTAAGGTAGCCAAGGACAAAAAAGCAGATTACATGCCAGGCAGTAAATTGCTTAAAGGTAATATTTAACAAGCTTGTAATTTTGTTGGTATATCTTTCAGAAGGATTCTGTTGCTAAGAACTATACAGAGTAATTTTGGAGAAATATGCTCCTTTTGTGATACAACACAATGTGAAAAACTTTGTCCACCTTCTAGCTGCCATGCTTGCTTAGTTAATAATGAGCACAGTTCTCTAACTGGGGATTTGAGAGTGAGCAGTCATTTGCATATATACACCCTCAGTATATAAATCATTCCATATATATTAATGGGCTTCCCAGAGGCAAAAGGGCACAGTGTCTCTCTGGATATGTATGTCTATCATGCTGTATGTCTATCATGCATGACTGTAAGACAGGGCCAGCATGCATAAAATGATCAAGGTATTATTGCACTAAGAACTTGAACAAGTTTTCACTTACTTGGGGCATCAAAGATGAGCTACATGCTTGTTTCAATTCCAAGGCTTTGCACAACTGTGCCTT
This sequence comes from Entomyzon cyanotis, assembly GCA_024500445.1. Lineage (NCBI taxonomy): Eukaryota > Metazoa > Chordata > Aves > Passeriformes > Meliphagidae > Entomyzon > Entomyzon cyanotis. The sequence continues at coordinate 79,925,104 of JAKEPQ010001005.1, read as the reverse complement.
TTGTTTACATCTATTCTCTCATATTCCCCAGGGTGCCAACACCTTTCCTACATGAGGCAGAAGCCCATTCCTTTTCTCCTCCTTTTTCACTCTTCACATATACTCCCAAGTTTGCATCTTTCTCTGAGTTGCCCAGTTGCCTTGGGGGAAGGCAAATTAATGAAACAAAACAAACCAACCAAACAAAAAAACCCCAAAGCCCCAGAAACCTAACACAAAATCAAATCAAAACAAAACCAATAACAACAACAAAAAAGGCAAAAAAAATCCTTCCCAAAAATCTTCCATTAGCCCCTTCCTTCTCACTTTAAAGGTCCCAAGAGGCCCACCTTTTCCATACAGCATTCCAGCTTTCATGTCCACACCTGAGCACTGTGCTTGCCCCGCTCTGCTCTGCACCATAGACATTGCGCTGACTTGCAGGCTGCACTCCTCATACTGGGGATATGGTTATCTCTATGACAGAGATAACTGTCTTTTGATGTCAAACCAGCAGATTGCTGATATTAGGAGGATCAGACAGAGCGGTAAGTTCTCTGACATTCTATTATGTTTTCCAGGGGAGGAAAACAATGCCACATTTTCTCAATGCTCCTTGGCAAAAGACAAGGCATGTATCAGTTTCAGGGAGTGCCTATTAGAGCACATTACTACCTCCCCAACTTGCCGTGGCATGCATGAAAGTGCATAGTGGCAATTGTATCTTTTTTTGCAAGGTGAAGATTTTATTTTGGCACACAAGCCTGAATTTGGACATGCTACTTTATAGGCTCTTGTGGTACAGGTATTGGAGAGGACACGTGGCAACAGGTTGCCTAACATTAGACTGGGTATTCATGGTAATCCAACGTTTTAATAATGTTTTCTGATGTGTTCTGTAAAGACCACAGAGGCTTTATAAAAATTCTTTCAAAGGATTTTTTTGGAGGCCTACACTACTCTGAATTGAATAGAAAATTACAGGAATGTGGACACACAGAGTCATTTTTTCTGCTTCTCAGCTTCTGATAAAAACTTACTCAAAATTAGCAGATTTTTGCCCCTCAATGATTTTAACCTGTCTAGGTAAAGAATTCCTACAACTTTGAGGAACTCGACCATGAAGACAGATCTGTTTTCAAATAGCCATTCTCTTATTGAAAACAGATTGATTCTGGCCCAGAGATGTGCTATTTTTACCCATACAAGTTAAAAGTACTTAAAAGCATTTATGAGTGTCTAAACTGTGTTGAAAGGACTTTTGGAAATCTCAAGAGGATATTGTCAGCACACCTCTTTCATGGTCTGCTTAGGGTCCTTACAGAGTCTCCTTTCTCTGTGTCTGTTACACATCTAGGCAGTTACCTCTTGCTCAAGCTCTCTGCTGCTGTTTGCTCTACTTAAGTTCAAGGAGAATGAGAAAAGCAAGATGGTGCAGGAAGGAGTAGGAGAAACTACTGTAGAGAGAAAAGAACTGCCATAAAGTAAGATTTTTAAGGTCTAGATGTTTTATTTGGTCTGATACCAAACAGGCATTGAAGGTTTGTCCATAGCTCCTTGAATATCATTGACTTACTTGAGCTCCCAACTTTTAATGTTCTCTTTCACATTACTTTCTTTTTCATCCATAGGAGAATATCATAATTTTGCCTTTTTGAAAATAGTGATTTTGAAATGCCAGATTAAAATTTACCCATTCAGCTTTTACATAATTTTGATTGAAGTATTCTTACAGAACAAATGTATGTAACACTTTCCTGTCATATATCTAATTAACTTACTAAAATACTCTGTCCACGTAAATTGCCCTAGAACATGATATACTTAACTATTTGGTTAATTTAATTATGTATTTGGAACACTGAAGAACAGCATTGCCACAGACTTAAAAGTTTTATGTGCCTATTTGTCAAGAAGAGAGGAACACTTTTTACATTTTGTTTAGTCTTGGAAAGTGTATTATTAATACACCAGGTGAGTTTTATTGGCCCATGTCCAGCTATCAGATACACTGCAAATGCTGCAGAACCTTCAGGATAGTATCCTAAAGATATCTCTGCTAGCAATGAGGAGCAAGTGAAGACATGCTTATGCGTGCAGGTTTCTCTGTAAATGCTGTATATGTGAACTCACAGTCATTAAAAAAAAATAGGGCTGTTAAATCTTTTTTTTTTCCTTGCAACATGAAGACATCTGTGTTCTGTTTAGTTTCTTTTTCTAAGATTTCCATATTTCCAAAGAAGAACTGTCAATGAGACTGTGGCTCTATGATTTTTAGTACTGGATTTAAGTACTTCTGACATCTGTGGCAGTGCAAGCTTGACCTAGACTTCATGGGAAGCCCCAGTCATACCCTTTCCAAATTTGCATGACAGTTTGTGTGCAAACCAGCGTTCATCAAGGGCCTAATGTCTCATATCCTAGAGTATATTTTGTCCATTTTAGTTCATTTATTTTGTTTTCCTATTTATGTTTATGCATAGGAATGTAAGTCCTGTTGCCTTGTGGGGATGATTTCCAAGGTAGATGGCTTTCTGGTTTTAAAAGGTTACTGGGATCTACCACTGTGCCTGGCAAATAAGAATTTTCAAAGTGGAGAAGGCAGATGACTGGAGATGACAAGATGTGTAGACATGCTCCTGGAGAGTGTGAATTGATCAAGTGAAGATGGTAATTCTTTGCAGACTAATATTATGATGGGTAGTGATAAACCAATCCACCCCATTTCTAGTAAAAAAATTTCTCCTTCAAGCCAAGAGACCCCCAAACAAGCACAGTCCAATGCTTTTATTGCACATGCTATTTGTGGATGCAGTAGAGTCATGGATTTGTTCAGTTACAGCATAAATGGAGTTCTGTTTTCCTTGCCCATGTTTAGTTCTTTAATCCCTAATGCAACAGTTGAGATTAGAAGCATGATTCATGCTTACCTGTTTTCTGGAAGTTGCCAGGGAAATGGACAAAGGTCATTGACCTTTTCATTAAAATCTTTTTGGAGTAGCAAACATCAAATTCATCATTGCCATCATCTGCGTTCTGAAAATTGCTACCATCCAGTCCAAGTATAAGTTGGGAAGGTGCATCACATTCCAGAGAACAGAGGTATGTGGAGACAGGCCTACTGGCATGATGAGGTGGGCCATGTGTGTCAGCTTTTCAGGGTGAGTGCTGCACCAAATGGAACAGTTTCCAGCAAAGAATTGCGTGTTCCCATAAAATTACTCATCACACACCTCTTTTCTGACTTTGGCCCACTCAGATGCAGTGGTCTGATCGTTGTACTCATGCTTTCCACTTTTTTAGGAGGATTGTATTGTCATTACAAAAACCACAGTCCTAAATACTACCCAGAAATCTACTTGCTATCTGAAATCTCCCAGCTCAGGCTGCAGCTAGGGTCCCTGGGAGGCAGAGGGCACTGCCCACTGCACCCCAGAAAGATCTCAGATTCTTACTCTTTTTTCTGTGTTTGGTAATAAGTTTGTGATAGATGGAACTGCCCCTTTTCACTGAGGCCCCCTGTATGGATGCTTTCTTAAGAATATGAGCAGGCCCAGTGTCTTTGTGCAGGCCAGTAGAGATCATGGCAAATATTGTCTGAAGAAAAAGGCAAAAAATCACTTCGGGGCCATTTCTGACTGATCAGTGATGTCGTGCAAACTTAAATGCAATAATTTTTCAGATTTTTTTGAGATCTGCATATAGAGAAGGAAAGATACATAATGAGTGATCAGACCAAACAAAAAGTATATTGTCCCAAGCCTGTACATGAGGAAAGGCAGTGACATCTAAGGACACCGGTCTTAATAGCAATAACATTAAAGACTAGAGCATCTTGAAAATTATGAGATAAATGCCTACTCATAGAGCAATGAAGCAGTGCCATGCCCACTCAGAAATCAATTCTGATGTACTCCAAGTAGCAGATTCAGAATTTTAAAATAAATTTACACCATGATTGTGGCACTGTATTGAATTTTCAGTTTGCATTTCTTGCAACAGAATTCAACATAAGGATCTCTCCAATTTACTTCATCACTAATTCACCATAGTCTAAAAAGTTGACCTCACATACTTACCAGTATCAAAATGGGTGAAATTATTATGAATTACTAAAATCATTGCATTTTCCTTAACAGCCAACATAGGAAATATTTTGCAGGTAGTACACCCCTGAAAGACTTCAAGTGAGACATTTTATACCACAGTTCAGAAATCAGTGCCTAGAAATGTGATTTCTTGTCTCAGAGGCTTGTCCTCTATCACTGAAATGTAGTGCTAATGTCAAGTCTTCAATATGTAAAATGTATGAGTGTGGGCAATTTCAAGATAAACAAGGCCGCTTTGTTGTAGCTACACTTGATGATAATGGCTTGTTATTGTTTGCTTCAGATGTGTGTAGCTTATGCCTGATGTCTCCCAAATTAAGAAAATATTAATTGTGCCCCAAAGCAGCCACAATCCTATCTCTTGTTAAATTAAAATCACTGCTGTGAATGTTGGAATTAATCTGTTTTAATTAAGTGCAGCATGAAGAGTGGTTGAAGCCTTAGAAAGGGAAGCGATTAAGACATATACAGCACCACCAGATTTCCTTGTCAGCCAGGTCACAGAAGATACATCATGATATAAAGAGCCAGGGGAAGAATCTCAAGCTGTGTTTATAGATATTTTCTCTACCAATTCTCTTTTGCCCTCTGCACAACTGAAAAACTTTTGTTACGTAGTTAGAAAGGTGGCTTTAGGCAACTTAAGTCCATCCCTTTAATCCCGAGCCAGCTGGGGACTGTTTTGTCATCTCTATAATTCAGAGAAGCCTAAGACTGTGCTTTCTGCCCTGTGCTGACATGTCTTCTTCAGAGAATGTGAAGAGAGCAGGTGGTAGGGAGTAGGCATAGCTGTACCTGCATTCTCCTCTGTCTGGAAGAGCAGAGTTGCAGGGCAGCTCTCTGTCTGCTCTTCTCCTGTTCAGGCAAATGTTACACTAAGTGTTGAGTTTGCTCTGCATGGAGCAACCACTTGACTTCAGAGATCTATTTACTTACTTTAGCATAAAACATTCTTGAGGGCTTCTGATCTAGATGGGTCATGAGTCAGCAAATGCTTTATTTATTCTAGTATCATACTATGTTGCTGCCCTGGGCTTGTTTCTGACCTTAGGCACTTTGGAGTTTTGATAACTGGGCAGCTTCCAAAACTGGCAACTCAAACAAAAGAAGAAAACTAATGAAGGTGCAGCACACTCATTCAGCATAATTGCCTGACATCTGTAGCAGTTAATAATTGGAGATGAGAAGCAAGTAAATCTCTGTTTTATGACTACACAGGGATCGGCAGAATTATAAAGCAGAGTCTGTTTCACATAATGGCCAAGGAACAGGCACAAATTGATTTTCATTTGTACTGTAAATAATCTTGTACTTCTCTCCATAGCTCTTGTAATGAAAGAAGTTGGGCTCAGCCCAAGATACTTTCAACTTTTCTTTCTCCAACTACATAGGTTTAAAGTGCAAAGAATAAATAACCCTTCAAAAGGACTTGACTTTAGTCTCTGACGAGAAACTCAAGGCTGACCAATCATAGTAACAAAGTTTATTTATAAAATAAGTTTTGTTGAAAAAGTTCAGTGATCTTAGTAAGTCACGCAGGAAAAGCTCACAATATGTTAGGCCTTTGTAAGAAGAGAAGTGTTGAGACAGTTGCTCTTTTCTCTGCTATTTTAAAAGCATCAGTTGCACACAGAAAAAAAGTGTGTGCTTTTTACTTAGGCTAAACTTCATTTCCCTCAGCATTGTAAAGTCAGCCATGCTACTGGGGCTGAAATGGTGGAGTCTTATCTATTGAAATCATTGGGAGTCTATTCATGTATGCAAGTACACTTGAGTTTGAAGAAGAACTGAGCACTGTATCTTGTCTGTTATTCTCTTTCTCTAAATACAGGACCTCCTATTGCAGAGAAGCTATGTGATGGGCTCACAGAAGCTGGGCAACATTCCATCTGATGCCAGCTGGCTCTTCCATTCCCCTGTGTATATCATCCTGGAAGTAGGAGGCAGCTTTTGCTATGATATTCAGGATCTCTTCTCATGGTTTTGCTTTCCCTTCTGAAACAAGAGTATTCTAAGGGACGTTGGACTGTACTGGAAACCACTGGAACTGCTGAGAACAAAGGCAGTCTGTTAATTTCCCCAGTCCAGATGTCAGGGCACTTTCATTATAAACTCCCTACTCCCCTCATAGAAATTCCTGTCAGGAAGAGAGGTTGGAAAGGGGCCCAAGCAATTCCTCCAAAGACTATTCACAGATTGGTGGTCCCAAGTGTTTGCTACTTATAAATTAAGCATATGAAACCATGCAGTTGCTAAAAATAACCCATCTGGGCATCTCTCTATTTGTTTTTCATTTTGGGAGGCATGGCAGGCATGTGTCAAATTACAATTTCTTTTGCGAAGCAGTCATTTCTTCAAAAGAAAATAATATGAGTTCCTTGCATAACAACAACTGCAGAAGCTGAGATACCAAAAAGCAACACTATTCCAGTTAGGTTTCTCACAGGGCTGTAAAAATTGATTACCATAGTCATGGCTTTGCCAGGCAGCCTATTAGTACTGATTTTGCTAATCAGAAGAACAGTAATAGGAAATTATTGACTGCCCTTTGTTAGCTAAGGTCTTGCATGTATGAGAGTAGCAGACATACTTACATCACCACTAAATAACTCAGTTTTTTAGAGCAGCTACTCTTCAACCCAATGAAAAAGCTACAACATAAGATTCAAAAAGCTATCTAGAGAAGTATCATATGCCTGACATGAGGCACAATCTCATGTACACAGTATGTGTATCTGTTCTTACAAAATACTTAATTTACATCACATTACTTTTAAAAAATTGGATATGCTTTTTTTTTTTCCGGCAATGTTCTTATAATATGTATTCTAAAACAAGGCAAACAACTATTCTTAAGCCAGAAACTTTCATGTCTGACAAAGTGTAAATAGACCTTAAAGATGAAATCCTTGATCCTGCATTTTTTCTCTATTTTCTGTATCTGAGATATCCTGTATATATCACAGATACCTTTTATGCACTGGATCAGGATCTTTTCTTGTGCCTTTTGTTAACAGTCAAGGAGCTAGAGAATTCAGAGAATTAATTATCTTGTGCTACTTTAGGCATGAGAGTAGGAGGAATTTTCCTTACATTACTTCAGTTCAGTAAGATCTATTATGCTGTTTGGCTTGAGAAAACTCAATGAACAAACACAGGCTTTAGCAACCTCTAGTGTTTCAAATGCAATGCTATGATCTCAGTTTGCTCCAGAGGGATGTTGTGGCTGTGGTGAATCCCTGTGGGCAATCGTAAGAGCCACCAACAAAATGCAGAAAAATGAAAATGGAATAGGAAAACTGTGGGGAAGATGCCTGTCCATTGCAGAGAAAGTTAAGCAAAACATGGAAGGAACTGGAGGTGGCATGTTTACAGTTGTGAAGAGTTGCAAAATCAAACGATTCTAAGTAATGTGTGGTGAGAAATGAGCACATTTTGAGGATAAATGTGTAAAAAATAAGTCTTGGAAGTTCTCATTGCAGCATGGCTAATAGAGAAAAGAACAGGGTTATACCTACTGAAAGAGAATTAGGCTCTTTACTGAAAGAGAATTAGTGGCCTAGGAAGAGAGAAATAATAAACAATCAACAAAACAGTAGAAATTAATGTATGTGCTTGCCACTCTCATCCAGGGGTGTACTGAGAAGAATAAGTTGTCAATATTGAAAATATCGTTAGGGATGATGGGGTTTGGTCAGCAATCAGGCCACCGGCAGAGTGCCACAGAGCAAATGATTGAGAAAGAACTCTCCCAATGGTAGACTATTTTTCTGCATCATCAGTATATCATATGCCAGATGTTACATTATTTTAATGTGCATACACTATCAGTAGTGAGAGCTCAGCATCAAGTGATTTGGGGAATGCTCTACTCTTACATATACTTTGATAGACTTAATTGCTCCCCCTAAGACAACCTTCTATTTCATGAGCACTTAACCATTCACCATGTAGCATTGTTGCCATCCTCTTGCATTTTCATAGGTGCGATAAAGGGTAAAAATGTTTTTCATGCAGAGCACAAGTCAGGTTCCAGAGTTTTTCATTCTCACTTTTGATTCTGCAAGCACTTTTCTTCATTTTTTTCCCTATTCCTTTCCTGCCATGCTTTTTTGTTTGTTTTGTTTTTTTCACACAGCCTGTGCATTAATCATTGTACACAGGATGTCTGAGAGGGTACAAGTGGATCACCCAAGGTGTGCACGGCCAGTTTTACCTGAACTCTTTGTCTACAAGTGTCTTGACATCCTTGTAAATTAAAAGCAGCTTTCACCCACAATAGGTTGAACAGTTATGCTTTGTTCACTAATAATCACTATGCAGGAGCTACGCACCCAATCAATCAATCAATCAATCAATCCTTCAGTATGCTGACAAAAAAGGTAAGTATGGTAATTTACTGTTTAAATATTGTGAAATGAGGTGGTGGTTTCAGCAACTCCTAGTCAGCAGGTCTTATCTCACACACATGAACAAAATGTCATAATTGTTTCTAATTGTCAATTTTGTTGAAAATCTTAGGAATGGCTCCAGGTAACATGGGCAGAAGAATTTGACTGTTATCACAAGAATGTAATATCTTCGTAGAGATATGTGGAAAGCTGCAAGTTCTGTCATCCATGCTAATCTTCCCTTGTGCTTAAAAATCTTCAACATCCGAAACAAATAGTAGCACAGTGAGAGGAGAATCCAAAAAGAGAAGAGAAAAAGGTTTGAATGAGTTATTGTGAGTATAAATCTTATGTGTAAAATTCATTCATATACTTGAGCATTGCTTGTTTTTAGCAGAACACAGTAATGCAGTGTGAATGATATTTTAAAGCTTGAGTGCCAAGCTGGAACAGCGTGCATATATACATATCATATCTATAATATAAAATATATATTTTTATATATATTCACTAATACTTTAGGGGCAACAAGTACTGAATGCTTCCAGAACTTAAGCTATTTACTTGACCACATCTTAAAATATCACCCAGCAATGACAGCATACCAGTTTTGGCAGTTAACCACATCACTAGGTTCAGGTGGGAATACAAGATCTGCTTCAAAGGCTGTTAAGCCTTTGAATTTTGGATCAGGCTTCAGTTCGTCCCAGGGAATCTTACCTGATATAGCACCTTCTTCTGCCACACTCAGCATTTAAATTAAACTAGCTTAAACTTGCTTGGGCTGGGTAAGAATCCCTAAGCCTTGCATCCGCTCACTGATACAGATCTTGCATCCACTTATATGTTGCCTCTCAATTTGGCCATTGAGTCAAAAGTAGATGCTTTAGTCTCCTTCCTTCTGGGATACAGAAGATACTCTAACAGAAAAGCAACATAAGGGAGCACATAAGTTAACCTAATGGGGAACACTCAGAGAACCAAACCAGACAAAGCTGTCTTTCTGGAAAGTGCAGTCTTTTTTCTTTTTTTTAAGTCTAGCACCTTCTAATATCTCCTCAGATTGAATGTGGGGAAGACAGGTGATAATTTTTGAATAGCTTAGGAAATATCTGGTGATGCTAGCAGTAAGCTTTTGTGGCTGGTAGACAGCAAGACTGAAATAATCACATAAATTCTACACATTTTGTATAATATGGTGAAATAGTTTTCCTTTCCTGCCAGTGTGAACAAGGAAGAGGAGGTGGAGGGAAAGGAGACAGTGGAATGCTGACTCAGGGCTGTTTTCTCAAGCCGTAGAAGATGACTCTCTCAGGATTTGCTTTGATATGTTCCCATGGAATAGAAGGTTCCTTGTTTATTGTTTAATTTGCATATGGATTATCCTAGAAGCAAAGTATTGATAAATGACAACACAAAATCATAGCTAGGAAACTCTAAAGATGTTGTAATTTCTTTTCAAAATGCATGGCAACATGATGAGTTATTTATTCACCCAGATTGTCTGTGACTTTATTGCATTGTTATGCTCTCTGAGAGGAGGAGATAAATAGTGACATAACGAGCATTAAGTTGTCATAATTCTACATCTGAACTGGCTGTGAAACAAGTGTGACATCTTGACCTTAATAAATTTTCTCACTGAGAATTACATAAAGTCATCTGGCCTCATCTTCTTTGAAAATTGGTTTTCCAGAAACTGAAAAAAATAATGAAATTGGTAGCTTTGCAGAATCTTAACCACTTTTAGGCAAAATTATCACTTTTTGTTTATTTAAAAAATTAGGCTTACTTTTAAAATTAGAGCAATTTGATTTAAAACAAATGGCTGTCATCTATGATGGATTATACCTTTTTTTCACTGTTCTTGTAAATCAAATGAGGCTGGCATGAAGTTCAAAGATAAAGTTCATGTGGCAAGTTACAATTACAAGACTGGAGTCCATTAGAATATCTTTCTTCTCATATATACAGTACTGATTTTCACATAATATATTCATTGGAGAGGTCTACTTCAAAATCAGTGGCAGGACAGGAATTGCCATCTTGGTGGCAGTAGGAAAGAACATCAGTCTCTTTATATTTAAATTCAGATTCTGGTTCTGACTAGTAGAAAAGAGGTTGCCAAAGCAGGTAAATGAAATACTACACACTAAGAATATATAGCTCACTGATTCAAAAAAATCTTTATTTTTCCACCACTTCCACAACATGAATGGCTTTGCTAGTGGATACTATCAAATTCATACAGCCAAAATTAATATTATAAAGAAATTAAATTATCACTGTGAAATGAAATATTTTTGGTGTGCATTTAGAAAAGGAGATCTGTAGCTATCATTCAAAATGCATGCTTGTAACAAAAGGGTTATTGAATTATGGCAAAATTGTAATACTCCTTGTAATGAACAGTAATGAATCCCAATGCAGTCTTGTTGAAATGAGTAGGGTGAGTTGGAGTAAGGGGAATGTGATTAAGCTCACAAGAGTCATTAAGACTCCATGCAGTTAAGGACAACAGAATGCAGAACTCCTATCAGATGTCTTAAGGTTGATATTTCTTTATTTCATACAAGCTTATGCCAGCATTCCACCATTTGCCTTTGTACCATCTGCACTTGCTGTTCTGAGCTCCATGTCTATTCTTCAGTATTATTTGTTCTACAGGAGCAGCTAAACAAAACAGTATGTGTACCACAGCAATTTGGTTTTAGTGCTGCTGAGGATATTTGAAACATGAATAAGTCCATGTGCATGTGTGAGTGCGTGTGATGGAGAAAAAAGGATGCCATAGAGATCTGGAAAATTTCTACATTATTGTCAGTGAGATCTTAAAAAATGCCTAAAAACTTCAACTTTACAAATAATGACAGAATTTAATGATAAATTAAAGGGCAAAAAGGCCCCTGGTTGGGGGTTGGCCTCTTCTCCCAAGTAACTAGCGACAGGACATGGCCTTAAGGTGCACCAGGGTACGTTCAGATTAGACATCACAAAGAACTTACTCAGTGAAAGGGTTGCCAAGCATTGAAACAGGCTGACCAGGGAGGTGGTGGAGTCACCATCCCTGGAAGTGTTCAAGAAATGACTGGACATGGCACTTAGTGGTGTGGTTTAACTGACATTACTGACCACTCACCAACACTGACCACTGCTTGGTCAAAGGTTGGACTCAATGATCTTGAAGGTCTTTTCCAACCTTAATGATTCTGTGATTCATTAATATAAATAAAATGAAGATATCTCTTTAACCATTAGAGAAATGGTTCAGGCTGAAAAACTAGTGAATTTTCTTGGCCCTACACAATTCAGGAGCATATGCAGGGCCCTGAACAGTAGAGAAACACAGAAATTTACTGATAATGCTGATCATACAGATGACACAGATAACCTTGGCCTTCAAGACATGCATAATGTCATTGAAAAATGGACAACAAAATGTATCACAAAGGGAAACTAAATAAAAAATTGTAACACAGAGGAAACTTTTATTAATCAGCATATCCATGCTGAGTTACAGTGATATAAAGCAAAAGAAAGGATATTTAAATTATGGTGCAAAAATGAGTGACATGCCCTGTCCTTCTTAGCTGTAAAAAGATGTATTTCTTAACATAGTTGTTACTGCCAAGTTTGTCATTATAGATAGGTATCCTTCTTATTCTTTTTACTACCAAAATAATACTGACAACTTGTTGGTTTAATGCTTAAGTATTCATCTGAGGGAATTACAGAGTGTAAAGATCCTTTCTGCTCTTAGCAAGATGTTGCCAAGCACATCCGCCTTGGGTCGGGATAAGGGAAAGGTATGTCACCATGATCACAGTTATGTCCAAACCTACATTTCCTGCTTTTGTTGAAGAATCAAAAGGAGAAGACGCTGTCCAATAGAATGGTCTTGTACAGGTTGCTACATGAAATTTCTGTATAAAAAATAAAGCGTAAGATGGTGAAGGGCTAAATTGACCCCCATGCAATGCCATATGCCTAAACTTCAAGTACACACAATGTGAGATGGGTTTGAAAACTGACATATTAAAAGCTCTCCAGATACTAATTTTTAACATTTGCCTTGGGATTTGGGGCATTTAGGATTTTACTTCTTTCTATTCTTCATCATTATCCATACTGAATATTTAACTTACAAAAACAGAGGTCATGAGTATCGCATAACAGACCTATCTGGGATATAGAAATTTTAAAAAGTCATGAACATGCTACAATCACAAATTTTGAATGTGATGGCTGATTAATTTCTCTGTTAATGAATATAATGATTCTAGCTGGGATAGAGTTAATTTTCTTCATAAGAGCCCATGTGGTGCTGTTTTGGCTTTGTGTCTAAACCAATGTTGGTAACACACCAGTGTTTTGTCTATTGCTGAGCAGGCCTTGCACAGTGTCATGGGTTTTCTTTCATGCTCTGCACATGCATGTGAGTATGGAAAGAGATAGTGAGAAGCTGGGAGGGGATACAGCCAACACAGCTAACACAAAATGGTCAAAGGCATATTCCATACCATTCATAATGGTGAGTGGCTGGATGCTTAGCTGCTGACTGAAGCCAACCCACGACAATGACCTAATAGGATTTCATACTGTATTTTAGTTTAGAAAGCAATGTGTACCTTATACCTGTTTATTGGAGATCACACTGGACTGAAGCAAGTGAATCAAATCACTTTGGGTTATATATGACATACAAACCTGAATTTACAGCAGTCAGAAATTTTGAGAAACTGGGTACAAAGTGGTAGATTTTCTAGCAATAACAGCTTATATTTTTAATAGAATCAGAAGTACATGAATGCCACTGCTACCCAGAGACAGACTTACGAGTAAGGAAAAAAGGTTGCTTAGAATGGGCTACAGACCTACCAAAATAAATGAAAACCTCAGGATTTTAAAAGGACAAATAAAATTGGAGCACAAGGAGAGTGTGATAAAATAAGAGGGTTCTATCTTATAACTTAGGGGGAAAAAATCAGTTGGTCTAACTAAGCTTTAGCTTGGAAGGAAAATAAACACAAATGCTAATGATGTACTCATCTGCTATACAGGAGAGGAACAAGTTTAAAAAGACAGGCTGAGAAGAGAAGAATGATTAAGGGAGAATAAGGGCATCTTCTACATACTAAATTAATATTTTAGTTCTCAGTAGAAATTAAGATTATGAGGGTAATAAGAGGGTATCTAATCAGGAATGAAAGTAGGAATGGTAATTCGATTACCATATTCAAAGAAACAGCAGAGTTTAGGTTGCAGACTGTGGTGAAAGAAAGGAAGAAGGAGAGGGAGGGAAAAAGGGACCAGCTAAAACAATTAAACATGAAAATACTAGCTCAGTATCAGACATTTTAAATTACTTTATCAGTTTGGAAATACTTAGTGCAAAGATGAGAGAATCTGCCCTCTGACTAGAGATGGCATATCTAATTACAGAAAATTTTTTGGGAAGGAATTGTTGAAGTGATCTAGGTGGCTGAATTCCCATTAATTTGGTCACTCCTACAGAAGCCCTTAGCATGGATTTTCAAAGTCAAGAATAACAAGCTGTGAAGGCCAAGGCCTTCACAGCTCGTTATTCTTGGAATGGAAAGAGAGCCAAACTGTAATGTGGTTTTCTTTATCAGAGGTGCATACTAGATTAGACTGACTCCATTTACATTCAACAAGATAACTTTCTTGTAAGATAAGAGTAAAATGTCATGTTTCTAAGAGTACAAATTGTAGCAATGTGGTTTTTTAGGATTCTATGTGCTTCCTTTGTTTCCCTGCTCTGTATGCTATTGGTTCATTGTGAAATATGCATTCTGCTGTACCTGAAACCTATTGGTGTGTTCCCCCTGCCAATTTTGCCTTCCTCCTCCTGGGACTGGCTCTGGGGGAGACAGTCCCTCCCCCTTCTCTTCCCTTAAAAGCCAGTGTCTGTGTCAGAGAGGGGTCTTCATCTCTGCGCTGGCAGCCCCTGAACCTCCCCTGCCTTCCTCCCCTGCAACCCTTTTCCCCTTACCCCAGATAAACCTCCCTGGCAGAACAGAGATGGATTCCAGTTCATTTCTTTGTCTTACTTCATTTCCTGCTGAATCTCTGTGGCTACGAGACTCACGCCACACCGAGTGGACCCCGGGGGCCGCCCTGCCACGGACCTGGTGGAGACACACTGACCAGGGACCCTGTTCCGGGGGGGAGCCGGCTTCTGCCACCCTCCCGGAGCCTGACACATCAACAAATTATGGTAAACCATTCAGTACTTCACCACCCAGGAAATTACTGTTTAAGGAGCTCAGGAAGGGTGTTAATATATTAACTGGAAGGTAGGAAAACCAAAAACTAAGCAGAAGGCTAAAATGTGATCACACTGAAAAGGAAGTCCCCAGGATGCAATTATCATCAGTGACATTGCTTCCCATCAGTCTTAGGGACCAATCCTGCACAGTGTTGTCATTAATGAGAGAACAAGATGTGTGAGATTCTAGCTGACTGTTAAATGAAGATACTGCTTAGGACTAGCTACACAGAAAGCCTGACCTCTGACACCTCTAAGAGCTGCAGCAATGGATTTGTATAGTACAAGTACTTAGTGATGAAAGCATTTCCTAAAAAGTAGATTTTGGTCAGCTAGAGGTGAAAGAGAAGCAATGTGAAACAGAATAAAACAGCCAAAGGATGACAAGAAGCTTGCCAGTGTGACAAAGCAGTAGAAAGAGGAAAAAACAAGTCCAGTTTCTATCATTTTCACTGAATACAAAGAAGTGATCCTGCCTTTTACATTACACAAGGTTGTAATGTATGAGCCAGCATACAATGTTTTACATAGTTCTAGTCCTTTGTAGTCACAGAAATTTATCTTAAACTGGAGTGGGAATAAAAAAGCACTATTGGAATAATACGGATAATGAAGAATCCATCTTATGGGAAGAATAGAAACCTGGCAAAGGGCTATTTAAAATTTAAAAAATGCATACATACATATATAAGTATGAGAGTAAAAGCTGGAGTACTTGTAAGTTTCTAATCACAAGTGTTTTTTCAAATAATAGGGGTGAATAAAGAAATGTACTGGAGCCAGTAGGGACTATAGACACTTGAAGAGCTCTGTGTAACAGTAAAGGTCAAATTTAGGTGTAGAAATTGGGTCAGCCAAGTCAGTATCTTCTTAGGAAGTTCTTGACACAATGGTACTGTTACTAAAATCTGTAGGGCTCAGGGCCTTGGACACCATGCCAAGAGTTAAACTACATCTGGACCCATACTAGCTCACATTCAGTCAGTGTAAATACTTGTCTAGTGTACTTTCCCTTTTCCAGAAGCAGGGCTAGGAAAGGCAGAGAGAGCTTAGGCTCATCTAAAGGTGAGAGGGACACACCGTCTTTGGGACATGCAAGAAATAGAAAAGGGAGCAACTTGGGCTGCAATACCAATGCACATTTGTGTTCAACAGCTATATAGACACAGAACGAAAGTGCTTTAATCTGAGGTACTTTAATTCACCACCAGATCTGAAAACACTGTAAGCATATCAACTTCATATCCTTTTCTATTTGTCTTTGCTTTCACGAGGAGCTTTGAGTCCTAGTTATAACAATCCTTCCTTGGGCCTCCAGCAACATTTGGAACGTGAACATCCACAATATGTGCAGACTTCTACTCTGTATTGGTTGTGTTCTGTCTGCCCACTTTTTGACCAGACAGTGCAAGAGGTCATAGGTTTCCCCCAGTTCCATCTTTCAGTGGAAGGAGAAATAGGCATGCTTTGTCCTATTCTTCATCCTGCATTTGGGTTTGACACATGTTGCAGGGAGTATTTGTGTGTCTGCTGCAGTGAAAAGTCACTGAAGACTTTTTTATCACATAGTCTCTTGCTAAGTATTACAACTTGACTCTCTTTTGATTTACCTTTTTGCTATCTATTCTCCATGTTGTGTACAAATTCATATCCAAATTACTTATTTTAAATGTTTAAAACTTGTGAGTCAAGCTCTTCAGACATATATTGGGATTAAAGCAAGCAGAAAAGCAAAAGAAGAGCCTGGAAGTGTTTGACTTTAGTTTCACAGCCTCTGGAATTCTTCCAGGACGCAACACCAAGACAAGAAAGCTATAGCTCTATTTTTTCCTTTCTCTTCTTTCTAATAAAAGAGTCTTGTTTAATCACTAGTCAAGAGGAATAGACAGTTTCAAATACAGCATTAGTACTGGGATATTTCCAGATAAAACTGTTAAAGGTGGTGCTGCCAACCTAAATATTCTGATATTTTCAGACAGAAGAGCAAAGGCAGAAAGCGGAAGCATCTAAGTCACCCTTGTGACCCTATGGGTAACAGACAAAAGAAAAGAAGCAAGTTGCATAAGATGATAGGTTCCAGGAAAGCAGAGCAAAGCTACCTCCATGTCCTTTCCCATCCTACCTTGGTAGCCAACTGAGGGCTACACAAGGGGAGCACAGGATGTGGAGAGCCCCATTTTAAGCTTGCACACCCTAAAACTTTCCTCATTTGTGATTTCAATCACTGCTTCTGTGGGTTGACATTGATATGCACTAATTGTGCACATTTCCCTTTAATGGCAACCTTTTGTAAAGGCCAGGTAAAGAGGGGAAACTGATATTTCACAGAATCACAGAATCACCAGGTTGCAAGAGACGTCCAAGATCACCGAGTCCAACCCATACCCTAACACTACCTCAACTAAACCATGGGACTGAGTGCCACATCCAATCTTTTTTTAAACATATCCAGGGAAGGTGACTCCACCACCTCCCCAGGCAGATGATTCCAGAACTTTATCACTCTTTCAGTAAAAAACTTTTTCCTAACATCCAACTTGAATTTCCTTTGGCACAGCCTGAGACTGTGTCCTCTTGTTCTGTCAGTTGCTGCCTGGAAAAAGAGACCAACCCCCACCTGACTGCAACCACCCCTCAGGTAGTTGTAGAGAGTGGTAAGTTCTCCTCTGAGTCTTCTTTTCTCCAGGCCAAACCACCCCAGCTCCCTCAGTCGTTCCTCATAAGGCTTGTATTCCAAGCCCTTCACCAGCCTCATTGCCCTCCTTTGGACACACTGAAGTGTCTCAACATCCTTCCTGAACTGAGGAGCCCAGAACTGCATACAGTACTCTAGGTGCGGCCTCACCAGTGCCAATTACAAGGGAAGAATGACTTCCCTGGTCCTGCTGGCCACACTATTTCTAATACAGGCCAGGATGCCATTGGCCTTCTTGGCTACCAGGGCACACTGCTGGCTCATATTCAGTCGGCTGCCAACCAGTACCCCCAGATCCCTTTCTGCCGGGGCACTGTCCAGCCACACTGTCCCCAGCCTATAGCATTGCAGGGGATTGTTGTGGCCAAAATGCAGGACTCAGCACCTGGACTTGGTGAACTTCATCTTATTGGACTCTGCCCATCTATCCAATCGTTCCAAGTCTCTTTGCAGAGCCCTCCTATCTTCCAACAGATCGACACACACCCCCAGCTTGGTGTCATGTCCAATTTTACTAACAGTAGATTCAATATCCTCATCCATGTCGCCAATAAAAATATTAAATAAAACCAGCCCCAGCACTGATCCCTGAGGGACACCACTAGTGACTGGCCGCCAACTGGATGCAGCACCGTTCACCACCACTCTCTGGGCTCAGCCATCCAGCCAGTTCTTAACCCAGCAAAGAGTGCACCTGTCCTAGCCATGAGCTGCCAGCTTTTCCAGGAGTTTACTGTGGGAAACGGTGTCAAAGGCCTTGCTGAAGTCCAAATAGACAATATCCACTGCCTTTCCCGCATCCACCAGGCAGGTCACCTGGTCATAAAAGGAGATCAGGTTGGTCAAACACAACCTACCCCTCCTAAATCTATGCTAGCTGGGTCTAATCCCCTGGCCATCATGTAAGTGTTGTGTGATAGCACTCAAAATAAACTGTTCCATGACCTTACCGGGTACCAAGGTTAGACTGACTGGCCTATAATTTCCAGGATCCTCCTTCCTACCCTTCCTGTAAAAGGCCAGCTTCCAGTCATCTGGAACCTCACCAGTGAGCCAGGACTGTTGATAAAAGATGGAGAGTGGCTTTGTAAGCTCTTCTGCCAGCTCCCTCATCACCGTGGGATGGATCCCACCTGGTCCCATAGATTTATGAACATCCATGTGGCTCAGCAGTTCTCTGACTGCTTCTTTCTGGACAACAGGAAGACCATCCTGCTCCCTGACACCATCTACCAGCGCAGGAGGACAGTCGTCCTCAGGACAAACCATCTTTCCAACAAAGACTGAGGCAAAGAAGGCGATAAACACCTCTGTCTTCTCCCCATCTGCAGTCACTAAATTCCCTTCCACATCCAGCAGAGAACCGAGATGGTTCTTACCCTTCCTTTTGCCATTAATATATTTGTAAAAACTTTTTTTATTATCCTTCACAAAAGTTGCCAAATTAAATTCTAACTGAGCTTTGGCCTCTCTAATTTTTTTTCCTACATGTCCTAACAACCCCGTTAAATATTTCCTGAGGTACCTGACCCTCCTTCCAAAGATGATCCATCCTCTTTTTATTCCTTAGTTCCTTCATAAGCTCCTTGCCCATCCAGGCTGGATGTTTACCTCGTCAACTCATCTTTCGGCACACAGGAACAGTCTGTTCCTATGCCCTCAAGAACTCTGTTTTGAAGCATGCCCACTGTTGAAGGCTGGGGGGGCAATTTTCTCCATCTCTGTTACAAGGAAACCACAATGACCAGGTACTCAAGGAGCATTAACTCTTTTGTGAGAGACAAAGGATGTGGCTGGGTGTGGTAAGGGAAGGAGGCATTCTGGCTGTGGGGGACTTCACTTGCTGGCTAGGCACCAGAAGGGACAGAGGGAAGCTGCTTCCTTTCACTGTGACTACGGAGAATCCGGCTCTGCACTGCCTTCTCTTCCTGGCTGGGTGAGCTTCTGTTTGGGAAAGGGCACAGGATTCCGACCCTTTTTTCCCACCCGGAGAGCATGCCTTCCCCGGCTGCACTTGCAGCTGCTGCATAGGAGCCCAGCTGTTGCTGCCCTCGCCCCCGCCTGTTGGAATGCACTGCGGCTTCTGCCACAACTGCAGAGTTTCTGCCACCTTTGCTGGCTAGCCCGGGTGAGCTAGTTCTGCCGTTCCAGCTCGCTGCTCTGAGCTCCGTGCTGCATCCCGTCCTGCTGCCCAACCCACCCGCCATTACCAACCCCGTGAGACTGACCAGACCTTGCACCACAGCGCCCCCTGCAGCTGCTCGGGAGTCATCGCACCTGCCCGGCCCGGCTGGGAGCCCCACAGCGCCCCTGCTGGCTGTGACCGGAACTGCACCAAAGGGAAGGGTGCCTGGCAGCCCAGCGCAAGCTGCCACCGGGTTTCTGGGTTTTGTTGGTTGTTGCTACTGTTGTTTGTTGCTTGTTTACTTCATTATAGATACTAGTAAAGAAGTGTTACTCCTTTTCCCATATCTTTGCCTGAAAGCCCTTGATTCCAAAGTTATAATAATTTGGAGGGGAGGGGGGTCACATTCTCTAAGTGAGGTTTCCACCTTCCTTAGCAGACACCTGTCTTTCAAACCAAGACACCCACCCTTCCTGAACTCCTTTGTTTTTAAGGGCTGCTTCCCAAGGAACTCTCCAAGTAAGTCTCCAGAATAGGCCAAAATCTGCCCTCCAGAAGTCTAGTGTGAAATTTTTATTGATGCCCCTCCTGATTTCACCAAATATTGAAAACTACATAATTTCATGATCACTATGCCCTAGACAACCTCCAACCACCACATCTCCCACCAGCCCATCTCTATTAGTAAACAGCAGATGTAATACAATCCCTCCCCTGGTCGGCTTACTCACCAGCTGTGACAAGAAGTTGTCCTCCACACATTCTAAAAACCTCCTAGACTGCCTCTTTTCTGCTGTTTTAAGTTCCCAGCAGATGTCTGGTAGGTTAAAGTCACCTACAAGAACAAGGGCTGGTGATCCTGAAACATCCTCCAGCTACTTGTAGAATAAATTATCTACCTCTTCTTCCTGATTGGGTGGTCTATAACAGACTCCCAATAGGATGTCGGCCTTATTGGCCTTCCCCTTAATCCTTACCCATAGACATTTAACTTCATCATCATTATTATATTAATGATGATTCATCATCATCATTAGTTTCAATTTCCACAGTGTCAAAAGCCTCCCTAATATAAAGACCCACCCCTCTACCTCTTTTCCCTCTCCTGTCTCTTCTGAAGAGTTTGTAGCCATCCGTTGCAGCACTCCCGTTAAGGGAGTCATCCCACCATGTTTCTGTGATGGTGATTACATCATAGCTTTGCTGCTGCACCATGGCTTCCAGCTCTTGTTTGTTACCCATGCTGTGTGCATTAGTACACATGCACTTCAGCTGGGCTGCTACTTTCACCCCTGGCTCTGGCTTACCAGAGTGCTCTGTGTAAGCAAAGCTTTTTCTTTTTTTTAATGATGGGAATTCCTCCCAGTTTCAAAGTATTTATGGTGTTTTAAGTATATTTGGGATATGATTACAGCATAAATGACACATCTCATGATAACTTTTACCCCAGACTCTGAAGTAGGCTCCCCATCAGACAAATGTAAAATAAACTAAACCAAGTTTCTACAATTTTTTACATTTGCCACCATTTGTACCTTTCCACAGAGAACTGAAGCAGTTTTTCTTTTAAAACTGTAAAATCAATAAACTAGGTGTTCAATTTTTCATGGAAAATGGGACTGATGTAAATTAAGTGAGCAATCTCGTATCAGATGAATATGGAGTTACAAGTATGACGTTGCATTTCTTCTGTTAAAACACTTTTACACTCAAATATTTCTATTGCCTACTGAATTTGTTTGGATAAGATATATGAGATATACACCACTGAGGATCTAAGTACCCTATCACCAGGTTTTCAGTTTTATTACTACAAATGGTTTAAATCTTGTCCCAGTTTTTTTCTGCGGAATGATTTTCGGTGACCATATTATCCAACTAGTTTCATTTGTCTTGAGAACCAATATGGCTGTAAGATAGATCTTTGCTAGATCTCTAATATATTTTTAACTATATAACTGAATTACCTTGATATTATATTCAGGTGACTTTCTGGACTTACATAGACGTTCCAGCAAATAAACAGAAATAGAGTTTCACATTTTTTAGGTATCTTTATGAAGTGTTCATCCTCGTCTCAGTGTTATTTGCAGATTTTACTGAATAATTTTTCAGAATTAGGAGCAAGGGTTCATTTTTCAGGATTAGGAGCAAGGGTTCATTAAAAGAAATTTATAATGCCAAAACTGAAATGTGTGGAGGCAAAATTATTAAAAGGTTTCTGAAATGTAGATTTCCTTTGGGTAACTTCAGCAAATAAACTATTAGGAATTTAAAAATGAGATTTGACAAAGTTATGATGCTAATTCATGCTAAATATCTAGTAAGCTGTTTTATTTCCCTTGGAAAACAAAGATAGTGTTGTAAGCACTTATGATGAATAAGTTTCATTTACATCCATTTCTAAGTTTTGGGCTATTGAATTGCAAAGGTTTGGGGGACTTGTAAGAACAGGGAATAAACTGTACAACCTACTGCTTCACAGATTAAGATGGGAGGGATTTAATGCTTGCCATCCAATGTCTCTGGATAGTGAAAGTATGACTTACTCACCAACCACTGATTGACAGGTTTAGCATTGCATGAAGGGGTACTCACTGGATTCTCACCAGTACGTGGGAGGCTAGGCAACAAAGGCAGAAGGTCCACATTCATGTTTGCAGAAGATTGTTTAAGAAAGCATGGGATGTCTGAAAGAGATTGATAAAAATTAGCTAGGGACAGCTACACATTCTCTCTTGATGCTTTACCCACCAAAAAGGCCGTATATGTTCTACTGTTCATTTTCAATACAATAAACATTTGGAGAAGACAAAAGAAATAGCTGTTTTAATCCCCCCAATTTGACTCTAAATGTTTCCTACATTCACATCCAAGGAACATATTTTTTTAAAATCCTCTTATGTCTATGTGTAGCTTACATTATCATTTGTAAAATATATCACCACATGCTATTTCCTTAATTTTGAAATTTCAAGACCTTTCTGTGGTTTCTCCACACCCTAGAAATTTCACATATAAATCATAGGAAGAAAAGCCAATCTTCTCTGTTCCTGTTCAGTGTTCCAAAGAAAACAGTTAGGAAGAAAGTTGCCAATTACTTATGCAAAATTTATATGCCAGCTCATCCCAATCATGTCAGCTGGTAGACCTGTATGAAAAAATGGCAAATACTTCCTAATTGAAAATACAGTTTGACTAAAATGTTCTAATTTGTGTAGATTAGGTTAGGTGCCATGGGGAAATGTACAAACCTGAAGAGAAACATATTAACTTATTCAAATTCCATTAATGTGCTCTATCCCAGTTTTTCCTATTAGTTAGACCTTTGTAGCTCTCAACTTAGACTCTGAATTTACCATTGAAAGTTTTCAAAATTAGTGAGTATGTGTATTTTCTGTCTTTGTTTCTCATTTTTGAGGGAGCAAAGACAATGTGCCTCTTTATTGGGTCTGATGATATGGCACACATAAAATCAGGTAGCTGTACTTTGAAAGGGGAATAGGAAACCCAGACGAAAATGTAGAGTGATCCTCCACTTCATAAGAATGCAAGTTGTTAGCCTGGTATTTAAGAATTTGTCGTCCACCTAGAATGTAGGATCATCTTGCTCCAGAGGAAACTCATTCCATCAAGTGATTAAGTGCAGGACTTAATTGCATGTCTGGCATGTGACTATGACCCGAAATTAGATTTTTTTTTACAAACCTCTAGATTTGGACAGTCCACTAGAAAAATTCACAAACTGTGTACTTGCACATTTATCTGCCTGAATATGTTCAAAACTCTGAATCTGAACATCCGATTCAGTCACCTACATTACTCAAAAGCCTGACTTTCATATTTGCCAAGGAATAGGAGGTAAGAACTTTTTAAAATGTGGCTTCTTTCTCAGGAGCTTAAATTTAAGTGTCCAAGTTTGCAAATATTTCAGTCTGATCTGTAGACATGCACACATATTCACACATGCTTATCAGGGAATTTCATGCTTTTGTTTAGGGTGTAGTTATTGCGCAGTGTCGCATTATGTGTAAGTTGCCTTACTGGCTTGTCCAAACAAAGTTTGTCATAATACCACAAATCTTTTTATATTCTGAGCGATCATGGCATGCTGAATGGGGTATTAATAGTACAGCACAATAAAAATGAAAAGATATTGCAGCATTCAATCTTAATGTCATACTTGAGTTTTATTGGTATAATTAAAATCCTTTAAGATCTTTCCAGTTCCTTACACATTTCAATTTCTCATTTCTCTTCATCAGGGCAATATCATGGAGATATGTCACCCATTTTGGCTCTTAAGAGAATGATTTGTCACCTCCACTGTGAAGCTGAGCATGGCGAGCAATTATTACTGCAGTAGAGTCAAGGGACTGCATGGGACAAGAGATGGCCAGCTCACTTATGTTTCTTAGAAAAGTCTCACTTAAGGCTGTAGGCAGCTGCACAGGATGTTATGGTGGTATTGGTAGATGAGATTACTTCCACTAATTTCTCTCCATCTGCTTTTAAGTGTTGTTTTCAAATAGTTCACTGATTCCCCAGTTCCTGGACGAGGAACACATAAGTGTTTCTTAATTCACTTGTGCCAAGTTGAGCCCTGTCAGATCAAATAACCTGTATGTTATACATCTTTACTCTGGCTCATGTTAACTAAGGTGAATTGCTCTTAGTAAGTGCACTTTCCCTACCAGATGTAAGAGTTAGTGTTTTCAGTAACATGTAGCTTACTACTGCATGAAGGAGCTATGTCCAGAAGCAAGACACCTACTGACAGACAAAGTCTCAAAAAATGTCATTAGTTTAGAATTCAGAGAGAAAAAATCAAATGTGTACCCCATTTACTGTTATAAATTAAATATTTCTGATGGAATTTGGGGTTGTACTTAGTATATCTTTTTTCTCCAAGGAAAACACCTTTGAATCTACCCTCTCTAAATATGGCAGTTGAGTTAGTGGAGTCACTGCCATACAAAAATGATGCAAAATTAGAACACTGGGATGTAATCCCCCTCATCGCTACAGGAATGTTTCAGCTAGTGCTTAAAGACCTATTAGAGATCTAAAACCTAGCAATTTATTTGAAAACTACTTATAGGAAGTGCCTTTGTATTATCTGTATCTTGAACTGCAAATGTCACTGATGGAGCTGAGCAAACAGAATAATTTTTTTTCTGTTTTGATTGTATTAAGCAAGTCTACATTCTTCTGCCAGCTAAAGAGTGGATAAAAATTAGATATTCCTGTCTCACCCTGTCCCATCCATCAAAGAGATGGAAACATTCCTCCTCTTTTACTAAATTTAAATTCAACTCAAATTTCAATTCAATTCCATTTCAAAGCCTTCATACAAAGAAGGCAGAATGTAGGTTGGATATAGAAATATATGCACATATTCACCTTTCAATCAAATTATCTTTGCACATTCTCCTTTTTTTTGTTGCCTCCTTGAATTCCTCTCTGCTTTGCATACATCCTGAGCATTAAGAGCTAGATGTATCAATTATACTTTACCTGTTTTCGCTTTTCCCTCTGGCTTACTGTTATGATGAGTAAAGTAGCTACTGAGGTTTGGTATATTTTGCTTAGTTTTATTTAATATTTTGAAAACCGTAAATCTCAGATATTATTCAAAGGTGAATTAAAATGCCTTGCCTTCAAAATTCATGAAGGTGTATTTTTTTTAATTTACTGTTTTCTGGAGTGATTAAATAGGAGTCTGGCCTATAAAAGTACAATGCATTGTTTTATTAACTCTGACGGATAAGAGTTGCTAGTAGTTGGCAGTCTTTAGTTTTGATGAATGTCATACAATGGTTAAAGCTATGCTGGAATCAATTTTCTCAGATTTAACAAAAGAAACAAGTAGAGTATGCAGTAAAACATACACCTTTAATGCATAGGCAGAAGTGTTCTGTGAGGGATAAGAAAGGAATTGTGCAAATGCTTTGGTCCAGTGGAAGTGTGAAGGGAAAAACTGCTTACTATTTGTCGTAAAATAGAAGTTCAGAACAAGCAAAAAGAAATGCTGCTGACCATTACTAGACATGAAAAATAAAATAGGATTTTGTTTTCAGATACTATTAAGGCCAAGAGCTCAGATGGAAAACTGTTTTCAGAGGAAATCTGTCTCTAGTGTTTAGTAGAAAGTTCACAGGGCTCACACAGAATCACAGAATAGTTGAGGTTGGAATGGACTTCTGGAGGTCATCTGGTCCAAGCCTCCTGCTCAAGCAGGACCACCTAGAGCTGGTTGCCCAGGACCAAGTCCATATAGCTGTTGAATATCTCCAAGAACAGAGACTCCACATTCTCCCTGAGCAACCTGTGGCAGTTCTCAGTCACAGTCACAGACAAAACATGCTTCCTGATTTTTAGAGGGAGCTTGTGTTTCACTTTGTGCTCATTGCCTCTGATCCTGTCAGGTATTTATGTACATTCATAAGATTCTATCTGAGCCTTCTTTTGTCCAGGCTGAACAGTCCCATCTCTTTCATCCTTTCCTCATAGGAGAGATGCTTCAGTCCTTTAATCATACCTATGGCCCTTTACTGCAGTCTTTGCAGAATGGAGCCCAGAACTCAGCACAGTAATCCAGATGTGGTCTTATCAGTGCTGAGGAAAGGGGAAAGATCCCTCGACCTGCTGGCACTTCTTAGCCTAAGTCAGATGAGGATAGCATTAGCTTTCTTTGTCACAAGGGTACACCATTGGCTCATGTCCAACACGGTGTCCATCAGGACTCCTATGTCCTTTTTTGCCAATCCCCTTTCCATCCGGGTGGCCCCCATCATGTACTGGCATCAGGGGTTGTTTCCTGCCAGATGCAGGACTTTGCACTTCCTCTGATTGACTTTCATGAGGTAAGACCATCTCTTCAGCCTGTTAAGGTCCCTGCACATATCAGCAAAACCCTCTGGTGTATCAGCTACTCATCCCACTTTTGTGTCACCAGCAAACTTGCTGAGAGTATGCTCTGCCCCATCATACAAGTCATTAATGAAGATGTTAAACAGGACTGGACCTAGTACAGACATCTGGGGTACACTGCCAGTTACTGGCCTCCAACAGCCTCATGATGCTAATTACAATGCTCAGGGCACAGTCAGTCAGCCAGTTTTCAATCCACCTCATTGTCAGCTTATCCACCCCCTATTTAACAGTTTCTTTATGAAGATCTATATAGGAGACAGCGTCAAAAGCCTTGCTGAATCCAGGTAAGAAACATCCACTGCTTTCTCCTCACCTACCAGGCCACTCATTTTACTGTAGAAGGTTGTCAGGTTTACCAAGCATGACTTTTCTTTGGTGAAGCCATACTGACTACCCCTGACAGGTTCTTGTCCTTCATAGGCCTGGAAATAATTTCCAGGATTAACTGCTCCATCGCCTTTCCAAGGTTCAAAGTAAGACTGACTGGGCTGTAGTTTCCTGGGTCCCCTTGCTTGCCCTTCCTGAAAATAGTGATATTTGCTGTTTTCCCAAGTGCTCAGAGTTACCACAATCAATCAAAGATTATTGAGAGTGGCCTTACAATGACACTCAGCTCTCTCAGTACTTGTAGGTGCATCCCATCACAGTCCATGGACTTCTGTATGTCTAGTTTTATTCTCTGATGTAATACTCTTTCACCAAAAGTATGTTTTCCTTGCTCTAGTCTTTGCTGGTCTCTGGGGCCTGGGATTTGTGAAGGTCGATCTTCCTAATAAAGACAGAGACAAAGAATGCATGGAGTACCTTAGTCTTTCCCATGTCCTATGTAATCAGGACCCTTGTCCCATTCATCAGTATGCCCATATTTTCCCAAATCTTCCTTTTGTCATCATCTTTGTGCTTACAAAATCCCTTCTTTTTGCCTTTGATAACCCAGGCCAGATCTAACCCCACTTTGGCTTTGAATTTCCTGGCCACATTTTTGTATGCTCAGACAGCATCTCTGTATTATTCCCAGGCTACCTGATGCCTGTTTTCACCTTCTGTGGTTTTCCTTTTTTTTTTTTTTTTTTTTTTTTTCCCATTTTGTTTTGTCAGGAACATGTTGTTCATCATTAGGATGGACTACTATTGAGCATGGACAGGGAGACTCTTGAATATTAAGTAGCCTTCTTAGTCCCCTTCTCTCTCCAAGCCCTTATCCAGCAGACCTGTACCAAGCAGATCCCTGAAGAAGCTGATCTGCTTTTTTAACATCCAGCACTGTGATCCTGCTTTTTTGCCCAGCTTCCTTCGCTCAGGGTTGGATGTCCAACATCTCATGGTGTGGTGGTTTTGATTGGCCCAAAACATCAGTGAAGTGTTTTTAACATCTAGGAGAAATTTGGACCCCTCAAAAGCTGTTGCAGTAGGCCTAGGGAGGTGTCTGAGGGGTGGGGTGTGGCACAAAGATGGCTCCTGTGTGTCCTGAGAGCAAGTTCTGGAAGTTTTTACATCAAGTCCAGCAGAGCCAATCTCTGATGGCTCTGAAGGTGATGGACATGCTGCCGGCCAAGTTTGGGCCAATTGGAGGTGCTGGTTACGCCTCTGTGAAAACATATTTAAGAAAAATTCAAAACAAAGCAGGCACGCACTTCTTTCACTTCTTTGTAGTTGGAGGAGGAGGAGGTGGAGGTGAAAATATGTGAGGGAGAACAGCATGGAGAGTGCCAAGGTCAGTGAAGAAGCAGGGAGAAAGGGGTGCTCCAGTGCTTCCAGCACCGGAGCTGAAACTTTCTGCTAGCCGTGGTGGAAGCTATGGGGGGAGCAAGAAGTTTCTCCTGCAGCCCATGGAGTCCATAAGGATGCAGAAATTCACCCACAGCCCACGCCAGAGGAGCAGGTGGATGCCTGGAAAAGACTGTGAACCAGTGGGAGTCTCATCTAAGAGTTAAAACTGCAAAGGCCTTGCAAAGGAGAGAAAGGCCTTGCTCCTGGCATGGAAGCAGCCTGGCCTCGGCTCAGGAGAGTCTGCACAGCACCTTATGGACAAAAAGACTCATGTTGCAGCAGAATTCGGGCGGGATGTTGCTCATGAGATTGGACCCACGCCAAAGAAGTCCCCAGAGGACTGTCTCCCGTGGGAAGGACCCCCTGGCTAAGTAGAGAACCTCTTTTCCTGATTGGACTGACCAGAGGACCCCTCAACCTGCCCCCTGTCTGTGTTGCTGGTTTGGAAAGAGTGAAAGGGGGGGGTGAGTGCAGAGACTGCTTCTTAAGAGGGTGGGGGTGAGAGCAGAAAACTGTCTGGAGAGAGAGAGAAACAAGTAGAGATAAAGAGTATTTGTAGCAGAAGAACTGTAGTGATGAATAAATTTGAGAATCTGCTCTGTGGACTGAAAAAGAGACCCCACACCCTGCCCCCCCACCTGGCTTGTGGATTGTAAAGGAGGAAAGGGGGTGAATACTATAGGTTTGTAAGAGGGAGGGGGGAGTGAACAAAAACTGTATGAAAAGTTTATTTTTGCCTGCATTTATCCTCCAATTCTGTTAGGTAATTAAACACTTTTTGCAACTTTAAGCTTGGAGCCTGGTTGCCCTCTTTTTCGTGCGTCCTCCTGGCAATGTCCGGTCTCAAACCCATGACACATGGTAACTGCATTCAACATTGCTGTCAACCTTCACATCCACAATGAGCTTCTCCTTTCCCATTAGTATGTCTGCCCATAGCAAACACTGACAACAATGTCATTAATGCCAGTCTGTTTTTTAATCCTTACTCAAAAGCTTTCAGTTTGTTCAGCATCCATCCCCAGGGAAAGCTCTATGCTCTTCAGCTACTCCCTCACATGAAGGTAAACTTCCCCTTCCTCATCTTCCTGGCCTCCAGGGAGCTTGTATTCCTCCATGTTATGAGTGGAGACAGAGGGTGGATAGATTTTACCAGCTGCCTAGGCCTGTGAAAACTAGTGATCAACCTATTCAGAGCAACCAGCACCCCAAAAACTCAGTCTCGCTTACAAGTCCTTATAATGATGGCCGATTTAGGTCTAATATAAAATAGATTACTGTTTATTAGACACAAGAGAGAGCGGAGCAAAGAACCAAACAACTTATTACTACACAATATATGAAAAGCTACTCATAGCTAAACAAACATATATATGCATATATATTGCCCAAAAAATGGGGTGACTACAGATAGCCAAGAACAATAGAGCGCTTAAAAGGTACTTATCATTGTTATTATTGCTAGCAAAGAAGAATACAATTTAGGAAACCAATGATCTTACCAAAATCCAATTTTGGTGCTGGGATACACTGGGCTGGAATCTGCCCTCAGTCTTGAAAGAAGTTACCACAGAGCTGCATCCAGACTCTGGAGAGAGGCTTTCCCTCACGCTCCAGTATCCATGTAGAAAAGCTTCTACCTTTTCTGAAAATCCATTAGTTTTTATAGGATAAAAGTGTTGCTTGTGTGGTCACCAAAAATTACTGTTATTTATTTTCCACATTCTCTCTTCATTCCACAATATGAGTTACGGGTAGTGGTTTCAGACTTTTGGACACTAACAGATAACCCCAGCCAGGCTATCAACCTAACTGGAGCCATCCATCTTCTGCGACCGAGCAGAAAGAGAGAGAGGAGGGGGGAACTTCCTGCCACACTCCATTGCAACACTTCAGTCATGGGAGCCATCCCACCACATATCCATGATCCCAAGAAGACTAAGGTCCTGCAGCTGCACAGAGATAGATAATTCATTTTGTTTGTTACCTGTGCTATGTATATGAGTGTGTAGGTGCTTTAGATTGTATCAGAGACTGAAATGTTATCATTTATGGCTTAAGCGTTTTCATGAAGGACTTTTGGTATTATAGCAAAACTATATTACAAAAGCTGCAGAGAAACAGCACCCCACCCTGAATGGGGCCCTGAACTACACTGCTCACTGCTTGTTTATGAAGGGTGATATATTTCCATCTAACCCCTTGTCACCCTCTCCCTCTCCCCCCAGTACCCCATGCACACTTCTTTTTTTATTTCTTTATTTTATCTTTCTTTCTCTTTGCCTTTTTAATTATTAAATAAAATATATTAATTTTCTGGCACCAACATCTGACCTCGTTTGGCTTTAATCACATTTTTTGGGTATATTTTGAATCTTTTTGGGTTCGGTCCACTTCATTTGCAGAGACTTAGTTTCCTCTGCTCTTCTGTGTTTAAACTGGATCATAACAGAGAGGCACCACAGCATGTTGATTTCCCAGAAAGAATTTTAGGAACTTTCCCATAATGGGGCCTTTTAGACACCCTTTTTTCCTTGCAAGCACTAGAGGTAGCCCTCCTTCAGCCCTGCTTTCTTAATTTCATTATCTCTTTTTGTCACATCACCCCAGGTCCTTTACATCACTCCAGTCCTATCTATCACTTCCACTAGGGCTTCAGGCAATTTTCTCCCTCCCTGCCATTGCTAGTTTAAAGCCCTCCTTACCAGGTCAGTGAGCCAGGTGGCAAGGGTGCCCAGAAAACAGCCTGAGAGCTAGCTGCTGGGCAATTCCATGTAACTTTGAAATTGTTCTTTCATTGAAGAGTGAGAATATTGTTCACATGAAATTGATGTACATGGACTTCAAGCAAAATTCCTGCAAATACTGCAAAAGCTGTTACTTAAATGTGCACATATTTACATGTTAAAATATGAAACAATGTGAAACTTTGTCAATTATAATCTATTAAAATAAAACAATAATAGATCTAACTTCTGAAAGGTAAATATTAATATTTTAGTGTCTTGCAAGTCCTTAATGTGTTTCAGTTTTGTTTATGAACAGAATGTTATTACAAAAGTAATTTGATTTTTTTTAATCTTGCTCAATTTCTTTCTCCACACAGTAGCACACTTAAATGTCTATGGTTATTATTTTATTGTTGCTACCTTGTCAGCAGAATGATCATGAAAACAGTTTGAGAAGATGAAGGCCATCTGCATTCTGCTTCTGCCAGTGAGAAGAATAGTCAGGTCAGGGAGGCAGCAACAGAAAAACTTACATAGTTAGGGACATTTTGCTTATCAAATAATGAAGTGAACTGCCCATCTACATAAAGCAGAAGTCAGGCTCCATCTCAGTATCTCAGAAGCAGTTTAGGAACTTGTCTCTTTTTAGAGACAAGTTTAGGAGAAAACACTCTGGAATGAGTGTTTCCTCTCATTTCTCTAAGGAGATGTTACCTCTAAATTTGACAAACAAGGTGCTCGCATGGCAAGGGAGAAAATGAATAACTGTTAGATATTGAACCATCAGAACTTTACCCCCCATGCACACATACCCCCACTGACAGCAGAATAAATGTTATAAATGACAACGAGTAAATTGCAATTTAGAATTTTAACAGTTTTAATTACAATAATTGGAATGTTAAGGCTGGGAGGCAATAAGCAAGCAGCACTGGCTGTGCCGGGGAGTCTCCGCTCCACCAACGACACACAGCTCTTTGGTTTATGTTTCCCCTTTTTATACATTATTTGGTTTCGTTTCCCCAAAATCCCCACCCTCCTAAATTCCTGGTTTTCGCGTCATGCTCTGTCTTCTGTGCTTGCGTCTGCTGTTACTAGGGGGTTGTTTTGTTTTTTCTGGTGGTCGTTGGGAGGAAGGCTGTAGGTCTTCGCTCATCTTCCTCATCTCGCTCATCTTCCTCTTCTTCATTAGCACATGATTATGTTGCATAACAATAGCCAATGCAATATTAGCACATGATTATGTTATGTTACATAACAATAGCCAATGCAGTATCTATTGCACACATATCCGGGTCTTGGTTTATCTTTTCATGCCTTATAAGGAAAACTCCCACTCCTCACGGCAGTTCTCTGTGCCAATTATTTCCAAGGCTAATTTGCACTCAGTGCACCAACATCTGAGACACTGTGTTTCTTGACACAAATCACACCAGCATGTATCACAAGAAACAAACCCAAAATGCCAGGGAAAGGGAAAAAACTCTGCCTAGCACATGGCAAGAAAGGACAAAATGGTGGATGGCCTTTGTCTCAGGGAAGGAAGGAAAAAACTCCACACAGCTGCTTGGGGAAGAAAAAAATAAAAAGGGAACCTGGTGAACTTCTGATGTTGGTTTGCTGCAGATGGAGCTGGTGGATTTTAGAGTATTTTCTTTCATTGGCTCAGCCACTCCCAAGGTCTGGGTCTGGGCAGAGTTGCTGCAGCGGCTCACCACAGGTCTGCGCAGGCTGGCTCCTGCAGATGGTATGCTGTTGGACAAAAGCTAAGACGAGCAGCTCCAGAAGAGACAACAGAAGCCACTGAAGAATTGCTACTGCAGTCCAGTGAAACAAACTTGTTGCCTAAGCTAACAAAACCCAAGCTAGATAAAAGCAACCCCGTCCGCTCTGCAAACAGAGCACACAAGAGTGAGAGCTTGGACAAAAGCCCGTGACAGAGTTCCCCCGGCTCCCGCCTCTTCCCTGGACCTAGCTTAAAGCTACAGAACACGTTTCTGGGTATAAAGCAGATGATCAGGAATAGAGTAGCATAATAAAATCACCCCAAGACAGAACTCCAGGTTCATCTTCTAGTTGATGTAACTATTTCATTGAAATAACTATTACTTTGCCTTGCACACAGTGCTTTCATAGCTAATGGCAAACAGGGCTCTGTGAGGCATTCCTCACCCATGTGTGTTAAAATCATTGTATTAATCTCTGGCGTCATTAAGAAATTTCTAGCCTTCACCCTCAAAACATTTTTTTAAATAATTACACTGTACCAGCATTCTTCTAGGTCCTGAATTAATGTTGTTCTCAGAAACATGATTAACAGTCCCAGACAATTTTCCAGAACCCACTGTACACAGTGTAATTGATCTCTTCAAAGGATTTTGTTATTAGTTTTGTTACTCCTATCCCTAAGAAAGACTGCCTTCTTGGGATACATTTCAGGCTAGAAATACATTGACTCTCTGGACTCAGAGCTTCCATACTGTGAGATGGATGCAGACCTTTAGCCTTCTGTGGCCGTTCAAGTACATGTGACCATCATGAACTTCATTCCATGTCCAGGTAAGTACAAACGTATAGGACAGGTATTGATACTTCTAGGATTGCCAATTTATTCATTGAGTAGTGGTGCCTTGAAGAACAAAACTGTCTTCAAGCCTGCCCACAAAACTCAGTCTTGTTTTTAAATCATCATTCAGATAGTCTAGTGGCCACAGTTAAAGAAATAAAAGGTGCACATTTTTTAGTGGTCCTACAGAAATAAAAGGTGCATGTTTCGTCCAGCCTACAAGTGAACTCATGTAGCATCTGCACAGCAGAATGGCCACAGAACCTCATTCAGAAAGGCAGAATGTGGCCTTGCTTCTCTCTATCCAAAGGCATGTTATAAATCATAGTAGCTCTATTCAGAACAAAAGGCTTCCAGTAGTGTAACTGGAAGATTAACCAGGACCTCTTAGTCTAAAAAACACATCCTGAAAAATCACGTGGCTTGGCGTGAAGGTTGCACCACAGCTCAAAGTCTGGCAAGATGAGTCATGTTTCCTCAAGAAAGCTATCCCTTCTCTGTCAGAACTCCAAAGCGGTGCAACATAATTTGTGCATGTTGGAAGACAAGTGCTGGTTGCTCTTCCCTGGGTCCACTTAATTATTGGTCACCTCGGTGGAGGGGACTCCAGGTTTATGGGCAAACTAGAACAGCCGGGACGGGCAGGACTGGACCACAAGGAACACCAGCGAACACGGTGAGTGGTGGCCACAGGCCAGTGGAGCGCCTCAGGCCCCACTGCCATATGAGGCCTCTGCCCAGGACGAACGGTGACTGGACACTCTCACCGGGCCCCTGCCAACTCCTGCGCCACGCTGTGGAGGCCGAGGAGGAGGAGGAGGAAAAAGAGGAGGAGGAGGGCTTGGGCGGGCTGCCCCCCTGCCGCGGGCTGCCCCGTGCTCCCTGCTGGCCGCCCGCAGCCGTGCACGGGCACAGAATGGGAAGGTCGGGGCCTTGGGGTGCCGGCGCTGCCCAGCTCGGCACGACAGGTCCGGACACACACCCTTCCCCCCCGCCGGCACCGCTCTGCTCGTCTGCAGTACTGCTGGGGCCTCCCCAAATGGGCCCTCTGCCTCGCACTGTCACTGCTGGGAGAGAAAGCACCTGGGGCCTGGCAATAGGGCTGCTATTCTTTTCCCTGAGAGTGATTTTCACTCTTCAGGGAGAAAGGATCTCTGAAAACTGCTGCATGGTACCAAAGTGGAAAAAGTGCATGAATCCTGTGTTATCAGATAGTTACAGATGGGCTTTTTTGGGAAATGACTGGAAGAGGAGCATTTTGACAAATTAAGTAAGACTGCAAAACTATGGAATTTTTCAAGTGGATCCCCATTCTTCCACTCTCTCCACTTTCATATCATGTTTCTCAGTGTTACCAAAACATTTAATTCCCCATCTTAATCTCAAAGTTATTTGATCAGGCATCCTGCAAACTAAAGCTTGTATTGGAAATAACTGAAACACTCTGATGTACTCTCTACCTAATTAATGTGTAGGAAACTCAGGCCCAAATTTTGGACACCTGGCTGCAGCTGGGTACAAAATGGTGCCTCTGGTGTCTTCCTCTGTGATGCCCCAAAGATAGGCTAGAAATAAAACCGCATAGACCAGTGTCTGTAAAGCAGGTATTTGTTTATTGCAGCGCTGGAAGTGAGGGGGATTTCTCCACCTAGCTCACCCACCTTTGTCAAGTGTTGTGGCTTATTTATACTGTAAATTTTACTTAGTATTACTATGTCACTATAACATCATCATATACGCCCCAGAACTAATTTACACAACATGATCTCATGATTATAAATAGTTCTTTTGCACTGCGCTTGCACTTCCCCAATTTGGTGGTCATAGGGGTCTTCTCTTGATGAAGGCCCAAGGTCTTCTTCACATCTGAACTTTTCACATTTGTCTTCGGAGCATGCGCGGAATGATGTTCCTTGGTCTCTCTGGTTCTAACTGGTTTAAATTCTGTATCTTGTGGCTAATTGGCTTTACATTTGCCAGTTTCTCATTAGTGCTATACTTGTCCACTTTTGAGGCTATCCACCTGGTGAAATTGTTGTTTATTCAGCATTAAGTAACTAGTTAACGATACAATAGCCATTACATTGTATAGAAAGTATAAAAAGTTATGATTTGGGTTATAATGGTATAAAAGCTATAATTCAGGTTATATTGCTATCTTATAACTAAAGCTATATAAACACTTTGTAACTCGGACCCAAGTTAAATAGGTGTCATCTGAAACCACCACTGAGGCAGCAGTGACAGCATAGCTCTCCTGACATTTCATGGTCTCAGTGCAGTGGAGAAGATCTTGGGAAAAAAAAAAGACAAAGCAAATGCATGTGTATGTGTCTACATGGATGTGTAAAAATAAAGTTTTGGGCAACTGAGCTCAGAGCTGGACTCACAGCTTCTGTGATTCCTGAGAGCATGAGAATATCTTTACTGGTGAGGACCAAAAGTCTGTCTATCTGATTTCTAAGACTAGCCATTGAGTTGATTCCCAAGAAAGAGTGAGAACAGAACAACCATATATGACACATTTCCTGACTGTTCTTCTAACCTCTGGCTGGTTTTAGCTCAGGGGATTTTCTCTAGCTCATATGGTTGGGCTATTTTGCAGCCCTCAGTAGACCTAACTTCCAAGTGTTTGTCCTATCTGTCCTTGAACCCGTGTAACCCTTTTGCATGAAGAAGAGTCTAAGTCTGTGTTTATACTATTAAACTAAACAGAGCCAGTTCACAAGTACAAGCCTTGTCCTGTGGTGCTTGATACTGTAAAATTGTTAGTAAGGGCTGTGGCACAAGTTGATCCTTACTCTGCCCAAAGACTAGGTAGTCTGAAGCATCAGCACACAGAACACTCACTGGTCTTCCTCCTGTCTGGGGCAGCAAGGCAGTTGCCCACTGGGACCATTCCTAAAACTGTAATCTCAGTGAGGCTCTGTGGTTACGTGGTGATTTGAAGGAGATACATTCGGGAGTTTGGACGTGGCTACTCTGAGTGGATAGAAAAGCTTAGCACCTGCACATATAAATCTTGTCAGGCTAGTTAGTCCCAGGGCCAGAGAATGGTTTTACTTTATAACACTGCTACAGCTAGGAGACTGGCATAATCTTTTGGCCTACAAAGGTGCTTAGAAACTCTGTTGCCCTAGAGCCAGGAGGAGGATATTTTGTCTTGAAAGAACACACATATTAAGAGCATCCCAGAAGTTTTCACTATGTCCAGGGGGCTGGTCCTCTTGATTCTTTAAGGTAAATAAGAATAATTTCTTAATTTTAGTAACAAGCTCCTCCCGTTAAGTAATTAAGTGAGATTGTCATGGGCTCTAGTACAAGGAAGGAGTGAGGTATCCTGCTCAACTCTGTTGGTGCTTCTCCTTGCAATAATACTTAGCATCTCAGCCCCCAAGCCCCTCAAATTACTGTTGCAGTCCTCTGTGTGGGTTCCCAGAAAGGGGTGTTAGAGAAGCTATCACTCAGCTTACCTATTGTTATTTCTATTGTTTTATTAACCTAATGTTAATAAAATACATAGGTCTACTTCACACCTTGAAGTATCAAGGCTGTTGGTTGAGACTCTTGTCTTTACAAAAGAGAGGAACGATCACAGAACTTTTGTTTGGGTGGTACAGGAAGGATCCTGTAGGAACCTGGGATCCCGGTGTCACGGGGCAAGTACCACATATAATAGCAGCTCTGCTTTTCTAAATGGCTTTTTCTTTAACAAGAGATCACATGAAGAATGAGTAAAAACTTCACCATGTACATGCAGTGTTTGTTCAGTGTTAGGATGTGCCAACATAGATGCTAGTCAGCTTTTTGCTTTATAGATGTTTCTTAACTAAAATCAGAACCTTGTTGACCAGCAACTCATACCCCATCTGGCTCCATGCTGCCATCAAATACTATAGCTTTATGCCTATCAGTGAAAGACTCTGCAAACAGAAGCCAGCTTATGACACTGTACTAGTGTAAGAAGACTATCTTTGTTTAATAGAAAAATTTCACACATTATGGCTGACAGAATTTTGTTAAAGAGAACCCCTGGTCTGGTCACAGTCATGCTGACAGAAGGCAGTTTTGTCAATTCAGGTTAAGTCTTTGAGAGAGCTAGTGTAATTATTCTAGCAGAAAAATTCTGTTCTCTGTTGAGGCTTTTTCAGAAACATATATATACCTACCTAGCTCTATCATCTATCTATCTATCTATCTATCTATCTATCTATCTATCTATCTATCTATCTATCATCTATCTCTATCATCTATCTATCTATCTATCTATCTATCCCAAAAGTGCAGTTTAACACTGCAGTCCCCCTGGCAACAAAACCTATTTATGAAGTTCTTACCCCAGCACCGCCACCGGAGTTTGCTTCCCCTCACAGCTGTGCTGTTGAAAGTGATGGCAGTCCACCATGGAAATAGTACAGCTGCTTTGCCGGAAGTTGAGTGCCTAGGTAGTCTAATGCCCCCAGTCTAATAGAGCAAGATCATTTCACTGATCCATTTTGCAGCGTGAACAAACAATTACGTCTGTGCTTCTAACCAGCTGGCAAACTGTTCTGCATGCATAGAAACAATGCCTTGCTAAGAAATAAGTCAATTTTCATATAAGGAAGAAAACCTTTGTACAACTGTACACAAAATTTACCCTCTGACTTAGAGTTTGGAGGACTCTAAAAATACAGTATACTACAGGCAACCTCTATAATTTCTCTTCCTTCTGCTATTTGTAGGAAGGCCATGGCAAGGACTGCCTCTTTTCTTATGTTTATACATGCACCCAACACAACCAGGCTGCCTGGTACCAGTTCAGAACTCACTGTTATTGTTATGGGAATATAATGATGGCACTATTACAATATCATGTACCTGGGATGGTAAGTTTAGGTTGAACAAAATGCCCTCCTTTTAAATCTCTCTCTTGTTGACATAGAAGTCATAATAGACAGTTGTTAAAACAATCCTATGTTTAAGACTATGCATTTTGTAAATAAAATATCCAATGGTCCAAATTTTGGTGCAAGTATGAATAGAAAGTGGTGTGTAAACTCTGCCCATGGAGTGAATTGTCTTTTTCCAATGATGTTTGTGGGCAGGAGCTCTGGAGCTTGTGGTGGAAGCAACAATAAAGCATGAAGAAGAGTTTTCCAAAAGCCATTATATTTATCCTATTGCAAAGAATCCATAGACAAAGAAACTGTGACAATTTCATCTTTATTATATTGATCACAAAAATACTGGTATAAACAGCAAATGCTGGCTTTTCATTACTTTTTTTTTTTAATGGAGTAATAGTTTCAAACATAATATCGGTAATGGGAGTTACTAGCCAATTTCATCTGCACATACAGTTAGAAGCTCATGTGTTTTTTTCTTAAAAAAATATTGTTATTCTCTCCAGAAATGTCTCCTGCAGTCATGTCCAAAGTCTAACAGCCATCATCAAATCCAAAATGTATAAAACTAGTGGCATTATCATTAAAGAATTTCTAAAGAATTCAGTATTTTGCCAGCTATTTATAGGCTTAAGCAACAGAGAGATTGTTTAAAATTGGATCTTAGTGGGCCAACTCAGGGTAAAACTTTTTAAAATTTATGTAATGTGGCCATAAAATTGTCCACTCACCTCTATTTATGCCATATTTTTCTATCGATACCTCATCTGAAACCACTAACTTGCATGAATTTCAGCTCTATGGCAATTTGATTAGAAGTTTTTCTAAATATCATTCTGTATTTAGAAACATTGGCATGTAGTCATGGGCTCAGAACTATCCACTTTCATTGACTAAGAGAAAAGGGAAAGGCACAGCTTAGCACTAACCCAGCGAAGCCTGATCCCCCATCAAACAACTGTTTAAGTACTGATGCATTGCGGAGGAGGGGGTATGCTGATTTCATAAAAGAAGATAATTGGCTCTCTAGGGAAAAAAAGCTGACTGTCTTTAAGATACGAAAATTAGTCACTCTTGAGTAGCTGATTTGGTAGAAGGTTAATTGGATTTGTGGGCTAGGGTTTTTTTGGCTGGCTGATGATTCTTATTTCTGAGGCCCATAGAACAAAGTCTTTTATTCTTTAGGATTTTTGCATACACTCCTGAAAAGAAGCAGAAAATACTATTTCTAAAGAGTCTGTCCTTCCACTGACCTCAGTGGCCTTTATTCACTGAACCTAGTGTTTCCACCCCGTTGTCACTGGCAATCGTTGTTTCTCTGTCGTTTAGGCTGCTTCTTTTGCTTCTGAGCACATGTACAACCTTACTCCAGCAATGCCCAACCCAAGTGTTTGTGTTAAGCTCCCAGAGAAATCCCTCCACCCACACAGCTAAGCATCTGACCAGCCATGCATGTGGCCTATGTTTTGGGCGTTGGCTCCCTATTACTCCAACAGTTTTGTTGAACAAGGAAATTTAACTACTCCTGGTGTGTACTCTGATAGAGGGTAACTGCTGCACTCAGCAGCTTCAGCTACATTTCATTCAGTGTTAACAGTATTTTCCGTTAAAAGTAATGCAAGGATTATGTGATTGCCAATGCTTCAGCTTGTTGTTGGTCTTTTATAACAATGGAATTAAATGATACTACAAATTTAATCCAGCTCCCATTTGTTTGGAGTACTATAAGCCTCTCTATTCTGTGCTGAACTATGAGTGTATAAACACTATTTATAGTATCTGATCTTTGCTATTTAAAGTTGTATATTATTTAGAGGGCTTTAATACAATAAATTCAATAAGGTACAGTTACCGTAGCAATCAGTATTATAGTATATCATAATTGAGTGAAAGGTATCACACTATATGGAAATAATAATGTCTCCAGAAGACATAAAATATTGCCTTCATCTTACTACTACTAGCATATTTTTAATGCATGATTGAAAATCATGGTGCTGTTGCTTTTGAAAGTGCAAAATTCACAGTTTAACAAATTATTTCCAAATGTAGATTTCTTCTAAGAATGTTGTGGTTTTGTATCATCTGTTATTGCCACATCTTGTAGATCCTACAACACAGGACAACAGATGACTTAGTTCAAATGATTCCCTATTGTTTTTAATATTTTTAACATCCCAAGGAGGGAGCAGAGTGGTATTTATATGTTTAATAATTTCCAGATTTTTGAGCTGCTAATCTGTTCAGTTGTCTGGAAAAAAATCTAATGGCTATTTTTCATCTTTTTTTAGTCAAAGATGGTTTTGGACCTCTGGTTAGATTATTAAAGCAAAACTGCTCCATTTTGTTGAGGCATATTTAAAATTTTTGCTTACATCTAATAGAGAATAATCAAAAAACCTAGTTTTCAATAGCATTCCATCGAGTTCCTTCTTTTGGTCATACATATGGATGTGGGACTGACTGTGTGACCCACATTTTCTGACGGCAAGTTGAATATATGTGTCCATACTTGCATACATTTATCAATATCGATTATTCTATTATATATTGTTATTATTGTGTGATATGTAATAATTGTATAATGTTTTACAATAATATAATGATAATATAATAATTATATTATTTACAATAATATGCTATTCCCATAATAATATTTTGTGGGTCAAGTCCTTAGATTTATATGGAGGTAACCTAGCTTAGAAAATGTGACCTAGTCTCTCTCTAAGGTGACTTTTAATTAACTTCTCATCTAAGCAAATTCTCAGTGTAGATTGTTATAAGGCATTTCAGTCCTTAAACAGATTTAATTTAAAATTCTAAACAAGAGAAATATCATCGGTAAAGAAGAAAAATAGATTAAAGTAATGCACTGCATTCAGATGAGCTGTTTTTCTGCAATGCTAAGAATATGGAGGAGCAATGAAAATTTACAGGAGAGTATATGCTGAATGCAACTGGTAGTGTTAGTGAAAGTCTTAAGTTATGTTGGTGTGTATTATCAACAGCAAGACTGTATTAGGCTTTTTCTTGAACTTATTGTTCTCATAATTTGGGGTTTGAGAGGCCTTGTCTGTCAGTAAACAATTATAATTTGTTTTAATTATAAAATGCTGCTATGGCTTGTTTTTTTCAAAATCAAATTAATAGGGATAAAATATGCAATTACATATGTGGTCTGTAGAAGAGAGTGACTACAATTGTCATGCTGTACTTTCCTTAGTGAGTCATTTATGAGCTAGAAGCAATTAAAGGAAATTAATTAAGTTGGTTTAAATGAAGAGTAACATTTTAAATGGGAACATGAAAAAAAATGGCTTTTATCTTTGGCTTCTGCCTGGAATAATAAAAACTTTTGCTAGGAAATTTGATTGTAGATGAGGCCAGAAAGCTCAGGAAGTATCTGCTTGAAATCACTTTTCTAGTAGGCTGAAACAGTTGTACATTGTACAAAATGCATATAGGAGGGACACAACTGCAGAAATAGGACTATTATCTTTGTCAGTACAACCCTTTCCATGTTCTCCTGTGATAATAACACTATACATGAGTATTTAAAAAAAAATATATATCTCAGTAAAAACTGCTGCCATCATCATACTTCTGACCAATCTGGCTGGATTCAATTAAGATTTTTAGTGCAGAAATAGTGTAAACTGTAAACTAAGATATAGTGTAGACTAAGAAGCCAATAAGGACAGGGATAGACTCATCTTTCTGCAAGCCTGGGAAATATTTCTTATTTGTAGGGGGAGGAACTGCTGTGCAATGCAAGAAGTTACATCAGATTCTGTCAGTTTTCATCCATAATTTAATAGTTTTCTAAGGCAGCATTCAGAAGTCTTCCTTCAGAAATGAATTCTTTTTTCAAGCCCAACATCCCATACATAACAAGTTCTTGAAGATTACACTTTGTATACCAACATATAATAATAATGCCTAATGTTCTTTACATTTTCTAGCTAGTGAGGTGAGAGATGTATTTATTCTTTTAATCTCCTAGTGAAGAGTTATGTGCCAAAATTTTCTGCCAAGTGAGGTCTGATACACAGGACTTC
Organism: Entomyzon cyanotis; assembly: GCA_024500445.1. Taxonomy (NCBI): domain Eukaryota; kingdom Metazoa; phylum Chordata; class Aves; order Passeriformes; family Meliphagidae; genus Entomyzon; species Entomyzon cyanotis. The sequence continues at coordinate 79,882,571 of JAKEPQ010001005.1, read as the reverse complement.
ATTCTCTTTTCCCTCCTGCCAACTTTTCAACATTCTAGCTCCATTAATTCTTATTAGTGCTACGAAAGAACAATCAAACCAGTGGAAGCACAAGGTGAAATAGATTCCACAAGTTACATGACTGTCATAGAGTACCTTCCTCAATCTAACTCCCCATGAGAGATTATTTTGTTTAACTGACAGCTAGTAGTGTTTCTTGTAGATGGTCTTCACAACAGCTCCTGTTCAGATATCACAGAATGATAGAATAATTTAGGTTGGAAAAGATCCTTAAGATCATTGACTCCAACCATAACCCTAATACTGTAAAGTCTACTACTAAACCACATTCCTAAGTGCTACATCTACATATTTTTTAAATGCCTTCATGGTGACTCAACCAATTCCCTGGGCAACCTGTTCCAGTGCTGGAGAACCCTTTTGGTGAAGAAATTTTTCCTAATATCCAATTTAAATCTCCCCTAGCACAACTTGTGGCCTTGTCCTCTCATCCTAAATTTTGAGGTGAGCCTCAAATGCCCACATTTTCAAATTACTTTAAATATAATTTTCAATAGTAAATAGACCACAGTCTTTTTCCTTGAGTAAACAACAGAAAATTTCCAGGGATAGTGTTGTTACTCCAGGTGCCTATAAAAATCTACATGATCAAGTCGTTTGTTGTAGTGATATCAGATCAGTAAGTAGTGAGTACAGAAGCTTCTGTTTCTGCACTGGGTGCACCTCAAAGCTCTGTTTTGGTCTAGTCTGCTAAACCTAATGTCTCTTTACGTTCATGGATCAAAGCGCCACTCTTCAGTTCAGACCCAAATGCTTCCATGTCATCAGGAATATTGTCAATGACTTCAGCAGCAAGAATGGGATTTTATTTAGTCCCCTTGTTTTCTGGTCACACCCATGTGTATAACAAGGAGATGTACATATCTTTCCAGCATCATTTGTGACATATATCCTTCTGAGAAACTACTGTACACAGAAGAAGCAGAATGTTTACTGATATGCTGTGATTTGACTTTCAAGATTCTCCTAAAAGCTAACTGAGTTTGGGACTTAGAGCAAAAACCAAGATATACAACACTCTTGAGAATTGCAGAGATAGGCTTTGTGCAGTGATAACTGTGCTGAAATTTGTAACCAGCCTAATTTAAGATGTTTAAAAAGTCACACTACATTTCTGACTAAACCTCAGGGAGATGGAATTTTGAAAAAACAGAACAAGAAGAAGCATCAGACAGCATGTGATACTAAGCACGCGTCATCAAATATGTCATGTGTTTCTGTTCTCTTTCTAAGTATGGGTGTCTTAAAAAAAAAAAAAAAAGGCTTTTTTCTGTCATTTTACTTTGAAATTCTTCCTTTCAGTCTGTAGAAAATCGGAGGATACTTTTTTACAATTTCCACATCCAGAGGCCAAATTCATGCTGAAGCTATGCTCCAGCTAGAAACCCTAAATAATGGCTTCTAAAAGGATAGAGATTTCCATTATACTTGGTGGATTTAGGATCAGATTGCTCATAGTGGTACCACTGCATTGCGTCAATCTTCTGTCATCAAGAGATATTGCACTGTAGTGAGATCATTTGAATTTTCTAGCAAGTATTGAACTTAGCTATGCTTTGATTTTTTTATTCCTGCTCTGCTTTGGGAAAAGGTAGAAATGCCTACCAAAGACACATTTGCAAACAACAAACCATCTGTCAAACAAAACTTGATTATGAGACAAGCAATTAAGAACCTCTTATCCATAAGACTTTCTCTTATATTTTAACGTGTCCACACTAATCCTAGGAAGTATAGGAAACTTAATTTTCTATAGGAAGCTACAGTTTTTGTACTCTGATTTTGTTCCTTTATAATTCTGTTCATGGTCCTTCACAACTCTTGTTGAATGCCATTGTAAAGAAAATAGATTTCAGACTGAAAACCTTACAGGCTGGTTCAGCACATATTGTGCAATACACACTATGAAGTGCATAAAGCTTCTGAATATACAAATTAGTATCTTTAGTTAAAAGTATGCGCTGCATGTCCGAGAGAGCAAGATTATTTCTGAAGTCTTCTTAAAAATATGGCCCTACATTGTAAAAAAAAAAAAAAAAAGAAAATAAAAAAGAGTGTTAATTTAGAATTAATATTTGAGACATTTTAAAAGGGGGTTGCAGAAATTATTTATCATTATTTGTTCTCTGTCAGTGTATCTGTGATGGACATCAATATTATTTAATTAATTAGTGGAGGTACTCAAAATGATGAATGGCTTATAAAATGGAAAGCATGAATACTGCTGTCTTCCAAGAGATTAAAATCGTAGTTGAATAAATGCAATAGGTAAGTAAATAGAAGCAGAGTGGGAATTGGTGGCAAACAAAATGATTGGGTTTCCTGGTATTATTTGTGTATCTCAGTTACTTGAAAAAATTATGTGTGCAATAATTGATTATTTAAAGACTGTAACCTATAACTTTCTTAGGCATTAGCAGCCAGAGGTGTGACATACATTAGTAGGCATCCAGATGGACCTGAGACCTGCCCAGTGTGATCAATAGAAAGACTTTAACTCCTGTGAGACCAAAGAGGCTTTGGGTATCCGCTGCCCAATGCTGGACTAAGATGCATAGCCTAACATCCAAGATGTCTTGGGGTGATTTTATGATGATGCTCTATTCCTGATCATCTGCTTTATGCCCAGCAATGGGTGCTGTAACTTTAAGGTGGATCCAGGGGATGGGCGGGAGCTGGGGAAGTGCTTGCGCCCAAAGCCTCAGTCCTGCGTGCTTGGCTTGCAGGGTGCATGGGTTACATTGTTGCTTTTAGCTAGCTTGGTCTTTGTTAGCTTAGGCAACAAGTTTCTTTCCCTCGACTGCAGTAGCCATCCTCCGTTGGCTTCTATTGTTTCTTCTGGACCTGTTCTACTTGGTTTTGGTCCGAGACCAGACAACCCCCAGGAGATTGCTGGCGACCTGCGGCGAGCCACTGGAAAGACTGCCTGGCCCCAGACCTTGGGAAAAAGCTGAACCAAAGAAGGAAAAGATTCTAAATCCACCAGCTTTGTCTGCTGCAAGGAAGAGACCAAAATCGGAAGTTCACCAGGTTCCCATCTGTTTCTTCTTCCCCGAGCTGTTGAGTGGACTATTCTTCCCTTCCTGAGACAAAGCTCTTGGTCATTTTGTTCTTCCCTACCACATGGTCCACAGAGTTTCTTTTTCCCTTCCCCTGGCATTTTGGGTTTGTTTGTTCTGCTGTGAGTGGGGATGTGTGTGCATGGGGGGGTAAAGTTCTGACAGTTCAATATCTAAGAGTTATTTATTTTTTCCCGTGCTGTGAGGACACCTTGTTTGTCAAATTCACTTTTATCCACTAAAAATTCATTTTGTATCAGCAGGAAGGGATTGCTGAAACCCTTTTCTTTAGAGGAAATGCTTATTCCAGAGCGTTTTCTCCCAAACTTGTCTCTAAACTGAGACACAAGATAAAACAAAACAAAAAAGTAGAGTTGAAAAGAGAGAAGGTATGACAAATATTGACAATTTACAATCAGTAATTCATCACCTAGGGCAATATATAGGATGTTAGTGATACCATTCTCACCTGAAAATGGTTGAGATATGTGATTTTAACTTGTAATTAATAAAATGGGCTTCAAACTATCCATCTTTTGCACACAGATTGTCCCAGAACACTGCATGCTTTTTCTAGGAGGAAACTTCTCAACACAACTGACAGCACATGCTTTTAGCTCTAACAGCAGTCTGTGACAGGTGAATTTGCAACTTGATATTTTTCTTGCTCAGCTTATGTCCTGCAAAGTTTTTAAGAGTGGGTTTTTTTGTCTTATTCTGAAGGCCACATGAGAACAAAGCATCTAGATTTACAGGTATTAAAATTACTGCCTTTTCTTTTATAACATATGTAATATAGATGATATTTAATAAGTATAAGGAGATACTGTTGTACTGTCACATAGTGTCATGAAGCTCTGATATTGATAAACAGAGAAAAGAATCAGCCTGTGCTACATTAATTTCTCACATATTTTCTTATACTTTTTGTCTTGTGTTCCTGATTGTATATAAATCTACCTTAACATGAGGTATGTTCATGACCTGTTAATTTATAGAATGACCTAAACTATAATGCATTCATTCAGAATCAAATATGCATAAATATCCATTTACTCTAGTCTTAGCTGTATTCTTCTTCCAGTAACCTAAAATTTTTCCACTTCAAAACCTCACTGAGATTTTAAGGTAGGATATGATTTTTTATTAAATTTGGTTTTATTTTGGTTTTGTTTTTTACTTGTGGACAGAAGTTCAAGTGTGTCAGTAAATCTGTCTACAGCAGACTGTACACTTTGAAGCAGCAGCATTTCTCCTTTCATCTCTTATGACACCTGCATTTTCGAACGTGCACAATACCCAGATTGCTGACTGCAGTGTGGGTGTGGAGAACATCTGGTCAAGCAGCATTGTCTTCTATTTTTATGAAGAAGTCTGGGGAGCTAGACTTTTTCCTTCATTTCCTCCTCCATCTAATCCCCCTGTTCTCTTTAAATTCCATAAGATTTTTATTTCCAGACACACTATATAATATCTAACTAATATATAAAAGATATGAACACATATCTGGATTTGAGCTTTGTAAGAGCTTCCCAACAAAGCATATGTTATTTCTCCTTTGGTTTCCTAATTTTATCTGCTTTCAAATCCAGTTTGTTGCATCACACTCAATTCAGATTGCCATCTTCAGACAAGTGGCAGCACAGGGTGGCATCTGTGAGGAATTCAGTAGAATTCTATAAGCTTGCACACTTGGCGTAAGAGTCTAAAGAGCTGGCAAACACCCGAAATGTTCATGTCTAGCCCCAAACCAGAAGGAGGTCTGCAGGAAATTTTTATTGAACTATGTTTTTACAGTTGACAAATAATGCTGAGATCTTAATCCTTGCCTTTGAGAAAGCAGTGATCTTACAAAATATCTTTTGAATTAAGTATCATATCAAATGACTTCGTTGTAAATCTGAGTATTCTTCCTCTGAAAAACAAGAACATATTGAGGAAATTCTACTTTACTTCAGAAGTTTATTGTACATAAAATTAAGGTATGCTTTGTAAAGGTGGATTTAGCCCTCAACCTAACATGAGCTATGTATCTCTAGATTTCTGTAAAGGTTTTTTTATTTGGTTTTTTGTGTGTTTTTTGTTTGTGTGGGGGTTTTTTGTTTGTTTGTTTGGGGTTTTTTTGTCTGAAAAAAGAGCTGTGAAGTAACACAAGTTTTAGAATGGCATTGTAAGGGAAGCTCTCATTCTTTACATTTGAGTTTTGGGTACTATAACCACATGCATTACAAGAGATTACACTAAAAGTGTAATTACCATGAAGTTGAAAGTAGAGCTACTTCAACCACAACTCTACTCCCCATGTCTTGTCCCTGTAGCAAACACAGCCACCATAAAAACATACCAAAAGATATGAATTCAGCTAAGGCACCAGAGAAGAGAGCTGAATATGAAGGAGGTGGGAGGATGAAGTGGAAGGAGAAATAAAATGCATTCTTTTTGTGCGTCCATAAAATGGGAGGATATGGGATTCTCTGAAGCACCGTGCTTCTCTGTTGTTTCGCTTATGCTTTCTGTTGTTTAGAACTGACTGTAGAGATTCAGTACATGACTTCTGTCTTTCTCTCTTCTCCCAGTAAACTGAATAAACAGGGAAACAAAAACAAAGCCTCTAGAATAAACAGTAAATGTGAATGTGAAAATTCAGATTTTGTACAGCTTTACAAACATTGCTACTTTGCATATTTAGCACTTCCTCTTGTCCAAGTAGAACACTTCCATCAATAATACTAAAGATTGGGATGTGAGTGTAATTCAGCTGTTAGCTATAGATGCAGTTGGGTTTTTAGTTTTGTTTTTTTTCTTTATAAACTTCTAATCCGGCTTTCCAAATACATTAGTATCCATCTTGTGATTGCCAAGTACAGCTCTGAACAAAACCCTGTCATTCATATAACTGTATTTTATTGCAGTGCTCATTGGTTAAGACAGTGCAAACAGCTATGCTTTTAGCAAAAGTTGTTAGACTGAGCTGACCTTTGACACATCACTGGCTTTCTTCTTGCAAAGGTGATCCAGCTATATCTTTGTCGGTGTTAATTTATCATTTACAATGCTTTTGGTCAAAGTACCTTGATGCTTAGTCGAGATTATTGCTATTTAAACATATATACTAAGTTCAACAATTGTGTGTTTAAAAAAAGGGTGATTACTTCTATTTTGTGACATTGCACACTACATATCTCCTTGTAATAACAGGACTTCAAAATGGTGCACCACAGCTTGTGTAACATTATGACAGAAGAAAGATAAAGGGGGAAAAAGTCTTTCTGATGGTGAGAATCAAAATTCAGCTAGATGAAAATGCTCTTGCCACTGTATGAAATACAAGTTACTCTGATATTAGTTTGTGAGAGGTGTACAACTGTGGTGAAGGAAAAGGTTGTTCTCTCATTCCTTCCATCCCCTAATTTATTTTGCCCCATTTCACTTATCTTTTCTCAGCATTTACTATGCATTTTTGTTTCGGTTTTGAAAGCAGCATGCTATAAAAGCTCACCCCAGCTGAAAAGATACCTGTATGCATACAGTGTGAAAGGAGGAAGGCCCCCTATTTCTGCTAGACCTAATCTGATACATCCTGCCAGACAATCCCAAGGATTTTTGGACTTCATCATCTAAAAACTGTTATTAAAACCAAAATTTGAAAAAAAAAAACCAAACTGAAAGTTTTCCTGCAATAGTCTGGGGAAAAAACCAAACCAAACCAAAACCAATCTGAAACAAAACCTCAACAAAAACCAACAAAAAATCCACTGTGAAACCAAACATGCAGGATATTTGGCTTGATCAATTCCCTCTCTGTAGACGGACTTGTGCAGATTAGCGAGTCTGTAATTCAATCCTAGACAACCTGCGACCTCTTTTGGTCAATTAACAAAATGAGCACGAGGACAACAGAAGACTGAAAAGCCTTGGTAGTCACCCATCAGGGAGTTAAGCAAGGCTGATGTCTCTTCTAAAGCATCTTTAATTTCCCGAGGAAAAGTGTCTACTCTTATACCATATTATTCAAAAATAAAACTTTTTTTTTTATCCAGCTATGTATGATTCTCCTTTCAAGATGCTATTTGAAAGGTGTAAGTACTGAAAAAAGAATAGAGAAAACGGAACAAATTATTCTAATTGTCTAAAAAATATTACTTGTAAAAAGTGCAGTTTTCAAGATTAATGGCATCATGGACAATAAATTAAGCAATAATATATACAGTTCTCTCTTACACTTGAATTTTGACACATTTGAATAGCTGATGAAATACTAGAAGATGAGCTTCAGTGTTAATGATGAAGGGGTTGAAAGTAGAACAGTAGTCTTAGCATTCCCACAGCGGAACATATTTGTGTAAGCCAGTAACTGTGAGCATTACTGATTTTATTTTTCATGAGGAGCAAGCTTCTCTGACTGAAACACCATATATTTGTTTATATACACACCTCACCATCCTCTTCCTCACGAAAGTGCAGCAGAGCTTCAGAAAGAATGGTCACAAATTTTGGTATTGCCAATTCAGATTTTTTCAGTCCAAGTTAAGCCAAGATAACAGGGGGAGCAAAATCTGCCTAGCAAAATGGGAACAGAATTTGCAGTGGCCTGAACACAAATACATGCATTGTGCAAAATCCACGTAGAACATCAGTGCTGGGGTTTTGGGGGGATGGATTGTTCATCTTTTTTTTTTCTTTAGATTTGTGAGGATCTTGCAATGGAAATTATTTTCTTATAGATGAAAAAAAAAAAAGGTTTAAGAGTTCAGGGAACACTTTAAAAAGACAGTTAAGGGAGATACATCCACGAAGATGGGGCAAGATGTGGACTGAGTCCTGGGCCAGAAAGCAACATCTGGGCAAACGTGGGTAGAGTGCGTGAGTGTGTGGTTGTGGGCATGCACATAAATTTCCCCCCCAGTCTTCCTTGGAAACACAGCTGTCATGTGAGCTATAAGCTGGTCCCAATGTATGCCCCGAACCTGCTGCGGACGGGCGTGTACATGTGCGAGCAGGAGCACATGCACACCATCTTCACGGCCTGGGCTCTCAGCCCTAAAGTGGACAGGGTTGTAGCTAGGAGTTCAAAAACGGGCAGTCTCCGCGAGCTTAGCTCGCCTCTCTTGGTGCGAAGGAAACACGCGGACCCACGGACGCGCACACGCAAAGAGAGAGCACTTTTTCGTGAAATTAGAGGCACAACACGTGGCCCTCTCGCCAGAGCCATACTCCTCACAGGTGACTTCTAAGAAGTGCCCATGAATCCCAGGCAGCGCCGCGTCACCCGCCCACTCCCTGGGAACCGCACCTCCCTCACAGCCCTGCGTGACCGAGCCGTGGATTCGGCGAAGGCCGGCGCTCCCTGCCGGGCTGCGCCGCGCGTTATTCATGGCGCGGGGCGGGCCGGCGCCAGCGGCGCTATATAAGGCGGACGGACAGCACGGGGGACAGCTGGGTGCGGACTGGCGGGGAGTGGAGTTGGGCGGCGCGGCTGGCAGGCCGCACGGGGAGTAAAATGAAGGGAACCTCGCTTTTTTTTCCCCCCATCTGTATTTTTTCCCTTCTCGGTACTTTCTCATTTTCTGAAACGTTTTTGGACTAAGTTTTCTTCAGACAGTCTGGGCTTGGCTTTTTTCTTTTAACTTTTGAAAAAGTTTTTTTCTTTTTTTTTCTGAGCGTTGTGTGTGGCAAAAAAAAGAGAAAATTTACTGTCGAGCCAAGTAATTCAGGCGCTCCGCAGGGAGGAGGGGGAGAAAAGGAGGAAAAACTTGCCTTTGTTGCTAGCGAGCTTTTGCTGCCTTGATGTGACTGAGGGCGAGCGACTGCAGGGAGGGCCGGCCTGCGAGTGCCGGCAGCTCGGCTCCCCACCTCCTCACGCCGGCAGGGTTGCGAGCGGCCGGCGGCTCCGCTCCCCGCAGTCGCCTCAGAAGCGGCTCGGGCCGTTCCACTCCCTCCACCCTCGACAGCGCGCGACCGCCCGCGCGGGGTTCTGCCCGTCCCGCTCCCGGCCGGGCTGCGCGGGGGCGGCCCCCGGCGGCCCCCTCCGCCGGTTGCCATGGTGCCGCGGCCCGGCGTGCTGTGGGCAGTGGCGGCGGCGGCACTGGCGCTGCTGGTCCGGCGGGCGGCGGCGGCGCTGGCGGGGCCGGTGGTCCGCTGCGAGCCCTGCGACGCGCGGGCGCTGCAGCAGTGCAAGCCCCTGCAGCCCGACTGCGCCGAACGGGTGCGGGAGCCGGGCTGCGGCTGCTGCCTCACCTGCGCCCTGCGCCCGGGGCAGTCCTGCGGCATCTACACGGAGCGCTGCGGCGCGGGGCTCAGCTGCCAGCCACGGCGGGAAGAGGCGCGGCCGCTGCAGGCGCTGCTCGAGGGCCGCGGGCTCTGCACCAACGCTACGGTGGGCGGCAAACGGCGGGCCTTCCAGCTGCCGGGACAGCACGCTGCAGGTAAGGGGCTGCGGCCGGGAGGGCAGATGAAGGGGGGCTTTCCTGTGCCTCGCTCTCCCTCTTCGCTGCTTTCTTTTTGGGTTGTGTTTTTTTGGGGTTTTTTTTGTTTGTTTTGGTTTGGTTTTTTGTTTGTTTGTTTTTGTGGGTCTTTTTGTGTCGCTTTCTTTTGTTTTCAATTACAAAGGGAGCAGCAGGAGCCGGGAGGCATGGGCGAGCTCGCTGCAGAGCTCTGTCTCCGGAAAGGGCCCTCGCTCTCTGTCCGACTACTGCCGGCCCTTGGGCGGGGGGCTCTGCCGGCAGCCACGTAGCCGAGCCTGGGATCGTTTCGAAGGAGGTGTGCTCTGGCCGAAGGAAAGGGTTATTTACTTCTTCCGCCTTATTTATGTATATATCGGTTTTCTTCAACACCGATGCCTCGCGAAAGAGGCAGAGTTGCTTTCTTCTTTTTCTTTTTTTCTTTTTCTTTTTTTAAGGGGGGAAAAAAAAAAAACCAAAGGAGTGGGGGAGGGATTCCATGTGGCTTCTGTGGGTGCCTGGGACTGCTAGGCTACAGAGCCTGGATGGAGAGAGAGAGGGTGAAATCTTCTCCGTTTGTCCCCGCTGTTCCTGGAAAGAGAGTGAGCAAAAAACCCGAGAGAACGGACTCTAACCCCCGCGCTGCAGCGTGGGTAAGTCAGGGAAGTCTAAGCACAGAAAGGAAAAGAAAGAAAAGACAATAAAAAAGGACTTAACTATCCATTTGGGCTGGAAAGGTGTTATTCAGAACAAAGCATTTGCACAACAGTGTTTCAGATGACGTTGTTTTTTTGTCTGAACTGCAAATAAATCTTTGGTCAAACGAAGCATTCCTGTACTTCTTCCATGTCTTGTAAGTGAGATGTTCACAGAACGGGTTTTGTTTGAAGAGCAAGGAACGGTTGGAAAAAGTTCTGTTAGCATGCATATTTTGAAACGTAAGACAGGAAAACTTGGGATTGAGATCGAGAGAGCACAGTCCCTCTATACAAGCATTTAGTTAAACTGTGCTAACCAACAGCAAGTATGTTACCATTTATTTAATAGAAAAGTATGTCAAAAGGCTTTCCACTGCATTTTTGAAAAGCTAGAATATTTTCTGCTCTTTGAATAGCCATTCCTTAGCTGAGGTAGTGGCACCAGTCCTCCAGTTAACTGCCTGTTAGAAGAATGGGAGATGCCACACTGAAATTATTTGTGTGCTGCTTCCAAGCTGTGACTATTTGAATGAGAGTTCGGAGGTATTCACTGGAGTTTTAAATCTCCTTGGAACATTGAGCAGCTTCCTTCATCACATGAACTTGTTTCATCCCATTCATCCTTGGAGTAACACTGGAAACAAGAGGCATCTCCTAGATACTTAGGAGTTGGCGCTGTTTAGTCTAGGGTTAGTGCTTTCAACTGTGACTGTTAAAGAAGGAGTAAAGGAAAGACAGCTGTCTTTCAGTTTTCAGCTGAATTCCTATTTCTGTGTTCTTGGCTGAGGGAGAACTCTGATTTTGAAATCAGTAGGAACTTTTGTTAACTTAAGAAGTGCATAGTAGGACCCTCACAGTTCACATTCAAGGAGTGAAGGCTGCAAACCTGGTGTGCAAGAAGAAGTACCCAGAATCTATATGCCACATAGTGCCCACCTCCTCATGAGGACCATTCCACCCCCAGCTCTAAATCCAACACTCCCTGGTATACGCCCTCTCTGAGCAGGAGCAGATCATCTTTTCACACAGCTAGGTCCTGCATCACATGCTATACTGTTGGTCATTCCTAGTTCACAGAAATTGCTAGAAGTTGTTACAGGGTACAGTATATTACAGTAGCAATATATTACAGTAGCAGTGTCTTACTGACAGTAGGACACTGACTTTCCAGTTGGTTTATTTGGGGCACAAAAAAAGGTAGCGGTATGCATTTTCAACCCTTTTAATCTGTTTTAAAAAAAGAGATTGGGTAACTCTCATGGTAGTTCTGTTTATCTTGTGAGGGTGCCAAGCTAGCATTGCACCAAGTTTTGTGAAACTGATTTAATCAAATATGCTTTACCGTTTAAAATGTAGCAATATGACCATTTTAATCTGAAGTGTAAGAAGTGCTATTGAACTATGATGGTCTGTCTAAACTGAAATGACCAGACATGGTCATGGACACTCAATGCACATTAAGAATATTTTTTACTTATTTTTTGGTAGAAGAGAAAAACTAATGAACTGGACTGTTTGCAGAAAACCTTGATTCAGGTTTATAACATTTTAGTGACTCGTTTCTTCCAAATTTCATTGAGGATGAGGAGGAAAAAATACTACTGTCAAAACAGGGCATTAAACCACCAAAAATATGTTCAAATACTGCTGAGAGTCTGAGTTAAACCCACAAAAGCCAGGAAATTTGGACTTAGGACTTAAACTTCCGTAATCCATTTGCACTCTGATTTGAATTTTCCTGGTCAATTATGTCCCTTGCCAGCAGTGGCTACACTAAAACCACCAGTACCAAAATGTTAACTCAAAACCCTCTTCCTCTGATGTTCCTTCCCCCATTCCTGTGTATTGACAGTGCCACTGTACTCCCCTTGTTGAAATATTTAGCATCAATGAACTATGTGAACATGGACTTTCAGGTTTAGCACTGAATTTCTCAGCTTTTGTGATTTTTTTTTTTTTTAGTGAATCATCAAGTATAATTGTAGTATTGGATGTTATTGAGCACTCCCAATAGGATTTCCTTAAAAAAAATTAAAAAGGGGAAAAGAAAGAAGGTGGTCAACAGCTAAGGCAGTAACTAGTGAGGCTTAGTTATTACTTAGCTTTTAGCAATACTTAAAGTGGAAAAATTCCCTGGAGGAAATGCAGGTTGCTAGAGTTGTACTGGTGGGGACTCCTAAGTGAGAAATGCAGCATAGACAAATACCTCAGAAGGTACAGGAGCACTGGACTTATGGAGTATGTTAGAAAATGTGTTTCTCCTGACTTTTTGTGGATGGTAGTTTAAAGAGAAAATATTTTTGAAACTCAAGATGAAAGCAGTGTTTGTCCTTTGAACCATTACAGAATGAGTGGCATTTTTTGTCCATTATCTTTAAAATGTGTTTTGTACACCAAGAAGTATTTTTTATTTTAATAGCAGAGAAATGCAAGTGTGCTGTTCTTTTTCTTTTCTGTTCTATGTATTGAATAAAGAGGAGGAGTGTTAAAAATGGCTAATAAGAACCACGAAACTCAGCGGGCTGAGTTTCAACTTAATACTACCAACTAGAGTTGGTAGTATTAACGTCTCTTAAAAAAAAAATACAGTCCTGGGACAGGCAGAGCCGCACCGCAGCCCCTAAGTGCCCGAAGCCGACCGCGTTTATCCGGGGGTGATGAAGTCAGCAGTGGCGGGGGGGCAGGGATCCGCGCCCCGGCGCCGGTGAGGCCGCGGCGGGCTCCGCTCCGGCGGCGCAGCTCTGCCCCCTGCCGCCGGTGGGCGGCATTGCCGCGGGCAGCCGGGGGCGAGTGGCCGAAGGGGCCGTGGTTCCAGGGGCAGTGGCCATGGCTGGTTTCCAGGTCTTGGGTACAGCTTGCACAGATGGTGCAGCTGGGCACTTTGCGATGCCGTGCTGAGCATGGGAGTGCTTTAGTTACAAAACTCATCACTCGGCAACAAAGGTGCTGACAACTATAGAGTGCTACCTTGTTCATCTCTATGTATATTGCTATTTTGTATAAAAAGAAAATTAAAGAGATGGACTAATCTAGTGTCTTGTTGATTGAGCGGAGACCTCATCGGGGTCTACAGCTTCCTTACAAGAGGAAGCAGAAGGGCAGGCACTAACCTCTTCTTGCTTGTGACCAGTGATAGGATTTGAGAGAATGGCATGAAGCTGTGTCAGGGGAGGTAAAAGTTAGATATTAGGAAAAGATTCTTCACTCAGAGGGTGGGTGGGCTCCCCAGGTAGGTGGTTGCAGCAGTAAGATTGACAGAGTTCAAGGAGTGTTTGGACAACACTGTCAGGCATATTGTGTGACTCTTGGTGCTGTCCTGTGCAAGGCCAGGAGTTGCAGTTCATGATCCTTGTGGGTCTCTTCCAAGTAAGGACATTCTATGATTCCATGTTTCTATGCCTTTGCAGACACAGCTGGTAGCCAAGTAATATTTTTTCTTATGCATTTGTTCTTTTTGAAGGAAATTACAGTGATTCAGAAGAAGACAGGAGTACCAGCAGCCTCGAAAACCAGGCCGTTCTAAACTCTCACAGGGTGCCAGATTCCAAGTTGCATCCACCACACATCAAAATAGATATCATCAGGAAAGTGCAAGCCAAAGATACACAGCGCTATAAAGTGGAATATGATTCGCAGAGTACAGATACATTGAATTTCTCTTCTGAATCCAAACAAGAAACAGAATATGTAAGTATTTTTGTAAATGGGAAAGCATTTGCCAGCATATGAATGTGTGTGTGTATATATATATATATATGCATGTTGTGCATACGACAAATAATTATACTAAATAGCTAAAGGTGGTAATTGTTGCAGCCTTTTAAGGCATGCTGGCAGTTTAACTGGTAAATCTATTGGGCCTGCAAATGCAATCAGCAGACCAAGAAGACTGTGTTCAGGAAACATGTAGGACTAACATAATGGTGTTTCTACATCAATACAAGCATGACTTTCACTAAAGTTTCTTAGTTGTTGAAAGTTCTTGTTCCCCCCTGTAATTGTCACACATTTGTGTAAGTGGACTTGGGACAGGTTTAATAGTGTCATCATTAAACTTGGTTGCAAACAGCGCTATTGAGTTGCAATAATGGAAAAAAGATGTTTCACATTGAGTGTAGTGGCACTGTGTTCATACACTGCCTGGTGCAAATCAAGGGAGATAAACTGAACCGAGGATTAGGATCTTGACTAGTCAGTCACTGTATGACATGCTGAGCACCGCCTCCACTTGCAGTTGCTGTTCGGTGCTACTGTGTAAATGCAAAGTCTCATGGGCATATGAGCTGCCATTGCTTCCTTTTGACTCTGCCTAGTGAATTTGCAGGGGAGTCAGGGAGCGGTGAATATGAGGACAAGAATGTCCTCCTTCTGGATGTCTAGCTGATAATCAGTGCCTTAGGCTAGACGGCTTGAAAAATGCGTCTGTATATACTTTGGCATTTCATCAAAACAGGCATGGTGAAAGCAGACATGGCTTCTTATCTTCAAAAGAATGTTTTGAAACCTGTATAAAGTGAAAACCTCTGCCCGAAGAGAGTGTGGCCTCCAAGAGAAGCTTCATTTTTAGTTGGTTACTGATATCCAGCTAGCTAATGATATCACTTCAGTATCTGACTTCCAGTGTGTCCTCCTCCCAAAAATGTGAAGTAAAAGTGCCTACAGTAAAAGAATGAAGGTTGGTCACTCTGAGGAAACAGATTCTTAACTAGCAGGAGTAGTGGTATTTGGGTCCATGAGCAAAGGTACACCAGTTTACCAAGACTCCTGGTGTCTGTAAGAACCTGAAATAAGTCTATCAGGAACAGTTGATCTTTTCGTAGGCCTAATTTGGGACCAAATCTTTGAATGTCTGTCACTTGCAGTCAGTGTGTTTGAGCAGTATGAGAAGCCATTTAAGGCCTGTGTTTAGACTTTGTGACATTGGTACACAAAGAAAACATGAAGGCAGCTAGGAAGGTCTTTACTAACCAAAAAGCTCCATTTTCATCTCCAGTAGTACTATGGAGTATGCTTTCAGACACTTGCATGAAAGGTACTTTATATAAGCAAACTATTAATATTACCACTTGAAAGTATAAATGTTATTACCCCCCTAATTAAAAACAGCACCAAATGAATCTTTCTGTCAGTACAGCAACTTAAATATTTTTAAACCATGAAAAGAAATTTTTTCATGTCTCTGCTGAAGAAGTGGACTGGTGGACCAAGTCACTGATACACCCAGATAAGAATGTACCTAAGCACAGGGTTTGTAGGCTGTGACTCTTGAATCCTGATCCCACTGTTGACACTGCCTTCTTGACCTCTGGCAAAATGTGAACTCCTCTGCTCTTGATTTTCTGACTGCAAAGTGGGGCTCATAATGCTTTACTCCCTACCCTGAAGGGCTGCAGTGAGAAATAATTAGTTGCTGTTTGAGACATGCTCTTAACAGTGCTTCTGGAAGCTCTTTTTGGCTCGTTGTCCTAGGGCTAATCCTCACTGTGTTGTGTTGTTGTCAGTCTTTTGCAGATGAAGAAAGTGAGGCAAAAAGTGACATACATATCTAATAAGAGTGTTGTATGCAACTGGCCGTTTGTATGACTGCATCTATTTGATTCAGCTGAAATTGGGAATTGTTCAAAGTTGAGGTATTTTATATAAACATTATGCCAAACCACTTGTTTTCAATTGAATCAATTTCATTTAAGCTCTCAAATCCAGCAGAATCACAAAAATCAAACATCATTGTGGAAGGCCTATCTAGTGTATTCCCAGTGGTCTACTTTCTTCTTTTCCCACTTGGTGCAAGGCTGGCTTTTCCAAACTTATGTTATACGTGACTGATTTACCTACTGGTTAAGCCTTCCCAAAGGTGTATGTGATTGTGATTTCAACTGGAAATGCCAGTATGTGCCTCAGCATAGCATAGAGACTTCAATGTTTAGAAATCAGTTTATCTTGAATAAAGAAGAAAGTCAGAATTTTTTTGTGAATGGTCAGCCTTTTGACATATTCAGCCATCTCTTTGTTTTAATGGATTTGTTTGGGTTTGTGCTTTTTGTCCTTTAAAGATTTATTAACTCTTCTGCGAAACATGCAATTTGGGAATGAAGTTTCATCTGTGTTTTCTAAAACATGCTTGTTAACAGGGTCCATGTCGTAGAGAAATGGAAGACACTTTAAACCACCTAAAGATCCTGAATGTCTTGAGTCCCAGGGGCTTTCATATTCCAAATTGTGACAAGAAGGGGTTCTACAAGAAGAAGCAAGTGAGTACAGGGTTTTGATAATTTCAATGAATGCGTTTCACCTCTTCTGCATCTTTGGCGAAAGATCTTGCCAGCAAGGTGCATTACATATCATTTTACAGAGGAACTAGTTAATTTTCAGTTTTGGGACTTGATCCGATTGTGCTGAACCTTGTCAAGTGGGGATAGTATTTTTATTTTCTGTTGATCGTGACAACAGATTCATTTGAGAAACTTCATACCTAATCACACATGGGTTGACTGGTGTCCTAGATACTAACGCCCTTTGGTTTAAAAAAAGCAGTGCCTCTACAATAACCCACAGAGCTAATGTTGCAGTCACCATGACTGCAATAGATCAATGCTTTGAATTGTAAATAGCTGCTTGAGAGTTCCTAGAAGAACTACACTAGATCATATTACAAAAAGCAGCTTGAGAATGATATGTATCTGTCTTTTATGTGCTACACAGATCACTTCCAAATCCAAGTCATGTTATCGTGAAAGTGATATTTCTAGTAGTTACTCTGCAGCAGGTATGGCTTCTCAGCCCTTTCTGCTTCTGGGGTTGTGACCTTTCTTGACAAATGCCAGCCATAACTGTGTGTATTTATGCTTTAGTTGTGTTGCATTGAGCTACAGCAGCACTCTCCATTCATTGCTGCCCTTGAAGCTCATTCAGAACTAGGGGAAGTGCAAATGTGCTGGTTTCTTTGTTTAGTGTCCACATCTCATCTGATTTCAGTGTTTAGTTAGTGGCCTGCCTCCAAATACGTTTCTTGGTATAATTCCAAAATTTCCTGAATTTAAAGGTTTCTTTAAGACTTTTCTCAAGGACAGATTTTGTTTATGGACCATCATGTCTTTTCCTTTTGGGTTTACACAAATCAGTCTCTCTATCTCTGATAACCAAAGGAGTGGTTGACACTCTCTTGCTAGCTAATGCAGTTCATTGGTTGGAAGTGAGAGGCCAACCTCTGACCAGGCAACCTTATTTTAGGAATGGTATCTCTCCATTTTTTAGCTTCCAGCTTTCTTAGAAATAGTCTTTCCCTTTCTAGTATTCCCTGGAGCTCTGCAATAAGCTGTCAGTGTCAGGTGGGGCATTTGTAGTAGGGGTGAGATTTCCAGCCTTCCTTTCTGCCATCAGTCCAGCACTGACAGTGCTGTTTGACCTTCAGTGCATGCTGGTGAGCTTGTCCATGCTTCCCAGCTTTTCTTGAGCAGGTAGTGGCAACTCCCAAGCAAGGGAAGTTTCTTTTTGTTGCCTGGAGCTTTGAGAAGCCTGTCAACCATGTTGCAAGTGCGTGTAAACTAGCAGAGAGCAATACTCACATCTCAATCTGCTTGTTTTCAAGAAATGCATTGGACTGCATTGGACTGGGTTTTGTGCCTGTGCCATAAAAATATTTTCTTGTCTGCTCTAGAACAGTGCATCATTTGACTGCGTTCAAGGCACTCAAGTGTGATGTAGCCCTTTTTGTTCTCTATGTATTATAGAGGACTGCAGATTGGTATTTACTTTATTCAGTAGATCTTCCTTTCATCTCTCTTCAGACTCTGAGGTTTTTACTTTGTCTGCAAAAATGTGGTGGTTTGCAAGTAGTCTCTGGCATTGTGTGTAGTAAATCAGATCCAGAGTAAGCACGTATTAAGTGGCTTACTTTAAAGGATTACTGTACTTTAGAGTGCAGTCATAGTTGTATCACCAAGGCAAAAAAAGGTGAATACAAGGAAAAAAATAGGAAAGACAGATCATAATATTACCTAGTCTTTGTTCCTAGAAGCTGATTTATGAGAATAAGGTGTTGATACAAAGCAAATACACAATTTTGTCCTCTGTGTATTATCTGTGCTGCCTGGAGACTTGTAAAACTTTAGGAAAGATTCCTGCACTATGTGGAGCAGCCCGTCTGGTCAGCATACATAGAGGATGAAGGGACACTTGCACACCTGGCCAGCCTTGTCAAGCAGTGTGCCAATTTACACAGGTCCAGTAGTTTGAATGGTAGTTTGAGATGACTCAGGGTCTTGCAGGAAATGCCCACAAATGGAGCCCACATAAGTAAATATTCTACATGAAATTCACTTAGGTTGCTGATCCTGTAAATGAGCCTCGATCAACCCTGGGAATAAGCCGTTACAGAGGCAGCCTGCTTCTCTCACCAACAAAATACAAACCAAAAATAATAGTTGCTCTCATAGAATTAACTCCTAGGAAAAAACATCAGTTTGAGAAGTGAGTGAGTCCTGTCCAGATCAAATTAACTGTCCGCAAGGAATTGTGACAATTGTGTTTGTTTGGTTTTCTTTTTTCAAGCATCAACATGTAGGTCTGATATTTTAGATACTGTGAACAGGTATCGAATCTCATTAACAGAATGCTAGGCTATTTTATTAATTCACTTCATGCCATTATTAGCTATGTTCAATCTAATTGAATTATATTTTCTTGTCACAAAATTCAGAATAATAGGTTAGGAAGTAGACAGTAAATCCATTAAAAAATGAGTGCAAGCTAGACATTTTAAATTCTGGAAACAGTTCCCAAAACCACTGTCTAGGATAAGAATGTAGTAGGTTTGGGATAGTAGGAATCTGGTAAATTATAATCACCCTGGCACCATTAAAACTCATTCAGGAGGCACTCACATATTCAGATGCCTTCCTGGTCATCTGCTCTTCCAGTCAAGTTGAAAGCACTTATTTTTCATGACATTTGTGGATATCTAGAAATTGACTTTTCAGGAACAGCCATGGAGAATAATTTGTATATGTGAAATACTTCTAAGAACATAAATGTATCTGTCAGAGTATAACATGAAAAATATTTCACACCTTGTATTTATATATAAACTTGAAAATCAGACGTATTAAAATTTATAATTCTTTGTCTTAATAAATCACATATGTAAGGTTGTACTATTCAACTGTGCTATATAGGTATATTTATGTGTAATAAGTTGATACAGACACATTCCTGCCTCAAGCATGGGAAAAAATGTTTTGATGAAATTAGAATTATTATATGGGGCAATTACTAGAATTGCCCAAAGTTTGTATACTGGAGCCAGATACTCACCTAAATGTGAGCTGACATCATTCCACTGAAAACAGAGCTGCGCTTGCCAGGAGCCAAAACAGCCTGAGGTATATGTCAATGTTGTCTGCAGTCTGTTTCTGAAGACCATGGTTGTAGCTCCATGGAGACCTCTTGACTGATCAGGAATTCAATGGGATACCATATGCTATGCTGTGCCCCACAAATGCATCTGTGGCATTTCTTTGTGGAAGAGAGAGGGGCAGGTGGCATGGAAGCTGGCAGCTTGTGTTTCGATCAGAAGTAATTACTGTCTCCACTGCTTGGGCAGTTTTCCAATTTTTTGAACTTACGAAGTCATACAGGATAGCTGGGCAGAGCCTAGAAATGTATGTGAAATGCAAAATTCAGAAGAGCAGATATTTAGAGATATGTGTTTGTCCATATGACCAGTCTCCCACTTCAGTAGGGAATGCATGCTAGCTGTTTCAGGATAAAAGCATAGCTTTTCAATCAGAAGTGCTTTACTATTATCAGCATGGCTGAGTGGGTAGAATAAAATCACGGCTTGGAAAAGATAATTTTTTTTCTCATAGAGTGTTATTTCAGCTGTAGAATGGTCTAAGGGTTTTGCTTTTCAAACAGATTGTCTAGAAGTAATGAAAAAAAATGTACTAGCAGTAGGAAAGGTGTTTCTGCAGGCTTCGTGTGCAGAAACATACCACATTTACTTCATGGAGTAATTAATTCTGAAAATTGATTGTGCAAGTGTTAAAAGCAATCAAACCTTCCAAAAACATGAAAACTTTAATTGATAATTTGTTTTGAGAGTGATGCAAGCCTATGAATCAGCAAGAGTTGTGTAACATACTTCATATAGTACTTCTAAAAGGGGAGGCTATGTTACTATTACTAGCAGAAGTGTAGTTTCAATGCCAGAGCACCAGGCTGGTAGCCAGAAGCCCTATGCTCTTTGGGCTCCATCTGTGCCTACTTTGTTGGGAAAAACAATTCTAGAAGTGCTGCCTCAGTTTCCTTTTCTTGTAAAATTAAATTGTGCAAAGGCTGTTGCTTATTAATTCCTCTGTTTTGAGCATGAATGATTTAAGTCATTAAATGTTAATAATACTTAAGCTAGAGTCCAGTCCATTCACCACCAAAATTGAAGAAAAATTTCCCTTGACATCAATGGACTTTGAGCAGTCATCCATGGAAATCCTGGAGAAAACGTGTGAGTTCTAGTCAGGCTTTTGAGGCAATAAATGTGAGTTGTAGGACTTACGTTTAAAGATTTAATAATAGATAAGAACTGAAGTGCAGGTAACCATTCCATTTAGCGAATTATTAATGTAGCTGTTTTCTCAGTAGATTTGAACTTCTTCACCCTCTTCTAAAACTAAACTGATATGTACATTAAGCTGGATCTTGTCATCCTTCTGCTCTCCATTTTCATAGGGCTAATGCAGAAGGACTGCAAATTTGTAGAAGACAAGACTGCTTATTTCTTCATTGGGCTTGTTACTCAGTAATATATCAGAAGGGTGGATTAATTTGCAGTTATGCTGAATAACATTACTTAATTTACTGTAAAATAAAATAAACAAGATTGAGACTTGTTTGAAAAATTTCTAGCTCATGAATATATGACTGGCTTCCATCTCTCTTTCACAAGTTCTTAGTGAAGACTGTCTACCCTACTCCATGCTGCCACAAATTAGTTGGCTCATGGGCCAGTGTGCTGGTGCAGGCTGTCCCAGAGTGACCTGCATTCCCAGTTCTGTCCAAAATAGCGTGCTGTCACCTGAGATGCTAAACTAGACATGGAAAGGATCAGTCACTTCGAGCAGCATGTGAAGCCCAACACTTGCTTCATATTTTCTTGTGTACCTGCACATGGAAAAGGCACTTACATGAGCCACTGCCATAGCCTCCTGAGACGTCGGGCCATACCTATGAGACTCTGGAGAACAAGCAGTTGAGTGGTAGTGGCAAACTTTACCTGATTTTTCCAGCCTGAACCTCTGAAAACTTGAATTGCTCTGAATGCAATCTCAGAGGCAACACTTGCTCTGCTTGAATGATAGACTTGACAGTGTTGAGTGCCATAAGTAGCTTCAGTCTAGCCAATCTTCCTTCACACTGGCAATGCAACAGACAAAACTTCAGGAGACCAGGTGTGCTTGTGTCACTGCCTCTTTTGTTAGTATGTCCTGAGTAAACAGCCACATTTGTTTGTATTTGAAGCAAATCCTGTATTGCGAAGTCTCAAAACATGAGCTGATAGGGAGGCCGTGTCTTTGACAGTGAGACTGCCCATTGCAAACCAAGTGAGATTCTGATGAGTGGGTAAAAACTTTGTCAGGTCCCAGAGGTTCACGGTATGTAACTGTGTCCAGGGTTGCATACTGAATGCAGCCTGCAGCATATTTTTCCATTTAGTGTTGGTTTTGCCATTCTTGGTTGCTTGGGAGGAGCATTACTTACTTAGTATGCAGTAGACTTTATAATGAATATTTACTGCATTACTGCTTCTGAAGAGGTTCAGTATTATTGGCTGTGATAATTTCAGGTTGGTCAGCATTGTTGGCAAATTCCACCAGCTAACTTAAAGCTAACATGTTATAGACTAGTAGATACACAACCTTTTTTATAGGAAAACATGCATATAAAGGTCTAGTCCACCTAGCAGTTGTTGCAATGATAACTACACTACAGAAGGATTACGTATCTGTTAATATATGTCAGCTACGCTGTCTAATTTCCTCCAGTAAAAAGACGCAAACCAAGCGTGTTTAGTGCAACAATGGTTGTCTTTGCCAGATCTGTGCTTTAGTGTAGACTATAACTGTTAAATTTCTCTTCCAAAGATGAGTCCCAGTCGTTAGCCCACACTGTTGTAAGTATTTAAAGAGGGCAGCTGTGCTGCCATATATAATAGGAAGCCCTTCATAAGCCTATTTGCTGGTAGTTCTCAGTGCAGTTTTCTTATAGAGCAGTCAGACTCAGAGGGATTGATGGGGAGAGGAGGTAGGTTTCTACTGAAATACTTTGTAGTGGTAACAAATATTCTGTTTGATTGTCAGATATGGTCAAGATATGGAAGTGCAGCTATCAAATGAGCAGAAATCCCTGCTGTCTAACACTACAAGTGGAAGAAACAAAAATAATACTAACTGGGTCTTTTATTCTGTTTCAGTGTCACCCATCCAAAGGCCGAAAAAGAGGTTATTGCTGGTGTGTGGATAAATATGGACAGCCACTTCCTGGGTATGATGGGAAGGGAAAAGGAGATGTCCAGTGCTATAACTTGGAAAGCAAATGAGGGCTTAGTGCCAGCCCTTCTGGAATCTGTGCATGGCCACTGGACCTCACAGAGACCTTGGAGGGGCTGAGCAAACACTGTGGACTGCACTGTGGGTGGAGTAACACACTCTGCCTCCTGCAGCAGATGGGGAGTCGCAGCCTCTGGGGATGCTGCTGCAGCTGCACCCTGCCACTGACACACATCGAGCTTCCTATAGGATGTGTAGGGAGCACTGAATTCCCATGTACACCTGCACTATTGGTATGCGGACAGAGAAAAACAAAAGGCACTTCAGAATGGATTCAGGGACTCTCCACAGACTTTTTAAAGAACAGCCTGTGACCAATTTGATCCCAAAAGATACTGGGGTTTTTTTATTTTAAAGAATTTACAGATTTTAAGCTTGTAAAAGTATTAACAAGAAAAACAAAAACAAAAAAAACCCCACAAGGATTTAAAGGTAAAGCTTTTTTTACAGGTCTGATGGGAAACTTGTCTTCACGGGTAAAAAGTTTTATAAAAATTTCAAAGAACCTTTTAAAGAAATGTATTTCTAAAATAAAGACATGGTTATTTTTTTCTGTAAAATATATTATGAATATTATGTTAGTCTGTATTTAATATAATTGTTTTTTAATAAACTTTATTTAAATGTAACATGTGAATACCAAATATTACACAGTAATTCTAGTGTATACATCTGTATGCAAAGAGAAAGTAAGGGTATGGAATGATTTACAAATATGTATAAATCTGTATGCATACACACTGACCTGTTCTAGAAATGAGAAATTAATTTGTGGAGTGAAAGAAGTGTTTCCGGAAGGGATTGAGTTTTGTCATTGATGTAACTAGAAATACCAAGATAATATTTTTTTAAATTATTTTATTTTATTGATAATTCTAATGTACCCATCACTGAACTATGCCACTGGAAAGGATAACAGTTGCACTGAAGCTCTTGATAAAGCTTTGTTCTGTCCCACCTTTGCTTCAGTTTGTGCAACAGAGCTTGCATTTCCTCCATTTACTGCTCACACTAATACAGAATCTTCACGGACAAAAAATTGCCATTACAGTACTACCCTTTGTATTTGCTTATTTATTTTGAAGAGGTGTATCTATTCTGTGTTGTTTTGGTAGATTCTACCAAACACATATTCTGTATGAGGAACTCCTGTTAAAATCCATGTCGACAAGATGGGGGGATTGTGGACCCTGGGTGTCAAGACCCATGCGCTTCATTTATGCTACACACAATTGTTTCTTGCTTTGACTATGGTAGAAATCATTTGCCTGCATCTAAGCATAGAATAAGAACCATTGGGTTTAAATAGTTAAACTCACTGTCTGTCATGGTGTTATATGTCTTTTTAATTGGAAGAGAAGTGATTTGGTTTTGTTGTGGTATGTGATGCTTTCACATAAGGAAGGCTTTGGCAACATTTTTTATTTTTGAGGCTGATTGTTTAACGTACTGTGTGAGAAGTTCTGTATAACAATGAAATCTGGATAAGGAAATGTGGTCTGTGAAATGTATCATCTCTCTGGAAAATAATGCCATATTTTGTATATGTATTTATTTATATATTTTATATAAATATTTTATATATTTATATAAATATCTATATTCCTATATCTGTCACTATAAATGTTTGATGTCACTGTAGAAAAAAGAATTACAACACTGTAGTTTCTTGTTGGGTTGGGAACTCCATGAAGACTAAGGACAGTGGGTTTTCAGCCAAGGGGGCTGGGGTTGTGCTGATAGAGGAGAGACTGTGGGGCTGAGGAGCCCGTTCCTCTCCCACTGCATGAATTACAACCATCCTGCCAGCAATGGGAAATGTCTTGAAACTCTGACATGGAAAGATTTGGATATGCAGCTTGCCAGGATCAAGGCAACCCATCACCATGAATCAAATGTTTAAAGCCTTACCGTGAAATATATTAGCTGAAAAGCCCTGTGTGTGTTCTGCACATCTTTCCAATTTCTAATTAAATGAGTTCATATCATTATTAAAACTGAAATTTTATAACCTCAGAGTAAGAAAAAAATTGTACATGAAGTGATACTTACTCCAAGCTAATACAGATTTCCTGACAGATGGTTCCAGAAAGCTTTGTGAAGGGAAGATTTATTACAATATTTTTATAGCTGAAGCAAATCTGATGCATGCAAAGATTTGTTGGCAAAATAATAAATACTGGGCAATTTTATTTTATTTTATTTTATTTTATTTTATTTTATTTTATTTTATTTTATTTTTCTTTTAGGGGTATAAACCAGTTCTTTTAAAATAGTTTCACAGAGAGAAGAAAGTTAAATATACACCAATATTTGGGCACATAATCATAGGTAAAAAAATAAGGCTTGGATTAATTAAAGTGAGTTATTATTTCGCCTCTTTTTTTTTTTTTTTTTTTTATTACTATCTGGTGAGCCTTCTGAAAACAAAAATCAGTTTCTTGCCAAAAGTGATAGATAGCTGCCTTGCAAGCCACATTTTGCAAGTATGTAAGAAATGTTTTAACAGCCTGTGATAGGCTTTATGATTAGGGTACTTTGTCAAGTATTTAGGCTTTTAATATTTTTTCATCCCATTACAATTGAATAAATATAGAAGAAGATGGCTAGTAAAGGTCCTTAAATAATATATTTTATGAAAAAAACCCCAAACAAACTACATCTCAAGGTGTTCAAGCACACAATCTGTCACATGAGTATTTAAGAAATGGTATTCAGCTCCTTTAGTTGTACTAATGGTCTTTAGTTAATGTAACAGAGAAAACATGCAGCCATAAGAGAAAAAAAAAGATCTGCATGTAAGTCAGTTTTGTTATTTTACTTCCAACAGACACCTTTAAAACAGAAATTGTGTTTTCAAATAGCTCTAAAAAGTAGTCTCACCTGTAATTTAAAGCTTTGTCCTTTTCAGAAGTTGCCTTCAAAAATAATTTTTACAAGCACAGTTGCTTGCATTAGTACTGGATACTTGGCATTGTCAATCTGATGTCCCTGTCAGTTGACATTGGTATGAAACGCAAAATAACACTATTATCTCTCTCCAAAAATAGAACTTTTTAAAATAAAAGAATCAGTGGTGGCTTTCTCCTTACTTTTTTTTTTTTTTTTTTAAGCATTCCTATTTCTGTGGAGAAAAGAGTCCAATTCAATAGACAAAAATCTTTGTCATTCAAAGATTTTTCTCATGGATAAGGGAGCCAGGCTGCAATTCAAACAAGTATGTGTGTGGTGGTTTTGATTGGCCCAAAACATCAGTAAAGTATTTTTTAACATCTAGGAAAAATTTGGACCCCTCAGAAGCTGTTGTGGTAGGCCTGGGGAGGTGTCTGAGGGCTGGAGAGTGGCACAAAGATAGCTCCTGTGTGTCCTGAGTGCAAGTTCTAGAAGTTTTTTACATCAAGTCCAGCAAAGCCAATCTTTGGTGGCTCTGAAGGTGATGGACATGCTGCCGGCCAAGTTTGGGCCAATTAGAGGTGCTGGTTACGCCTCTGTGAAAACATATTTAAGAATAAATCAAAACAAAGCAAGTATGCACTACTTTCACTTCTTTGTAGTTGGAGGAGGAGGAGGTGGAGGTGCAAATATGTAGAGAGAAAACAGCATGGAGATGCCAAGGTCAGTGAAGAAGATGGGGAAGGAGGTGCTCCAGGCACTGGAGCTGAAAAACCCTCTGCTAGCTTTGGTGAAAACCATGGGGGGAGCAGCAGGTTCCCCCCTGCAGCCCATGGAGTCCACAGGAGTGCAGAAATCCACCCACAGCCCACGCCAGAGGAGCAGGTGGATGCCTGGAAAAGACTGTGAACCACTAGGAGTCTCATCAAAAGGGTTAAAGCTACAGAGGCCTTGCAAAGGAGAGAAAGGCCTTGCTCCTGGGATGGAAGCAGCCTGGCCTTGGCTTGGGAGAGTCTGCACAGCAACCCATGGACAAAAAGACTCACGTTGCAGCAGGATTCGGGCAGGATGTTGCTCGTGAGATTGGACCCCCTCCAAAGAAGTTCCCAGAGGACTATCTCTCATGGGAGGGATCCCATAGCTAAGTAGAGAACCCCCCTCTCCCTGATTGGGCTGACCAGAGAACTCTCACCCTGCCCCCTGTCTGTGTTGCTGGTTTGGAAAGAGGGAAGGGGGGTGAGCAGAGAGACTGCTTCTTAAGAGGGTGGGAGGTGAGAGCAGAGAAACTGCCTGAACAGAAAGAGAGATAAGTAGAGATAAAGAGTATTTGTAGTAGAAGAATTGAGGTGATGAATAGATTTATGAACCTGCTCTCTAGACTGAGAAAATACCCCCACACCCTGCCTCCCTACCCGGGCTTGTTGATTATAAAAGAGGAAAGGGGGTGAATACTACAGGTTCGTAAAAGGGAGGGGGGGAGGGAACAAAATAATGTACGAAAAGTTTATTTTTGCTTTGCATTTTATCCTCCAACTCTGTTAAGTAATTAAATCACTTTTTTGCAACTTTAAGTTGGAGCCTGCTTGCCCTTTTTCTTTTTCTGTGCGTCCTCCTACCAACCAGTATCCTATCTCATTTGACTCACGAGGTTGGTGTGTATTTTTACAGGGGTTTTTTTGTAGCAAGAGAGAGTCGAGGTGCCTGGCGTTTAGTCAAGGTCAAACCATGATAATGTGTATTTGTGGTCTACACCCAAGCAGCAGAATGTGAACAGCACAAAGCAAATGTATGGGTCAGTATCAGTTCAGAGGAAGATGAGTTCCCTCCATGTACAGGTTAGAAATGATTCCTGCTATGAGCTACAGTGAATGGAGAATTTTGGGTTAGGTGACAGAAATGAAACCAATGCATTAGAAAAATCCCTTATGTCTCGGTGCCTTTGCTGTCTTCAGCTCAAGCGATGTATTTTATTAAGTGAACATCTTCAGTTTTTTTCTAGTTTTTAATAAGTTCTTTCAAGAATCTAAGGTGGTCTGAGTTAAGCAGCCTCAGAAAAGAAATTTACAACAGATAACATTATTTACACTTCAAATATTTGCATGGCGAGGCACTATAAAAGCTCAAAGTATGTATTACAAAACTTGCTGAATTATTTTTGAGTATATTTCATCTCTAGATGCTACATGGGTGTCACATGTAGCCCAGATTAATGTGGTGTTTATTTTAACAAGAGTGATAAATAGCTGCATAAATCCCTAAAATTGACCAGAATACAAATTAAAGCTGCCTGCAGGCAGCTCTATTATCTTACAAAGCTTTTGAGAAAGGTCTCCTTTTTAATAGATGTACTGTGCTATAGATTTTGGACCCCAGAATATTCTTTTCCATCTTTTTGACATGCCTGCCTTTCAGGGCATAGTGTTAGTTATTTGTGCACAAGGGAAGGAGGCTTCAATGAATACCAAAACCATGGAATTAATTCATTTTTTGTACAATCTGAGCTTTTTATGACTAAATTCCATAGAAGCCCTACACAGCATAATTCCCTATTGAACTGAGCCCTGATTTTTAGTGGTTTTTCAAACCTTCTGGGAAATCGTTTTTGTGTATCTCTACTCACTCTAAAACTGTGTAAACAAGGATGGCTCCACAGAGATTTCACATATTAGCAATAGGAATTTTATTTAAAGTATGAAAAGTACTAGGAGCAATTTTCCTAGATGCCAAAGCATATTAGTATACAAAATGAAATGTTTATATAGGTAGCTGTTTTCTATGTGGTCCTGCTGTGCCTTTAGAAATCCTTCGCTTCTGTTAATTTTGACCAGAAGAATATGTTTGCTTCCACATTAGAAAGGACCCCTTTTTCTTTCCCAACTCCCACTTTTTTCTTCTTTTTTTTTTGAGACATCCAAAAATAAGATCCAAAAAGGGTATCAGAGTATTCCAAGGACAAGCTTTTTGTGGTCAGCATCAGGAATGGCTTTAACTGCTAGCATGCAAAGTAGGTTCAAGGCCTTTAGAAGAGAAGTCTTTTTGGTATGTCCAGTGGACCTGGGTATCTTCTTCTAATTCGAACATATTTAGCCATTTGGTTTCAGAGTCTCCGTCACTGAAGACACTCAAAAGCCATCTGGACACAGTCCCATGCAACAACTCCCTGGTGGACCTGCTTGAGCAGGGCAGCGTGGACCAGGTCACCTCCAGAGATCCCTTCCAACCTCAAACATTCTTTGATCCTGTGAGCCTGTCAGGATGTAGCAGTTTGGTGTCCCAAGTTCCAGCATGTGAGATTGTCTACATTATGCAATGCCTTGATTGAGAAGATGTTACAACTTTTTCTGCCCGTAAGAAAATGTTCTGGTAAAATGGCAAGTAGTACAAATTTGTTGTTCATCAGAAGAAGCTTTAGTTTTAAAACTGCATTTTATGCATTTCTTCTTCCAGTTCAGATTTTATAGAGGTAGAAGCTTATAGACCAATCCTTAGAGAAAATCCCATTGAAAAACCATTGTTTTTGCTTTTACCCCGTACATATGTTAAAAAATGCAAATTACTTCAAGGCAGAATGTTGCTGCTGTAAAAAAAAAAAAAAAAGGGGGACCAGGTATTAGCAGAAGCAGAGGGTAATGCTGCAAATCTCAGTTTATCCTTGCAGAATGCATGTCCTGCTAGTGTATGTATCCTGGCTTTCCACTTCTGCTGACCTATCCAAATTCCTTAAGAGCCTTTCTCTGTCAAGGCTAATTTCCCCCCACTGCCCTCTCCATGAGTGGGGATGGAAAGAAAAGCAGCAAAATTATCTCTGCAGAGAAAAGCTGAGGTCTCATCCAGAAAAATCACCTAACCTGAAAAAACTAAAGAAAATATCATTAAGAAGGATGGCTTCCCTTGTGCTAATTGTGCTTCCAAAAGTGAAGCAGTGGAGGGATTTGCTTACAAAAGCCAGGTTGAGAGTGCATTTCCCTCACTCCTTGCAACTGGAGAGCAGAGGCTATTTTTGCCTCATCATGCCATTCAAGCTGAAACTTGTGTCCTATGTCTGCTATGTATCATGTAACTTGCACCCAGTAAAAAAGACCTAACTGACTGAGCTTGGAAAGTTGATTATTGTTTTGTCACAGGGGTGCTGCACGCAACCTTCAGCCGTCAGATCCTGCCATGTATTTCTACAGCTGCTATTACAAACCTATGGGTGATACTTTGGTGATCTTCTTTGTCTGTTCCCTTGCTGGGGCTAAATGGTGAGGGCTCAGCTGCCAAAGCAGCAACAAACAGAAACTGCAGTCAAAGAAAAAATATGAAAGAAGATGGTATAGACAGCATTTGCTCTAGGCCTCCCCAGACATCCTACACTAAGATACTCTTCCAAAGAACCTCAGCATCTCCACATTAGCCTGGTGAATTACAAAGCACTGTTAGCGAGAGAGAAAAAAATCACGTCACCATTCACATAATTATGGCGTTAAAAGCCTCAGTATAGGCACAAATAGGCTTCTCTTTGTTAGCTTAACAGCAGTTGGAGGAGACTGAGAGCAAGAGGAAAACTTCCTATGCCATATTCTGCATAGCAGAACTGCAGAACAAAGGCTCTGCTAGAAGAGCTGTGTCTGTTGGTCAGACACTGTCCCTG
Source organism: Entomyzon cyanotis (assembly GCA_024500445.1). Lineage (NCBI taxonomy): Eukaryota > Metazoa > Chordata > Aves > Passeriformes > Meliphagidae > Entomyzon > Entomyzon cyanotis. The sequence continues at coordinate 79,852,187 of JAKEPQ010001005.1, read as the reverse complement.
ATGGGAAATGTGGCTCATCAGGGAGCAGCAAGAAGTCGAGCATGTGCACAGCCCTGCCTTCCCTTGTGTACCCTTGTCTCTGCTGGGCTGCCCATGCTGCCACTCAGACTTGATAATAAAAGAGGGAGTCTGAAAAGATGAGCAGAAACTTTTTCAAAATGAAACAGCCATGATCTGGAACGGACTAGGTTTAGATTTGTTCATTTGACCTTACTGCAACATCCACAAGCACCCTTGCTCCCACATCTCTCCCAAGGGATGCTGCCCTTCTCCCTGAGCCCTCACAGTAGCTTCCTTGCAGAACTTTGCACTCTGGGGGAGGAGGTAGGTCAAGGGAGGAGAAAAGAAGGGAAAATAAAGCCTTTGTTTATTGGCAGAACTATCATCAGAGATACTTTCATTACTCAAAGGGCAAGTGCTGATACGTCTGGGCTCCTGCTTCACTGCAGGTTTTCTTGGTACTTTCTGGTAACACAGAACAAAGTGGTTGTACTCCTGGCAGATTCTTTCCTTCTTTGTACCCTCCCACCTTTACCATAAATGTGACTAGATAATATAGGGTGGTATGTCAGCAAGAAAAGCCTTCCACTTGCACCAACTCGGCTACTGTTACTCAATATATATCACCTACCCAAATCTCAAGGAGTCAAATAAACACAATTAGGTGTTTGTTAAGATGCTCATACCCCACTTTCCTGTGCAGTCTGGATACCTGCACAATTCTTGATGCAATGTACAGAACAATTGGTCCATAAATGCAAAACATGTTGGCAAACAGAAAGCATGAGACCTGTCTTCAGTGCAGCCTGGGGAGACTGTTCAGGCTAGTGGTTTATCAGTGGAGTGATAGCCAAGGAAAAGTAGACCAACTACAAAAGTATTGTCTAAAGATACATATAGGACTTGACCACTCAATGTGCAGCATGATCTGAGAGTCTACCTTGGAGTGAGTCATTTGGATCTTTTTCTTTTAGCAGGTATTTTTTATTTTATTTATTTTAGTGAATTATTATTATTATTATTATTATTATTAGTTGGGCAGAGTTAGACATCAGTGTTGTTCTGTGATAGCAAAGCAATGGTGTGTGTGGAAAAATAACATAATTCTGAAAATTCAGTGATGTTAGACTGCTGGTGAAGCACAAACATATTTCATTCTGACTCTGCAGAAAAAAATCTGCTCTGTTTTAGCATTTTGTTAGGGCTCCTTTGTAATATCTAATACTTTGGGAGCTGACGGTTTTTCAGGAATGCAGTAAATCCATGTGCCATTCTTTTTCATCCCACTTTTCTTCTCCCTGAGGAAAGAAAGCTGTATGTGATGCATTTTCTGTTTGCCTTTTTATCTTTTTCTGTGTTTAAGACTCACATTAGTAAGTGCAAGATCAAAGGCATATGTTTGTTTATAAAGTAAAAGGCTAAAACTTCATGTGCTTAATATCGAATTGCATTTTGGACTGGGTCTGTAGAAAGTTGTTTTCTGACTAAAAGTTTTGCTTTTCCAAAGCACGTGTTTTTATGGAAGAGAAGTGACAGAGATGCTGATGAGCTTCCAGTATTAGGGTTGGCCCTTCACGACTATTTTCTTTCTCTCTAGCTTTCTCTCCCCTCACTTTCTGCCAGCTCTAGCTGACACAAATATGTCTCTGCTGTATACCAAAATGATGAGCACAATGGACTCAGTATGAGCAGAGCCCAATACAAGGTGATTTTTGGTTGTCTTGGACAGCTTTAGGGGAAATGGAGGATAGAAAAAAGTGCAGAGGGCATTGACCTAATTTCTGTGCTATGAGCATTTTGCAGTTGGCAGTAGGCCATGGGCAGGAGGAGGCATGACTGGAACAAACCCTGCTGCAGCAACCTGGCAGGGTTTTGGCAGGAAGAAGCACAAACTGGGTAGGTAGGGTTCTCAGATGACATGAACCAAACATTACAGATGCTCAGCTAAGACTTTCCCACCAACTAGTTTATTTTTTGGTAGAGTAGGAGGAATGCAAGTGGGTGTGAAAGTAGGGAGCTGAAATAACAAGGATCAGTACATCCCCTTTACACATCCAGCTACACACCAGGAGACCTGAGCTGCTAAGAGCATCCTGTGGCACCTTCTTTGTTTGCCCACTCATTCCCACCAGGCTTGGCTTGCCAGTGCAGGAGGGACCACTGCAGCAGGCACACACTGAAGCCAGGACTAACAGCAGATACATGCCATAAAACAAAAAAAAATGCTCCACAAACAGAAAAGAAAGAAGCATAGGAAAACTGCAGACCTTTGATTTTTCACCCTGATGTTTGAGGCTGATCATAAACAGTAGGACAAATCATGATGTGTGTCATCTATGGTGTAAATGTAGTCCAAGCTCCTGGCAGCATTTTTATAGAGAAGATAAAATTTGCCTGCTTTGCCTCCTTGCATTAGTCATAATCCCAGTATATGGAAGAGTCTGGTCCAAGTCAGACAGCTCATCCCAGAACAGCTCAGCAGATGTCTGTCCTGGTGAGTCCTGGCAAGATGTCACAGGAGGCCAGATTGCAGATAAGGAGGGAGCCCTCCCTTTCTACTTTCGGTGGGGAGTAAGGGACTAAACCCTTCTAAGAAATTGGCCTGTCTTGCCTGAATGTGCAAAGTAACTTCTGCTGCTGGTACGTAACAATTAGATGAAAGACTATTTCCTAAACCCCCATTCCTACTGAAAACTCCAGTTTCTTATAGCTAGGATGGGAACCTGCCACCCTTCAAAACACTGAAAGTAGCTGTCCACTGGACTGCTATTCTGCAAATAGACTGTTATTAACACTATGGATGTTTCCCCTATAGATATAATTATCCCAAGAAAAAGAAACATTTTCTGCTCTTTAGAGATAAACCTTTACAAAAGGTCTGTGGGGTGAGAGCAGTCAGTGCTCTTAAGAGTGCTGTAGCTGCAAGACTGATTTTCCCTCCTTTCTTCACCGTTTTCCCTTGGCAATGTCATGACAATTGTTCAGTGCTGAGTAACTCCTTCAAAAGGATTCCAAAATTCTGCCCAAATTTGCTGCTTCTTCATTGTTTTGATACAGTGATTTCCAGGCATTTGGACATAGTGAATGTCGTGCTGTAACACAGTTTTAGCCAGGTCTCATACTAGCCCATTACAGGGAGGTTAGACATCAGTTACTTACAATACCAATACCACAAACCGATTTTCCAGTGCTTTCCTTGGAAGATCTCAAAAGACTTCATGAAGGAGGTCAGTAGTATATCCATACTTTTAAACTGGGAGCAGTTTAATAGACCCCAGTCAGACGGGCTGACATTGGCATGCAGATACAGCCAACACATTCAGCAAACACAACATATGATGCCACAGAAACATGACAGGGAGAGCAGAGATCTCTACACTTTGGCTTTGCAGTTTCTACAAGCTGCTTCCCTCTCCCATTTAAAACGCAAATCTTGTGCCAACAAATGACAGGAGGATTTTATGCTTTCACGTCTGCCAGACTCTTAGAAAATGTTATCACTCTCAGGCTGTTTTCTTAGGAAGGGTTCGTGCAAACTCTTTTCATGTGTGGGACTTGCTTACTCCCACACCAGTTTCTCCATGTCAAAACCATCTTGAAGCCAGAATGGCAGTAACTTGCATTCTCTTCTTCTCTACAACCACTATCAAAGGAATATATAGGGGAGGGAAATGAACCATATCCCAAGCCAAGAGGACCCTCTTCTCTGCTTGCAGAAAAAAGAGTAAGGCTGAGTTTTTTCCAGCCTCCTTTTTACAACCTCTGAGTTTCTGTGCAAGAAATGGATCTTTCTAGCGTTGATGTTATCTTTTAAATGCACTAATACTGCCTTGGGCTTTTGAGTGGAGAAAGGCATCCAGCCTTCCCATCCAGAAAATCTTTTAGTAACTACCCTTGGAGGCTGCTGTTTCGCCCAAGGGAGAAGCTTGCGCAGCATAGCTGAGACTGGAGACAACGGGGCTAGGGGAACGGGGCAGGGAGAACAAAATAAGGAAACTCATTGAAGGAAAAAGGAGCATGGCATTCAGGAACCAGATTAGTAGGATTTTTGCCTGTTTTCCTGCTGTGGTCAGACTGTTAAATGGAAACAAGCAGAAAGCAAGAGAAAAGGACAGAATAGAAGACATTTAATAGCTCATTTTAAATAACATGCCATTGTCAACATGTGAATAACTTACACCTGTCAAAAGTGGTGCAGAATATCATATTGTGCTTTGCCATTTATCCAGTGCATATGTTTAAAAAATAGATGCAAATACCATCCCATCAGGAGCTTCAGCATATAATCTTTCTTTTATAAGAAACAGCTTGGCATTGAAACAGAGGTGCAAAAGTAACATATATGCAAAACAGGTTTAAGATAAGTTTCTAAGCATGCTTTCTACTGAAATCTATTTTTTAAAATTCAGTTTTACATCTATAAATATATAGTACAAAAAATGCAAGTTTACAAGCCATTTTTCCCAATAGCTATGCTGTTTGAAGTCTTAAGTAACAACATTCCTCCAGCATGATGCATACATTTAAGAGCAATAATATGAAGTATTTAAATACAAAGTTATGAAGCGTTTGACAATATAAATTAGTAACAACACATAGAGACAAAAATACTTGCACTGTGAAATAAATAATTTATCGGCTTAACATGTGAGGGTATCTATACTATTATACAAACAAAATATAGAAGATTATGATATTTGATCTTGTGTTGCTCTTATTTGTTGCTTGAGCATCTTGGCAATCTCAGTGCATTAAAAATGTTACTTTATGGGGTTAGTCTTATACTGAAAATCAGGTGTACAAGGCTACCTTAGTGAAATGGCTCCTCACTAGAACAGTCCCCACAGAAAACTTGGTGTGAAAAACCTTAGTGTTTAGTTTTATTCTTGTGACATGAGATACTGTTGGCATTCTGGGTCTCCTTTAATTTCTGGAGATCCAGGAATTCTTCTGCCATTTTTTGGATAGACACACCAGCATTCAGCAGACTCTCCATCCAGTAAAGTTTCACACTAGAATATTATTAGCAAAAAAAAATCACAATAAGTAAGATTACCTGTGAAGTACTGCAAAGAGGTGTTGGACAGAATTAGGATCAGAAGGCAGGGACCTGCCATGCAAAGGCTTGTTTCAAATGAAGTGGTCTGCAGAGCCTCTAGAACAACATACTTTGTTAGGGAGCCAAGACCTTAGCTCAGCTATCACAAGACCAACTTCGGATTTAAAACTTTACCATTCTTGGTAAACAACAGCAGAAAACAGCAATATCTTCCAGTGTGAGAAATGGAAGGATGGCAGAATATACAGTCTGGTAGGGTGAGAGCAGTGGCTGAATTGTCTGTCTCTTCACACAAGGACATGAATAAGGTGGTATTTTCTTTTTTTTCTTGGTGAGGGGCATAAACATATTTCTGTTTGTTCTTGATTAGATCCCAGGTCACAGTGTTCACGAACCACACCGTGATGCCATGCCCAAAAACAAGGAGTCTTGGTGACACAAATTTATGCAGACCTACTAAATTTGTGTGCATGACCTGTGGTTACAGGGTGTGGCTTGAGGTTTGGAGCTTTAGTTAGTTTTGCAGATTACTCTCACTGTAACTTGCAATATATTTTTTGAGGGTATAATGGAAATGAGCAAATAACCTAATCCACAGGCGGCACAAACCAGTATTTTTGTTTGGCTTTCAGAAGGTTAATTTTGGTCTAAAGAGTTTTTTCACTGCCTATGTAGGTTTTCCACTGCCTGTGAGCTGAGAGCCTGCTTTTAATCTAGTGATTATTATATATTCAAGGGGCTTTGACAGGTGGTATGGCAGATATTATGAATTAATGTCAACTGGAGGTATGCTAAGAAATCAAGTATATGGGAGCATACAGGGTTAAAGTATTTTGGAGAAGCTTTGAGTGCACTGGTTCTCTGAATGGAAAAGACTCCTGCCTCTATTGTCCACAGACCCCAGTATCCAGCTCACCTTAAAGAGGACAAGCCACCTGCTCCCACTACTAAATATCCCTATTTTCACAACCTGCTTGTCCACCAGCTGCAAACTTGTGAGGTTGGGAGCAGAGTGCTGTGAAATGGTTGGCTGCATCAGGCTAGTTGACCCCTGCTGTGAGCAGAGACGGGGGGAAAAGGCACATACCTGTTTGCTGTGGTAAAATCCATTCTTTTTGCAGTTGGGCAAGTAGAATTTGGAAATCTCCCCTCTGCTTCTCTGCTGGGCCTTCATCAATTTATACAGGGCTCTGTAGAGGTCCTTCTGACAAGGACCCTGTAAGAATACCAGGCACAGCTAGTGAATACCCAAATCACAAGGTAATCAGCTACACAAAAAGTGATCAAAATATAAATGGTAAAATGCTGAAAATACTTATTAGGCATAAAATCTACACCAGACTGTTTCATGTGTAGTTTTTCTTTTTTTTAGTAGGAGCACAGCCAGAAAACTCTGGTGTTGCATTCAGACATCTGCTTTTATTCTTTGTAGTATTTTCAGTCCTCATGAACAGGGGAATTTTAGTCCTTAAATTGCCACACAAGGAAATTTAACCTGTAGTAAGTAAACATATTACTGCTCAGAGGGTACAATCTCTCCCATAATGGGGAGGTGCACATTAAAAGACTGATATGTGAGATTGGCCATGTTTTCTGGGTTGCCACGGTCTTGTGCTCTTTTGATACATGGAGAGTAAGACATATATAGATGGTGCAAGAACAAACATCTGAATGTTTGTTAACTTTTGAACAGGACAGAACCATTGCCAAAGCAATGTGGAGCCATTCTGTAGCTCTGGTACCAAACCAAAAAATTCTTGGAAATAGGGATGAAGAACTATTCTCAATATTCACTGTTTCCACAATTTGCTGGCTTTCTTTTTCAAAGTCAAAATTGCTGTGCATCAATAGCACCTAACGTGTTTGAATCAGTGCAAGGAAAGGAAAAATGACTGAAAAAATATTTTTACTTTAGAATAAAAATAAACATAACCTCTGCTTTTGCAAGACCTCCCCATGTTAGGCCCTCATATAAGTTGTCCTGTTCCAGCTTGTATGTTTATCTGTGGCTCTGGGTGAGAAAAGCAGAAGCCCTTAAATCAGAACTGTAGCTAACAGCAAATATGCATAATAGCTCAAACTAAATCAGTGATTAAGTCCTGTTCTGGATGGGAATGAGGCTTCCTAAGGTAGGGTGGTGATTAGTATATTTTTGCTTTTTCTTTCCAATTTTGTCAGTGACCATTAGGAACCAAGGCTTCTGTGCTGCCCTACTAACCCAGCTCCATAATGCCAGGGCACTGCTGCCTGGGATGGGTCTAACCGTGGTTCTCTGGTGCCCTCAAGTGGAACATAAACTTGCTTGCGAAGGCCCTACACCGTCACTACCTACTGGGATTTTGCAGTGTCGAAGCTCATTTTAATTGTTGAGTGTTTGTCTTTCTACATGCATGTTCTTAATAGTGTTCCCTTGTGTCCAGAGAGAAATACGTTTTGTTTTGCATTGGTGTTTCATCAATAACTACATGGAAGGACTCCCTTTTATTTCACTGTGCATTGCACCAGTAACAAATGCCTTGCCTTAACTAAAACACAAAAGGAGTCTAAGAATTTAATGTGGATTCCAATAAATTAAGGTTTTCCAGCTACCCAAAATACTGACATCTCATTGTTGCTGCTAGATTTGTCTGTGAGGATCTACTGAAATGGTCTCTGAAAGGTTTACAAAGAAAACACACCTGCTCTTTCCATTTCTTGAGTTCAGATATCCTCTTTGCTTTCATGTTTTCATATGCAGTGATGGAATTCCAGGGAATGGATTTATCCTGGCCTATGGGAAGCATCAACTGGTAGTTCAGCAGCCGATCCTGTATTATTTCAGTGCTCTCCAAAGGCATATCATCAGGTTCTATAGAGTCTGGAAATGAATGATATTAAGGTGAACATCTTCAGTGAAATTTTGAATTTATTTCTCAGAGTTAAAAAGGTGAACAAAAATAAGACGAATCAACAACAACAACAACAACAACGAAGTAGTATCTAAGACCAAACCATTACAGTAGGTCTTTTAGGAATAAATTAACATGTGCAGCCTGGCAAATTATACTTTGATTATAAATTCATAGAAGGGCTCAGCAGCTATTCTCTAACAAGTTGGTTATTTTATGATCTCTCAAAATTACTTGAATCCCAAAGATGAAGGCACAGTTATTCTGTTAGAAATAAAAAACCTTCTTGACCACAGTAGAGACTTGGCCAAATGAGAAAAGTAGAGAGGGTTGTAGAGACTTGGCCAAATGAGAAAAGACTGAAGTTAAATTGGTAGTGAATTTAGATTTTTGTCAGTTGTGTATTTCTGGTTTTATTCGTGAAAGGAACTGGTCCAGACCTCATCCCATGGTATCCTGTACTTTGTTCTTGCCTCATATACAAGAAGGGGTAGTAATTCACAGGAGCCAGCAGTAGCTCATGCTGGCCTGCAGTAGGCCTGCAGAGTATGAACTCTTCCAATGAATGCAACAGAAACTCTCCAATTGCAGGCAACTCAGCATAGGATAAACTTTTTGTGTGTCTAGAAAACTTGCTGGATGAAGGCTGTAAACAAGCAATGGACTGAAAAACACCCTTTGACACATGCTCAAGAGAAAATGGAGATGAGAAATTGAGAAGGGAAAGAAAGGAATAAAGAAAGGAAGGAAGCAACCAAGCAAGAAAACTCTGGAAAGAATAAAATCAAATCAAATTCAGGTAGCTTAAATACTCAGTTTAGTCACTGTTCTCTGCCCTCCCCATCCTCTTGAGTAAAAGAGAAGCTCCACTTCTACTAATGACTATTGTTATTTTGAGTCAATGATGAATATTTTTGTAATGCTAGCAAGTAACCTCAGTCACCACTTCACGGACATAGAATTAATGATAAGGAAAATAATAATAATGAAAAATAACAAAATAACACTGAATAAGTTCCTGACCATCATACAGTCTAAGATGCTTGAGATGCCTTTTTGCCTCAAGATAGTTTGGCTAGCACTCCACTACTCCAGATACATTTTATTCCTGAAATGAAGCCAGGCACAAAGTCTGCTTAATCTTTTCATTCTCTATCATGACTCTTAGAGACAGACATAAGCAAAGCCTATAAAACATTTGTCCTGCTCTAGCTACTGTTTACTACTAAAGAAAAAGTGTCTGCAGCCTCCCAGATACTTTATTCTGATTATTCTGCATTGTCCCATCACTACGTTTTAGAGTTTTCATGCTCTCAGACTGTCGTGTACCAGCCTGTTGCAAACATCTCTGAGACCCGGCAGGATGCGCCTCACCTCGAACAGGTCAGAGCACGTTTCCCTGGAAAGTCATTTCAGCCTCCCTATTTTTCAGACGCCTGCTTAACTTCGCTCTTTGTTCCCGGCTTCTGGCTCCTAGCGCCCGCAGCGCCGTTTCCAGCTGCGGCGCACCGCGCCAGCCGATTCCCGCTGCCGCCCTCGGCCGGCGCAGCTCCTCAGCGCCCGGCACGCAGCTCCCGACACGGCCCCGGCTCCGGCGACGCGGCGCGGTGCGGGGACGCGATGGCGCGGTACCTGCCGGCTCTGCTGTGCGCGTCCCTCCGACCTCGCTGGCGGGCAGGCAGGTCCCGTGCCCCTGGATGAGGGCGGAGAGGGGCCGGGGCTCTCCGGCGGGGACGTGGCAGCGGAGCCCCAGGCGACAGCGGGCGGTGTAGACTCCGCAGCGCTGTTCCGGCCCGAGGGCGCAGGTCTGGCAGCAGCCGCAGCCGGGCTGCCGGGCCGCCTCCGGGCAGTCGGGGGCGACGGGCGGGCACAGAGCGAGCCTCTCGGGGGTGCAGGGGGCGCAGAGCACGGGCTGCGCGCCGCGGGCGAGGCGGGCGCCCGGCAGCGCCGGCAGCAGCAGCAACGCCAGCAGCAGCGGCGCCGGGAGCCAGCAGCGGCGCAGCGCGCACCGCCGGCCTCTCATGCCGCTGAGCACGGCCCGAGGCAGGGCAACTCGGCGGCTCTGGGGAGCAGGAGGCACTTCACATACATTCGGCTTGCCCGGGCCATTTATACAGTGCTTTGCCTGGCTATTAATCTTTAACCCCGAGTTAACTAGTATCTGAACAGGAGGACCGGAGAAGCATCGTTTCACTGGCGGTTCAAGTCCCTGGCCACTCTTACCCTCCCCTTTCCCTTTCCCCTTTTATCTATTTTCTTTCCTCCAGACATGCAGGAATGCTTTTATTCCCTCACCCCCACCTCTTTGCCCCAACACAGTTAACAAGGAAAAATGTGATGGGGGCTGGAGGCAAAATCGGCAGAAGGGAATGGATGAGTGGGGGGTATCCCCTCCCCTCTTGCCTGTCACAAATGTCTCCTGTTCTTGATATGTCATAAAAATGTAAATGTTCAAAATCAAGGGGGGAAGTAGGGAGGAAGGAGGGAAATCCCATTGAAACTGAAGCAACTGAATTCATATTTCCACAGCAACAAATGCAACAAACCCTTGTTTAATTTTTGTCATGTGGCTGCAGGTTAGGAGTACACTGAAATAGTGGAAAAGAGGACCTCAAGGGTGATAAAGCCATCAGGATCTTGTAACTACTGCACACAGGTACGTATGAGTCCTTGCATTAACCTCCTAGAGGGGCTGTGCAGCTGAAGCTGGATCTCCTGTGCCTGGGCTCAGTTTTGCTACTGCTCCTGGGATGAGAGGAGGATCAGTCCTCAAAACATGCACTTCAGGGAAACCAGTATTTGTCAAAAGTCAAAAAATAAATGAGATACCTGCTTTTCTGTCTGTCCTGTTAACCCTTTCCATCTCCTCATGTATCACCTAGGGGAGGTGAAGGTGGGAAACCTTTCCTTTTCTACTTTGCCTGCAACAATTGTCACTCCAGTAAAAGAAAAAATATTCAGACTGCACTGTGCTGAACAGATTATTTTATCCTGATATTTACAGTATGTACCGAGCTTGAAATAGCACATTCCACTGCAAAGTCATCTAATGCAGCATGATTTTTAATTAGTTGGTTTTTTGGGGGTTTTTTTTGCATTTATTGATCCTCTTCTGTAAATACATTATCTATGTAAAAGAAAATTAAGCAGAACTGCAGAGCATGTTTCATTTCATTATTCACTCTGTTTTCTGATTTTGATGCTAAAGGTTTTATTTATATTATAGTGATTTTTTACTCCTCTATATTCATAAGTTCTCAAAAGCATACTCTTTGATTACAGACTTGACACATTTTCACTTAACTACTTTATTTTTTTTAATTCAGATAGTTTTAGGGATCTCTATCTAGATATAAAAAACTTGATAGCCCTTGAAACTCATTAGCATTTTAAAGTATTTTAAAGAAATCTAATTTTACATATTTTATAGCAATTCTGTGGACTTTGCGTGTCTGACTGGGAGTAAATTTTGGCTGAAAATTCAGGGCACAACAACTTCTGCAGAACATTGCAATTAGACTTTTCAAGTTCTTTCTCCCCTTTAATTTCTACTTTTTCTTGTAGATCTGTCTTAGAAAATTACAATTCTCTTATCAAATTCAAAATTAAGTGAAAAATATACAGAAATATGTCTTCTTTCCTCTCCCAAAGAGAGGAATAAAACAATGCAAAACAAAGTCTCTTTCATGAAGAAACATGAAAAAAAAAGACAAATGGAAAGTAGACCAACTTGTAAAATGAGGAAGATGCGAGAAACTCATATGCATTTGTATATGTGTATGCGTGTATTCATTCACTTATCTATTTATGGATTTCTGCTGTTTAGATAGCTTTTTATGAACAGAATTGAGGATCATTGACCAACTGCTTAACATAAGCTACTTGCCTCTGAAATTACTGTACTCCAGACTGCCGCTGTTCTGCCTGCAGTTTTTCTGTCTAAAAAAGATGAGGTAAACTGAGAGGAAATAGCTTTTAATGATATATGTGAAATAATTTTTTAAAAGGATTTTTTAACTTATCACCATCATTTTTAAGTAACTAGATGAAGACAATGTGAGAACAGCATCCTTGTCTGATGTACAGACGTACATAACAAAACTTCCATTAGTTTCAGAAAAATCTCATTCTTTCCATGCACCATCATGTTTTCAGGTCTTTGGCATGTTTTTCCTTGCTGTCAGGCAGCTAGCAGTGTCTGAACTGCCCAGGCAATTCCTAACAACTTGCAGGCTTTTAGAAGTCAGATATTTTCAATGTTCCCAGTAAGATAAACAAAAGATAAACACTCCTCCCCATAGATTATAAAACATTTTTTAAATGGTTTGGTTTTGTTTCCTTTATGATTCCAGATCAACTTGAAGTGATGACCCAGGCCTTTTTTCACTTGCTATCTTTTTTGAAATCAAATTGAGGAAACCTAAGAGTCTGCTAAATTGGACTTTATGAGTAGATGTTCTTCTGTACAAAAAGTAGACCCATAAAAATCAGTTCCTTCATATTTCATTTATGTAAATGTAATGAACATAAGTTAGAATAGATTATGATAAAAGGCCAGTATCAATCAACGAGGCAATGCTTTTGTATAAGCACATCAATGAAGTGAAAGGAGTGCATATGTTTATGTAGACTCTGTTTGATGTAATACTACAACTCATCTACCAATCTCCATCTCTGACCCTGACATTGCTTTAAAGAACACAAACAGATAAGAGTCAGGAGGTTAAAAACGTTAATGATGTAAAGTTGTGTTTACTGAAGACTTTTGACAGTAACTTTTAGGTGTTCCACCTGTTGACCCCTAATTTGAACTGCTTGTCAAAAGACACCACATGAATCCTCAGCAAGGGTTACTTTTTCTGCAAGATTTTCCTATTGATTTCTAAATAATTCTTAGTCAATGACCTCATTTCGCATGATAAATAAAGTTTGGGATTTTTAAATTCTTTTTCTTTAAAGTCATATGGAGTGACTCACAGAATGTAAAGTTTTAAGTAAATTTGGGTACAAGTAATCTTTATCCACTAATTACCAAAAATTCAGGGGACTTGCCAAATAATTTCCTACTGGAACTGCTTCTCTGGATGTTTTTAAAAAAAAACCCCAAATAACAAGTGGAATATCCTCATTATCTTTCTTTGGGTAAGAAACTAATTCTGGATTTTAAGCTAAATATCCAAAACCACTATGTGATGCACGCACAGCTCCCCCCCCCCCACCCCGTGGCATCAAACATGTGAAGAGAAACAGCAATGATAGAGATACAAAAAACCCTAATTTCTTCTCTGCATTTATTCCATATGAAAAAATGCTTTATTTCAGCTTTGTGGATTATTGGGAATTTTAGTAAACAGATTGTACTTAGATTATTGATTAATAATTTGATTCACACATTTTTTGATTCTTGTCACTTTGTGGCAATGACATATGAGCCATTTGGTGTTACTTATCTAGTCTGGTTAGGTAAATATGACTTTTAGAATTAAATTCTGGATGCAGAGAAGCTATTCCAAGTTTGTGTTGCACTAACTTTTGGATACAGACTGAATTTGCTATTTTTCCCCAGCTCTTACTTTTGCTAAAATGTGGAAAATAGTTTATAGTTACCTAAAACTAAATCTGCAGAAATTCTAATGAGAGGCTATCTCATGGCGTGTCTAGCTAGGGAAGGCTTCTATGAACTTTCTGCATTAAATCATGGGTCATAAAAAAAAGAGAGGAAAAGGTAGTTTATCTCTTTGGTGGCACCCAAAGTGTCTGGGCACTGAGTAAAACACCTTGTTTACAATGATATGCATACATAGCCAGAAAACTATTTTCTACAAACTGTTGCACTCTTCTGGCAAGAGAGGTTAAAGTCTTTTAGTCATCCTACCATCGGCCAGCTGGTCTCTGAGTTTCCTAGCTGGAGAAATAATACAGAAACACTTTGACTTACTGTGGCATGACACAGCTGAAAGCATGTTGGCAGAGTATGAGTTCCTGTGTGGACAGTTAATATAAAAAAAGCTTCTGCGTCACCACTTCTGCTGTAGTCAGCATTACTAAACCCACGTAGGGGTATTTCCTGTGACCAGCCATGGAAAGAAAGGCTTTTCAGTGCCTACCAGGGTGAGCTATAGAAGGGACTTTGAAAAATGTGAATGATCCCCTTAGTACTGGCTCCAGGCATCTAAACCAGGATAAGCTGTTTAAATCCCTTTGTACTCATCATCCACTGTGTCTCTCCGGGCCCAGAAACAGAAAAGAACACCACTAACCATGTGATACTCCCTTTGCTGCTGCACCTGAGAGCTGTAGGCACTGATGGAATGAGAATCCAGTCCTCACCAGCATTAGGTTTACTTGCTGAAGTTGTTGCTATCTTATGCTGATAAAGGAAAAGGCATATTCCCCAGAGATTTAAAGCAATTTAAATATAATAGCACTTTCAAACACATATTAAAACATATGTGAAGTTTGAGGCAGTAACTAAAGGCTACCACTTACTTTAATGTCTGGGTCTGTCACATGGGTTAAATGCCAGGATTCACACCAAACTCCCCTTTCTCCCTCAGCTACAACATGGCTTTCCAGGCACAAGAACTTCCACATGTAGTAGGGAGGAAAGTAGGCAGTACTGATGGAGAAAAAGTGAGATCCATACCCAGACCAGGGCCATCATAGTCACAGCCAGTTGCACCACTTGGAGCAAAAGTGCCTGGAGGACAACAGGCAGCAATAATTAATTTATATTTGTTTCTATCTCATCAAGTACAACAGTGGCTATTCTCTTTCACAATAGATAGACTGGATATTTAAAGAAACTTACTGCTAACCCAAAACTGAAGGAGCCCTGATGTTTCAAATTTCTGATCTTTTTTTCTGAGGTTTTGTGGAGACTTTTAACCTCAATTAATATGTTTGGCTCTTAATACTTGAATCTAGAGTGCCATTCTTTCATCTTTTTATCTTTTTTAAAATGCTAATAAAAATAAGAATATGTCATAGGACCCAGACCAGAGTAAGTCAAGAGGTCTGTTTTCTCTGGTCATTTGTCCCATGAAGTGGGAAGCCAAAACTGGAGGACAAACATGACAGAATTGTGCTTGCTAAGGAACAGGGCCTGGGCTGCAGGCAGAGCAGAAGACAGCAGCCTGGAATTCTTAGTAAGAGAGCAAGAGGGTTGTTACTGACAGCAAAGTGATAAATGCTGTTAAAACAGGAAGGCACATTTCTCTCTGTCAATTAAAATTGTTTTTTTATATTTAGGTTATTCAATTCTGCACTGGTTCTTACCAAAATACAACAATTTGCCCAGCTGCTTTGTCAGGAAATCTGTCCTTGCCTTTTGCCCAGGGGCCTTTCTGATTTCAGTAGTATTATTTGTATTAGTTATTATTACTATATTGTTGACAGTAATACCAAGAGTACTTTTTTTCAGATTTCAGAGCCTCTACTGTTTCCTCAGAGGTCAAGACTCTGTGACTTCAGTCAGTTCTAGGAAGCCTGAGGCTTGCACAGAGAGCTGAATCCAGGTAAGCTGCTGCTGAGAATCAGGTGTGCCTGAGCTTTAGTGTCTGATAGTTGTCAAGTGGGAAAGCTTTTGATACTCACTGCTGCCTTAATCTACAAGCATCTAGTATTTCAAACTCTTTGCAGGGGATTCACAGTGAGCTATAGACAAATTTTCACTGTCAAGAGGGACAAAAATTCTCAGAAGCATCCTCTGCTTGAGAACCCTGAACTTTTTGGTGTGAGTGGGGCAGAGCTTGCTTTCTGTGGGGAGAAGTAGAAGAACAGCATAAAGACTGTGAGGCACAACATCCTCAGTTAGACAGGTCACCCTGTGTGACACTTACTCTTGACTGAATACACCTCAAGAAGCATTTTACAAAAAACTAAAGCTGTTAACTGCATTTGTCAGCAGTTTTAGGGCTCCTTGAAGGACAACAGAATTTACAACTAGAGCTGTGAAGGGGTAATCTAACTTGTTATTATATCAAAATCACACTGGAGATAAGATTGAATGTCACCTGAATATTTACCTACCTACTGTATAAATAATCCCTGCCATCAAACACAATGATCATGCAGTTACCAGATTAAAAATAAATCAATATAATTAATGTATAATGAAATGAATCAAAAAGCCAAGATTAGATTGTTAAAGTACTTTGTTACAGATGAAAGCAGAGTGCATCTCTTTACAAATAAGATTTGCCACCTTTGGTAAATCACTGTGATTTTGCTTTCTATAACAAAGTCAAATGGAAAAGAATGGAACTTCTAGTGACCCCTGTCTTTGTGATGATGGGGTAGTTGTAAAAACTAAGACAAAGAATTATTATTGTCTCTAAAACTTTTCTCTTAAGAAATAGTGTTAATCAAGCTGTTGTAGAAATGCTTATATGGATAACTATAAAAGCAGGACTTTAATTTTATTTTTGTTGCTGCTGTTATTATAATCAGTGATTGGTTGACCACTAAATGGTCAATATGAAAAAAATAAACAATCCTCCAAGCACCTCCTTTATTTTAATGCAATTTTCTACATTTTCATGTGTAGCACATTTCCCCTATGATTCTATATTTTTCTCAAAGATATCTATCTTGTGAAAAAACCTGTTTTGCAGACTTTTAAGTATACCATTTTAAGTATACTTAGTATACTTAAAAGTATAAAAGTATACTTTTAAGTATACTATTAAGTATGTGCAAAAAAAGGACACTTTTTAAAGTATAAGTTCAAGACTTATTTTCTTTTAACTCCACTGATTTTTGCATTCTGAGGAACTAATAGCCAATAGACCTTTTAGGTGTCATGAGTCTGCCGTAGTGTTTTTGCTTCCCTTATTCATCTCTTCTCCAAATGTCGTCATCATAGACTTTTCATGCTGCTGGTCTCACACAAGGACTTTGCTTTGTCATTTGTTTTCTTTAATCAATTTTTATCATCTCCCAACTGTAGCCAAAAAACCCCATCTGCTATATTATACTAGTCAAGGTCAGGATACACTGTTGATTTGCATGCTTGCATCATAACCTTTGTGGTATAATTGCCAATCCTTCAGTCTCAGTGGACTTTTTCTCAGCTACCCAGAGGCATTCAGGATGCCATACAGCTCTTCTTTCTCCACCATTCCAGTTCCATTCCTTCTTTCTTCCTTCTTAGCACAGTTAAAATTATAGCACATGCCCACATTAGCATATGAGTTGTAAATAATTTTTTTGATTGCAATTACAAACCTTCCATCTAATTGCAATGTCTTCCCTCTCATGGTGGTAAAGCTTCTTGTTATTGCTGAGCAATTGGTTTGTGCAGGTTTTGGGGTTTTTTGTGTTTTTTTTCTTCGAGAGGAACAACAAATGCAAAAGCATCCATTACCTTTGTATGAATACTCTCATGCAACACCAATTTGATTTAACTGCATGCTGTATGATGCAATGAATTGCTTGTGCTCTCTTGACTGGGAAGTATACTTTGGAACTCATTTTACCTGGGGATCTTGTAATTGCTTTTTTTGGATTCCTCTCTGAGTAAATTTGTCAGCAATTCTGCCCATACTTTCTTTCCTGTATTTGAATTTGCATCAGCTTTCCATACCATAAAGTTGAATTATTCCATTCCTAGGAAGAGAACCTTTGTTTTCCTATCTTAGAGGTGTGAGATATTTCTTTTCCCCTATTGTTGCTGGCACCTCCTCTTTAGGAGAAGATGTAAGCTTAGGAGGATTATGATACTTACTTCTAGGTCACTACAAGGGACAAAACTGCAATGACATGAAGGGCTGAAAGCAGAAGACAGTTATAGAAAAACATGCAGAGCTAGGAAAGGCCAAAAGTATGAAGTGGAGGACAACAAAAGGGATCAAAATTGCAGCAACAGTAAGAAGCAGAAAAGATATTAAGGATATTTTTCCCCTTTCTGCTTTCCATTTCTCCTATAAAAATGAAGAAAAACGGGAACAAAACCCCCACAAATCTACCAAGAAATAAAATACCACAGATGCAGGACAGTGAGTTACAGAACATTAATGCAAGTTCAATCTTATTTTTAATAAACACTTAGGCAAAGTGGAACTATTTGACAGGTGACACTTAAAAGCACTGACTTCACAGGAAGCCTAGAGACAATGATTACTGCCTTGTGAGCTAGGACATTTGGTTTCAAGCTCCTGTCTCAGATGAGAAGGAGATTTGAAATGCAGTCTGTATTTCCCAGAGTTTTATACTGTGGGCTGCTGGAGCTAAATTCAGACTGATATAATTTCTCTCTCACTGCTGTCTGCTATGCATCTCCATGCACACGTACTATTTCAGGGTGGAGGGATGTGCCTGCTGTAAGTGCTGTGAAGACACGTCTCAGTAGACCCAGGAGACTGGCAACAGTCAAGCTCTACAGTATTTGCATGCCCCTTGAGAGTGACTGCAGACTTAAGCACCACTTCATTGCATAGCAGCGTTAGGTACCTACATAGCAGTACAAAGCCTGAGCAAGCTGTGGGCGGGGTGAGGGTGGGCAGCTCAGGTCTACATACTAAAGAAGGTGGTAAGATCTGTGCCTAGTTCAAGTTTTTAGCAACATTTGAAAATGTTACCCAATTACCTCAACTGGTCTAATTTTTCTAGGCACTGCTAGGCTCAATGTTTGTTGATTTGTTTCGAAAAAGTTGGAAATGTTGAGGAGTGAGCTGTTTTAATGGGCATTGTGGAATACATTGACTGGCAGAGCTAAGGGAGACTTTTGTGCTTATATGCCTTATAGAAAAAAACACAACCAAGTACAGGTCAGTGACACTGCTGTGTGATTTATTACTCAGAGTTTTGTCCATAGCAGGAACGTAACTATGTTGTAACTTAGAGGGGAAAAACCCTAACCTGTTTTTATTTAAAAGTTTTCTACTTTTCCTAGTTACTCTAAAATTGTTCAGCTGTGATCAGCAAAGCAAGGACTTAATTTCCATTTATCTGTTATATAAATGTGAAATATGTTAAATATACGTGCTAAAAATTTTTCTCTTTAAACCGGCCTCCTAGAGAAGCACTGCAGCTGCGCAGAGCACTCCCAGCCCTGTCAACAGGAGTATTACCATGGCTTCAGTGGGAGCAAGGCCAAGATCATAAATCCAGGGTGAAGACATTTTTGTCTCTTCCCTCTGTTCTTGGTAATGTTTTTGTTCTTCTCCATCCAACATCATGCTTAGTCACCATCAGCAGGTAGGTTGTGTAATATCCATTCAGGGACAAGTGTACTGAAAACAGTTCCATAGGTCAAGGTCATAGCTTCACTCCAAAAGGAAAAACACTGCCCTAAAAGAACGCTCTCACTATGAAGGGTGTACTGAACATACAAATGTGTCCATGTTGCATTTGAAAGTTAGGACAACACCAAGGTTCATGAACATGTTGCAACTCTGATTCACATTCATTCATGTAGAAAGAGAGCTTTTTATTTTTCAGAACAGAATGTCTTGGGGATTATCTTCTCATAAGAATCTGGTGTCTGTAGTCCCTAATCTTTTTCAGCCTCAGCACCTGAAATCCATACTTAAAAATAAGTCTTTCTAATTATTACAGACCTTTAGAGGTGTTGGACACTACAGCTCCCTTTAAGAATTCTTTTTTTTTTTTTTGTTCACTGTGATGATATTGTAATATAAATATTCATAAAGGAACTTTGTACATTAAGAGAAGCACTAACCAAAGAGTAATTTGCCATTGTTGCCTCTAGAGAATGAGCATTAAACAAGAGTGAAACTGCATACTACTAGTGCTCCTCCCCGAGCCTATTCCTTTCAAAGTATACATACATAGCATCACAGAAAACTAGCTCTATAATTTAAACAAAAATTTAATTCCAGTAGACTTGTGAGTCTACTGGAGAAATGAAAGCAAGTGCAAGCTCTGTAAACAAAAGAAATACTAGTTGTTTGGTGGTTGGTTTTTTTAAATTGATTTTTTTCCCCATGGAAATACTTACATGTGATGTACAATAATAGCAGTGTAGTTTTATATATAAATTTGATACATGTAGTTTCACATTTTCTAACATTCCTATTCTATAAATTAGAGACAAGCCTTTCTTTGGGAACATCATTCACTGAAGTCTGTACTATATAGGCCTGGCTAAAGTCCCTTGAGATTGTTGCATGCAATTAACTGTTAATACTGTGGGTGTAGAGAGTAAGACACATGTTGGAAAACCCCTGAAGATCCAGTTGATTGTATTAATATTCTCATGAAATACTATAAGCAGTTTTATGATTTTTGCAAACTCATGGGCACCTAAATTACTGCAAAACAAATGCCATATAGTCTTTTGTATTTATTTTTAAACATTCTAGAGAGGAAATAGAAGTAGTTCCCAAAATCATGAGACCCCTTGGTTTTTTGCATCTGTCTGCCTGATACAGCTTGAAAACTTGGAAGGACACAAAGGTAGTTCTGTGTTACCACTCGGTACAATTTGTTTTCCTCCACTGATGAATGTCTTTGGGATTTTATTGGCACCAACTAGTTCCATGAACTTGACAGGGTGGTAGCCTGGCTCCCTGAAAAACTTTCCCATCATTTACTGTGCTCAGATTTTCAGAAGTTTTGCATTGCTCTTGGAACGAACCTAAAGGTATCTTAGATGTTAAGTAGCCATATTCCCTGGATTCCTTTTTCATTTAACATAGCCCAAAGCAGGGCCTTAGAAGGAATTTTGCAGCACTACACCCCTGGCCTCCTAAGGCCTGGAACTTGTCCCAGATGACCTTTCCACTTGGCCTAGTGTCACAAAAAGCATCAGCCTAAGCAGACAAAGGCACTTTGGGGTATGACAACTGAGTCTGAGTTTTGGCAGAAGACCAGTGTCAGATATCAGAGGGTATCAGATGGGCAAGGTGTTCAGCAGTGATGTGCAGGCACTAAAGACAAAAGACGTCTGTGTCTTATAAGGAAGAACACAACTAGAGGGCAGATTGGAGAAGACATTAGGTGAAGACATTTGAAGACTAAGCAACTGAATGGGCAGGAGCCAAGAGTGACTTTGAGTGGCAACTGTGAGAAAGGAAAGCAGAAGCAGTATCAAGACTTTCTTAGACTAGGATGAGAAGCCTGAAAAAGGAACAACTGGAACTGACTATCTGGAAAGGTACAAGTAAACAAGAGGCAGAACTGGGTCATTTGGATGAAGCATTGGGTCATGCATCCAGACTAATCTGTGCTTGTCCCAGGGGTAGAGGAGGGTTTTAAGCTAACCTTGCACTTGCCTGATCTTAGTTCAGCCCCTGGCAGAAATCATAGATACTGATGAAATGCCTGCAGGCTCAAGGGGAATAGCAGCACATCTGCAACCATGCCTATTTTATCTCAAAAGCAGCTTGGGATCTACACCAGCCAGGAGCTCTGTGGTTGCCAGAAAAACCTGTGGAGACCAGACAAGCAGCCTGGGTAACACACACAAACAAATACCAGAACATTAACTAAACATGAAACCAAGTGCACGTGACTTGGCTCATGACCTGAAGGACAGCATCGCCCCACTGCCTGGCTACACAGAAAGCCAGGTCTGAGGATAAGGCTGTTCTCCTGAGAAACTGAAGAATTTCACTTCAGGAATCATTAGCGAAAACATCCTAATTCCTTTTAAATCCTGAGAGAGGTTGTAAAACCACAATTGCACTCTTAAATTTTTGAGTGCAACACAGATGCTATTGGTTGGCCTGTGTCATAATGTTGGCTTGGGACATACTTCTTCTCTGCCACCTTGGATGTGAGATATTACAAGTTACGTGTGTGGGAAGGAAATGCAAAAGTATCCATTGCCTCCATTCTTAACTTGCAGCTTCTTTTGAATGGGACTTCTCCCTTTGTGTACTTAATTGGTACCTAGAACAGCTGGAAAACCAGTATAAACCAGGAAAATGCACATGGCTAGAGCCACACAAGTGCAGAAATATGTGTATGTGGGTGGTAAATCTGTTCTGGATTCCTGCTGCTGACATTCCACAGATCCCTTCGAAATGGCAAACTGTGCCTGTTTAATCTAAAGATTAAATAACAGAGAGCAGTAATCTCATTATTGGAAGTAATCTCATTATTGTGCTTTTTTGCATCACTTCTTGATTGATGCTTCAGAAGGTTCCTTTGAGCTAAGTTACCATTTTGACAATACAGCTGTCAGGTAAGGCACCCTTCTTGACCTCCATGCAACAGCTTTGTAAAAAAAAAAAAAATCCAAACAAACAGAAAACCCATACTTCCTCAAAACACACAGCCAAGGATTAAGTAACACCAATGCAACAGTGAGTTGCATTGGCAACCTTAAACTGGGACAAACTCATTTTGAGCTAAAACTTCAAACTAAGCTGTCATTAATTAGTAATCTCTAAAGAATGACTAGAGATTAGTAATCTCTAAAGAATTAGTAATCTCTAAAGAATCTCTAAAGAATTCTTGGTGCCTCTCAGTATTTCCTTATCTCTCCTGGTAGCAGCAAAAACATTCCAGATTGCATCAACTTTGATTATCCTTTAGATGAAGAGATTCTCCTTTGGCTAACCAGGATTACACTCTATGTGCCACTAGGACTTTGTCACTTAACAAACATCAGTGGAAGACTTGAATGCTACACAAAAGATTATAGCCAGGAAGAGCTGTGGAAGAATGATTCTTACACAAAGTTCTGCCTCTCTTTTTGTTCTAGGCCTTTCAGCATTGAGTCTTGCATTGAGGCACTTCTTAATTTATACCTGACTTCTCCTAGATTTAAGAGGCAAGAATGACAAAACATGAACCACAGAGAAAAAACATTTTGGAAGGAAAGAGGAAGTCTAACAGGCACTATAGTGAAGTGTGATTTATTGTAATTAGCCATTCCCATGTGATGGATGTGACAGCACCAATCCCACATGTAGCCCAATTAAGCTTCTTCAATCATCAGTTCATGTTTAGTTGCCTCCTCAATGTTGTTAAGTTGACGAAGCAACCATTCTCTTTCTTTCTTTCTCTGTGATAGAAGAGAAAATATAATTTAATTAGCCTAATCCGTTCAGATGACACCTGCTTTCAAAAACAAACAGAAAACATACACAAAAGAATTGTGACCAAGCTGGAATTTGGCTGAAGTTTTCCATTTGTTTTTAGCAAAGAAGCTTTTACTCTCAGAGCTGGCAAGTTTTCTTGAGTTTTCAACACACCCAAGAACAGTATGGTATGGAGGAAAAACCAAACCAGAACAGAATTTGATGGCTTCACACTGACATGGCAATGTTCAGAGTCTAACTCTGCTGCCTTCCTATCTTTTCTATAGGCTTTCCACAGGCCCTTTGCTAATAATTTAAGCTTCAGAAAATTGAGTTCTTGTGCTCCACAGACAGCCAAGACCTGCAGAACATATTATTCTGTGCTTTCCCCAGGAACTCATACACTAGTGGAAAGGACTGCACACAAGATCCCATTTGCAGTGACTGGCATTCTTATAAAGCACTACAGTTTGGATTAAAAAAAAGAAAAGAGTAGCTTTTGTTTCTCTAGTTTTAGCTGACTTGCTAACATTAAGAAACTTTAGAATTTAAATTACTGATTTCTTCTCATTTGTAAATATCTTCTAAAGAAAGATATATTTAAAAAAAAAAATTTCACACTAGGGTACCCAATGAGTCATACCAGCACACAAGCTGAAGCAAATTCTAGTTTGGATGTTTGCATGGCATCCCATCCACGATTAAGAATAGTATTACAGAGTCTACCAGGTTACGATCCAATTCATAGAAAGATGTCCTCACAGCTAAAGTTGTGGAAATATTCTATTAGTAAACTATTCCCATATTACTAGAAAGATCTGTATATTCAGCATTGGTAGAAGTTCGCATAACTTAGCTATTGCATAACTAAATAAAAGCCATTACCTGAAAAGTTTTATCAATTTTCTTCTTTCTGATTTTTGCTACCAGGGGATCTTTGATCCCTGGTATTCCAGTAACAAGCCATGAAGGTCCACTCTTGTGAGTTACTGCAGCTTCCACAGATGCTCTGGGGGAAGCTGAAGCTTGAGTTTCCATGTTTGGGACAACCTTGTGAGCTGGCTGTTGATTTGATTCATCAGAGGCCAGCACAGTGGAAAGCCTCCTTCTAGAAAATACAAGCCGAGAGCTTTGGCTTTTCTCTTTATTTAGTTCTTGCAAATCAAATGCTGTTGAAAGCCTTTTCGGGGACATGTGAGGGAAGTATGCATCAACACGTACTGATGATACTTGAGCTAATGATCTACTTAGATTTGATTTTGGCCTTGGAGATCCATAAACTCTCTTCGTGGCATCTCGGTCCTTGACTGACTGATCTGTCAATTCTGTAAAAGACGGAGTTTTTCTTGAAAGTATTGAGTCCACTGGGGTGCTGTGTTTCACCATCCTCTTTTTCAGAGATCTTTTAACATTCAGAAAAGAATCATCTTCCTCTGACATCTTGAAGTCAGTTTTATTGCCTTAAGAGAATAAGACTGTGTCATCATTCACGCTGCAAGAAATGCAATGCAATCTGCTTTTTAGCAAGCCGCTAAACCAAATCCAAAGTGTTCCTATTTTCATGTCTACGTTCTCTCTTTACATGGAATTCATCCTTTGTATAGATCACTGTTCAATCATTCGGAAGAGCGTGTTGAAAACAGAACATTAGAACACAGCTGGTCACACACCCAACACTAAATTCTTTCCCTGCTTCTGCATGAGGAGCTCCAAGTGTGCTAGAATTTTTAAAGACTTTTCATTAACTGTAACATCATTAAGACCATTTTCTCCTTCCAAGATCATTTTCTCCTGCCAAGTATATAAATAATATATTTCTGGGATTTCAGCTGCTAAAATTCTGTATGTAGCTGAAAACTACAGAGGGATTACCAGAGTGCAGCAAAAAATCAAGTGTTCTAAAGGGATGTGCAGAGAATTGCTGAGTTCACCCAGTCATCTCTTAGTCCAATTGCCATTTTGTTTCCTTTAATTCTTGAAAAGGGGGCTCACAAATCTCTAGTTCCCTCCAATTTATGTGGCACTTGGCTTACTTCAGATCCTAAGCTTTGATTCTAAAAAAATACATGTTCTGTGCAAGACTGTTTTCAACTGAATTTACAGCAATGCTTTTGCTAGTAGCATTATCCACATCCGTTTGCAAACCCCAACAAAAAGAAGCTCTATTTCTTATGCTTCCTACTTTTTGGGTAGAAAAGCCCAAGATAAAGATATCCAAATTAAGATATATTTAAAATAAATATCTCAATTAAGTAAGCAGTTAAGTATTTCTAGTAATTGTAGAACTCTTTGCTTTCATGAGATAGTTCAGATAGTTCATGAAGGTTGATTGCTCCATATTCTAAGGTGTACAGAGATCAAGGCCTTGTAGGGGTAAAATAACAGGGCTACGATGAAACAGGACACAGGAAGACAGGGAGATATATTTGCTAAAGTAAAAGGCATTAGTTCTCCATTCCTTGTCCATTCCTTTTGCACCTGTGTAGTGTCTAAGTTTTCTAGTAGAGTTTCATATCCACTTTGTGTTTCTAACACAAAGGAGGCAAGAGAAGGAGCACTGACTCTCCAATACAGCAGAAGTCAGGTGTTTCGTGCTTTGTTTGGTTTTTTTTTTCTCCTTAGAAAGAAGGAGGAGTACTCCATAATAATTTTTATTTGGATACCCACTTCTCCTCTCACTTCTTAGCAATGCTGGACTGTATGACACATAAGCAGTACTCAGTCTACAGACACTGCCTTTTTCCTTTTCTCTTTAGACAGACTGACTTCTTTAATCTTTATCATAAAAGCTTACTGGCAGTAAGCTTGCATGATTAAGCTTAGAAAGGGAATAAGAAGGGGTTTGCAGCTATCAATCATCCCCCAAGCCTATCCTCAGCTATATATTTTGATGCTTTCCCCTTCATCATTAAATGGTCAATTAAAAGCTATTTCCTATTTAAATCAGTTTTTAACAAATATTTTCAACCAAAGCTTTTGAGGAAAACATCAATGATTTTTTTTTTATTTCACATTTCTCTATGCTTTAGAAAGATACATATAAATAAGCAACAGATTTTTTTCCCTGCTGTAACACCATTTTAGATAAAGGAGAGAAGTTTAAAAACCACAGAGAAATATAAACTGTTTGAGAATGTCAAAGTCTACCACAGAGAATGCATTTTGCAGGAAATTTGACAAAATCAAGCATGCTTACCAGACCTAACAGGTTCTATCTGGTTGGTTGGTTCGTTCCTTCCTTAAGTTATCTGGTCTTAGCTACCTCTTCCCTTCTTATAGGCCTGCTCAACCTGGCCATCCTTTGCTGCAGACACTCCCTAATTAACACATTTAGCATTGCTCCTAACTGAATAAACTACTAAATAGAAATCTAGGGATAATTAATCATAGGAAAATGGACTAGCCAGCTTATCTGTTGCTATGTTAATTGCTATTTACTCTCTGCTGTTTGCTGCCTGTTTCAATCACAAAAATACCCTAGTGGTTAATTGGCTTCACATGGCTGCCTGAGGCACATTGAGGATGTGTTGCAAGATGGATGTATGTTGCCCTCCTGATTTTATTTTCTCACTGCTTTTCTTTCTCAAAAAAAATAAATAGGAAATTAATGTTAAATCTGCCATGAAAAAGCTCTTCTTTTAGGAAAATAGGTAGTGAAAATAAACTGAAAAACTGTAAATTGCAGTGTGGATTTCACAGTGTTTGCAGCTAACAGCTAATGACTGCATTTTATCTTCTAGCATGTGTTTTCAAAATATCAGCTTTTAGATAAAAATTCCATTGGTTTGAAATGGTATGGTTCAGGTGGAGGACTGTAATTTTTGTCAACAGAAAAGCAGCTGGACTGCACCAGTCCTGCTGAATTGCAAGTCAGCTCTGGTAGCTGACAGTAAACAGCTGTTATCACAATGCTGTAGAGCAAGAACAGGCGTGAGGGAGCATGTACACAAATCTTGGGGTAGCCCCTTTTGACAAAGCATGATCAGACAGACCTAATTTCAGGGCTTTATGTGGATGACCTGGGGTTGTAGAGTGCATCTAGTGCAGACAGAGAGACAAAGTGCTGATCTTGCAGGGGTTTCAACTATTGGTTCTAGGGAGTCTGGGCATTTCAAACCTAATCATAAACCACTCTCTCTTGCCACATTAGTAGTTGCCCTATGAATAGAGAATTGGAGCTACCAGTTCAATATTTAGAAGGAACAGTCTGTCAGTATATGGGGAACATTGCTAGGCAAGTTATGTGCCCCCAAGGAGCTGAAAGAGAGCTTGAGAAATGGAGGCACTTTACAATCACATGGATTGCACGAGTAAACATCTTGGAAATAAATAGTCTGTCCAGGATAAGCTATTTATTTCTTAAACTCCCCGGGGAAGCTCCTACAGGAATATTTTGAGAACTAAACAAAAACTATTTTGAGATACTTGTGGCTGGGCAAAAAAAAAAAAAAAGAAAAAAGAAAAAAAGAAAAAAGAAAATTCTCAGTCCTTTATAAACACAGACCAACCTTTACCTCATTTTGAATATTTGTAGTTAGTTTTGGTACCTTGTGGCTTGGTGAGCAAACCTACCAGGTCAGCCATACTATGCCTCACAGAACTCAGCAAACCAGTTCCTTATATAGTACAGAGAAGAGAGTGATGTCTTGACATGGTGTTGCAATGTTTGTGCTGTCCTGAAGTATCATGGGACATAATATTGCCTCTCGCAGCAAGGCAGTGATGCAAACAACACTGAGCAGCATGAACCTGCAGGAGAAGCTTTTTGGAGTGCTGAGCGAAATTGACGTAATTTTCCTGGACCCCTTGAAGAATTCATGGCCTTGCCTCCCAGCTGGTGCTTGGCACTCCTCACTGTGCTTGCCCTCACTTTTATGTCTTTTTCCATGGCAACTTACAGTCCATGAATGCTGTCTGTAGCTGCATCATCTTTATGTCTACCTTCCATGGCCTTTTCTGCAAACTCTTAAAAAACAACATTCGCCTTTTCTAAAAAGCCTTTATTTTCTCTTTTTTCTGAATCCTTGCCAAACATTCTCAACATAAAATTTACAAGATATGCAAGTTGTTCATGCTGTTAATAATGGCTTCTCTTATGTCCTACAGATTCTTTTTTTTATCAAGTGTTGGCAGGATGTTATAGAGAATAGGAAAGACATAACCATGTAAAGACAGAAAAGAGTCCAAAATTAACCTAAGCATGCAGAGCTCAGCATCTGCAGTGATGACATTACTTTGGTCTTAGTGTATCTGTACCCATGTTCTGTATCTGAACAGGAAACACCCAAGCCCTTACTTGAGTGACACCTTGAAAGCTTCTTGCATCTTTTAATGAATGACACATACTGTGTCCTGCACTCACATCTATTCATCATGAATAATTCCTTCACTCAATTTACATTCCTTGGAATGATCATCTTCATCTTTAGCACTGTCTACTTGATATTTTGAGCCATAACTTCATAGGTTTGGATCCTGCCTTTTGGCCTATATTTACACACTGTTCCTCTCATTTGTTGCATAATGCAAGATGGCGCTCAATTCTAGCAATATTATTGTGTGTCTCCATATATATTATATAAAATCTCCCACTGCTTTAGGTTTATGTCTTGAAAGATTCTTTTGTTGATCTCATTTTAGGAGATAATTTCATCTTCTTTCTAAAATTGTTCCAAAAATACAAAACCTGCATAGGTTACTGCATTCCTTTAAATGAAACATTAATTCTTAAAATTTTTACTTCCAAAACCAACAAAAGTGGGGAATATAATAACAGCACAGTGTTTTGTTCAAATTTCAGCCCTTTCATTCTAGTTCAAATACATGAATTCACTTCAAAGACATAGGATTTTGAGGAGGCTTCTTCTGGAAAAGGGAAAAACTGGAATTATTTTTCACTTTACCTTATTTTTCAAGGAATAATATACATAGAGGGACAAAAATGGACACCTTTCCTCCTTTGTCTTCTGGTTTGTTTTGAAAGACTGCAATTCTTCAATTGCTGCTCTTTTAATTTCTTTGTTTTCCACTCTGAGGATGTTGCCAAACAGTTCTTCTGAAGGGAACTTGTATTCTGAACCAATCCTTAGTTCATATGCTTCCTAACATATTTTCTTGAATTGGATATGTAATATCACTTTGTGAAGTCACAAATCTTGCATAAGTCTCCAAGCTAGGTGCTATTCAAGAGCTAGGTGCAGTCTTTCCTGGGCAGAACACTATGAGGCCCTCTCCCTGCTCTTGCAACTAGTCTGATGTTTTTTGGGTGTAGAGGGTGATTCCACAAAGAAGTACATAACAAGAAATAGGAGGTGGTAAGAAGAGATCAGCATTCTACTATGTCTGATGACCTGTGGTGGGATGACCCTTGTTTGAAGCATTAGAATGAAGAAGGAAGAGCCAGAGGAAGCATAGAAATGGTGGTGAGGAGCAAAAGGAGAGTAAAAAGAAGAAATTAAGAGAGAGATACAAACATGAAAATGCTTTCCCAAATTTGGAATCATTGAAAAGATTAAATTAGAGGAAAGATGAAAGGAGTGGTCAAGACAAAAGTAAAAATAAAAAAGAAAGGAAATTAAATTGTTTCCTAAGTGATTTAGAAGACTGGGGCCCAGATTACAAATTTATGGATGAAACGCCATAAAAATGCAAATTCACATAAACTGTTTTTCCTGTGTCTGAGTTTTGTATATAGGCAAGTCAATAACGAGTGCTCTAGAAGTGCTGATGAGACCCAGCTGCTTAGTAAAAACAGGAATGAAACATTTCATTTGTCTATGTGAAGTCTAAAACCAGGTTCATTCATTATAAGGGAGCCTTATAATGAATGAACCTCTGCAGAAGAGTGCCTCCTTTGGCACTGGAAAGCATTATGGTACAGTGGGCAAACAAAGAAGTGATTCTGTCCCAGTAAACTCCTTGGACAGCCATAGACATTGAAATGGAGGTACTGTAACACTCTCTGTGGACTTAATCTCTTCAGTTATGTGAAACTGCACAGAGGAAGCAGTGCAACTTTTCAAAAGCACCTCAGCACTATTTCCACTTATTTCAGTACAATTACATGTCTGGGCACCACTGAGAATCCTGAGTTTTGTGACAGGGTAAACAATGGGGACAGGAATTTTATATATGTGTTTGGAAGACACCTCAGAGTAAAACAAAAAATAACAGAATAGAATAGAAAGGAATAGAACATTTCAGTTGGAAGGGATCTTCAATGTTTATCCGCTCCAACTGCCTGACTACTTCAGACTGACCAAAAGCTAAAGGTTGTAATAAAGGGTATTGTCCGAATGACTCTCAAACACTGACAGGCAAAGGGCATCAAGCACTTCTCCAGGAAGCCTTTTCCAGTGTGTGACCACCCTCTTGGTAAAGGAATGCTTCCTAATGTCCAGTCTAAACCTCCCCCAATGAGTGTGGCTTTGAGCCAGTCCCACACATCCTGGCACTGTGTACTGGGGAGAAGAGCTCTCCCCCTCTCAGGAAGCTGTAGGGAGTAGTGAGGTCACCTCCCTCTCCCCTCTCAGGAAGCTGTAGGGAGTAGTGAGGTCACCCTTCAGCCTCTTTCTCTCCAAACTAGACAAAACCAGTGTCCTCAGCTAGCATGTCTGCCTGCCCCTTCACCAGCAAAACCTTTGCTTAAACCTTCAGAAACAGAGGACTATATGAATCCTTTGTAGTCTATTAAACAAGCTTTTCAGTGCCTGAAAAGCATTATGTATGATCTTGCTCATCAGCAATTTTAAAGCTTTTGCCTTTTGGAAGACTTTCTTCACATGTTATGTATGGTCGTAATGGGAAGTGGTACTTTTTCTAGTGTTGGAGCTTCCCATTTTTCAGTGTGGCAATGACGTTTTCCTGGCCAGAGGCAAGATCAGTGTCTTTATCTGCAGTGTCCCGAAACAGACCTATGTATGGCATAATTTTCACTCCAGTCTGATCATAGGAGCACCTCATAAGGAGTCTGAGAGGAAGGCTTTAGGGAATCCTGGATAAAAAGGTTTAGGGATTCCATAATCTATCCAGAAAAAAAAAAAAAAAAGGCTTTGAACTAGCAATACAGTGAGTCATGATTTGTGCTTCAAGTTATATATTTCTACAGGTTTTGGTTATGACTGTTATGACTGGACCTGTCCAACTGGACAACAAATCCAATTTTGTGTATTCAAAACCACGATCTTGAAATACTAACTGGGTTTCGTGGCTGCTCAGAAAGTCAAACCCTTATTTAAATGTCTAAGTCATCGTCCATATGATTAATTTCAAAAAGAGTTTGAGGAGCAATGAGACTTGGCTCTTTGTCTCTGAACCATTTCAAATAGTCTTAAAAGCTTTTAATATGGGTATTGGTGTTATAAACTTTTCACCAAGGTCCAATTGAAGGCAATTGGAAGTAGTATTCTAACAGCCAATTTTTTTTCCTTCTTTAATGTAACAGTAGGACTGAAGAAACAAGTTCCTTAAGGAACACACCTTTATGCCTTATAGACAAGTTCAGTGCCACATCCTCCCTCTGTTTTGACCAGCTCTGCCCTCAGATACAGTGCTTGGTGTCTATGTGAAAGGAGTATTAGTTTGTACACTATAAAGATGCTACAATATTAAGATCAATTTTAAAAGCTTAAGGCACTAAAAATTGTTGCCTCTCTTTGTTAAACAAGGTTATAATACACAAGTAGCCAGTCAAAACCATTGTGGGGGATGCCAAATTGAAAAAATTAACTATTTATAGAAATCTGGAGGATCAAAATTTGACTTCAGAAAGTGTAATTACCTCAGTAGCAAGCAGTCAGGTATACTTTAATAGCAGCAGAGGTCATTGACCTTGATAAAAATCAAAGTGTTACCACCTGCCTTTGTAATTAAGGCAATAATTCCTATTCAGTATATGCTTATCACTTCAGCCTTACCGGAGTGACACAATGTGTTCTGTCGACATGTTGTTTATTCACTAGTCGGTGTCCTATACACTTTCTACATGTTTCTACACCCCAGAAGTCAATCTGAGTTAATGTTCAACTGGGACCTTTCCTCAGCAACTTGCTGTATCTTTTCTGATAGAACTGCTCCTTTTTAATTATGTTGGCAGAGCTACTGGGGCGCACATAACAGTGTTGCCAAAGTTCAATAAACATACAAAGTAACTATAGAGTTTGGGGGAAAACAGTCTGTGCTGCCTTCATGACCTTTGGCAAGCGTATGAGCCCAGTTTGGCCAACGCCAAACAAATGTCTAGCTTCAAATCTCTCAGCAACCAGAAAACGATGGATTTGTTTTACTTTATTACATCCAGTAGTAAACTAAAAATGTTGTGTTTGTGCAGCGCAGTAGTGTGGCCAGACTAAGTGTAGTACTGTGCTAGAGGTAAGGCCAGGTGAATATAAATGGCTCTTTCTTGTTACGTTAGAATTGTGGAGATGAATCCCCAGGTGGTCTAAGATGAGGGAAACCTAATTAATTCATTGGAGTTCCACTGACTTAGTGGAGCAGAGCACTTCTGATATGCTTTGTGTGTGATGGTCTAGTAATTTATGTTACACTGCCTCTATAAAAGCCATCATTGGTACCTTCAAACTGCGTCTTGCAAATGAAAAAGTAAATATTCTAGATAATAATGACTACTTCTTCATCACTAGCTCCTTCTGCTTCTTCCTTGCTAGCTCTCTATGCCTAAATCTCGTAACAGTTGATCAATGTCTGGTTATAAATATAGGAAAAGCATAAACCTGGGAGACTCATATTAAATGTAATATTAAAAAAACAGTTACTATTCTCTGAGCTTTTAGCCTGGAAACCTATGCAAACTACTGCTGAAGCTGACAGCAGAAACAATCTACACAAGACTGGGTACTTAGGATCAGAGCAGGGCTCTGAAGTAGCCTGACTATACCTCAAGATTGCCATCCTTAAAAGCTCTCTTGACAGTTTAGAGGGTTTAATGAGAGCCAAAAAGGTCACAGACAATCTCTACTACATAGCTCACTTTACAACTATGACTCTTTTTTTCCGTCACAATGGCCCAAATGAGAATGGCCCAAACAAGAATATGGTCCATGATTTGATACCTGCATAATTGTTTCCTTCCATTGAACATCATGTTCTGCCAGCAGAAACAGGGCATTAGGTGACCCACTACTCTAGGGAATGGCTACAAAACTGGAAGACTTTGGCATAGATACAATGGCAGTGCACCAAGGTATGCAGTGGACAATGTACACAATGTTCTCATTTTCTATTCTCCCCTCCTGCCTGTTTGAAATCAACAGTATCCTCTGGTAATAGTTTTGGAAAAGAACCTCAGTTTCAGTCCTGGGTGCTTTATGCTATGGAAATGCTGTCTCTCTGGAATTCCTCATGTCCAAAAGTGTTACCAGAGAAAATAAGCAATCTAATGCTGATACTGCCTCATTCTTTAAGCAAAACGAATTCTCATATTCTCTCTGAAGTGATTCAGCTGTGTAATGGGGCATGGCAGAAAAATGTTTCCAAGAAATTATCTGAGTCATTAATCCAGAACATACACTGTCTCGTTAACAAATGTGTCTGTGAGAGCACATATTTTATACACAAGTATAAATAGGTATGTGTGTATTTGTGTACACAAAATCCCCAAAAACAACACTGGAAGGGTTACACATCTTAGTATTAAGAGAAAACCTTAAAATACCAATGTGGCAGAATAGGTACAATGCAAGGGGAATGTGGCTAGCACAGGCCTTTCTCGTGAGAACATTTTGCTACATTTCATAAACAAAGATAAAGTTTGGATGTTTTGCAAACAACGTCTCCGGATTAGGTCAGTTCGGGCTTGGCCAATTGGGCCTAGGGGGAGGTCTCGGGCCGACCAATCTGGGTGACCTCTGAAGACTCTATATATATGGAAATCAAAATAATAAAGACACCTTTTCTCTTTCCTTGTCTGAGAACCTGGGTAATTTCTCAGCTAGCGGCTCAACAGCGACAGGGGAAGGATAGATTTTCAGTTTATTTGCCTCCTTTTGACTTTAGTGGAGTTATTCTGGTTTACACTGAGGAAGGTCTGGCATGCTGTCCTTCAGAAGGGGAAGACAAGACAAAAAATGGATATATAAGGCCTCAAATACTTCTCACTAATGTAAGGCAAACCAAGAACAGTTCCATCACACTCCCTGTCAACACAGTAATTCTGTACAACTCACACTGTGCTCTCTAACCTGCAAGAAAAACACCTGGGGAGACTTCGTCTAGCATTTGGATTAAAATCTCTTGCATCTGGGGGGATCTTGCATCTTGCATCACTGGGGATCCCGCATTTCCAAGTTGTCTCAGGGCATATCTTCATGGCCATTAAATGAGGCACCTGAGCACCTCTGCTTCTGCTCTGAGCTAGCCAGATGGGAGTCTGTCATTTGGAAGTGGTACAATCAAATTACTTTGAACTACCCAAGCTTAGCAACTCTCTTGTGAGGCATGTTACCTGATAAAACTTTATCAGTTTTCAAATAAATTTTAAGTTAACCTAGGCAATTTTGCATTTAGGTTGGCTCTGTGTCTTGCACAACATAAATTGCCTACAAAATCTTGATCAATAATTTGTGCCTTGTGGAAAGGGAGAGATGAGTTTCCCCCTGCCGTCTTCTGGTCTATGTGGCTGCTATTTTGCTGGTTATTACACATTTACTTTCCTCTGCTTGCACACTGAATGGTACACTTGACCCAAGCTGGCTTCCACTGTGGTCAATACAGAAAATCAACAAGACTCACAAGGGAGCTGAATTGTTCCCATGAGATTCTTCAGTGCAAAGCAATTCTGAAAGCAGAATCCAGCATTTCTAGAGGCATGTTCATAGCCTGAAAACTGAGAAGCTGTAGCTAGACCTTCCGAGAGGCAGCTTGGTATAGAATAATGAATGCAACTTAAAAGACAAACAAAAAAAATCCCAAACAACCTCCCCCCCGCCAAAAACCAAACCAAAACCAAAACAACAATCTCAAACAGCTGATTATTCAAGCAATTTTTCCCTTTATTTTTAATTAGATTCCAGAAATTATAATAGTGCAAACACTCAGTATAAAAGTTGCAATAAGAAATTTACATTCACGTTTAACATTTCAGTCCATTCACTTTTTAACATAAAAATAGGACAAATATTCAATTGCTCTTCTCAATTTAACAATCCTGAAAAAGACTGGAAGGTACTCTACAATAATATATGTACATAAAAATAGACCCGTATTATCAATGCAAATCTATCATTAGAAGTTACCCAGTGTTAAGTTATTGTATTGTACTATGTATATACATATATATATAGTATATAGCCATAAAGATAAAAATATTATTTGTTGGTCCAGTGGTCTATAACAGTAGGAATAATGACATCTTGATTTACTAGTCCATTCCTTAATGCTACGACTATTCATTTTACCTATGTAGATGTTTCTTTTATGACATAGTAGGCCTCTTCTTGGTCCCTTTGAAGTCGCTGGTAACATCCCATTTGACATGGCAGAGAAACAGACAGTAGAATAAGGCCTAATCTAAAAATTCAATAATTGTTGAAGTTAATATTTTCATTAATTTTACTGGGCCATAAACAAGACTAAATGTTCTACTGAAAACTTTTATGCCAATAAATACAGAGAATAATACATTTGGTCTTCCCATATGTCTACCTGATGCAAATAATTCTTTTTTCCACAAACTCTAAGCAAATATTTAAGTTAGTTCAGAGGCAATGCAGAATTTGCTGCAAATATCTGCAGGTTAAGTAGCTGATAAGATTTGTCTTGCGAAGTCTTAGTGAATGTTTTGA
Source organism: Entomyzon cyanotis (assembly GCA_024500445.1). Lineage (NCBI taxonomy): Eukaryota > Metazoa > Chordata > Aves > Passeriformes > Meliphagidae > Entomyzon > Entomyzon cyanotis. The sequence continues at coordinate 79,816,447 of JAKEPQ010001005.1, read as the reverse complement.
TTCAACCAGCCTTATAATACTCCAAGCATGGAGTATTGCTTCTCTCTAATATTTTAATAAAGGGTGGTGTCCAGACACAGACAACACGACTGCTCTTGTAATGGGTTTGCATGTTTTTGTTCAACTCCTAGGGAACATGAATTAGGCTACCCCACTCTTGCTTATCTATGTCTCTTCTTTGGGCCCTTGAGCAGAGATGCTGCTCTGCTTGCTGCTGGAAGGCTGAAGCCTTACTGCCCAACTTGCTGCCAGCTGCTGGTGCCTGCACTCCCGCCATAGGGTATGTTTATGTGCCATTTCAGGTCTGCTGACACATGTACTGCTTCCTAACCAGATTATATTAAAGGTATTTCTTTCCCCCTATACATCTAATCAATAAAAAGATCAACTTTTTGAAAATGTATTTACTTTTTGAAAAGAAGAAGTTTGACAACTGTGTGACAGAGAACCTACAGAAGGATATGGTAAAGCAGGTCTGAGTGGACAGTAAACACCTCAACAAAAATATGATGCACTGAACAACTGAAGGTGAGTTAAGAGTAGAAGGGGCACCAAGTTCTTAAGAAGCAGTGTTTTATGAGCTTTAGGTCATATTTTTACATCCAAAGATGACTTAATGTGGTGTTAAGAGGCAGGTAGGTACGTCTAGCTCCTTCTCCGTTTATTGCTATGGTATTTGTTACATTTAAATATTTATAGAATGCTTAAAATTATGGATAAGCCTATAATGAACTCTCTGTCATCATATGTAGGCAGACTAGTTTTGTTTGTAGAAAATATGCTCTGTGTGGTCTTTTGCTTCCTAGCTTAGGCAGCTGAACATAAATTATTACGCTTCTAAATCTTTTCAATTAACAGATTGGAAAAATGCTTAGCATCTCATTTCTAAGCAGAACCTATGTACATATGCCAGCAGGGCAGAAGTTAACCTCCAGACAGCAGAGAGTACAAGGGACTTATCAACAGGAAAAAAGCCAGACAGATATCACTTGCAACACAAGTTTTAAGGGTAGGGATTTTAAAATATGGGTCAAATTTGACCAAATCTCCTTGAAACTGTGAAATATGTGTATTACTAGTGTTTTGCACCATTATCCACATTCCATGTGCAAACCAATGATTTGCACAGACAAACCTACACACAAGTATATTACGGAAAAAGAAGCTCCAAGAAGAGGTTTTTTACCTCTGTCAGGCTTCAGTGAAAATAGTATTATTGCTCTAAGATTGTCGGTATGGAGTTATACTAGGAAAGGTAGCTGTTCTTGGATTCTGGTATTTAGACCAGTAAGCATTGCTTTCTTAATGTATTCTGTAATATTTTTCAAAGCTATCACTTTGTAATAACCAGCTGTTTGAATGCAGAAAAGAAACTCTCCATTTGCTTTGTCTAAGTTCACTTTTGTGCAGACAACTAAACTTGTAAATGGGAGCAAGTTTTGCAGTCACTTTACTTCTTTTTTTTTCCTTATTGAGCCCTAATAATGTTATTGTAAAAATATCAAGAATTCTAAGTGAAGAAGGGTCTCTACCATAGCAATTAAAAATAAAATTATTTTGATGGCACAGGTTATTAATTTTCATTTACATTTCATTGAAAATTCTTGATATATTGCTCAAATGGCATTTGAAATGTAAGAACAATGTTTGCACCCATGTGCACTAAGGAGCAAAAAGACATGAGAAACCAGCTACGTAACTTCAATGTCCCAGCTGAAGTTTTTCATAACTGATGCCACCACTACAGACAGGTCTAGGATTAAAGCAGAAGGTCAGGCACTTGAAAGTAAGACACGACAGTGAGCACAACCGCAGTAATTAGCGCCCACAATGAGAACTGTTTGTTAGCTGTTTTACCACCAGCAGGCTAACCTACATCTAGTCAGCCTGAGAGCGCAGTTACAAGGTGTTTTGGATGGTTTTAGTGATGTGTTACATAAGCCTATTCTGAAGAGGAGACCAGCCAGCTTTTTCAGAGGCGCTGCAAACGATCTGAAAATATTTTCTGCAGAACTCAGCTCACTGTATGTGCTGAGCTTTCTAGGAAACCTATTATTCTTTATCTTGGATCCACATATACCTGTATATGTCCTTCCTCCATACAAAACTGGAGCACTTCTTTTATCCACACAGCTGTACTGCTAGTAAACGAAAGTAGGAAAGAAATTAATAAAAAATCTTCACACAGATGCAGCAGTTTTTGTTCCTTCAGTTTTATGCAGATGTGCCGTGTCTAATGCCACAGAAGGCATACAATGGGGATCCTACTATAAAGAAGCAAATACTCCACCATGCAGTAAGGCACAAGCAAAAGCAAGTCCTTTCAGCACATACACTATGTACATTAACCAATGCTAATTCAAATTCCAAGGTCCTTCCTCATTATCAAAAAATAGGCATTAAAGGTGACAGCACCCAACTATTTCTAATAATTCCTTCTGAAATTCTGAAAGTAGTTCACTAGGAGATCTTGAAAGTTTTTGTAAATGTGAACTGACACAAAACCACAGAATTTGATTTGGCCATGCATTTAAACACAGGCCTTATTTTTGCTGCACTACAAATCTGGTCAAGTACTCCCAGCTCACATACTCCTGACCTGTCCCATGTCATTGAGAGTGTTACCACTGACTTCAAAACACAAATGGCTTTTCAAGTTTTTCTTTCAGCAACTACTGTGTCACAGGCTTCTTTTTTTTGTTGTTTTGTACTCTTCCTAACTTTGCCCACTTTTTTCCCTTTTTCCTTCTTTTTGTCCTTGCACTGATCAGATTGTAAGTTGTATCAGGCCACCCAAGCAGCATGATATTTTGAAGAGAAATTAAAGACCAAAAGGCAGCCACTCCCTTATATGTACTTTTTCCATTTTTTACATTAATATGTTTATTCATGATTTAATTTGGCCTGAAAATTCAGTGAGAGATGGGATTAAAAGGAACAATGAACTAAAAATAGCCTATAGAGAATTCTGGAAAAAGTCAATAATAAATAGGGTTGGGGTACACAAGCAGTGTCCAGATTGTCATTATTCACAACAATTATATTACACTGAGATGTAAAACCCACTGAATTTGAGATGAGTTCGTTTATGACTGTTAGAAACCCTTAACTACTGTAATGAGGACAATCATCAGTACAAGGTAGTGGTTTTTCTATGCAGGCAACAGGGATACATTGTATGAACCCGCATCTTAATTTAGGATGACAAAAGTACTTGCAGAAGCTGTACTCCTTAGTTAACCCCCTACAGTCACCAGATTAAACAAACAAATTAACAGATTTCTGAGTCCTATTATAAAACTAGTTCAAATTGTAAAATACAAATCTGTATCCAAAGCAGAAAGTATTCACAGTCCACACCCTTTTCCCTTTGCCACAAAACTCAGTGGTATGCTCCTCCAATACTCCTCATTTATCATACAGCAATTATATAAATAATTTGAGAAGTAATCCTGAGTTGTAGTGACGTGGATATGACAACTTTAAAAACGAGGCATGCAAAATAACTTCAGAATTTAAAGTTTTATTCAGCAGCTTTATGGGAAAAACCAGGTAGAGGATTGGATATTGATTTCTTATTCCTATGTCACTAGTTGACATGGGCCTCAAGCTGTGGGTTAAGCTTTGATACCTAAGGGAAAAATTCCGTCAAGCGTGGAATCAGCACAGAACCCAGATGGCTCAAAGCCTGATAAACTCAATAAACCTTCTCTTGATAGTTTTGTTAAATACTTTCCGCTTAGCAATAGAAACTATTTGGAAAATCTGTCAAAAAATCTGACAGAAATAAGGCAAAAAAATTAATTTTTAAAATATATATATATATATATATGTATACACATACATACATACATACATATATATATGTATGTATGTATGTATGTATGTATCCAGGAAAATAATCTATTTGTATTATGTACTTTTCACATACAATAACTTATTATCGCATTAGAAATATACTCTGGGTAACGTTCATGGGCCAAGTTCACCTTCTTTGCTGTCCATAGTATTGCACCTGCATACAGCAACGATGGATTTGACACCTGGTCCTTCTTGATGACCATACTACATCAAATGCAGTATCAGAGAATAACCATTGAATGTCAGATATTACACCATTTTGAACTAGAATATCAGTTTGCTTTTATATTACAGTAAGTAGTTTATTGCTTTTAATGACCAGAAGGTACCTTATAAAGACAGCTTAGATGTTGATAACACTTTTCATATACTGTGTTATGGACCTTGAAACACTGAGGTTGGCAGATCACAATCATTAAGTTATTTTTCTTCTTTATTTGCTGTTTGCATTTTGATTTGCTGAATGCACATGCAACTAGTTACTTTAGCTGTGCCAGAAGTGATATGTCAAAAATATTTAGGAAAACTTACTGTTTTGTTTTACTGAAGTCAGGCATGAATGGCATGCAGTAGATTGCAAGTAAAACCAAAAAGACATCAATTTTGAAAGGATACATAATCTCCATGCACATGTAAAATGTCTCTTACAAAAATCATTAATTTTTGTTAAAAGTGTGCCTTCTTGCCTCTTTTTATACAAGTGCACATGCAATTACCTGTCCAAGCTAGAACTATTTACAAAATTCCATAATACAATACATCTTTTAAAGTGAATAATACATGAAAGGCCAATGTTTTCTGTTGTTTTTTAACACTGTACAAGATTAAAAATAAGGCATTATAATACAGGTTTATCACAAATTAAAAAACGTTGGTTTTCACTGTAATACAAAACTCTAACTTGAAACTTGAAAGAACGCTATGGCTAAATAGTCCTCCTGCCCGGGCAGAATACATACAGAATCTGGACTTGCTGATGTAAAGAAAATGCATTCTTTCTGCTACAAGCAGGAAACCAACGCAGGAAAATTATTCATGCTACTTAGTAATGTGTTCAGACTCTTCAAAGCACTGAAATGGCACGGGTCATATACTGTTTCCCTTCAAACAGTGACACCCAGCTACTTTATTTTGCCTTACAGATAAATTACAGGCAAGAGCGTGAAAGAGATTTACTTGCATGACCTACTCTTTGTTACAGTGCTGTAAAATATTCAGTTCAATATTGACATGAGTCATTGCTATAACTCAAAGCAGAACTTGGACTATAGAAGCTCAACTCCTGACCTTTACAAGCATTCTAAACTGGTGATGGCCTCGTGGATACATAAAGGGTGCAAATCAGCCCTAACAAGCTGAAGCATTTGGCTCTCAAACTCACAAGGGAAAATTTGTGTGTGTTTTGGTGAAGATAAGGGAGTGTCACTTGCCACAGTGGGAAGCAGCTATGAAAAACTATGCATTTTACAGGCTGGGTAAAACAGCTTTCTAGTCAATATAAATGGAATACATTTTAAAATATCCAGCCAGTAATTCAGTGGAATGTCAGTTTGCAATCTCAGCAGAAAATAATAATTGAAAAATCATTTGAAGATAAAGGTAGTACAGTAACACTTAGAAATTAGCCCCCAAGACTAAAGATCTCTGACACTTACATTCTTACATAAAGAATTAAAGACTTCAATTATTATTATCTGAACGACAAGACGTGCAAACTGATGAGAAATATTGTGCTTGCTATTGACAAACACTGACATGCCAAAATGGCATCACTTTGTTGTAGGACTTGTATCTGTTAATTGTTTCAAGCTAACAGCTGCACAATACAGTGAACAGAAGTACAGGAGGCTGTTCTGCCCACAAATCAACAAGTTAGTATCCTCAGATAAACATTAAAGACTTTTGGTTGCTGTGGGGCAGACTCCTTGATGGGGCTACAGCAAGGTTGCCCAGGCAAAAGTTACAGCTCTTGACCAGAAAATTAATATATGCAAGACAAGAAATACAACTGCATGCAATGTGATACAACACAACTCCCACAGAAATCCTTCTGATGATTTTCAGGGATATTGGAGTAGGTCACATACCATCTTAGGTAAAGTGCCAATAAAATTTTGATTATAATCTTCTCTAATTTGGCAGAAAATGTGCATTTGTGGGGTTTTTGGAAGTACTACTTCCATGTGTATTTCCCTCTCTTTCCATCTGTAAAATTTATTAAACATGTCATGGAATGCAGAAGAACAGAGAGAATGCGTCATTCAAAGGTGTCACACGGGAGTTGAAATTAAACAAATGTAGACAGAAAAGGAAAATTAAATTAATAGGGAGGGGATGCATAAGGGTAAGAGCACAGCTTCATTTTATCATGATTTCAATGGGTATTTAGCTTTTCCTGTTGAAATGGCTGCTGAATCCTGCCTATCATTTTTACATGATATTTGACTAATTTGTGCCTTAGCTGAACTTTTTTCATAATTTTGCACAGCTCAGTCCAGGACTACACAGTAATATATAGTTATCCCCACAGTAAAACCAGCAACAACAACAATAAAAAATATGAAAACCAAAAATGATAGGATAATGATAAAGAACTTAATGAGAATGACGTTAACCTGGTCTATTAGAAGGTGTCACTGCCTATGGCAACAGGTCCCTTGCAACCCAAAGCATTCTATAAATCTATGACTTAAAGTCTGGAAACTAAGTCCAAATACACCATCATTGATTCTGCAAGCTAGGACATACACACCAGCTTGCCTGCAGTACCAAAAGGCCGTCTGGGTCCACTCAACCTGCTCTGGGAGGCACAGACCTCATGCAAAAGTGAAGAATGAGAAGCTGATGATGGACTGTGACTGTTTGGTCCTTTCCATTCACCATGGAAAACATTCTTACAAAAGTTGTATGCCTCATGTTGGCTGTTGGAATAGAGGATCAGGCTTGGAAAATCTTTGGGCTAATTCAACTTAATTAGCACTTGCTAATAATTTAAAATATTAACATGAATAGTCTAAATTTACTTTGCTACATGATCTTCCAGTGACATTGCCAGGCTGGGAATGGGTCTGGGAAGGAGAACAGTCACAAAAATATCAGGAGAGGGGACAATTCATTTGTGCTCACTGTCCATTTTGTGATGAAAGAAGCAATGGCAAGATGCCTGTATCTTGAGCCTAATCAAAAGAATAACAAATAATTTCATTGCAAGCTTTTGGGTGGGTCAATGGGTGTATTTGCTTGATGTGTTCACATAGTACCAGATCTACAGCTAGGATCTGCAGATGCTTTTATTTTATTATTATCAGTGAAATTATACCAAATTTACCGATTCAAAAATTGTGTAGCATGGGCTCTTAAGAGAGTGGAACTGAGTGATTAATGATATTGCACATAATGCTTCCCAACTTGGTTAAATATTTAACTTACATGTGTGATGATTTAGTTCTTATGAACCTGTTAGAAAACTACTATGTGGTGTGCTTTACATGAATACCACTTATTCAATTTAGTTATGTAAATATTTGTTCCTTTACATCTGTATTCTCCACATGTATATTTTTCAATAGTTTTGAATGCCTCAAATCCAGAAATAAATTATTCTAGAAGAATAGCTGTGAACTGAATAGCTGTTAGGAAGATAAAGAAATGCAGTGACCTTATTCAGATCATTCAGGGTGCACATACCCTGTACAGTACAGTTAGGAAGCAGTTCTCAGGGTTTTATAGTCACTTTAATCCTACGACTAACTTTGCCAGCTTTGTAATGAAGCACCTAGCTGACAGGGCACATAAAAATTATTTTAAAACTCTGGTGGAAACCACTGAAGTCCCACAATTGACTGATGTGGAGAACAGAAATTCTGCAACATTTCTTTACGCATTTGCATCTGCTGACATAGTGCTGTCATATCATGTCCCTTTTAACACAAGAAATTACTGCTCCAAACCAAAACCTGATTAGAGGGGAATCTCTCAGAACCTTCTTTCCACTGAAATCTGTAACAAAATAAGCCCGCAAAAGGGATATGTAACATCTAGCACAAGAAAGCTTTCTGTTGTATAATCTTTATATTGTATAACCTTCATTCCAGAGTGGGATTTTTAGTTTTTTGGGTTGTTTTTGTTGTTTCTTTGGGCTTTTTTTGGTTGTTGTTGTTGTTTTTTGGTCTTTTTTTTTTTTTTTTTGAGGAGGATTTGTTTTGCCTGTTAAAAGGAAGTTTTGCATGTTTTTAGACAGTGTAAAGTTTTGCTTCCCTTTTGGAAACCAGTGAGGTTGGTTAGCCTGTGAGTCTCCATCAGGACATTCCATCCCCCCATAGAATACACATCCCTCAGCAGGATGACCTTCAACTGCTCCCACATGTGGAGTTGGACTCCACATTTCACATCCAAACAATCATTTCATCCTGAACATCCATGAACAATATGATATGGTCTGCAGTAAAGAAAAAAACAGTCAAAATATCTTCCTTTTTATGGAGATTAAGAGCAGGCCTTGCTCTCCTGGCACACTTACCAATGCTCATTTGGGCAAAGTTTGTGCTTGTTTCCCAGAATTATAGCTTTCTAAAATTGTACAGCTTTGAAGAGTGAGTCTGGATAGAATCAAGATATAAAAAAACTGTGGCATAAGTTTAAAAATCAATTAATATATAAAACTATGTTGGCAAACATACAAAACTAGCAACAGCAAGTTTGTCACCAGTACAGGACTATTCCATGAGCTATTTGAAATGGTAAAGCTAAATCCTGGACCTGAGCCACAGGACTTGTGCTATTTCTAAAAGCCTGAAATAATACCATCCTTCTTCTTCTCTGTAAATTCAGCACTGTACATAAAGGAATGTTTCTATATTGCATAAGCATATTGCTGTGCTTGCAGGGTGGCTCCTCTGTCTTGCACAGAGTCAAATGACCTACAAAGAGGCAGCAAATTCTAAGCTCTACCACTGTTGTATTTTTTTAAATGGAAAGAATATATATTGTTGTTCTGCCTAAAATTTAAGACTTGTGGTTTATCTACTTCATATCCTAGTGTCATGGTTTGATTGAAAGTTTTTGGAAGTTTTTGGAGCATGCAAGGAGAATTTTAAAAAATATGTAGGGTTCTGCAATTAGCTGAATCTAGTCTTCATTAATCTGCCATTGACTGCACAATAAACACTGTTCTCACTGTTTATGAGAGTTTCTCAAAGTCTTTCTGTAGCCCTGGAGCATAGTTTCTCAAAGTTTTTCTGTAGCCCTGGAGAGTCTCCAGGTGTCTCACATTCCATGGTTAAATGCAGCTTTGCTAATCCCAGGCCCAACAATGCTGGCTATGACAGAAAGAGAAATCTCTTTGCTATGTCACTGCAGGTGGATGTGTAAATAAATACACATTTTTATGTTTATCTCTATAAATCTCTATTAAGTCTACACAGAACTGTTTGTATATGTGCATATATAGATTAAAACATATATATACACACACACACATAAATAATTGCTTGTACATTTATCTAATTTTTTTCATGTACTGTTTAAAAATGCCAAGAAAATATTCCTCATTTCCAGAAAATCCCATTTTGACTTTTCCTAACAGAATTGCTAGCCCTTATATGTTCCATCCCAAGAGTTCATTACACAGTCCCCAAGTTCTCTTTGGTTGGGTTGTAGTGGTCCTTGGTTAATGCCATGGCCTATGACCTCTGACTTCTTGGTAAAAATTCAGGCAACCATTGCTCTCCAAGTTCACTGAGAGTGGCACAACCAAATCTCATTTGTTCTATGCCTCCTTCACAGCTGGCACAGAAGGAAGATAATGCAGTGTTTGGTTTGTGTGAGTGGCAGATGCTTGGCCTGCTCCAAGCCCAGGTTTTACAGTAAAGCTAGCAACTGATGACACCGATGGACAGCTGGTGCCCAGTTTTGTTTGAATGTTTGCTCTCCCATAAGGGTACATTTTCCGTTCTAAGTTTAAAGACCGTGTTTGGGAATTATTTCCATCAGCCTTTCCTTCCAGGAAATAGGTCAACATTTCGCCTTTTCCCTTAACACTGACTTTACCCCTGCACACAAATTCATAACTGCACCTTTTTAATATCCGCTGAACTTCTTCTGTCACCTGAAGACAGAAAAAAAAAAAGAACAATTACTTTTTCAGTCCATGTAATTGGCCACCCCTCTCCATTTTACTTCTCTGTCAAGAAATACACGTAAGTAAAATGGATTAACACCTACAGCTGCTCTCAGGCTCACTTAGAATTTTCTTTAAGAAGTAAAGATCACTGGCCAAACTGGAATCTGAGAAGCAGAATTTCTTGTCTTGAGTTAAATAAATACACAGCCAGATTAAGATCCGTCCAAAAGAAATATATAACCAAATTGTAAACTGAATCAGTTCCAGTGACATTAATTTTACTGCAGAAGACCTCTCAATCCCTGGAGATTAGACAGGTATTTTGGATAAATGACTGTAAGAGTTCACTAAGCTTTTGAGAGGCACACCATACGTTCTAGTCAAGTCCCAGTAGAACAACAATGTTCTTGGTCTGTGTCACCTCTCCAATCCAAAGTATCCAAGCAATTTTTGTAACTACTTAAAATGTAGTAAGATGCAAATGGACACAGATCCTTTCCTTGTAGGTCTTACGCAGGCAGAATTTCTACAGCACAAGGACTAGCAATGTCAGCATTCCCAGGCTTGCTCCAACTGTGTGCAATGAAGCAGAGAACTGTTTCTTCTGATGGGAATGGTTTATTTGAGGATTTCATTGTCTCCGAGGAGTTAAGCGTATAAGATGGAAAGCAACTATACCTCTGATGGTGAGTCATCTGGAGAATGCTGCCCTCTCTGTAAGAACACAGTGAGGCTGTGTTTTCTAAGTGGTCTTGAAAATGTAACCACATATAAAATAGGAGGTATGGAAAGTTTGCAAAGTTGTCTTAAAATGCACTCACCTGAATTTTTCCCTGCACTCCAGTACTATCCATCCGGCTGGCAACATTCACAGTGTTCCCCCAGATGTCATACTGTGGTCTTCTGGCTCCAATGACTCCTGCCACTACTGGCCCAACATTAATACCTAAAATTAAACAATGAGTTTGGTTTCAAACACTACAGCATATTATCCAAGGGAAACCGGAATCCTGCAAAACAGATTTGACACAAGTGTCTTAGAATTTTTTTTGTAATAGGGTAATATATGTTAACATCAAGGGGTCGAATCAGGGGGCATTTAAGATGACAGGAAAAGGTTTTTCACCCAAAGGGTGAGTGAGCATTGGAACAGGCTCTCCAGGGAGTGGTCACAGCCACAAGTCTTACAGAATTCAAGAAGCAATTGAACAATGCTCTCAGGCATATGGTGTGACTTGGGCTATCCTGTGGAGGGCCAGGAGTTGGGCTTGATGATCCTGATTGGTCCCTTACAATTCAGCATATTCTATTATTAAATTGATGCCAAGCGGACTTCTGCATTTGTAAAAGGTTTAGAAACACAACAAAGACATGCCTCAAGATATCTTATTAGAAATGCAATATGATAAACAACAACAAAAAATTTTTCTTCTGTAGGTTTTGTTTGTTTAAAGAAAAGAAGAAAAGCAGTGGTAGTGCAGAGTTTAGCTGTAAACATGACAAGCTGTTAAAGATCTTTAATTGTTTCCTACAACTTCCACTGCAGTTGCATAAAGCCTCTTAATGGAGGTTTTCCAAGTAACAGAAATAATGGTCTGGAATACACAAGGATTAAGGAAAGTATGTCATATTGGTTGTTAGTACTAGACAACTCAGATCACAGAGACACTGGAATAAGACAAAAGTATCTGAAAATGGCTCAAACATCTTTTTTTGGGAAACTGCAGAGCTTGATTCTACATTTCTGACTTATTGTAACACCTTGTTTGGAAGATAAAAGAGGATGTTCCTTCTGGGTGCCCTGAAGAGCTATAGGTACTAAACCCTGCATGAGACTGTGCAAGGGCTTTCCTAGGCAATTTATGGAGAAGAATGGGGGTTAGATATTTGATCCTTTGTGAACCTGGAAAGACCAGTTATAACAGAGTTCAATGAGAATTTAATGAGGGTCTATAATTATTAGGATGTACTGCTGCCTTTGGTCTTTCTCAATCTTCCACTGCTAGCAGCCTCAGTTTTCCCCCTGTCCAGCCCATTCTCACAATTCAGCCACAAAATATAGAGAAAGAAGCTGGAGAAAACTATCAGTGTTGGAATATGAAATGAAATGAGAACAGCAGTGGAAGTACCACTGGAGAGGAGCAGGATATGTGAAGAAAGGGAAGTGTGGAACTTGATCTCTGAGAAGGCTGAGAGAAAGGACTCTGAGTAGTAAGACATAGTAACATGTAAAGGATGGCATTGGAAGAGTTGTGTTGTGAAGACCAGAGAATTTGATTTGTTGGAGAAAACAGGACTGGTTAAGGTCATTTGGCATCTCTGGACAAAAAGCTCCCATTACACTTTTAATGCCAAAAAGCTTTTGCAGATGCAACTTAACTTAATAGTTAATACAGTAAGACCAGTTTTCAACAGCTTACCAAAGCAACACAGTGTAAGGAACAAGACTGGGTACAATAGTGTAAAATTCATGGTGCCCATGGTACACCACCTTTAGGGGTGCATGATGAAGTAAACACACTGGAATTGGACATAATTAAAATTCCTTAAAACTAATGTATACCATCCAGCCTGCTGACCTTCTACATGGATGTGACTCTCTCACTAATGGAGAATTTTCAGTTTTAATCATGAGTGCAGGACAGTTAATCCTTTGCTGACAGCAGGAAAAGCAAATGAAAAACAATCTTCTGCTTGTGTGATAATTGTAGAAATGTGACTTACCAACTCGTAGGACAAAGTCGTTGTAAGACTGATAGTTGATTTCATCAAGAACATCAAACATCTCTATTGCAAAATCTGCCAGTGTACTCAGATGAGAATAAATTGATTTTTTAGCCTAGAAACAAAATAGTGTTGCACATTAGATTTGTATGGTACTGAGATGCAGGTGAAATACCAAAGTGAAAAATAATGAGAAGCTCAAACAGATGAGTTAGGAAAATAATCCAACCAATTTTTCTGTTTGCAAAAGGAAACTTTGGATGGTAGCTACAGCACATGCATTCTTTTTTTCTACTATTTTTTTTTTCATCTCTCTCTCTTTTTGATTTCTGGGAAAAATGGAAAGCAAAGTTCCCATGGTAAAATGGTTCTGTTGCTAGAGAGATGCAGATGTTTGTTTTGAGTGTGACAGGGAATATAACCTGCTTTCTTACAAAACTACTTTGCCTGATGATTATTAATAACTATAATTTCTGCCCTCTTCTCCCTTTGGGGCTTTTGCTAGCTCCCAGCTCCCATGGGGTGCATGCTGTTCCCATTGACAAAATTCCTATTAGGTTTAATCCTGTGAGATACAGAACACCCCTATGTTATTCCTTTCCAGGCAAGCTGAAGGGAGTTGTTATAAGGTGTATCTAAATAAACTAAAGCAAAAAACCCAAAGTGGATCAAATGAAATGCTGAAGTATTAGCTTGTAAACAAAACCTCAAATGTCTCAAACATAAGAAAATAATTTTTACAACTTCAGTGTAATTAAACTGTAGAACCAATTTTCAGAGGATATTGTGGATTCCAAAACTTAGCAAAATGGTAACGTAATTCTCAAGCTCATGAAAGAAATATTTGCTACAAAGTAGTAAAAACTTAAGCAGCAGGTCAGAAAGTGGGAAAGAGAGGACTGCATATTTATACTGTAACTCATGCCCTCCCCCCAGGATCTACCTTTAGTTAGACTGAAGACAGGTTTCTAGAATAAACCTTTGACTTGACTCAGTATGACTGCTCTTATGTTCTACTCTTATTTGAATAAAAAATATTATTTTTTCAACAAATTTGCTCAGTGAAAGTGGGTTAAAGGTAGGATATGGTGAAAGAAATGTAGGGTCAGTGGCAGCTTCAGTAGGGTCTTGCACAACAGGACTGTGGAAGCTGGCATGAGATGAAAGCTTGCTGACTCTTTGCCATGATAGCAAGATTTTATAAATGCAGCACTTAACAGCGGCTGACAAACTTGAGAAACAGGTTGCTATTTGCTTTATTCACCTCAGTTTAAAAGGGTTGCTTCATGTGGGTGGGGAATTTACAAAAATTAGAGTAAAGTGCTAACAAAAATTTATGAAAGTCATCCTTGTGCCAGTCCCAGTTTTTAGGAAGGATATTTTTATTTACCTGCCTGGATGTCTGGCATTCTGCTTCTTGCAATGTGAACTAGCTAGCTCTACTCTTTTCCAGAATCACCAAGACAAAGGAAGAACAAGAATTAAGCTTAAAGAGCTGATAGAAACATTTCCAACAGAGAAGGGAAAAATATTCAGTGTCTGGAGCAGGGAGGGAGTAGGACGTAGTTTTATTTTATTTCAAATATTCTTTATGTTTCTTATCTTCCATTTCTTTGCTGTCCAATGAATGCTCTGTTTTCCTGAAATGCCCTTCAGGATTGCAGGAGAAAGGACTGGCAATAAATACTGAGTGCACTGCAGGTGACAGATGCCTCTCAATAGGATTAGGGCAAACTCTTTTGAACCTGCACTGAAAGAACACCACGAAGTTTGGACCCTGGTGAAGTCAGGATGCTGGTGAAATACAGACACAATAAATTTATATTGTGCAAAAGATCTACAAAGAGCCTGGCTTGTGTGGTGCCCTGCTGATGTAACTGGCGAGCAATTATTTATTTAAACATCAGAGGAGTAGTTACTGGAAAGACTGCCCAGAGCATCACAGCAAAGTCACTGTGATAGTGCATTTACTGGAGTCACCTGCTGAAGTCAAACTGCACAAACAAAGAGTCCAATAAAATATGGGATTTAAATACTTAACTTCATCAGGATACTGGGCTCTTAAGTGTATAAATGTCCTCAGTAAAGAGCAAAATGAACCCCATCCACTGCTTTCTGCTTATGTCCAAATTCTAGCATGAAATTAGTGATTCACAATCAGATTCTCTGTTGAAGCTGAGACACTCCTGGCTGAGGGCAGACCAGAAGCATTTGAGTGTCTTATGGCTCCCCATGGACACATATGACTCCACAGGACTGCCCAGGGACTGTGTGAAGCTGGCAGTGATCATCTGTGCATGACAGGCCAACCAGGATTATCAGACTTCTAATATATAGGTGCATGCTGAAGAACTATTGGGAAACTGTCAAGAAGATGTGAGTAATTTCTATTCATTTGCATCACATGAATAGTAGGGAGAGATCACAGAAGATCTGAAGCCCTAAGTTAAAGTAAAAATCATTAGTTGTTTCATATGAGATCTTTCTTTTCTGGAATACTGAATTTTAAATGAATTCTATATGTACAGAAAAATTTGCCCCAAGATTTAAGAGGAAGACAGAGTACTGTACAAGATCTTCCGCAGTGATTTAAAATGCATTACTATCATAAGCTCAGAGCAGTATCTTCAGTATTGGACTAACTCAGCTGACCCTTCACTCAACAACTGTAAAATACGAGACAAACATGTTTCAGTTTTAGAACATATGCTGCTAAGGTTACCCAATAACACAGTTGTTTTGAGGATTATAGTTCAAAGAACATTTATAGCAGACACACAATTATGCCATTGCCTGTTTGCCTCAGATCACACACTGAAAATATTCAAAGGATCAATGTTTTTTGCCTGTCTCAAAACCCATGAGTCAAACATTTCAGGATAAACAGAATTTTTTTTTGTAATGTATAGATTTATAAGAATGATACAAAGGAAAACATCAGCTGGAAATACTTTGCAGACCAGAAAGTTAGCTGCATGTGATATACTCCAACATGATTCTAACAGTTGATTTCAATGTGGTCTTGTTTCTTATCTACTTAGCAGGGATAATTGTTGCTAGAAAGTCCACAGGGCATCTTCTGGCCTTTTTTGCTTTTGCCTTCTAATTTCGTGTTATTTTGCAATGCCTAAACCATATGCCCAAGTGTATTCAACGTTATGTCTACAACATATGTACACGCATATCAGAACAAGGGAGAGGTGTCTGGAAATTCTGGACAGATGAATTACAGGATTGCTTTTATTTTCATTCTATTCTTATTAATTTTAAAAAATTTTTGTGATTTAGTTTTATTGGCATAAATTCTAACATGCATAGTACCCTGTACATAATAAATTTAATTTAATGCCCACAAGGTTTTCTGAATTTCCAGATTCTGCTTGCAAATCTAGGAAATCTCTGTTCCAAGACAGTAACTTAAGGTAAGAATAACACTCAGGAGTAGTAAGGAGGATACAGAAGAATTGTGCCCCAGAACTAGTGGGTTGGAAATGACTTTGACTTTTTTTATAACTGAGTAATTAAAGAGGTAAAAAGACTGCTAACAGTAGAGCTGATTTGAAGGGACCAGGGTAAAGTGCAGCACTGTACCTAGCACAAAATTCCTGTCCATGATGGGGGTTGGGAGAGGATGTTTCTTTTAGTTGTAGGTTACACGCAGATTTCAATATTAAAAAATAGATGCAAAAATTGCATTTTAATATTCTTCTGCTAGTTTTGCAGCAATTCATTACACCTAGAGTCTCCCTTTCCCTGCATCTTACAAGGTCATCTGAGGTACCAGGTTTAAAACACTACCACTCTGATTTAGAGGCTTTTATACACCAATTTGTGGGGAAGCCAAAGCTGCAGACAATGAAATTACAAGTGAAGCCACATAAGCAAGTGTGACAGTCTTTCTTTTCAGGCTACAGCTGTTCTTTGAATTTCAGATTCCAAGTGTTGTAAAGAAGTCATACAAGTTATCAATAATCACACAGAATTAGTTGTGTTTCTGATATTCCTTTAGAAATTGAAGGAAAATGGTTCCTTCACAAAAGACTGTTGTATAAAATCTTCTTACCTTAGTTCCTGAAGTAGGTACGAGTCCCACAGCTGCCATATATGTACTTCCAATTGTCTTGATCTTTTCTATGTCCTTATAATAGTCTTTGTCCATAAGCTTTGTTTAAAACATAAAACTGTTAAATATTACATAATATTTTAGACAAGCAACCACAGTTATCAGACTACATGTGCAAGTTCATTAAACCATATTATATTTGCTAAGTTGAGGCTTGCCCATTTTGATGTCATTGAAAAAACTGCCATTAACTTCCATTTTGATACTCTTCCTATATTAGAGAAATTTTAGGTTATACTCATGTGCCTGAAAGTATAAATCTGGCACTTTTGAGAAGCCCACTGGACACCAACTATGATTAAATAGGAAGTTTGCAATTCTGTTTTATTAAACAGTTCAAGAACTCAGTTCAACTCTGAGTTACTACATATAATCTTGTTGACATTAATTTGGTAGAACTGATATGGTCAAAAGACAAAATGTTTAGACCTTACCTCATCAAAATCAGCAATAATTTCGTTTAACAGGCGTAAGCATTCCACTCCCATATTATTGCCATCCAATTCAATATAGAAATCATTGAAATTTGGGATGGAAGCAAACATCACTCCCACTTGTGAATATGACTGGTAATAAAGGTCCTGTAGTTCATAAGCAGATATAATTTTTATTTTAAAAGATTAATCTAAACTAAATATCATTATTACAATACTTATTCTACTGCTAAGAAATAGCTAGGACAAAGGCCATCAGTTTTTCTAGAGAGAAAATCAGACTTCTTAAAATAATGTTGGAAGATGCCTTCACTCAAGACCACAATAGAAAATTAACACCTAAGGGATGAAAACCATATAAAACAACTTAGGGGATTTTTAGTTTTTTTTTTTCTCTTTAGACATAGAAGCAGTAAGTCAAAATTTGGAGAAAGTCTTAACAGTTATAGAACTTCTATTGTATGAGAAAAATAATTACATTTTCTCAATTTTGTTTTAAAATAGGACATGGAACTATTTTATCCTGCAGTACAAAACCAGCCTCATTCCTTCATGTCTTTCCACGTGTTGTGGAGTCCTACATAATATAATGCTCTTCTGTATGGTAAGGTTTCTGTTTCCAAAAATTTGGAAGGCTCAAAGAAAGCAAAACCACTCTTCTTTGGTTCAAATACTTTGACCCAGACTCTTAAGAGTGGGATCATGGACATTATGGCTACTCCAGTGATGAAGGTTTTCAGATAACCAGAAGGACTCTTTTAAGGGCTTCCTGAACCAATTTATTTAGTCACTGCAGCCTTTTATGTTAATCTGTGTCTTCCTCGAATATGTAAACTTCTCTGTTTTTAACATTAAATAAATGGCTTTGGTAATGGTAGCATACTTTCCAGAACTAGAGTGGTTAATACCGAACTGTCTGGCAGTTCATACACTTCACCATTCCGAACCAAACTGATCTCATGTAATACTGTGATAAATTACAATATCCTAAATTGATTGGAAAGAAAAAAGAAAAACTGATTTACATGCAGGTACTTGGTTACATTGATGTTGAATGACAACCTTCCCTTATCCTGAATTTTATTAAAAATCTTCAGAGAAGGAGGACCATACAGCAAAAGAAATTATCTGAAACTAATTCTTGAACACAAATTTTTACAAAGCTACTATTTTTACATGAGCAAAGTTTTTTTCCAAGTCTTTCTTGAAAACATTCACTGAAAGCTGACCCAAGGAACACAGGGATACATCCATACAGCATGTACTTAAATTTTATCTTGGTTTACCATATTTCTTGGATTAGACATAAGAAAGTGCTGTGCAACATGGGCCGGCAACAGGTTGAAAAGAATTCTTTTATTATCCAGCTTGACTCTCTCCATATCATCTCTCTCTTCTTCTGCCTGTTGGGATAGAGGAAAAGAAAAACCTTTCCAAAAAGAAATAAATTAACTGAGCCTATCAAGTAGTTTCTATTAATTCATCCTTTGGAATTAAACTAAACAAAATGTAGAGTAGCAAAGTAGAGTGAGAACAGTTCTCCTGTACCATGATTCTACATTAGGCAAAATCCCTTTAAGTCCTTAGTAATTCAAGCTAGAGTCTCTGGGCTGTTTTCAGGGTTTGATCAGCTAAGTGCATCGGTATCTTCTGTAGTTCTCTGTTCTTTTAAATAGATCCTTGATATGTTTACAGAGTAAGAAAACGGAATAATCCCACTTAAGTCACATTGGCCTTAGAGGCCAATTACTTCCTAGACAGTCCAACACAGTGACAGCAGTATTTGATCCATCTTTCAAAAAAGGGAAGCCTTTAAAAGTGTTTAAAGAAGATCTATGCAATTTGCAGTAAAATTTAAACAAATCTGGTAAGACAGTAACTTCAACAGAGAAAAAGATTTTAAAATTGAACATCCTTAAGAATTATGTACAATTAAAAAAAATTATATAAAGCTAGTTAACATTTCTGAAGATTGTTTTAATTATGCTGATGTTTGTCATGAAAACATATATAGTTCCTTTGCAGCAGAAATTCTGGTTTTCATGGGAATGACAGCATTCAGAGTGCTCAGGAGTTAACACATTTGAGGTCCCTAACTGAACATACTGGAATCTTACTACAAGTGCTTGACTCACAGGAGGTAGTGAAATAGGAAACCATTCTAAAAATCAGACCCCTTATTTGAAAAATATTGAATATCTAGGCATCTCATTTGGGACTCTTAGGTTTGCAAATTCCAGCCTAGTCCTTTGTAGATTCATCTGCAAAATTACTTCTCTGGAATTTGCTCCTTGTTCTTAGAGTGACTTCTGGCCTCACACTGATTGCAGTTAGAAAACACTTAGTCAGTATCATATAATTCATCTCACAGAAATCACAGCTTATTCTTAGTTCCTCTGTCACACTCACAAATATTCTATGGTGATCCCAATGTGAATTTATTTATCTAATTACAGTCAGTAGAAGACTGGAAGGCCAAATTCTCAGGCATTGTTGAGAAACCACAATTGCATAAACTGTTGATGAACATTTTCTAATCTTTCTTGGTGTCCCATTTATGTCTGGAATTCGGTATCCTGATTTATTACAAAGTCCACATAATTTCACAGTATCCATTCCTTTCTAAGTAAGCGAAAACCAGTCACCCTTTGCCTTTGTAAATTCTTTTATGAGATTTTTTATTCTGCAGGAAGTAAAATTTTATTTTCCATGACAAAACTTAGGAAACAACTTTTTTATTCAAATAACACACAGTCATAATAACAATAGTCAGCTTTGCCCTGCAGTTTATTCTGTATTTATAAATTCCTTTACAAGTAGAGAGACTTCTGAAGGAGAACTGTTTTTATTAACATAAGTTCTTCAGGAATTGTTGCCTTTTAAAATAAATTCTCAGCTCCTGCTCTAATTTTTGTAATAAGAAACAGAATCTATTCCAGAGGTGAAATATCAATAAACTTGAAATAGCAATTAGTTTTGCAAGAAATATACCTAAAGCTTTTATTCTAAGCTTTTATTCTAAGCTTTTATTCTAAACCTATTTCCTGTTTGTGAGCTATTTTCTTGACACTTCTTTTGCTGTTTAAATTTCGCATGCTCTTTTCTTAAAATATCCTTCCCCTATTTTGGTGGTATAACTCTGACTTACCGTTTTCTATAAACATGTGAAATGGCCTCTGGCATCGAGTTTTACTGTTGGAATTTATATGTTTTAATAGGAAAAATAAAAATATTCTTCAGCTGAAAATCCAAATCAAGCTTGCAACTCCATTTTTACATCATACTGGAATATGGGAAATTTTATTCTGACAACAGCAAAGAGATCTGTGAACTGAAGTGATGCTCTAAATAAAATACCCATTCACAGCTTCCTTATCCATTACTCCATTTTTCGAACAAGAACTTTCTTTGTTACTTTCTTCCTAGGAATGTTAAGGTTCTCAGTTAACCTACCAATACAATATGAAGCAGAATACCATCCTAAAGAACAATACCCTTTTGAGTCAAGATGCAGAGATTTCTGGGCTAATCAAAGGAATCAAGTAGGCGTAGGTAAGTAGAGTAATCGGTTTGATGCATTGTATGGGTAGTGATTTTGCTCAATCACTGGCAGCTGCTGCTCATTTATGATCTGGAAATGTGTGACCAAATTCCTCTGCCTTGCCCAGTCGTAGACCAGAGTGTTCATTTTGGAAGAAATGATTGAAAAGATTTTTAAGTAAACCCATCTTACGTATGAATCACAACAAAGGTTGCAGAGCAAGGAACAGTCATGACTATGAAGTGGAGAACTGAGCTCTTGAGTGAAAAGCTAATGGCTCAAATCAAACTATCAGAGCCATGTCTGAAGGGGTGGCAAAATCATCTAAGAGCAGGGAAAGGCATTAATAATTTCACCATTGCTAATTATAGAATGCTACATTTCCAACACACCTAACAGGTGTCTCTTCCCCGCTTTGGATGCAAAACTGTTAACTAATTTTGACTCTGAGAAGGTTCAGTTGCCAAAAATGGGACTGTGGGGAAAAGACTGAAAGTAAAGATAACAGTATGGAAAGTATTGGGGGAAGTATGGTTGCTACTCCCTGGATGGAATGCAGTTACTACACCCAACTTCCCACACACAATACAATCTAGGGGGGATTAAATGGAGGGTGGAGTGCAGTGGAGTGGAGTGGAGTGCAGTGCAGTGCAGTGCAGTGCAGTGCAGTGCAGTGCAGTGCAGTGGAGACACTGCAACAGGCTCTATTGAAATACTTGCAGAGGAGGGTACTCAGTGGTACTTTTTAGATAATAAGCCACACAGCAGCTGGAAACCAAGGGAAATTTAGGAAGATGTCCTGCTGTTGAATCAGCAGCCATGGCAAAATCACCTTTCTCAGCTTGTCATATATCCCCATTCCAAAGTTACGTCAGATACTGTAGTGTAGTATCTGATATTATCCACCTCCAAGGCACAATCATCCCTCACTGAGTAAGATGTAAGACTAATGTCACCTAGGCTTCGCGTAAATGTAAAGAAATAGTATAAAAGTGAGTTACGAAAGGGGAGAAGACTCCATCATAACTTCTGGGATCAGCTAGCGGGCGGAACCTCTACAGCCCCCATATGGACACCTATGGAGTAAGAAGTGTACTTTATGCATGCTGAACGATTATCTCGAGCTAGCTCTCATTAGGGATTAGAGCTTGTTGGTATATTGCTTTGAATACATTTTTGCAGATACTATCACCAGCAATCCTCAAACCTTAACTTCTCACCATGTTTTTTTGTTAGTAGAGTGTTATCCAGAAACTGGCAATGTGGGATCTTCAAGGGCACTAGCAGTCAATTTCAGTGGGTAAAGGTGTGGAGACCCAGGAGGAGGTCTCTCTTTTGGTGTGTGACCCTGAAAAAATCAGTTGACCTGCACTCTGATCTAGCAGACTATTCAGTAAACGGTCCCCATAACAGGATGCTGGCAGACTGCTTGGGCACAAGAGTCTTGGCTTTCTGGGGCATGGTCAGGCTAATCAAACACTAAGTGTTTGAGAAAATCTTCTGTTTTCACATGTAAAATCCTCAAATGTCATGGAAATCCCTTGAATAATACTATGGTGGGTAATGGTAGCAAACCCAAAAGAGATGCAAATTATGCAAACAGCAGAACAAGGGGAATGCTCTTGCTTTTTCATCCCCTGACCTATTTCGGGCCAAGCACCTCCTAGCCAGCAGAGAGAGAGAGAGGAATGCACTCTCTCCATGTGTTCTGGGAGAAATTTGCACTGACAATGGCCATGTGGGGCAATGCAGTGCCCTGAAGACTAATCTGTGTTAGCTCTGCCTGACCTAGCCCCAGAACTAGAAGCAGACCATTTATGGAATTATCACAGCATTCCTTCTGAGTTACCTTCTCATATTGAAGAGCAAAAGCATGTTATCTTAGACCACACACTGGGTCAATACTGCTGTATAGCTGCTGGTACCCTAGAGAGAGTCTCTGCATGGACTGCACTTAACCCATCTACACACACCACGCCTGACATCCTACTTTATTATTGAAGTGATCTTTAGGAGTATGAACTGAAGTGTACCTCCTCTGCTACTGCTGCATAGAGCTTCAGTATCTATCCTCTTGCCTTGCACTGCCTAAGCCGGCTCTCCAGCTCCTCAGGAGCTGCTTGGGGAAAAAGGAAAAATGTCCTTGCATCTCTCACAAGGAGTGTGATAAAGACAAAGATAAAGATAAAGATAAAGATAAAGATAAAGATAAAGATAAAGATAAAGATAAGATAAAGATAAAGATAAAGATAAATAAAGATAAAGATAAAGATGATAAAGATAAAGATAAAGATAGATAAAGATAAAGATGATAAAGATAAGATAAAGATAAATATGATAAAGATAAAGATAAAGATAAAGATAAAGATGATAAAGATAAAGATAAAGGAGTGAAAGTGAAATAAAAGAAGACTTGGTCATGTTCAACAGTGAGGATTCTAAAACTATCACATCACACTGATATATGTGAGGGAAGTAAGATGATTTTCTGGACCTTTTTCTAGCTTTCTGCTTCCTGCCCTTTAGGGAAATGCAATCAAAACTGTCCTTTCTCTTTCTGACTCATGAGCGTCTAGGGCCTACTCTTCGAGCAGTTGAGATTAAAGGATGCGTGGGCATTATTTTTTCCCAGGCAAAACAGACACTGAGAAGGGAGAAGGAATACTTGGGGCTGAAAGATTAAAATAGCACAGATCACAGGTATTTACATTCCAGGTGGGAATATTATCCAAACAGCTAAATGGCATTTAAACCTTCATCTACTTGCCCCTATTCCTATTGGTTAATTAAGGAAAGTTGCCAGCATGATAGCTATAGCTATTGGCTCAAAAAAAAGGCATATTATTGTGAAAAGAAATAAGAAAGGAAATGCATTGGCATGACCAACATAATTTTTCACATTCTGCTGTTTGTTTATACCTGTTTGGTATTTGTGGCAGCTAGGTCATTTTGTGGAACCCAACTGTATTTGCAGAGCTGCAGTATTTAAAAGAAGCTTTATTTTTGCACTGGACATAGTGACAAAATTTTAAACGTTTTTGGTACTATGACTTTTTACATCAATCTAATTAACAGCTGCTGCATTTTACATAGTTATGCAGCATCCCACAGTTTTTACAATGCTGATAAGTGATTATCCATCCTCTGTTTGGGACATGGTCTGAGCAGTTGTATCACCCGACTGTTTAATAAGCCTAAAAATGCTGTAGAAAAGTAATTGACTAAATAGATACCACATGAAAACACAGTTTCAAGATTCACTTAAAAAGAAGCAGGGCACCAGTGCCACAGAAATCTCATTCTTTGTACCTGAAGGTGGCACTAAAGCCACAGGGAAGAGACCCATCACACTGTTTCTGCAGGGCCAGGTTTAAATTTCGCATGCTCTTTTCTTAAAATATCCTTCCCCTATTGAGTGGAAGTGTTACGACACCTGGCAAGTCTTGCCCACAGACTGTAAAGTTCATAGTTCCTACAAGTGTAATGGACTAGAAAAGACAGCAGAATGATATTCCAGTATTCCCTAAAGAATGCATCAATAAGTCCTATCATTTTATTATTCTTGTTTTCCTCCCTTGACAAATCCTGGGTGAATGAGCAACTATGTTTTTTGGCAGTTTTAGCGTCTTCATGAATTTATTACTTGTATTTATTTGTCCATTCTTTTTTCCTCACAGTTTTGTAAAATAATTTGCATAATCAAAAGTGATTATCAGTCACAAACAAGTAAAACACTCCTGTAGTTATTGCCATATGAGGCACAAAGAATTATTCAACAATGTTATGCAGAAAATGAAATTCTCCTCCCACTACCTATTAAAAATATCAAGAAAACAACCAACAGACATTTTCTAAAAATACTGTGATATTCAGAAAGGTTAAATTTGGCACAGAAAAAAAAACCCTAGAAAAATTAACAAGAGCCTATAACACCACTGATGTGTGAACAGTAAGTACAAATATAAATGTTTTAACAACATATCATCCATAAAAAGAAGTTTTTTTTCTACATGATGTACATAAATTCTACTGTATTATCTCTGTTCCAGTGATGCAACCTAGATGAATGCAAATTAGATTAGCTTATCTTGAAACTGTATTATTTTTCTAAATCAGTTTTCTTGTTTGAAACTGCTCTTCTTCACTTTTTTTCCTGATATGGCAGAAAAAATGTGTGGAAGTGTGTGTTCTTCAGACCTTGGCATAGACCACTAAGTATGTATCTATGTATTCCTACTGATTAATTTCAGGATACTTTCACTGTTTAAAATATAATTTGGTAGTACTAGACTGTCATTCACGATGAAGTAAAAGAAATTATCTAGGAAATCCCTTTTTTTGCAGCTTATGCCACAAATGTTATTATTTATCTGAGAACATTTTTACAGGATTAGCTCAACTATGAATGTTACTAAAAGTATGCAAACAAAGTGCTTGAAGCTTCCAGACTAGCCCTTGAGTCTGAAATTCTCACAGATGTAAGCCAGCATTTGAAAAGCCTCCTAAAATGACATGCTGAACCATGTTGGAACATCTTCATAGAGCAGAGGCTGGCTACTGGGACATGCGAACCCATCTTTAGCGTTTGGTTCATGCAATTCAGTGTCTGCACGAAGAACCAGCACATCCACTTTGCAAAACAGAAAATCTCCATAGGTCCTGTGCACTAAGTCAATGGTCTTTCTAAAGCTTCTGTTACCAGAAGTATAACCAAGTTAAGCCAACATGATTTAATGGTAACTAGTACTATGGCTGTAGAGAAACATGACCAAGACTTTTTTTAACCTTACAGAGGACTCCTGCAGTCCAGCAGCTAGAGAAAACTGACTCTTATTTGTCTCCTCTTAAAGGCTGTTCAACAATTAGTAGCCTGGAGTTTGCTAACTATTCAAAGGCAGCTTTAACATGTAAATATTTCCAATAAATGGTATTCTTTGAGCTTTTAATACTCAGATTTTTACTGTGCTGAAGAACATAGCAAATACAGTGTTTTGGTTTTCTTTTTCAGCTATGCATTTGAAGAGGTAAGCACCATAACCACTTCTGTAACATCTATCATGGACAGTACTTCTGCATGTTACATTAATTAGTCCTTGGACTAAACATCAGTTACAACCAGTGCACAGAGCATGCATACTCAGAGCAAACATACACAGAGCAGCATTTCTTTTAATGTGTTATCCACTATTACTTGCTTTACAGGGAATAGATATTCCACTTGCAATTGAGAAGATGAAAAGTATATGCCCAGATCATCTAAGAAGCCAAGAACCTACCCAATATTCTGATTTCAGAGAATGGTAGTTATGTTGACCCCTAAATTCTGAATTTTCTACCTAAACTGAATTTTTACTTTCTCATTATCATCATGCAAACCTCACAGACAAGGTGGTACCACGTAAGTCTCTGATTTGCAATGGAAAAGATCTGAAAATGGCATTTGATCTTCTCAGATGAAAAGCACTTTTTGAAATGGTACCTGAAAATGCCGCAAGAGAATATTGAAATTTGAGGTGTTATCTCCCCTTATTTCTTCCCTTGGAGAAAGCGCATAATGCTTTTAACAATAGTGATAATTGACTACGTATTTTTATATAACCTGTCTCCAAAAAACAGAAAAAGTTCATATTTCTTCCTTTACCACTGTCCAAGTCCAGCTCTGGTCTGTCATTAGATGAGCATCCCATACTCCTGTACTTAAGTCTTTTAAACTAAATCATTGCTAATTAAAAGCTAGCTTAAAACTAAGACTCTTTGAGCAGTACTTCCATTAGGGATGCCCATTTTGCCATGCAAGTCACAGTAGCTGGAATGATGAAAAGTATTTAAGATGCTGGAACTCACTCTTGATCCACTGAAAGGTCACAGGATAGCAAAACTGGTACATTACTGCTACTCTATTTCAGGGCTAGGAATAACATACAGAAGGTCTTGTATTCATGGATCATATGGCACTCACATACTTCCACTGTGTGCCAACCCATATAAAGATAGCAACTATCCAGTGAGACATGCTGCACTAAATTTCAAAATCAGGCGATCTTTTCTTCCATCTGAAAATTGTATTTGGCACCACAGCAAACAGAAACTAGTACCAGTTTATCCAAAACAAGCTTCTGAGGCTGACAGGCAGAGCAGCTACCAATACTGCAGATCATAGAACAAAAATTAAATTAAATGATCCCACTCAGTTGAACAGTACAGACCTCATGGAAATTGTAGAACAGGATAATCTTAAAGCATAAAGGAGGGGAACAGAATCTTGGACATCAAGACAAATGACAAACCCCAATGAAGCTTAACTGCTAGGTAGAAAACCTTTCCAAGCAGAAGATAGTAAAGCTAAGTCATAACTGATTTCTTCCTTTTAGGTAATACAGTGGAGCCAGGGATGCGTTCCTGTCAACCAGTAAACCATGTGTCCCAGTCCTGATGTTATGTGTAAAAGCAAGTGCTATGATGATTTATACAGTCCTCTTGAGGACACAGTCAACAGAGTACAGATGAGAACAGAATGTGGTCTCTGTGAACTACAGGAGTGTAAGATTTACTGTAAAGATAACTTCCAAATTCCACCGAACAAACTTATACATTCAACTTTCTCCTTCCCTTGAGGGCCAGTGTGAAACACTTTGGAGGTGGAAATTGGACTGCTGAGAGGTGTGGCAGGAGACAGACATTTCCTGATGCCCGTGTTATGGCTAATATAATTTCTACAGGTTTGTCTGTAATTATGACAGTTATAAAATATATTTGAAAAAAAGGTACCTGCTCTTGGTATCTAAATGAATTTCTAATTTTCCTCTGGGAAAGAATTCCATAGTTTCATTGTATGATATAGGTTCAAATATTTTCTTTTATCAGTTTTATTTCCTTCTTTTCAGTTTACCTGAATATTGACTTACTTTCACCCCTTTTCATAATAAGATAAAAAACCCCATGGATTTAACTTGTTTATCTCAAGTTTATGTTGCTAACAGTCTATTCCTAATGTGCCTTGGATACAAATATATTATTTGATTAATGATATACTGGAACAGCTGCAAACAAACAAAAAATCACTTCTCCAGGAAAAAAGACTTTTATAGGTCTGTGGAAAGAAATCTCTAAAATAATCTTTCTCTGTGAACCCCAAAAGACATTTTCAGTGTCTGAGTCCAAGTGTTTTGCCCTGAAAGTATTTGAAAACCAAATCAAAAAGTGAGACATCATTTTGTGTGCATAGATACTATAAAGTCCTGTGATTTACCTGCACTGCCCAGAGGTAGTCCAGACGCAGTTTCAAGTCCACCTGTCTTGAATGCAGTGCCAAAGCACAAGAAAATAGCAAAATAGCTAGTATTGGTTCATAACCACGCATATAAAAGGAGCCGCCCCTTAAAAATAAGAAGAAAATAAATGGGTTATTCCAGATCTAATACCTAACACTGCATATTTTTAATATCAAATCTTTAGTTTAGAAAACATGGGTATCCCCTAATCACTAGCCTTTTCTGAAGAGGCTCATCTGGGCAGGGAGATGGGTGACAGTACATCTGATTACTGCATCACACCAGCATGCAACTTCTTGAGGATTTTATAATGCTACGTATTATTTTAATGTGTGTGCATGTTTTTAATTAGGAAATATGAAAAAATTGAAAAGCTCAAAAGCTTAATTGAAATTGGGATTGACTGGGGGCTGCTGAATTATGGAAGTTTTTAACTGTGTTCTACTCCACATGATATATGTGCTCAGCTGGGGTACATTACCACAAAACGACAGAACAATGGGGTAACAGTTGCTAGTTCCCAATAGCTGGTCTCTTGATTGAAGTTACTAGATCCTACAATTGCTGGGAAGAGGACGGCTGAAGTATTTCTTATGCTCTACTGAGTCTATAGCCCTAGGCAGCACCGAACATGAGAGGCCAATTCAGAGATAAGTAGTCAATGTGTGACTATTTATAGAAAATTAACCATTCCTTTACTTTTGTAAGATACCTACCCCACTGCTTTTCTGTAACCACTGAGTTCCAGAATAACTATGTATAAAATTGTAACAAAAAGCAGGAGAATAATTTTTGGCAATGAAGATACACGTAGAAATATTGCCAAGGTGAGAGTCCCCACTACACAGGAAAGGAAAGCATAGTGGGCTGTGTCACATGGAAGTTCATTCATTGTTTTATTTGTTCCACCAGGAGAAATTATAACTATTGAGCTGCTAGAATTGGTATTCCAAACCCAAGGCATGCAGCCAACCTAGAAAAGATAGGAGAGGTGAGAAGGAGAAAAAGTTAAATATGAAATAAATAGAAATGTAGTTACTGTGGAGGCTGACTGTAATTAATTTCTAACTGGAAAAATCTGGCTGTGGAGTTCCCACTCAGCTCAATGATGTATTAAAATCTCCTTTTCCTCCAATGTTCCACTGAGTTTTAGGGGAGAGACACAATTTGTTAATTAGATGCCAGTAAGGGTAAACAATTGAAGTGTAGGCTTAGTTGAAGAATTTCCCTCTCAGTTCTCAAACCTAAGAGATTCTCAAGCCAGCATATTCCTGCAAAATTAAAGAACTTCAGTTAACATTTTATGTGGCCATGCAGGTGAAAACGGTTCTTGTACAGAGCACAGAAATTAATGTGTTTGTTTTACTGACTATGTAAATCATATAAACTTCAATTACTTAAAAATAAAATTAAAAATATTTTAATTGAGTGAAAAACTAAGCATGTCTTTTTCCATCTCACAGCTACTTCTGCTGTCACATTCAAGGAGTGACAGCATTCAAGTGATTGAAATTCAAGGAGTCATCTTTAATTATTCCTGTCATTTCTGCTATCCAGGGAGGTCCATTTCCTTCTTAGACTGGGAAATAAAATTTTTTTTAGTATATTTCTTGTGGGAAATTTGGGGAAATTTAATCTGCTTTTTCTAAAGACAATGTCATGTACATATCTCAGAGCTGTTACCCAAAGAACATAGGAATTTCTGGCAAATAGTGTAAGTCCCTAGAGCTCCAGTTTTAACTGCAGTCCAACCTTCACCCCTTACAAAGGAAAAAGATAAGAGTTAGTATAAGTGGGGAGAGTGGGATGGTAGTGTGAAATTGATTTAACAGCCACTGTCACATAAGCCCTGCCCTGTATTTAGGCTTCTCTTCTCAGTGCATTATAAGACCTTTTTATTTCATCCCAACCACTGACATTGAAATTTTATTGCATACTATAAAGTAACAGACAACCTGAAGGTTAAACCATGTATTTTATAGGTGGTTGTAGTAACTTAGAAAGATGAGACATAATAAATAAAATGTGACTTAAACTCATAATGGCTAACACTATGAAATGAGGCAGAGTGAAATTAAAAATCCCTTTAATGTGATTTTGTTCAATATCCCTCAAAAGTGCTTTCGTATTAAACTCATCCAAAAATATACACGTGTGAGGGCTTCATCAATGATCTGCAATCCATCCAGGAAAACGTCATCTCCTGTACAACCAGTAGTGAAACCTCAATACCTAGGTCTTCCGACAGATAAGAATTCTAGAGGGATTACTTTTCAGGAACTAGTAGTTTCTACAGACTAAACATTTCTCCTTAGGTTACAAGTTATTTTTTGCTCAGGAAAGAATAGAGTTGTATTTGTGACCTATTCTAAATTGTAACTGAATGATCACTGCCTTGTTGGAAGTCAGAACTTCTGAATTCTAATCTGTCATCTTCCCCTGTTCAGCATTGTGTTAGGCTTACGATGTCTGTTTCTCATTTTCACCATCTCTAAGTGTCAACAATGGTGCTTGTTTCATTTGGTCAAAGTATGTGTCAGATCTGTGGAGGCTGATTGACAAAGGGTTTAGCTGTCATAACTTATCTTAATCCCAAAGTTGGATAGACAGGACTTGCTGAGAAGCTAGCCTGGAGTCACTCAAAGCACTATGCATTTTGGGCTTATGTCCACATTAAGAAGTGTATGTATGTCAGTGTGCTATTAGGGCTGTGTGTTACTCACACAGCTGATGTTCAGGAATTCCCAGAAATGTCTCAACATCGGTAATTCTCGGTACCTCTGAGGACATTGGAATTCGCAGAAAAGGGATCCTCTTCCCAGTCAGTTCATGGGGATAAGCTTGGTGTATGTTCTCAGGACAGGATCAGGGACGAGTGAATACACAAAATATGGGGCTTGGCATCTCAGCACTAAGAATTGCTCATGTCTTCTTAATGGTCAGAACACATTGTTGAATTCCCACAGAGAGGCATGATTTGAAACATCTGCCTTCTCAGCATTTCCAGTTGTGTTTAGTGTGCTATTTTTGTGTGGATTCTTTCCTTTAAGTACCCTAACATGTTTAATTTGTTAGCAATAGCAAAATGCTGAAATTGAGTGCTAGGGATTTATCAAGGCAACCAAATGATGAATACTTGAGTGGAAGTTTGAATACCATTTGAATTCAAGTCCACCTTGTTGAACTCTCTGCTAATTTACAGTAAAAGATGCTCAATTTTCAGAAGTACTGAGCACATTCACTTCATACAACAGAAGCTTTTTAGACATTAGATGTGAATGGATCATATAAATAGCACAGTGTAAGTACCTCTTCTCATTACACAAAACTGTCAATATTTGAAGATCTCTTTAGCTTTTCTGATCTGCCTGGACTAAAAATATCCACCTGTTATTACACAGAAATATGTTCTGTAAGTTTCCACATAGAAACAGTAATCTTATTTTGACACCATACCTTGTCTGTCACAAAATATTAGCCATTGAACTAGTAAACAAGTTGAACATTTAAAAACAGTTTTCCCTAAAGCACATGACATCAGCAGTCTGTATGATACAAAGGCTTGACATACAAATTTATATTGGTTTTGACTAGGTATTAATTTGTAATTAATTGTGTAATTTGCTAATAGCTTTTTCATTCCTGATTCAATACCCTGTCTCAGGGCAATGAAAGTTCAAATGGCAGCAAAGGGATTTAATTTCGAAGAAGCATGCTCTGCAAATATGAGTAATAAAATGAATAGGAATTCATCAGATGAGAATGTGGCATGGGTTTAATGGATCTGCACCGGCTTGTTCTTTAAACAGAATGCTAACTTAAACAATACTTGATTTAAATACTCACCACACAGCCTTGTGCCACAGAGTATATTAAGATCACAATAAAAATACACAAAATGGTACGAATTTGTATTGTCAGGCACCCTGGAAAACACTAAGGAAGAAAAAAAACGTTTATAGATAAAATATTTAAAATATTTCTAAAGTGGGGTTGTTATTTTTAAGTAGTCTATAAAGAGAAGTGAATAAGGGATACAGAAATTTCACCTGTACTGCAAATTATGAAGTTGCAGTATTGTTGTGTAATAATTGTTAAGCAGTTATTATTGCATAGATGTATTTTAATGGTAATTGCACTTTTGAGGATAATAAATGTGAAATTATTATTGCTATACATTATTTCTCACTGTAATTAAAACTTAGAAATTTTAGTTGTATGTCTACTCATGATGCAAATAAAATATTAGGATGGCATTTGATTTTGCTCTCATGGGGAAAATACCCAAAGCAAATTTTGCCTTGTGAATTTTCAGCTCCAAATTATGATCCAAGAGAACATACTGTGACAGCATAGAATTTTGGAGTGGTATATGCATCTTCTGCTTTAAATACCATGTTAAATGCCAGGGTAATTTTAATTATTGTGACTCATACAAACATTGAATTTGTCAGAAACAGCAGTAGAGAACAAAAATATCTGGTGAAATGGAGTCTTGTGAATGTTTTGTTTATTTCCATTTTTACCCTGACTCCATTTATCACACTATTAAGTGTCAGGATCTCTCTGCTATGAAGGCTGTGACAGAATGTGAGAGAGGAAGGGTAAATCTGTCTGGCTGTGTACTTAGGCCCATTCCAGTCATACTGATCTGCTCTGCTTCCAGGTAAAGCTGCTTTCCTTCCTTTCCCCTTGCACTAAGTATGTTTGGAACATCTATTATCTACTGGATATATTTTTCAGACTGCAGGACTTCTTCCAGTGACTTCAAGGGTCAAGAATTAAATCCAAGAAACAGTCAGATTTTAAGTGTGAACCATCCTGTGTCTTTAAAAGAAGGAAGCTCAGATTTATCAAGGTTGAATTTCACGTAAGGTCAAATGGAGCAAACAAACACCTGACTTTTGGAAGAAAATCACCAGTTTTGAAGAAAAGCTGTTCACTTCTCCGACACCAAGAACATAGCCGCCAGCAGGCAGCAAAGTACACATAGAGAGGAGCTACCGTAGCCTTGGTACAACAGAAATCATGCATTGAAATGTGTCCCCTTCCCTTCACATGAGCTGAGACATTTCCCTGTATGTGCAACCACATTATTAAAACCTTCAGGTAGTTATAGATGAATCAACTTCATATGGGCTGTGGCACATGAAAATTACAAAAAAAAAAAGAAAGTATGATCTACAAATACATTCTGGCTTCAGTATGGGTCAAGTCCATGTAAATATACATGTGGAGCAATGAACATAATATCAACAGTAGATTTGTATTATGGATCTGAGTTAAGTTGCTACACCAGTGTAGGTATTAGTATGATAGCATAGAATTTTTGGCTTCATTTTCTCTGTTTTCTTTTTTTTTTGTAGAATTTTTATTAACTAAATAAATAATGTCAGATTCCTACCAAAATGCTAGGTAACTTGTACAGTGAAATACTATCAAAGTGGTTTTATGAGTAAGGCATTTAATGCTAAAGCATGGAGAAACTGAGTCACTTGTGCACTGTGAAGAGCAAATAAGTGCCAGGAGACTGAAAAAAATAGGGGAATGACTGTTTTACAATTCTATATCCATTATCCATGCCATAATATTTTTTTTATTATAAAAAAAAAAAGTTGCCATAAAATTTTTAATTGTGATATTCTAAGGTTTTATATTTTTTTTATTTTTCTAATGCTGGATTTGATCCTGTACAGTATTGAACCTCTAGAGGAAACTGAAATAAATACAAATTTTCTTGGCTGACAAAACAGATGGAAGACTTAAGTTTGCACTAGCCCCAGGGAAATAGTATAAAGAGCAGTTACTTCCTACAAACTTCCTCTGCATTTCTACCATCTATAGAGACAAGAGCAGATGATAAACTACTCTGCCCTAATAAAAAAAAGAGATCAGCAAAATTACTCCCAAATAATTTTATAAGTGTAAAAATAAGGTTCTGTTCTGTACCTGATACTCTGTTAGTATACTATTTATGTTTCCATGCAAACACATGCTTTTCTCCTGCTAAGAGCATTTTTTAAAAGTTAAAATTAATATTAATGTGTGCTAACCAGCAAAGCTGATTAACTGCGTAGGTGTTTTCTCCTGATATTTGTCTGAAAAGAATAAATTTAGATTAACCCACTACAGAATTCTTTCATCAGAAAATTAGACTGTAGATGCTTTATTCTGATCTGTCAGACCTATTTCTCCCCTAAAACAACCAAATGTCCTTCTGCATCATTACTGTTGTGAAAATATAATGCAGGAGAATTAATCATTACTAAAGGTTTTGAAAAGGCCACGGATTGTGTGTGCAAAGCATTGTGCTTTACTATCAAAATAGCTGCTGTTTTGCCAGGAAAAATTTTGAAAACAGAGGGGAATTTAGCAGGACTTTATACCCAGATACCAGTTGGAATGAAAGGGAGAACTAGTGTGTTTTGTAGTCAGAAAGGAGTAAAAGTCAGGTTAAAGCAGTTGTTTATCTGAACACAGTATTTAGTGGTAGGCGTTCAGGGAAGATTTAGCAAAACAGAAGCATAGAATTAATCGCACTGAATGCTACACTGCTGTAATGATTACTCATGTAAAAAGTCTACTTTCAGATGATCTATCTTTGGTCTAATACATTACTTACCAAGAAACTTTAAAGCGCATGGATTTTGGACTATGAATCTGTGAAGCATACACCGATGGCTTCAGAGGACAAACATAGCAGGGCCACCAAAAATAATAGTCACAAAATCTTAAGTTACTTACTTGTACTCGTGTGACATGTAGATACATAATACAAGCCACTAGGAAGCATATGCAGAACACCAGGAGAACAAGAACTATGGTACTCCTAGAATCAAAACACAACAGAAGTAATGCAATGCAAGTCAGTAGTAGATGAGAACAAACTGCTGTTTGGGGTCCTTCAGAAATAGTATTTAAAATAAATGGTGGAGGATCTCCTCCTCAACCTTGCTGTTATACTAAACATCACAGAGGAAATTTAACAGTGAAGTCCACTGGTCTCAAGACTGAGAAATTAGTAAATGCTCTTGTATATGGTCCCCATTCTGACCTCAGCGAGGAGATCAAAGAACCTCAAAAATTCGAATGTATGGTATGTCAGGAAAGACACTTTCTAATTGTAGGCTAATGCAGAATATTCAGCATAATGACTCTTGTAAGAGGCATGTGTAACTCAATTACTTGGCCTTAGCAGTTGTGTCAACAGTTACCAGATGCTTTTTCCTTCTAATCTCTCCTTCTCAAAGATTCAGAAATCAATGATCATTCAATTCAGACACTTATCAAATAAAATAAAATCAGACCAGACTGCTTTCTGATGAAACAGAACAACTACTTCCTTTTGAATCTTCCTCAGTGGTAGACAAATCTTAAGTTTCACAAAGATGCTGTAATAATTATTAAATTCTAAATCTTCCCTGTTCTGATCTGTCAAGATAGGCTTGTTCTTCATGAGAATAGGGGTGCAAACCAAGAACTTTCCTTCTCCAGAAAACTTCTCTTGGAAAAGCACCTCATGGACGTGAACAAACTGACAAAATTTAGTCCACCAGTTCTGGTGCATCTGATTTCTGCTCAGGGGCAGCCTGGCCCCATGCCAACCACAGAAGCAGGGCTGTATGACAGCAGCATAATATGATCTTCACACCTTCTTTTCTAACTTGTGAGAACAAACTAGCCAGTCCAGAAGGCATGTCAGCCATGGATTCCAGCATATATGTGCCCTTACCAATTACTGTGGAAAGAGTGTTTATGCAGGGTTTCTAACAGCAGAAATGTGCAATTCTCCTTTAGAATTTTTAACTATTTGAGTTTGATTTCAAATTCATGTAACAGCTCCTACTGATAAAGGAACAGGGAGAATTCTGAGGTGTAGTATGTGTACCCAGAATGGGAAGGTGACTCTGGGTGCTGTCAGTGTGGATTCTGAATACAAGTATTAATTGAGGCAGGCTCTCATGCCTCTAGAGAATTCATTTGTATTCAGGATGGTAGCATGCTAGCAAAGAATGCAGGGGACATGTCTGCAACAGCATCTTATAAGGCAGCAATAGCCAAGTACTGACACTAGTGCTGAGTGGGTCCCTGACAGGTATTTGGGTTGACATCTAAAAAGGACTACATTGTTTTTTAAGAAATAAACACAGAATAAGACATTAGAAGGGTTCACAGTCATGGCTTTTAGTGGCTACACTGCATGTGTACCTCCACAATTGGGCAGCTTAGATTGACAGGAACATAGCCTTAATTTCACCAACTCCATCTGGGGATATAAAATGTGTCTTTAGTTGAGAACCTGTTTTGCTCAAATGATGATGGAAGTTGTGAGAATGGCAAGCCCATTGATTTCTGCATATTTATGCAGCAACTGACTTTCATACGACATTTTCTTGTCTAGAGTTGAATCTCCTCCTTGAAATATCATGATATTTATCTTCTCCCATCAGAATAACATACCGCAAGTCTTGTCTTGGATTTTGCATTCTCTTGCCATACCTACAACTACTTTTGGCAATCTAAAGAGCAACTTAAAGCTCCAAATTCTGGAAAGAGGGGAAATTTTCCTATACTTCCAAAATTTTAATTTAGCTCATGTTTGCATCTGTGTCACAGTGAGGGAAGAGCCCATGAAGAACAGTAATTTGGCTGTATGAAGCCCCCACCCAGATGAAAGAACTTAGAAACATTCAGCATGTGGCTTTTTTAACTAAACTAGTCCATCTTCATGACCTTCAGTGGTGATATTCTGGAGCTGGAGCTTGTGTGTCTGTCAGATCAGGAATTCAACTGAATCTCTGTCCAGCTGCTTTTAAGTGACAGTAGTTTTCTGAAAGGTTATCATACAATTCTAGGAAATTCATTCTAGTTTCAACTACACTCATACTCTTGGTTTCTTCTTGTTCAAAACTGCCATGTACTGCAGCTGTGGCTCACTGCAGAAGAAAGTGAAAGACTTCTTAACAATGTTCCAATTAGTCAGCCGAGTCATTAGTCTGGAAATGATGATGTAAGTGATGATTCTTGTCAGTGATTTTGAGTTCTTTAGATCAAAAGTACTATATTAGAAACTAGTATTTGTATTTTATTAAAGTGAAAAAGCTTTTTCAATCTTTGAACTAGAAACAATAGAATATACAAGTATTATTCTGACTGAGGATTTCTGAATGGAAAAGACCATAACTTAAATGGAATTTTCAAAAGCCTTATCCTGCAGCCAGTTCTATTCCCACTGAAATCCTAATAATTAGTAAAAGTGAGTAAAGTTTTTTTTAATGTTTTGATATTCTAATCTGAATAAAGTTCATTACTGATAATTTTTATATCTTTTATACACACAATTCTATCTACTTATTATAAACTCTAGATTTGGAAGTGGTCTAATTATTTTTTATTTAGTAAGCACTCACATAGAACTGACAAAATCTGAAGTAATCACTACATAATCACTCAACAATAGGCATAGGACACTTCCCAAATACATAATTTGGTTACGTTTGCTTTAGTGCAGTCAAGGTCGGACTGCAAGTCATGTGTGCATAGCCAAACTATGCACTAGGCAGTTTATGTAGGGATAGTGCTGATACCAAAAACCTCAGGGTATAAATGCAGGCCTCAATGCAGCTGGGTTGAGTACTTTCAGTACTTAGTTCCCATTAAATTCTGTATAGTTTTATCTACGTTGCTGTCAATACCTGAAGTACTTAATCCAAAGTAGCACAAACATGTTTAGAAAAGCTGCAATAACACCTTTGTTTGTAATGCAGAAATGCTTTAAATAATTTGAAAATCACCACTGAAAGTTTAAATAAACAATGAAATGTGTTTTTTTTTCTTCTAAGTGTATCCTTCTACAAAAGGAAAAATAAAAGATAGTGAAAAGTGTCTCCTTTGGACAAATGAAAGAGATAACAATTAGACTGAGGGTATACTAACAGAGAATCTCCCATGTGAGAGAGCACCAACCTAGGTGCCCACTCCTGTTCCAAAGACTTTAATTTTTGACCTGTGCAGGATGCCTGAGGATACTCCACTTTGAGTTATGATGGCAAAAGACAGAAACTTACTGTGGTATTATTAGAAGGTAGACAAGGCCAAATAAGGCAGCTAGAATTAGTGAGAGAACTACAGCACTGGTGAAGTACTCGTCCTGAAGCTGGTGGTACTGTTAAAGAAAGGAAAAAATGAAGACAGTAAGTATTTAATATATACCCAGACACCCACACTTGTCCATTCTCCGCAAGAAAGAACTATATCCTAAAATAAAACAAGCCCCTACCTAGTTTACAATCACCATGACTTAATTTACATGAAAAAAACAGATGAGGCAAGTCTACACAACATTTCCTTGACAGACTTCTGTTTCACCCCATAACTAGACACAACTGGGTTAGGCTCAAATATAAATTTATCTTTTCGACAAAAAAGTTTGGCCACTTTGAACCAGAAGAGGACGGCACTTCATCTACTTACTCATCGTGAAAAAGTCCAGACATCCCTGGGTGCTGCCTTAAAGAAGCCCTGTCACCTCAGCTGCTCAGGACAGGATACTAATGAGTGGACTTGGAGGCAGCTGCTAATGAGATACAAGCGCTCAGTTTTGAGCAGCTGCTGTCCCTGATTACACTAAGCTACAGTATTAACAAGAAGATGCTTTTTGAGGGTGGAAACACATTAGTGTTTTCTCAGAAAGTTCCAAAGTTCAATCTCATTTACATCAGCAGACCTTTCATGTTGAAAGAAAAAAGTTACAGTCAAACAATAAATTACTTGGGAAACTTGTAAACAAAATTTATGCTCAAAACCTTAAAAACTTTAGATCCAATATGGCACACAGGCTTCTAACTTGAAACAGTTGTGACATGAAATCTTAGACTATAAAGAGACATAGAGTGGAAAAATAAATGCTACTGCCAAATTAATTCAAAACTGTAACACTTTTGCTTTTTAAAACACATAAACTAAAGGCTGTAAATACAAACAGTTTGTATTCACAAACCACGCCCCCCCCCCCCCAAGGTAGGAACAATTGTTATCTTATATGCGTGCTTGTAAGTTTGGAGAAAATCCCCTGCTTTCAATAGTCATGCTGGTGTGTAATCATACAATCGTCCCAGAGATTTAATGTTTGGGGGTTTTTTTATTTTCTAGAATTTCTGGATCAATACTTCTCAGACTACCTATGCATCTTCTTGTCATTAACACTTCTCCAGAGCAGATGAGTGAATAGGCAGACACATTGCAATGAGACAGCATGAAACAGGTGACTCAGGCAGTTTGGAGAAGCAAAAGAAAGATCAAAATACAGGATATATAGCATAGAGTAGGATCTTGATAAGTAGGACAATAGCAATCTTTCTTTTTATCCCCTTCAAAGTGTTTCTATAGAAGGCAGAGATAATGTCACCCTCTTAACTGAGAGACAGTCCAGTGGAGTATTTAAAGATAGTGAGTAGAATTTAAACATTACATGAAACCCAAACAAACCCCAATGCTAGTTGGCTCATGGTCACTGAAATTAGTAAAAATAAGTTTGAACGCCCTTACTTTATTTTCACGCTCAATTTGCTTATACTTCAGGGTAATGAAGTTCAAGTCAGCCATCTCAGACTCAGTTTGCCGGGCCTCTATCAAGCGACTGATGTATCTATTTACTCGAGTTCCTGGAGTGTTGTATACAACATTGGTAGAAAAAGAGGAACGATTCCTGAGTTTTTCAGAGGCTGTCCTTAATGCTCTCCTCTGTAGTACAGATGAAAGAAGCACAGATTTTATTAGCATTGAAATTTTTCATTGCTTTTCATATTACTTCAAGCTCACAGAGAGGATGTGGAATTCATTAAACAGACCAACTAGAAAAGACAGAGTTCTTATCTCAGCGTGAATGTCATCTTTTTAAAACTCCTTACCTGAAATCATTATCTCATTCAAATTAACAAGAAAAACCCCACTTCTTTCCAAGATTTTAATCCAGAAATTATTTTCACATACAGCCCTGACACTCCTCTGCCGCTGAGGAAATAATCAGTTTTTTCCCAATCAGGGTGACTTTGCCTAGAAAAGCCATTTTGTTTTGGTTTATTTTCTTGACAGAAGACACGGAGCTCTGGACATCTTGAAGACAAGATAACCAGACTCTTCATGACACAGGAAAAGTCCTACTGTCTAGGTAGCAACACATATTTCAAAAAGATAGTTTACCTTAAAGTCTTGCACAACGACCATGTGTGACTATAGAGGGTCTGAAATCTCAAGTGTTACTATCTATAAATCACTCAGCTGTTAACTCACTCACTCTCTTGTTAAGACCTCTTGAGTGTGCCTCCAGTGCACTTGCAGATCCAGGTGGAGCCATCCAATAAATTAGCAGAGGTAACATGTCCCTAACTGGCTCCTCTGTGGCTGAGATAGGACAACAAACTAGATGATCATTCATAGCCTTTTCCAGCAGAAAAGATTTATCACGGAGCATATCTGAAAGGGATTTTAGACAAACTGTCTCCCTTTTCACAGAGTGCACTCAAGAGACAGTGAGCAGCATCTCAACCTGGTGGCCATCTTCAGTTGAAGGCACTTTAATCTAAACCATTATGGCTAGATCTGCACTAGTGTGACTAGACAGTGGTCAAGCCTTAGTTCCCAGAAGAGTTTTGACAAACAAGCCCAGGCATGTTCTACTGTTTCTGTAAAGTTAAAAGAGTATTTTTTATCTAATATCTGCAGAGTTCAGGACAATTCCAAACATGATGAAATAATAAATCTACTCAGGATATAATAAGTAGAGTCCATTAGAAAGATGTTAAAGAAGAAAACAAAATTTGTCTCTTCAGAACACCCAGTCCTCAATAGCCCACTCTAGAGGCTATACAGCAACATATCCTTTTAATCCAGACGGTAAAAAAAGATGGTAATCACTATTTAAGTTGTCTTGCAGGAATGGCAGTTTCCTTTATTATTTCACAAGAAATTCTCAGAAGTACCTAATTAGTGAACAAATTGTGATCTAGAGCAGTTCATTAGCTTACATAGTTTATATGTATATTATAGTTGAATACTTATAGTATAAGTATTATAACTATACTTATAACTATTACTTAAGAATAGTGGGAAGGGGTATCTGCTGACTGATACCTTAGTTTTATGTTTGTAAAAAAAATGGAACTTAGCAAAGATGAAGTAGCTTTCCAAATCTTGCTTTGCTGGCTTTATATGTAGAGAGGAGGTTACATCAGCAGTAAACAGTTATAAGGTTATGTTTTTCTTCAAAATATCAGATCCCATTACCTGGTAAATTGTCTGTGGTGTAAGAGCTAATCGTTTCAACATGAAAACTAGTCTAGGGGACACATATGGATTAGACATCATAAACTGCCATCCAAATAACTATTTTCAGTGTTTCTAAACAGATAAATTTGCTCTCTGAAGAAGACATTTGTACCACTAATTTGTATGGAAATGGAATGCTTTTAGGAATACTGTCAGAAATACACAATTTTGCTCTCAATAAACTATGATTAATTACCATATGTATTGCCTAAGTTGCAGCAGAAATACATCTTCAGGGATGTTTCACAGTTCAAATTTAAGCCTATAGTATAACAACAGGGGTGAGGAAAACAGCATTTAAATAAACATTTCTTTACTTTAAGATCTGAATTGAGGGTAGATGAATATGGGTGTTATTCTGATATATGGAATAAATTTTATTATCTATTCTGCCATTTTGAAACGGTTAAAGTTTCTATTCTTAATCAGAATGGCTGTTTCTTACATATGTCAATTTCCCCTAGGTCTCTTATTTGTATCTCAGTATTTCTCACAGTAGACTTACATCATGCTTATATGTGATCAAAATCCAGCAGTTATATTTCTCATAAATAAAATATAACCTTCAAAGGCCTTCAAAGCCTTTAAAGATCCCACTTGTTTTACATTATTTACATGATTTGAGGACTGAAAATTCTAAAGAAACCCTACATTGTAACCCTGTGTATTTATATTAATATCATATAATATAAATTCATGGCATGTTACACAAAAGTGACAAAAGCTCAGAACAACTGTTTCTGTTACTGATAGCGTTGTGGAACTTTTCTGCCAACGTTCTGACATGAAAAAATTTTGTCAGAGCCCTTAGAAATCCCCCTAACATGGGGATTTTCTGTGTATATTACCATATTTATATGTACATATACAAAAGACACAATGTAAAGTATTGCATATGCTTCAAAGAATGTGTGGGTTACTTTTTCTGAATACTCAAAGATAGCACTAACTCACAATTGGAAGGCTTTGTACATGGCCAATTTCAAAATCAAATCTGGTGTTTCTGAATGTCTTCCCTTAAACTCTGTTTTAAAGGAACTAATTGACTTTTCTCCCCTTTTCTTGCAGAGGAAACACAAACCCATGTAAAACACAAAATATGAAAGTTATGCTTTCTGAAAGTAAGATTTAGACTGAATATTCAAAAAATGAAAAGAAAAAAAGGTAAAAGCAAAGGTGAAGCAATCAGTCAAGCTGAATTACTGATTTCAATGCTCAAGTGCCACCGCTCACCGGTGGAGTGACCTGTGTAATATTGCCACCTGCTGTCAAAGGAAACAGAACAAGCAACTCTCAAGGCTTTTGTCCATAAATTTCTGAGTGCATTCATCCATAGAAAATAAGAAAACCAGGCTACTAGTAGGTAAAGAAATTTTGATTTACAGCATTACTAGGCATCCAAGAAAGCAGAATTCATTTGTATTAGGGACTTTTATGTTTAGGATTTGTACTATAGACTAAGAGGGGTTTTGGCTAATCAGTTGCCCTTCATATTTCAGAGAACCATCTAGAGACACAAAATTATTCGGTTGGTTTGCATTTGCCCCCACCAGCTTCAGACCGGGATGGACAAAAGATGCAATAGAAGATATGTTTAAAAGGATGGAAACAGCCTCAGAAATCCTAATTTGTGTGAAATTCAGTAGTAAAAGCCACATAGGACACCTATGCTGGCTTTTCCTAGAGCAGCTTCAAATTTGAAGCCTTTTTACAATTAAATTTTGTCTTTACTCTGAGAATTAGATTGTTCTAGCTCCAGCAGGAACACCATAAATTTCTTTTATCAGCTGGTAACATCACCCCATATGTTCTCAAAGATGGTCTGCTTGATGCAGTCCTGGAACTGATGCCCAAAGAGATGCACTTGGCCCACATGGATTACCTTATCGTCATCCTCACATGTCATGACATTGGAAAAAGGGATCTCCGCTTTGAACATCTTGCGACAGTGCATGAGCTGAACAAGCAGATAGCAGACTGTCTTGAACTTCATTCTTTTGGCAGGCTTAATGTCTGAGAGAATCAGTCCAGGAAATATCTGTTGGTCAGAAAAATCGTATTTATAACCATGTCATTGCATTCCCATGCAGACATACACACTTGCAAGGCATTTGCACCCCCTCGTGGTCAAAACAAAACAATATTTAGTCAAGAAGCAATGCTTTTTGATAAACATCCTACATTTGCAAATGAAGATTACTTCATCCTTCTTAAACATGACATGTAAAGAATCTATTGAACAGACTTTATGTAAATTCATCCTTAACATTTTGGGAACAGTTTTCTGCTTAGAAATCTGAACTATAAAAAAATGCATTAATGAAAAATTCATCAAAGAGATAATATTTGTATTTGTTTAACATTAAAATAATTTTTTGGAAAATACAGGAAAAATAGGAGGAAATTGCATTTTTATTAATTGACATTAAAAAATACAATTTCAGTCTTTTTCTTCTTTCCTTATTTTGTTACTTCAGCCATTGGCAAGTTCATGAAATCTGAAGAGGATAACTTTTGCTTTCAAGATAGACATATGTATGCCTTAAAATGAGGCTGTGAGGCATTGAGGTTATATCTAACAAAGCAAGGTTGTTTCTTCAAAGCAAGAAATGTTATACCACAGAGAAATAGTCTCAAATGGTAAAGTATAATCTTATATATATAATCTATATATATTCCTTTCACCACGGAGCTCCCAGTTCAGCAAGGACAAATATTTTCTTGGTTAACTATTAAGCATGTATTTAACTCTTGATGACTTCAGCAAAGCTCTAACACATGTTCAGATGCTTTCTCAGATCAGGATATTATATCCTTAGTATTTATACGAAACTTGTACATGCTTCTGGCACATGGAATGCGTAAAGCAGAGTTAGTGAAAAACATTGCAGGACCTCATGCCTCCACAGTATGGGAATTCAAGCTTTTAAAATTAATATCTTCTGGAACAGCAGAATAAAGAGGCACAGAGGATATGGTCCCTGGTTTTCCTAGGTAAAAAAGACAGAGCAAATCACTCTCTAACAACTTTATTCAAATGCTCTTAAAATCCACAAATAACAAGGAGAATTTGCTGTGCATTATTCACAATACTATGACTTACTAGAGCTGTTTACATCATTACTTCAATGATCAAAGAATGAAGAAGAAACTGAAAGTATTTGTTTAATGCATGTTTTCTTGTATACCTAAATTTAGACAGACAGGGCAAATAACACTGATTATATTCTGAATGACATCTCAGATATTGGTTTGTCGTAATGTTTAACACATACAGCCATGCACTTGCATTTTCTGGAGAACCAAGGTTATACAATTTTGAACTTTCCATACCCTGTTTAGTCAGTTACGCTGTGGCTATAAAACACAATAATGACCAAATGTTGCATTTGTATTTTTTTCCTATCAGACAGCCACGTTCTCAACATTTGACAGACTTCAAATGTGAAAAGATGCCTAGGTGCTTTATTGTGCACTGGAAGACTGACTGAAGCCAACTAGCATCACTGCACTGTGCTACACTACATGGTCAGCAGCTGAA
Organism: Entomyzon cyanotis; assembly: GCA_024500445.1. Lineage (NCBI taxonomy): Eukaryota > Metazoa > Chordata > Aves > Passeriformes > Meliphagidae > Entomyzon > Entomyzon cyanotis. The sequence goes on along the minus strand of JAKEPQ010001005.1, from coordinate 79,771,505 downwards.
ATCTATAAGGACATTAGTGCATCTAGTGTGTAATCACTTGCGTAAGTGGAAGTTTAACAAAAGCCTGTTTGAAGAGATTTCCAATATGAACCCTTTCTTTCCGGGGCTTTCTGGCAGAAGACTTACCACTGAATTGCATAGAAGATACTGTATAAGGACATTCGCATACTAATCATCCTTTAGGTATTCCTAAGGACACCAAGTAGATAGTTGTTAGGCTTGACTAAGGCAGATATGATCAGCTTTTGAGCTGCAATTCCCAACAGCTAAAACATACTTTTTGGAGAAGTATTCCACTTACAAATCTTCCTAATGTAGTTATAATTCCTCTAGAAGTTCTATGTATTTTACAAAGTACCTCTATCAACCTTTTGATACAACAAAAATGAGCAACTTTCTTGAAACTCCCTCCAATTCTGCATTTTGTTTCATTATCTGAAATTTACAGGTGGACCGTATCTCAACAGATCATTAGCTTGTTCTTTGCTTAAACCTTTCACAATGGACATTGCAATAATTAGGTCAACTATTTCGGTCTTAGGTCACCCTTAGATTAGCTTGGAAAGATGATTCTAAATAAATTCAGAAACCCACAAAAACTGCCTGACAGCCTTCATTATGGAAATGCCACAGTTTAGATGCAGGAGTGGCAAAGAATAGGTAGAGCATCTTACTAGCAAAAGATCCAAGAACGCATGATTGTGAAAGGTGACCACACGGGCATGACTATATCTTCCTACAAGGATTTGAAGTCCTATGAAAAGAGAAGAATTTAGATTTTCCTCCATGCAAACTTCTTATAATAGATGTGTTTCTGAGACGAACCTGCAACCTGAAAATTTGGAATGGGTGTCCCTGCCACCAACATGACTTTTCTCCAACCACGTGTTTTTCTCCAGTTTCCTGAGCTTATCTTCAAATCAGTATGTAGGACATTTTTAGCTCTTACCATTGACTTCAGAAATCTTACTGGCAGATAATATATCAACAATATACCCCCTTTATATGCTGGAAATAGAGCAAAATTTTCCAGCTGTTTTGGAGTTAAATAGAAATTTCAGCTCAGGTCACTGAAAAAAATGGAGTAGTGTGATATCCCCAGTAGAAGAAAAACAGTGACAAAATGCAGTGAGTTTTACAAAGGCTCACCAAAACAATTAGGGTCCTCATGTGTAGTACAAACGAGACGAACCTGAGGGAATTCAGTTCCGTTAGCTGGAAGAAGAGAAGTCTAAGGAGGGATCTACTTGCTGTCTTTAACCACTTACGTAGTAGTTGTAGAGAACACACAGCCAGATTAATCCTGAATATTACTCAGAAAAAAAGCATGAGAGGCAATGAATATAAAAGGTTGTACCAAGGGAAATTCCTATTTGATACAAAAAGTTTAGCTGTGAGGATGATCAAGCACTGGAGCTGGTTGCCCTGAAAGAGCTGCCAGTCAGGAAAACACTCAGCACTTACTCAAAGGTGAATCTAACTGCAAAACCAGCCCTGCTTTGAGCAAGGAGGTCAACCACATGACCTCTAAAGGCCCCATCCAAATTCAGCTACTGTGCAATGATATGGGTATTTGTGAACACACCTAGCTACTGTTCTTCATGGTTGGCCAAGAACATAACCACTCAAAGGACACTGCATACACACAAGTTGGACCACTGACAGTTCTCAGCAGATCCTGATAATTTTATTTATAATTTGGGTTGATCGGCTGGGTTTTTTTGGTTGTTTTTTTGTTGAGGTTTTTTTGTTTGTTTCTTTGTGTTTGGTTTTGTTTTTTGTTTGTTTGTTTTTGTTTGATTGTTTTGGGTTTTTTGGTCAAGTGGTTTCAGGACATATTGTTTCTGCACTGGGAGTGAGGATTTTCCATTCTACTACTATATATATACAGTATCAAAAATACAAAGGAATTCTCTCTCACTTTCACCTCACAAATCATATCCCTTTTTTATTCTTGCTTTTACAGCAGAACAACAATTTCGACACAATGAACTTCTCAGTGAAATATTGTGGTGGTTTTGATTGGCCCACAACATCAGTCAAGTATTCTTTAACATCTAAGAGAAATTTGGACTTCTCAGAAGGTGTTGTGGTAGGCCTGGGGAGGTGTCTAAAGAGTGGCACAAAAATGGCTCCTGTGTGTCCTGAGTGAAAGTTCTGGAAGTTTTTACATCAAGTCCAGCAGAGCCCATCTCTGATGGCTCTGAAGGTGATGGACATGCCACCAGCCAAGTTTGGGCCAATTGGAGGTGCTAGTTAGGCCTCTATGAAAACATATTTAAGAAGAAATCAAAACAAGGTAGGCACGCGCTTCTTTGTAGTTGGAGGAGGAGGAGGTAGAGGTAAAAATATGTGAAGGGAGAACAGCATGGAAATGCCAAGGTCAGTGGAGAAGGTGGGGGAGGAGGTGCTACAGGTGCCGGTGCTGAAAACCCTCTGCTAGCCGTGGTGATGACCATGGGGAGAGCAGGAGGTCCCCCTGTAGCCCATGGAGTCCACAAGGATGCAGAAATCCACCCATAGCCCACGCCAGAAGAGCAGGTGAATGCCTGGAAAAGACTGTGAATCAGTGGGAGCCTCATCTAAAAAGTTAAAGGTGCAAAGGCCTTGCAAGGGAGAGAAAGGCCTTGCTCCTGGAATGGAAGCAGCCTCGCCTCGGCTCGGGAGAGTCTGCACAGCACCTTATGAGCAAAAGAACTCATGCTGCATCAGAATTCGGGCAGGATGTTGCTCGTGAGATTGGACCCACGCCAAAGAAGATCCCAGATGACTGTCTCTCGTGGGAGGGATCCCGTGGCTAAGTAGAGAACCCCTCTCCCTGATAGACTGACCAGAGAACAAACCCCTCTCACCCTGCCCCCTGTCTGTGTTGTTAGTTTGGAAAGAGGGAAGGGGGGTGAGCAGAAAGACTGCTTCTTAAGAAAGTGGGGGTGAGAGCAGAGAAACTGTCTGGAGACAAAAAGAGATAAGTAGAGATAAAGAGTATTTGTAGTAGAAGAATTGTGGTGATGAATAGATTTATGAACCTGCTCTGTGAAAGGGGACTGAGAAAATACCCCACATCCTGCCTCCCTACCCAAGCTGTTAGTTAAAAGGAAGAAAGGGAGTGAATAAAAATAGGTTCGTAAGAGGGAAGAGGTGAGTAAACAAAATACTGTATGAAAAATTTATTTTTGCCTTGCATTTATCCTCCAACTCTGTTAAATAATTAAATCACTTTTTGCAACTTGAAGTTTAGAGTCTGTCTGCCCTTTTCTTCTGTGTGTCCACCTACCAGTGTCCTATCTCACTTAACTCACGAGATTAGTGTATATTTTTACAGTTTTTTTTCTTCCAGCTAGAAAGAGTCAAAGTGCCTAGCGTTTAGTCAGGGTCAAACCCTGACAAACATTTAAGTAATCTCACCTTCAGCTCTAAGTCTCTGATAAAGTCAAGAAATGCAGTGCAGTTTGTTAAAACAGACTTCAAAAAACCCCTCCAAATGAAAAACCCAACCCCAGTGTCTTTCACTCTGGTTTTTTTCTGATTTTGCTCCAGGCCATCATTACAGAAAAGCTGGACTGCAGCATTCCCATTCCAGCTCATTTTGTCAATGCATTTTACTTTCTCACATATTTTTGACCCTTGGCATCATCTCTAATTCTGTTCACTGTTCATTTAGTTCACAATTTTAGTGAAGGTTGGTTGTTTGCTGCAATAGCTGACAAAAAAGGGTAAGAGCTGGGATGTTCTATCAGAGCCCTGTGAAAGCAGCCAGGGCTATCTACAGTTTTGGGAATGCAACAAACAAACATTAATTAAAATACTGGGAAAACACCCCAATGTTTGAATGTCATGTAATATTCTGATAAGTATTTAAGTGGTGCTCATCTGAGATTCTCAGAAATATCAGCAGACTGTTATTTCCCTGACTATATTCAACCTCAGTGCATAAAATGGCAAGGGAAAGAAGATACAAATGTAATTCAAAACACATTTACAGAAACTGTAAATGCTGTAGCACTGTGTTTTTCTGTGTTTTCCATCTACAGGCAGGCAGGACTGTAGTGTTTGTTCCATTACTATCTTCAAGATATTTTGTCCCAAGATAGATGAGCAAATTCTTTTTCTTGGTTTTTTTTTCCTTCTTCCTGTAGTTAAAATCATGAGACAATTTTTTCCATCCATAGAAAACTGCCCTTTGAGCAAGGAAGTAGACCACATGACCTCTAAAGGCCCCATCCAAATTCAGCTACTGTGCAATGATATGGATATTTGTGAACACACTTAGCTGCTGTTCTTCATGGTTGGCCAAGAACATAACTGTCGCTGTTGAGCCGCTAGCAGAGAAGAAGACCCAGATTCTCAGCGTGGCATAAAAAAGAGAGCTTTTATTATTTGATTCCAACTTATATAGATTTTTCAGAGGTCACCCAGATTGGTCAGTCAGAAACCTCCCCCTAGGCCTGATTGGCCAGGCCTGAACTGTCCAAATCTCGAGACGCTGTTTTTAATAACATCCAAACTTTATCTTTGTTTATAAAACACAGGACAAAATTCTCATGGGAAAGACCTGTGCTAGCCACACATAACCACTCAAAGGACACTGCACAAGCTGGACCTGCCCTTATGAAATATTTTTCTTATCACACTTCAGCTATCAAAAAGGAAAGTGTACCAGGGATTTTTACCTGAAAATAATACAGCTTCCGTAAGACAAACTTTTAACATTCAGAATAGTGTGACCACTTTCTTCACACATATGTAGAAAAAGTTTTTTTGCAGTTTAAAGATTAAACCAGTCTCTAGGAGATCAATAACAGAAAAAAATCTTAAACCAGAACGTATGTCTTTCCCTCCTACAGATTCCCCATTTATGGAGGAATGAAAAGAGAGAATTATGCTAGAGCACATAACTAATTCTATCATCACTGCAAGCCCAAACTGCAGGCTTTCACATTGATGGTGATGCACTAGCAGTTTCATTGCTACTGCAGGAGCAATCCTGAAATGTAGAGCAACACACTCTGCAACACAAACATCATTCTTCTGTCTGCGTTTGCCGGGTGCTAACACAAGCAATTTATTTCCAGTGTTTGGGTTTGTATATTCCAACAACCTGGGCACTGCAAAGTTTCAGGCACAGAACAGCCCCTGTCCAGACACAAGATTGAGCTTCCATTAAAAGACTGCATGTCTCTCTGTTAAGTCAGGTCTGCTAAGGTATATCTACGGTGTCAAAATCTGAAACACTCAAGTGATGCATTCAGATTTTTAGTTAAATTCCTTGGAAGAAGCTGTCAGTCATTGAGAGCAAAGACCACCCTTGCTACAAAAGTCATGGCAGCACTGGCAGCTGCATGTAGCCGCCCATTTGGAAGAAGAAATCATCAGTGTGTGCCCAGTTATAGACCCAGATGCCTAACCTGTGTCATTTCAAATTAAAATAATTTTGTCAAATATATTTTTGCTTGCTATGTGCTACTAAAGGAGAGAATTTTTATGAGCAGCAGGTGAAGTTTTTACAGTCCCTGCATTAACTGTGAAGCTCTCTTCTTCTGTCACTATTTACAGTTAAAGTCTCAGAGCTCTAGCACTCCATAAGGGCTGATAAACATACAGTCACTGAAGTAAAAATATCATCAGAATTAATTTGTCCAGAAAATTCACATCTTACAATAAATATGAAAACTTTCTTGAGACAAAGTAAACTGAATATTTTTAGAAGAGTCAGATGCCAAAAAAAATCCTAGGGATCTGTCAAGCATGCAGGTAGATTTATCGGGCCGTAAACACTCATTGGAAAACAGAAATTTTACATGACTGGAAAAAGAAGACAAGATGAGAACAATGTGGTATGTTCCCCCAGACCTAACCAGAACGATGAAATCAAATTAACTTTGGAGAGAAAGAAATTTCCCGCAAATACAAATGGAACTTCATTTCGAATGGAGATAAAAAAATTAAAATAATTAAGTGCAGCAATTTTAGACTTATTGTACAACTTCCTTTCTTCTGTAGCCTTTTTTCTCTTCTTTTAATCAGGTTAGACAAAAGATAACAAACTTCTATAAAAACTCTTAGTAACACATGGGTAATAGACATCAAATTGTTTCACTTTTAAAAGCTTAATCAGAGTATTATCAAGACATTATATAAAGCATACCAAAAGCAGTTCTTGTGAAACATGCTAGTTGCTTACAGTGAATTACCAATAAAGTCAAAAACAAGCATATGTTGTTACTGTGTATTTCACCTATACAAAGCAAAAAAGTCATCATGAATCTGCTGTTTTCTCTGTGTTATATTGCATAATGTTCTTTACATGTTGGGGCTAAAAAATCAGATCAGCCACAGGAAAGACATAAGCAGACAAAACCTCTTGGCTGGCAGTAGAAAGATATAAAGCCTAGCAATTTATTATAATATAGAAGGCAAATAATATGCTTCATGCAACAAAGCTATGTCAATTTTCAGTAAAGGAGGATGTACTCTGCGGTTTCTCGCTCTGGGGAGGCGGCAGAACCCAGAAACCTCAGGAACAAGGTCTGCCGCGGTGTGTGCGGCAAGTCCATGCCGGGCGGGGCCGGGGCACGCTCAGTGCGGCATGAAGCTCAAGCAACAGAAACTCTGCAGGAAACGTGGGTGAGGCGAAAGAACATACTGGCCGCTGTCTCTGGCTTCCCAGGGAGGTTTATTCGGGTTTTCGGGGGGGTTGCAGGGAAGGGGAAAGGGGAAGGAAAGTGGGGAAAAGACGAAGGGGCTGGGAGCCTAAAAACAGTGACGACCGGGCTGACGCTGGCATGTGCTTATAAGGGAAGGGAAGGGGGGAGGTATTGGCTCTGGAGAGCCAATCCCGGAAGGTCTGAGGGGAAGAAAGGCAGGGATACACACCAATAGATTTCTGATAAGGCAGGATGCGTATTTCAGAAAGAGCCAATAACATACAGAGCAGGGGATCAAAGGAAAAGCCTCGTGGAACCTTGCAGAACCACATTGCCACAGTACTCCTAGACAAAAATATTGCCTTTTGAAGAAGAAAGATGAAAAATTTGTTTGTTTTCCTGTTACTCCATGGTGATAGGACTGCAGTGCAGGACGTTTAAAATCTCATCAGTTTGTGCCAGATGAAAAAACAAAATATTAAAGTGATGTGACAGCCCTTGCCACTTTTCTTGCATCTGTGGCATGCAAGTCAGAACAAGTATAGAAAGAGTGATTGGGCATTGGAATGGGCTGCCCAGACTGGTGGTGGAGTCACCATCCCTGGAGGTATTAAGGAAAAGACTGGATGTGGCACTCAGTACCATGGTCCAGTTGATATGATGGTGCTTGGTCATAGGTTGGACTTGATGATCTCAGATGGCTTTTCCAACCTAGTTAATTCTGTGTGATTCTGTCTGAATCTCAAGTTGCTGAATTTCTGCCTATTTGGTTGTAAGTCAGAGAAATTGTGATCAACCTTTTAAGCTGTAAATCCATCTGCTGTTGACAATAAATTATACCACATGTGTGTACTGTAGATAATTGCTCTAGATAATTCTGACATTTCAAGAGTTTTTACATTTCAAATAGCATTTTCCAAAGGATGTTCCTAAGCTGCATTTACTTATTAAGAGCCTTCAATATTTCAACTGATTTTTCCTGAAATTTATAAGACTGACAATAGTTCTTTCCTCTTCTGCAAACATTTCCTTAATTTCTCTTTTTAAGTAGACCACTGGTATTTTTGTTTGGCTATGATTTTTTATGGGCAAAAATAAAACTGAAGTTTTAGCCATCTGTATTGGAATGTTTAGGGCTTGATTCAATAAAGCATATCACACAGGACACAGAACACCACACCTCTAACCAGCATCCACTTCCCTCTGGCAGGAAAACTAAATAAAGATTCAGAAAAAAATGTGGCATTCACCTGGATTTTCAGAACGGTCACAATATTGCTCAAAGATTTCAGAAAAGAGAGCAGAGCTATCCAAGCTACAGAAAGGATTTTCTGAGACTGCTTGGCATGGCTTTGTATGTACATGGTAAGGTAGGAAAGAGAAATGTCAGTCTCTTCAGAAAAGCAGCTAGTTTTCAAAGGGCAAACAGATATGGTACTCACTTTCATGGATTTTTCATGACTGTCCATCACTGTGTGCTATTCAAACAATAGGCACAGATTGCAAGGGATTTACACTGCCACAAATAAAAGATAACATATATTTGAATACCCCATTGGTGAATAACTCACTAGCACACTAGAAGAAATTTTGCAGATGGTGATTAGCAACATATTGGAAGCTAATTATTGATTATATTTGAGTTAGACTGTAAAATCCAAGAGAGAGTAATAAATATACGGGAATAATTTGTGAGCTGTACCTATAGTGCTTCCCTATGATTTTTGCCATTATTATGACCTCCGTTCCTGGACACAGCTCTGTTGCTGTTAATGGTACACAGCATTATTTGTCTTTGCCTTGGCTCTGCAGCTGGCAAAGTTATACAGTGAAGCAGGTTCCCTTAAGCTGGCAATGGATAACAGTGATGGCAGGCCCACTTCTGTAAAGGCAAAAACTAACACATTCTGAGAATTCTTTCCCTTCATGAAAACTTGATCACTTCTGATCACTGCTTGGTTATCTGTAGAAGCATCTTTAGGAATTTTGCTTAATTGGCTGTGCTGAGCTGCTTTCTCAGCTGGTGAAATAATGAGTCTTTTCAAAATTAGAGAGATGCCACCAGAGAGTGAATTGCTGCCACAAATACAAAGACGTGAGGCCAAGTTAAAAACACTTTAGATATCACTGAGGTTGTGCCCAAACCTTAGATGTGTTTTACTCCAGGAGAATCACACTTTGCTTGATTTCTTTTGTTGCTCTAGAAACAGTCCAGCTAAGGCCACTACCTCTGCTGTGCTTCTGGGAGTCAGCTATGGCAGTAGGAAAAGTGAGCCAAAGATACTTTGACTACTGTCAGTGTTGACAATGAAAGGACAAAGGATTCTGATGAAAGACAGATAAACTCTGTTTAAAACTTGTATTAAAATAAATTAAATTTTAGGCAAACAGTTTGAATTGAAAGTTGTAACAGGATTAGTCAGGTGGGTTACCAAGAAATCATTAGCAGAAAAAGTTTTTTAGCTGGTCTAAGCAGAGTTATAAGGTTCTTGAAAGGGCTCTGAGATTAAGAGATTTTTTTTTCCTTGAAATAAAATCCATATAAAGTGATATTTATCATAAGTCACAAAGCCAGAATTTTTTGGAACTAAGAGAATGACCATGTACCTAAAGCATGCAGTATGAATCCTGTGAATATTCAATATCTTTAATACTAAATAGAAACAGATCTGTTTTTCTAACTGGATCAAATCTGTTTTAAAAGCCTAAGGCATTCATGTATATGGTCAGACTTGTGTATACTTATTTAAATCAAAATTTTCAAATTTTCTCTCAGTGCAGAATTTTGGTCACCTGTCTGTAAGTATTAATATCAATATAAGATATCATGAAGACATAATCAGACAACTTAAGAGAAATGTGATGGCTTTTAAAACATAGTAACTTTATCAGAGTATATATCAGGGAACATGTATTGTATTAAAAAAGCATATTTGCAGAAGTTTTTAATTAAGATGGTCAGCAATAAGTTTCCTTTAATTTAAAAAATTCTGCCTTTGGAAATCAGATTAATTGTTTATGTTTGTTTAGGAGCTGAATGTAATCCAGTAATAATAAGAATAATAATAGTAATAGTAATGGAATCATGGAATGGTTTGGGTTGGAAGGGACCTTAAAGATCATCTCGTTTCAAACCCCTGCCATAGGCAGGGACACCTTTCACTAGACCAGATTGTTTAAAGCCTCATCCAACCTGCCCTTTAACACTCATAGGGTTGGGGCATCCACAAATTCTCTGGACAACCTGTTCCAGTGTCTCTCAACCCTCACAATAAAGAATTTCTTTCTAACAATTAACCTAAAACAATTATCTTTTAGTCTGAACCCATCACTCCTTGTCCTATCACTACAGCTCCTGCTGAAGAGTCTCTCTCTGGTTTCCCTATAGGTCCCCTTCAGATACTGGAAGTTGCTGTGAGGTGTCCACACAACCTTCTCTTCTTCAGGCTGAACAGCCCCAGCTTTCTCAGCCTGTCTTCACAGGGGAGGCGTTCCAGTTCTCTTGCCAATTTTATGGTCCTCCTTTGGACTTGCTTCAACAGTTCCTTGTACTTATGTTGGGGGTACCACAACAGTACACAGCACTTCAGGCGGGGCCTTACAGAGCAGAACAGAGGTGCAGAATCATCTCCTTCAACCTGCTGGCTGTGCTCCTTCTGATGCAGCCCAGGACACAGTTGGCTTTCATGGCTGTGAGCGTACACTGCCAGCTCATGTTGAGTTTTCATCAACCATCATTCCCAAGTTCTTCTCCATGGGGTTATTCTCAATCAGTTCTCTATCCAACCTGTAGGTGTGCCTAGGATTTCCTTGACCCAGCTGTTGCTGGCTTTATTGAACTTCATGAGGTTCACACAGTCCCACCTCTCAAGTCTGTCCAGGTCCCTCTGGATGGCATCCCTTCCTTCCAGCGTGCTGACCGCACCACACAGCTTGGTGTCATCAGCAAACTTGCTGGGGGTGCAGTGTTCATGTCACTGACAAAGATGCTGAACAGTACTGGCTTCACCACCAACCCCTTGTGGGACACCACTAGCCACTGGTCTCCATGTGGACAATAAGCTGTTGACTGCATAGACTAACAGATAATAGACTAACACATTCTCTTCCAAAATAAAAACTGTAACAAAACAAAATTTATTCCTTCAGTGGCCACTTAAATGTGCTCTTGCAAGAAACCAGCAAGCATATCGGATCACAAAATCGTGGTTGTTAGCGGATTCAATAGAAGATTTTTAAAAATGTGAATAATTTATAATCTGTTCATATTTAAAACGTAACTGGTATATAAATGAGTCATCCTACACTGTTATTATCATTCTTGGCTAGAGTGGCAGTGATGAAAGATTTTCCTGTCAGACCAAATAGGGAAGAATGTGGGGCATGTGTCTTCTAAACAAATACTTTTTAAAAGAAACACAAGTGGTCTTATTCCTGCTTTGAATTCAACATATTCTTGATCATCTGTTACTCATAAAATTGATTTTCATTCCACTTGGCATCATACCTGCCAGAGTCAGTTCATGTTAATCTCAGAGATGATATATAAAAAATAAAAAAAATGCATTTCAGCTGCTGAGGTTCAAGAGAAAAGGATACAATATTAAACCAGAAGGTACCTGAATTCACCAAGTGAAACTCTGTCTTGCCTATACTTCACGGGTAACATTCTGTTTCTATTTCTCTGAAGAGGTAATGAATGAATTGGAGTAGGAGGGAACAGCAGGTGTTTATTTAGAAGGTAAATATGCTATTATGTAGCTCGTGGTCCAGTGATCAATCTGCAAGTATACAAAGACTGGGGATAGCTGTGATGGACTGTGATGAACAGTAAAGTGACATGCTGATTGACCTGTGAGCCCAGTGGAGAAGCAGTCAATACCAGTAAAATCCATGAAGTGTTTCTTTCTGCCTGTTTGTCTGACACACCATTCATGCAAGCTGGAGAGCTATGGTTAGCCAAGCTCTACAGCAGCATCTGCCTCTTCCACAGACTCATCAGTGACACCCATGGGTAAGATGGCATTTTGTGTAGCTGATGACAAACCGAGCAGTCCTTTCTCAGCAACTACCAATAGTTTCTCAGCAATCTTGCAATGACAAAGAAATGTGTGCTTGCACAGCAGTACACTCTCATTCTTGCACATTAAACATGCATTGACCTGCTTCCATATGTGATTGTCAAGCTTCTGTTCCTCAATCACTGGTTTATGTAGCAGAATTGACACAATACTCTTTCTATATGTAAAAGTCTTTTTGTTTCCGCTTGTCTTTTTGCACCAAGCTATGGAACAATTTCAGGAAATTCCTCTAATAATTTCCTCAATATGAAATGAAACCTGATACATAACAACATAGAAATGAAATTACACATAATGTTCTAGGAGTGAAAATAACAGAAAACCAAGACAAACAGTCTAGAAGCAATAAGCAACTTATCTATCTTAATTAAACTCTCCCTTGCATTTTCTTCCTTATTGAGATTGATTAATTTAGGAAATCCTGATTTCCTAAAAAATCTTAATCCTGATTTGAAGAAAGCCACTATAAAACATTCTCACTGACTGCCAACAGAATTTAACCCACTGCTTTTCCACCTGTTTTCTTTCATATTATTTAAAACTGAATTTAATCATATATACCAGAATAACAAAATGTGAGGTTACATGATTTTCACAGAGGATAAGAAAACTCCATCTCTCTAATAACAAGATGCTTTAGAGGTAGTTCATAGAACCACTCTTGCAGCAACCTTTCCAGAATAAAACAACAGGAGTTTTCAATCCCAGAATCAAATTACCCTGGTGAGTGGACTCCCAACATTTCCATGAAAACACACAGAGTAATCAAATTAAGACCAAAAATTGATTGCAGGTATGAAATTCAAAATGAACTTTTTCTCTGTGGTTACATTTTTCTTGGACACTTGTTCATTAAAACCCTCAAACATGGGGTTTAGGCAGCTTGAAAACCTGGAGTGTATAAAGACATCACTTTAAAACCTGACCAATACTTTCACAATTGGATATTATAATTTTCCCCTTGAAGGTAAAATCCCTGAATTAAACTTATTTGGGCAGACTTTCAGAAGTTAAGGCTGCAAAAATCTGTATCCCAAATTTTCTGACCGAGATAAAGGGCGATAAAATTTCTCTTGGCCTGTTTAAGCTTGTTATGACAGATAACTTCAAAGGTAAGTCTCATCTAATGTAAAAACATTTAAGAAATTGAATATTTTTAAACAACAATTACGGACTTTCAAGACTCCTACTGAGGTCACAGAAAACATTCTTCAGTAGAACAAAAGGGTGCATTCAGTAACCGGCTGGGGAGAAAAGGTGTAACTGTAATCGCACCTGTTGGAAAAACCACTCTCACCACCTCATTGCATGCTGAGACTCAAAATATTACCATTGCACTGCTGGACCTTCAAGAGTGTTTGAAGAGCTTTTAGGAAAAAAACCCAACAAAACAACAGTATTCTCTCTGCTTTCAGAATAGCACAGAACAGTAGTTAAATTATGAAAATGTATTACTGAATGAGCTTACCTTCCTACGATGGGATGGCACAATAAAATACGTTTCAATATTATGCTTCTTCAAAAAACTATTCCTTTCATGACCATATCCTGGTTCTACCTCATAGTCCCCATTTAGGCACTCTAAGGTGGTCTTTGTAATGTGAACTTTCCTGGAGAGAAAAATTAGATATTTTGTTTAAAGTGAGGATACATTATGAGCTAGTTGCTATTGAAATGCACTCCTGTGCAGAAGTTCACGAAGAGGTCAATTCATATGCAAGACCACAGGTTTGATGTAGGAAAAAAAACAAAAAGAAAGAAAAAACGTGCTCTTTTGTATTTTAAGCCAAACTGAACATACAAAAATTTCTATTGCATGTGTTTTCCAATCTTGGGGAAAGAGAACAGAAAGATAACTGTTGACTATCCAAACACTTGCAGATTTGCTGATTTGTAGAAAGTGAATGTCTGCACATCATCTTCTACATTGTGTGGCTTTCTTAAGTGTTTACCTCACTGGCTGCTTAGAAAAGCATTCTGCTGTTTGAAACTTGTGACATCACACTCCAAATCTCTCTTGAGTATAAAGGAGAAACTTTTTTTTTTGTTGCACTTCACATCTCTGACTCATTCACTCATTTTGTTTCGTAGGCAGCTTTCTGATTCACTTTGTTTTGGCAACACACCCATCTTTGACATTATTTCTGAGTTTTCCTATCCTGCAAAAGTCTTCATATTTTCTCCTGGAAAGACCCCTTATATTTGAAATGTCTTCAGAGAAGATATCTGAAAAGATTTTATTGCTTTCCTCTAATAAAAAATCTTTAAGGTAATGGACACATAAAATACACTGCCAAAATTATATAAAGCAGATGTATGCAACAAATAGAAATTCACTCATTACTACAAAAAATTAAGAGGTTCCATTTTCCTTCTGTACAGCAAACCATAATCTTTTAAAAATGTAAAAAGTCCAAGACAGATCCTAGTCCAAATGTGAGCTGCACACAGAACACCTGTGCACCTTTGCAAATGTTCACTGTGTGTATTTAAATTTTTCTGAGGCTATGAAATGAGTACTTAAATTTCCAGGCCATGCCCCATGAGTTGCCTGCAGGTTTATATCCTACCAATTTGCAAATGCCATCAATATTTGAATTCACAAACAGGTATTTATTTTCTACAGCACATGACTAGTGTTGGAAATCTTGTAATGTAAAAGGAACAAGGCATCCCCCCTGCCCCCTCCAAATATAGAAGTGTGTAAGGATAAGAAATTCCTGGAATAGCTACAGGGTTTTACTTTTGTACCATGAAATGATGAAAGTCTAGCATTATTACGTTCCTAGTATTGCTTCATTCCTACTTTTATATTCAGCAACTTCTAATAACAATTTTATTTGAAAATGTTTTGCTTCTAATCTAACCTGTTACTTACAAAAATATCAAGACCATTTGGAAAATTCCACAGAATAAATCACATTATACATTGATTTCTCTTGCCAAACACAATCCTTCTTATTGATAGCAATTACATTGCAAATTCCTCAAAAAAAGAAATAAATTCTTCACCCATACAGTTTTCTATATCTTTTTCTATGGTTCTTTTGCAGACTTACCCAGGCAGTCCTCCAGCTTCCATTACATTAGCTAAAGTCACATCATTTGACCAGACATCATATTGCCATTTTCGGAGACCCAGGACTCCACAAAGCACCCTGCCTGTATGCAATCCAACTCTCATGTTGAGATCAACCTCTGTGGCTTCTGCAACAGATCTGTAACGGACAGCATCAAAATATTAATATTTAGACAATAATTTCTCTTGGTTTTCTTTTTCTGTGCTCCCAAAATTAACACATACATTTATACATGACTGAATAGAAAGGATCTTTTAAAAACCTGAAATGGTATATTCAGGTACTGTTCTCTTCCCCTCACTAGTTTCAAAGCCCTAGTTGTAATTCAAAAAACAAACCAAAAAAAAAAAATCTTAGTTATATTTTAATTACTGTTGAAAAAAATTTCATTATTTCTAAATTTCTTGACCATTCATGTGAGAAAAGAGGTACAAAGAGGGACTAGTTCAGAAGGCCAACGTATAAGTAACTATTCCAAATCTACTGTGTCCTAATTGGTTGAATTACCCAGTTACCAGAGTACAGGACAAAGAAAACAGTGAAAGCAATAAATCAGTGTAAGAACAGCAGAAGAAGAGTGATTATAAACACTAGTATCTTTCCAAAGGTCCTGCAAGAATGGCACCAAAACAACTTGTAACTACAGTCTTGAACCTGTAAATTAAATCAAAAGTTTAGAGATTTTCACTGCCTAGCTGGTAAAGGACAAATTAATCTACAAAATTGTTCTTAAAAGCACTTTTTTTGGCACCACAATAGGGAAAGACTCTTAATTTTGTGAATGAAGGACATGCTATGACTTGCACGCTGCACTAAGTTGTAAACACTGAAAAGATACCTTGAAACAGTCTTAAACATTACATTTTACAGAATAACACTGCACAAAGATTTTTTCAGCTCTTTCAGTTAGAGAAATACCTGTCATTCCACAGTCCAGTTGTAGTACAAAAAGCGGTAATATCTCTGAATAAAGGGAACTGACTATTCAGAGTGAGAATTTATTTTCATTAGATTCTCTTAATTTGAATTTTCCAATGCATCTAACAGAAGAAGACCTTAAAATGAGACACTGGCTATAATTTTCCCTTGATCTTCTTTGACCAGTTTTTTTTCAAGTATGATCCAGTTACACTTGATTTGGCAGAGATGTCTTTAGAAAGACTTTTCAGCTACTTCAGAAGTTCAACTTGTTTAAATAAAATTGACAGAAAGGTCAGGATAGATCAAGATATGGGATGTCCAGCAAAGATACCTGGCCTCAATTTAAATAAGAAACTCTTCACCTATGAAGCGCTGAAGTATATACCATGTCAGCCATCACTAATGTGAGTAACATGGAGATCCCTTTTGTCCCCACAGGGAATCTGGGCATAACACATTTTTCAGCTGTATTTTATGCAACAGCACAGAAAGGCTTATGCACAGCTTTCTGAAATATTACATAATTCCTTGTCCTAGTTCTACTCACAGCAAATTAGCTTTCTTTCATTTAGTATCTGTTCTCCGTCAAACCTCAAATATGACTCCAAGAGTCCTAAAAGGATTCTAGTGATACAAAGCTTTGTTGTGCACACTGCCTTTTTGACAAAGTTCTGAGGAAATGAAAGGCCCTAATAACATAAGCCACCTAATGATAAGCGACCACAATTTGTATCTTCACCTGAGTGTGCGTGCTGTGTCATTAACAGATTGACTTTACACCAATACCATACCCTGCAAGCCAAAGCCCTTCAGGATTGCACCTTGCCTGCCCATGTTCTCCTGCATAATTAAGTACCCATACAATAATATTAACTAATGAACCTGCAGGTGTCTGAGTCCCTCTGTTCACAAATGAGTTTTGTAGGTTCTCTCCCTCCTCCTCCTTAAATATACCTTAAAAAGGTATATCAAACCTCAGACTAAATGTATGTGGAAAGACAGTGAAATTCAGACACCGATAAAGTCCACTCCAGGTTTTGACATTGCTTCGTCCCAGTCGTTTGACTGAGTGGGGGAAATTTAATCCCCTTTTAGAAATTTGAATAGAATAACAAAAAGCAAATGAAAAGGGATAAGCAGAGAAATGCAACATGGCTGACCATACTCCTTGTGAAATAAGCTGAACTGTATAACACACAAATGAACCATAAAGCAGAATCTGAAAACACTTTATGCTTTGAACAAAACATTTCCATTAGTAAAAAATCTAAATCCAGACCGCATTTCTACATCTTCCCCAGAAGCTACAATGTGTTTTGGGGATGCTTTCATCATTACTAAATTTGAGTAGGAAAAAAGCTCATGAAAGTTTCATTAAATTTTTGGAATTTATTTTGAAGACCTCTGTGCCCTTTATTCAGATAATTTCTAAGAATATACTCTAATGAACTATCAAAAATGAGGAATATTAGGTAATATATAAAGAACAGGCTTCAAATATAAATTCAGGGCAGTACAATGATCATATTCCCAAAGGACATCTGTATTTCTACAATAAAGTATCACAAAACTGTCCATAGAGGGATTTTAAATTATAAATACATTTCTGAGAAAATAGAAGCACTTCACATACAAGCCAGGAATAGGAAAAATTTTCTCAAATAAATTATTCATTATAAATTATTCTCTCCCAGGTTCCTATATTATACTTAAGTTTTCCAAATGTTAACACAAAAGTAGGCCCAGAAAAAAATGGAAATTAAAAAACCATTTTCTTTGTAACCCACATGTGCTCAGTCTCTGCAAGTGACTAATCAGACAATCACCTACCCTGACAGCTCAAGGATCCTACAAAGCCTTTAAATGTCAGTTCCCTTCTTACCTACACATATTTCATGTGCTGCTACAAGCCACAACAGTAATTTAGATCACCTGCGGAACAGCTCCAGACCTGTGCTCCTGAGCATTTAAGGAGAGAAAGAAAAAAGCTCTGCATGCCATTTCTTATAATTATTTAGGTCTTTCCTTTATGTTTAAAATATTTACATAAATAAATGTTTCCTGGTTAGATAGATATAAATGTAGATATTATTTTTAGTTCAATTACATACACTTCCCCAAAGCATTGCTCAGGTGCAGCAGAGCACTAGGGTAGAGAGTCTGGGCTGTGAAGGGCTGCTGGCTTTCTTTGACAGAGGTGCAAGCTGACTAAGCTTTCGCCACTGGTAGCTGTCTTCCTAAAAAGACAGCTGCTGGTTTCCTCAAAACTTGAGGTCAATTCACTCCTACCAGTTCAAACTTTTCCAGGTCCTGGACCTATGGATAACCAGGCGAAAAGCCTCAACAGTGTTGACATCAGGGAAGTTAATGCTTCTGTCTATTTCTTTAGACAAAAATCACACAGGAAAACTTGAAATTTACACCGGACTTACTCAAACTGGCTACTATAGTTCCTCTCCCTTCCCTGGTGCTTTTGGTCAGCCAATGAACAAACCCATTGAAAGCAGACAGTTCAAGCATCAACCTCCCCAGTGGCCACTGCAATCAACTAGCAACACAATGTGCAGGTGCAAAATAAATCCAACTTCCATCTATGAGGTCTTACATGATGACTAGTGGAGTCAATCACATTAGGTGGAGTTATCCATAGGGGATAAAATCACTCTGTGGCACAGAGAATAGCTCATAAACCCCACTGTGTTGCCCAGTTCTCAAGAAGCCTGAGGTCTGTTTCCTTCAGACCTCTTCAAAGTCCACATGCAGCAGCAACATTCAATCAGAGTATCAGATATGGCTTAGTCTAAAGTAACCCTTCCCCTCCTCACCACCGTAACGTGTGTAGGTTGAACTGAAGGAGTCAGCAGCAGTTGCTGTGATCCACAGGCATGCTCCTACTGTGCCATGCTTCCTGCTACTACACAGTAAGTGATGCAGCTCTGGTGCAACTCCCTCTGAGTCAGTACTAAAATGGCATCCTAGTAAGGTGTTAACAGAAGAAGCATCATGAAAATGTACTGTCTGCGTGACAACAGGAATTCTTACAGGTTTCCATCAAAGTTTTGACAAGTTTGTGAATGTTAACCCCAGTATTTTGATCCAGTCCAAAATCTAGTATTTACATACTGCTCACTCACAGTTATTTCCAATTGGAAACATTACAGATTATTTCTTGCTATGCAACATTATTGAATGCATTTAAATTCCCTCATTTTACCAAATTTCATCTCCTAGGAGGAGTTTCTGGACTGAGCCAAAGAATTGTTTAGTACAATTGATATCCATTGATGAAGTGCTCTCTAAGGAAAGATGAACTATTACTAAGAATGTATAAAAATGTCCCCATAACACCAGCTAAAACCAAACTCTAGACAGCTTTTGGAGAAGAGAGGGAGGGAAGAGCTTTGTTTGCTGGGATAACTTTTCTACATGGCAATTAGCTCACAAATATATCTATTTAGAAGGTAAAACATTGTAGCTTATGAGACTGAAACCTTCAAATGTGGGAATCAATTCAAGTAATGTGAAGAGAGTACTTGGCCTAACACACTGTTCATAACCAAGGGGAGGACATCTGCCACATTAGAGAAATACAAGACATATTAGAGACGCTAACGAAAATTATAATTTTAATTATATTCGTAGCAAAAGCCTGAGAGCCGAAACTCATTTGGTAAGAGCAACATTGGTGGTATTGAACACTTCACTCACTGCCATGGCACTTCAAGTGACTCTAAAGTAGAACAAACACCTGGCCTGTACTGAGGCGTGGACACAATGGCTGCAGAAATTCTTTTGGAACAGAAGCAGAATATAACACTATCTGTTTTGTCAGTTTTATAAGAATAAAAAGCTCCTCCCATAATTATTTTGGCTCTGTATCCTTGAAGAGAACACTTTGAGGAAGGTGGATGAAATTGTGAAAATTTTAATTATTTTATAATACTTCGAAAATTATGTTCTCAGATGACACATGCAGCAGCATATTGTAGGATACTTAAAAAACAGTTATGCAGAACATGAAGAGAATGGAATTTATTGGTTTATATGAATACATTGAACTCAGTCCAATCGCAGAACCTTCAACCAGCCATAGAAGTTTCTATTCCGTGATTTTCCAGAAAAAACCCCACATCTTCTTGGTACATATCTCTAGGATGGACACTTTTGACAGACCCATCACCTGAATCACCAGACCCATCACCTGAATTTATTTGTCTATCCCAGGTAACATGACAAACCTATCACTAAGGATGACAAATTCCAAGCATAAATTTACAGTGCCAAGACCTGAATTCTACACCAAAGAGAAGAGACTTTAAAAAGACTACCAGATGGCATCCAACTCTGCATCAAAGGGGGAAGTTTAAAAAAAAGTGACTTTGCATCTCATTGAACTGATAAACAAAACCTAGTAATCATACCAATACAAAATAAAATGCTGTGTTCCAACTTCACTGTCAGAAGCTCCTGACTTCTCCTTTTCATTTGCTAAACATATTTTAAAATAAATTAACCTCAGGAATTCATCTTCTAACTTTGGTTTCTGGGAAGGAGAGAGACTAATTGTGCTTATGCACAAAGGATGCAGAATAGGTCCCTAGCTATCTAAATAAATCTGGCAGTGTCTTACAACCTTGCCTCTTACCCATCTTGCCCTCTCACCATGCTCTGACCACTGACTACACAAAAGACCTAAAATTAATGAATTCTTTAAAAATTAAAATCCTGAAATTACCAGTTATCTTCTACCACAAGCTCTGATTAGCATGTCTAGATAACACACTAGAGCTCATCCACTTAGAATTGCAAAGCTGCTGATGTCACAAGGACCCTTGGGAAATCATCCACACCAATGCACTTGCCCAGAGAACCGTCAGCTACAGAAAATTGCCTAGAACTGTGCCCAGCTGAGTTTTAAATTTCTCCAAACACACAAATGTCATAACTTTACAGGGGAACCTCTCCAGTATCTGACTACTTCCACAATAACACAGGTTTTTCTTATATTTAAATGGAATTTCTCGCATTTCAGTTTGTGCCCATTTCCTCTTGCACTGGCACTGGATGTCACTGAGCAAAGTTTGGCTTTGTCCTGTTTACTGCCTCCCAGTAGGTACTTGTCTGCCTTGGTAAGAACCCCTCTGAGCCTCTCTTCTACAGGTTAAACAGTCCCAGTTCACTCCTTTCTAATTCAACTCCATTTTCAAGTTTACATTATCATGTCGGTAGCCAATAAAGTATACTTACTTTATGTAAAAAGGGATCATATTTATTTCTAGTATTAGTGAAACTGAAACATCCTAGAGAGGAAAGTTCCAACAGTTACATGAAGACCTTATTTGTATACATGAAATAAAGCACAACTAATGAATTAAAGATTAATACTAGGTTTAAAAGATGATGAGAGAATCATCTACTGCTCTTCTGATATTAAAAAAAACCCCCAAACCAGAAACAAACCAAAAGGCTTTTGAAAAATCTGTACAAGACGTGTACATCTAAATATTTTTCCGAAGATTAGGGTTTCCTTATAAATGGAGTATCCATATACTGCTGAAAGTATACACATATTCTTTTAGGATTTTATATTATCATAGACTATAATAAATTATAGATTAAGAGATTACAAAGCATTTTATCAATTTTACAAAGCTTACAAATGTGATGAACTTGAATTGAATGAGAGGGAGAAAATGAATTAATTTACCAAGGTCTTCACACTCTGAGAGATTTTGTAGTATGTTTAGCAAATAAAAAGGAGAAGTGTGAAGTAGTACAGTAGTGAAGAAACTTTCCATTTTTATCCTTTCTTTCCCATGTAATGAAATAGATCTCCAGCTTTGGGTAAAAGCTCGTTCACAGTTCTCTCACATCTCACATCACATTTTGCCTCAGCAAAATAATGATCAATGTAGAGCTCTCAAGCACAAAAAAATCTGAGCAGCAAAGTGAATTTCACATTATATTTCTAAAAAGCAGAATAAATGAAAGGTTTAAACATTACAAAAAAAGGGAGTAATTAGCAAGCTATGATTTTGAGACTACAAACACATACAACAGGCATACATCAGGACTGGTTCTGAGTTTACATACTGGTGTGCAAAATGAGCAGTGTTTATCACTACAAAACAAGAAATTTGACTCCTTTCTTTGTGGCAATTGGCAATACAGTATATTTTGTTATTTCCCAGTATCTTTTTGCCACTTATTCCATACATGCATGTACCTCTACATACTCAACTTGCACACTTGCTCATTACAGCAATTAAATGGAGCAGAAAATCAATGTCTAGAATGAGCCTTCCTGAAATCAGTGCCCTGAATGCAAGAATGTGACTCGCCAGGTGAGCAGTGCTGGCAGACATAGCTGTTTCTCTAAGAACACACTTCCTGAACACCACATAAGAGTTGTTGCAGCACTCCTGTCTGAGCTCACCATGCATGGTACTTACGTGATGGTGTCGATCATATCCAGTCCCATTTCAACACAGCAATGGGCATGATCTGTTTTGGGCTGGGTCAATCCTGATACACAGTAGTAACAGTCCCCTAGGATTTTTATTCTTCTGCAATGATTTTCCTTTCATAAAAACAGAACGAGAAAAGTTTTACTATTCATATAAATATTCCAATATTAACAGCGTAAATTTTTCTCCAATACTATGCAATAATTCAGGGAATCTTTCTGTGATCAAATAAGGTAATTTACAGTTCATTAAATCAGGGTTCCCTGCACACAACAGCTGACACAACCATTTGTTTGTTGATTTATTTATAAATAGACACACATACACTGGACATCAGCCTTGCATTTTTCAACACACATGGGTTAACACTGCTTAAAGCTATAGTTCTGAACAAATATTATTGCCTTGCCCTCATGCTAGGTCAGTATGAATTCAAGACTCACAATGAGACTTCATTTCTGTATGAACTCAAACCAAAGGACTGAAGACATACAGCTACTGAAAACTGGTAAACGTTTGCATTCTGAGAAACTTTTGTTTAAAATTCAGTTCCAATTTACCAGGAAAGATTATGTATTTATCTGTAAAGGTACACACATTTTTTCATTACTTGTTCATAAGCCACAGTTTACAATACAGCATAATCAGTATGACAGATCAGTATGCAGATCAGAAGCCACAGTCAGTTTGCATCACAATCAAATTTATCTCCTGTTTGCATGAAGTTTAATTTCTACAGCCAAAGAGATCTGGCTAAAACTCTCCCATTAAAAAAACCCAAAAACTAACCAAACAATGATGGCATGTGATGATTGCTACATCTGTCTGAACAGAAAGTTCATTTCTAAACAGAGAGCACATAACAAAATGTCTTTTAAAAAGCAATACCTTTAACTAATAATCTATGAGGAGACACACAGAGATGATGGTATCTTTTGTAACTAGACTATGGCAACTTCTACCCATTTAGAGTTTGGCACATAAAAGTAAATAACTTGATTAAATAAATCCAACTTATATGGTTGGGACTATGCCAGTAAACACCATGATAGATTAACTGTTGTGAATATGATGGGAGGGGATTCACAAAAGTCTGATTCCTACCCCATCAGTGTGCTATATAGACTTCACTTCAGCACCACAGAAAGGAAAAAAAAGAGAGGGTGGTGGTGACGGAATTTTAAATTTCTGGGAAAAAAAATCCCATAATCATAGAATCATACTTGTTCAGCTTCTAATATAGGCATATATTTTCATCCAGTCTCCTTCCTATAAGAATAAAAGCCTTCCTGAGTTGACCATATTCTCCGCATCATTATCTACATTCCAGCTCAGCAGCAATGATTATGCCTACAGTGATTAATTTCTCTTTGGCATGTCACCATGTATACCAGCATTTGGGGCTTGTAATTACACACTCCTCCTGCTGTAGGTGTTCCCGCACCTCTTTTTTTTTGTAAATGGTACTCAGTATTGAACTATAAAATGAGAATTACCTCTGTTCACACATAGAAGAAAGCACTGTTGGGGAACGTTGGTTTGTCGACTTCTTTTTATAAATTAAGCAGCAAATTAAAATCTCAAGAAGAGAGGTGTCTTTTTGGGTATGCTGAAGTAGTAGAAAACGTTTTTCCAATTGTGACTACTTAATTCTGCTGTACAGCAGAATTTTAACTATTCCACTAATTATCACTGCTAATATATATTTTAGTGAATACAAACATAATTATTTTAGGGGGATTATCACCAGGTCCCTAAGAGCATTCCCACAGCCTATAGCAAAAAACGCCTCACCAATTTTAGTCAGATTTTTTAAAATCCTTGGCTAAACACTATTATATAAGTAAAATAATTATTGATGCACACAAAGCAATATGCAGATCTCAAAACCTACCTTGACACAGAACAGTCCTTTTAATTCAAGGGTTTTGGACAGAAATCACTACATTTTTAATAGAAACCATGAAGTTTTTTCACTAGATACCACTAGATTACACTGTCCAAAAAAGCCCTTTTCACCCCCCAATTTTGGGCAGTCCTTGAAGCACTAGAGAGTACTCAGTAGTTAAAGCTGAAGCCTACTTTCCAAAAAAAATCAGTTTTGGCCCATACGTTAAAATCCTCTGTAAGGCCCTTTTCATCTTCAAATTCAGTATGCATGATTTGTGGCTAGGCAATGTCCATCTGACCCTTAGGAAAGCTATTCAGAAAAGCCATTTCAGAAATCTGGGGTGAGCAATACATATGTGTTAATCAATCAGTGATCTCTCCTATCAGTGTCTACCTCACAAATGGCTCACTTCTAATGACTTGATAACAACCTGGTTGACAGTTTAAGAAAGAAAAACAAACCAAACCAAACCAAAGCAAACCAAAACAGATCTTACTCCATTACCAGTTTTCCAAGTCAATTTAGTATTTGTGCAAGAGTAAAAAAAAGAAAAGAAAATAAGTACAATGGTATTTTCTGGAGAGAATCTGGAAGACATATAGCTAAATCACCTGTTTTTGAAATCACTAGTCTGTTTGTTCCTTATCAGATCTTATCCTCACTGTCCTGATTTATAATAGTCAATTGATATACAGTAATCTCTAGAAAAATTGTTTGTTTTCTTCTTCTTGACATGTGAGGCAGACTTCCAGGAAAGAGCCATAGTGCAGCTTTGAAAAAGCAATCTTTTAAAGAAATGATATGCAAATGAATAAAACAACCCCCTTCTCCGTCTTTGTTTCCTCAGCAACTTCCAAAGAATCCTTCTCTCATCAGTTTTTTTCACATTTGTGACACTGATGAATTCATGTGTGATAGTTACAAATTCCAGTCACAACTGATAAAAGCAATGTCTGTTTAGAAACAACAGATAATTTGGTTTCATGCACATGACAAAAAGCACTGGAGATTGCCAGCCCCACATTAACCATGCAGCTTGCCCACCCGTGGTGCCTTACTATGACATTTCCAAGAGGATCTGCAGAAATCCCTCTGGCACAACTGTCACTCAGGGTTATTCAGTGTGTAGTGGAAGCCCAGCTCAGAAAGCAGAGGACATTTCAAAGTTGCTAAGAGCTTTCTTCACGCTTTCAAAAAAGCACTTCAGAAAGCAGTTTATTCTATTTATCTGTTAGGTAAAGCTAGGAGGGGGGCTTTGTTGCAAACAGCTCTGGGGTTTTGTTGTTGCTGTAGTTCTTTATTTAATGCATTTTGCATAAGGAGTGAAGTCTCTCAACTCAGACTGAAAAACTGAAAATTCAGAACATTAACTCCACATTTTTGTACTATACAAGACAAATGTTGTTTGATACAACCAGGATAAGGTTGTTTTTTAATAAAAAGGGAAAAGATTTTACAGGTTGTATAAAAAGTTTATACATAAATATACAAATACATTTACATATGTTGTCTCAAAGAAATAATAAACAAGCTTTTAGACTTCTCCCAGCAAAACTTATAGGCATAAGTAGACAGTCATATGTTCTCTAGAACAGAGAGATTGTACTAAGTAAGTGTAAAGTCTTTTAAAGGAGGATTTTTCTCACATGTCAGATTGCAACAATGCTTATTGTCACTGTTGAGACTTTTGGGTTTTAGTTTTTATTAATAGGCTATCCAAGTAAGAAATGATGATGTGAACAGATCCAAAATCAGGATCAATTTTTAAATTTTTTTTCTGTCTGGTAGGAGAAGAGTTTCTTTAAAGCTTTTATTTATTTTGGAGATGGCAGAGGCTAATGCCAAAACAAGTCCCTGGTCTTCCTTCTTTCACTGCAACAGTCTATGTATTTCTACTCATGGGATGTGATACCTATAAAAGTGAGCCCAAAAGGAAGGTCAGATAGATTACAACTTCAAAATGCAAGATTTTAAAAGCGTAAACATTGAACTCTCTCTTGTAACTCCATCAACTGCAGTGGAATTGCACCAAGGGTGAGTCTAACCCTGTGTGACTTAATTGCAATATATTTTATGCTTATTATACTCATCCATTTCTATGTCTACAAGCCTGAAAGCAACCTGAAGTGCAGGTGTGCTTTTCAGACTTTTATTGTCCTGACCTCCTGTCATCACAATCTATGAGTAGGTGGGACTTTATTTGTCCATAAATTAAAAAGACACATTTTTTCATTCCTAAAAAAAAGTGCATCATCTAAGGTTCAAAAATGTTCTTTACCATATCCAGCCAACTTGGATTTAGTTATGCTTTGCAGAGTCAGAGAAAGGATTAATAAGGCCTACAAAAAGATGCATGAGTAGTGTTTCCCATTTCCCACAACTCAGACCCTGCCAGTCTTGCACTCCCTCATAATGCTATGGACATGAACAATACCAACATCTCGTTTTGGTTAGCCTACAAAAATGGGAACAAGACTTTGATCACTACCTACAATGCTTAGTGATTGTAAAGATAAGAGGCTTAAAGAAGAAAAAAAAGAAAATAGGAAACCAAAGCCCACACATATTCACGTTCAGCTATTTAAATGTTGGGGCATAAGGGAAGAGATTCATTAGGCCTGGACTTACAGAAGGCTTTACAATTTCAGAGCAAGGCCTAGACATCCTCACCATATATGAGACTTCAGTTATTGTGAGATGTCTGGATATTGCCTGGGCATGGCTGCAAATTAGTACAGGAGCAGCACTGCATGCAGCAAGAAGAGTGGAAGGAGATGGATGCACTGGCAGTACAGCAAACAGTTCTAGAGCTGAAAACCCCTTCACACCTCCCCCATCCATTCACTGCCTGAAGCTGTTTGAAGCTGTGGGGGGAAAAAATTGCCCTACTCCCTGAAAAAACCTTGTTAGCTCAATATTTTCTTCACATATTTAAGAAAAGTCTTGGATATCAGGAAACCACTAAATACAAATTTCTGCTAGCTCTGTTTTCACTGAAGTAGAATTAACTCTGGGCAAAGTGGTGAACTATGAGGGCTGAAAAAGGAGTATAGATGAATCTTCTAGCTCTGTTGTCATGGGTTTGATCACTGGGGCCAGGCAGTGCCACAGTTACAGCTGTTCAATGAGTCAAAAGGAAATCAGTGACCCTCAGGAAAGGACCCTTTACGGAAGTACTTGCGGGTTTTTCCCCTTCATATTTGTCTTCTTTTTTTCTTTCTTCTTGGATTATCAGTCATTTTCATTTGGGAAGCCCCACTCCAAGGAGCCTGCTGTACCCAGAGCTGAATTGTTTTTATCAGGTAGGCCAAGTGGATCAAATTTTCAGTCCCTATTAATCAATGTGGCCCTATGTGTTTCAGGGGAACGACACTAATTTATACCAGCTGTCCCCCTTATCCTCAGGGACCCAAGACACAATTCAATAACCCAGGCTAACCACATCACAGTTACAGCCCTTTCTAAGTTACGACTGTGTAAAATGACAATTGGGGAAAAAAATTCAAAGCATCTCTAAAACTCCCTGAAGACAAAAAAGAACAGCAAAATGCATTCCTTTTTTATCTCTCTTCACAAACCTAGAACTTCATTCTGCTTCCAAAGAAGTCATGAGAGGGGACAAAATAGGATTTAACACTGTTACCACTGCATCTTATTTCCAATGTGTATAGCATGTGCAGCATATTTAACATTTATAGCACTTTCTGCCAAAATGCTATTAATCTCAGTATTGGATAAGAAAATTGGATTAGAAATTAAAATCGGATTAGAAAGCTTTGAATCACTTTAGAAGTTATCATTTACTACAGATGTGTATGCAGATGCAAAAGACTTCCAGAAGGAGTTGTATTTTCTGCTACATCCTCAGAAGATGAAATTATGTCTCTATTAAATTACATTACATTGTTCATTAGATTGAAACAAAATAATAAAAGCCTATATATTAGCTATCATACTGTATAGATATATGCATCCATCCATATATATATACATATGTGCATGTATTTCATGCAGACACACAGTTCTGCAAATTTACCTACACCCTCCTACACACACAACAAGGGCAAATTTTGATATTCATTCCATGGAGTACTACAGGCAACCCTCTCTGTATTTCTTCACAGGAGAGATGTCCCAGCCCCCTGATCATTTTGTTACTGTCTTCTGGACCCACTATAAGAGATCCAGGTCTCTCTTTTGCTGAGAGCCCCAGAGCTGGATGCAGAGTTTACTCACACCATCTGCAAATTTCATTAATGACAGACAATAATTTCACTTATCCTATTACTTTTCTTTTTTTCAGTAAAACAAAAGAGATCTACCAACATGGTTTTGCTGTGTAGCATCCAAATCTATTTTAATAACTATGTTGAATGTGGGCCACAGTGTGAGAGATTATTGAAGCCAGCTCATCAGATAAACTTCATAGTCAAATCCTAAGTGTAATAAAGTGACATGGACATTACCACCAGCTCTATTACTTCACAGTGTGCCAATAATACACTTACGAAAACTCTCAAGCCCATAAGAAAATTTCATTGAACCCTGTCAATTACTACATACGTATTTTACCATTTTTTTCATACAGGTTTTGAAGTGTGGGTATAAAAATTGAAACAACTATTTTAATAACCTTTTCATGGAATAAATCCTGCAAATCGTAAATTTATAATGTATATTAGCTCTTGCACATCTGTTAGTCCCAGCATAAAAAGCCTTGAAAACGAGCAAACTGCAAAATGTCGGCATGCTCTTTTCAGGGCTATGCACCACGCCGACAAAGGAGGGATGCAGCCGGAGCTGGAACTACGCCGGAACTCAGGTGGCAGCAGCACATGGCAGCGTTCAATTTAGCAGAGTAGTGAAGACATACTTACTGCAATAAGAGTTAGGATAGACTTAAAAAGAAGAGTTTCTACAGTGGCAGAAAATAAGAAAGGAAAACAAATGTGGCTGCAGTATAGGAAGTGCCAAAAAAATTACTTGATAGGCTCTGATTTAGAAAAGCTGGCCATCTCCAGATGAGCATTTGCAAGCTTTGAATTTAGTAATGTGTTTGTGAAGTCGTTACAAATTATCTATCACCATGGGAGTCATATAATGCGTGAAAAAATGTAGAATTATTCGGGATGTCTATAAAAAAGATGACATTCATTTCAAATGCTTTCCCTCAATTTTATTGGCAATTATTACATATGCTGACCTAAAATGACCTGCTGGTTCTTGGCCTAACTTTTCTGAGCATTCTCATTCTCTCAATAAATTCTTTCTGTACTTCACACGGAGTGTAATTTTACAAAACAAGAATATTAAATGTTTTTGGTTCTGGAGAGTGAAAACACATTTAACATTAAATATTATTTTACTTGGAAATGAAAAATTATTTTATCAAGAACATTTTATACAATCATCATGACTGACATGCATACTTGTCTCCTTCCTAGATTTTATTAAGTATCCTTTCAGATTCTATCTTTTTATGAAGATATATTTCAGGAGAAAAGAAGCCTTAAACAAATACATTATAAAATGCTGAAAAATTAAGCTCTAAATTTCTGGTAATGTTTATTTTTCCAGATTCCAGAAATACTAATGCTAACTGCATAACAGGTCAAAACAACAAATATCAGTACACATGCCCACACTTCAAGCAGCTGAGGCTGATTGGAACAATCCAATACAGTCCTGTACAAAGATTCAAACTTCAGATTTGCAGCATACAAACTCAGGAAGAATTTGGTAATTTACCACAAGCATACAAATTATGACAAGGATTGTGACAAAGAATTAGCATACCAAACACAGTATCTTCTTACCTAAAACATACTGTAAAATAGGCAAGACCCACTCTCCGCGGTACTTGCCCATTCGTATGTTCCTACAATACTTAAAAGTATGTGATGCTAATTTTCTCCGTAGAAAACTGTCCCCAGACACTTTACCTTTCCTTCATGCACACATCATTATCCCCTGATCCTATAGTGTAGCAGTGTGTCTGATTGGCACTGCATATCTGCCTTCCCTTATCCCATATTTAGTTAATAGCTAGAAAGTTCTTTACCTGCAGTGTTATAATTGGGTTTTAAAAGTTCTGTATCTTCCCTCCTTGCACCCCCATTCCCTGAAGCCCTTTTCAATCTGTATCCCCTGCGTCCCGGTTGGCTATCCTCTCAAAACCCCTCCCATCTTTTCATCCCTCTTAACCCGATGTTCGCTTCCGTTCCCTGCTCTCGGCTCCTCGGAACCCACTGCCTCCTGCCGCCTTGTTCCATCTGCCGGTCCCATCTGCCTTCTCCTCCCCGTCATCCCTACCAATAAACCTTGGATTCCAAAGGCTGAGAGACTGCATTTCCTTTATTCGCCGAGGCTCCTATTATCCTGTCTTCGAGAAGCCAGCCCTAGCATGGGCTCGGGTCCTGCAGGTCCCGGCTTCACCCTGCCCACGGCAGCGTGGTAAGCACACGGGGGGAATCTCTTGTGGGGTTTTGGCGTTCCCCTGCCTCCCCAGAGCGAGAAAACCTCACTATAGAGTCACTTTCACTTAAAAAAGTTTACTTCCTTAGGTCTCTCTACGAGACCTCTCCAGATGGCTGTTCAGAAATGTATTTAAACTTATGAGGTGATCTGCCTCAGTGGGATCCTGTGTCTATGCTGGCTCTCTTGGGGAATTGAGGAAACAAGTCTTCTTAAAATTAGCCTTTACAAATAGCCACGCCCAGTGCACACCAATTTTCACAAAGAAGGGGTACATGCTATAAGTTTATACCTATGTTCTCCATCCACAAAACCAGTCCACAAAACTTTGTTCATTTTATATTTTAAAAATACATCATAATTATCTTAATATAAACTAAAAGCATTCTATAGATGCAATATAAGCAATTTTTTAGAGTTATTACTTATAGGAAAATCTAGTTTAATGCTTAGCAAAGAACTGACTGTTCTTGACAGAATTAAAAACCACACAAGTTGGTTAAAAATATTCCTTACTGATTCTTTGCCTAAGTCTCAGAAACACTGTTTTTTAGTTCAGTATCCTTGAGCCTGAACTGTTAGAAAAAGACACTTCAGTAACGTTGAAATATGCAAAGTAAAAATTGTTAAATGCTAAGAAGGCAATCAAGGAAGGAGACTAAATTAATACAGAAAGAAATAAAAATAGACTCAGTCTACAAATACTGACAAAGCCTGGAGGTATACATGACTGTAAGAAGAAAGAACAAGGAAGTGGTTTGTGTCAGTCTACCTAATAGATGAGATACCATAAGTGGCACGAACAAATAAGAATTTTCATTCAAAATATTAAAATCCTCTTCTAGTTATGTCCTTTGAAAAGCACCTAAAATTAATTTATCCTTGTCCACTTGTAAATGAAAAGTCTTAGAAGTCCAAGATACAGAAAGATGGACCTGAAATTCTAAAGACAAATAATTAATTCACCATGTAGATTAGATGCAGGAAGTATGTGAAAAAAAAATCTACCAAAGGAAAAGCAGTTAAATAGAAACTTCTCTAAAAATCAAACCTGTTACATTAAAATGCAGGATGCCGTAGAACTGTCTCCTCTCATTTATCAAGAGGACATATTAAAAGTAAAATATTTGGGGCATGTCTAAACTGCACCAAAACGTAATAGAACTTTGACTGTGACAGCATAATGCAAATGATTATATCTCATTAAAATTTGTCATTCTTACAAGTAAGCTGAATAATGATAAACTGAAAGCCAGCTATAGTATCAAAAGCTGATGGCAAGGCATCTGAAGACCTCATTCAAAGATCAGTTACTTGAAGCATTTATTGATAATATGTAATGCAGAATGACTGTCAGCAGGGCCAAATGTGAGACTGCACAAAGCTACTCTTTCCTACTAACAGGAGAAAACCAAAAAACTTCAAAGTAACACACAGAACTAAATAAACTAAGACTAAGCAGCAGATAAAATCCAACAGAAATCAATTCTTTTGAGTTGAACTATTCATGGGCCTTATGAGAAACTTCATCAACCTGTGTTCAGGAAGGTGCCTGTTATTGTTACATCCCAAGGGAACCCTTGCATGGACAAACTTTTCCAAAATGCTTACATCAGGATGCCTAAAGACAGTGACATTACAAAACTTGAGTAAGCAGACATACAAATGAACCCTGAGGCATTCATAACAGCACCTTCCTGTGTGGATTCTCTGATAATCTGTCTAGGATGAAGTTACACTCCTGCATGGATATTAATAATGACACTCATTTTTGTTTATTTTTTTGAGACTCACGTTCCTTTCTTCAAAGTGACTAAAGTTGGCCTTATGACTCAATGTTATTGAGGAGACCACAAAATCCTCTATGAAATATGATTACCTAAGACTGTTTCTTTGAGAAACCAAATAGTGCTATTGTGAAAAAGAAAACAGAAATCATGCCATCAATTTGAGGGAGCATCTGGACAATGTTCTCAGTCATATGGTTTCGTTTTAGGTACAAGGAGCAGGGATTTTGATTTGATGATCTTTATGTGTCCCTGCCACCTCAAGATATTTTATGATTCTATGATTTTAAGTACTGCTTTCTGACCCCCTAGCACTCTTCCTAATGACTTGGCAATTTGTAAGGTAAAATAACATGTGTAAGGTAAGTGTTAAAAACACATACTTTCTCTAGAGTTGAATAAACATGAAAGGACATGATAAAAGTACAAATGAATTATAGGAAGGAGTAAGATCAGGATTTTTTTTCCCCCCATCTCTATTAGCAGAATGCTAAAGTACACTTTCAAAGGAATTGTATGACAATATATTGAAACATAAGGTTTGCCTTCAGAACTCCCTATCATGAGTTGTAACTGTATTTGAAGCTATTGTGATTTAAAGAAAAAGATGTGGCATTTCAAAGAGAGCAAAATTATGTCCCCTACAAAATAAAATTCCAATAGAAATAGAAATATGGAAAGAGAAAAATAATGAATGTAAAAAGAATAAACCAGCTTCTAAATGTCAGAAAGACAAATTTTAGCAGAACTATACTGTCAAAAAGCAAAGACTCACTATTCCTACAACGTGTCAATATGCCAAAGTACCAAGATTCTTCATGAGGCTCCCAGCAAATATATGCTGCCTTATACTTATTACACTTTCCACAGTGATGACAAGGATTCTTTTAAAGCATTATATTTTTAAGACAGGGCAATTGTTTTAACAAGGGTTGTCATAAACGGCACCTTCCAGTTGACATTACCTCCCAAGAAACGGCAGCACACAAACAGCAGCACGCACTATGCACACCCACATATTGCTCTTCAGTAGTCACAGTGAGCATACCTAACACTGTTACAATTTTCTTCACAGTGTCTGCAGTTTCCTCCTTAATCATGCTGAATACTAAAGCACAGCACAGTTTTAAAATCAGCCCAGTCCTCTGTTTTGACCTAATAATGAATATCTAGAAGATGCTTTAACCAACAGAACAGAATCCTTCTGAAAACTACATTTCTCAGCACATTTCTCTTACTGCAGGAGACACAATTACAAGTCTCCCTCAAGCATGAGGTGCTAAAGAAAGCTTGTACATCTGTCCTTGATCACACCTCAGTGAAACACAATCTAAATTGGAAGTACCCCTAAGTAACAAATCTTCCTCACATAGTCGAAAGAAACCATGAGCTTTATTCTAAAATTTGGAAAAACAATCCTTACAGATTGAACAGAAAATCTAGGCTTTTTAGCTCTTCTGCTGCCTCCAAAATGCTTCTTCCGTGACCAACAACCAACCTTTCACCAAAAGCTGGCATCTGCCTGGTACTTGCCTTCTGGTGTCACTGACACCTCCAGTTGGCAGCACATGGCCCCTGCTAAGAGACCAAGCATGGTAGGGTAGCCATGTCCCTGGGTTCAGTATCATGACAAGTCATAGGCTTAGGTATTTCTATGTGCACACGTGATCTTGTGTTGTCTTACAATACTTCCATATTATTACATGGCTGTGTACTTCATGGCTATGAAGACTCCACAAATGACAGCACTTTAAGTTTTAAAAGAGCTTATTAGATGTCTGGTTGACATATAAAGAATCAAATTCAGTTATGAAATCAAAATGAAATCAAACTAAGGAGGCTATCTGAACTTCTTAAGCCATTTAAGCTCTTGCCAATGAGTATCTAAATGGAAGTCCATTTTTATTTCTAAGGCATAAATCTGTGAAGGACTTTGGGCTGGGGAACTGTGAGGCACTATGAGGCACTGCCAGTGGTTCCAGTAATGGATTGGTTCCACAAAGTCATGCCAAAACCCCTATAATTCCGTTGCATCTCTGCTAAGCATCTAAGTTAATCTGCTTTTCCTGGAAAAAAGGGAACACACAAGTTTTTTTCTATTATGATTTGAACATGTAGTGCAAATCAGAACACAGCACATGATCAAACCCTTTTAACAAAGAATAGGTCTTTCTCAACCCTACCATTTTGCGGAGCAGAAGATTTCTTTCTCCTTGGGGTCCTTGACAGCTGTTTATCAAGAGAGAGATACAGGCGTAAAATGTCCACACACTTTAGAATTCTCATGTGGAAGATGGCATCAAGCAGAAGTGAGTTTGGACTGAGGAAATCTGGATGGTGTTTATGTTGAGGGCTTAAGTATGTTTTCTAGGCATCTGCACAGAGTCTGAAGACAAAAGAGCTAGACAGTGGAGGAGAGTAATTTATGTGGAAGTGTTACTTCTCAGCTATGAAGGTTTTAAGGACAGCTGGCAAATAAGATGATTTTATGAAGTTCCGCCTTTTTCAGGGGGAAAAAACATTTTCAGCATCTTGTTAATTGTAATTTAAAACAAGATGTGTGACTTTTTCTGGCACAGCTATTCTTCTAATTTCCCATCAAATGGTTGTCAAATTAGGGTACTTGGAGATATAGGCAAGGATCATTTCTCTCATTTGCTCTTCCTTGGGGACTCTAGCACAATATAAGTGAAACAATCAAAACACATGCATCAGTTATGACATGGATCCTATTTTGCCCACAATAACCTCTCTGAAAAGCTACCGTAATTTCTGCGTAAAGGAGTGGTCTCTGTGAAAAATGAATTTCACTCTCTAGCTTCCTATTATCATAGAAAATTTTATGCCATACTGCCAATATTAGTATTTTATATTATTCTGATTTTTGCCATGAAGGATAAAAATGTAAATATTGAAAAATTGTCTCTATTTTGCACAATCAAAACCAATGAAGAACTCTGATGGACTGCATGAAGGGGGAAGAGAAGTATACTTCAAAATAGCACTTACAGTTCTTTCCTAAACAATTAGAAGAGATTTTTTTTTCCTCTAGAATATTAACAGAAGATTTAAGCTTAAGAAATTCATGACACATGAAGCTAAATCAATCTATTATAGATTTCCAACATGTGTAACACATACATAATTTTTCAGAAGAAAATGTAAATTAAATGAAACAATAATGTTGTACTTACTGTCGCTAATTCATCAAATTTTCCAAAAAGCTCATTCAGCAGCTTCACCAGCTCTTGGGCAGTACACTGTGATGCCAAACTAGTGAACCCCACAATGTCAGCAAACAAAATGCTGTAAAGAAGGAAAAAGACAAAGATTAATCAGAATAGAAGACACCTCCACATTCTCGTTGATCCTTTTCACAGCATGACTGTGACCCAAAGCACAAACTCCAGTAAGTTCTGAAATACTACCAGTAAAGTGCTAGTTGGGAAAAAAATGGCAAAGATTCAGAAAAATCTGCATTAGACTGGTGCTATCAACTGTTGTAGAGAGCCCTCAGATGCTTTCAATGGCTACATACCTACTTTGCAGATGAGGCAAAGCACCTCATTCATAGGGTCCCCAACAAGTACTCTAGGAGCATGGTGACCAATTTATTCTCTTTTTAGCTGGGATTTCCTCAGCTACATTGGTTTCAGAGACAGTTTTGCACTGCAAGAGTTCCACAGTCAAACAGATAAATCTTGCATGAGGTTAAGTAACTATTGAAAGACAGGGGTTAATAACTTGTGTGCAGTAGCTCTGTGATGTGGTCTTACAGTAGCTTCCTGTGAGGAGTTAGCATCCACACAATGTCAAGCCAGTATTCTCTGTAGTGTGCTGCCTGCCTCAGGTAAGTGTCCAGCTTTCATCAGTATCAGCAAGATTTTAATGTCCAACAATTTTTTCTGCTTTAGCAATCCTACCTGTCAGTGTTGACCAAGGGAGATAATTGAAATAAGCATAGGTACCATTGTGATTGAGAGAATAAAAATTCTTGTGTAAATCCCAAAACTCAGGAGAATATGGTTCTATGATCCTTTCAACTCTTTAGATCCTTCCTGTTGGTAGAAGTGCAGAATCAGCTGCAGGAACCCACTGTATTTGCCTCCAACAC
This sequence comes from Entomyzon cyanotis, assembly GCA_024500445.1. Lineage (NCBI taxonomy): Eukaryota > Metazoa > Chordata > Aves > Passeriformes > Meliphagidae > Entomyzon > Entomyzon cyanotis. The sequence continues at coordinate 79,735,046 of JAKEPQ010001005.1, read as the reverse complement.
CCAGACTAGAACTGTCAAACAATTGATGAAAATGCTAATAAACTGTCCCATGATACATGCCTAGGTGTACTTGGAAAAGTGTAAAACTTAGTTTGCAAGCTAAGTTGAATTAAACATTATGCAATCCTGTTCACCTCAACAGACCTTCACTTGTGAGATAAAATAGTAATAGTAGAAAAGAAGGCCTGAAAAGTCTACTGTTTTCCATTCTCCACAAGCAAATCTCAACTCTTTTAATGTGTTACAAAAAAGGGCAAATACAACTCCTGACTCAGACCCTGCTTCTATAATTTAATTTAACCCATTAGTTTAAATCCCTTGTCCACCACTGCAGATTAGGTAGCATATCCCACCACAAAACCAACTCATCCAAAGTTCAATGGCTTTAGTCTACAGATAAAGCCTCTATGTTGGTCATGTTAATCCTTGGGGCAGTGTCTCTATTCAGTAGTCCCTGGAGCATTCATTATGAGAACATCGCTCAAAATGGCCCTGCTTCAAGGAAAAATAGTTATTCCATTCCCACACTGTTTAAACACAACAAAAAGGCTTCTTACAATAAAAGGTCAGCATTTAGTTAATTTTACTGATTCATGTCTCTGCTATCATAAAAGTGAACCAGTCACATGATGGGTAAAGTAAAACACATCAACAGAGTTCAATAACACCAGCAATGTGATCCGCATATTTGCCCTGAAAGATCTACTTATGTTCTTAATTCTGGATTGACATTCTTTTATTGACAACCTTAGGTTAGTCTTTCTGGAAATTCACAAATTAGTATCAAATCATCCTCCTAAATTCCTTGAAGATTATCAAAAGTACTTACATGTGCATAAATGGCTTTCACACATGTTGCTTTATGGTTGTTTTTCTTTATGGCCTAAACTCACATCAGAATTTATACAGTTAAAAAAGACACAGAGGAAAAAACAACTACAATTGTTCCAATATTATATGTCCCAGTTTTCTGGGTTTAATTCAATACTATCAGTATGGAGGGGGAGTGTGGATGTTACTTTATAATAATAGCTTCTAATAGCCTCTCTGCTATTTTATATCTCATCCATTCTACGCATTCTACATTTTGATTGTTTTTACTTCTCTATTTCCATTTTAAATATGGCAGTCCACTATTTTTTTCCACTGACCAAACAAACAGTAACAGTAATATTTCCAGCAGCACCAACAATGTCCACTTGCAAAGAAACCCCCATGGGGTAGGGAGGGGGCTAGGCTTTTAAGGTAATGACAATGTTATCTGTTTACCAAGGTCTTTCGCAATTACAAACATCTACATGCATACAAACCAGAGATGTTCTGTGTTTGCAAAGATTATATCTTAACAGCTAACAGCGCAACCATTGCAATGCTGATATGTACACTTGCATCAAAACCTCTCTGTTAGTGAAGCACAGAGCACAGGAAACAGGTTCATGCATAATCATTCAGTTAAGAAGAAAGTTATTTTACATATGGGTACCTCAATAAGTCAGTATGAGATCCTTGCTAATCCATTAAACATTTTAAAAATACTTAGTCTTCAGCATCTGATTCAAAACACTGGTAGTTGTACAGAAATGTGAAGTCCGTAAAAGTAGACCCAATTCAGAACTGAACATGCAATTGAAAATCTAGGTAAAATATGCAATTATTGTATGCTGAGAGACTGGTGTTTTTAATTATGTCTGTGAACTTTTTAATACTGTAGTTAAGCACATGTATACATTTTAAAGCTAATGGAAAAGGTTAGGTAATATGATTATTGTTACACTTTCTTTTTTTACAAATTCCCAACTCTTTTAATTGAATATTCTTAAAACATGCAAAGTATACCTCTCATGTCTGGACATGGCACAGATGGGGAAATGCTGTGAGTAGAAGCTCTGCCTTTTATTTATGAAAAATCTCGTCCATTTTACCACCATGAAATGTTACAACCATAGCAACTGCTGCACTTTGTTTGAAAGTTGGCTGAAATACCAGTGACAAAACCTGATTTTGCAGTGGCAGTGCTAGGAAACAGTCAGTTGAGGAGCAGGGGATTTCCATACCCAAAGTGCAACTGGGACTGCAAGCCTGCTGCTTCCATGGTCTGTTCAATCCTGAGAAGAGTGATCCCCTCTCAAACACTCAGAGCTCCATTATTCTAAAACACGGCATTGAAACTTAACAGCTGGTTCATTTTATTTCAGCTGGTGCACTGACCAATATTACCTCTTGTACTTCTTCACCCATCCGTGTCCATCTTTGGCTTCTTCCTTTACTACTTGGACCAAAGTATTGTGGGGCAGCCACCAACATTTATTCTTCATTGTACAAAATCTAAAAGCAATTAGGGCAGGATCTTGATCTGTGATGTGGAGTCAAATCACCCATCTGATGCAATAAACCATTTTTCCCTCTTATGTTCTGCTCAGGTTTTTGGAAAGTAAAGGCCTTTATGAGGAGATGCCAAATCAGTCACAGGGAATGAGAGCAGAAAAGAGATTTGAATTCTTGCTATGGCCATGAAATTCATAATGGTACTGAAGAGGGCAATTATAAGATACACAGTGCAAGAATTCCAGTCACATACCTGAACTGTTTCCAAGGCCAAATACATTAAAATATTTTCAAAGTCCAAGTCCCCACATTAGCACTGAAATTTCCTTTCCTTGTATTTGGATACATTATTCATGCAAAAATACTGAAAGCCTTAAATTTAGGCCATATCTAACATACTCAGAAAAGTTAAAGCAACTACAGGAGTGACATCAGCATTAAAGCACATTTATCACTCCTGTAGATACACTCATTCAAGAGCAAACTAGCCTTGCTTCACAGTAACTTATTCGGTAATTGCCATGGAGTTTCAGATCCTCAGAGAGGATTAAACTAGAGTAAACTAGGGCTACCTTATTTATGCATGGAAGATTCTTCATAATGGTATGGTATGGTATACAAAGGGACACTTCACTGTGATTGCCACGTAATTTCATTTAAAAACAAATAAATGTTGGCATATATAGAAACAAGAAATGAGAAGCTACCAATTAACAATTGTTTCTCTTAATGACCATTCAGGGATATGACTGTCCCTGCTTTAATTCCTCAGAATTAAACAATTTGATTCCACAGAATTAATAACGCCGTTGGGGCACTTTGACGAAAAACTAAAAAAAACCCCAATCTCAGACTACAGCTATTAATGAAAGAAGAGAAATGAACGTGGAAACAAAGGACAAAGGTTACCTCTGCTTGCTCAGCAGCATAGCTTGCACATGATTCAAGCATCTCTCTTCACTACAAGCGATGTGAATGTGTTGGTTAGGAAGGCTAGGTAGCTATTACAGTGCTGAGGGCGCTATTGCCTCATTGCCCAGGGCCTCATTGCCCAGGGGCACTATTGCCCAATACTCCATGACCTTGCATGGCACAGAGATGAGACTGAGTGGACTGCAGTTCTCCAGATCTTCTGCTTTCCCCTTTTTAGAAATGAGGGTTATATTTCCCTTTTGTCCAGTCATTAGGGACTTCACCTCACTGGCATGACTTTTCAAATATAATGGGCAGTGGCTCAGCAAATTAGTCTGCCAGTTTCCTCAGAGCCCACAGATGAATCTCATTGGGTCCCATGGACTTACACACATTCAGGTTCCTTAGATGGTATTGAACCTGATCCTCTCTTACAGTGGGCTCAAGGTCTTAATTCTCCCAGTCCCTGCATTTGTCTTTTTTGACCTGGATGGCATGGCTGGAGCACTTGCTGTTGAGAATGTGGTAAAGAAGTCATTGAGAACCTCAGACTTCTCTTTGGGATAGCCAGGTCTCCCATTTCCTATCAGAGAGAGCCCACATTATCCCTAGTCTTTCTTTTGTTTGCAACATACCTATAGAAGCCCTTTCTGTTATCCTTAATATCCATGGCCAGACTCAGTTCTAACTGGGCCTTGAATTCCTTACCTTGTTCCTAACTTCCTGTACAATTCCTCTGTTTTCTTCCCAGGCCACCCGTCCTTGTTTCCTCTTCCTGAAAGCTTCTTTTTTTGCTCTGGGCTTGCTCAGCAGCTCCTTATCCATCTATGAACACCTCCTAGAATTTTTGCCTGATTTCCTCTGTGTTGGGATGCATTGCTCCTGAGCTTGGAAGAGGTGAACCTCAAAATTCAGCCAGCGTTCTTGGGCCCCTTTGCCTTCCAGGGCTCTATCCCATGTGACTGTACTGAGCAGGTCCTTGAAGAGGCCAAAAATCTGCTCACCTGAAGTCCAGGGCAGTGAGCTTGCTGTGAATCCTCATCTCTGCCCTGAGGTTCTTGAACTCCCCCATCCTGTGGTCACTGCAGCCAAGGCTGCCTTGGAGCACTGCAATCCCCACCAGCTCCTCCCTCTTGGTGAGCACAAGGTCCAGCATGGCACCTTTTTGTTGGATCTTCAATTGCTTGCATAAGGGGATTGTTGTTGACACATGCAAGGAACCTTGGGGATTGTTTATGTCCTGCCATGTTGTCCCTCCAACAGATATCAGGGTGGTTGAAATCCATGTGGACTAGGGCTTGCAAGCATGAGGCTGCTCCTGTCTGCCTCCAGAGAGCTTCATCCACACCATCCTCCTGACTGGGTGGCCTGTAGTGGACCCCGCCTATAAAATCCCCTGTCCCTCCCCTCCCTTTGATCTTCACACACAAGCTCTTGGATGGATCCTCATCCTTCCCCAGGCAGAGTTCCACACTCTCCAGCTGGTTATTGACATGGGGGCTACCTCCCCGTCTTGTCTCCCTAGCCTGTCTTTCCTAAAAAGCCTAAAACCTTCCATTCCAAAGCTCCTGTCATAGGAGCCATCCCACCATGTCTCCATGATGGTCCATGGTGTCACATCCACACAGGCATATGCACATCTATAGTACCCTTTCTTTGCTCCCCATACTTTGTGCTTTTGTGTAGAGGTATCTGAGCCAGACCGCAGATAAAGCTGACTCACTGTCTGGAGTACCTGGAATGCCTTTGCACTGTTCTGGGTATCCATTACGTATGTTGGTACCCAAATGGCAGGATGGGTAGGGAAAAGTGCCCCCTTCCCTGACTAATCTAGTTTAAAGCACCCTGCACTAATCTGGCAAATGCCTGACTCAAGATGGTTTTTCCCTTCTTTGTTACATGAATCCTGTCATCTCCCAGTAAACCAGGCTTGGCAAAGCGAGTTCCATGGCCTAAGTAACCAAAACCCTGACTTACTAACCCTGAAACACCAGGATTTTATCAGTAAGTTCACAGGATCAGAAAATTTGGCTAATCTGGTAAAAACTTAAATTACTTCGGCTTTTAGACAGACAAGTTATTAGCAATTTTAAGTCACAACAGCACATAAATATTCTAACTATATACTAGGGGAAAATATAAGCAATTGTTGAGCAGCGCTTTCTCAAACTTCTGCTGTGCTCTTGATTCTAAAGTCTGTGTGATGCCGTTGTGTTTCAGGAGCAGTGCTGTCTTGGACTAGAGGCCTGCTTGCTCCTAATGCTGCCTGCTTGCTTGCAAAAGCTGAGATCATACACTGAGTGTCACTAAAGTGCAAGACAGTGGCAGAAGGAGACTAGTTAGAAATATTTCCTTCTGATTGCTTTTTTTGAGATGCAAGGCACACTTTTGTCACCGGTTTCCTCTCTCATGGTAGATGCTATGGTTACTCTTTCTGCGACTTAAAATCCCCAGTACTCCTTTACCACATTCTGCTCATAGATAACCACAATAACCACTTGTTGATACAGCTACACCTAGATTAGTATTGCCTTTCTTTTTCCAGCAGTCCCACAGCAAGGCTAAAATTTTGCTCTCCAGTCTTACTGCTCTTACTCTCATCTAGTAAAATAAGTGTAAAACTACTTACATTTTAGGATTTTATTTGTGTAATTAGGGATTTTAGGTTTTATTTGTGTAATAGTATTTTAGTTTTAATTTTTTAAAATACTTAAATACTTAAATACTCCCCACTGAAAACAGCCTGTTTTTACATAGTCACCTTCTACATTTGATAGGAAAATTAGCTAATTTTTGACAGAATGCTACACAATTTTTTGATTAATAAATTTAATACACAAATGGCTTGCTTTAGTTACCAATGAAACAAAATGATCTTAAAATATTTATGTCCAAAACATTTTGAAATATGCATAATCTGATGGAAGGGATTATGCAACTGTAAAATCAACAACTTTCCAAATAAATTTCTTCAGAGGAGTTTAGTTTGCTTACAAAATTTCTTGTTACAATGTGCCTGTCTCTCTGATCTTAGGATACTTCCTTCTTAATGAAATGCATCTAGATTTCTGAAAAGATAACTTTTTAAAAAAAAAAGATTCAAGAGACAGTTCCTTCAAGTGAAGTGTTACAAGGAATAACACCTACAGTTACCAATGAAGAGTTCCTGCTAGACACTACACAGAGAAAACACATCTAAACTAACTAAAACATAAACTAAACTAAAATTGACATAAATGTAGTATGACTGCATTCCCTACAGACTACTGCAACAAAGCATATATGATAGATATCTGTATCTTAAAGTGTAAATACAGGTTTGTAAACATTGAAAAGTAGTGTTTTTCTTTTGATTGTTCATTTCCGTCCTTACTTACTAATGACACAAACAGGGAGTTAGTGCACCATCTGCAGGTTTGTGAATGACACCTAGCTATGTGGTGTGATCGACAACACTGGAGGGCAGGGATGCCATCCAAAGGGACCAGGACAGGCTAGAGAGGTGGGTCCGAGTGAGCCCCATGAAGTTCAGCAAGGCCATGTACAAGGTCCTGCACCTGGGCAATCCCAAACATGGACACAAATTGAGGCAATAATAGATTAAGACCAGCATTGTGAAGGAGGGCTTGGTGATACTGGTGGATGAAATATTGGATGTGTGTCAGCAGTGTATGCTTGTGGCCCAAAAAGCCAAATGCATCCTGTTATACATAAAAGGAAGTGTGGCCAGCAGGTGGAGGGAGGTGATTCTGTTCCTCTCATGAGACCCCCACCTGGATTTTCAGCGTAGAAAAGACATGGACTTGTTAGAGTATGGTTGTCCAGCCTGAAGAAGAGAGGGCTCCAGGGAGACCTTACAGCAGCCTTTCAGAACCTAAAGGGGGCCTACAACAGAGCTGGAGATGAGCTTTTTATCAGGGTCTCTACTGAAAGGTCAAGGGGGAATGGTTTTAAACAAAAACTGGGTAGATTTAGATTAGATGTAAGGAAGAAATTCTTTACTATGAGGGTGGAACAGGTTTCCCAGAGAAGCCGTGGATACCCCATCTCTGGAAATATTCAAGCTCGGATTTTTGAGCAACCTTATGTAGTGAAAGATGAACCTGATCCAGACACAGGGACTGGACTCCCTCCAACTCAAAACATTCTATGATTCCATGATTCTAATGTTTCAGGGAAGTTTTCTAAGGACGTTTTTTTAAAGCTACCTGGACTACTCGGTTTGAAGCCCCAACAGCTACTTCTAACTGCTTCTTCTATAAAAATTCTGAACAAAAGCAAAGCTGCAGTACAGCGAGCAAGTTCAGGAAAAAAAGCTTTATAAGCAGCCATTTCTCTTCTCTGTCACAAAGAGCCCAGCTGTTTCAGAACAGGCATATGAGTTACATACATCATTATCTCACACTCCTTGGCAATCTGGAGCATTTCAGTGTTAACAAGCCCAGGGTCATTCCTCTAGGATCTTCTGTATTCCTGTTTTCTCCCCCCGTGATTCCTGCAGGCAGGCATAGCCAGCACCTGCCCAGTGACTGCAGTCCTCCTGCAGGCACAGTGGGAAGCAGCTGCACCTGCTAGAACTATGTGCAGAAAGCCTGTGGCTTGGTTTAAGAGATTTAAGCTGCTTCCCAAGTGTGAGTACTGACAGAGCAACCCTTTTCCAGGTCACTCTATGGGGCATTCAGAAGGAGAAATCCTACCAAGTTACACAAGAGATTTGGCAGCTTGTAGGTGGTAAATGTCCTCTTTTAACAGTGCTCATTCATGTACTTTGTGCACTTGAATAGTCTTGCTGTTTTCAATGGAAACACTTGTACAAACAAGTACGCTGCAAAATAAGCAGGGTTTGTATGCCCTGTTTTTTACTGTCATTTGGGCCATTTGTTTAATTAATGTACAACTTACAGTAAAAATGGTATTTTAATGACACATGGTGCCTCAGAATGGAACCTGTAGGACCCTTTCTGCCTCAAAGGTCAAACAAAAGGAAAGTTTATTAATAATTTTATGTACAACTCACTTCAATGTTTAAGAAAGAAAGTGCTCTGTAAAATTAAAGAGGGCTATTAAAAATAAAAACAACGGGAGGGTGTATTTTTTACACAATAATCATTTATGAAATCTAGTTCACTGTCAAGTTTTAGAGGTTCAAAAAGACTACATACAAAAGTCTGTTCATTGGTATCATGATCACAGCTTTTAAAAACTCTGGAACAGGTAAGTTAAATTCAAAAATTATTTCAGTTCTGATGGTTTCTGAAAGACAGGACAGACCAGAAATATTTGCACATAAATACCTGCAGATTGTGCTCGTTTCAGACTGGGTCTCAAGAACCTCTAAAATTCCACAAGGAATCTTTTTATTGGTAGCTTTGAATCAGGCAGTGTGTTTCCTAAAATTAGCATCTCTTCTTACAAAGCATCCAGTTCTATTTCACGCTTGTAAAAATAAGGATAAATGAAACTGCTCTATCAGAGACCCAAGAAATTTTTGGCTGTTCAACGTTCTTTCTTTTTATCTCTTCAACATTGCTTGAGTCACAGAATGAAGCAAGGAGTTGTGTGTTAACATAGCAAGTCAGCCATATCCTTATCCATCCCTGTGTTGTAACAGTTTCATGAGTATCTAATGGACAGGAAATGTCCATTCCAAAAGAGACAACAAAATGTGTTGAGGTCTCCACACAGGGCATATATTTGAGATGAAATTAAATTTGAAATTTTCTTAATTGAATTATGGCTCCATGGAGAGATTCAGTCAGGACTAGTGAGTTTTTACGGTAGCCACGGTACCTACATATGCAATCTGTACATTTCTCAGCTCTGTAGGTACAAAGAAACAACTAAATATGAATCTTACATTTCTTAACCTAATCTTAGAGAAAGCATGTCTCCTTCATGTTGCAAACCATATTTCTAAACACCACAGAAGAGCTGGTCTTTTGGGTAGCCTTTCCCTGTAACTTGACATCTGTTTTCCACATCTTTCATTTTGTTCTTGGCTGGGACTATCCCAGTAAAATAACACTAATACTGTATTGAAACAGCTCCTGGACTGTATATGGACAATTTCCTTCTGATAACCACAGTTATTATATTAGTTGTAATTATTTTACTTTCCTTATGGTTGAATTTATTGTCCTCATTGGGTTAATGCTACACTTGATATGTATTTGCATATCTTGTTTTGCATATTGCATTTGCATTAGGTTGTTTGTCTCCATTTAAAACACATGTCCTCATTTCTTACTGCACAGCAATTCTGTTCAAAAACTTTACAAGGTAGCAGATGTATGACAGATCTGGGAAGAGCTGATCAAAGCATTACACATTCCCCTCCAGAGGCACAGTCAGATGCAGGCAGTCATTCAACAACTATTTGGTAGTTGGTAAAATATTCCCCAACTAACTGATAAACCAGGGCTGTTGCCATGGTTGTCTGAAATATGCCAGTACTTTTTCCCTGTCCATCATTCACTTCTTACAGAGGTATAATGTATCTCCACTGTAATCTGCCTGTTTTTCTGGAAGGAGGTAAAGAAGGTAGCTTTATGAATGTCTTATTTTTCACATGTAAGGTTAAATATTCTTTGGCTTTTTTTTTTTCAGGCAACTATTTAGAAGACTGAAACAGATGCTTTCTGTTACATATGAGGGTATTTTTTTGTTGTTGGGGGTTTTAATGTTTTGTTTATTTCAAGAGATAAGGAGTGGAAAAATCATGTAACTTACTTACTGCATGCCTGCCTTCTTCAGATTATCTTTTTTGAAGGATAATGCTCTGGCACTTCCAGGTATTTGCAGGGAGAAAAAGAAAGCATTGCAAGAGGAAAAGTAAAAGTGCAGCTCATTTTCTATTTTCCACTGTGTAGCTTTGGAGTTAAAAAACCCTGGAATATAGAATTATAGAGGGGCTTTTTGTCAGTTTAATAGTAGCACTCTACAGAACACTTGATGTGAAGAGGACAAGTCACAAGAATATAGGAATGATCTCTCAGGTTTACCTGTTATAGCACTGAACTGCCACTACCCAGAAGAAAAAAAGTTCATGTCCTTAAGAAAGTAAAGCAAACACTTATTATTGGCACGGGCCACCAGCAGCCTTCCCAAAGAGATACTGTAGAGCTGTTCTTCACACTGGTGTCAGGGTGGCACCTGCTGGGAGTTCCCCTTTATCCTTCAGATCTACACAGTCACAAAACTTCCAGGGTGAAACTCTGGCATACTGGGACCTGCTAGCCACAGATTGCAGGGTATTTACTGGACACTATTTCACCCCACATATATATATATATATATAAAAATATATATATTTCACCCCATATATATATATATATATTAGAGTAGTTGCATTACTGGGAAATAAAAGGCAATACAGTTTCTTATAAGTACAGATAGTGAAGGGAGGTCTCCTATTTTCAGTTCTCTTCCTTGATGATCTTACCTTTGACATTACAATGACCCCAGCTTACTTAGGCTTCATTTGACCCAAAAGTACCTTCTTAATGTTAGAGAATGAATTCACCTCTCCAGACAGGGTGTCAAAAACTTTTATGAACTCCACATCAAAGCAGTGAATAAGCCACAGAAGTTTTAGTAGTTATGTGAAAAAACGTCATGTAGGAAAATAAGACTGCTCTTGAGGTTACATTTCAAAAAGATCTCAGCAAAAAGAAGAATCAGAAGCATTATAATTAACTGTAAAGCAATGATGTTTAAGATGACTACACACATTGTAATGAATGCAGAGACTTGTAACACATACAAGGTATAAATATACTAATCATGATATAATTATCACTGGCTTGCCTTTACCCTGAATGTAATGGCAACCAACATTGTTATACATGTATTTCATAGCAGTGCAACAGCATAATTTTTAGACACACTTTTTATAAGTATATTGAGGAATGTGATCACCAAAAGGCCAAAGTAGAAGACACCCAAGTACCAAAACCTGGCATACCTGAGACTTGATTAGCAAAACTGGCTGCAAATAGACAGGCAGGATATCATTCAAAGGTGGAAGATTGGCAAGAAAAGGAAAAAAAAATACACAAGGTGTTTGTGGGGGGTGCAACAGGATAAAAATGTGTGCTATAAACAAGGAAAAGTGAAGGGGGAAGACAGCTCACTTAGTTTTGAATGCGTCCTTCAGGAGCTCTCAAGTCAGACTTCGACAACTGAGAACCATCAGAGACTAAACAACACTGTTAGCTTTACAGCATCAGCTCTGGGGTACTGTGCACTTAGAACCAACTTTAAACTAATTGTTAAAGACCAAGAGTTTTGTATGCAGAGTGATGAGATTACATTGTGCAAGATTTAACCATTAGCATAAAGTGAGCTACTAATTTTTAATTCGGTAATGTTTAATTTTACAGTGTAAAGCTGACATAATTTGGCAGTCTTCTGAACACTCCCATCACACCTATCTCTGATCCCCTCAGTGACAGAAATGCTTTTAGTTGCAACAATTTAGGCACTAGGAAGTGGTCCTTGCATATATTAAAGCCAGCTCAGTGGGAGGTAGACTAAACCTTGAGAGAAGAAACTTATCAGTGGATGATGGAGAGGAGGAGGTGCTGAAGGAGTTTACTCCTTTGCTACATGAGCACCCCATGCAAATCAAAGCAGCTCTGTGGCATCACTTACTAAGAATGCACCTTGCTTAGTGCAAGGGTGACACCAACTGAACTTTGATGCTGTTTTTGATGTGGAAGCAAGGCACTTGGCAGCAGCATGATAAAACACAGACAAGGCCTTTAAAGAATTTGTTTCTGGAGGCAAAGAAGAATAACAAATGAGAATGCATTTTAAGAACAAGCAATATTAATGACAGCACTTGCAGACGGTCAACTACTGAACAAGAGCAAGAAGCAGAACTGAGCCTCAGTCAATAACCTCTGAGGGGGAATGCTCATGTGATGTGGACAAATACGCATTTCTTTAAGTTTACACCACACTTTCTTTCTGTGTTTCCATGTTATTACCCAGAAAAATCAATTACATTAGAAGCAATTCATCTTACTATCAGAAAAATACAAATGTGTAAAAGCTACCATGCAAAATAAATGCTCCTATTTACCTAAAACATAATATAGTACAAAACCAATGACTGGTCATTTGGAAAAAGTTGTCAGTCTCCCAGCAGTACTACTCAAAGACATTTATTGATTCACTATTATCTCTTGAGAAGACTATTAAATCCTTCTAGTGCACACATTTTCCCCCTCTGTATAAATGATAAATTTTCAATATACTGCTAATGTTTTTCCTCTGGAATCTGACTACAATTATACATCACTGTCCTTGTATTAAATATTCTCTTCTTTAGTTTATTTCATGGGCTACATCAATCCTACCTAACATTGTCATGCCTTTGAATGTAAATCTTGTGGAAAATCCTTTCAGGAGGCTTCAGGAAGTCTTCCTTCATTTCCATGGCAACATTCCTGGGCAAAAGGCTCATCAAGAGACGTTCCTAAAAGAAAACATAAACAACATCAGTTTTGTGGTATAGTGTGCGACCATTTTTCAAAAGTTTTAAACCAGCAAACTAGACAATCTTCTCTTAATCTGCTTCCTTAAAATGTCTGCTGCATAAATAATATGAACCATTTATCTCAAACTCCTGCAAATTGTAAGGGTGTAGTTTTTTAAGTTTTCTGCACTAAAAAAACAAACAACAAAACAAAACAAACCTACACAGAAAAAGTCAGCTTCAAGAGCACATAATTGGCCATATTTTTCATTAACATCACAGTTCTAATATTAACAACCTCTTTTGTTCTTGGTAGCGTTTATCTGTCTGGGAGAGACTTCCCAGGATCATTTACTATCCTTTTGTGTGTCCCCCTTCTTCCTGGATGTAATGGAAGTGTCACATTACAAGGATTATGACAGCTGGTTATTAAACAGTGAGAGTGGATGATGGATTTATCCACTGTCAAATTCAGTGGAACAGTAACAGAAGCACAGATTTAATGGCATCTTGTTCAGTGTGGCAATGTCTGTAATGAACTGCACCAGAACAAAACCCTGGCTAAACATGTCTTCTTGCTGTACTCACAAAGAAATTTTTAGTATGGGTCACTGACCTGCATAAAAAGGGTCTCTAATGTTATGGATCTTGTCAGTATTGACTATAAGGCCCATGTTGTTCTTCCACATATTCTGGCCCATTAGCAGGTACCATCTGGAAAAACTGCAGCTGCTGTTCTTAGGTGTTGTCAGGTGTCCTTAGATACCTACTCAAGATGTATTTTCACCCAGAAAATGCTTGCCATTTAAAATGCAGTTCCAAGCTTATCCATCAGGCCTGCTAGTTTCAGCCATGGCAATAGTCTTAATGAATTCACATAACTACATCTGATCTGATTCAGGAATCTCAGGTTCCAGACAATAAGGGGTGAGGATAGAGCAAGGAAGATGCACCCTTGGTGGAAGAGGATTAGGTCAGGGAATAGTTAAACAAACTGGATAGATGTAAGTTAACGGTCCCTGACAGGACACATCCACAAGCACTGAGTGAGCTGGGAAATGTCACTGTAAAGTCACTCTTGATAGTCAAACCTGGTGATCAGGAAAAGTGATGCAAACTGGAAAAAGAAAATGTCACTTTTATATTCAAGAAAGGCAAGAAGGAGGACCCAGGGAACTACAGGCCAGTCAGTTTCACCTTGGGTCCTGGAAAGTGATGAAGCATCTCATCCTGGAAACCAAGGTGGTTAGACCAGATGACTTCCAGAGCTCCCTTCCTACCTCAACTGTTCTGTGATTCTGTTACCTGACAATTGAGAGCCACCGTAATGGCAGCTGCGAGATATCTCAGAAGTGCATATTTTGGCCCACCCATAGCCTCTTTTTATTTAATTGATATTAAATAAATAAGGAGAAAAAAAAACCACTGAGAAGAGGGTATCTGCAAGTGCTTTGTGTTGCTCACATGCACCCATTGACCAGGTAAAGCCATCAAATAGCACTCAAAGTTTATTCAGAGTTTTGGCTTTTTTACAGTTTCTTCCAAAAGACACATCTAAAGATGGAATGTTTAACTTCGCAGAACTGCCCTGGTGAACTTTAGACTAAAGTTTTGTCATATGTTTGTGGTGATCACATTGTCTTGAGGCTAAGGATCATTATCTATTTCCTACTGTTCTTATACGTATACCAAGAATATTGCAAAGAATATGATGGAATTTAATATTTGTTGACATTTTATATATATATAAATTTCCAATTAACCAAAGTATCTCACATCACTAGAAAATGGTTATTCACTATAACTTTTATGTTTATTTAATTAAGTATGCTTATACTTCTACAGCAGAATTGTATTTGGGTAACCCAAATTTTGGGTGACAATCCAAACCAAGTATTTTGTCAACAGTGGATCTTATGAAGCTCTGTTGACTGCTACTTGTGTCTTAAGAGAAATATACTGGGGTTATAAAATGAGCTGACCTCCTCTCAAACAATAGAGAACCCATAAAAGGCAGGAATTTGGACTGATGGTTAAATTATCTGGTGCTTAAGATGGCGTAAGTGATGCTGGAATTTCAAAAGCACTGCTCTGGATGCGAAATTTACAACGTCTGATAAGGACTAAATGTTCTCTGTAGCTTCTCTTTCAGTGAACACATTAAACAAGATCATTACCATTTTGCTGAAATGGGTTAGTAACTTCCAAAACTATTATGGTAAAAGTGGGTTTTAAACTTCTGTTTCCTAGAAAGTCAGACTTAACCAGACAAACGAGCAAACAAAAACTATACTGACAGGTTGTTCCAGAGACCAGTGCTAACTGAATAGCTCTTCTATGGACTACAAACACAATTACAATGCAAGATGTGAATAAAAAGCTCACAGATAACGTCTGCAGTGTATGGAAAATAACATGGAATCCAGGGTAGTAATAAGAATCATTACTGTGAAGGCAGCATTGGAGAGCTATAGGATGCAGCACTTGACAGCATTGAAACATGCAGATGTCAGATGAATTAAGAGAAGCTCCAAAAAAATGATTCCTGTACACTTACATTGACTATAACATGACCTGAAGGGAACACATGAAAATCCTCTATTAAATTGTGATGGCTTGCTTTTGTCATTAGAGCTGATAAAAACAAAAAAGATGGATTACTGCCGAAGAATTGTAGAGTCTGTACAAAGACGGTTGGCAGCCTCAGATTCACCGAGTGAGGAAAGACTCAATTATGGCTTTCTCAAAGGGCAGCCACTGCTGACCTTTCAGACAAAGAAGGGAAGCAGCATCATGACTGTAAGGATTTGTCACTGAAGGGGAGACTGGAAAATGTAAGAAAGAACCCTGCAATGCCAAGTATCAAAACACTGAAAATAAATGGAAGACAGCATCCAGCTCTCTAGAAAGAATATAAGAAAAGTCTCTTCTATTTTTGGCAAAATCTTATCTGTCAAGCAAAATGGTATTGCCCTTCAGGTCAGCCAAAGGAGTGCTCAAGGACTCAGAGTTTTGGAGCAGCAAGAGTGAATTCATGTACACAAAATATAGCTGTTGGGAGGTTTGGGAAAGGGCTCAGTCTGGATCTCTTTTCAGCAAGTCCTACCATTTTTGTCCAGTTTTTTTTTCCTCCTGTATGGCTGATCTTTTCATAAAAAATAATGTGAAAACCAGGCTGAAAGGAAAGCTAGATGTGTACAGCTGCACAGTGCATTGAATGGAACAACTGACAGAACTAAAGGAAGACCACTCACATTTATGCTGTCATTCATACTTGAGTGGTTTGTGCCTCTAACACAGACGAGTAATGGCAGGAAAAAAATGGAAAGTAACACAGGGAGCACTAATCAATTATCAAGAACTTTTACCAAAATAAAACAACACTCATGTTGCAAGCCTTCTAACTGGTAACAAATTATTTTGTATTGAGGAAGCCTCAACACGTGACGTATTCCTAAACACAAGGTCTAGTAGAAACAAAATCTTTCCACATTTTAATCTTTCTTACTTATTCACAATATTGTTTATTATTACAGCTGTTTTCTACACAGAACATTAAATTTTGGCCCTATGACCAACTATTTTAGGAATTTGTACACTCTTCTCCTGCTGTAAATCTTGACACAGCATTAACATGTTCCAAAGTAAAATCACATGCTGAAAAAACAGATTCTTTTTAGAGACTGTAATTGTTAATCAGTGATTTTGCATTCCCTGAAGAAATCTCTCTAAGAGAAGAAAATTACAGATGAGGACCTAGATCTCCTTCATTCACAGCATTTTACACTCCCAGTCTTCTTCTGGGATTTTGAATGCCAAACTGGTCTACCTCTGACAATTTTATCATCCTCATTAGTAAGGATTTCTGCATACTGATGAAGACTTTTTGAAAAGGACACACAATTTAGAAAAACATTTATCCCCCAGCAATGAAGCATCACTAGAAATTAGAGGAGGAACAAATATTCATTATGACTCCACGGCAAGTCAAAGTGTGCATACCAAACCAATTAGGAATTGCTCAGGGTTACCTTGGCCCTATTCAACAACTAGTACCATTATGCACATGACAAAGAAGGAAAGTATGCAAATGTGGGAAATGGATAAGAAAAAGTGTTTTCCATTGTTAATGGACAAAAAGACCCTATATATTACTACTGAGAACATTCTCAACCCAATTTGCAAGTACAAGATCCTGGACTGCAACTTGCAGCCTGGGTTGGACCCAAGGTAAAAGTTTAATAGTTATTTGACAAAGCCACAGTTGACCAGACTTGGCCTTGCTGGCAGTCCTGCTTTGAGGGAGTGTTTGGGCTGGGTGATCTCCACAGGTTCCCTTTGACCATTGCGTACCAAGGGAGACAGCAGCACAAGGACTAGGAGTTGCCAGGTCCTGAAGCCTCCTGGGTAGGCCTGAAGCCATCTTGCTGTCTTGCCACACCCAAGTAGGGCTTCTAAAAGAGCAGAGGAGCTCAAGGCTCAGCATTCTCTAGCAGTTGTGTGAGTTCTCATTTCTGAGAAGGCAGAGGAAAGAAGCAAGCAGAGACTATTCAGGAAAAAACCTCCCACATCTGCATATTCTATTCTGCCCCAACACTCTCTTCAGCTTTCTCCAATTTGGAGGCTTCTCACCACAATTCCCTCTTCTATCCTGTCCTGGACAGCCTCTCCCACCATCACCCCAGTTCCGCTTTTATGGGAGTCCCCAGTGCATATTCTTAATATATTTCTTGTGCCTGCCTCCAAATGAAGATGCCCATCCCCCTCCCATTTTGAAAATCATCCCCTTTTCTCATTTTACTGCTCATTCCAAACACTTACAACTTAGTCAAAGTCCTTTGAAATTTTCATTTTGATTTAGAATAATTTCATGCAGCTCCCCCAACAACATTATGCAGTTATTCCTATTCTATAAAATGATTCATTTTGACATCTGTATGGGAAATGACTGTGATACATTTTCTAATTCTTTCAGCAGGCTGTAAATCATTACATGAATCCACACTCCCCTCATCAGAAAAGAAGGCTCAAAAGCACATAAATATCTTAAATGTTCCTAGCCAGCATCTTCTTTCTTTCCAGTTGTCCAGTGTGCAGTTGAAAGACTCATCAAAAAATTTCTACCTGAAAAAAATGGATACACTTGCTGTGCTTCCCCATGCTAAGTTGTATTCCTGTAGTTTGTCATGAGAGATATAAAGAAAAAAAAAAGGAAATATTATTTATAGTCAGAGCAGACTACTTTATCAAACGAAACAGTTGTCAGTTTTTCTGAGATAAGCAACCAGCTGAGAGAAGCAACCAAGGGAACTGTAGCATTGCCTCAGAGCTGCAGGATCTTATGTTTCTCTGGTTCTTTGAGTCTCATTGCTCATTGTCCTCTCATCCTACTGTATATGTACATCTGCTGGAATTCATTTTGAGAATGAAGTAAGAGTCTGGAAGGGCCATGTAGAAAAATGTACTGCTTTGCATGTTTTTCAGTTCTGTGGGAACAGGGTTGTACTGGATACATCTCCATTTCTTTCAGTCAGCTTTATTAAGCTCCTCCTGAACTGCTCTTTCCAGCCAGCATGCTGGCACTGCCCTCACCCGTCAGGGAGTCTGGGCCTTACAACTGGATAGCAGAGAGCTCTGTCTTGAGGAACTGGGACTGAATGGGACTCGGAGGTTCCCAGTCTCATCCTGGGGTAAGCAGTAAGTCTGGATGGCACTCCAGATCCTGGTCCTTTTTTGCCCTCGCTAGCACTGAAGCACATTATACAGGATAGACTTCATACCCACATTACTCAGTTTTTTGCATTTTTATAGGGACTTCAGAAAGGAAGAAAGTAAAAAAAAAAGTGACAAAACCAGCTGTGACATATTTGTTTCTTGGCTGATGAAACATTAGTATTTTTGGTTTTTATAGTAACAGTCCAACAATGATGACAAATAGGAAAAAGAGCTCACAGAAGAAAGGAAATTTGGATCATCTACTGTTGCAGTGTGCTAATAGCATTTCTGTATATGGATTATGTTCTAGAAATATCTCCCTAGCCGGAGTCTGTACCCTCCCCTGCTGCTTATTGGTGTAACTCTTTTCCCCTCCTTATCTCCTCCCCTCTAGCTTTCCCTGGTTGGCTCTTCGGAACTGGCCACTCCCCTCTTCCCTCTCCTCTTAACCCTCTGTGAGAGCTTCGCTCTGGGTTCGCCTTCTCTGATTTCCAGTCCCTTCATCCTCCCTGGCTCTCCGTCCCTCTTTGCTGTCCCCAGACCCTCACCTGTGGACCTTAATAAATCCCCGGAAATCACAGATCGTGATCCTACACTTCTTTTATCGCCGTGCCTCTACATTGACTCACATCCCCAGCAGCTCCACTGCTTGCCGCAGCCACGTGTGCCCCAGAGTGTTTTGGCCCGGGCGGCCCCCCCCCGTGCGGCGTGCAGTGGTTGCTCGTGAATCGTGAGATTGCGCTGCCGCAATCTACTCTACAAAATTTTTTTACAATATGGAACATAAAATCTAACCCAAAAGTTTTTGCAGTCTATCACAGATCTCCTTTTATAGTTATTGCTATACTTAGGAGGAAAGCGCCAATATATTTTAAAACAAATTTTTCTCCCTAGAAAAGAGAAGCATCAGACATGCATATAAAACATTAATAAGACTGTTTCAGAGTTAACTAATCTATATAATTTTGAGATTCAGTTTCTAGTTAGTCAGCAGGGACTCCAAAGTACATCCTAAATATTAACACCTGCTACCTAATAATACCATGATACCATGCTCAATTTTGTGTAATTTAAAAAGCTACTTCTTAGTGGGTTCACAATCTGTATCACCCTTGTATTACACTGCACAGCCATTTAAATTCCCTTTAAAGAAAAAACAAAACGAAACAAAACAAAAAATAAAACAGGAAAAAAAAAAAGGAAAGAGCAAAGAAACCCAGTGCAATGAATGGAAGAACAATTTTGTGTAAAACTATTAGGATTCACTTATATTTCCTGTAAGCCGGAAAAGAAAGGCAGCAGATTTCATTAGTGAATTATTGCAAATTCAACTATGCTATGCCCTTTCTTCCAACTAAATACATGAAATAGCACTTCGAGATGGTGATCTTCCAGAAGCCACAAGGTGGCAATGTTTCAGAATGCTCCTGCGATTTCTTGGAAAATTCTATCAGCAACTCATAACTACAATAATAATTTTTTAAAAATCCATAAAAGAACAGATACCTAATACACAGATTTTGAGTATTAAGAGGATGGCTAACAACACAGTTATGGTAGATGATCGATATACTGTGCAACTGCAAGATGCATTCAGTCTGAATAGACCTACACCAGACAAATTTGACATCTTTCTATGGATCTTTCTAGTTTCCACATGGAACACTGTTTTTTACAATGAAGATGGTAAGGCCTTGGGAAAGAATTAGAAGAGCATGAAGTCTTTGCTAAAACAGAGGGCAGTGGGCTGCATGGAGTGCAGAAACATTGGGATGGAGAGTGGGCATAAAGAGACCATAAAACTCCTCAAATGTATAGAGTTCACAAGACAGCATTCAAGAAGTAGCATGATAAGAACGAGAAAAACTTGGTAGTACATTGTCCTTTTTAGATACCATCTAGAAAAAGACATGAGCTAAATAAGGTGGAAACCTCTGCACATAAAAA
The DNA here is from genome assembly GCA_024500445.1 of Entomyzon cyanotis. Lineage (NCBI taxonomy): Eukaryota > Metazoa > Chordata > Aves > Passeriformes > Meliphagidae > Entomyzon > Entomyzon cyanotis. Next base: position 79,714,666 of record JAKEPQ010001005.1, on the reverse strand, counting down.
AGCCCCAGATACCCTCTGATCACAGAATATCTATGGAATTTTTATGTGACACTATCCCAAAAAAACGAGAGTGATTTCTGAAAGGAGTAGAAGATTAATAGTAGGATAAGCTGAAATCAGCTCTACAGATCTTGTTCAAATAGGAACAAGAGCTGAGAAAGTCTATGAGAATAAACTAGGAAACTTGAAGCATAAAAAGCACCTGTCTTCCTTGTTATCCTCACATCTATTAACTCACAGTGCTCTAGAAATACATTAGTAAAGATTAATCATCAGAAAGGCTAGCTAACAGTTGATACCAGACATAAACTTGCAATGAATAAATCATGCAGCATCCAAACTACTGTTAGTCTTTTTACTTTCACCTTATATCTTTAGTATTCACTCCCTCTGAAACCTCACTGGCAATATTCAATGTATCCACAAAACTATTACAGAAACTTGACAGGAAAACAATTATACTCATTTCAATTAATGGAAATCTTCCTATTGAAGATTTCTTCCTACTGAAGAAAGTCAACTTGAGTGAGAAGCAGCTAAATTCTCACAACCAAACAGTGCCCTTTATAGTTAAGGCGTATTTATTTGCCTCCCTTCAGTGCAGGCAAATAGCCACACAGACATAATCAAACAATCCTCTACAGCAGGTAATTTGAAAACCTCCTTATGCTTGGCAGGGAAGAAGGAAGAGCATTTCTGCCGCACATTGCCAGGGACAGGTATTTCTCAACTCCAGCTGTGTTAGCTCAATAAATATCTTTGTTTCTATCACGCTTCAGTAAGATTTTACTAAGCTGATTCCTTAGGGTACATCAATGAAGATTTTTTTGGCACAGAACAACCACTGAACATACTGTTCTAAATCTTCCTATATGGAAAGAAAACCTTTTGCCCCTTGTCCTGAGGAGTCAGGTTTCATATTTCATTAAAAGATCTCTTCATGGTAGGACTGACTGTATATGTAAGTATTTCAAGTATGTATGTTCAAAACAAAAAAGACACACTTAAAGCACAAGTTTGAAGGAAAAATTTATTAATTAAATGTATTTTCTGATCCAAATAAAGAACTTTTCTGATTCTAAAAGCTGTCACAAAGAGCACTAATCATCTGTCAATGCCATGATCAGAGGGAACAGAAAAGTGCCAATTCAATTCCTAGGCCAGCCTGCAGATGAGACATCTGTGAGCTCATGTTTGCTAGAGGCTGAAGTGCCACACAGAGTCCTGTGTTCCATCATGAACAGGACTGGGACAACAATCCTGTTATTGTATTTCTTCTTCTGAAGATGCTAAGAAGATGGAGTCACAAGCAGCATCAACTTTACCAGCGCTACCCCTTCCAGGGTAAATGGAAGAGCAGACAGATCTTTACTACCTCACCTCTGGTGCACTAAGTTTCCCCTACAGTTACAAATGCAGGTCTTTCCAGTCCACAGCCACGTCTGGTTTGTTCCACCAATGTAACATTGAATACCTTGATTAGGCAAGGATGTATTCCTCAGGGAGATAAAGTCAGAGAGCTCAACCTTCAGCGAGACAGACATATCCCCCTCTTCTGCCCTCGCTAATCCTCCAGCCCCCAACTAATGGGATTTTTCTTGAAGAACATGCTACATGTTACAGCTCAGACTGTAACATGTGACTGTCACTCTCTGATTTTCCTCTGGCTTATGAGTTATGACATTCTCCTTCACCACAATCCTCCAAAACCCACATATCTCCACCAACTCTACACAGATACGTGGCAAATCTCTGTGGTCTCCTCTGGGACCTTGCTGACAAATGGAGCCAACACAGGGAAGCACTGGGAGAAAGGCCACTGACATCTTCAGTCTTCTTTCCTTGCTGCTGGAGCTGACACAATCTGCAGCTGAGAGTTCAGAATCAGTGGAACTTTGAGGACGCAGTGCTGCACTAGTAGCAGTGCTTCACACCACTGCTATCACCTGATACAGCATACATTCACTTAGTTGCAGTAGCAACTCAGCATCAGCACATGCTCTTTTTAGTACAGAGATTTACTGGTGGTGGAACAAGCATGAACTCTTCAGTATAGATAAATTTTTGATTGCTAGTGATAGAAACTGAGCCCATTTGTGGGTGTAAGCATACTAAGGATTGAAAAAAAACTCAGAAACCTGAAGTCAAAAGAAGTAATTTGAGAACCTAAGAAAGACGTATTAATTGGCAAGCAGTTTGTATTTCCTTTTTCAAAGACCATAAATGCCTTTAGTACAGCAATAGGAAAGAAAATCTTGACACAAAACAGTAAAATGGAATAGATGACTGAATTTCCAAAGGTTTGCTTTGAAAAATCAGTATTTTCTTTTCTAATTTAAATTAGAAAAAATTAAAAGCCTTTGTCCTTTACTACTTGTCCTCATTTTGTCTCTTTACAGTGCAGGGAATTGAGCCTAACCCATAGCAGAAAATCTCATTGCCTTCCAAAGTGGAAAAACAAGGACCAATCACTAATATGCTAAGGAAACAATGAGTGTATTCACCCACTTAAAATAGCAAGTGTGACTCAGATTTAGTCCATTATTTCCTCGTCAAACTGGGAAATTCCTAATCAAATGTGCCTGAAGGGGAGCTAAACTCCAAATAAAGTAATTGATATTGAAGAGGTAATGAGGAACAGAAACCTTGGAAAGAATTTAAATTAAAGGACAGACAGAAGTACATGTAGAATGGCAAAACTGACAAAAACACTATTTTAGAATGTATTTCTTTTGCCAGTTAATGGGGTGTAGTCTAGCTCTTTTCCTCCATAGAAAGTTGGCCAAAAGTAACATGCAAAAAATCTGCAAGTGTACATGTGTGCTAACAGCATATGCTTTCATATATTGGAATGAAAATAAAGTGCCCAGCTCAGTATCCTGTTCATGGAGATAATCTGTGCTTAAGTGGTAACATATCATTTGGCAAACTGCACATGTGCCAAGGCCAGCTGCTGTGACATGAAACACGTAAGTGACAAAATAGTTGGTCTATGGTGGAACCACCCAGTATTTGAAGACTGGAACAGGGAAAGTGTTAAGCTTGTGCAAAGCATTAGCTAGCTTATTGTTATAGTTAAGACTCTTCTAGAAAAGAAAAAATTCTGTGAACAGCAATAAAATTACATGTAAGAAGACTTTTCTAATGACATTTCAAAGCTTTCTATGAATTTCTGCTGCTGAGGGAAGAACATCAGGATTCACTCCCGTGTCGCTGTTGAGCCGCTAGCTGAGAGAAAAACCCAGGTTCTCAGACAAGAAAAGAGAAAAGTGCGTTTTATTATTTTGATTTCCATATATACAGAGTTTTCAGAGGTCACCCAGATTAGTCAGCCAGAAACCTCCCCCTAGGCCTAATTGGCCAGGTCTGAACTGCCCTAATCTCGAGACGCTGTTTGCAAAACATCCAAACTTTATCTTTGTTTATGAAACGCAGCAAAAATGTTCTCACGAGAAAGACCTGTGCTAGCCACACTCCTGAGGTTGTTTTACTTCACACTGTGACATCCTACTAAAACACATAAAAACATTGCATTAATGTCCACACAGCACTGCTGTCATGGATATTACTCTAAATTTAGAAATAAGCCGTAAGAAACTCTTTTGAATTATTTCTCTTACAATTTAACTTAAGAATCTGATGCACTATAGCCAGTGTGATTAATTATGACAATTTGCCTTGGCAACTGTTAATCCATGATGTTATCCACTGAAAACTGTATGATTATGTATTTCTAATCATCTAATAATGACAGGTTTGTGTGATCTTGTTCATCCCTCCTCTTCCATTCTCTCTAATGGAAAATACACAACCCAAGTAGGAAAAACAAACTGAAAAATTCAGTCAAACAGTAGCATATTTGATGGACAGTTGCTTGAAAGAAAACACATTAAAAATTTCCTATTTATTTATTCCAAAACGCCGAACAGCCAAAGTATTAACAGGTTTAGAATTATATAACCACTAACTTTTAAGTTATCAATTTATCACAGAATCATTTAGGTTGGAAGAAACCTCTGAGATCATCAAGTCCAACCTTTGGCCAAACACTACCTTGTCAACTTGGCACTGAGTGCCACATCCAGTTGCTTTTTTTGAACACCTCCAATGATGGTGACCCCGCCATCTCCCTGGGCAGCCCGATGCTTGACAACCATTTCCATGAAGAAATTCTTCCTAATGCCCAACCTGAAATCCCCTGGTGCAACTTGAGACCATGTCCTCTCATCACTTGTTACCTGGAAGAGATTGACCCCCACCTGGCTACAACCTCCTTTAAGGCCGTTCTAGAGATCAGTTCCCCGAGCCTCCTTTTCCCCAGGCTAAACAATCCCAAGCTCTCATAACAATTCCTCATCGGACTTACCCTCTAGACTTTTCTCCAGCTCAATTGCCCTTCTCTGGAAACACTCCAGCACCTCAATGTCTTTTTTGTAATGGGGGGTCCAAAACTGGACAAGGGATTTAAAGTGTGGTCTCACCAGCACAGAGTACATGGGGACAATCAGTGTTCTGGACCTGCTTACCACACTATTGCTGATACAGGCCAGGATGCCATTGGCCTTCTTGGCCGCCTGGGCACACATTGGCTCGTGTTCAGGTGCTGACTAGCAAGCTCAGGTCTTTTTCACCAGGCATCTTTCCAGCCACTCTGCCCCAAGGATGTAACACTGCAAGGGCAGGTCCCGGCACCTGGCCTTGTTGAACCTTGGTCCATCTATGAAGCCTGTCCAGATCCCCCTGCAGAGCCTTCCTATTCTCTAGCAGACCAATTCTCCCACTCAAAAGTTTATCTACTCAAAGTAAGCCAGCATCCATTACATAAAAGAGCTTAACATGGGTGACATGACTGTATGACATGCATACATCTATGAGAAAAAAATGAACTGCAACAAACAACAGTCCAAGATATCTCCCTGCTTAGCCTGAATGTGAGTGACTGCATGTATACTGAAAAATAAAGTTCATATGCCCTCTTTTTGTCTGTATAAATCTATAATGAATCTTTATAAAGAGGTATTTAACTTTATAAATCTATAAAATTTTGACACTTTGTGACATGGAATGGCTGACCGTGGCTGACCCAATTTAATTGACATATTTAATGTGCTTTTCTTTTTACGGGCATAAAGTTAATTTTCTTCAAAGTAGCTAGTAGGGGGCTGTGTTTTGGGTTTGTGCTGAAAACAGTGTTGATAAGACAGGGATGTTTTCGTTATTGGTGAGCAGAGTTTACTCAGAGCCAAGGGCTTTTCTGCATCTCACACCATCCTGCCAGCGAGGCTTTAGATGCACAAGAAGCTGGGAGGGGACACCTCCGGGACAGCTGACCCCAACTAATCAAAGGGATTTTCCATAACAGATGGTGCCATGCTCAGCATATACCTGGTGAAAAAAGGAGGAAGGGGACAAGATGATATTCAGTCACAGCATTTGTCTTGTCAAGTGACCATTATGTGTGAGGAAACTCCACTTTCCCAGGAATGGCTGAATACCTGCCTGCCACTGTGAAGCAGTGAATTTATTTCTTACTTTGTTTTGCTTGCATGCACAGCTTTTGCTTTAGCTATTAAAGTGTCTTTATCTCAACCCACAGATTTTCTCACTTTTGCTTTTCCTATTCTCTCCCCAGTCCCACCATGGAGGGAGGGAAGGACTATGTGGTGCCTAATTGCTGCCTGGGGTTAAAACACAACATTTACTGACATCAGAAAGCTTTCAGGGGATGAAATAAAGTTAAACTAAATTGTATAGTAAATATATGGCCTGTTCTTATGCATGGCTTTTGAAGTTTTCTTAAGTTTCATTTTGTAGAATAAAGGCATGTAGCTAAAGTAATAAAATTACAATGCAAGTAAAATATATGAACTTTATATGATATACAACTGTATTTTTTATTGTATGTTACCCACTTTATTGCACGTTTCTACACTTTAGCATTGAAAGTCTAGTAGAAAGGTACATCTCTCATCCTACAGTTGTGCAGTCCTAAGTTGAAGTGTCCTGTTGTAAACACTGCCAAGGAAAAACCTCATCTTACTTTTAAGGAGTCCAGGATAGAAGGGCTGAATTACCCTTGGATGTACCTTTTACTACTAGGGATTACTGCCTGTAGGTTAAAAGGCCAGATTACAAGCCTCACTTTTACTTGGCCAAAGTCAGGTAAGAGGAATTCTGGTGGTATGCCAAGCAGTGTAGCTTCTTGCACTAACTGCAGTCAGATGAGCTGTTTATTCTGCATAACAAGAGGCACAATAGATCTGTAAAATTAAAACACGTTTTTTGTTTGCTATACCTTTCCTGTAGTCCAATGATTACAAGCAACTCCTAATGACTTCAGGTTGAAGATGAAGCCTTCCACCTAGATGTTTTCATTTCACCTGAGTAGCCTTCAGCAGTATTTGCTCTACGAAGGATAGACACACGCACGACTACTGCAGGACTGGAGACTAACAGGTGCTGGTCAGTAGAAAGCTTCTTGGCAATTACTTCTGTGTGAGAGAGAGAAATGTGTCTCCATGTGTCTTTTTACCTGAGAAAGGTGGAGGATTGACCAGGGATGCCATGTAGCAGGGTAAAGGTAGCCAACAGTTCATTTCCTTTCTGTGTAAGAATCTAAGCAGCCAAATGGGGCAAACGAAGCAGACAGCAAGACAAGTTCCAATCTCTGATGTTGCTACTTGGCTAAGAGGCACTGGTGGTCAGCCTGCACAAGCAGGCCTGAAGTCCAGTAGTTCAAACTGACAGCCTGAAATTGCAACACTCCTTATTTTCTGTTTTTCCTGATCCTAGTAAAGAATAAATAGATTTTCAAAGATGGAATGTCCTGTGTGAAACTGCGATTTGATGACAGAATAGATACAATTTTAAGCTGCCCTGCTGTAGAACACAGCAACAATGCAGTACAAGCTGTCAGCTAAAATTAGTTAGTCCACCTATGTTTCTCAAAGATCATACTGGCTAGCTTTTGCAGAGGATCAGATATTATCACACACCCTGCAATTTGCCCAAAATCAGTATTGCTTCCCTGTTGCACACTAGATAATTTGACAAGAACATGCTTTTGCATCCACACATGATCCAGGTGAAATTTTTGCTGCGGGGCGATGTGCTAATGCACTCAGCCTGTATGAATGGTTATGGAAACAAGGCCTGTATTTTAATGATAAATTTCATATATTCTTCTTCACTGCAATAAAAAAAATATGCAAGATTCTGAGAATAAAAAGTATGGGAAACATGAGGAGAACCTGATAAGCATGTTGTCAGGCACTCCAGCAATTACTTCTGCCTGGGGCTGTGCAAATAACTGATTCCTCAGTTTGGCTGCTGAATTGCAAGGATCAAAACCTTAGCAAACTGTTATACATTACCAAAACAAAGTCCAACATAGTTTGTTTTATTCAAAATTAATGTAATTTTTTCCCTTTCTTCATAAGTGCTTGAAATTAAACACAACAGACAAAACCACTGGAGGGCTTCTGTAGGCGTCATCTTTTTACTCAAAGATACAGGAAATAATACATGTATCAAAAATGTGTAATGTCTAGATTAAACTGTTTTAAAGGGGAATCTGGATCCAGCAGGGAATTTGAATCCAAGACACCCTAAGCAGCAGTTCAAGGTATTGTACACTGAGATCCACGCTATCTTTCGTTGACGCCTTTTCCATTTCTATGAATAGTTATTAATCAAATCTCTGACTCAGAGGTGACCCAGTTAATACATGCAACATTAAGGACATTGCCCTAAATTGCAGAAGACACTCGGGATGCAGACACATATGCATGCAGACATTTGCACACACAATTCAGCACTGCATAAGGAAAATTTAGCTAGCTGCACATGATCTGGTGAACATGTATGGAAGCACTGCAGAGCACCACCAAAGTGCTAGTCTGTGTCCCAGAGCCAGTGGTACTGCAATAGCATGGTGTTGAACAATCCTCTCTCTCAGCAAAGCTTATTAATCTAGTTGGAGTGGCAGGCTTCTGGTCCTGAAACTAGACACAGACCTGGCTGTCTCAGCCCCATGTTTCCTAACTCCCATACAATTTTTAAGTGCTTCTTTCAGTTTCTTATGTTAAATAAATATAAATTTCATGCATTTTAGAGAAGTACAAAACTATTTTATGAAAGACAGGTGCTACCAATAAATACATTTCTCCCCTCCCCATGGTTTTAAAAACAAGGTGTGATTTCACAATTAGTTTTTAAGATAGCATATCCCCCATTCTGGAGACTTTGCTATTCTCCAGTTGATTTTCCACCATCATTTCTAATTGTGAGGAAGTACAAAAGTAACATTTAGGAAGGAAAGATCTAAACAAGTAGCTTGAAAGATGGTCTTTATTTTGCAACCACATTTGCACATGTTTATGCAATTAAATAATCAGTAAAGATATCTAAGGTGGTTTTGTGAGCTTTGAAGTTTTGCATTAAGTCAAGTGTTTCTCTGGCCTTCCTTATATGAAAGCAACAGGCACTTTTCACATTAACCTGTGCTATAGCAAGTGCATCTTACCAAGGTAAATTATATGCTTTATCCCCGAACTCAATGCACGAGTAGGCACAAAAATATTCTTATTGTCAGGGCAAGGAATGTAGGTAATGTGATTAAAATTCATTACAAGGTTGGCAAGATTGGTGTATCAGAAGACCAAAGACACTACATCTCTTCAGCTTGGAAAGAGAGATGAGCAGGGTTCTAAAAGTCTACAGTGTTGTGAGTGGCATGGAAGAGGCTGCTGTAGGATGATTACCCATGTCACAAAACAAGAGCTAGAGAGCACACACATAATTCATCAGACAAGAAGTCTATGACAAATGAAAGGAAGTTCTGTTTCAAGCAGTGCCTAATTAGAGTATTAATTAGTACCTAGTTAGAGTCATGACCATAAAACTGTGGGGACAACAAAACTATACAGATGCTGAAAGAGACACTCAGAAAATGGGATTCTACAGGCCTTTAAAGACAATTGTTGCTTTTCAAGTTAAGATGGTCTCAGAAGTACAATGGTATCTCTTCCCTTCTTTCTTACTTGCTCCTTTCTTTCTTACTTGGGATGGGTAAAGTATTGCCTGGAAGACTAGCTGGGATGTGTAACACCAGGAGTCAGTCAGGGTGACAGTACTTTTCTTTTATGCTGTATGGACAAAGGATGATCTGGAATTAAGGAAGTGGACAGAGAGAGATGGTGCAGTGGGAGAGAGAGGAAGTGCTCACATGCTCTGACTGAGCAGGAACAGAAAAAACAAAATTCCAGGGAACAGGATCCATGTCACAATAATTATTCTCAGTTGTTTGCTCTGCAGAGGATGGCTTGCTGCTGAGATTCACAGACAACAAGAGAAGAAGCTTATCTGAAGTGAATGATTATAATTATCTGCTCATTATCTAAAACTTATTTGGTTCTTGGCCTTTGCTTCTATTGGAATTGCGGTCTAATATTCAGCAATGTAACAAATGGGTGATGCCACCATCAAGGACAGTTGTTCATTGTGACCATAGAGAACAGATCCCAGGATGAGCATTACACTGAATTTTAAAACAAACAGATTCTGTCCGCTCCCATTCACCCCAGCAACACTTTCAAAGCCTACTTGCATGAGTCCAAAAATGCTACAACATGAGCTATTTACTCTTGCTCATAAAAATAGTTTTATCAAAACTATCTTGTGGGACTATCACTACAAATGCATCCCACGAGGAGAATTCACTGTAAGTAGGACACAGAGGAAGAAATCTCACTTACAGTTTCAGCTGTGGTATCTGTCTCACACAGTCAACACTTTAACTACAGAAAGCTGTGTATGTTCAAAAGCCAAGAGCATATTCTTTCCTTTCCAGTCAGAGACTTGCATAGAAATATCAAGGAAAGGTTTTAGCATTTTGGATTACAATTCTCAGTGTTAAAGGGCTATGTTTTTTAGGGCAGAGCACTTGGATAAGACAAGAAAGTCTGATGAAAACATTCAATCCTTTTCAACATGTAATGTTGATACTTTAGAGACCAAAAATACAGAAATGATCACAAAAATTGAACTAGGTCTGTAGTGTTTCTTCTCCTCTCAAAACACTTTTCAGTGTTGCCAGCTGAAAACTCAGGGTATGTTGTGCCACAGTAATTGCAGAATAATTTTGTAGCCTGTAATCATGTCTTAATTCTCATTCTGGTTTTAGAGGTATGCTAATATTGTGTGAGAACAGCCACAGAAAGTATTTTGGTGGTAGTTCTGACAGCTAATTGGCATATTTCACTACTGCATTGAGTTTTACATTGTAATGCATAAAGTTAATTTCACAAGTGTGGGAGAAAAGTTTATTCTCTTTACTGACCTGTACACTGCATTGGAAAAACATCTCCAGTGTTATCTAGGTATACTATCAACAATAATGGAATTTATGTGCAATGTTTTTGCTTTTGTTGTGTTTCTATATGCATGGATAATATATAAAATGAGACAGATTGCTAATGTGCTAACAAGAGAAACACAAAAATCAATTTTGTTTTCATGCTGGATCCCAGAAGCAGGTTTTCAAAGGCACAAATGACAGGCTTGTCTAAATCCCATGGAAATTCACTTAAGGCACATTTATGCCTTTAACAAATCTGCAGCTTTGGATTACAAAAGACCACAATTAAATCTAAAGGCTTTGATCCTAATACCATTTTTACACAGCCAGCAAAGATATGCAGTTATTCAAAGAAACATCTACTTATTACGGAGTATGTTCAGGTCATAAAAACACATTCACTTAATTCATAACAGAAAGTACTTAAGGACCTGCATTGTTACACACATACGAAATAGACTTCCTAGAGACATTGCAGATGAGGGGAGGTAAAATTTTGTGAGGTACACAAGCTTTGAGGACTCTTACATCTTGTCTGGCATAAGTAACTACCATGTCACAGAGTTCAATCTAGGTATTCTACTGTGACCCTTTGTTATCAGCTATACAGAAAGAAAAAGCTAGTCCAAACCTTACAGACCAACAGATCATAGTAGGTTTAAGCCTCAGACCTGTGAGTAACAACAGCAAGATCCACAATACAGCAGTTTTTTTCTATTGTTTTCAAATATGCTTGGAAGACTGTTTGATGAAATTGTGTGAAATAAACCATCAAATAACTGAGGTGATTTTTGAGAAGAGATATTGATTTCTATCACAGTTATTCTTCTTATTAGTTGCACAAAAATATATAAATTCTTGTTATCAATTATACTTATTCAGTTATCAGTGCAGCTCCTTGTGCCCAAAAAGTTGACTTATTTTATAGGTGTCATGAACGCAAACAGGTTATCGCACACTCAGCAAGAAGTATTTACAGTGCATCTAACATCCACCCAAAAACATCCATGCAGATAAATAACCACAATCTTGTATTACAGTAGTACGTTAGCTTTGACTCAGCCCTAGAATAGATCCCCTCTGGCACTGGAGCTGACAGTGGCTTTGGGGCCAGCCTGCACCTTCTCTGAGTCTGCAGATGAAGAGTTAAGAGTGAGCATGCACTGGGGAGGAAGAACTGAAGCAGCTGGGAGGAAGGCAGCACTTCCTTAGCAATGGAAATGCACACATGCCCTCGCATACATTTGGCAACAGTGTCCTAACCTGTAGTTCACATAACTACAGTCATCTCAGGAGAAACAGAGGAAAATAAATAAGGCTTAGAAACTGACCTGTTTTTCATTTTCATCCTCCAGCCTCAGCCTGTCCTCAATGCAGTTCCTGGCCTGAAGGAATGCCTTCCTCTGAGCCCTTTCTGTCAAAATCCTCACAAAGACCCCATACAAATTTACACTGACAAAAAGGATTGCATTGGCCACAAGCTGTAAGAAAGAAAGAAAAATAAATGAATATTTTAAAATACAGATTTTTATTTTACATTTCTGCTCAGCAAAATATATATTTAAAAAAAACTGTTTGAAAATTGTGCCTTGTTATCCATGTCACTGATACCACTTCCTGCAGTGAAACAATTACAGCAGCTACCACAAATCTGGACAAGCAATATTGCATAATACAGAATTTTTCATTGGCTGAAGTTCATTTCTTTTACAACGATCTGTAGCTTGTCATCTTCATTTATCATCACTTCTTTCATCAGCCCATTGGCAGACCTATCTATCTAATAAGGAGAGCAGTATCATCAGTATTTGTTCAAAATATCCTGAAAACTGAAATAGTTTTGCTATGCTTTCATGAAGTAAGGATATTATTGTCCCCTTTTTATAGTGGAGAAGCAAGGCACTGAAAAACCTGTGATTGAATAAAAATATGTGCACCTATGTACCCCAAGCTTTCATGTTGTGTAGTTTGCACTTGGAAAATCTGTTTCTCTTCCCCTATCTATTGCTAGCAACCACGTTGCATTTTTTGAGACATCATCCAAAATATTGTTGATGTTATCCTGCAGCAGATCACTCAGAAGGTGATGAGCCCTTTCAAATGATGGCCCTCAGCACAAACCAGGCCCCATCATAATGTAAGAAGCAAGGACCATGAATTACTTTGGAGCTACTTCTATAAAGAGTGCTTTTATGAAGGACACAAAAATGCCTCAATTGCTTTTTAAAAATACTTTAACAATATATGGTAGTCACCTAACTAACGTAAACAACTGAACAGTGGTTTGCACACAATTTCCCTATCTTAGGCAATTCTGTCCAAGTTTCTCACCACATTTCTGAAACATATGTTCAGATTGCAATTTCGACAATGTAATTAATTTGTATTTAGTCAAGAGGAAATAAAGCCTTTTTACCCAATGTATTTTCAGTCCCAGCATCCTTATATGCCCTAGAGCCTACCACAGCATCATGATAAGGATTCATGGGACTAACAAATTCCAAAAATTCAGAAATCATCTGGCATTTAAATTGGCCAAGAATGAGCATAATAACAGCAAAGAAATACATTACAGCAAGTAACACAATTCATATTAAGTTCCTATGCACCTAAAATAGTCCAAAAAGACCATATGACTGGCATTTTTTTCCTAATTCAAGGTAAATATTTCAAGGTAGTACATCTCTATTGTTGCATGATCTCGTTGCATAAATTGGAGAGGAAACCATTTCTCTTGTTTGCACAGTATAATGAGTCAGCGTGCCAACAACACAATAAAATTTTATGAAAAATAAAATCACTGATGTTGTAGACAATACCTCCTAACAGGACTAGGGTTGAAGGCTTTATGGTAAGCCAATATGGTAAGCAAAGACCCAAAATGGCATTCCTGATATTTTTTTGGGAGACTTTGGAAAATTATTCTCCCTGCAAAAATAAGAAGTTTCTGTTGTGCATAACTAATGCCAATATACATCCCACCTTTTGTGACTTCAGAATAGTGGGAAGAATTGAAATACTCATTCTGGATGAGTTTTCCAGACCTTCATGGATACACAAGTCCTCTAACTTTTACCTTCAAATCTGGTTGTTATTAGTTAACAGGACATCAACGAAATCTCCCTACAAATATTCTCACCAGTACAAAATCAAAATAAACAGCTGTGCCTAGCATCAGTGGTACATTCCCCCTCAGTTATCAAAAGAGAAACAGTTATCTAACAAGAGCTAACAGCAGTGAAGAATAGTGTTACAGCTTCCTCCTGAGAATGGCAAAATGCAGGTTCAGGTGCATTAAGATGAATTTTAACCTAACAATCTCATATACCACCTACTTACATGCCGCTTCTGATTGTAATACAAATGGTAAAATTTTGAGTATGAAATGCAGTACATGAGCATATTATTTTATGATACAGGCTTAGCATAAACAGTCTGAAATTCCTATTCTGCTTTATTTTGCTTGTTCACAAAGAACTGAGGTATATCAATTTTTATCACAAGTTAACGTACTAAAATGAAATGACTGTAGGAAGTCCAGTGGAATCCTGTTTTTAGAGATATGAATGTAGCCACACTCACCTTATCCCTGCATTTTATCACGCCAAAGTGTAGCAACAACAGTGTGTTTTAAAGCTAATTCTTAGCAGTGCAATGGAACAAAAATAGATAGGATTTTTAAAGGGTATATTCAAAGACAGTTCACAGACTGAACAGAGTTGACAGCTACAGACAGTGCAACTGCTTGACCCTGTCCATACACAAAATAGCTGTTAATAACACAGGGTGAAAAACTATCTTTATGTGCTGATATCAGAGTGGCTCAAGACGTAAGTAATTACCTCTACCTCTACAGACAATAAAAAAAAGTCAACTCAGTTTCTGGATTTCAACTGGAAGCAGTAAAAGACCACATATTGTAACAATCTGCCAGCTGTTCTGGGACTATCATTATGATTTCAGTCAAGCAACAGTGATCACCTGGACTGGAGGTAACCAGTAGCTGGGTTCCTGCTACTTTCAGGCTCAGCAGGGTAAGTCATTTTCTGACATGCTTTGAACAGTTTAAGATAAAACAGAGGCTTGGCTGTCAGCTCTGGCCTGCAGGGAATCAGGAAAGTGATAAAGCAAGTAAAAGATTTATAGATTATAAAATGTGAGAAAAGAAAGTAGGGCAGCTTGTCTCCCGAGGTAAGAGTTCCTTTCCTCCACAAGCTGTTTCTACTTAATTACTACTTTCCCCCCAGTTGCAACTAAATACTACTCTTTCTCTCTAGGTTTCTCAAATGTGTGCTATGTTCCTGTCCCTCTCATTTTAATATGTACCTCTGTATCTACACACACACACACACACATACATACATACATATATATGTTTCATACATTATGTGCTGTAGTAATTCCAAGAAAGACTGAAACATTGTGAGACTTGCTGTTAAAACTAAGGAACACTGAAGGCATTCAGAACTGCTGAAATATCAAGGATTTTAATTTTATGTCCTTCCCATATTATTTACTATACGACTGTTTGGTAGCCAAAAGAGTGCTCTTCAGGTTTGATCGTCACCTTCTATTCACAGAACTACCAAAACAACAATTTACTTGATGCAACACAATTTTGTGCTGCAAACTTTCAAACAATGTTACTCTTTCAATCCATTATGAGATTACAGGTCAGCCAGAATAAAAAAAAAAAAAAAAAGTATCAGGGTCATGAAAGCATGTTACTAAAATTATTTTTTTTTATTTATCACTGTCAGTGAATCTTTATCATGCATTCTGCCTATTGCAGTGCTTCAGTGTGAACATACTGAACTTTAAGTTTCTCTAGTCCTTACTAGGTTACATTTTCTGTCACTGGATGAATTCTGGCATGGTTACTTGTGTGAGTGTGTTACCAAATGCAGACATCCAGTACAGCTAATTCTTGTGGGCTGCCTATTCAGTAAAGAGGGACTAGAAGTTCAAGTAGGTATTTCAACCAAATGCCTTTCTGTCTCTCCTGTTTATTTCTTCATTGCATTTTTTAGGTCTCAACTTACTTTTGGAAGGGAACTTGAAATGCGCAATACAGCAACACCCATCAGGAAGTGAGCAAATAATTCTAGCAGTAGACATATGTAACATGCACATACATACACAGAGCTTGAGGAGTTTAATTAAAGATCTCCTTTTTATTCCCCAGATTCATCTCCCACTTCTTGAGTCTCCTGCAGGATTAGCTGAGACTCTTTGAAGAGTCTTTTGAAACTCTTTTCTCTATTCCAGATAGGAATTATTCTCCACTTCTTTTTCTTTCAAAGCATGAAACCTCATGTGTGCATTCATGGACACACTTGCTCTTTCTCAAATAAAAGGTGAAAAATTCCTCTACATATTATTATTTTCCTTTTGAGAGGACTCTGCTTACTCAGGAGACTAATTCTGATATCAGGTTAACAGCTGCACAGTAGATGGTTCAAACCTGAAGCTGGTTTTCACTGGGGAGTAGTTTCTGTTTGTACCACAAAACTGTCTAAGAAAAATGTGGCTATTTCATGAAAGTGTAAGTGACTTCTGGATGACAGAACACTTTTTAACAAAGTGGTACTCATACAGATGGTTGCTGAAGTGCCCAAATGAAGTAGTAGTAGTTAAATGATAAATATAAATAATCAGTGAAGAAAGCTTCAGGAGACTCCCTCAGAATTTTGTTGTGCTTTCTAAAAGGTGGACCTGTGGTGTAAGTAGGACAGAAAAGGGATTTAAATAATTACCACTCCAAGAATTATAATTTAGTGGCTAATATCAATATTCAATTTATTCCCAGAAGCATGAGTTCTCATGACAACCCATGAAGTAGAGTGGAATGTGTAGGAAATATGGCCAGCATTACCATGTGAAAATTGAAATTTGCAGGAATAGAAAAGATCAATGCAATACCTGTATGTCTTAATCCTTAGATACCTGATGAGAGGTATGGTGGGTCTAAATTCTACTTCCAGCTTTCTCCGTTAATTGAATTTTATTGCAAGTAATTTCTGTGTCGCTATTTTTGTTCCTGTTGTACAGATAATGTAATATTTACTCATTCTGTCAAAATACTTTGAGATATGGCATTACTTTAAAATATGAATATCTATTGAGAGAGATGTCTCTAAAGAAGGAGTCATGAACAGCTTGCACAAAATGAGTCGGTGCTTCTTTCATTAAAACCCCTCAAGACCATGGCAAGACTGTGCTCTTTATGAAAATTGTGGGTGTAATGAATGAGTTAAAAAAAAAATAGTTTCTCTTTCTCCTGTCATGGAAGATAGTACCGTTAAAGCAGCGCTTTAGTTGCAATGGTAGACTGTACAGAGAAGAATGCAAAACCGTCTCTTGATTCTCACATGGTTTTGTAAAATTTAGTAATTCATTTAGTCAATTCTGAGACCTTTTGAGCATACTTAATTATGAAATCTGCTCCCTCTGATTGCTGAAGTAGGTAACAGACATACCTCTATTATTTTTGTATGATTTTTGTAAAGTTTTACGTCCAGCCGGCTTATATCATATGCTAAGGAAATACTGTTCTGCTGTGGTTTCTGCAATCATTTGTACCCTCCTGAATCTACAGCATACTCTAAAAGGAGATTTATGAGCTGTTATTTCAGTGATAATGAGTGCAGATGTCACTGTTGAGGAAGAAAGAGTAGCACTGGGATGTCTATAACCATACAAGCAAGGAGAAATTTTTTATAATATCTAGGATGCTAAGTCCACTAACCACAGCCAGTTTTTCTGAAGTGTACACACACAATGTGTAATTGCAGAAATCCACTCTCTGTCTCTCCTTTTGTTTGCATACCTGTTTGACCTAAGAAAAAGACACAATTTATAAACACTGCTTATAATACATGCCATACACCTTTGGAAAAAAAATGCCCTGTACAAAAGCAGAGTAATTGAGAGGCATCAAACATCCCAGTGTTAAAAATCTCATTTTTTCCATCTCTCTCCAAAGGATACATCATTTTAGCTTGGAAGCATGCTCTGGAGAAAAGTTAGTGCACCTGCCTCTCATGGTTATAGACTGTTGGGTGTTTATCTGGTCCAAAGCATTTACCTCTGAGATTACATAGCAGAGAATTATGATAGAGTAGCAGAAGTAGTGCTGATTGAATCATGAATTTTGAATCCTAAACCTAATGTAGTACTGAAGCTTAAAGACATCCTGATAAAGGTAACTATGATTATGCAAGATACTAAATATTTCTTTTGATGAAGTTGCAGAGTGGCAGCTTTCTCCTCATCAATGCTCTCACTCAAGTATGTGACATGAACGTATGACATTAATTTCAGGCTCCTATTTTTGTGATTCTGAACATCTGTGCCTTTCTTACGGAATTTCTGAAAGGAACTCTTTATTCTATCATACATACTTTTCCCAATAGCAATAAATTAACTCTTTATTTTGATGTCCCAAGACTTCTGGTTTTGGTTTATTTTCTGTTTGTTTTGTTGTTTCCTTGTTAGAAGGAAGGGAAGCAAAACTTGTGCATAAGAACTTTTCTTCTTTTCTGCTTTTTTAATGAAGAAAGAAAGCTGATGTTCAGGGAATAGGAAAAATACCATACAAAAGACTCACAGGTAACCTACAATAGAGCACTGATATATGAAATTTTAGAAAAAAGAAATAAAGGACTGGATGGGAAATACAGGCTGAAATACCTTTAAGCATAACTTCTAGATCACTTCAAACATTTCCAAATAATGAATGACATCATAAAAGCTGTACTTCTGGGAAAAAAAAAAAACCAACAAAACACACAGCAATGTTCTTTTACAATTTCTTGGTGAAACTACAACAGTACTGTATGAAACTTGACAAGCATAACACTGGGCTGTTGCACTTCAGATGTCAAAAAAATTAAGAAAATACTATTATTTGTCTCCATCTACCCATTTTTTTTACATAACGTGTACCTACTGATACACATCTGTGTTACTGACATCATGTGAACAATATTAATAATTTCTCTTGGTCTCATATTTGTTTGCACAAGCACAACTGATGTTAGTATCAACAATCTTCCCATATATCAAACTAGAATTTAAGATACATAATTAGAGGTTACATTACCTGAAAGAACAAACTCTCTCCAAAGCCCCCAGAGTGGAGCTATTCAGAAGAGAATATCTGAAGGATATTACCTGTGAAGCAAAAATAATTTCCCAGTCATCCATATTAATGTCTTTGTAGACAGGAGAATGGGCTTTCCAGAGTTTTTCACTCTACAAGAGGCTATGAATGCCTCTCAGACAAGATATGACAGATATGATACCTCAGCTGTAGCTTTCTCTTGCTGTTATTGTATACTGCACTCCAGAGAGCGTAACAGGTTCACAGCACAACACATACTTTAAACACAATAATATGGTCTCAGTCACTTCCATCCATGGAAAGTGACACAATGAGCTACCCAGAAAAAATGTGAAAACATTCTTACTAATGACTTATATGTCACGTCCCCCTATTTCTTAGTTGTGAGAAGATACAGGCAAATGTTACTGACATCATTTAGGAATGGTATTCCCCAATTTAGTGCTCTCACTGAAACACTCCAAACCACATGCAGCTCTCTCACTCACTCCCTTTCCCCCCTCCCCATCCTCCTGCAGCAGCTGGAGAGGAGAATTGGAGGCACAAAAGGCAAAGATCATGGGTGGCGATAAGAACAATTTACCAGAAACAGCGATGAAATAAGCAAGGTAACAGCAGCAACATCAACGAGTGTGCACAGCAGAGACAAATGATTCGCACACAATTGCTCAGCACCGGCAATACCCTCGAACACCCGCAGGGAGCCCTTCCCTGCCCCTGGCAATGATGGGAGGTGGTACAGGATAACCTCTGGATGCCAGCCATGACCCTCGTGGCTACTGCAAACATTAACGCTCTGCTAGCTGGAAGCAGGACAGTTATTTACATTTCTTTCCTGATTTAGCTGTTGCATTCATTCTTTTACAGTGTATTTTAAACAATCATAGAACAAATAAGCCCTCAGTTCTTCAGTATACTTGAAGTGTAGGAGTATACACTTTTCTACACTGGGGTAATTTGCTATGGGTTTGGATTTTTTGGACATTGCGATTGCTCTCAAGCATTATGAATAGCTGCTATCTATCACAAAACACTTGGATTATGTTGCCAAAGCCATTTCAAATAATTTCTTTATAAATTGTGGCAAATATTGTTAATTAGTTATGTATGCTATTTACTTCACAGAGTCCAGCCCCTGAAGCTATTCTATATCAACCCAAATTCCTGCAGCTTTGTCCCCTTTTCCAATAGTTTACTATGATGCTGTGTTGTGCAATTAGACCATAGTGCAGTAATCTGTTGCCCAAAATATACTTGCATTTGCTATATGCAATACGTGGTTCCTTTCCCCCATAAGAATTGATCTGACCTTTTTTTTCTAAGCTGCAGTAACTAAATATATCAAGATTATGGGGATGTACAACTGAAGCTAGTTTGAAACCTTTGGTAGTACCATAGTTGCTAGGTGACTGGACCTTCAGATCTTAAGTGCAATTTTTCTTCATTTGAGTCTTGCGCATGGCTGAGAAACAGCATGTAGTTGCCTCAGTCTGGCGCCTGGCTGTTGCAGACAGGAAGCATTTCTTATCTAGAGTACAGCTCTTAAACTACAGATGCAGAATGAGGCCATGGTTTCAGTTCAGCATTGGCAGACACATTTTCAGATTGCTCCTGTAACAACCAATGGAGGGAGACTGCCTAGTCTCGGTGGGACAGCCTCCTTCTCAGGCTCCCTGCCATGCACTCTTCGCAGCCCATTGTGTGCCATAGTTGGAGTGAACTCACTGTTGCCTCATGCTGCTGTGGCATGATCTGGATACACACATAAAATGTACTCCACAATGTCCCCCTACCAGGACCTGGCTTACTGAAGAGTTGCAGTTATGGGTTGAGCTCCTGCACATTCCAACAGCTGGAACACACTTCCAGCTTTTCTCTTAGAACCTCTCAAGTCAGCAGCTTTAGTTTAGTTATCAAAGTGTTTTCTGTGGAAACTAAAAAGTGATTTACAAAATTTTGCTAATAAACAGTGCTGGGGCAGAGGACTATTCTGCCAGCCAGTGATAGAGCTGGTGATAAACATGAGTTTTCCAAGTTTGAGCTGTGTTCTCTAGTTCAAGCTTCGACTTGTCAAACCTAGGAACTGTGCTGCTGGGGATGAAATACTGTCCCCAGGTTTACTATACATGCGGCACAGCCACTCTATCATCTATACGGTACTGAAATGGTACTCTTCTGTGCTGTACACACGCTATTTCCAAAGAGGACTTGCTCCTGTAAAGATGGGTGCATGAAACCCAGGAAATGCAACACCAATCTCTAAAATCTCTAAATAACCTTTTTGAATTTAGCTTCATGGTACTTTTTCAAGCTCTGGGAGACTGCCTTGGATACAATCAGGTTCCCAAGTCACTGCATGTCAGTTAGGTATAATCACAGACATATCACAGATGAGAAAATAAACACAGACTAAGCTCAAGCAGCTGTCCAAGTATTACACTGTAATGAACTCATGGTCAGGAAACCATGCTGAAATTCATTACTTAGGATCATAGATGGAAAATTCAATTAATTTTTGGTGACCCAAGCTGTGTCTGGTACACATTTCTCGTATCAAGTATGGAACCTCATATTTATTTCATGCCACTAAAAAAAGTTTGCCCCAAAAATATCCAGAAGTATACAGAAGTCTTCTAACAAATCATCTCGAAATTAAATTGAATGACTAAACTGCGAGGCCTTGGTTGTCCCTCACTGCTGAAACACCAGGTTCTTTTCCAGATGAATGAAGCCAGATGAAGATAAAGAGAGGAAAAAGTGCATGTCCTGTTGCCCTGGCTGTCTGGGCACTGTTAAGTGAAAACATGACTGCATTAGGACTAAACTGATTGCAGTCAGTTTCCCCTTGCACCAAAAAGGTTGCCTGCTAGACCTGACAACTGTCCTCTTGTATCACTTTTTTTTTTTTTTTTTTGTCTCCATGCAGACATTTGAAGCAGTTCGTGAATTATGTCACTTCTGGTCAATTGTCCTGAAAAGATCAAAGTGTTTGCCTTGAGGAAACCATGTTCTATTACGCAGAGCCTGATTACTTTTCTCCTGTTGTGCTTTAAAACTTGCAAGGGCTGTCTTTACAGATAATAAGATTTTCACTCTGCACAGACATTTAAGCTACAGTGTCTTCTGTCAGTGTTGGCATTTGAGAGCTTTAATACTGTCAGAGTTGCAAAGGAGCAACTTAAGAAGAGATGGAGAATGCTAGCCATTTTCTTGTTCAACTTTGAAAATTATTTTTGCAATGAGAAACCAGCTCTACAATACGTCACTACAAAACTGATTAAACAAGAAATTGATTTAACAAAACAAATTCTGATCACATTTGCACTTGATGGACAGACTGATTAGCAACACAAGAGAATATTCCTCTGTTTAATTATTGTAATTAACATTCTAATCAATCAGTCGGTTTTTTTTTTCAAGAGAAGCCAAAGAAATTCTAAAGATTTAGGATCAAGGGACCAAATCCTACTAATTTTCAGTTACTGATCCTAAAAATCAAGCTTATTGTTGGAAACTCTGCATGGCAATGATTAGAAAAAGTGTGTGTGCTAAAAAATGGAGGCATGATTCCATGGTTGGGAATTTGGGTGGTGTTCCAAACTGATTCATACAAACCTCACTGCTGGATCAGGACCTTTGAAAGAACATGCCAATTTTGTGAGCAACAGAATACTTTGAAAGACATATCATAAGGGCACAAGACTAATAAATTCTTGCATTATATGATTGTCTTGTTGTGTGTGCATTTTCTGATTCTGTTTTAATGTAATATCACTTAAATAAAAAATTTGAAAAAAGCAACAATATCGTTTGTATGCCAATCATACAACAAGTCACAATATTGTGAATGCCAATAATATAAAAATATGGAGGTGAGCTGCAGAAATAAATTAAAGTATTAACTCAAAAACCAGAAGGTTTAACAGGATATAAATCAAGTTTTTTGGGTTTTTTTGTTTTCCTGAGAGAGGAGGATTAAATGGGAGAAAAGGCAAAATAAAAAAAGTAAAATAATGGAGTGGAACTGAAACATGCCTACTCTGAACAGAAGAGCTGAAGAATAAGAAGGGGGCTAAAATCACAGATATGATGCCAAATTAGTATAGCTGTGAAGACTGTGCCAATTTTTTTCTTCTTCTTCTTTTGTTTGGTGTGGGTTATTTTCCTATTTTAATTTGCATTTTTTGTCACTGTGTCATACTATTTCGTCTGCCGTGTAAGGGAGGGGTCTGGGATATCTTTTGTTTAAATGAAAGAGGTAAAGATTATGGACTGCTATTCTTTGAATTCTGAACAAGATGCCTTTCTGGTTTGGTTTTTTTTTTGGCTCCTATAGCTACCAAAATACTCAGAAACTCACCCCAACTTCCATTTCATTTTCTCCTGCCTACAAACTGTCTAGTGGGTCTATTTTCTGCTTTGAATGTCTTTTCAGTTCTAGTTAGCTTAAGCTTGTCCATCAAATTAAGACTGTATGATCTTAAGAGAAATGGTGTTATTTCCATGTGCATATTATAAAATACTTCAAACAGCAGAATTTTATGCCATAGAAAAGACAAGAGTGTTATTTACCTGAGTTATTGAGTATTATGAATATTACTTCTTCTGCTCCAAAACAAATGAGAAAGGAGAGACAAAATATAAAGCCCCAAAGTAAACTGTTCATTGGTAACCAAATAGTAAAAGTCACTTGCAACTACTGTAATATGCAATATTATGTCATATTATATCTTTCTTAACTGTACGCAAATCCCCTCTTAAGGGTCTGCTGATTGCACTCTTTATTGCATAAATAAACAAAGAAATAACAAGTATGGAATAGGACATGTACTCTACAGTGCTGCTGTATTTTTGCCTTCTTTTGGTGTGGGTTCTGCTTGTTGTCTGACCTCAAAGCTGCAGAATAAATCCAGGACTGTATTTGGCTTTGTTTACAACAGCAAGCAAATTGCCCAACAGGTGTGGATGTGCAGTTGGAAAGAGAAGGTGCTCAGAACACCCACAATAGGTGTATTTTGGAAGAGGTTACTTTGGACCAGCTCTAGTTTGCTCGCTTTCCACTGCAGTCTCTGGTTTTAAAGACACAAGATGCATCACCAGAACACAGACAAGAGATTTAGGCTTTTTCTTCACCCCCACCCCCTCCCCCTCCCCAGTACAACAAAAAATAGAGATTACTTGTTTTAAATGATCCACTGCCCTACAAGTATCAAAGGACTTGTATCATAAAGACTGCACAGGTAGAGAAAAAGATGACATATCACAGAGGTATGTACTGAATCATGCTAATGTAAATATGTTTAAGAGGAGTTCATAATAAAAGCAAATATAGTACTGTTGGTTATACTCTATGTATATGAGCGACCTACAATATAGAGGAAGGTCTTAGAGATGTTAATTACTCCACGACAAAGCTTTGATGCCTAAAGGAAGATTAAAATAGTCATTACCTAGTCATTCAATAACTTGTCAACCATTTTAATATTTTCAAATGTCTGCTGATAACAGTAGACTTCTGAAATAAGTAGTTCCTAAATCATTATATGATGACATCAGAAAAAATCCTGGAAATTACAAGTCTGCAGAGGGGATTTTAAAAAGGTATGTGGTACTGAAGTAAAGCTTCATAATAATTGTGCAGCCATTCAGAATTCTTTTAGACCAGAAATGTAAATAAGTAAATATTATTTCACATTAAATAAGACATTCTCCATTTTTTCTTTCTTTTCCTTTCTGTAGTTGTCAGGCGTTGGGTACATTCAGAATTTCTTCCCATTCCTGTTACTAAGCAACAAATCGCTGGGTGATTTAGAGCCATCAAGTCTTTTGTAAAAAACAAAGGGGTATGCTGGGCAGGGCAGGAGAAGGAAGGAACGGTCTGTTGGAAGGGGCTCTCGTGGTTTGGACGCTGAGAGGAGAGGCTGCTCTTTTTGCTTTTCGGCTGAGACAAGAGGAAATCCAGCTGTGCCCTGTTTTTTTCTTCTCCTGGCTGGGTGAGTTTTGATTCAACCTTTTTTCCCCACTGGGAAGTGCACATTTCCCCGGGCTGCGTTTTCCCGCAGCTGCTGCCGGGAGAGTCTGGCTGCCTCTGCCGCCTGCTCCCGCCCTCTGCCACACAAGACCGCTGTGACTGCAGAAATCCTTGCTACCTCACTAGCTAGCAGGGGAGAGAGCCAGCTCCTACCCCTGCCGCCCTGCTTTTTGCCGCTCCGAGCTGCTTCGCTGCCCTGCATGCTTTTCAGCCTGCCCGCCATTACCAGCTGCCTGAGGCTGACCTGACCCTGCGCCACAGCACCACCTGCAGCCGCTCGGGAGTCATCGCACCTGCCCTGCCTGGCCGGGAGCTCAACAGCGCCCCTGCTGCTTGCAACCGTGATTACACCACACAGGAAAAAGGCTCGGCAGCTCACAAGTCATCTGCTATTGGTTTCTGGTTCTAGTTGTGGTTGCTATTATTGTTATTGCTTGTTTATAGATACTAGTAAAGAACTGATATTCCTTTTTTTTCCCATACCTTTGCCTCAAAGCCCTTGATTTTCAAAATTAAATAATTCGGAGGGAGGGGAAAATCACATTATCTGTCCTAAGGGAGGGTTCAACCTCTCTTGGCAGACACCTGTCTTTCAAACGAGGACAGTAGTTAAGAATAAAAATACATGTGAAACATACATTCTTGCAGCAACTACATAATATTAGTTTTATTGTTTTTACGGCACTGAGAATAATTGTGCATATTAGATTATTCTCATTAAGAGTTTGCTTTACTGTCATCATTAATAGACTATTATTATGTATATTTTGAAGTTTAGCTAAAAATAATTTTAAAAAATCTTTTATGTCAAAACCTTCAAAAATTTTCTTGTGTGATAGCCCCAATGGTCAGACAAAGTATCCATCCTAACAGCCCACAAACTCTTCTGTGAGAAATCCTAATTTACACAGATTTATTAGTGATAGATCTCCTGCCTTCAGAACTAAATACCAGTGATCTGATCCTAGTTTCCTCAATGAAGTCACCTGAAGTAAAAAGAAGTAAACGTCTTAAAGGAGCATCAAACATTGCATCATGCCTGAAAGGTGAGGTGAGTGTAAGTTCAGTGAAGACCCTTAAATAATGGCAGTGTTGAATTAGTAATTTTGAAACAGGATGAGTTTTTGCAAGCAGGATGAACTTCAAAGACATAAAAAAATTAATGAAAATGAAACAAAAGAACTGGAGAATATTGACAAGGTGGAAGACTAACCGGTTTAAGAGTACACTTCCTTAGGAGATGAAGTAACAACAGATTAGAGTAAGAAACAATGGGAGAAACAATGAAGCAAATGAAACAATAAACCAAATAGCTTGAACCAGTGAAGTCCCATCCAAACAGTGTAGAAAGTAGGTAGTAGACCAAACAGTGGTATGCTTGTATGCCAGTACAGAATGGGGAGCTGGGATGAATCAAAACTGAGTAAGAGAGATCATATGAGAAGGATACTAAAAAGAAAATAATCTGTGGAACATTGTATTTCTAAGGTGTAAAATATACAGGGAAAAACAACAGAGGGAAGGTCACAGAAATTGTTATTATAATTGGTTTTATATTGAGAGAAGTGATAAAAAGTATGAAAAACAACAGAATCTGTAGGCAAAGCATAGTTAGAGAAAAGGCAATGTGATGCTTAAAGGAAAGGTGTGTCTGTGAGCATGAAGTCTGTAGGTATTTTCATTTAAAAATTAATCTGAACTAACACTAGCACAAATTACAGGATCACTTCTGTTCACTTTTAGATGTCTCCAGAAACTTCTAGCAGTATATTTCATTAAGTCCAAATGCCAGCTAAAACACTAGTCAGAGACTAAATCCATGATGTTCATACAAAGTTCTGTCAACTTGAGATATATAACCCTACTCTTTACATTACATAAATTACAATCACCCTAGGGCAATTACTTTTATTAAAACCCTAAATGCATAGTCTATATAGTCTATAATTGTCTATAATGAACTAAATTCTGACAGTAGTCACTTCCCAGGATCTGGTTCACTTTTGTATATACATGAAAGTCAGAATGATAAAAGGCTTTCTGCTTTAATTCCTTAGGTTTCCACACTCTGTTCTAAAGACTTAGTTCTTGTAGCGACATTATTGCTAGGCTATCTACATGTCTTACATGTTTTGACAGTTATTTTAGATTCTGCGTTTTATAATGTAGCATTTGCTATATTGCCTTGCTTTGGCATCTTGAAAAAACCCCCGAACACATTTATTTAAAAGAGGCAAATTTTCATATTGAGTAATTAACAGGACTATTTTGATGTAATTAACTAAACACAAGGAACAAGATTCAAGTTTTAAAGAGAACTCTAAACAACTTTATTCATGTTAATATGTCTGTAATTGTGTTCAGATTACATAAATTATATACAATTCCACCCTTAAAGACCTGTACTATTAGGAACATTGAGTGAAATGTATTTCCACTGCAAGGCACAGTGTAATGGGTTCAGTGTAAGAAATACACCAAGTAATTACATTTTTGCCTGCCTTAATTACCCCTGTATGTTCAGTGGACTGTAGGAATCTGTCAGCTGTAAAGCAGCTACTGTGTTTCACCTCAAGTAGCAGCTTTTCAGCAATGCACTAGGCAAAATAATGCCTCTAAGTCTGTAAATGCTTTCAATACTTTTGAATGGACCAATCTATCTAACTCATCAACTGTGTAACTGCATAATTAAGAAACCTAGTGGTTGCTGCTCCCAGTAATTGTGCAGCACCAACTCACAATTGCCATCCTTTGAAGTAGGGCACACCATCAGTTCTCTGGGAGTTTTTTAGTAAGCAGTGAATGCACAGCATGGCATAGCATTTTGGATAATCAAGACTACTGATAGAAGTAGGATAGAAGTATAAGTGGAACAGTAATTTGATCTAGCAATGCAACATTTTAGCAAAAATTAATGAATTTATTTAGGGAGTTATGACTTCTTTGCACAGTTAAAATAGAGAGCCAGTTACCAACACCATTCAGAGATACATGTCATGAAGTTGAGTGCTTGTAGGTCTCCTGAGGACAGCACAGTGCTGCAAAGACAATACCAGCTGAGCTCTGAAAAGCCCTTTATCCACAGAAGTACAGTCTCTGCCCAAGAGACTCAAAACTCTTTCTTATGAGAGTTTAGCCTTCCAGGGGCAACACTGCTCATATTGCTTCAGGCTCCAGTGTTTGAACAGAAGCTGTATGCTACATCCTCATTAGTGCTGCTACATACACATTAAATGGGGAGCGGTAGGAGGGAAGAAGCAGGTGGGCACCAAGGCAACTTGAATCAGCTGTAGCAGAGACTGCCCTGATGCTACTTGCTGCTGACTCATGTTCCTATCTTGAGTCAGCAATCAGAAGTTTAACGGGCTCAGGGAACTCACCTGGCCAAAAATAATCCACTATGTACAAATAATCTTACTTTTCAAAGTTGTACCCCTTGAGACATCACATACTTTTCAACAGTAAGCAACATGGGAATCACCACTGCATGAAAACATGTTCCAGCTAAATGAAATGAATTAAACAAAATGCCACAGACATTGCTATTAAGTCATAAAATGCTGGCCCTGGTTATTTCCACAGGGAGGCTGTTAACAATTATGAAAATGCTGACTTTAAAGATGCTTAGTGCATATAAGTTAGTTACAGTGGTAAAAGAATGTAGAAAAGGGCTTTAAACATGTGGTTTATTTAACAGTACAGGTACAAAACAGAAAGGTGGAATGAATAGCCTTTGCTAAGCCTTGCCTCTGTCAAGAACATTCACTTCAGGAGAATAGTCCAGAGTGTCTTGAATTAATAATAAACCTATATTTTGAACTTGGCAGTGACTTCTTAGACACTTGGTCCCCTGACCGCACAGCTCTCATCCATGCTGTCAGTGAAGAAATGGGTAGAGTAGGTAAATACCTCCAGCCTCCAAAGAGACACCACCTACAGACTGAATACAGTAACTGTCGACTGCTATTATGTTGTCTGTGGACTGGGAAAGTTTTGGATCCCCTGCACTGGGTCCACATTCTGAAAAGTTTTAAAGGCTCTCCTGAAAGATCCTAAATATGAAGGAATCACAGAATGGAAAACAGTTAACTACAAAGAGAAAGAACAATTTATATCAGAGGTGCAGTCTGAATGCTACAGCAGAACTAAGGGTACAAGGGAGAAAAACTTGGTATTTCCTTACAAAAACGTAGATATTTCTGGGAAAGAAGCTCCGAGAAGAATGTTAGGCTTTCAATCTGTTGGGGCTTTTTTGTTGGTTTGTTTGTTTTGTTTTGTTGTTGTTTTTTTTCTTTTATCCCCAGCTGAAAGCAAAGGGAA
Source organism: Entomyzon cyanotis (assembly GCA_024500445.1). Lineage (NCBI taxonomy): Eukaryota > Metazoa > Chordata > Aves > Passeriformes > Meliphagidae > Entomyzon > Entomyzon cyanotis. Next base: position 79,685,833 of record JAKEPQ010001005.1, on the reverse strand, counting down.
TTTCATTACTGGATTTCAAGGAAGAATGCAGTTGGGCTCAATGTATTTCAAAGCTACAGAGACTACCATCAAATGTGCAGTCATGAATCCACAAGTAAAAAAGTAAAAGAGACAGTTACAAACAAAAAATATTCCTGTCGATGGTCTAAGCATCTAAGACAGACAAGCAGCAGACAGACTGCCTACTCCTAAGGCTTAAAGAAAGGCAGACAAGAGCGATACTGCCAGTTAGCTAGTGTTCATTTGAAAAACCCAGTCAGGTAACTAAAATCCAAAAACCACGCTGAAATGAATTAATTAATAATTTACCATCCAATGCAGATGATGGAAAAAGCATTGGTATGAATCAGCTAGGAAACAAGGCAAGCCAGCCACCCCTTTCTAGGATTGACAGAACTGAAGACCAGCTAACTGTAATAAATTTTGACAGAGGCCAAATCACTACAGAGATCACACAAAGAGTTAAGAAGTGAAACTTACAGTTCCCAGATGGATTAATTCTTCACAGGAGATCAAAGCTCAAAATCAATGTTTTTAGCAGTTGCTGAAGGTTATGAGTATCATGCAGTATTTTGATGACATTTTTCTATTTAAATAAGCACCCCAGGAGAGGAGTACAAAAATCAAATGTCTCTTGCAAAGATATGTCCCACAGTTCCAATTCAGCAATATTTAATTCAACTCCTGCACAACTTTTATTAAAAAAAAAAATCTTCACTTTTTCTCACATCTGCAGCTTTCTTTGTCAAGCAGCAGTTTGCTCTGAAAATTTTTACCCTGCAACGGTACTCTGGCAAACCTGGTAAGGAATTCAGATGTGTTGTGAAACACAGCCTGGCTCGGAATCATAAAGAATGCTAATGTCAGGTCCATCAACTGTGGCATCAAAGCTGTTGCACAAGCTATTGGCCGATCTGGTGGTGCAAGCAGTGGCTGATGCACACCTCGTAGCTGAACACATCCCTGCCTATGTGTCACTGCCCAGACAGGTGTGGGACACTACCTCTGAAAAAACAAGTGTGGTTTCACAGTGTTTTGTATAGCAAACCTGATGTTTTCATATAAACAAATATATGACAGAATCCTGAAAAGTCACTGTGAGACACCTTATGGGAAAGAACTAGGACCAACACCACAAAGAGATCAGGGAGAAAGAAATTAGGCCAGCCCTGTAACCCTGTCAAGAGATTTGAAACAGCACAGTAGGAAATCCATAGGAGAGCAAATCCTTTTCATCCCATACAGTTATCCCTTGTTACATAGTTGGTTTTGGCTATCTCCTTTCATGCTGTGAAGGCCTAGATACTTCTCTGCAGAAATTAGAAGTTTGCCTGGGTAGAATATGTTAATTAATAATTCTGAGTTATCTAAAATGCAAATTAGACTGCCAGATATGTTCCTGTAATGATCCTTTTAAATTCAGAACAGGATTTGCAAACAAATTATTTCCTCACGAATGTAGGTCAGTGACTGTATTTCACTGATCAGATAACTGGAATATCTTAACCTACTTAAGGGAGTTTAAATTTAAACTTACTTCCAAAGTCATCCATTGCAAAGTGATATGTGTGTGTGACTGAGTTCTGTGTATGTTATATACATATCTATGTTTTATATATGTATATATATTCACATATATGTTTCTAACTCTAATTTAGCATGACATCCCAAATATTATCATAAAATCAAAATATATAAAATACAAACTGTCAGTGCAATAGCCCTTGATTACTTTTAATTACTTCTAATTACAATTCAACCCAAATTTTCATGCTGCCCTGCCATATTGCCCATGTTTTACAGATTTGCAAGTGAGTGGGACATGCTAATGCATTCATATACAATATACCTTGACATGCTTTATTTGGTTTTCTATTTAAGTGCTTAGCCAACCCATGCAGCAATAGCAGCACATGTAATATGTTAATGTGAGTGTACACTGTGATTGTCTACTCCTGCAAATGATTCTCACCTTCCTGGAAACACACGTTATGCTCCCAAATGCAGATGGTACTAATCAGAAAGGACTGGAATATTTACAACAGGGATTTCACATTTTTATCAACATGTTTCTTTAAGTATTAATGAAAAAATAGGTGAAATAAGGGCAGTGTTTGCCAAACTAGAAACAGAAGATACGTATATCTACAATTTTTACACAATTGTGCTTTTAACACTTACTCAAATATATAACCCTTGCCAAGAGATTTATGATGCACTTATTAAATGAAGTCAAATTTTTATACAGCAACCATCCACTCACTAATGAACCATGACTCCCAAGTTCTACCCTTTTTTCTAACACCAGAAACTAGAGGATGTCTCATCAGGGTGAACAGAGTAGCATTGCAGAATTGTCTACAGTGGACTATCCAGTCTGAGGTTGTTGCACCTTGTGTTGGTCCTTCTAAGGACTTCTGAACTAGAACCAAATACAGTTCACAGTGCAAAAACCTAAGTTCACTGAATGTTGAAAATATGAGCTGGTTTGGTAGTCCTTGAAGCTGAACCACTACAGGGCACAGACAGTGTCTACCCCACCACTGACCTCCCACCTCAGGGGCCGTAATGACTGTGGTGAGCAATGTGGCACCACAGGTTTAATCATAGAATCATAGCATCAAAGAATGGCTTGGGTTGAAAGGGATGTTAAACATCATTTACTTCCAAACCCTGGAGTGGGAAGGGACTCCTTTCGCTAGACCAGGTTGCTCAGAGCCTCATCAAAACTGACTTTGAACACTTCCGGGAATTGTTGTAGTTTTGTTCAGGACAGGGCTAATTCTTTTGCAGTGGCTGGGAGTGTGGCATAGCTGAGGGGGCATGGCTAGGACCCAGATGTTATTTGATACCACCTCACATCATTGCCAGGGGCAGAGGAAAGGGACTCTGGCGTCAGAGAAGGGCATTCCTTCCAGTGGGAGGAAACAAGGTGGGTGGAACAGTCCTGTATTATTTTGCACTTAAATAATTTCTTTGTGTTATGCATTTTGCTATTAATATTGTTGCTGTTCATTTTCTTACCTCATTGCTGTTTCCAGTAAGTTGTTCTTATCTCAACTTGTGATCTTTGCTTTGTGTGCCTCCTATTGGAGGAAGGGGGAGGGGAGCAGCTTGTGGTATTTTTAGTGGGAGTACTAAATTGGAGAGCACCATTCCTAAACTACAACAGGCATGTACAGCTTCTCTGGGCAATCTTGTTCCAGTCATACCACCCTTACAGTAAATAATTTCTTCCTAACATCAACTCTAAACCTGCCCTTCTTCAGTTTAAACCCATTGCCCCTTGTCCTCTATCTACATCCCCTTGCCAAAAGTTTCTCTCCATCTTTCCTGTAGACTCTGTTCAGGAACTAGAGGGCTGGAATTAGTTTACCCAGAAGCCTTCTCTTCTCCAATCCAAATTTTCTCAGCCTTTCCTCATAGGAGACATGCTCCATCCTTCTAATCATCTTGGTGGCCTTCTTTGGACTTGCTCCAACAGGTTGATGTCCTTCCTGTGCTGGGAACCCCAGAGCTGGATGTGGTACTGTAGATGGGGTCTCACCAGAGCAGAGCAGGGCAGAGCAGACGGACAGCATCAGCTCCCTTGACATGCTGGCCACACTGCTTTCGATGCAGCCTAGGACAGTCATGTTCTGCCCTGATTATCCTGCTACCACCAGCCAGTTTGCAAGAGGAATGACAGTTCATTTTAGTTACTGAACTGTATGGCCAGCACATAGTCATACATACCTACACAGCACATAATTTCTTCCTACTAAATATGTAGAACTATAACTCCATCTAATTTTTGCTGCCCTGGTGGATCAAAGTGCATGGTTTGCCACAGCCAGACATAATTGCAAGGACCTGGATTAATTTCACTGACAGGTAATCCTACTATGATGTAGAGAAAAGAGGAACAGAGAAAACAAAAAGCAAGACAGTGGGAAGCTATTTCCAAAACCTGCTACCAAGAGTACGGACATCAGTAAAATAGCTAGGAAAAAGCTCTATTGGAAAAAACACTGAACATTCATCCAGTACTAGGCAGTAGTGAAGCAAGTAAAAAATTTTGAGTAGGTAACAGGCCATAAAATAGGAGTTTCTTTGATAGTTAAATGTACCATATTCTTGACCATAATCTCCATGAGGATATCTAGAATTTCATATCACAGTTATCCAGACACATATCCAGAGAATACTGACACACAGAGGAAGTACAGCTTCCTATTCTCTAAGATATGAGTAAAGACATCCCTCAGCTGTTGCATACAGTTTAAATACCTGAGGTGAGGTTCACTTCATTCCAAACAGAAAAACAGCAGAGCACCACAGCCCTCCTCTAAATTAGCTGGTTTATTGGATGCTTCCCTTACACCACTCAGTTTGAGATCAGCTTTCCTTCTTTCTGCTACAATGCTTCTTCTCTCTATTTGGTCTCCATTTATTTTCTTTGTAAAGAAAATGTCTCAATTTTCTTTACAAAGTAAATCTCTGTACTTAGGCAGCTGTGACCATTCCTCGAGCCACAAAGAGAAGCTCTTTTCCTGGAACAAATCAGTGCCAGAGAGATACACACGCAAGAACCCTCCAGTAGGACTAGCAATGCTCCGCCGAAGTGCTCACTACCAGAAGCACACCTTCAGAGGAAGGTGAGGGACATGCTGTCACAGTGACTGATAATAAAGCTAAGAAAGAATTATTTCCAGAAGACACAGGAAGATTTTAAAGAGATGGACCAGTTCCTTACTTCCATGAAATCAGTTCCATTCTAAATGTACGTACATGGACTTTGAGGAAACATGGATGCATTAATAATACAATTACTATAATTTGTTATCCTACTTCAGTGCCTTAATAATTAGTGTTTACTGCCAAGCACAAGAATAAGACATTTTTCTGTGAGGAGGCTGAGATATCTAGGAAGAAGCAAGGACCATCTTTCTGGTTTTCACCAATACACCACCCAGTTCAACCAAATCTTGATGCACATCTTTGGTGGGGAATTTTTTAAATTTCTTTTACTAAATTTAGTTTTCTGGACAAAAGTGCTGAAGAGGTTTTGAAGAAAGGTGAGTGGAAGGTTCTTGTGTGTGTTGATTTTTCTGTCTGTTTAAGCTCTGTCTGACTTTACCTTCCCCTTTTGTTTTTCTTCCTGGCATTTATTTGTATAGGGGTTACTAAATGAGGCATGGTGCCATATTCAGTCAAGTGGGAGACAACTAAGGAACAGCCTCTATTATTTTAAAATAATCTATAGTCCATGTTGTCTTTTGTCTATGATTGTTTGAGAAACCTTCTCCTTTCAGGAGCATACAGGCTCTAATGCTGCTTTAAAGTGGAGCTAAATAAAATTTTAAGAATAAATTTTTCTCCTTTTTTTAAAGGGAAAACATCTTCATACCAACTTAAGTCGTTCAGACCTTCAGTTTCCACAATAGTGTCAGACATTTTAACATGAAAACTTAGCATGTACTTCTCAGATGCTCTGTCGTCAGTCCATTGTTAATGCTCTGGAAATCCCTGGCACTGATGCTATATTGTACTCATCAGTGTGATTAAGAACAAAAGCGTAAGCTGTGCAGTTGCAACCACATGATAGCCCAGTCACAATCCCTCCTGGCAGAAAAGATTGCACTTAGCTGTGTGATTCTGTTTGATAAAATCTTTCTTTCCTCTCTGTATAACCTCACTAGAGAAAACTGTATTATTCTTGCTACTGAGCATATATCCAGAAAAAGAAAAAAGTCTTTTAAAATATTTTCAGTGTACCAATTCAATGTGTTCTGGGGATATTTGATAAACAGTTATAATCAACCATGGAGCTAAAGTCACTGGCGCTATGTTGGTGAGTGTACTCTGGATCAGGGAATAAAGTTAAATCCTTAATTATGGAATGCATAAATAAACCTTTCTCTACTGTTTCAATAGGGTCTCATAATTATGAAGCACCTATCACTACTGCCACTGCCTGAGCAAACAGTTGCACAATTACGCTGGTGCCATTTCAGTATACGTGTCTGATTGTTTGGTATCAGTGTTTCCTGTCTTGACCTTTGAAACCCAACATCTTACTAACAGTCTAATAATTAACAAAGGCCAATCACAAACTTCGTAGTTCCGCAGCGCGCAGCCAGTGTTCATGTGCACATTTAGGGAATCGCCAGCCTGTGGTGCTCACAGAGACACTTGTGGGACCTGCAGCGTGACCCAAATGGCATTGCAGCTGGAACTCAGTCCCATGAAGCTGCCAGGAGCTTCCTATGCAAAACAAGGCCCCAGGCTTATAAAGTTCTTTCTGAACCTCTCTATCCAATTTCAAGAACTGATGCCTGGAGTTAAAAGCTTAATTCTACCAAGGTCATAGAGTTGCATGACAAGGTACCCTTTGATGTTTTGGCCTAATTGAGTTCAATACCTAAGACATCTTCAGTGTGCAGTCCTGAAAGGTGCTCCTGGCACAGCTGGAGCATTATTGTAACACAGCTTCCGAGGCACAGGTGATCCATGGGTATCCACCTCAGGCGCTAGTAGGAAGTCCAACTTCTTTTTGGCATGGAACAGGGAGAATTAGACCTCCTTCTGCAGTGGAAAGGCAATCAAAGCCATTTCTCAGTTTAACCACCTTTGTTTTGCTGTGCCCATTATACGCCCTGTGTAATAGGGACACTGGACCACTTCTACATTCATTCATTTGTACTTCACAGCTTTTATGTATCCCTCCTGATGTCGAGTGTGAGAAAAAGCAAGTGATTTCTGAGTTGATATCTATTAAACTAAGCTTTTCTGATAAAATAAGAGATTTCCTGCCTCTTCTTAGCATTTGCTTCCATGTGAATCAGTTTCCATAAGCATCCAAGGTTTTATAAGTGACTGCAAGTAAAGACCTGATAATGGAGAAGTTGTATGAACCAGCTGAAAGCAGTCAACCATGTAATGACTTGGGTGCAAAACCACACATGCTTTTGGGTGACTACTTGCGTCCAAAATCTCACAGGGGCCTTAACCTGTGCCTTGCAGTCTAAGTCTCATTGAATATATCGATAATGTAGTATTCAACATATGATATAGTCACCGCCATGTCTTAAATCATTTCTAAAGGGATATTTAGCCTTCTTAAGAGTGAGTAGAAGTTATTTATATGAATTTATGCTTAAATGTTTTTACATTTACTGACTAGTTTGGTGATAAAACCTGAGCAGGGCACTGCTTCTCTGTGAGAAAAGAACCAAAGAATTTGTTCCAAGCCTCGGAAATTAAAAGGCTTTAATCCGTGAAACACTACAAGCAGCCAGAAAAGCAATTATTGAAATCTGTATTTTACTTTTCCTTAGGCATTTCTAGTCAAAATCTATGGTTAAATCAGACACAGAAAACATTCCTACAGAAGGTCACAGACTCTGGCCCTGTAGAGTTTTCTACAGATTTTCCAATGTGCTAGTCTTATGTTAATCATCGTCTGAGCAGTCTGCATGAACAGAGTGAAATCAACATTTGTACTGAGGGAAGAAAATAAATGAACACAACAGCCAGTGCATTTTTTTCTTTCTCCTACCACTGGGCAGGGGTTGGGGGAGGAGAGAAGATAAATTTGGAAAGTAAAATTGAAGTAAGAAGAAGTGAGGAGGAAGAATGACATTAAAAAAATAACTAAAGAAAGCAAGAAATGGATGGACGGACAAAAAATAATTGCAACTCTAAACCTGTGGGAATTAACTTCAAGACAGTTGTCTTAAAAGATAAGCAGAAGTTCTCATCTCACTTGTAATTAGTAAAAAGATGGAGTAACTCTTTAAAATGTACTAATGAGTACACATAATTAAAACAACCTTCTAATCTAGGTCATTGTTTTGTATAGGACTTGGATATGCATGAATGTGTTTGGTGCAGAAATCAGGAAGAGTCATGCAAATATAGCTGAGGACAAGATCTGCTTCATTTCCCAAAATTAACATGCCTAAAACACTTCTTTAGTTGCGCAAGAAAAATAATAATAAAGTTAGCACAGTTTTTACCATATTCTCTAAATCTTACCAAGACTAATCACACTGCAAATACTGGAAGTACATTACCCAAAGCACAATTATAAAGTCACTCCAAAAGTGTCTTTCATCTTTGTTTTGGTCTTGACTTTTAATCTATCAACTTTTAGTCTATCATTTAAGTCCAGTCAAGTCAATTAATTAGCTGCTCATACACTACATTGATTATACTGTATGAGAAGGGTAGAATTTACACACTGTCTGTTGGTACTGTATTAATATTTAATTAGGCCATGCAAAAGCCAAGCTTGCAATGCTGTTATCACATGGAGTACTGTATCACAAAAATGCATAACAACAACAAAGAATTCAGAGCCCAAAGGCTGAAAATGCTGCTGATTATTGCTAATAATCAAATTGTTCAAGGAGGATGTTAGTCAAGTGGCATATGAGTGCATATGGAGATTGTGAAAAACAACATTAACACCTTAATCACCTTTTTCACGCAGAAAGTGTACACATTTTCATAGCTAAAGCCCAAATATATTCTGTTAACCAAAGAACTCCCCCTTTCCACAAGTGAATGGCAATAAAAGCCTGATCTGAGATTCAGCAGTGATCTCCCAACAGACAGGGAGCACATTGCACTGAGAAGAGGCTGTAAACCAGTCCCTGATTGGGTGGCAAAGGAAGGATACTGCTGCAGCACACAAGGAACTATGCCAGATTTCTTACCAGTCATATTTACAGCCCAAACCTCACCTAAAAGCCCAGCTGTACAATATATTTCCATGTCTAACTTTCAAATAGTCCTGACCTGAATGAAGATGACAGTGGTGTTTTTTCACAGACGGAATATGATTTCAAAATCAACATGCTTAAGTGTAAAATAATCATCCAGCAGACAGACAAATGCTTCTGCTTGAGAGAACTGTGTTTGTGAAACAGCAGGCCCTTTAATTGCCCTGGAAACTATATTTGCAAAGGGCCATAATTTATATTGTCCTGGAGGCTTTTGACATTTGCATCAAAGCTCCAGAGGACAAGAACTGTCAGAGAGTACATATTCACAAAAAAACCCAAACTTCACTTTAAGAATGTTGAGTGGTATATTTTTTTTCCTGACAAATGATAAATGTTATTTCTAGAAGCAAACCAAAAAACTCAAGAAGTTTGATGTGTTTACAGAAAGTCACAAGCAACACACTTAGAACATTACACTTACTGGTCAGGGTTACACAGAGAACTTCTAACCAAACAGAAGGCAAAAACAATTAATAAAAGGAATACCAACAGTTTAAATACTGTCAGCATTTTCTGTTTACTGCTGTTCAGTAATGACCCTCAGGCTGCAGACAGAAACCTCCACGGGCTAGGACATACTCTGTAATCATAGACTAAAGAAGATCTCCTTACAAAAAAATGTAAGATGCAGAAAGCTAAAATTAAACAGGCAGAAAAATTTGAGTTTTGTTCAAATACTTAGTGACAAAATGGTCTTCCTGGCCCAGGAAGAGTTTAGTTTTTTTCCCCAAGAACTGTGAAAAAACCCAGCCTTTCCAGCTATTATCAGAGGTTTACAAATTTATCTTGTACAAAACACTTTGCAGAAAGTGCCAGTTCATTTCCTATTCTTGCCTGAACTTAAAAAGTTTATAAGGGATGCTCATACTCAAGCAAACTGACCACTGAATTCACTGGCTGAAATGCTTATTCCAGAATGAAGCAAAACAGTCAGAGAGATACTGTTTGATTTTTCTCATTTCTGCATCAATTTCTATTCTTGAAAAGTGTAAGGAATTGAAGCTGCTCCTAAATGAATCGTCTTTTGAGGGTCTTGCACAAGCAGCAGTTGAGGATGAGATGCAGAAATTTATATTTAAGACTTGCATAATAAAATCAGAAAATATATAAAAAGAGAGACCTTCCTCTAGTCACAGAGATGCTTAGAATAGAGTTGAGGGAAAATTTTTATGAAGTCTGTACAAGAACACTAACAAGGAAAAGAGACAGAATGAGAAACTGAGAGTCCTCTGACTCATTTCCTTTGGGAGGGAAAACTGAATGAGGAAAGAGAGAAAATAGAAAACAGGCAGGATATTTCTTTCAGTAACTTTCAGAATAAATATGTTTTGTCTTTGTGTAGGCAACTGTGCACTACAGACCATTTGCAATATTCAAATCTATTATTCAAATAGCAAAAGGCAAGCACAGTGAAATTCTCACTAATTAAATCAGACAAAAAGAGGTAAATGGTATTTTTTCACAATATTTTATAAAACAAAGTGTGTTGGTTTGAAAACAAACCAGTGGGAGATCACAAGTCAAGACTGAAATTTAAAAAAAATAAGTGAAATAATACAAGGAAAAGCGTGGACAAAGTCAGATACAACCTGACACCCGCTAAGGGGTGTGGTAGCAGTCCAACTCAAGTAGCTCAGTTGAAGCAGTAATCCTGTGAAGGTCTGGTCTCCAGCTGAAGGTCCAGTGGTAGCTCTTGTCCTCTGGGAACCCAGTAGACAGGGCTAGCTCAGGCAGTTCCAAGGCCAGGTTATATGCAGGTGGGAACACCTGGCTCCTCCCTCCTGGGCAGAGCATCCCACAGTGGGATGAGATAAGTCCATGAGTCAGACGGTGGGTCCCTGATGGCCCATTGCCTGTCATCCGGGGTGAGTCATTAGCAGCTGATAACAGCTAACGGATGGCCCATTGCCTGTCATCTGTCATCCGGGGGTGGGTCATTAGCAGCTGATAACAGCTAATGGCCCACAGCTGGTGGTAATAGAATACTTAAATACATCTATATTGCAACCTAGGACACAAAGTCACTTATATTCCTCATATCATGAACATTTTATCTAGTCTTTGATAATTTTAATTTTTGTGCTAAAGTATGCTGCAACCATGTGCTGCCAAGCATACTGACACAGGTAAAGGTCTATAATGTACATGGCAAAGTTCTTCTAACTCACAAGACTTGTGAAGGTGCTCCTGGGAATTATAATCAGTTATCAATGTGTTACACAACAGTTTGCCTCTTCTTTTTTGTTTGACTAACCAGTGACTCCCTTAAGCTTCCTCTCTAGCACAGCCACCTTTATCTACTTGTTTTATGTTGTGGAACAAAGTGAAGCCCAAATCCTCTGCAGATAAAGCAGTGTACTGCCTCCAAAAAGCCTGATAATAATTCTTGAGAAACGCCAAACAGAAAATAAAACAATGAGCATTTAAGGGCCATTTTTATTTTTCAGATTATCCATTGCTTAGTCATAATTAAAACCATTATCATAATTATCATAATTAAAACACAATATGCTCTGGCATAATGCCATTCATCTTTATCACACTATATCTTGTATACAGAATTATAAAAGATAGCCATTAAAATGTATAAATTATGGATGGTTTGTTCTAAAACCAAGATGGAAATTTATAAAAAAAACATATTTGTAATTTCCAAGAGAGAAAAAATTGAAATAAGAAAACGTTGATTGTTTTTGGAAAATATATAGATGAATGGCTATTCTTGCTTGAGTACAATCATGTCATTGCTTTGGGTAAACAAATTCAACCTTTCATTTACATCTTACGCAGTTAATAATGAAGTTACTGAAGCAAATACATTAAAAAAAAGATTAAGTGGCTCATAAATATGCTCCATTTAACTGTAACATGAAACTCCTCACTCTTTTATGAACATGCTGCCCCGAGTCATGCAGACCAGAGGAAAAGGTTCATCTTAAAGTAATTGAAAAGAAAATATGACAGTATGGCTTAGCCGAGAGGAAATGGAAATACTCCTTGGGGCTTTATGATGCTTAAGATGAAGTTGTTAGTTATTAAATTCTTGTCCCAGTCAACTGCAGCTGAAGTCAGGACACTTCAATCTATTCTGATTGACCTCTGAGTTTAAAAAAATCATCTCACTTCTCTGTCTCTAGAGTTTTTCCTGTTCTTTGTTATGTCTAGCAGAAGAATACAGATTGCCTGTTACTTGTGCACTTAGACAGCAAGCAGTTAGTTGGGAAGCTCATCAGAGTTGACACCTGCAGATATTACCATAACAGCAGTAGTAAATAATAAGACATACTGAATTTCAGCCTAGAATTTGATATGTAAGGTTTGTGAGCAATCCCTTGTTTGCTTTGTGTTAATGTTTTCTCAGCTGTAATGAGAAAACAGTCACTGGAAAAGAAGCATTTTAAGCAAGTAGATCTTTCCTAAAATACTACTGCAAAGTGAGACTGATTTCAGGATATAGCACTACTGTATTTTAGAGCACTGTATCACTAATTTTCAGCAAGCACTTCTGTGCTTTCAATGAATTTGCTGCAAGACATCTTTACTTGAATTCATTCAACAACAGTACTATGCAAGACCTTTTCCTGAAAGATACTGCAAGAGAAATTTAAATAGATTGTAAATCTTCAGCTCTTGATGTGACTGGATGCAACAGTGCTGAAAAGTATATGTTATTACAGGGTCTTTGCTATCCAAATTAAGGCTTTCCTTTAGGGTCTGCCTTGTAACTCAGGTATTTAGAAACAAATATGGCCAAAACAATAGTATAAGATAGAATCTGCCTATTTTGTATGCAGAGAAGATGGCTTCTGTCCATTCTGAAAGAAACAACACAGTCACACCATTTCCAAGCTAATATGCAAAGCCCGTTGATTTCCCATACCAAAATCCCATATACTATCTTCTGTAGTTGATACCAGGCACATTACCTGCTCCAGAACTAATGCATTCCATGACTCATTCACTTAGGCAAACATAATGGTTACAAATAGTCCACTTCTTTATGGACTCTGATGCAATTTTTGAAGTTTTGAGGTATTTAAAGATGCCACCATGTAGGAATCTAAATTGTTTAAACAATTTTATTCACTTCTAATAATTTTTAAATGTAACTCCCTTTTTTCAGAATGGTTTGGCAAATTAGTTGCTCTATATACATGGCTTCAGTGGGGACCCTTGAATTACTTTTAAAGGGGTTTTGAAACTTAAAAAAATATGGTTTTTGATCCTTAACAGTGATTTATGTTTTCAAATTGCTCAATAAGGTTTGGAACCTATGTTGAAAGCTGTTCCAGTATCCATCAATGAAAACCGTTGTTTTGACAACTATACTAAACCAACAAACATGTAGTTATAACACCAGTTTTAAGTATGTTCCAAAAATTCATCTATAAATTAAGGCATATATCATAATGTACATAAAGGGAAAAGTTAGGCTGCATTTACAAAAGATGTCATCAGGCTAACACTATTCCTGCTGAAGTTCATGTAGCACTAAAGACAACATGGCTGTTGTTACAACATGAGACCTGAACTGACAGAACGGTAAAAAAAAAGCATTTCTGGACCTTTTTGTTCCATTGGTTGCTCATTCCTATTCCCAGTCTCTTCATGCCAGCACAGAAGCTTAGGCAGGTGGGAACACAACTTGAGAATGCATCAATCTGAAAGCCCATCCTACCTGGCTGATTCTAATTCACATTGGCAGCTTCCCACTTCACTCAGTGCAGGGATTCAACTGTTATTACATGGTGAAAACTGGTGAATAAGGGGGTGTATCCACATGCATGAGACTACTATTTTCAGTGGTAATGATGATTTAAAATACGGATTCAGAGTAAAATTAGGCCATTAAAAGCTGGTTTCTGGAAAACCATAAAGAAACAACTGGCCTTTTAACTATTGTTTAACCCAAATCAGTCACCTATGAGACTTCCTTCCTACTAGATTCTGGATATATGATAACCCCGGAGTCAGAACAAAGTCTAGATACTGTCTTTCAACATTAGAAATTTCTGATTCCTATTCAGAGAACATTACTTGGGCATCACATGTCATCACACCTGTTAATGGTTTCCAAGTCCGCTATTCAGGACATAAACAGCAGATGTGATGATATCACCAGTTAGCACCAGGCTTCATGACCTCTCCTTTGATCTGTGCACTTTAATGCCACTTTATGATCCACACAGTGATGAGATCACCACCTACAAGGCTATATTGACAAAATGAACCTGGCTGTGTGACAGAGTTTGTAAACTTACATGACAAATCTTGACAGACAGATTCCCAAAAGTATGCCTTAGGTGTGACAGTGCAGAGAGCTACCCACCCTTAGGAATGGCACAGGCACAGCAGACCTAGAATAGGAGTGACTCCACAGTACAGTATGTGAGTGCACCGAAGTCTGTCACCATGTCTCTCCTCTTCTGAATATAAAGAATTGTTCTGCAGTTTTCTTGAGTCAGAGGAGAAAATGTAGTAGCTGGAGCTCCTGTTCAGCTTGCACACACTGTAAAACTGACACAGTTTGTACATGGAACATACTGGAACATATGTACATTCCCCATACTGGAACAATGTCCTTCAGACTCCGAAAGCATCAACAGCCTGGTGCAAAATGCAGTTTCTTGTCTTTGGCATTATGTTTGACTGACACTGACATTCCAATGTCTCCAAGGACTAAATTAATCCTTAAAATGGATAGTGGAACCAAGCCTTTGCTGTTTACTAATTGTTAAATAGAAATCTAGTAGTCGGTTACATGTCAGTAATTTTGTCTTGAAAAGAATTTCCTCTGTTCTTTGTGTACTGGACTAGAAATTCACTCATTTAGAGAGGACAGGAGAGATGTAAGAAATGAAGCATTCTACCTGCTGGACAAAGACTGAGAAAGCTAACTAGATCCTGTTTTTCCGATGGTACTCCTTTGTCACATGAAACTCCCCAAAGTTTACCCAGAAACTGCTCAGACTGATAATAGCAATCAACATCCACAGTTATTGTTTACATTGCAACAGCTATATGACACAGTGATATAGTATCACATCCAGGCCACCTGTAGACCTTTGACATCTACACTGGTCTGTAAAGGCTTTCAACTGGAGATAGTTTAACTAAACTCTGAAAACAATTGAGATTTTCAGATGCTAGAGACAGAAATATTTCTGAGGATTAGCAATCTGACCCCTAATGGTTTTCTCTTTTTCATCTAGTCCAATACAGTCTGCTTCATGCCATCTTTTGAATTACTGTACCTAGTAGTTTCCAGATAGCTTAAGCATTCCTTGAAGAAAAAAACCCCCACCCTCAAAATACTCTGCATTTATTGCTATGTTACACAGAATTACCTCAAAGTTTATATTTTGCACTGCTGGCATTTGCTGACAAGTCAAAGTCCTTGGGTCTTCCCTGGGACTGATTTAGGGTCAATGTGACTTTTGCTAGTCTAAGAATAACGGTATTTACCCAACATGTTAGAAGTCAAACACAGCAGCAGACTCTGTAATGCCCTGGAAGTAGGATTGCCTCACTTTCTGTTTTTTTACATTCTAACACCATCAGTGCAGCAGCCCTGTGAACTTTCATTACAAATCCACATAAGACATACATATTACCTCAAGCAATCTTAGCAAAACAACACTCATGTTTACCCAGAGACCAAGAAATCAACTTTAAGTTTGCCAGGCTTGCTGAGTTACCAACAGTGAAATATAAATAACTCACATTCTCATATCAGAAACTGGACTAGTGGCATCAGTCTTTCCTAAACATTTTGGTAGATCATAAAAATATCTTCAGATAGTCAAGAAACTTGAACTTTACAAACCTAAATTTGAAATATAGCTCTAAAGAAAAGATCTTTCTCTCATACACCTCCACTCTTGAACCCCTTAGCTGCAACAAGGAAGAAAAAAATCTCTTTTCCAAGGCTTCTACCATAGAATACGGCTATCTCCATTTAGGATTGTGCACAGTAAGATCCCTGTAACTCAGCAGTATATCAGCTTTAGAAATACATTTTTTTTAATTACAACTTCAGAAAAAGGTTATAAGCTGTACAAATTAGCTGTAAATCTTTGATTTTTCAGTTTTTTCTATTTTTATGAGTGGAATGGCAGCAACTATCATACACAAGGGAAAAAGAGCTGAGATAGCTGATAAATCCCTGTGAAGAGAATTTCTTTGAGAATGTTAGATAATGGTTTATTTATACGTCAAATCCTTACCTTTATAGAGGACCAGAAACTCTTAGTAAACTTCAAAGACAACTTCAGGGGCATCTAAGACATTTTGTAGGAAAGACAATTTCTCCCTAGCTTAGGTATTATATTTTTTTCCCAAGAGAATGAAAAATCTTTATGATCAGTATCTAAGCTGAGATTTTCAGTATACAATTGTGTTGAAGAAATGAGACTTTTGCAAGTGATGGCGAAGAGATTTGGAACAAAGGTGCATGACTGCAGAGCCATGAATGGACAAGACAGACAAAGTCTTGGGGCTGAATATTGTGTACTCTTAGGGGAATTGGGAAAGATCATCCTCCTTTCTGTAGTCATCTCCATTCCAGAAGAATGTTCTCTCTTTTGTATCTGGTAGATGCTTCTTTTGGGGGGAAATTCAGTAGAAGGTACTGCACCAAGAACTACAGTAATCAGCAAAAACCTGGCAGGGATTGGTTGCACAAAAGCAGTAGCAGGAAAAGAAAAAGCAAGCAAGCAAAAAAAATTAAAATTATTACATCCTCTAAATATTAAAAAATATTTAAATTTTTACATACACCAGCACTGCTACAAAAATATTAGTTAAGGATAGAGAATAATTAATAGCTTTACAAGTGGATACTGCCCATTTCAGTACTTCTGTTCATCCTAACTGTAAAATACCAACTCTTAACTTTTCAGAGTATTCTCCTAAGACTCAAGAGTAAGACAAGCACATTTTTCATAGTCCATAGGCAAGCTAAGAAAATGCAGCAAATGAAGCCCACTCTTTCCTTTTAAAGATCAACATCCTTTTCAGTGATGGATATTCCAGAAGCTATCATAAGAAGAGTATGCACTCTCAGGTAGTAAATCACACTACTGTCCTACCAAAGCCATTTCAGCCATTGTGTTAACATCAATTGGTATTGTGAAGCACAGTTTAGAATAGGAATCCCCTCTTCAGGCTGTGGTCTTTTCAAAGGCAAACATCAGATTAATCTTTTTAACAGTGCAAGCAAGAAGAAATGAACTATGGATAAAGCAGTTTATTTTGACTAACAGATGAGGCAAATAACTCAGCTGCAATCTCCTCAATCAACTGCTGCCTAAAATAGAGAGAGCTGCATGGAGAAAGCCAAATAAGCTGCTGTAATCTTTCCATCTGGGGGAACTCAAGCAGCTATCATTCACCGCTGTCACAGTGGGAAGAGGAAACTCACATACTAAACATGGAGATAATGTCTGTTTCTCTGTTTTGAAAAGCATCATTATTCCTTGTATCTCAAAGCATATATGAATGACAGATAGAGCACTCATCATAGCTAATCCAAGCATGAACTTAAAACTAGGTTTCTTCAACTCCCACAGACCCTGCAGTGATAGCCGATTTACACTAAGCCAGCTTGGCTCAGCAGAGACATCAGCACAACAGCTTGCAGGGGTGCAGTAGCAGGAGTCGCACAGGACATCCATGTCGGGTTATGCTCACTTCCCAGAGCATAGCACCACAGCTCTGGGATCCATAATATCCCGTGAGACAAGCAGCCTTGACAGCAGTGACCAGGATTCTGCAGAGCAGACTCCAGAGAAAACCTGCAAGAGTGGAAATTTGATCCTGGTACAGCTTCTGTCTCTTGCCTGTTTGGCCATAACTTTCCACTACTACTTCCATGCCATTTCATAAACAAGCAGATACTGACTTCAATATAGTTCACATTAAATGGCGTGCTTGTTTAGTTAAAACATCCTGGGAAGAAATTATTACAGTCAAGAAGAATTTTTGGCACATCATGTAAATTTCCCCAAAGCCCTGTGAGATGGTTTTTGGCATCTAAAAGTGAAATGAAGCTCAGGCCAACATCCTTCACTTTTGGATGAACACTGATCAATTTACCTCAAACTTCATTTCGCTACATTGTACTTTATACAGATTATGTCAAACTGTAGAGAAAGAAAGAAACTCCTTAGTTAGAAGGCATACACTCTTTTCAACTTCTTGTGAACAAATTTCACAAGTTCTGTCCAAGGACAATATTCTTTTTCAGCCTGATAATAGTTCAAATTAAGGATATATTTTATGTACCTCTCTTAAAACAATGCTTATTAGTGTTATTTCATTTTCTAATTTTCTGTGGGTGGATAATTACTTTCATCTTCTAAGAGATAATCACAAGCAGATTTATGGAAATTGACAAACATTTCTCTGTTACATTGTAGTGTATGAATAAGCAACCTACGAAAAAACCCACAACTGTTAAGCCCTCCTTAATTTTACATGCTAACTACTGTAAAAAAGTAATTATGTTTACTTCTAAGAAGATGTACAGGAGGATGCACAGCCCTCTGTTACTGAACCCAATAATTAACATCTTGCTCCATAACAAATATCTGAAAGCTGGTGTTAAAGTGAAATATTGTTCTATAACATTTTTCATACTAGCCACATATAGATGATTTCTTGCAACATGCATCTCTGGATGACAAAGGATTTCTGTAGTTCCTGAGCCACAGCTGAAGAAGTAATAGTCTTTCTCATGGTTTTGTCGTGCTTTACTGCTTGCCTTAGAGTCACAGTTGATCCACATTTCTAGGATTTTTCACTATTTCAAATACTGATGGAGAAAAGAGCTTTTCTTGATGAACTTGGTGAATTTATTTCTTTCAGGAATCAGCTCACGTGTAAATGTTTGCAGAATAGAAACAGCTGGACAAAGTAGTAACTATTTTGTTTCCTCAAATTCCTCTAGGTATGTATCTTAAAAATTTGAAGCAAAGCAAATTTCTTCCATGAAAAGCCTCCCAGAGGAAGAAAGTAAGAAAGAAAATCACATAATTCTGGTATTTTGAATAAAACACATATGGATTACATTCTACTCAGTCTCTCAGACCCATCCGTCATAGCAAGCCAAAGACAAAGCTCAGCTCCAAAGCTTGAACCAGTCTCTTTTGCTTGCACTGTTTCCTCACCTTCCCAACAGCAAGGGTCTTATAGGAGTTAATACAGACTGACTTCTTCCTGTTATAAACCACGAACATTTCAAGTCCTAGATGAAATTTTCTTATAACGTTATGAATGAATAAGAACATGAAGTCTGTGTGAAGCCATGCTTTTCTTTCCCACAATCATAATAGATTTTTTAACAATTATCCCCTCTTACCACCACCAAGAGCATACAGGCAACAAGAAACAATGCTTTTCTGTCTCATCTCTGGCTTTCCATACATGCCACCAAATTTTAGTTATGTTTGTACCACTCTATAGTAGCACAGAAAAGAGACATGAAGACAGGAGTATATGGCCTTTTGAA
Organism: Entomyzon cyanotis; assembly: GCA_024500445.1. Classification (NCBI taxonomy): domain Eukaryota; kingdom Metazoa; phylum Chordata; class Aves; order Passeriformes; family Meliphagidae; genus Entomyzon; species Entomyzon cyanotis. The sequence continues at coordinate 79,666,552 of JAKEPQ010001005.1, read as the reverse complement.
TCTGAGAAAGTTAAAGACAATAACTTACCATGATAGACAGAAAACATTATTATACGCTAGCTAATGTTGTCTGGAATAGCAATAGCAGAAATGCACTGCATCTAAACTGACAGAATGAGATAAGATGCCAGAAAGAACACTTCTGCTCTAGTTAGTAAGGCCCATCTATAGACAAACACACATTCAGGGCTGTGCTTAAAGTAGATGAAAATAAATTGAAATCTGCACTACCTAGTTATTGTACTACACTGGTTTTGTCCAGCAAAGCACTGCACTATTCTAATAACTGAAGGAAACAAAATGAGGAAAATATTTAGAATCTTGAATCCAGAAGAAATGGCAGAACATATCAAGAACAACTACTCCCTATAATCAACATTTTCTCATAGGAGTTTAGCTCTGAATATATCCAAAATTACATGTTCACAAAGAAAGAAATTAAGGAAGAAAAAAATATAAACCCTTGATAACTTATTCCATAGAAACATCAAAAATATTTAAACCCACATTAGAAGCTCTTGAGCTCAGAGCTGCACAAATACACATGAAAAGTAGAGAGTTTAAATTTATTTAATTTACACACTCACTTTACCACACAGTAAGTACATAAATTAAATAAATCAAGTCCCTAATTACTAGTATTACATGCAATGTTTTGCTATAAACCAGAGTATAGACAATATCATTTGAAATGAAAACACCCTTTGCCTCACTCTGATAGCATTAAAATAAAAGCAGTAGCAGGACATGTGGAGACAGTCTAAACCACACACGTTAAAAAAGACTGCAGCCATACAGACCTGTAATACTCTATTGCCATTGCCGTTACTGTATTGCCACTGCTATATAGAAAGCCATAAGCTATGCACTGATTTTGCAAGGTCTCCAGACTGACCCATGTCAGGCTTGTGCTGGGCTGAAAGTCTAGCTTCTCAGGAAGACAAGAGCATACTAATCTCTATGTGGAAAAAGACCCTGAACTCTACATTCCGTAGAAAATCCTATATTTCAGCCCCTAGATAAAAGGACTACAGGTCAATACTTGGCAAAGCCTATGCCACAGATTAAGATACCACTTTGACTAGAAAGGAAAAAAAAAACCAAACAAAAAAACTGCCCCAAATTCCTACCATTTTAGTATGGACTAAATATGAAATGAAAATTAGTTACACACAGATATTGAGAAACTCTAAAACCAGTGTTCCCCATCTTTGGAAAGACAGGAAAATAGTGAATTCAAACAGATCATTAGTGCATAGATGTGTTTGCAATACTGGAGATATTCTAGATACTAATATTTGGAAAGTATCACAAAGAATGAACTAGTACAGTCCCTCACCAGTATTTTATATGCATGAAGGAGAAAACCTGAGCTTTCCACCAAATAATAATGATAATGGAGCTGAGCCGTCTTTGATTTAAAACCCCTTTAGTTTGGCTACTACACTCTGCCTTCTATGTGAGAGACGAAGGCATGGAGATTAACAGTTCTGTCAGTGACGTGTTCATTAATTACATTTTAAACAGGAGCAGAAAAAATATTAACTTTGGCATGACAATTCCTTGTGATATTCTATAACACTATCACACTAACCTGAAAAGAGTTAATACAAAATAAAATAAATTAATTATTTTAAATAAATTCTACCAATTTCCCCTACATTATCCTTTACATGATCTATCTAATTCCAACTGCAATTTTTTGTACTTGCTGAATCAATAAAAGTGCTATCATACAAATAAATAAATATATGCATAAAATCAATTTTAAACGCAACCAAAAAAACCCAAATGTAGGTTTAGGTTAGTCTGGGGTTTTTTTGAATAAAAATTTTGCACTAGTTTATGATAGCACATTTCTTCTTCTGCTTTTTGTTACTCAGGTTGTAATTTGGTTTTTCATGAAAGATTTGCTTTTTCACAAAGACTTTTGTGATGTGTGAGGGCACTTTGTTGGTGCGTGATTTGGTTTTGAATTTTCTGCAAATAAGCATACATTTTTTTAAAGCGGACAAAAATATTTTGAGGGACAAAAAATGCTGTTTAACAGTAACACATGAAACTGCACATGCCATCACTGAATAATTTCTGGGAGCAGCCTCTGCCTTCCTTACCCAATCTGGTTCTCATGTCTATAACACCCACTCACTGCATCACAACAAAAATTATACTAAGCTCCTTGGGGCAGTGTTCTGTATTTCTCTAATGGCTCTGAAACATCTAGTGTATATCTGGGATTTGTAGAGGGAAAAAAAAAAGCCAAAAAAAGGAAAAAAAAAGAAAAGAGTCCAAGCTCTCAAAACTTCATTTGTAGGTTCAGCCATCTGTGGATACGTTGTCACCTTATATGGCAGGAGCATTTTGTTCCATGATTCTGAAGGAAAGGAAGAGCCCAATTAACATGATCGATATGGTAATAGTTATATACACCATCTACATCCTTATCACAATGTCAGATAAGACATGCAAAATCAGCTGTAAAGTCAGCATGCCTTTTGACATGATGCCAAATGGGATCAAGGTTGCCCACAAGTACTTTGCATACTTTGATATTCCACTTATTTATATGTATATTCTCTATTACTATACTTCTATTAAGAAATTAGCAGGACATATTAGTAGATTGGAATCTTTCATTTGATAAAAAAGCCCAGCTATTGAGTGGAAAGATGAAGCTCAAGTTCTGTCACATTATTCCCCTGACTCTCATTACCTACTTGTACTTGCTTTCCTCTCACCTTTACACATACCTACGTCTCACCTCTGGCATGGCATGGCATGGCATGGCATGGCATGGCATGGCATGGCATGGCATGGCATGGCATGGCATGGCATGGCATGATCTCCACAGACAACACTGAGCTGCTGAAAAACTATCACTTCCAAATTAAATGTGCTTTACTCAATAGACGTCATGACAAACTTCTGCCACAAAGAGCATTGGTTTCACTATGTAGAGAATTTGTACATTTAGAAGAATGCAAGTCTTAAGCATGCCATGGGGCCACCTCAGGTTCTGGTTTGCCACTACTGAAGTTAGTGAGGCTTTTGGCATTCAAAGATTTGCAAATGGGGACTCCTCATACTGTGTGAAATAGAACATCTGCATCCAAAAGCTTACCTCAGAAAAAATCCCTCAACTTAGCTATGCCTGTTTTTTAATGGTTGAACTTCAAACAACATGAACTGCTTGGTCTTGATGAAAACCTTCCAGTTTAACTTCAAGAGAAGTTACTAGATCTGCAGTCCCTTAAAGCTCAGGCTAAACAAAAATAAAATTGGTTCCGAAGTTGGTTCCCTGCCTGAGTCACACAAAAATCAGAGTTCTTTAACAGAACACTCTGATTGGTGCAGGTGTTTCTGCATTTCCAGATACTTTAGATTTCTATTTAAAAATTTAAATTCATCCACTAGCTTGAAGCTAGGGAGCAAGAGGTTGGGAGATAGAATAGTGCCTTTCATGCTATTGCAGCTCTGCATAGAGCAGTCCTGCTTCCCTGACACACCGTGTGCTCTGTCTACCAGCACTGGGGCCATCATGGTAATATCCAGTGTCTGGGAATCAGATCCCGATCACAAGGAAGGGTCCAGTCTAGTCTTTACAAAAAAGGCTCAGCTACTCTCAAGCCAAGCAAATAAAATTCAGATGATGTGGCCTTTACGTACCTTTAAATTTCCAACCACTGCAAAGCTGTTGTTTGGAAAAAACTTCTTTGTAAGGGAAAAGTCCCTTCCATACACAGAGATAGTCTTCAAATCAGAAGGCTTATTCCTTGCAAATATGCCACAAATCAATGTACATTTCTGTGTGACACAAGTTCACAGACCAGTTATTTTTCTGGACTCTGAGCTGGTTTCTGCCTCCTGTTATCAGCAAAGCACACTGCTCTGGTGACTTCATGCAAACCACTGAAATTTCTCTGGTGGGGGGAGAGGGTGATGAAGAAGAAGCATACATATGTTACATCAGACCTTAGTCAACTATTTCCATGTATTTTCAAGCCCCCTTCTTGTGTGTTGAATAACTGCGATACACTAGTTAAGGGAGAGAGCTAGCAGATTTTTTCTCTTCAAAATGTTTCACATTCACGACCTTGGTTATATAATTTGGTGAGCAGACATTACTGTCATCTTCTTTATGTTATTCATCTAGAAGAGCAGTTGCCACACTGAGCTGCTGCTTGGCATCAAGGAAAGTCTGCCAGTGTGCCAGGGGAGCCAGGATAGCGTGGACTCCCATAAGGACTAATTGATACTCCAGTAAAAAGAGCTATCTTCAGCCCTATTCAAAAAGAGTATTCTAGCATTTTTAGTATCCTTTTTGCATAGTTTTAAGGAAGGCTCCTCTCAGTGCTCCTGCATTTCATCAGCTCTCCCTCTCATGGAAATTCTAAATCACATTTAAAAATAGACTATCAGATTATCTGGGTAAATCGTAAAGCTCAGCTTATCTCTCTCTTCCCCTTTAAAATATACAATTTATTTTGTCCACCAGCTCAGCAGCATGAAGCCATGAATAATCCTGTTTGTCTCAGTAACCCCACTCAGGGATTGTCCCTGTGTGTCTCTATTCTGTGCATGTATGTCACACTGGGATATGTGTGTCTGTGTGAGCATGGAAGAAGCATCCAGGAATTGACAGTTCTGGGCACAAAAGTGCACAATCCTGCTTATGCTATGTTTATGCCCATGTCAACTGTGCATGTCCTAGCATCACAACACAGCCTTACATACACATGGAGAATAATACCAGGATTTTGCAGAAGTAATGTACTAAGTACTTCAATTATGCATTAAATTGTTGTTTAACACCAATCTGGACCACAGAATCTGTGTGTTTCCCTTGAGGACAGGCATAATAAATGCATGAAAGGAAGGACACAAAGACTTTTCAATTTCTCTTTCCCAGTGGTTCAGAGGCACCACATAACACAGCCTACAGTGGCAAACCCCGACTGCCAGCCCACATATTTTCTATACTCACATCTCATCCTCCTCCCCCTGCCAGTGCGGCCCATCAGGCCAGGAGAGCCGGAGAACGCCCTGCAGGGATATAAATAGCTCCTTGGGGGAGGAGGGGAGAGTGCAGCAGCACGTCTCCAAAGATGCTTGCTGCAGAGGGAGGTTTTGCTGGATTAATTCAGACGGAAAGGGAACCGCTGGCAAGTTTATTGCCATAGCAGGTAATGTCTGTGGAAAGAGGGCAGCAGCTGCCCTGGGGAAGCTGAAGGGGGAATGCTCTGCTTGCTAGGAGAGCAGCAAGGTGGGGTTCCCTCTTTGAGTGTCCAACCTGTTTCAAATCGTTTCCTCAGAGCAACCCCGCAGATGGGCTGTGTGTAGGCACGAAGTATCCACGGCTGAGACAGACAGCGAGGATGCAAACCAGCTCGGTGGAGGTGTTATTACCACACGCAGCTTATTGTCTGTGCCTAGTTTGTACAGAGCCAAGTGGTGTTAGTGATGCTCGCTGTATTGCACTAGCTATGCATGCGGTGCTCTGAACTTGCCCCATGCGTGGGGCACGGAAGCGCTAGCTTCCCTGCTCTCTCCACGGTTTCCCTTGGAGAGACAAAGCCGAGAGCTTCCGTCTCCCCAGAGCCGCCCTATTCCCCCCTGCATCCCGGAAACTTTCGGGAACTACAGACACAGTCGCCTGAGGCACAGGTGCGCGCTCGCCCCTTCCCCGTCCGAGACACCCCGGGCACCCCTCAGCTGCCGCCCGGGTTGGCTGCGAGGGAGGCGCGCAGCCTCCGCCGCTGCCGGAGGCCGCTCCTCTCCGCTCTCCCTCCCCGCTCTCCCTCCCCGCGGCGGGCCGGCATCGCGCGGTTGTGCGGTGCTGCAGTGCCCGGCCAGGCCCAGCCCGGCCCAGCCCTGCCTCTCTCACCGTCCTCCAGAGCCGCTGCCTCTTGGCACTGACGGAGGTGGCGGTGACGATGAGGTGGGAGACGGACACCACCAGCCCGAAGACGATGGCCAGCAGAGTCCGGACGGGAAGCAGCGAGTAGGAGACGAAGGTTACCAGCATGAGCTGCCACATGCCCTGCTCGGGGGCGCTGGGCGGCTCCATGCCGTAGGCGCCGAGAGAGAATGGGCAGCAGAGAAAGGAGAAGGTGAAGCTGAAGAGCAAGGTGAGCTTGACGATCTGCTGCAGCTGGGTGACCTGCAGGTACTTGACATTGGTGACGGTGAAGAGGGAGAGGAAGATGATGCAGTGCACCGGGTGCGAACCTTTGGAGATGGTCAGGCTGGGGCCGGAGAGCAGCTCTACCAGGGCTAGGCTGGCGGTGAGCACGATGAGGACAGCCAGCGCCTTGAGGGTGGACGTCTGCTCCAGCTTCAGGTTGTAGCTCTGGAAGAGAGCCTCCAGCTCCTTGCAGTCAAACTCGTCCTCACAGGCGATGGCATCCAGCAGCAGCAAGGGAGGGGGGTCCCCCAACCCGGCTCCCGCTCCCGACGCCGCGGCAGCCGGTGGGGAGCAGCAGCAGTGGCAGCACTTCTTCCTCTTGGTCTTGACTTTCTGAAACGGTATTTCCTCCATGTCAGTGCCATTCATAAACCCCGGGGAAGAAATGCTCCTCCAGGTGTCCCCTGCTGCCGCTCTGCTGCCTCGCTGCTCATAAAAGAGGGGGGCTGCAAGCAGGAGCCGCGGCCGCTCTCCCGCCAGCAGCCCCGCCGCTCCGCGGGCGCGGGTCCCGGGCGCACCCGCCAGCCGCCTTCCGCAATCCGCCGCGCCGGCAAACGCCCCCTCCGCTGCTACCCAGGAGCCGGGGGTGGCTGGGACGGTGGGAGGAGAGGCTCACTCGTGTTAATGTGCCAACCTTCCTGCCTGCAGTCTCGCTTTCCCGTCCACCCTCCTCCTCCCACTCCTCCTCCCCTGGTGCTCCAGGGATGTTAATCTCCTAATGACACCAAAACACCATCCAAAGGTTTGGACTCAAACGGAGGGAGGGGTGGGGGCAAAGGGTGGGTGGAAGCTCAGAGAAGGGGAGTCGGGGATAATCAACAGGCGGGTCTGCCCTCAGATAACGCTGTTTGGAGGAGCGGGAGCTGCAAAGGAAAGCTCCGTGAGCTCCCGTGAGGTGGGCAACATTAAGAAATAAAACAGCGCAAGGAAAAAGATTAATCCGAGCCAGGGGTCTGGAAGAGAAGTGCGGCAGAGGGGCCAGAAAGAAAGCAGGAGGCAGGTAATGGAAGGGCGATCCTTTTCCCAGGTCCGATCTCATCTCACCGGAGCTGGGGATTGAGAGGGGCCTTCGCGCCGATCGCTTGGAAAGCCAGACACGTCCCCACCGGGGCTCCGTGACTCGGGAGCAGCACAGGGACTCGCCGCCCCTGCAAAGCGCCCCGCGCACCCCCTGCCCGGGGCCCGCCGGCCCTCCGGGTGCATCCGGCATCGGCGGATGGCTGGCAGCTCAGTGCTGCCCGCCCGCCCTGGCAGCTATTGTCATATATTTATGACAATTTATATTATATCAATATACACATATAGAGATATACATACCTACATACATGTGTGTGTGTGTATAAAACTATACAAAATCTACATACAGAGACACAGAAATACATGTAAATATAAATACATTTGTACATATGTAAATGCATATATATGTTTATTTAGATGAATCCTGCTTCCTTTCATAAATAAAGTAATATCTGCCTGAATAAACATACTGATGTTACTTGTTTTGCATCCTAGCTCTGAAGAAGTTGGAAAAAGTGTAGTGAATTAGAAAATTTTTAAGAAAATACCTCTCTGTGAGCACTTCTGCCTGTCTGGGAGTACAAATCAGTCAGTGGCTGTGGAGGGCTACTCTTGTGACAGGAGTTAAATATCATACCACTCAAAATTGTACTTGGTGCCTCATCAAGAACTTGGATGTGTTGTTTTTGAAAAAAAAACCCTCTAGTTCTGCCTAATAATGCTGCTGTCACATACTGCTATTGTCACAGTGCCACAAAAGAATGCACTGCAATATGCTTTTTTGTTAACTATTGCATCTAATTTTGGGATTATGAGACTGATTCCAAACTCACCAAAGACTAGGGAAAGGACTCCAGTGTCTCTTTTGGGTTTGGATCAAGCATTTGTAAGATTCAGGTCTAGGAAAATGTCCAAATAGAAGCCTAAGGTTATGAACATTTGGCTTTTCAAAGGCAGGGCAGGGATACTTTTGAGAATCAAAGCAGAATCCTACTATCATGGGTAGGTTGAAGATCTAATAGCTGATTTTTGTGTCAGTGATGTCAGATTCTGGTTCCAGATTGGGCTGAGGAGTCTTAAGTTCAAAAGTAAGGAGGGATTCTTTAGGATTTGTTATGGCTGTCAATGATGTTGGTATTTCACTTCTGGATATTAAAGTAGCTTTAAAAAGTTCTCTGATACATATTTTTTTATAATAATATTTTAGTATGGGATGTTAGTTCATACCCTACAGATTTAGTATGTAGTAATTCTTTTGAGTCTGAACAGACCTCATAAGAAAAATTAATCAACATTGCTGGAGTTTGTGTGTTACAGATTCAAAATATTCCACACTTGAGACAATGACTGTTACTTACTCTCTGTTCATGGGATGCAACTCATGATGGTTTCCTAAACTGTGACTTATACCCTCAAACACTGCAGAACTGTAAATACAGCTGATATTTAGACTTTTGTAACTTCCTTCCAGAAGAAAGTAAAGGGATTGGATTTGCTGGCCTGAGTACTGGAAACAGGAAGAGATGTTTAGCTGAAATGAAATTAAATCTGACAAATAGAGGTTTCCTTTGTTTTGTGGTACTTCTAGTGTGTTTGAAAAGCTTAACAAAATTATTCTCCTTATTCACTTTGGTGCATAAATTCATTTCGGTCACACGTATATTGAACAAACACACACACACACTGTTATGTTTTCACCTGTCCTCAGCTTTCTTCTGACCTCATATATCCCGAGGGATAAACTAATATTTCACATCTCACACAGCATAAGAGGTGGCACCTACTTGCCCAGCCATAGGAACTATCCACTGAAAGAGTTGTCATGCTAGCACTTATCATTTCTTTCTTCTTGCTCTCAGCTTGGTGCTGAGGAAATGGAAGGTGAGTAATTCCCTACAAGGCACCCTGTGCTTTAGATTGTTTTCATACTTCTTACAGCCTCAGGTTGGGTTAGTTAGTGCATACATAAAGCAGAGAAAGATGATGTGTATGAAACATACATCTCCATTCTTGCTAGGTCAAGGGGAAGCAGTGAACTGTTGAAGCTTCATCTTCCTTAGACGCTGTAGGAGTATGGAAATGCCACACGGTGATTAATGAAACTCTGCCATCCTTTATACACTGTTTCACATCACAGGGCAAATACTTCAGCATACCCTTCATAGTGAAGAGCCCAATTTTTAGCACCTGATGTCACAAAGAGGAAACCTCAGAGCCTTAGTCTGAGACAGACGTATTATTAAAGCAAATAACCAGCTATAAAACTGCTGCAATGCACTTGACACAGGACCATATTTTCTGACTTATCTGCTGCAGATGACAGTAGTCTGCTTGTTGGTTGGCTTTTTTTTTTTAACTATAAACACTTTATGGACTGTAGTGCACTTCTGGCTCATTTCAAACGAAGATATGAGGTTGATTTTTATAGTTATTGCCCCCAGAATTCTGGATATTTGCCAAATCCAAGTCAGTTCTTACTGTTGAATGCCTTTGCATTTTTAATCAGACTATTCTGGGAATGGATGTAGTATTGACAGAAAAGAGTGAATAAAGCCCAGCTTTATCATTTTTAGAACTGAAAAACCTATGTGTTTTTTCATTCTTTTTCTAAGAGGCAAACTGTCTTGGTTGTTTGAGTTACTGGAGGTGGAAAACAATTCTTATGGAGAGTCAGGCACTATATGGATCTAGGTTACACTAAGCAGAAGTCTCACTACTTTTTACTGGAACACACCCTTGAATTAAAGAGCTACTGAGAGTTTCAGTTCCCACTCAGTTCCTGCTCCCCTCATCTATTTTTATTTACTTTGTGCATGTAGATTCCCCATTCAATAATTATTTTTCACTGTCATCTTGTTTTACTTTACTGAACTTAGTACTTGCTTTTTGTATCTCATCTTCTCTAACAGTTTCAAGCATTCACTGCCTGATGCATTGGGTGGAGATCATCATTAAAGGCAATACCTTTCATAAAGCTAGAGCTCTTTAAATTCAAGACAGTTTTAGAATTAAGCATGATAAAAGTTTTGCATCAATAGAATTTTTTTTCTTGTGGCAATTTTTATCTGAGTAACGATTGCAAAGATTTTCTTTTGTCCGTATTTAGTATTGACTACCTGTAACAGAATACTATGCTCTATCATCTAAGACAGGGATAGAAATCTCTTTATCTTCTCACTGTCTCTGACAGTAAGATCAAAGACTCTGCATAAAGCTATTGAGAAATTTCTGCAGACTCATTGTAACAGGCACAGCTTGTTAATGTCACCACAGAAATCTATCTAGTGAGAGAAAAGCAGTGATATGGGCATGACAGAAAAGGTCCTGCAGAAAATGGTGGGAATGGCTAGGTTTAAATATAAAAATTCAACAGTGTTTTCCTTCTCTCACAGATCTCTGAAATAGATTCCCAACTTTTTCTAGGTTTTGAGGAAAGATTTGAAAAAGTAAAAGTATGTTTTTCCAAATCATGCGCAGATTTCATTTGAAATAAATCTGGGGACTCCATTCAGAATCTTATCTCAAGAAATGTAAAATAGTTTTCTGTGAGCTACTGAAATATTGTCTCATAAGCATTATGACTGTTCCTTAAAATTCATTGTGATTTTAAAGTTTGATTTGTGTTACCTGCATTCTGATGGAGAAGAAATGAGACAGTTTTGATACATACCACTTCCACAGTTAAACAACATTAGCTGCAAGTTTGAATTCACCTACCTAGATCACTTCTGCTACAGAGCTGAAATAAACTTTGCCCACCAACAGTAAGAGAAAGCCTTACAACACCTACAAGTTCAGTCATTAGGAGGCATTTGCTTTAATCTCAGCACTATTCTCCACAACCGCATACTGGTTTTATCTTTTTGTTTCCACTTCTTCATACAAGAACCAGTTAGAACAGACATGAGTCCTTTAAGGGTAAATTTAGGCTGTAATACTAATCACTCAGTGACAAACCTGTGCCTTAGCTTCTTCTCAGGTCTAACAATAGCAGTTTTGTTCACTCTGTTTCCATTGGACTGCACATTGTTTTTTCACTCTGATTATTTTATTATATATTCCGTATGTATAGAAGTCTATCTAATTGTGTAATCTGTTGGAGAGAAAAAAAATCAGATGAGAACAAAATTACATTAAGGCCTTGATCTCAACTCACTTGTCAGACAAGGTTGCTGCTGAAGCAATTAGGACATTTGACCGAAAAATAATATGGCTAAAGTAGCTAATTTGCCAGCAGAGAGTGGGGATGGGTTTTCTCCAGACCTCTGCTGAGCAGAGAGTAAAGACATTAAGAGCATTTTAATCCTTTACTTCTCTTTTCTATTTTAAGCCTTCCAGGAGAGCATGAGACTTCTGTGACCTACTGAACTTCTATATTAATACTAATGAGTCTCTTCAGTGAGAAAGCAATGTGCTTTTCAGCCAGAATGGATGTATAGCAGGTCAGCTGGATCCTTCCAGCTTTTGACCAGTCATTTATTTTCTCCATCAGTACTGCATCAACTCTGATTTATTTATTCTTCATCTGAAGTTAGAGCCATCTAATGACTACTATATTGACAAAATTTCTGGAAAGAAGGTCGATGCATTTTTATGAGTGATTCATTGACTGTTTCTGTTCTGTTCTCTAGTAAGCCATAGTTCTCAGGAGCTTTCCCAAATACCACACCCCATCTGGCTATTCTGTCTCACCACTTCCTACTTCATCCTCCCTGTTATCTCAAGGAAATATCAGGATTTTTCCTTCATGAGCCTGTGGATGGTAGGAGCATGGAAATGACAAGAGAGAGGTTTCAAAGCTTCTTCAAAACAATTTGCTGTGCACTTTGCCGAGGAGTATACAACAGTAATATATATTGATTAAAAATATCAGCAAAACAAGGTACCACAAACCAGCTGCAAAACCTACCCAGCACTTGTACCATCTGCTTTTATTATTTCATTTTAGATATGTAAGTTAGAGTATACACGTTTTCACCAGACAATAGTGTGCAAGATGGCATGGTGCAGCTGTAAATGTTCTGGTACACCCTTGTGGTACCAGGTCACTTAATGAACTGCATGCTGACAACACATTACACTTGTGTCAGAGCATACCAGCTCAGGCTTCATACTGTATTTACACGTTTGTGCAGTAACCAGGTCTGGTGACAGCTTGTTCAGGGCTGCCACAGGATCTTTGCATTGCAGTCTGGAGACTAGAAATACTATGTTATCTTGCAGCAGCTGACAACCTTTTCCCTGGTTTCCTTTCAGTAAAGTGGATCTTTCAATACATTGTTATCTTCAGAATCACATGCCCATCCCAGGCTAGGACATCACTCAAGGAGTTGTGTTGGATTGTTTCCTCCAGTAAAGCTATTATTTTATCTTCCCCAGTCAGCTTGGTTAACAGACTGTTTCTGAGCCACCTTCACAGTCAGTGTAAAACAAACAAACACACAAAAAACCCCAAACCAAACCAAACAACAATAACAAAAAAAATCCCAAAAACAAGAAAAAAACCCACACCAACTAACCAAAAAAACCCAAATAAAACAAAACAAACAAACAAACAAAACCACCAAACCCCAAAATTACAAAAAGCTTATCAGTTCTCAGGCAAAATACAAATATTTTCACATTCCCACAGACTTCCTTTTGCAAATCCTTTCAGAAAAACCAAGAAAAGAAAAGAAGACTTAAGCCTTCTTCCCCAGCATCTTGACAATGAAGAACAATGAAGATTTCCCAAACTAGTTAGCAGATTTGGTGGAAATTTCTGTTATTCAGGTGATCTGATTGATTCTTAAAAGTCCTTTAGCTGTAAAACAAACTCAGTAAAATTCAGACCAAGGTCAAGCATTCCATTCTCATTGTAGGAGTTCTGCAAATGTCTAGCATCAGGGTGTTGGCAGTGGTACATGAATCTGATCATATTATATGAAATCAAAGGAAGTTTTGATATTTCACTGCAGCTATATTAGCCCTGGTACTATAACCATGCTTATTTCCCAAGGAATGCTTCTGTTCTGCTTTATATTAATACCACCATTGTCTAAGGTAAAAGCATGACTCTGTTCAGAGCCTATAGTATTCTTGTTTGCCTAATGAAATGTAGTTTAGATGTATTTCACAATGTGTATAAGGACAAACCTTTTGGTTAGTGTAATCTCTTGAATCTTTTGAAAGGAAAAGACAAGATGTAAGCAAAAATAAAGACAGAAATTATAGCTGTTTATATTACACAGTTCACTCCTAGCCATGTTTCTGATACATCCATTTAAAAAAATACATTAAATAGCAATTCATATTCAGCAGATATGTTCTCCTCCTATTTTGCTTATCTCTAGGTTATACTGCACACATATTCTTGAATCACTTATGCTAAAGGATGGTATTATTATTGATGAACTGAAAGTTTAATAAACTTTTTTTTTTTTTTTCTTTCTCTTTAAGGAAGTCCATCAGTTTCTTAAGATTTTTTAAATCTTATGTATATTTTCATTATGTTAAGTTTTCACTCTTGGTAATATTCAGCATGTGCTCTGCTATGATTTTCCATCACAGTTCACTCATTGAAAGTTCTGTAAATAGCTTCCTCAAGTGCCAGACATGAGGCTCCCTTCTGGACTTCTGATTTGGGCAGAACTTCACACTAGTTTAATTTGGGAGCTTTTCTTGAGTAAGTGTTCTAAAAGCCTGCGTATTTTCATTGCAGAGCCTCCTGCCAAAGAGTGAAAAGTACACTGACAATATGAATTTTACAATAACAATAGAAATAAATATATTTGTAGTCAGTTCCTACTGGAGGAAAGAATTGTTCCTTTTTACTAATTTTATTGTTTTCTGATGACAACTATAAAGCTAGCAATAGTTTCAAGACATAGCATACTACAGATAAGCAGTGTTCTCTGCCAATTAGGACTTGTACTTCCTCACTGACTGGAATACAGATACAGCTTTTTGTAATTTTTTTAAAACCCAAGGAAACCATCCCCAAATCCAGTGGAATTTAAAAAAACTTAATGACGCTTTTCAAATAGAAAGATAAGCTTGTTACAGAAGGCTAAGTTGCAGAAGATACCTATTAGAGATTCACCTCCTATAACACTCCCTTGCAAAGACCAGAGTATCCAGAAACACGTATCAGACATTAAAACTGCTGTTCCAGCTGATCTCCACCAAGGGCCAAGATTCCCTCTCTTTTATTTCTAATCTATGTAATGAGATTCTTCACATAAGTCCTGCAGCTAGGAGCAACTAATTAGGTCAAATTAGCAGGACATATATTACTGGATCTATTTTGAGTTTAAATCCTCAAGATGGAGCTACCTTCCTCTTTAGGGTAACTACTACTGGGTGTTAAAAGTAAAAAAGACAACATTATGTTGTTGTGTGTTTACTTTTCCTTTAGTCAGAGCATTTGCTCAACATTAAGACAGATTTCCGGTGGCTCTCAATGCTATGTTTATTTTCATATCACCTGTGTTCCCCTTTTTTTCCTAAACAATTTGCATAAGCCTGCATAATGCTACTTAGCTTATGCTACTGCTACTAAATATAGATGAACTGGAAATTCAGCTTAGTAAAGCAACTTAATTATTTTCTTGTTCCTTTCTTTCTTCCTGCCTACACACTGTGCATGTGTTAGTGTGCATGAAGGTGTGAAAGAGAGATTGTATACTCAAAAGGAATTTTAAGTGATAAGTGTTATTATTCTTATTAATTATTGGGGGAAACAAAATTTTCTAAATTGATGCAAAAGTAGGAACCAAAAGAACAATCCCAAATATCACAAAGATTCCACTATATGTGTATATACTTGTGCGTGTGCATGTGTGTGTATTTGTAAATGAGAAGCAGGATTTTTTTTTCCTTTTTCAAAAAAGAGACAAAAAAAGGAAATATTTTACATTTTCCTTGTGAGACAAGTTTAGTTATGTAGTCAAGTCAGGTGCTGGTGTTATTGACATTATATCTCATACATTTCATACAGTCTTCTTTTGGATTTTTGTGTTATTTACTTGCTTAACAATCTGTTTGGTTACCAGTCAAGTTTATATTTGAAAATTAGGTTGTTTCCTTAAAAACCTAGAGGTGAAATAAAAAGCTTCATTGAATAGGGAATATCTCTAGTTGGATGGGACTCACAAGGAAATTAAAACAATACTTATATTTTAGTTAAAAGTAGACTTTTTCTCACAACGTTTGTTTGCAAAAATTGTAAAAAAATACAGCAGTTCAAATATAGGTCTGCTTGCGTAAAAAAGTTAATTTTATATTTAATTGAGTTATTTTTGTAGCATCTTAGCAGTTAATCCCTGAGAATGCTTCCTCTCCTCAGCTCTGTTAGCACTTTAAAGCAGAGAGAGGCAGTACTCTAAGGAGAGCTTAACAGTGTTTTCAACTCTAGACTGAGTAGTACAAGCCTGACTACATCTATTATAGATTGGGTCTTATCCTATTGTCTGAAATACATCTCACTTCTCTAAACATGGTTAAGTGCTATTTTTCTTCCCCTAATCCTGTTAAGTAAGTCAATGGGTAGTCTGGACAGTTTAAGTATTCCATTTAAGTGGGAGAAAGGTCCCTGCAAGATTACTGAGAAGGTATCAGGGGATGCTAAAGTAAATGCAGTTTTCCAAAGGATTTCCTAAAGGTTTTCCAAAGGATTTTAGGGAAGGCAAGTCAATGCTACCATTAAAATAAAAAAATCTCTAGGAATTTCCAACTACCATTGCAGTAATAAAACTTGTGGGTTTTTTTGCAAGTAGGTTTTACCGTTTTTTCCAGCACTGACATACTCTCTTAGCCTCACACCAAACTGACTGAAGATGAAAGCTAGTGGGAAACTTCCACTTCCTTTAGCCCCAGGTGCTTCTCCTCAGTGCCCAGTGATGAATGGCCTCATGGTACCCAGCTCTGCTCACTGCACTGCCTAAGAAAAGAATTCCCTGGTTTCAGTGGTAACTTATCCTACAAGGCTGAATCCAGAGGTTAAGGAAGCTGACTGGACATTTTCCATCAACTGTGGGGAAAAAACCCTATAGGATTTTATGCCTAGCTCGTAAGTTTTGGGCCTTTGCATTCAAGGTATATTTGTGACTGATGGACCTTTTCGGTGAGATTTGCCCCTGCAGTGAGCAAGGTGCTTGCAGAGGTCAGTGCATCCAAAGACAGATTTAGCCACCAAGGAAACGTTGAAGAGAAATACTCTATTGATTCAGAAAAAATTCTCACTTGCAGGTTTTGGGGTTTTTTCTGCAAGAGCACTGGGGGAATTTTTCCTAGCACCTGATGGGGAGAAGTAGCAGCAATAATCCAAAAAGTGATTATGGCACTATCTGAGAATGTAAGTAACTCAACTACCATCCCTGAGGGTACAGAGATTTCATGCACCATCTCACAAACAGTATATGCTGGGGACTTCCAAGCTGGAAAGCAGCTTGGCAGAAATGGGCCTGGGAGTCCTGGTGGACACCAAGCTGTCCATAAGCCAGTTATATGGACGTACGGCAAAGGTGACTAATAGTTTCCTGGAATGCACTGGAAAAACGTCTGTCAGTAGTTCAAGGGAGGTGATCCTTTCCCTCTTCTTAGCACTGGTGAGGTCTCATCTGGACACCTCTGTCCAGTTCTGGGCTCCATAGTACAAGAGAGACACGGATGTATGGAAGAGAGTCCAGTGAAGTCCACAAAGATAGTTAAGGGACTGTGAGGAAAGGCTGAGAGACCTGGGATTGTTCAGCCTTGAGAAGAGAAGGCTCCAGGGGCATCTTATCAATGTCTATAAATACCTGAAGGGAGGGTGCAAAGAAGAGGGAGTCAGGCTCTTTCCAGTGGTGCCCACTCAAAGGACTAGAGTCAATGGACATAAACTGAAACACAACAGGTTTCCTCTGAACATCAGGAAACACTTTTTTTACTGTGAGTGTGACTCACCACTGGCACATGTTACCCAGGGAGATGGTGACATCTCTGTCCTTGGAGATATTAAAAAGCCATGTAGACATAGTCCTGGATAACCGGGTCTAGGTGGCCCTGCTTCACAGGCAGGTGGGACTATATGACCTACACAATTCCCTTCCAATCTCAACCTTCTGTGATACTGCAATTCTGTGAAATATGTAGGGAAGGGACTGTTAATCACTTTGGTGCAACCCCATTCCAAGTGGTAGGCTATTGGTATGTGCAAGAAGTGTCTCCTACATTTTCTACATCATATTAAAAAAAAATCAGTCTGTTAAAGAAAAAGCAGACTTGACAATGCAAAATCTGCCCTAAAAATATAACTAATGATTGTAAAATACAGAAGTACAGCTGCATTTTCTAATACACCTGATCCTGCAGGGTTATCTGTATTACAAGCTTCTCATGACATTACAGGACAACTAAAGGACCAATTACTTTAAAGGTACTAGCCATTCATATCCATAGCTTCAGTGACAGAAAAAACCCTCAACTGTGTCAAAACTAGTATTCTCAGAACTGGTGGTTTGGAGAAAACTGGTGAAACCCCCATATCCCTTAAAAGAAAAAGAAAAGAGGTATGGAAATGCCAAAAGAAAAGAGGTATGGAAATATTATTTTAGGACTCCAAGTTCACACATCAGTTGAATAGGAGATTTGAAGACTGTAAGTTGTGTTTAGGTAAATTTGGTTGCCAAATCACTCACAGGATCTGACCTAGAGTGTGAAAATTTGTGCTCATTAGCAGAGAAATAATAGAACTGAGCACTATCTGCACAAATTTTGAAATACCCTGCCTAGAATGCAATCCATAGCATAGCTTTCAAAAGTTTTCATGTGTAATGATCTGATTTTGTAGTCTTTGCATTTTACACAGAAGTGAGTATTATTTCTCTTTTAAATATATTGTGATGTAGCACTTGTAGATTTTCAATGTTACTCCTCCCCCATCTTTATTCATCCATCCCCACAGTTAATCTAACAAAACAATTAAAATAAATGAAATGTGAGTATTAGATTCCTTCACCATGTCTGAACATTTTTTTGGTTCACTAACATCCTTGTTTTTACCTCATATTAGTGTGCCTATAATTTCAGCAAATTTTTTCACAGACTCCTTTATAAGTAATGTTTCTTTTCACCTTTGACAGTATTTCAATTACAGAGTAGATGAAATGCCCTTCTAAAATTTCAGTATTTGAAATGGATCAATGTGGCTTTTGAACAGATTTGCAAAACCTATTTATCATAAAGGAGAACTTTTTTAACCTAAGGAGTTTTGTGCATATATTTATGATAATGAGTACAAGCTATTATACTTATAATACAAAGCAGATCAGCTGGTATTATTTTCATAAATATTTAAAAGCTAGCACACCTACAGTGTAGGCTAGGAGTATTGTAGTAGAGTAGAGTCATTAAAAAGTTAGCAGGTTAAACTCAGGTTTAAAGACCATTAGAATAAAAATCTGCTCCTTTTTTCTTCTCTGCATTTTAAACATAATTTAACCAGAACAGCTTAGTCACTTGCAGTTTGCAACAAGTTCTTCTGACACAGTGTAGACACAATTTATGTGAGGATTCACACATACTATATGTGCCAGGAGACTGCAATCAAGGTGCATTCTTGAACATGGCTTTGATCAAACTGATCTTGCTGAACCATGCCGGGGGGTAGATTATCTTTGAAAGTCTCTTCCAACCCAAACTATTTTATGACTTCTTGATTGTATGTTCCAGCTGATGATTCTAATAAGAAAATATCAGACTTGGTATCCTGTGTCCCAAGGTGAGAACAACAGGCATAACTGGGATACTGAACCATGGCAGAATTTGTGGAGGGAAATGTAAAACATACATAGAAACTAGTAGATTTCTCCAAAAGCACTTATATTTCTATTTGTCCTTTGCTCTTCCTGTTTTCTTGTGTTCATAAAGTTCATGTGGCTAGATTCATCATAAAATTTAATTTTACCTGAATCAAGAAAACAGAAGTTAAGGAGCCTTCTGTTGCCTTTTTAGATGTCTCCATTTATTGCACACTTAACTCCATAGCCTTGGACAGGAACAGAAAAACACATTTAAATAACAAAGATATGACTTGTCAATAAAGGGAACAAAACCCTTTTCCTACCTTCTGCTTTGGTATCATTGCTGTCTGTTATAGGAAACTAGAATAGTCTACTGGGAGCATTTACCAGAGGAACAACCTTATGTATATTTAATGTGGTTGCTAAATGGTATTGTGCTTACCATTTGTGAACCACTGAAGCTCGCATATGTTTCTTGTAGCTGGGTTTGGGACCCAAAGGTTTATTTTAATGGCCCATTAAACTTCCACCTGGCTATTTTGTTGCTTACACTAATTTGTCTGTAGCTTCATTAGTAGATTTTTTAAGGCAGGTAGAAGCATATATTCCTTTCCATGATCCAGCTTGAGAGACTGCACCTGTCATCCGCATAAAATACACAAGGGACTCATAACAATAACCAACTAGTTTAAAGTGGTGAAAAGGTGGAATTCTTTTACTTCTTAGCATCTACATTCAGAACTGATGAAACATAAAGGATAACAAAACATCATAGCTTTATAAGAATGATGTGAAGTTTGAAATGCAGCAATAATGATTTTTATTTTTCAGTCTTGGCAAAAATGACATAGAATGTTATTTACTCATACAAAAATGTAAGCCTTAAACTATGGCATTATTGCAGATATTATTCTTTAGGATTAATTATTGTACTTTACTAATACCAAAATTAACACCATCGATTCATAGAATTATAAAATGGTTTGGGTTGGAACGGACTTTTAATCTAGTCCAGTCCTCCTGCTGCAGTGAGCAGGGGCATCTTCTGCTATATCAGGTTGCTCACAGCCCCACCCAACCTGAATGTTTCAAGGGATGTGACATCTATCAATTGTCGGGGAAACCTGTTCCTGTGTTTCAGCACTCTCATTGAAAAAAATGTCAACCATAAGCATGTTTACAAAATCCTTTTTGAAATCCCAAATCAGTCTTATTTTCAGTCTATTTAACCACATATTTTCACCCTTTGTACTTCTGCTTGGTAATGAGTAGCATCCTGCAAGACTGCACTTATGACTACACAGGTGCTCGTTGTCAAGCCATCCAGTCTTGATGTATCAGAAGTACAAATTGGTGAAATAACTATATAACAGTTGAAAATGACACTGACTTGAGTTAGTAGTTACAGATAACTTTCCTGTTTATTGCACTGCATAAGGTTACATCTCATCTAAAAATACTACTTTTCAACTAACAGTGAATGACCCATAAATATGAAGAAAGAAGTGTAGCAATGTATGTAGCACCAACAGTGCGCTTAGTACTTAAGCAGTATGGTGGATCTTCAAAACAAAGGTTTTAAAGCCTACATAAGCAAAATTGAACAACAGGATTTTTGAAAGTGGTCTAATTCAACCTCTTTCTTTCTTGTTCTTGCTCAGCCCTCACCAAGTCTAACCTTTCCCTTCAGTGAAGATTTATTTGCAATATGTGAAAATTGCTTATCTCTTCTACTTTAACCCTCATCTATTTACCTTTTTTCTATTTCTAGTTTATGAGTACTACTTTGAGAAAGATTCTTCTCTGTTCACACAACTGGTACACCTCTAAAAGCCTTTTTAAAGATCAACATTTCAGTAGCTTTTGAACTGAAAGACTGTCAGTATTATTGACATAAACACATGGACAGAAATAGTTGTGCTAACACCCGTGTCAGAAAAGAATGCACTGAATTTTTCATTTTCAACTCCACATAAACCCCCATCTTTGTGGTTTATCCCTGTTCTGCCATTTTGATACAGAAGAATGTACTTGCAAAAGTTTAGTTATCTTTAGAGAGACGAGAAAGGCCCTCATCCTTTGAGCAACAAGCGGCTTGCTAAGGAATTATGAAATAACTCAATTATCTGCACTACTAAGCAAACCAGCAACCAATACAGCCTAATGTACAGGTGGACAATGTTCAAGGCATAAAACATGCACAATTTATGCAAAACTTGAATTTCCATGAAACTGTAAAGAAGTTAGGAAGAACAGGAAGATTTCTTTACAAATATTTTCAGTAGTTTAGAAAGATCCGTAGAAAGATCTAAAGAAGTTGGCAGGCCAATACCTTCTCAAGTGAATCCAGAACATCAGAAGGATGCACATGAGGAAGCTGACCAAAAGGTTTCCAAATTAGGGAAGAATTTATACACAAAGACTGAGTAGTTTTGAAAGATATGAAAAGCACAGTTAACAACTTGAAGTCATTGGAAAAATATCTCTCAGCTGGGATAACAATTGGTTTGAAATTGAAAGCAGAAAAGAGTTCTGCTGAAAACAAAGGTATTGTAAGGAAAATGGCTTTGTAAAATATGTATGAAGCCATGGAACAAGATGGGGCACTAGTGACTTTCAGGCCATACATTTAACTAACTGTTTCTCTCATCAGATTTTTATTTGGAAACAGAAAGACTCCACCCACACCTACACAGATGCTACTTAGCTATCAAAAGACTTACTCACAATAAACGAACTCATAGGATAGAATTTTGACAAAGGTAATTCTGGATAAAGAAAAAGTATTTTTATATACAAAAAAATATATCTATATAAACTGGACGATCCTATTTGTGCAATATGCTAAAGGTTGATAGATGAAATTCTAAGGAATTTCTGACTTTTGAAAGAATTTGAATACATACTTGGAGCCAAATTTATTCCCAAAGCAGACAGCCCCATCACTGAAAGTATTTTAATTATAATTTTTAACTAAAGCAGACTTCAGCTACATGATAAGTAGCATTCAGGAGTGACTGCTGGTCAGTACATTGTGGAATTTGAAGAAGCAAGAAGCAAAACGTGTATTTTGTTTCAAATACCTAAATACAGTTTTTGTATTGCTTACAAGGACATAAGCAAAGATTTCTTTAGGAAATAAAAACCAAATCGCCACACAATCACCACACATCAGAAACAAAAAATCCATTGTCTCAGTAAATATAATTTGGTCTTTCTTTTCATAACCCCATGAAAAAAACCCTAACTTTTGGTTGCTCTAGTACCTTCACATTCAGAATTGACTTCATTCTGTTACAGAGGGTAACTTGGTCAAAGTCAAAGAGCTGAGTCATCTCCTCTGTTTGAATTGCCTTTCCTGTCAATACAGTACTCTTTCCTCATAATAAAGTTTACTTGTCCATCTTTTAAATAGCTTGAATATTCCACCTCATCTTTTCACTGACTCAAGAAAAAGACAGGCAGAATACTCCGGGCTTAAAGCTCACCTGCATATCAAAGCAGAGACATTTCACTCCTTGATATGCCCAGTCATCCCTTGGTGATGGTGGCTAAATATCTGGTGCGTACTGATGTTTTTTCTTCCTTCCCCCTCCTAGAAGCCGTCTATACTGTAGCTATGATGACAACACAGTCATAGAAAAAATATTACCTGTTGATATTTCACATGTGTGAATGTGTGTGTTATACATTTAAAAATTACTGGGTTTGGACTTTGAAAGAGTAGGGAACACTGGAACTGCAAAGGTAGCAAACACAGAAAACAACCAGGAAGGGTGTTATAAATAACCAAAGTATATTTGCCACATGTGCTAAAAAAAGAAAACACCACCTGTGATAAAGGAATATGAGTGTCCCAATTAGTAAAGCAAAAAATTACTTTGCTGCATATTATCTGAGGCACCTGTGTTTCAGAAAGGCATTTCTTTACAGGAAAAAGTATAATAGATGGAAATTAGCAGATATAAATCACAATTAAGTGCATTGAGTTTTCCCTGGATTTGAAGTGGTGGTTGCAGAGTAAGGCTCTAGTGATACCAGTTTTACTTTTCTTTGAAGGATTTTGACCAACAAAAAAATAGACTGTAAAGGAAAAAATACAAAGATAAAAGTCATCAACATGCTGTTTGTTTTATAGCTGCTAAAACAATGCTCCAGAGCCTAATAGCAGCAGGCAGGGTCTATAAATCTTATCACATATAATGAAAAGCAAGAATATAAAGAGAGATGTGAGCAAGTGGTTAGAGTAAGCTTAGGTCATACATACTAAAGTGTACTTTTAATAATGCTATCTAAATGTTCCAACAGTATTTGCTCCTTCAGTTGCCCCTTATCAGTTTGCAAAAGCTGGTAAATGTGTAAGGGGATATTCCGTTAAACCATTGATTTTGTAAAAAAATAAGAAAAAAAGGGAAGAAAAAGGGATTTCAGATAACCTGCCTTCCTTTTTTCCATGTTTATGCAGCTTAGAGTCAAGTACTGATAGTGAAATTAATGAACCCATGCCGGATTAAATCTTCCACTCAAGCCTGGTCTCATCATGGGCATTTGCTATGTGAATGAGGAAAGACTTAGAAAATATGGTCTTTTTCATGTACTGAAGAAACAGAACTACAGGGAACTAAAGCAAATGCATCGTTTTTTAAAAACACTGTTAATACCATTACTTTGCTCTCTATTCTTCTGATTGAAGAATTTCTTAAGTTACAGTCTTATAATTGCGATGATTTGGCACTTTCTTCCTTAGAAACTCAGCTTAAGAAAACAGGAATAAACTGAAAAATATCTATCATGCTTTTAAAAATCCAGTGCTCTGAAAGGTAAATAAATCTTCTCCTAATATGGATAAACTAAAACACTGGGAAGAGGAATGGCTTTCCCAATAGCACCTGTTAAGTGTTGGAAAACCTGTGAATAAAAGAAATCTTACAATCCTGTCCTCCAAGTCACCTTACACAGGGAAATCCTTTACTTAATTTATACCAAGGATGTCGTTTACTTCAATTAAAGTTTTGGATATAGGGAAATGATTTTTAAAATTCATCTGTGATTTCACAGGTAGTGGTGGGCCACTCTTTCTCTGCATTCCTCCAATATTAGAACTGTACATATTCAGACTGCGACAACCACTCACCCTGTTATCTCAGCTTGCATATCTATATCACTTTCCTAGTTTCCAGAAATGCTTCCTGTTTCTATTAATTCATATGCACCCATACCTTTGCCAGAAGCAGTCATCTAGAAACTATGTTTATAGGTAGGACAATACAGACAAAGGGGTTTAGATCTATGCTGGGGTGTATCATAGATAAGCAGAATAATGTGCAACATGATTTATGCCACTTTTACTGTATGCTTTCATAAAGGTACTATGAGATATTCAGTGAAAGGATAGAAAAATTAGAGTTCATGAATCTTTGGACTCTTCTTTGATATAATGACAATTCTTAAAATGTGCTCACTGACATTTATTACCAGCAATAAAGAAATGGTTTTGCTTATTTTTTTTGTATATGCATATATTAAATGAAAACTACCACAGAGATGTGTCCATGCCTATTAATCTCACATCCAAAACTTCAGACAACAAAGCAGCCTCTATTTAAAACAGCAGCTTCTTTTCCTTTGGCACAGATCTCATTATGCTATTATTTTATCTATAATTAGATGTATTAAGAGCTGACATACTGGTTGGATTTTTCTTCATGAACTTACCAGAATATAAAAGACTGACAGTTTTCACATATATGTCTGCTGGCACTGAAGAATGAAATCTTTCCTCTGCTCACAACTATTTACTTTTGGTGGTACTTTGAAGGTTTGTCTGTTCAGAGTACAACTGGAATGTTGTGCTGGTCTTGCTGAAGACAAGGAGACTTCTGCCACTTCCCAAGATGACATGATTTTGCACCCATGTCTTGGTTTGAGACAATTTAAAAGGTAGACACCCTGGAATGGGTTGTCTGCCCCTATGGCATTAACCAAGACATTTCCACCAATAAGGAATGAATATGAGTAGATACAAGTGAAACAGTAAGTGTACTGACAAGCAAAAGACCAACAGGCAAACATAGCAGCAAACAATTACTAGATACAAAATTGCTAATCTGTCAAACACCTCATGGGAATAAAGAGACCCAAAATGGTGAGATAATCTCTTCCCCACACAAGAGGGTGCTCCACAGCCAAACGTGTGGCTCAGAAGACCAAGCCAAGGCATCTGCCTTCTTCCCCCCAGCCCTTATCTGTCTGGTGGCTGGAGCTCTGACTGGTATTGTCCAGATCAAGTGCCTACAACTCATGGAGGATTTCACCTTCCTCACAGCTGGTGACAATGGAAGCAGTCAGCTGGAGCATCTCAGACTCGATTCATTTCATGCTTTGTCCAGGCCTTGGTGGAATGGAGCAACTCAGACTGGAGCAGAGCCACCCCACCCTCCCTGTTGTGGCAGTCCCTGAAGACAGGCAGTGTGGAATTCACCTCAAAGCAGTCCAAAACACAAGTGAGGAACAACAGAGAAGGGGAAAAAAAACTAAAGCAGAGTGTCTCCCTTGAGCGACAACCACCAGGCGAGACAGAGAGTTCAGTTCCAGTGCTTCCATCCTTTAAAAGGACCACAGTAACCCTTCACCTACCCCGAGATCCCCATTCCATTTTCCAGCTACAGGGTCTTAAAAAGACAGTAACAATTTTGGGCACAGATAGATATGTAGTACAGTAACATTTTGGATTACCCACAACAACCCACAGTCTTCTTAGAAACTTCCTCTAAGATGCTAAGGCCAAACCAGAAAAAAAGGACTTCATTGGCTGACATGCTAATATGTAGTAAACTGGACAAATAAGACTTTATTAAACCTTAATCTCCAATGCATTAAATCTGAGTCTGTCTGACAAAGAAATACTATTACAATCAAAAGGAAGCTTTGTTGTCAGAAGAAAATCAATACACTAACTTGCCCACTTTACTGAAAGTAACTTCCTAAGCTGCATTTTGTGGGATTACAGAGTGTATACAGAAAAAATTACAAGTCAATGGCCATTTTGACTCACTGACATGACTACATTTGCACTGTCTGGCACATATCCACATTAAAAAATCTGGCATATATTCTAAAGTGAATCAATAAAAGGGAATCTCATTCAGAATGTTATGATCTCCATAATTTTAACATTTTATCTTGAAAATGGACCTTTAAAATATGTCAGTGACATCAGGACAGAACAGAATTATCATAGTCCAAATTTGGATGTCAAAACTGCAATCTTCATTTCTCTTTTCATTTTCATTAATGAAAACCTCAAGTTCTGAATCTTAAAATGGTTCCCATTTTGCCAGACCAATCTTATTGGAGCAGAGAGACACATCTTGTTCCACATCAGACTAAAGCAACAACAGAAAACTCTGCAAAGATTTCAATTAATTGACTACTGACATAGCTACAAGTGTTGATGGTGTCCCTAATGAGATGGAGCTACAGGAATTCATCTGATGATGCAGAGTTGAGCAGCAGGTTGGAGGAGACCAATAAAATATCCTACAGCTCATCTCTAAAAAGGATGATCAGAAAATCAGAAGGTAAAAAGGTCAAAGTTGAATTTTCTGATGGCAACTGATGTTCTCCTTCCATAGCAGATCCACAATGCTTCCTTTTCTTTCAGCGTCATTTGAACAGAAGAACATTTCATTTCCTGTACCTTGAAGTGGTGAGACAGATGAAGTTCCTTAAGGAAATTTCATGACTTTGAGAGACAGTGACAGACAGGCATAAATAAAAAAGACTAGGAGTTGCAATTGCACCACTGATTTTCTTTATCCTTATGACATTAAAATGCTTTTGTGTTCAGAATATGGATAATTTCTCAGGTGGACTGTATCTAAAGCCTTATCTATAGGTTATGCCTATGCTATTCTCTTCTTATGTACACACAACTGCAAACACAAGAAGTCTGTGGACAGGCTAGCTGGGAGTGTCTGTAGACAACTAAGGACAAATTAGGTCAGGTTACAGGTTTGCTACTGCAAATCATTGAAAAGAATTACTACAAAGCAATTCAAGCTCAGGCATCCACAAGTGGGAATCAGGTTTAGTAACCAAGGTAAGTTTTCTGGTCGTGGAGGTGAAGTTTCCAATCAGTCTCTTCTGTATCTTACTTACTTACCTCTAGCTTCCCAGAGCTTTCCTACTTGCTCCAGTATCTCTTGTCTAGAAGTGTTTCTTTAATATTTCTCAAACAACTCCTTTGATCTCTTTTACTCTCTAATACCTGCATTTATATTGCTGTTTGTCCTTCACTATGATCCAAGAACAGAATTCTGTTAGAATACTTATCATCATTATTATTTGTGGATATTTTGTAAATGTCCCCATTTGTTTGCAATTTGGTTTTGTTCTGGACATAAGGCTACATGCTTGCTTTATTTCTAAGGACATAAAAAATTTGCCTTTTGCTGGCTAATAGAACAGATGTCATTTTCCCACACACTGATTAGCAGCACTCATCACATTCTGCAGAATCAAAGGCACTGTAAAATCTCTTTGACTTTGGGCTTTATTCTCCATAGCACAGGTGCAGTTTAGGGGGGTTTGTGTTGGGGGTTTTTCCCCTGGGAAGAAGGGGCCATATGTGTCTGCTTGATTTTGATTTGTCCTGAAGCATTATTAACTTTGTGTTTCCTGATGATGGCAACATCAAGGCTACAGAGTTTGTCTTCACTGACACAGTGGAGAGGTGAACCTAGACTGAAATGGTATCTGTAACAAATGACATGTTGCTATCGACCATATAGTTAGCATTTCAATTGTAGAGAACAGAAATCAAGATAAGGAAGAATTTAATCCAGTGTCTACTGTGGTCAGAGGTATCAGAGTAGAAGCTACACTAACTCTATTTAACTCAACCACAGACATGGTCAGGAATCATAGAATGCCTTGAGTTGGAAGAGACCTTAAAGATCATCTAGTTCCAACCCCTCTGCCATGGGCAGGGACACCTTTCACTAAACCAGGCCCATCCAATGTGGCCTTGAATACTTCCAGGGATGGGACATGGACAATTTCTCTGGGCAACTTGTTGTAGTGCCTCACCAACCTCACAGGGAAGAATTTCCTCTTAACATCTAATCTGAACCTACTCTCAGTTTGGAGCCATTCTCCCTTGTTCTGTCACTACATGCTCTTGCAAATTGTCTTTCTCCATCTTTCTTGCAGGCTCCCTTCAGGTACTGGAAGGCCCCAATTAAGTCAACCCAAAGCTTTCTCTTCTCCACGCTGAACAATCTCAATTCTCTGTCTTTCCTCAGGAAAGGTGCTTCAAACCTCTAATCAACCTGGTGGTCCTTCTCTGGACTTACTCCAACAGGTTTTTGTGCTTCCTGTGCTGGCAACCCCAGATCTGGATGCAGCACTGCAGGTGGGATCTCACCAGAGCAGAGTGGGTGATTCACCTCCTTCACCTTGTGCCTATGCTGCTTTTGACGCAGCCCAAGACACATGGCTTTCTGGGCTGTGAGTGCATGTTGCCACCTCATATTCAATATTTCATCCTCCAGCACCCCCAAGGCCTTCTCAGCAGGGCTGCTCTTGATCTGCTCATCTCCCAGCCTGCACTGATAGTGGGAGTTGCCCCAACCCTGGTGCAACACCTTGCACTTGGTCATGGTTAAACCTCATGAAATTCCCATGGGCCCACTTCTCAAATTTGTCCAGGTGCATCTGGATGGCATCCCATCCTTCAGGTGTGACAACTGCACAACTCAGCTTGGTGTCACCTTCAGACTTGCTGAAGGTGAAGTCAATTCCTTTGTCTATATCATCAATGAAGATATTAAATAACACTGGTTCCAATACAGACCCCAGAGGGACACCTCTAGTCACCAATGTCCATTAAGACTCTGACTACTACCCTCTGGATGTGTCCATACAGAAGATTTCTTAGCCATTTGACAGTCTACTCATCAAATCCATCTCTATCCCAGTTAGAGAGAAGGATGTTGTCAGGGGCTGTGTCGAGGCTTTACAGAAGTCCAGATAAATGATACTTGTAACCTTTCGTCCAGGGTACAGAGAAAGGGGGGTGGAGTTTTCAGTGCTGTTTATACAATTCCATTTTACATCACAGTCATTGGCGTGGTTTTGGCAGGGCAAATGGCATGACCACATATGGACATGGGGCCATTTTGTCTGGCTCACTTCTGTGAAGGGATCTGTGGACATGGCACCCCATGTCTAGTCGTATTTTCCACCCATTTGCCATCCCTCTAGGATGTTTTCGCAGGACATGGGGCTGAGAAGAGGCAGCAGGGCTGCTCCTGAGGCATGGTGCTGAAGCTCTAAGAGGTAGCCAAGACCAGTGGGGCTGGGGGTGCAGTTTTTCAGTTTCCAGTTGGACCATTTCCCCACACCTCAAGGACCTGGAGCAACAGTGCCAATACTAACCAGCTGAGCAGAAAACAAAGTCCAGCAGGGTAGCACCAAATTCCTCAGGGAGAGACACATCCCTTCCTATCCTCACCACCACTGCCACAAAGAAGGAGCAGGAAAACCACCACTGCAGGTAAGCAGCTGCTCCAGGCAGCACTGGCACCCCCATCTGCTATTGGAATCATTTCATAAGCCCCTGCCATCCCATTTTTGTTCAGGGGAGAGGCCACATGGGTTGTCCTGAAGTAGCAGACATCTTGTCTTTTGTTCCAGGAGGACCACTTGATAACTTGCTTGTGTTGATTAAACCATTCCCTCTTTTTTACATTTTTTCTTTTTACTGTTGTGTTTATTGGTATTTTATTTTTATTTTTCAGTAAAATTGTGGCTACAACTTTTTTAATCTCTCATAGTTTTGTTTTTGTTCTTTTTTTTTCCCTCCACTGCTCCGAGGGAGGGAGGAGGGAGGGATGAATGCAGCCTTGGCCTTTTCCTCACTGTAAAACCATCATACTATTCCCTTGTCTACTGATGTAGTCACTCCATCATAGAAGGCCCCTAGTTTGGTCAGGCAGGACTTGCCCATGGTGAAATTGTTCTGTCTGTCCTGAATAGCCTCATTGTTTTACATGTGCCTTAGTATGGCTTCTAGGACGATCTTTTCCATCATGTTCCCAGGCACAGAGGTGAGGCTGAGAGATCAATTATTCCCAGGGTTGTCCTTTCTACCCTTTTTAAAGATGGGTATAGTGTTTCCCTTTTTCCAGTCACATGGAAAAAGTCACCTGACTGCCATGACTTTTCAAATGTCATGGAGAGTGGCTTGGCATCTGCATTAGCTCATTCCCTCAGGACTCTGGGATGCATCTCATCAACTCTGAGCTGCATCTCATTGTTAAGAATACACAATTCTCGTAGAAGTATGCATCGTCAAGAGTATGCATTTGAGAATATTGGAAACACTAAGGAACCAGATTAATCAGCAGTCAGAGATATTTTTTCCTGCAAGAGCAGGTTACACTCTGTTTAAGCATCAGAAACACTCTGTTCACCCTTAACATGCTTGGAATGAGTTTCGTAGGCGGATCCTTATGGCAAGGGTGACATTTTCACTTGGAAAAAAATTTGATATGACAATAAATTAAAGTACTCGGAAAGGCTTTAATCTAATTTCCTAGTCAAGATACCGTATCATCCTTATATCTTTAGGCACATGCTACTTAACATAACAGTCTATCACACAGAAAATGTGGAGCAATGTTTCTGAGTATGAAGAATGATTTGTCTTCTGACAAGAGCCATGAAGACAGCAATATTCCTCAATGAGACCCAGTGAAAAGTGATATATAAGACAGAGTAGGAAATCCAAGTCTTTCTCATACTGTCTTTGGAGAGTTAGGAAAAAATAAGAAAAAATAATAAGTAAGGAAAGTATTTCATTTACAGGTTACAGTGGTGAAAAGAACAGTTACCCAAGACCAACAGAATAAAACCCAAGGATAAGGATGATTCAAAGTGAAAGTGTGGTTAGGACAAAGCGTCAAAACACTGAAAGCCTGATTCTCAGTTTGGGAATGGGAGGAAAATAAGTTGAAGAGAAGGTCTGAGGAAGTTTAGTCCTGAGGTTTCCTTTTCAGTATATGCTGTTAAAAATTGTGAGATGTTTTGCTAGTCATGCATAAGCTGCACAGAAGATACAGCTATTGGCCAGAATAAAAACCCAGACAGTTTCTGTGATGCTGAAAATTTTGTCAGAACTGTCCCTTATTGGCAAAGTTTCTCTTTCCATCAATTCCCCCATCTTTAAAAGCAGACTCTCTAATGCATCTCAGTTGACTCCCTGTGGCTAGCACAGGTCTTTCCCATGAGAATTTTTTCCTGTGTTTTATAAACAAAGATAAAGTTTGGATGTTATTAAAACAGTGTCTCGAGATTTGGACAGTTCAGGCCTGGCCAATCAGGCCTAGGGGGAGGTTTCTGGCTGACCGATCTGAGTGACCTCTGAAAAATCTATATAAGTTGGAATTAAATAACAAAAGCTCTCTTTTATGCCACGCTGAGAATCCAGGTCTTTTTCTCTGCTAGCGGCTCAACAGTGACAACTCCCCACTAGTCAAATTCCTTCTCTAGTGCTCAAAATTTGAAGAAATTACACATAATTTTACTCAGTTAGGAGTTAAACCTGGTGCAGGCCAACACACAAAATCATCAAGCAAAATTCAGCTCTTCCACATCTCACCCATTCCCCCAGGAGACAATTCTTGCATCCTTGTAATCAGCGTATATTTCAGAAGAAGATAAAAACCAACCAGTCTAGCTCATTGGCATCTCTAATCTACTGTGACAGCACAAGCCAAGCAGACATTGGCAATATCTATTCACTCAGAAAGCTCTGGAAAAAAGGTTATGGAGGGGAAGAGAATTTAAGAAGGGAAATTCTTCCTAACATAGTATTAGGTACTTCTCCTTTTTTGCTCAGCACAGTCAAATGTGTTAACATATCACTAAAATATGTTTTCTTTTGAATAATGAATACCTTTCTCTCAGCTTCTGGCCTCGAAAACTGGGTTCATTATATGCAAAGCATCTTTCCAGTGACTGGCACCTGTATAATGCATTCCAGCATGTCTGTTTGGTGCAGCAATGATTGTCAGTGGTGACTCACATGAAGGAATCCACTGGGACCCTGCCAACACTGCTACATTAACCCTTGATTAACAGCTGCACTTCACAGTCTGGCTACACTTGGGTTCTACAGAGCAATACTGTATGCTAATAAAATATACCTAGGAGCCATCTGCTTGAAAACACAGATTATGGAGAATTCCAGCAAACAGTGGGCCAAATACTGCCTGTTTCCCTCTGATTCATCTGCTTTAAAGCTGCAATAACAAAAAATGACATAAACTTGGTTTTCCTAACAACATTTGATTAAAGTTCCCTTAACAGCAGGAATAAACCCTGTGCTGTGGCATGCAGCATGGACAGTTTAGCATGTAAAGAGAGCATAAACTTTGAATCCCAGCTATTTCTGGATACCAGAATAAGTTTGAACTGATATTCCCATGTAATTCAGTACCCTGTATTTCCTTAAATTTATAGAAAAGACTAAGATAATTCAAAACAGAAAACAGGAGCCTTCAGAGACAGAGATGTGATCCTCACTTTACTGTACACAAACCTACACTGAGCTTTTGTCACATGCACAAATCATGCCACAGATGCTCTTGTTTGACAGTATAATGTAAAATGATGGTATAGACCTGAACAAAAGATTGAGAAACAATAAAGATATGCACATATTGTTTACATATCAAAACCTTTGTTTCACAGGGGCTTGAAGTAGTTTTAATGACATGATTAATTTTAAAAGCTTTTTATTTTACCTTCTCATTATTTTGTTCTTTTTCAGTACTAAATCATATTAGTAGGTCAGTACCTTTTCTTTTTTTGGTGAATCTGATGATGTAAACCTCTGGAAGAACTACAGTGGTGTAAAGGTATTCCTCTGTTATTCAATAGTCAATAAAGCAGACTTAAAGCCAAAGGTGAAAGAACCAAAAATCCCTATTCTTGCAGTCAATGTGCATGTGAAATCATGTCATCAACACTTTCAAATATTAAACCATGACAAGCCTCATGTGAATGTGTGACCTTCACCTAATTTGTAACTAAAGCCTCATCAGTCATGCCCTGGACACAACTTGAATAGCAGTATCACACTCATGAATGCATGTATGTGTCTGTCGGATCTTCAGTTGCACCTATTAGTAGTACCAGAGATAGTCCACCATGTAAGGCATAGAAATAGATCTGAAAATGGAAGCTGAAGAGGACGAAAGTTATCACTGGCTTATAAAGACTATAGCTGGCTACCACTATAACTATTTCATTTACCATCCTGCATCTCATTCAGGTATGGGTGCCTGTGGGCAATGGCTGTTAGGTCTGCCCAAATGCCTCCTGCAAGAGGCTGGACTGGTCAGCAAGACGCATGGACACTGCATGGTGATTGGATTGCAAGGCGTGTGATTAACAGCCTCACAGCCAATACGTGGCTAGCCCACGAAATGGATGGCATAAAAAGACTTGCTCTCTGGCTAATAAAACAGATCCCTGCATACCTCCTCTAGGGAGTCTCGTGCTTTTGCTCCCCACTGCTACAGGTACCATTTGGTATTTCCATTTGTCCTGTTTTCAACTTCATCAGTGTGCTTATTTAGTATTAATTTTAATTTTTCCTAATGTGGCTTTGGGAACAAGGCTTCTGTATCAGTGTTTTTCACCTGTGTGTGCACAACCTGTAGTAATTTTGGAACATTCAACCATTTTTAATGCTCTCTGGGCTGAAAGGCTCTAACTCTATTAACTCTGTAGTTTTGGGGAAAAAGGCTCCCTGGTGCAAAGAAAGACAGTTTGTTGAAAATGTGTGATTGAGGTAAAAAAGACTCAATATAAGCCCACATTTTAGTAGACATCAAAGAATACACACAGAGAAGAAACTCAGGTAGCATGTACATCTTACGTGCACAAGCTCATTAGTACTTATAGAAGTACTCCGAGTCAGCACTGTGTTCTGAATTTCTCATTCAGAAGTTTATTAAAGTCTGCCCGTAGGTACCTTTATTAACTAAAGAGTTGTAAGACTGAAGTGGTGTTTCTTTGAGGAGACCTGTGTTCCATAAAATTATGTTGCTGGTTTCAGCTGCAGTCTTATCCCTTAATTCTTTGTAAAATTATTCCCATGTCTGTGTGTTCCCTTTTTGCCTGAACTGTTGACAAGCTTTAATTTGTTGTATCATTTTCCTGCCTTTTTTTAGCTTAATCACAGCAGTAGCTCTTTTGCAGTCTTCCAGAATTTACCAATTAATTTAAGATTTATAAAAACATTAAAGTATTTCCTCAAGAGGCTATAACTTGCATGAAAATCTGAGGCATAAGTTATGCATCATTCCCAAGTGAGCATCTTGGACAGGCATTTTGTCACTTCTTGGGATAGGTATTTTGTATCTTCTTGAACTACAAAATCATCACAACAATGTAGGTCATCCTGAAGGCCAAAAATTCACCATCCTGTTAAATTTCAAAGAGATGTCTGTGTTTTCTTCATCACTGGACCAAGACTGCTAAAGAAATTTCCATTGTTGATAATACATCAAATACCACCCCACCCACCCCCCACCCCACCCTTCACCCCAACAATTATGAGCTGTTTATGCCAGTACAATCTTCAGCAGCAGTGCTGCCAATCATAAATTCTTCCCCTCTGCCTCAAATCTGCTCCCCACCTGCTTTGTGTTCCTGGTAGGTTATTCGTAGTCTGCCTCTTATGCAAACTAGAATGCTCCATTTCCTGACACAGTATTCTGAAAGGGTTGCACTGACACAACTAGCTCAAACTCTCCATCCCTCTCAGTCAACCTTTGACAAGAGGGGGCTGAACTCAAGAAAAACACATTTGTTAACACTGACTAAAGTGCAATAGGCTGCAGCGCTAACTTCACTGCACCAATCTGTAAACATGCTCCTTGTGTTTTCTTGAACTTTAAGAGCATGCTGCTACCATATGTGTAAGAGCACAGTCTGTTCCCTGAAGGGAGCTGTTCTTTATTTTAAAAATTTTGTCCAAATTTACTCAATTACTGATAGTACAGAATTAAAAGAAAATATCCATACATAGAAAACTGCACAGTAGGAGTTTTCTGGTTGCCTTCTCCAAAACCAGGTCTTGATTTTTTTATAGAAAGAAAAGTTTGTGATATTGTCTGTAGCAGAAAGCAATAGGAGCTTGGTCACAACTATCCATTGTTTGCAGCAACCTTTCTGTTTAAGGATTCTCTTGTAAGTTTCTGTGACAGTGGTTACCTACTGAATTGGAACAAAACAGCAAAATATGGAGATCAGCTACTTTACTGCGTAGCCCAGCACACTAACTGCATAGTCTTGGAAAAGATGCCCAGAAAAAGGCAACAAGAATATTCTTTTTTTCCTATGTGTTCTTTCTTTAGTTCCTAGGTGTGATGAAGTTGAGATCTAGACCAAACACTGTAAATTGAGCTCTGATTTCATTTGTAACATAAATGTTCTACCTCAACCCACAATCAGTCACAGAAATTAAAGATGGAAGAAAAAGATGTTCTTTAAAAGCACATAATTTCTATGACATTGCTTACACTATGCTGTGTAGATATCAAATGGAACAGATTTATGAAGGGGAAAGTTCCCTTGCTTATTCCTCTCCATCAATTTCTGTGTTCCAGCTTATAGTAAAAGATGTTGTGGAGAAAATTTAAAACAGTACTTGCTGGCTGATCCAGGAAATTGTGCAAAACATAAAAGTGTTGACAGAATTATAGTGTTATCTGTATATTCCTAATTCCAGAGCTGTGGGGATTTGCCTTTCAGTTTGGACTACCTGCCATGAAAAGAGAGAAAAAACAAAGGCAAAAAATGTGCTTATCCCCCCACTTTTAAGTTTTTATAGTCAGTGTGCTATAAATCTTTCTTAAAGCTACAGTTCCTGGAGTTCAGTGACTGCATGAAAATCTTAACATTAGGGTTTATTCAAAGAAAAAACATCTATCCTTTGTAGTGTCTGTCATGGTTTGACACTGGCCAAATGCCAGGCACCCACAACAGCTGCTCACTCTCTCTCCCCTCCCACAGCTGTGCAGAGGAGAGAAAAAAAAATAAAGGGGTCATGAACCAAGATAAGGACCAGGAGAAAACACTCCAACTTTAGAGTTCAACTTAAGAGTTACAAAGTGAATATATTACCAGCAGAATCAGAGGAGGATAATGAGGAGTAAAATAAGCCCTCAAAGACACCTTTTTCCCCCAACCCCTCCCTCCTTCCCACCAACAGAACAGGGAACAGGGTGTGGGGAGGTTGGTCAGTTCATCACCAAGATCTTCTGCTGCTCAGTGAGAGAAGTCCTTCCTCTGCTGCACTGTGGGGTCCCTCCCATGTGAGACAGTTCTCAGTGAACTTCTCCAGCATGATTCCAATCTCATGAGCAGCAGTCCTCCCAAAACTGCTGCAACATAAGTTCCTCCCGTGGGCAGAAAATCCTCCCAACACTGCTGCAGCATGGGTCATTCTTCCACGGGGTGCAGTCCTCCAAGGACAGAATGCTCCAGCATGGAAGCAGGGGGCCCCTCTCTCCACTGTGTTTTCCACTGGATCACAGCCTCTTCCAGGCATCCACCTGCTCCGGCGTGGGCACCCCTGCCACAGGCTGTGAGTGGATCTCTGCATCTACTGTGGGCTGTGGGGGACAGCCTGCTCCACCATGGTCATCACCTGCAGAGGCCTGCAGAGGAATTTCAACTCCAGTGCCTGGAGCACAGCCTCCCCCTCCTTCTCCACTGACCTTGGTGTCTCCATGTTGTTTCCCTCACATGTTCTCACCTCCAGTGGCATGTCCATCTTCAGAGCCATCAGAGATTGGCTCTGCTGGACATGGTGGAAGCTTCTAGGAGCTTCTCACAGAAGCCACCTCTGTGGCCCCCCTGCTGCCAAAAACCAGGCCAAGCAAATCCAACACAGTGTCAAAGGAAGTTTGCAAACCTGCTCTAAATGCTCTGCAAATTGAAGTAGGGAAATGGCAATCAAATAAACAATAACAGAAAAATAAATAAATCATAGATTTGAGTACTATTATTGAAATTCTCCAGGCTGACAACATCTCTTTCAGCTTTCTTATGTGCAAACACATGACAAGTAGTCTTTGCCTCCTTCCTTCAAGTCTATGACTGTTCAAGTGACAGTCCAATCCTGCTTCTCCTGATGGGGAGATGTAGCTACAGGCCCTGGTGTGGGCTGTGCAGTTCCTCATCCATCTCACCTTCATGGACTCAATGCCTCAATGGCTGGTGCGTGTTAGTGAGAGGCTTCAATGTGCTGGCTGACATCCTCTCCCAAGCATCCCAGCCTATCCTTCCACTCTGGCTTTCTTTTTTTTTGTTCAACATGGGAGTCAACTGCTTCGTCTTCATACAGCCATATGTACACAAAAGGGGCGTTCCAAATCAGACACTAATTCAGCCTCCAGGGTTATCAGACAATCAAGAACCAGCAATACCAGCTGCTCTGCTGCTGCTTGCTACCTGAGAAGCTGCAGAATAACCAATTCAAACCAAATGACACAGAGAGTGAATGTATTTAGTTCTGGCAGAGCCCTCAACAATCTCAGAAAAGGGCACGGAAAAATACCCATTTTCAAGCAGTCTCCTACACAAAGAAGGACTTAGCTTACTCCCTTTGGATGACCACAGACTTTTCTTGAAAGTGCACTTATGTCCTGTAACAGCAGAAGCGCGGTTTAGGTGTCTTGTTCTTTCCTGTGAGCATCCAAGGATCATTACTGATTTGCATATAAGGAAGCAGTGTTGTACTAGCAGTTCTATACTGGGACTTATCCTTCTCTCAGGGCAGGAAGGGGAAGAGCTGTGGAGACAACAGAAGTCAGGAAAGCAATAGAAAAGATATATCCAGATTCTGATACTTAAGTATGCCATTGAATAATTACATATTGTTTATGAATGTGATTACATGTATTTATACAATTATGCAATTATCTTCCTAGGAGAAAAAACTATTTATTGTGTTCACAATAAATATTATACATTAGTTTAAGTTAGCATTACATTTTGGAGATCGGTCATCTGAGTCATTGGTCTTACTGGAAATAAACAATAGTCAGTAAGGTTATAGGAACATGGGACTTTGTTCAGAATTTGTTTACTTCAGTTTGTGTCTACTCCACACTTTCATCCCTTACTTTCTAAAAAGGTTTTGTGGAATATTAAGGTTCTGATATGAGAGACAAAGTATACAAATTAACAAAAATGAAAATTTACTCAAAGAGTAGCTTGATTTAAAAAAAAAAAATCTTGTGGCTGTTGCAAAGATCTTTCTTAGTATTATGAATTGAGATCCTAATTTTTTCCGGTATTCTTAACCTCTTCTCATTCAGGCCTCAGAATCCTCATGCATGTTTTCTAGTGGAAAAAAAAGCATACTAATGTCTATGAGTAGTCTCACAAGCTGTTTCTGAAATATGGGCACTAGAAATATAAGTATAAAGACCTGATCTGAAAATTTTTATGCCAATCCTCAAGAACAGCTGAACTTGGAAAATTTCAGGTTTAGGCAATGATCTGGGCCTGCTCTGTTTCTCATTCACTTTATTTCCTTGACTGCTTGCCAAGCCTGGAGGGTTCAATTATATGGGAGGGAGCAATTTATATGACTAGATGGATTTTGCAAGGTTTCTGAAGAGAGGTGGTAGGTATGACAAATGGCGAGCACTCTCATCACTGTCACTAAAGGTCAAAGCAATCCTTCGGCTGGAAGCCCTGTCTGCATCTCTTCTGTGAAAGCCTTTCATCAGCTCTGGTCCCAGAGACAATTTACTAGCAAGCCTCAAAAATATACAGGCAGGCTACAGCCAACATCTTGAAGGAAAAACCTCCCTATGTTTCCAGCCATAGAACTAGATCTATTATACCATAACAAGACATCAGAAACTATCTCTGAGAATAATACTTATATCTCAGCTGTCTCTTTCACTAGAATAGGAGAAATAAAGAGAGAAAGAAAAATAATTAAAACAAAAGGAAAATATAAACCAAATGAGCTACCCTGTGATGGATCTCAAAACCAAGAGGAAGTATGTTGTCTTATTTCCTCTTCATTGAAGCAGATCACACTTACTGCTGAAATGTCATACAACTGACAAATTCAACCTTGAAATACCTCTTTGGTTTTTCCTTTACCTATAAATACATCATGTCACATCCCACAAAGGTAGAAAGGGCATACCGGGATTCCCTCTCTTAACTTGGTTGGTAACATTGTGTGGGGATGGACATTTATGTTTGGTTTTTATTTTGTGCTAAGTTGCAGTGGAGACACTGTCACTGCCATTGTTGCATAAGCTGCCATAGACATATACACAGCCATTACAACTCCAATCCAGTGTGTTTCCAGAAGCATACAGCTTGTTTCCCTCTGTCCCGTTCCGCTCTAAAAGGGGGACTTGGGAAGGATTCTTTTAATGGATTTCTCGAGCAAAAAAAAACGAAGGACCAACGAAGCAATATTATATCTGAAAACTGTTTATTGGTAAAGAAACCCAAGGGGGACAGGGAAAGGAACGAAGACGGAAAGAGAGACAGAGAAAGAGAATACTGGGCAAATCGCTCCTGCTGCACCGCGAGCGCCCCGTCGGTGAGCGTTCGGGAGATGGAGTGTGCGCTGCGAGCTGCTAGAGTCTGCGTGGCTCCCGGGGCGGAAAATCAGGAACGGGACTCGAGGCAGTCAGGGTCGGAGCACGGTGGCTGCAGGCGGCGGCAGCTCCGGGCTGGGTGCAGGCAGGGTGCAGGCGGCGACAGCTCCGGGCTGGGTGCAGGCAGAGTGCAGGCGGCGGCAGTGGCTCCGTCGTCGGAGAAGCAGCAAGCACGAGGTTGTCCTGGCGACGGAGAGGCCTCGGGCAAGCAGCGAAGCAGAGCAGAACACAGGCAGACAGGACAGCCAGGAAAAGAGCGGATTGCAGGGAGAAAAATGCAAAAGGGGTGAAGGGGACAGAGCTGACCCTCCGGACGAACCCCTGCTCCCTCCAAGAAACCCAAACAAAATGGCCCCCGGGTTGTGTCGCAGCTAACTGCTTTTATGTGCTTGGCGTGACTTCCCGCGCATTTTTTCCGCGCGTTTTCCCGGGCATCCGGGGATCTGATCCACCAGTGAGAGAGGCATGGCTTGCAGACCAGCAGTGGCAGTTTTCTCTCTCTTGGCTGGCTGCCAGGCAAAGCCTCTCGGGGGACAGAGCTCCCAACATGGATACAGCCCTTAAAGTAATTTTTTCACTTCACGTATAACACATGTTGAGGCATAAATAAAAATTAGATTGGGCTCTCACACCCTCCTCTCTTGTTTTCCTCCTCGTCCCAAACAGCAAACATGGTGTTGTGAAGATACAAAGCAAAAGATCTGTGTGGTACATTATTATGCTGGGGACAGTCTTTCAGTGCTGGCAGACAAACCAAGACATTTGGGAGCCCAGCAGTAAGTACTGTTTTGTCTTGAGACATCCAGTGAATGTGCAGTCAAAGACATTTTTTGGAGGTATGCAAGTTTTTTATATTTCTTTAGTGCTAGATGCTGTCACATGTATTACTTACATAATGGATGAACTTTGGTTTCTGGGTCCTGTTAATCAATGCTTTACCTGCATGCCACCAGTTATGTGTAGCTGGGTAAAGTGGTTAGCTCTTCTGCATTTATCAGTACACCAGTACTTGTGCTCAGCACAGCCAGTGGGCCATTTCCTAATTTCTTCCGTTGCACATAACCTGATACAACCAGAAAATTTTGTTGTTCAAACAAACAAACAAACAAAAAAAAAAGGTTATATATTGTTACAGATTGGACTCACAGAACCAATACGGAGTCAAGCCAATTAAAATTTTATAATTTAATAGCAAGCGGTAGTGAGGATAGCAGCGCTGGGCGGCCAAAGGCGCGCAGCTCCCCCCCCCCCACAGTCTTTTTATAGGCCTTATCTTCTGGGTTACATGTACCCTGCGCTGTGCGGCTTTCTGGGCTGCCTCTGTTCTTCTTCTGCTGAGACAGTACATCTTGCAGAATGCCAAGGTTACAGATAAGTTTTTCCCACCCAAAACAGCTTGTCTTTGTTTAAGCAGTGTTAGCAAGACCTGCAATTTCCTTTGCAAGAAGCGTCAGTAAGATTTTTGATGAACAAACAGCATTTTTCTATTACATATATGGCTTGAGAGCACAATGAATATCTTGATCTTCCCTCTTCCCTTTCTTTCTGACCAGTATTAATTTAAAGAATTATTTTCTTCTTTTTTTTGTCTATTTGCATAAAACCACAGAACAATAGATCAGCCCCGACTAGAAAATTCGAAGTTAGTTTTGAGCCTAGGACCTTAAAAAACCATCTGGACCAAGATTTAATTAAAAATAACTCATGGACATTATAGTTTAATCATTACATTGTACTACCAAATGGGGATATCAATTTTAGGTCATGCTGGAAGCTTAATAAAAGACACCTTAAATTTTTGCTTATAATGATCTCAGAGTGGCTGAAAGATCTACTGAACCCACTTTTCCCCCCACCCTCCCTTCTTGTACACTGTACTGCTTGCTGCTCACAGAGGATTGTTAAAGTTTTACTTCCTACTAAATTTTGCTCTTCCACTGACAGATGACAAATTTACAACGCAAAATACATCTACAGAGCGGATATCCTTGTTTAGATCCAAGTTTGTAACAGTACATTAGTCTTTTTAATTGAAATTGTGTAATATTTAAAGTCTTCACTTTCTGTGTACTATTGTAAATTGTGTTTACTGTGAATCTCCAGCTATATAAATACAGGATGAGGCTAGGGAGTAGTTTTGCCAAAAAAAGGCAGACAGGGTTTACAGTGGAACGGAAGCCCAACACAAATTAACACTCATATTTTCATCAAGTTTCCTCCCAGAGACTGGTATTATAAACCACAATTTTACAGCTGAGA
Source organism: Entomyzon cyanotis (assembly GCA_024500445.1). Taxonomy (NCBI): domain Eukaryota; kingdom Metazoa; phylum Chordata; class Aves; order Passeriformes; family Meliphagidae; genus Entomyzon; species Entomyzon cyanotis. Next base: position 79,624,613 of record JAKEPQ010001005.1, on the reverse strand, counting down.
TATTTCTCGCCTCTTTCAGCAAAAATAGCATCTACTTCAGGAAAACACATTTTTAAGGGAGATGTGCAAGAAGTGAAGAAACCCAGAGGAGGAAATTCAAAGGCCTAATGAAGTGGCATGTACACAAAACCAAAAAAACAGAATATGAAGAGGAATGAAGAAAAATCACAGTCTCTGTGAGTGCTTCAGAAGCAGAAGGGAATAAGCCTTACTCAAATTCATGACAATGGGCCAAGAAATGACAGAGCTGAATATTTTTTTTAGTACTATTCAAGGACTAAAGGATTATTATACTCAAGGATTGTATATTCAAGGATTATTAAACTAAAAATAGACACCTGACTACAGTTGGGAACTATATAAAATGACAGTTCCTATTCTACATATCTTACTTCTACTTATAATCTGATCAGAGGGATATGGGTTAGGAGAGAAAGTTATGCATGTGTACTGTAATTAAATGCTCAGCCTATTTTCAACAAACCTAGTCAACATGTTTTCACTCTACAAAAGTATACATAACACAAACTCTTCCATTAAAGAAGCAACTTATTTTCAGAGTGGTCTGAGAGAGATCCAGATTCCCTTTTTGCAAAAGGCAGTGTTGTGTAAGTCCCCAGTCAACTCATTTGATGAGAGTTTTGAAAGGGTTTACAATGGTTCATGTATTCAAGAATTAGGCGTGCAGGAGAAATACTGACAAGATATTCTCAAAAGATCAAAACAACACAAAAGTTTACTGGGAAGCTTTAGAAAAATCAGGGAGGTTTGCCAGAAAGTTTAGTCCAACGTCCAATCAACATAAAACACTTCTCAGAGCGTTACCTTGGCCAGTTCAATTTAGCAAATTTTAAACCCATTTGATACTAAGTTACTAAAAATATTCCAAGAAGACGGAATTAGAAGAAGAGAGAAAGACAGAAAATATATAGAAAAGCACACATATAGCTACCAATTCCTGGGTTCCAGTGGTGTTCAGATACAAACCCCCAGAGGAAGGTAGGGTCTAGATGAACATGGTGGCCTTGTGTTCGACACCTTGGCCTTCCTGGGCCCTTCCTCCTGATGGGACTTCCAGTCATTTGGTCACTTGGGAGCTGGGTTAGGGAAGAGTGGAGCACTGCCTCCAGTGTTTCATGACTGGCAGACACTATGGGGCTGGGATACAGGCTCTAGGACTGGGGGGTGTGGGGCAGTGCAATGCCTCACCAGGGCAAGGCCCGACCTGCCCTTCCCTTACACACATGCACTCCAAAGTGTCTCAGGACATCAATCCTTCCAGTCTCTCATATGAGAGTGGAGAAAGCAAAATGCCAAAGTTCAACATGATCTTTAAGTCAGAGGGATAATGAAGGAGAGTGGGAAATCAATAACTTATATTCAATTTGGAAATTTGAAAGTCTCATTTCAGGCCTACGGTAAAATAAGTGTCTTATGCATAGACACTGGGGAGACTAAAATTAGAACCAAAGCCTGCAGGTAGCTAGTCTTCCAGACAGAGAAGATCACTTTTCCTCAGTGGTTCTACAGTCCTCATTTGTCCCACCTCTCACCCATTGTACTTCTAAAAATGTTATCATCTGCAATACTTCTAAAAATGTTATCATCTGCAATACAACTACTACCTTCCTTATTTTCTTTCATTTCCTTTTGAACAACTGATAAATGAGACTGAAAATTAGACTCTGTCTGTTCTCTTGATTTTCTGCAAACCCACCAACCCAAAATGAACCCTGTGTAGAAAGTTCAGATGCTGTCATGAAATATGTCCATGGATCTTCAGGCATTTCAGCAGAATGCTGCCTTCAAATTTGAGCTGTCCAAAATAGAAATCACAACACAGAGACATTCTGGCACCAAAATGTACATAGTAGTACATGATGTTTACTTACAAGACAAATGAAAAAAAAGGACTTTCTTCAGTAACAGTTATAAGACAGCTTTTTTCAAGCTGTTTTTCCTAGCAAGATTTATGCACATGCATCAACCTCACATGCAAGCTTTTAGAGATGCAATGAAAACTAGTAGATTTGTCAACCTGTGGTCATGTTTTCTGTTTGATAGTTAGATTTGGAATCTCTATTTTGTCAGCATTTGTGCCTAGATTTGAGGAACAGAAGGCCAAAAATCTCCTGTGAATGAGGAATCCGCTCCCACAGCTTTCTAAAGGAAGCACAGCTTTCAGAAGCAAATAAACTACTGGACTTGGAATTAGCCCAATTTTCTCATCTGCGCCTGAACAACACCCTTCTGGTATCTCACCAGGCTCTTATGGAGTACAGAATCAATCTCAAACCTGAACAATTGCAGAGAGGGGGGTAGATCTCTACCTACCCCTGCGTCAAGGTGTAGCATTTGATCAAGTTCAGGAAGGCTGATTTGTTTCTAGTTCCCCTCTGTACTCAGCAGCCTGAACAAATTTGACAGAATGAGGATGCATCTCTGTGTGCATTTATCTTCCAACATGTACTTATTCCTCATCCAAAAAGCTCACGAACTTAAGTGCAAATCCACCTAATATAAACAAATCAAGATATTCAAAAGATGAGGCTGTGTCTGAGTTATTTTCAAGTGTATTTTGACCAAAGCACACCTTTAAGCAAGTAAAAATATAATTATTTTGTCAGGTCTAAGATGTCCTTGTACAGCTTAAAACAAAGAAATTTGAGCAAGATAAGATTTTTCTGGAACAAGGCCCAAGAAATACTTATCCTCAGAAGCTTCCCTCTAAATAGTTGCTGTTTCTGGAATGGGGATTTAATCTGTCTCTGTCTTTTACAGTCATGCATACCAATTAAAAGGAAGAGAATCAGAGCAGTGCATGTCACCTAATGCACATCTCTGCAACCACAGTGTCAAAGCCTCTGCACTTCTGCATCTCCCTGGAATTGGGGTTGTAACTTCCAGCACTAAAGCAAGGATTATCACAATGAATAGGAAAACTATCAGGCCTCAGTGCCTTCCTTTCAGAGTTTTCAAATATGTATACTTGGCGTTATGTATACTTGAAAAAAAAAGGAATTACAGAATGTAAGAAAGCTCGTTTCTCACTGTCTGGTTTAAAGACAATTGAAGAAGTGGACACTCTAAAATGAGTTACCTCCCCTTAGTTTCAACCAGTACCTTTCCACAAATAAGGAGAAATTAAATACAAGTAGATAAGAGTGAATAAATTAGTTTTCTGACAAGCAAAACAGCAACAGGGGAAAAAAAAAGCCCCAGTAAATAATCACAAGATACAAAATTGGTAAATCTCACAAACTCCCCAAGAACAAAGAGACACCCAAAATGGCAGAAATACCCTTTCCAAGATGGCATCCACCACAGGCGACCACTGTAGGAAGACAAGGGGAAAATGGTGTCTGACCCTCCACCCCGGATGGTGCCCTCCAGGCATATGCACTTTCTGGGAGACAAAGGGAAAGGATGCTGGCAAACCCTCCTGGGAAGGTTGGAGCTTACAAAGCAGTTCTAGTGGCAGATGGGAACCGCCAGTGTGTGTGGGGTCAGTGCCACCATCATTCACTTCCTCCTGCTGCCAGCTGGACTCTGACAGGGTTGGTGCTGCTATTTCCAAATTGTGTGCGTCAGAGAGGGTTGGGGGAAGAAGTGGTCTGTCAGCACCCTGCTCCAAAAATCTGGTTCTGGCTGTGGCACTGGGTCTTAAAAAAACAGTATAAATGTGGAGGGGGGCATGGAGGGGAGGGCACAGGTAAACATGGAATACAATAATATTTTGGGTTACCCACGACACTCACGTATATCAATTTTAGCTAGAAATATAATGCAAGACAGATGGGGTGATCATGATTGAGGGATGCTTACAGGTCTTGTTTGAAGAAAATGAAGGTGAGCACAGTGACATACTATAGAAGTCAGATCCCAGGACTTTTTAGCTATCAGATACAATACTTACTGTAGTGCTCGAGACTAAAAATTAATTCAAGTTTTACCATGATAAAAAGTCACTAACATAATTGTATGCTCATGGCAATGCCCTTTTCTTCCTTCATCTTATAATTTGCTGTAAAATAATAGCAAGTCTCTGGAAGCCTTCCCCTGGGAATCATACAGGCCTTATTGGTAGAAGTCTTTGGCATATGTTACACAAGTGGAATAGAAGATGTAGTAAAGTTTTCTCAGATTTAACTAGTTACAAGCAAACATATCATGGGACTATTAAAGTAGCCCCTGCTCTGCAACATTGCTTAATGTTTAGAGAAGCATGAGGAAGGGAGGGCAATGAAAGAGCCAAATACAACAAAAGGGATGAAGGAGAGTAGGAAGGACAGTAAGAGACACAGAGGCAGGATGGTCTACCAACAAGAAGAAAAATGCTAATGCAGTGTTTTCATGCTCTCTATATTAGGTTAGCAGACCCAATCTACAAGGCATCACTGCCCATACCTACTTGATTGAAGTGATGTGAAAAAACCCAGTCTATAACTTTTTATCTCCTCCTTTCATCCTCAAAGAGAACTTTTTATGCTCTTTAAGCATGCCTGTGTTTCACTAGCAGTTTAAGGAAAAACAAAGTACTTTCTTAATTATTCCCAAGCATTCATTTAGGGGAGTGATCTCAAACTCCCAATCTGCATGCTGTGGCTGTGGAATGGTGTCTTTTAGCTCCCAGACTTCTTGCCACACCATGGCTGCATCTTTGCCATTCTAGACAAAGTTATGTCAAGACCCCAGTAAGCAATAGTATAAAGTACAGGGTTTATATATTGACAGATGTTGCTCTGGAACACCCTCCAGGTATATCCAGAAACAAGACTAAAACACTGACTTATTTCTCTGCTAGAGATTCCTAGTCAGACACAGAGAAAACAGTCAAGGGGAAAGAAACCACCAAAGGAAAGGAAGTTTTAGATCAATTTCTTTAAAACAAAATGTGGAATAGACCATTTCACTAGCTGCAAATATCATTGATTGGGATCAGGTTGTGAGGAGCATATGAAGGCATGAAGGCAAGAGCAATTATGCTTGTTCAAACATGAGCAGTTTCATTCTGTGTGTCTCTCATCACCCTCTCATGAGCCCAGCATTCATACTTGCAGCTCAAGTTCTTCCTGCAGGGCAGAACATGCATTGCAGAACCTCACCAGAATCTTCCTATCACATTACAAGTCACATGTCATGGCTCAACATTCTTTTCACAGCATTGTTGAACTACATTCTCATCAGGCTGTGGATACATATTTGCTTCTGTGCTAACTGATCATAATTCTCATTTCCTTCAATTAAGTACCCCCAATCAGCTGCTTTAATATTGTGCCAGCAAGACAGCTGCATAAGAACTGTTTCATTTGTCTTCATACCTTAGTTTCCACTAATCACAAGCTATTGCACAAATGTCACTGAAATAAACATTAAAAAATTCCTGTCATGTTCCTTAAGAGGGGGAATTGGGTCACAGAAGGCCCTTTGCATTGGCCAAGGTAATCTGTTTGAACTTTGGCAGAAGACACATAAAGATGTCCACTACCAGTACATCAGACGGCATCCCTCTCATGTAAGACCATGCTCTTCTACATTTCATATATGCAGGGACAGTTTGTACAGGAGTTTTGTTTTTCCAACATCTGGAGAAGATAGGAATAGAGGGAGAAGAGGAAGAGGAGGAGGGATGGTGTGGGATCTTCCAAAAGAAAGTCTTTTATTTTTGGAACATAAGCAACAAGTTCTGGTGCAGGAGACGTGGGAATACAGGTAAGAAGGCCTGGGATCAATTCACAGCTTCTGCCCTGTTTGTGTCTGCATGGCTTTGAACAAACTAGGTTAGATTTTTGCTTCTTTTGCATCTTAACCTGAGTTAGCCAGAGGTGATATAACCTGGAGATTTAAAATCATGAGAGCACAGTTTGGGGGAATAGGAAATGATGCTATTCAGCATCAAATGAAGACAGGCATGGCACCTCTGCACAGGGTGCTGCTGGCCTTGGTGCTGCCACTGGCAGGAGGATGTAGAAGAGATTACTCATCTCCTGCTCACAGGAGTCTGGGGGGGCAGTGGCAGCAATGTTAAAGGTTGTTTGATGACGTGGCAGTCAGAAAGCACATTTCTGTATTAAATGCCTATTTTTATCCAGCCATGTAAGTTCAAGGACATTTCTCTTGCAGTTGTGGAGCTCTTTGCTAGTTCTTTGCCTTAAATTATTAAAAGAGAATGCTGAGCCTCCTTCTTACAGGCAAATGCAGCAAGAATAAACAAAAAATGGATCTGGAATGGGTAGCATATGTTTTTTTCAACAACAGATGCCTAGGGGAATGGTCTCTTCTATCCAAACACCCCCCAAAAAGGCCATACAAAAGTGACTGCTTCACAGCTGCCTGTTCTGTCATCCAGGCTGTAGTGCCTTGGAGAATGTAGGACTAGAGACAAGCTTAAAATACACTACGGGCAGCAAGCGCTCCTGCATTCCTGCCAAAGGACTTTGACAGGCACCCTACATGAGAAGTCTGATCCTCCCTCTACAACCAAGGCTGCAGCAGTTTGGATGGAGAGGAGGCCTGAGTGTTCAGAGAAACCATTTTGGGTACCTGAGACCGACATACAAACTGTCTTCCTGAACTCATACATTATATCTGTCCCAGTAGTTGGCTGGATAAGTTGTTTGAAGCATTTTTTAAATGCTCCTAAAGTAATATGGGAAAATATCTACTCACTTTGATGTCTTTAGCATGCAACTCCCTCAGCTTCTCCCTTTCTGCAGTTTTGATGTCTGCACTAATGCTGCAATGTGGTTCACTGCTTTCCTTTTGAAAGGGGTCTAATGCAGAGGTAGGCTATGCTAAAGCCAGACAACACCTTTTTTTTCCTCCTTAGTTTTCACACTGTCCTTGCACTCTGATTTCTCTCTTGAAACCTCCAGAAAAGAGTGTTCAATAAAGTCCATATTTCCTTTTCTGGCTTCATAATTTAATGTCATACAAAGAATAGACATAACCATAAGCAGCACTGGCCTTGCCTCATGCTGTGAAATAGTAGTAGTAGTAGTAAGATCTCTAAGCACCTTTAAAAGCACTCAGCAGAAGCCTTGATAAAAATTAACTCTTTATTCCAGGCACGTGCCATCTCAAGCTACATCCATCAAGGGTAACTTTACAACATGCATGAAATAAGACACTTATAATATTTTACTTAACTGGCTATTGACACATTGGTTTGCCATGGAGCTGGCACATTGAAAGGGCAAAAGGACATAGAACATGTCCCCTTTCCCTTTCTTTTTTCAATGTGGTGGGTATGAAAAATCACTGTCTTAGTTTTGAAGCAGAAAAGAGTTGTGTTTCTTTATTTGAATAACATCAATACCAACTTTTGTCATTATAGATACTTATGAGCATCAGAAACCAGAAGCAATTGGCCTGAACAATTCATCATTTAATCTACATATAGAGAGGAAGGAACAGAATTTTAAAAGAACAGTGACTGAATGGGGATGGAAAATAATGTGTGCATGTATTTCTTTCATCTTGGACAGAGAGGAGGTAGATTTCCAGACATTCACATAATCAAATAACCCACTTTCCTGTATGTTAGTAGGAATGAGCACAGGGATAGATTTTACTCCCCAAAAACAAGGGCAAGAGGTAGGATGATCTCAAGTCAGAGGGTCAAACACTTCTTTAATGTGTTAACTTCTGTGTGTTTGACCCCCTGTCAGAGGGTCAAACACTTCTGTGTTTAATGATGGGGAAAAAATATTCTTCACTGAAAGAGTGGAAGACAGTAATACTATATGAAAGCCATCATGTTCTTTATAATTTTATGCAAAATATAATTTTTAAACCATCCAAGTCAAGATTGATTTTCCCTATGCAGAATACAGCAGGAACAAATGCACAGATGATACCACAATAAGTGCGATGTCAATCCCACACTTTTTCTTAGGCATGAGATTCCCAATATGCTTCATTACCCTGGCATGGACATAAGAATTAGTTGAAAAGGTGAAATGAAAATCACTGATCAGCTTCCAATCTCCATAAATATCTATGTCTTGTTGAAGACATGAAAAAGAATTCTTCTGTATGATTTGCTCATCATCCAAACTATGCTTATGAAGCATTTTTCTAAGGAGAAAACATTAAGGGAGATGTGCTTTCAAGCACAAAATTTGTGCAGTCATCTGCTGCTACTTATCTCTTCTGTTTCTGGGGTACTTTCCATGGGAAACAGTCCATGTGTCTTATAGACATAATTGAATTAAAATTTACAATAGTTCTGTTAAAAAATAATGAAGCACTAGCTCTTCCTGCTGGAATAGCCAGTACTGAAAATTTGAGTTGATTGTCCAGATCTGAAAAGTTTTTATATGGTTCACCCTGTCTAGTGAGTTAAACTCTGGCCATTGTCAACCTGTTGCCATACACTAAAGCCAGGAGCTTTGTGCTGGTAAAAGAAAGGTGGGCCAGTCTACATCTGAGTATAACAAATGACAGAGAATCCATAAATTCTTTCAACATTTCTTCTTCTGACTAAAGACTACCATTGTTAAAAAAATATTCAGTCTTTCCTTTTGAATTTGTAAACCTTCAGGTTTCTTTTCCTGACAGATCCAAGAGGCCTTCGGTAATGACATCTCCCCATGGAAACAGAACTGGCTTCTTGGAGACAAGGTGGCCTAGTTCACAGAGTAGTCTTCTTAAAAACCTTTCTTCAACAAATTCATTTCCCAACATTCCTGCTTCCTTTGTGGGAACTGTTATTTTACAGGAAGGACTTTACATTCTTCCTTCTTCTGCTCAGTCAAACTTGATGGGGAAGTGTCCAGAAATGATCCCTCATTTTAACTTTGTACTTCAGTCATTAGCTTCACTGTACCCTTGAATACAGGAATTTAATCCTGTCACTGTATCTTCTCCAGATTATACTTTTCAAGTCTTTCTTCTTAAACTAGTATTTTCTTCAAGCCTCAAATCATATTAATATCTTTTCATCACCTGCTACAATTTTTCAATAAGTTTTTCTCAAATTCTGGCATGGGGATTTTATAGGTTAGTCCTGTATTATTTCAGTCAATGCATTTTCAATTATGTATGCAGCGATAAAAACCATCTTTTTGCTGTCCTGTTTATTCACTGAAAATGCTCAGCCCAAGTGAAAGTTAAGGACACAGGGAAAAATTTTCCATCTATAGCTGTTTAATCATGTTATGTCAAATTCTTTGAAATTTTTGTACTGCAAATACTACTCATATTAACTGTCCTGTTTAAATTACTAGAACTACCCACTGAAGAAAGAACAACTTATTGAACAAGAATTGTAGAACTAGCCCTGGTGTAAACATTATGACACCATGCTTCCTTTTTTCACATAATTGTAACTAAAGATGTTTAACAGTAGCTTCCTTGCTACAAATAGACAACTTTCTTGATTTCCAGCCTACTTGTATCCTGTCCTGTAAGTTTACACTGTCCACATCATCTTGCAGTAGAAACCAGCTGTGATTCCCAACAAAAGCCCTCTTATATTGGTTTATATCTGTAACTATATCTATAAATATATATGTATAATGTTATAAATGAGGTTATGAAGTTGGCTTTAATAAAGGGTTATGAGGTTCAATTAATTGTTGTATGTTATGGGTAATTGTTAATTGTTATGTATATGTCATTGTTAATTGTTATGTACTTCTGTTGATTGTTTTATGTTCCTGTTAAAAGTTTTGCTTTGTTAAGAAAGGGGAGAGAAGTGGGTGTTAATGTCTGGTACATGATTAGCATAAGGGGATAGCTGAGAGAATACAATTGGGCAAGCAGATAACCTATCAGAAGACCCTGGTAATGACAAGCCAATGAGGACTGAAGACAACGAGCCAATTGGACCACCTTAAGGAGGCAGGGTTAGGAGGTTATAAAAGCTGTATCCCCTTGCCAGGAGGTATGTTTCTGGCTTCAGTGTGTTGGTGGTTAAGCACCCAGCGCTGTTCCCTCTACTTTGTGGAAAGAGTTTTTCGTTTTGTCCCCTATTGTCTTTTTGTTAATAAATGCTTTAAACTTTAAAATAGTGAGCTTTGTTTCTCACATATAATATATACATATATAATATATATACACACTCACTATATGTATATGTATATGTATATGTATATGTATATGTATATGTGCATGCGTATGTGTCTGTGTCTGTGTCTGTGTTTATGTCTATGTATTTAACCCACGTTCTTGATTATAGAAAAAATAAGAGTTGATGCCAGATAGAAAAATGTATGTGATTATATAGTGTCTAAAACATTTAGATACCCCAAATCCGATCCATGAATAGGTGGGAAGTTTACTTTTAAGCATTTTTTTAATGTCGAATACATACATGGAAGGCCTAAAAATTATTTCTGTCTGAAGAAACATTTTTCATTCCCTCTTCTAACTACTAAAAGCTAGAGCAAATTGTTACAGAAAACATGAACCCTGAACTTTCAAAGAAAATAAGCATCAAAATAAAAAGTTGAACTACAAACCACAAGAGCATTATTTAATTGAGATATGTAGAAGGAAATGCAGTTATTCTAGCCTTTCTTGAAGCTACAAACACAACAACTCAATAAAGATGTTTTTAATCTTGCCCAGAACCGTAAAGTTCAAATTCAGATCAAATAATTTAATTTGACTGATTTAAGCACTTGTTCCACCTGTAGGAATACTATGGCTTCAATGGGTCATATCTGACAATGGAGGGGAGTGAAATGTTCACTTTTAATGCTTGTTTTTGTGGTATTATGACATGTTTTAATTTGCTATCTTCATAATAATTTACTGAATTTCTCGAATTTATTGTTAATGAGACCCTCTTACTGATCCTTGTTAATGAGTCAAGAGGAAACCTTCAGAACAAAGGCAAAATCTCTTTGGCAACTCAGTGTTTTAATATTTGACTCACTCTCTTTTGGTTTTTTTTTTCTTGAGAGAGAGAGAGAAGGGAGCAAAATGTGAAGAAGGAAGGGGACAGCAAAAGAGGAGAAAAGAAAATGGACACATCTTTGACAGATTTGTGTTAAGGTTTAACACTCCAGCAATGATTACTGAGATATAAGAATGCTACACATTCAGACTGTCTCTCTCTTCACCATTGTTTGTCTTAAATGAAATTACTTTGTGGAGACAGCAGCATACAAAGCAAAGGCCTGAGAACCTACATCTGTATTGAGTGTCCTATTAAGAATTCAAATGGAAACTAAAGGTTAAGGATTATGGAATATATCCTATTTGTATTATAGCATCTGAGATTATTAACCTGCCCTAGACTGTCTCAGTCTTTCTTTATCACCATTAGATGTCACAGACCCCTTACATCTTTGTAATGGATCAGTTCCTTGAAGAAAACATGCATTCCCAAATGAAGTAAATTTATATACCTTTTCTTTTCCCTGAAAGAATGATTTTATTGCATTGTTTCTTGGCATGATCTTTAAAACAAACAGAAGTCCTATTAGAAGAGTGGCAAAAGGGAGATGCTGAAGGTAAGAGAAGAATTTGTCTAGATCTCTAACCTGCCCAGATTTTACAACATTCCCAACTCATGATAATTAGTCTCATTCAAGTCTTGTATCATCCAAACCTCACAGCATACATACAAATATATTTGGCATACCTTGTCTTTGGTGTCCCGATGTTCTAAAGCACAACTGAATTGACAGTTAGTTCTAACATTAAAATATCCAGGTTAAGAGTACCCATTCTGCAGAGATCTGCAGTACCTATTCTGCAATGAAGTTCACACACAGCTGTTGCAAAATTTCATCCATGTCAGTACCACTTTACTGAGATCTTTCTTCAGAAGTTAAAATATTGCAACAGCTGTCAGACATGTGCACATATAAGACATTATTAGGTTGTTAGCTTCTGTTTCCTTAATATGTCTGACTAACAAGAGAAAATTCATTATCCTTGCCATTGCCATGTCTTGACTAAATTCTCTCAATTAAAAAAAAAAAAACCAACGACAAAAAAAAACCAGAAATAAAATATTCTTCATCATGGATTGGCTTAATCCATCACATCACTGACATGAGGTGTATGTATCTGTGATTCTGGAAATAAAATGCAAGGGTGTAGTAATAGGGTGTAGTAATAGGCCCGTGCTGGGAGCTTCACGGGCCCCTGGAAGGTCACAGGGACCTGGCCAGAGGTCCTGGCTTTGGCCCGCCCTGCTCCTTCTCCGTCCTCCGGCAACCTCAGTCGGCCTCAGGTTGCCCGCTGATGGCCCGTGGCAAAGGAGGAAGTCCTTGAGGCGGGGAGGCAGTGATAAGGCTTCGGCCCCCGAAGATAAAGAGAGTCCAGACGAGTCGCGAGTCTCCAAGGCTCAATTTATTGAGGGAGGCAAAGAGGGGTGAGCATCAGAGGACTCACGGGCCTGGTGGGTCACAGAGATGCCTGGTGCAGAGCACGAAGGGTCTCTAGGCGTGACACCACACGGGCCCTGCGAGAGGGGGACAGGGGGTTTTATTCAGGGGCACGGGGTTTCCGAGGGCGGAACAACAGGGGCGGAGCCAACGGGCTCCGGTACACACATGAGGGGCAGGCGGGGGAGCAAATCATACATAACAGGGGAGGGGATACATCATAACCAATGGGGATGCGGCAGCAACAGAAGGTTCCAGCAGGGGGTGGCAACAAGGGAGGGAACAAGGCGGGGTAGCAAAACTTTAGACCAACAAACTAAGGGAAAACTTTCCAGGGGAGGAGAGGGGGTGGCTCAAACCTCGGCCTCAGCTGAGCCCCAGGAAAGCGCATCTTCGGCGCCTTCCTCTTCGGTGGTGTGGACAGCGTTGACCGCGGGGGCTGGGGGCTCAGGATCAGCCTGCTCGGGCCGCCGCACCTCTACACAAGGGTAAGGGTTAGGGTTAGGGTAAAGGTTGAGATTCTTTAGGCTAGGTTTGGGGTTAGGGTCAGGGTTAAGGTTAGGGTTGGGATCAGGGTTAGGATTAGGGTTATGGTAAATGTTAGTGTTTGGTTTAGGGGTTAGTGTTAGGGGTGTGGCTAACTTAAGTTTTGGGTTAGGGTTATTGAGAAAGTGTTCATGGGAGGGTTAAGTTTAGTGTTAGTGTCAGGCTTGGAGTTACACTCACTGATTTAGGGTGAGCTAGAATTTATTAATTTAAGATAACTAGAAGCTGGATAGTAATAGTAATTTTTGAACTGATTTAGAAGGCCAGAGATTGGATAATGATTTACTAAGATTTGCTTGCTGAAGACAATTTATTATTCGCTTAATGATTTTGTGCCTACCTAGTATCGGGGAATATAGAGAGAAGAGAGCCAAATAATTGAGAAAAACTACTGAGTGTGACCGAAAATCCTGTTCTCAGACCCCAGAACTGGTACAAGTTAGTTCTAAGGCTTGGACTTGGACCAAGAGCCAAGGGAGCATGCACAAGGGAACAGGGTGAAGAGTTCATCGTGAGGAAGACTACTAACTTTGCCCTCATTAATCATTCAGGACCCTTGCCCACAATTAATCTGTGACGCTGCACTTGCATGAGCATATTTAAGTGAACTTTGAACTCATTATAATACGAAGTGGGGGTAGGTAATGAATATGTATAGGGGCCTTGTGTAACTTTATGCATATGTAACCTGTAACCTAATATAAATCACGTGAAGTGCTGCTGACGGTGTGCATGCTTTTGGAGGGGCTACCCCCCATGCACCCCAGCTGGAATAAATGCATACCTACTTCATAACTATCTGAGTTGTGGAGTCATTCTGCACCTCACTCACAGTTATGTTTTAAGTTAGGTTTATGTTCAGCCTTATTCTTAGGGTAAATTTTATGTTTAGGCTGTGGGATAGCATTAGTGCAAGGGTTGTATTCAGTCTGGGTTTTTTTGTAGGGTTAGTTTTGGGGCTAGGTCTAGTGTCAGGGTTAGTGTTGGTGTTAAGGTTTGAGTTAGTTCAGTCTGACCTCGTAAGGTTAGTGTTGGTGTTAAGGTTTGAGTTAGTTCAGTCTGACCTCGTAAAAGAAACTTTCTTAATTGCTGTTACTGTATCAAAATTTATTTATTATCTTGAATATAACTAAATGGGGCTTATTCTGAAAGAATTTTAAAACTTCTAGGGCTGCCTCTTCATGCCTTTTAATGTTTTTTATCTCTTCATCTTAACTTTATGTGTGTCTCATATGAGAATATCTGAAGGATGAACTAAAGCATCTGTAAGCATTTTCAAGGAGCCTTAGACATAAAAACGTTCTCTGAAAATAAGACTAGTATCATTTGATCCAAAAACTTTTTCAACTTGCTATTTTCTTCCAAAATAAAAGCAACAAAATATTTTTATCTTGCAAAACTATCAGTCTTTTTCTCATGAGTAAAAATAGTTGAGGTTCTCTGGTTCTTGACCTTGTTCTTAGAAGTTTGCGTGTTAGAATTAACCGTGATTTTAGCAACATAAGACTGGAAACCCTAATACAATGGCACCTTAAAGCATTCAGAAGGCCTTTAATCTATTTTCAAACAATAAATCTGCACGTGTATTTCATCACACACAGAAAAAAAAAAAGGTGATTATGAAGTGCTGGGAGGTAAAACATGTTTCCAGAGGGATGTTAAGTAGGGTGAGAAAAGGAGAATAGTCTGGGACTGTGACAGAAGTATGACAAAAGAAAGGTATGGACAGGGTGGGGCACTGGAAAGGGTGAGAAGTTGTGATATCAGTCTGAGACACATAACGAAATGACACAGCAACACTTCATAAGCACACACTGCTTTCTCTCTGTGCTGGGATGTGAAGGTTTTGCCATTTTGTGGAAAATTCTGATCCTACTCTTCTGCTGGCACTTGTACAAGGATTTTGTGAAAGTTTGAGAATAGAAAAAGGAGAAAGACAGACATGTTCCTCTCTGTTCACCTGCTTAGAATCACTGTAATGACGTCAAAGTTCTGTGACTGCACACAGATCTCTAGTTCCTCCTGTCTTGGTTTGAAAGACAGTTGTCTGCTAAGAGAGGTTGAACTCTCCCTTAGGGTAGAGAATGTGATTTCCCCTCCCTCCGAATTATTTTAATTTTGAAATCAAGGGCTTTCAGGCAAAGGTATGGGGAAAAGGAATAACAGTTCTTTACTAGTATCTATAAACAAGCAATAACAATAATAACAACCACAAATAGAACCAGAAACCAATAGCAGATGTCTTTTTGAGCTGCCGAGCGCTTTCCCATGTGGTGTAATCATGGTCGCAAGCAGCAGGGATGCTGTTGAGCTCCCGGTCGGGCAGGGCAGGTGCGATGACTCCCGAGCAGCTGCAGGTGGCACTGTGGCGCAGGGTCAGGTCAGCCTCATGCAGCTGGTAATGGCGGACCAGCTGAGAAGCAGCCAGGCAGCTCAGAGCGGCAAGAGGAGCGGCAGGGGCAGGGGCAGGGGCTGGCTCTCTCCTGGGTAAGCCAGTAAGGTGACAGGGACTTTGCAGTCACGGTAGACGCCGCGGTCTTATGCAGCAAAAGCGGGGTGGGCAGCAGGGACAGCCGGACTACCCCACAGCTGCAGCAAAGCGCAGCCAGGAAAACGTGCACTCCCAGTGGGAAAGAGGTTGAATCAAAGCTCACCCAGCCAGGAGGAAAAGGCAGAGCACAACTGGATCTCCCGCGGTCGCAACCAGAAGCAAAAGCAGCTCGCTTTCCTCCTGGTGTCCGAGTGCCAGTCCCAAACGGCCGGCTGCCTCTTTCCCTTGCCCCACCTAGCACACCCTTTTGTCTCTTACAAAAGAATTGATGGCTCTAATCACCCAGATATTTGTTGCTTAGTAACAGGGATGGAGAAAAGATTCCATTGCCCCCCAACCTCCGACACCCCCATATTCCATTTGTTGGTGTACAGGCACTTCATAGTGTGGTGGTGCACACCGCCCCAAACCCTCCCCCCCGCCTTCAACCCTGCACTCCTTTCCAGGCTGCAGATTTTTAGGCAATCTCAAAAACACTCATTTGGGACACATAAAAGAATTTGATTCTCTCAATATCCCAGTAGGGGTGCACTGCAATGCTCTTGTCTTGGGGTTATGTCTTTGTCTGCTTGTGCTTGACCAAGGTATTCCCTCTTAAGCCTCTTTTTGCTTCCTGGGTTGTCACTATAGTCCCCCTGTACCAGGCTCTGTCAAGCCTGGCTATGACCAGCTTCCTTCAAATATAGTTTAATGCTCTCTCAATGAGCCCTTCTAACACCTGAGCTATTCTCCTTTTTCTTCTTTGAGACAGGTGGACCCCATTCATTGCCAGCAGGCTCAGAGACCTGATCAATAACCAAAACCCCCAAAATTCTGCTGGTAGCACTAGTCTCAAAGCCAGGTATTCATCTGCATGATTTACCTGTTTCTTGCACCATCATTCCCTGCAGCTGGCAGGACAGAAGAGAGTCTGGAGGCAGAGAAGCTATCATTTCATTTCTTTACTGGACTTACTGATATTACACAGTTCAAATATTTTAAAGTATGTCAGTCATCCTCAGTAGAATATATATATGATGAATTAATTTAATTGGTCTTCTAAATTGTGATTATGGGAAAAGAGGTGTATTTGAGGCAACTTGTAAGGAGTTCCACAGCACCCTTGGGCATATTAGTGACACAGCTGCACATATACAGAATCATAGAATGCATTGAGTTAGAAGATACCTTAAAGATTTCTTGGTTCCAGCCCATCTGCCATGGACAGGGACACCTTCCACTGGATCAGTTTGCTCAAAGGCCCATCCAACTAGGCCTTGAACACTTCCAGAGGTGGGGCATCCACAGGTTCTCTGGACAACCTGTTTCAGTGCCTCACCACCCTCACAGTAAAAAATTTCTTCCTAATATCTAATCTAAACCTGCCCTCTACCCTCTTTCAGTTTAAAGCCATTACCCCTTTTCCTATCACTATATGCATTTGTAAAAAGTCCCTCTCTAGCAATCCTGTAGGCTCCTTTAGGTACTAAAAGGTTGTTATCAGGCCTCCCCAGAGCCTTCTCTTCTCCAGTATGAACAGTACCAACTCTTTCAGCCTTTCCACAGAAGTGCTCTATCTCTCTAATGATTTTGGTGGTCCTCCTTTGGACTTGCTCCAACAGTTCTATGTCCTTCCTGTGCTGGAGGCAGGTGCAGTGTTCCAGGCGCCGTCTCATGAGAGGGAAGTGGGATAATCACCTCCCTCCACCTGCTGGCTGCGCTGCTTTTGACACAGCCCAGAATATGTTTGTCCTGTGCTGTGAGTGCATATGTTGAGCTTCTTGTCAACCAACATCCCCAAGTGCTTATCCTCAGGACTACTCTCAATCCGGTCTCTGCCTAGGCTGTATTAATATCAGGGATTGCCCTGAACCAGGAGCAGCCCTTTGCACTTGGCCTTGTGCCATGCTTTAAGACCACCTGGAAGTGAAGCCCCACCCAGCCACTCCCCTCCTCCCAGCCCCTCTGCTGATAGAGAAAAAAGGCAGAGATCCCAGGCTGAGATAAGAACTATTTACTGGAAACAGCAATAAGATAAAAAAATTAATAGCAACACCAACAATATTAATAAAAATGGCATAAAAAAGAGGGTGATTTGCATACCAAAAATGCTCACTGACTGATCAACCTAGTCCAGTGCCACTTGGCTCCCTGAGACAAAGAACAAAATGGCCCTTGTACTGTCTGCACACACATCTTTTTCCGCAAGCCCAAGGCAATGACAAACAATGGCAGAAAATCCCTCCAGTTGGGATCAGTGTTACCCCACCACTTCCTAAGCTGCTTGCTTCCCTGGAAAACAAAAAAAAAAAAAAAAACCAGCAGGGGACCCTCCACAAGCTACCTGTTCCCTTGACCTGAAGCCAGGCCCACCTTCTTCTCAGAAATGAGAACCCATTATCTCTGTCCCCTGGCAATGATGTAAGTGATAGAGAATAACAGCATAGACACGCCCACGCAGCCCCAGGCTCTGCCCCCTCACAGCTACTGTGAAAAGCTATCCCTGTCCTTGGCTGAAACCAGGACACCTTGTTAAACTTCATAAGGGTCACACAGTCCCACCTCTCCAGCCTATCAAAGATGCTCTGAATGGCATCTCTCTTCTCCAGGGTGCTGACTGCATCACACAGCTTGGTGTCGTTGACCAGCTTGCTGAGGGTGCAGTCAATCCCACAGCTTCTCAAATATAGCGGATAGCAGCTTAATCACTTTCTTGGCCCATTCCCTCAGGACATGTGGATGCATCTCATCAGGTCCTATGGACCTGTGCGTCTTCAGATTCCTGAAATGGTCTCAGACCTGACCATCTCCTACAGCAGGAGTTTCTGCATTTCCCCATTTCTTTCCTTTCCCTAATGTGATTTGGGCAGCATAGCAGGAGCACAATTACTGAAAGTAAAAATGCCTTTATCTATAAATAAAATCTTTACTTATTGAAAAGAAACCATACAGAAGTCAAACAAATGGCCTTATTTACTACTAAATAAACTTGCCCAGTTCACATCTTGTGAAAGAGGAAAGCCAAAAACCATCAAGATTTTAAGTACAAACAGTCCACTGAGAAGCTATATATATATTTACCTTTATATGGTGTTGTCAAGGCAATAATATTTGTAAATAGTCTTCAGTGAATTTTTATAAATCCTCCATCAAACTAAAGAGAAAAATCCTAAGCCAAGTGTTTTGTCTTATTAAATCAGTTATGAAGTTTAACAAATGAAATAATACGTGTTACAACCTTTCCTTCTTGATTTCTCACCATGTCAACTAGAAAGACTCAGCTTACTCAGATGGGCAGATGTCTCACATTGTGAGAAGCAGAGCATGTACAGCATGTTCTAGAAACACCATGCACTGCACTCCAGTTTCTTTTTCTTTTTTGTTGTTATTTGGGTGGTGAGACAATTGATCTTGAGGGCTGTCTTTCCCTCTCATCTAGCTTTCATTCTGGACTTTGCTAAGGCATCCTGAAAAGTTTGTTCTGTTTTCATTAAGGACTTTCCATGTGAGCAGGCAGGTATTAGTAGTTCTTTCCACTCTTTCCCTAATCTCCAGTGTGATTCTTCTTTTTTATGGAGAGGATTTATATCCGCACTACTCCACATTAATTAATTAATTAATTAATTAATTAAAAGATATGATCAGAAACACGACCTGAATCAAATTAACCATGGTGTCTATATTTGTATTATTCAAATAAATACATGCTTTATAAGTTTCATAGTTCACAGCTTTTCCTGGACTTACTTTAGCATTAGACCATTGTGTACTATAGAATAATATGTGTCAGTTAGAAACAGAAAAGAATTGGTTTAACATCCTGCTTAGGTTTGCACCTGAGCAAACAGAAGTTCCCACATCTACAAAAATTTTACACTATGTCAAAGTTGCTCTACAGGCATAATAACAACACTTCTCATGGGAAATGTGAGTTTAATAGCCCAAATGTCTACTTGTGCTGCAGTGAGAGGTGGCTGGAGGGATAAAGTTACTTTCTTCAGACACATCAATACATATCTATCTAAACACAGCTCAGAGATCAAAGCTTTTGAGGAAATGAGTGACTTACTAATAAAGGAGATAATTTGGCCTTCATCCCTAGCATATGTCCATTGGTGAGCTGCCGTTGCAGCTCACAAGAAGAGTATTGATTTAAGGTAACTTTTAAAGTTCTTTGTTGTCAAGTAGTTACTCCTAGGGCAATTGAAGACAAAGAGTAATATCATTAACTCTGATGCTGTGTCCCAACACCTTCAAGAAAAAGACCTCTCCCTGAGAACTTCTATTCAAGTACAAAGGAGATGCCACTTAATGAATTTTGCCAGAGAACCATGGTGGTCATAAGCTGCAAGAGCAGGTTATCGGTAAGGAATTTTGAAGGCAAGTAAGGAAATGCTACTTTAAAGATGAAGACACAAATCTGTCAAGATAAATGCAGAAAAAGGAGGAAAATGTCTGGGTAAGAAGATGGGGAAGATCAAAGATACACAACTATACGTGTGTAAATCAGTGTAGTTCTACTGGCTTAAAAGGAGCTTCATGAATTACCTAGCTGAAAAGATTTGCAATTAAAAACTGTCATTCCACTGAAAAAATAGCTGTATCTGTAAATGTATGATTTTTTTCCTCCTTTAACTCCTATAAACCCTGTATCAAAACCAGCTGAAATAATTGTCTGTTTTTAAATGATTACACATAAGCCACTAATGCTTTTCCATTAGCCTTAATGCTGCAGTCTGATGTGACATACACGGTTGTTCCAGCTTATATATTCTCTTATTTTCCTCCTCTGTTCCAGTATCAACTGTTAAAGAGGTGGCAGTTTTTGATTTAAAGGGTAGCCACACTGAGTTACCTACAGCAGCTTGGGAAATTCTATTTTCTTACAGTTCAAGATGTGTATTATATCTTGAGGGCCTAGTATTTTTTTCTGACAGTAAGCCATAGCAGAGGGCAAGCATACAAACTGCATTTGAGCTGCCAGAATTTCATAGCTGTTTTAAGAAACTGAGTTAATATCTGCCATTTTCTGGTTCTCCTCAGACCTCTGTTCAGGTCTCACTGCAACAGAAGAAAGTTTGGGGAGATCTGGAAGCAGGAAAGCCTTTTCTAGCAGAACACATCTGCAGGGGCAGAGATTATTTTTGTGAAGCTCAGAAAAAACCTTGCCAGAACTCTGCTTAAAATCTCAAATGTCAGATTGTTCATTTTAATAAAATGCTTCTTGGATTCTCTCAAAACTTCTTTCTACAACTTACCAAGTTCCAATGAACAGTCCCACACTGAACCCCTTGCAGCTTTAGACTGCATACTTCTCACTGGCTCCTTTCACCATCAGAAAATTTTAGTGCTTTCTTGTTTAAACTAGGTACAGGAAAATGTCAGTTCAGTCGCTTGATACTCAAATACAAGCTAATGAAAATTACAGATGCTTGAATAGCTGGGATTCTGTGAGGAGAAAGAGACCACTTTCTGTCTTCCTGAAAGTCCTACAAAAGGATAAAAAAAATTGCAAGTATTATATATGGGAAAAAATAGCATAAGTGCAAAATCCCTGGAGGTGACTGGGGAACTATTATAATAATTATTATAACATGATGATATCATTGCAGTATTATTCAGTGACCCAGTGCAGCCCTGGATCTTGTTCCAGGTCTAACCACTCTTCTCAGAGCAATGCCAAGGCAGACACATACTGTGGGTGTGGAGAGGGAAAGGTTATTTAGCACATATGTATTCTTGTTGCATTCACTGAAGAAATGGTGCTTGGACGGTGTTATGTTTCACCCCTGTCATAGTGTAACCCCAGCCAGCAACTCAGCCCCACACAGTCACTCACACACTACCTCCATGAAAGAATGGCAGAGAGGATTGGAAGAGTAAAAGTGAGAAAACTCATGTGTTGAGATAAAGACAGTTCAGTAGGTAAAGAAAAAGCCGTACAAACAAGCAAAGCAAAACAAGGGATTAATTCATCACTTCCTATGGCAGACAGGTGTTCAGCCATCCCCAGGAAAGCAGGGCCCTATCACATGTAATGTAATGTAATATAATATAATGTAATGTAGTGTAAAGTGGCAAACACCATCACTCCAAACGTCCTTCCATTCTTCCTCCTTCCCCCATCTTTATATGCTGAGCATAATGTCATATGATCTGAAATAACTCTGTGGTCAGTTGGTATCAGCGGTCCCAGCTGTGTCCCCTCCCAACTTCTTGTGCACCCCCAGCTGCCTCAATGGTGTAAGACAGAAAAGGTCTTTGCTCTGTGTAAGCCCTGCTCAGCGAAAATGAAAACATGACTGTGTTATCAACACTGTTTTCAGCTGTTTTCAAACTGTTTTCACTGTTTTCACTGTTTTCAAACCTGAAACACATCCCCATGCCAGCTACTGTGAAAAAAAAATTAACTCTATCCCAGCCAAAACCAGCACAACCCCAAAGAAAACCAGTGCATGTACCCAGAGACTACTTGGTGATGAAAGAAAGCATGATAGGTGAGGATGATTAGGATATTTGTTTCAATAGCAAATATCCAAATGAAGCTAAAATACTTATGTAGCAGTACCTTGGAAACCCTTGGCAATACTGGGTTTGGATCTGTAACTAAAGCAACAAGAGTCCTTTTCCACACTAATTACAGCACTGAGAGCCTTTTAACAGTACACATCTTTGGACTGAATAATCCCTATGGAGGGAAATACACTCTGGATTTGCACCATCAAGCATGTTTTAATTTAAGTGCTATATGGTTACATATCGTAACTACTGTAATATTACTATCTGATAGAGAGGTCTGCTGAGATGCTTCTTCAATATCTAGTCAAATCAAAAAAAGAAAACTCATCGTTTCCTCAACACCAGAAATAGCTATGTGTTGGGAGGGTAACTCCCTATCATGGATTTCTAGTCCAGTCCATTTTATGATAGCAGAGGTTACTCCCTTGCCTTACTTTTATGCTTGTGGTTATCGTTGACAATGTGTGATTTTCTGAAGATGAATTTCCATACCTGACAGATAAGCCCTTTTGACATTCTTAATATCCAAAAATGCTAAAGCAAAACATTAAAAGGCAAAATGAAATTTGAAAAGAAGACATAAAAATATATGTATTTTAAACTATTTTTTACTTTTAAAATTTTTCCTTTAAAACTGTGAACAACATGGCAATCTGTGGTTATGCATTCTAGTAAATATTTCATTTCACAATTCTTCCAATATGTTAAGTGATTACTACTTAATTGCTGATAATTTACCAGAATGTTAGCTGAAATTTACCAGCTGCCAGTATCTGAGTCCATGGGTCAAATTTGGCACATGCACTTTGTGGCATCATTTTTACATTTTTATGCATTTGTCAGTCCTTTCTCAGCTTCTAAATAACCTCAGAGAACTGAAGCTGACTAACAGCAGGGTTAATAAGGTGGCACTAGGAGCAGATGAAGAGGAGATTGTTTTAGAATTAATATTGAGGTGGGGAACAAAATAGAATTTATGAGATTTTTTTACGAGATTTCAACCAGAGTGTAAACCTGAGTTATTTCTACCATCCCTTCCTATCAGTAAAGTCTAATTTCACATTTATGGGAGGAACAAAAATGCTAGTGGAGTATATTTGCAAGCATTACTAGTGTATGCTTTGCCTTGTACTAAGAGTAATTAAGAGACCTGTTCTGCATAGTTGAGCTTACTATAACTTTCTTTTGCAATCTGATACATTCTGTGGTGAAAATATGTGAACTTGATTAAGAATTGCACATAAAAGACCCTGCAAGCTTACAGAGAATGTAACAGAGCTGAATGTGACCACTTGAAATGCATTCACTTGAAAAATCAGCTTCTTTTTCTGCAAATGATAATGCAAGACATTCTCTCTGTTGTGGTTAGAAAGGTAGTAAGATCACAAATAAAAAACCCAAAAGATATCTCTAAAACAGTATTCAAAATAAAAAAGAAAATAAAAATCAATGCTTCTTTTGAGGTTTCTCACTCTGGGGAAAGTGGCAGGACCCAGAAACCTCAGGAACAAGGTCTGGCATGGTGCGTACCTCCACGCAAGTCCGTGCTGGGAGGGGCTGGGTCACGCACAGCGTGGCATGAAGCTCGAGCAACAGAAACTCTGCAGAAAACGTGGGTGAGGCAAAAGAACATTCTAGACACTGTCTCTGGCTTCCCAGGGAGGTTTATTCGGGTCTTCAAGGGGGGGGGTTGCAGGGAAGGGGAAAGGGGGAGGAAAGCGGGGGAAGGACAGGGGCTGGGAGCCCAGAAACAGTGATGGGTGGGCTCACGCCAGCATGAGTTTATAAGGGAAGGGAAGGGGGGAGGGATTGGCTCTGGGGAGTCAATCCCAGAAGCTCTGAGGGGAAGAAAGGCAGGGATACACACCAGTAGATTTCTAATAAGGCAGGATGCATATTTCAGAAAGAGCCAGTAACATACAGAGGAGGGGAACAAAGGAAAAGCCACATGGAAATCTGCAGGACCATATTGCTACATTCTTTAGATCATCAAGTCTGTCAAACTGCATCTGTGATCAACGCAGGACAACACTGAGTATTTCCTCACTGGGACACAGTGGAGCGAAGCCTTTTTAGGAATATTACAATTGCAAATACATTTGGAAGTCTTATTTCATTCTGTTTCTTCCAGCATATGAGGTCAGTCATGCACGGTACAGTGAATGCTGACAGGCAGAAAGATAGCTTGCTTTCTCCTGCTCTCCTGCCAAAGCATTTTACTTTACTGGAGAGTCTGTCTTAACCTTTTCTGCACAGCTACACATAGTAGTATGACTGTATACTTTCAGGATTGAGTAGAAGGTGGCTAAACACAGTTTCTGGCTTTGCCTTGTTCTCTTTCATCTTTACTGGCTGCTATACCTGTCCACTGCCCTTTGAAAGCCTTTATTCTCAAAGACAGGTTGGCTTAGATCTAAGAATTCATCTGGAAACACTACTGCCTTTCTTTCACTTGATACAGCTGAAATAATCTTTCCAGTTCAGACCAGGTTTGTCAACTGGAACTTTTTGTCCTGCACAGACAGCAGGCATGCTGGTGACAGACATCATAACAGTACTCTTACCTTGCTCAGTATATTTTTTTTTTTGCTTCTATTGTATGTTTTATACTCAAAATGCAAACAATGGTTTTTTCCCCCTAAAATGTTTGAGTACTAAGAAGGTACAATTTTTAATTGTCAACAATGCACACAATAGGGAAGAAAGAGAAAAAAAATTCTAAGAATCCTCAAATATCTAGTAACTTGAAGCTTCATATAACCACGTGCACAAAGCTGAGGTTTGCTGTATTTATACTTGCCTGTCTGATTTCTAAATATTAAGTGTTTGCTTGTAGGACCTACAAGAGAAGGTCTGAAATGACTGTGCATAAATATCCAACATCTGTTCTTTTTAAAGTCTTGGCCTCATAAACAAATTAGAACTTCCAGCACATTCATATACAAATATAATTCAATAAGAGTTCCTGAGAATGGAAAAAAATGCAGGTTATTTTCATTTTATTAATATTCCCTGAGTTCTAAGCTTCAGGATGTGTACACAGACTTTACCAAAATACAATTTTTAAAAGATTAACAGCTACAAATAGATGGAAGGAATAAGGTACAGAATGTCACTGTGGTACATATTTTCCATGCCATCATTTTGAAAGGCTGTAGCATTTCCTGAAGATTAATCAGATTAAAATTTCCTTTTCATTGCAGGCACCTCCTTCAGGTGCTAAGGCTACTTAGAGCCTTCTGATATACCGCAGGTTTTATAGCTACAGGTATTCATTACCTGCGTTGAGTGACACAATCCACAGCCAACTAACTGTAAAGGTGCTTAGCACACAATATCAGAACAAGCAGCAAGACCCTTAAAACTGCTGGGGCTCCTTTGCCACAATAACAGTTTATACTGTGTGACTGCAACCTAAAAATATCCCCTTCCTCCACATATCCCCCATGCAAAGTGTAAAGTACCAGTTTTCCAGTGGATCTTAGTTTATTCTTCCAAATGTGATAATTCTCAATCCAATACTATGTATACAAGGTATCAATCCACATTCTGCAAATATAAATCAAGAACAATTAATACCCTACTATAATATTAATATATTACTTCCTGCTTTCACTGTACACAACACACCCTGTGTGTCTGTCTGTATGTGCAATTCATTCTAGCTCATCTCCATTTACTGGAGGCGTGAATGGTTACTGAGAGGAAATGCATTCAAGCACACATCAGTTGATAATATTTAACAGGCAGCCTATAGAATTGCAGATTAACTCTCCTGTCATTAAAAACCTAGATTTATATATTATGCTCAGACCTGTTGTGGTTTAGGGGATGTTACAGCAGACTTTACAATAGAGCTTCTCTACCTAGCCCAGTTCAGCGCCTCAGTGCAGCAAACCCTATGTCCCAGGGTTGGAGACTGTGCTCTCACCGGCCGGGGAGCCATAAGGCTGGCTCTGGTTCATCTGCTTCCACAACCGGCAATGATAAAGGAGGCGAGGAGGGTCTACGCAGTGTGTCCATGTTTATTCGCATGGTGCAGCAGAGGCCAACAACCTCCCAGAGGCAGAGATGCCTCGAGGGCGAAGGCCTCACATGCACAGCCACATGTGGAGCACAGACAACAAGATGGCGGAGGGTGAGGGGTTTTATAAGGAAACAGAGAGGGGCGGGGACAGCACACTGGCCCAGTGACCTCTGGGTACAGGGGCGGTACATGGGCGGAGTTAGGAGTACAGGAACCAATAGGGAAAAACTCGAGGGAGTGGCCAGGGCCACGTGGGGTGGGGAAGGCAGGACAATAGGTGACAAGTACAGTCATTAAGAAAGGGGTGTGGGGAACTTGCAGCTATTATCACAATATTTCTCCATTTTTTACTAAATTAAAGAGGGAAAGACTTTTTTAAAAACCTTCATAGCAAATTTTTAAATAACAGAAAAATGGTAAAACAACAACATAATGTAAAGCAATAACAAAATTAGTTTTGCTGTGAGTATGGGGAAAATGATGATGCAGCTGGCTGATTTTGATGCTGGAGTTTTGTGCAGGCTGAATTTTCGGATTGCAGTCGTGTTTGTAGTCTGTTTTTCTTTTGCTGGGGCTGCTACGATGAAGGCAGGGTTTGCAGCAGCAACGGGGTTGTCGCCAAAGTCTTTCTCAGCTTAGGAGAGGGAGAAGACTTTGGACGCAGCGCAGCTCCGCTGGGTGACACACAGCTCTTGCCTGCTGTGGCTCTGCCAGGTTTGGAACAGTTCCACCAGGCCCCAGCACGGCCGGACGGCAGCACAGCTTCAGGGACTGCTCTGGCACGGCTCCACTGGGCTCCGGGGGCAGTGTCTGCCGCAGGGAGCCAGAGGTGTGGCCCCACCAGCTCCTCTGAGCCTGCCGTGGGCAACTGGAGGTGCGGCTCCGCTCCCGGCCAGGCCATAGCTGCTTCCGGCTGAGAGGGAACACCTGAGAGGATGGGAGGAGGGGCGGGAACCCGATGCCAAAGGGAACGCCCCAAAGGGGAGGGGCCCGCACCCCAAGGGAAACACTCAGAGGGGGAGGGATCCGCAACTGAAGGGAATGCCTACCAACGTGGGGGGAGGGCTACGACGGAACACGAGAGACATGGGGGGTGGGGATTGGGCAAGCCCGAGAAAATTTCAATGGGAAGAAGACAATATGGCATGCCCGACCATGCGGCCAGCGCCATATTGGAAAACACTTGGAGTCAGCTCAGCTGAGGTTTGGGGCAAAGGAAAGGAGGTTAGCAGGGATCTCGAGCTAGAGTGATCAGTTTTAACCCAGGAAAGGGACAGGAGAGACTGAAAAACTTACGATCAGCTGTCTCTTGAGGGACAGAGGGGGAACACGAGCTGCTGCAGGAGGGCGTGCCGCCAACACATGGCCGGCGCCATGTTGGGGGATACATGCAGGGGAAGGTGGTTGTTAGGGAGAGAACAAGGGTTTTTCACTGCCAGATAACTAAATAAAACAAAACAGGTTAGTTTACTTTATCTCTTGCACGCAAAAACTTCCCACACAACTGCTGATCCCCCACTCCTTATAAAATATGTCTAATTTTATAAGAAAAACTTCTCCCAAAATGGGGGCACAAAACTTATGTCTTCCCTTCTTAGAGGTGGGTTTTTTCTTGTCAAGATTTCGCATGGAGCGCGACTCCCTTCACCTCGACAAGACGCCACCTCTAACCCTCCACCCACACCGAGGCAAAAAGAATAAACTAAAAAGAAAAAAGGGACCCCCATACTAAGCCGACCAGGCCTCCACCGGCTCCCCCAGGGGGCTTTCCAGAGGGCTTACCAAGCACGGAGAATCAACAAAAAGCACTCAGGATGGTCCACTGCCATTCGGCTGACCTCCTTGAAAAGCGCGACTTTTTTCCAGAGGCTACCGGCCGCCCCTTCGGTCTTCTTGCTGAATGCAAGCTTCTCATCGGGGAAATGGCTTCCCAAAAGCGACTTCTCCCCAGCCGCAGTTGCGGCTGCAGGGGGTTGCTTTCCAGGGCGGCTTCTGCCCCACATTTGGATGCCATTTGTTGTGGTTTAGGGGATGTTACAGCAGACTTTACAATAGAGCTTCTCTACCCAGCCCAGTTCAGTGCCTCAGTGCAGCAAACCCTATGTCCCAGGGTTGGAGACTGTGCTTTCACCGGCCGGGAAGCCATAAGGCTGGCTCTGGTTCGTCTGCTTCCACAACCAGCGATGATAAAGGAGGCGAGGAGGGTCTACACAGTGTGTCCATGGAAGATGTTTATTCGCATGGTGCAGCAGAGGCCAACAACCTCCCAGAGGCAGAGATGCCTCGAGGGCGAAGGCCTCACATGCACAGCCACATGTGGAGCACAGACAACAAGATGGCGGAGGGTGAGGGGTTTTATAAGGAAACAGAGAGGGGCGGGGACAGCACACTGGCCCAGTGACCTCTGGGTACAGGGGCGGTACATGGGCGGAGTTAGGAGTACAGGAACCAATAGGGAAAACCCGAGGGAGTGGCCAGGGCCACGTGGGGTGGGGAAGGCAGGACAATAGGTGACAAGTACAGTCATTAAGAAAGGGGCGTGGGGAACTTGCAGCTATTATCACAATACAGACCAACATGCTTTGCAGTGAACTTAAGGGGGAAAACAACACACAAAAATAACCACTGAATACCAAAAAAACTTAATCGCAAAAAAAAAATCTATATCTACATATTTTCATGTGCTATTTCGTTTCCTCTCTTGATTTAGGGTAAATTAGAAAGTATAAATGCAAAAGAACTGGAAGCTGGATAATAGTAATAATAATATTTTTGAACTGATTTAGAGAGCCAGAGATTGGATAATGATTTACTAAGATATGCCTGCTGCAATCCATTTATTATTCACTTAATGAATTTGTGCCTACCTGGTATTGGGGAGGATAGAGAGAAGAGAGCCAAATAATTGAGAGAAACCACCAAGTGTAACCGAGCATCCCGCCCTTCGACCCCAGGACCGGTACAAGTTAGTTCTCAGGCTTGGACGTGGACCAAGAACCAAGGGAGCATGTGCATGGGAACAGGGTGAACAGTTCATCGTGATGAAGAGTATGGATCATGTAGTAATCAATCATTTGGGACCCTTGCCCACAATTAATCTGGGACACTGCGCTTGTGTGGGCATATTTAAATGAACTTTGAACTCATTATAATACGAAGCGGGGATAGATAATGAATATGTATAGGGGCTTTGTCTAACTTTATGCATATGTAATCTGTAACCTAATATAAACTTAGTAAAGTGCTGCTGAGGGTGTGCATGCCTTTGGAGGGGCTACCCCCCATGCACCCCAGCTGGAATAAATGCATACCTACTTCATAACTATCTGAGTTGTGGAGTCAATTCCGTGCTTCACTCCAAATACAATTTATAGTGAACCCTAAACAAGAGTGAATACATTACAAGTCATGTAGCCTTTAGATTGCAATATTACAGTAACTAATTTCACCAGAGTACAGGAGATTTCTACACGTGAAAGTTGAAACACTTGCACTCTGCCCTATAACCTCTTTAAGAAGAGCAAGACACATGGGAAATCAGGTTTCCCATACACCAGCTACAGTTCTTTAAGGCATACAAGCATGTCAACTTATCCTCATAGTGACCTCCAAAAAAATGAATTACCAGCTGAGAGGAGACTGCCAGCATGAAACTGAGAAAGACAGTCACTTATTTTTCAGTATTTCTGAACGTAACTCATACTTTAAAGAATGTTTGAGAGAATTTTGGGTCAATGACAGTAAAGCATTAGCAATATTTTATGTGGGACTTCAGCTTATAGGGAACTAACTCTAAGGAAACACAGTTACCATTTTATTTTATGAATGTGTGAGTTCAGTTAATAACAAAAGCAACATTTATTTTGCATAGGTTAATTCTGTTCACAAATGGGAGGAAAACAGTTCATAAATTATTACTGGAGTTTATGAAGCTGTACAGGAAGGTACTAAGATGGAAATACTGGAAAGCTGAGCTATTCTGCTGGTGTTCTGAGATAGAAGACAGCATTCAGTGAAACTCGAGAGTCTAGTTTTACTTCTGAGTCTGAAGCTCTCCATTTTGGAAAGGGTCATGATATTTCCCTGTCTCAAAAAGATGTTTCATTGATTATTACTTTAAAGTGTCTCCATACGCTGCTGAAAAGCCTCACAGAATACAACTGCCTGCCTCCATTTCTTTCCTCATGTCTTTTTCTAGGATGCCCCTGCTCCTGACACCAGCTTTGCTGTTTGCTTGACTGCATGTTAAAGTGGTCAGAAAGATAATCGTCTGGCCTAGCATCAGAGTGCGGCTCAGTCACAGCAGAGAATATGGGTGTCACAACTGTTAACCCCTCATTATTCAGAAAGTCCTAAATACAAAGAAAATAAATCTTAATAAAGGCAGAAATACTTAATTTTATTAGCTTCCTTCTTTTTCTAAATAGAAAAGCTACTTAAGTAATTCTTGGAGGAGCAAACAATCTAAAAGATAAGAAGAAAATGGAATGTTCTTCAGACAAAGGACAAAGTACTTTCGGAGGAAATGCTTTGAGCTGTACCTCCAAACAGGCAAAGATCATGGAACAAGGGCCTAAGAACAGTGGTGTTTTTTATACAGGAATAAGCAGTGCCTCACATCTTTTGTTTTGTAGTTAAAATAGCACTGGGCAACTAATATTTCACCATCACCATGCTATATACAGAACATGTCATGGTTACAGTGCACATCACTGAGGGCTGGGTGATAGTTCTGCCAGTTTGATTAAAACAGTCAGAATAGATTTGAGATCTTTGAGGACAGCTTTTTTCTCAGTGTGGCACATGACCATTCTATGACTATCGATACAATGTCTGCATGTTTTTCTGGCTTGGTTCTTGTCCTCGATTCATATTTGTTCAGGGACAGGGATTGGAGCCAGATCAAGGGTTTGGGATGAAGCCAGACAGAACTTGATTAACTTACTAGCCTCTAACTATGGTAATTTCCATAATAAAGACTAATGCATGATTAGCATTTTAGAAGAGAGAAAGAGTTGAGATATTCTTCAGTTCATCCTAAAAAAAACAAATGCATGTTCAGCTTTTACCTCTGTCAGTTTAGGTACTAGCGTATGCTTTAGCCAAACCCCTGGATTTTGACAAATGCAGTAGTACTGACTGGATGCTTTCTGGATGTATGTTTGTGTGCCAGTGGTTTAACAGCACAAGAGTACACGGTCAGGCTTTCATCTTCGTGCCAGAATCTTCTAAGAGTCATGGTAAAGACCCCACTGCCATATTTCACTACGAAGGAGAAAACATCAATTCTGAGCATCTACTCGGTTTTTAAACAAATTTAATTTCATATATAAAGTAAAATATAGTCACCTCACAAATAGTGACTGAGACAAGCAGAAGTGCTTAACACATTCTTTGCCTCTGTCTTTAACATAGATGATAGACCAAGGGGGTTTCAGTGCTCTGAGCTGGAGAACCGTGACTGTGAGAATTATCAACTCCCAGTTGACCTTGAAGTTGTGCAGGATCAGCTGCTGCAGCTGGATCCCTACAAATCTATGATGCCTGATGGGATTTATCCAAGAGTTTTCAAAGAGCTAGCTGATGTCATCCCAAAAGCCCTCTCATTGATTTTTGAGTGATCTTGGCAGTGTGGAGAGGTCCCAGCTGACTGGAAGCTGGCAAATATTGTCCTGATTTTCAAGAAGGGCAAGAAGGAGGACCCTGGGAACTACAGACCTGTCAGTCGCACTTCAGTGACTAGTTAAGTTACGGAGATTATTCTTGGAGGTATTGAAAAATACCTGAAAGACAATGCAGTCATTGGTCACAACCAGCAGAGCTTCATGAGAGGAAAGTCAAGATCTGATTTCCTTTTATGACAAGGTAACACACTTAATTGATCAAGGGAAGCCAGGTGATGTAATTTCTTTGGATTTCAGTAAAGCTTTCCATACTGTCTCTCAAAGTATCCATCTGGACAAAATCCAGCTGGATAAACACAGTGGGTGATGGGTGAGCAACTGGCTCATGGGTCAGGCACAAAGGGTTACAGTGAAGGGTGGAACCAGGCAGGTGACACCAGATTGGTGACCTGTCACTAGTGAGGTTCCACAGGGCTCCATCTTTGGCCCCATTCCCTTGAACATCTTCATAAATGACTTGGATGCAGGACTGCAAGGGATACTAAGCAAGTTCACAGATACCAAACTGGGAGGAGCTGTTGACTCCCTTGAAGGCAGGGAGGCCCTGCAGAGAGACCTTGGCATATTAGAGAGATGGGCAATCACCAGCCATTAGAATTTCAACAAGGGAAAGTGGCAGATTCTGCACCTGGGATGGAACAATGCTGGATGTACAAACAAGCTGTGGAATGAGGTGCTGGAGAGCAGCACCATGGAAATAGATCTGGGGCCCCTGGTAAACAGAAGTTTGAATGTGAGTCAGCAGTGCCCTGGCAGCCAGGAGGCCCAACTGTGTCCTGGGGTGCATGAGGCTCAGCATTGCCAGCCGGGCAAGGGAGGGGATTGTTCTGCTCTGCTCTGCACTGGGGCGGCCTCACCTTGAGTGTTGTGTGCAGTTTTGGTCACTGCAATATAAGAAAGATATAAAGCTATAAGGTTGTCCAAAAGAGGGCAACAAAGGTGGTGAAGGGCCTTGAGGGGAAGCCGTATGAGGAGTGGCTGGGTCACTTGGTTTGTTCAGCCTGCAGAAGAGAAGACTGAGTCTACAACTTATTGCAATCTACAACTTCCTCATGAGGGGAAGAGGAGGGGCAGACACTGATCTCTTCTCTGTGGTGAGCAGTGATAGGACCCAAGGGAATGGCCTGAAGCTGTGTCAGGGGAGGTTTAGGTTGGTTATTAGAAAAAGGTTCTTCACCCAGAGGTTTGTTGGGCAGTGGAAGAGGCTCCCCAGGGAAGTGGTCACAGCACCAAGCCTGACAGAGTTCCAGAAGGGTTTGGACAATGCTCTTGAGTACATGTTGTGACTCTTGGGGTGTCCTGTGCATGGTCAAGAGTTGGACTTGATGATCCTTGGGTCTCTTCCAACTAGACATATTCTGTGATTATGTAAGTCAAATATTTTCCCTGGGTTTCTCCACAACACCTTGCCTCATTAAAGCAAAGAGCTGACAGCTAAGTACTCCTATTCAACAGAGGCAGACAGGAGCTTTGGACTCCATCTGAATTGCATAATGAAAATGGAATAGTCCTCTGTGCAGGGAAATCACAGTTCATGAATGATGGAGGTATAGACACACTGATGTGAAGTACAAATCTCAAATCCTCCTTTTATTAAAACAAACAAAACAAAACTAAAATTCCCAAAGTCCTTACAGGGAAGAATAACATCTGAGAGCACAGCAGGTGTTACTTCAAGATCTATGTTAGGCTCTTTCTCATCATACAACGCAACGTATTCTTTTATGACATCCGAACATTTTCTAATTTAGATTAAAAACCCACATCTGTCTCAAGGCCTAAAGTTTTTGCAGGCAAAATTCTGACTATGAGTCACTATTGACTTGATGTTTACCTTAATACATAGCCTTCAAAGGATTCTGCATAGTCATACTCATACCCATCATTCACAATGGAAGTCACAAAAGCCTGTGGCAGTATGATGTGCTCTACTTAAAAATACTTCATGTCCATATCAGTTACAGGCCACAAATCTGTGTTATCTGCACGTATACTGCTGCCTTTTTCCCTGGTCCTAGAATTATGAGCCAGACATAGTTAAGGGGACAAAAAAGGGTTTACCTTTGTAAGGACCCTTAGGTGCACAATTCGTCAGGTGAAAAACGCTGTAGGTGCACACCCACACGTGGCATATATACAATTTTTATAGACTTCACAAATTAGCATATCTGACAAAGATTCCCCAATAAGAAACTTAATAGATGAAGTAATGCCCCAGTTCTGGTACCTTCTAGATGCTCTGACCCGCCTTGGATGAGGCTTGAACCCTGATTACAAAAATATATCTTGAAGAGCTGTTTTCAACCTTGGTTTCTATGGAGAACCGAGATAGGATAGGGCTTCAGGCCCAAAACTGGGAGACTTTTAGAATGTTTAGTTAATTTTTCTGCATAGAAAAATACTGGAACGGAGTTAAAATAGTAAGCTACAAAAGCTACAAATATGTGTGCTAAGAATACAGAAAATATATAAAAGGTATATAAAAGAAAAGGCAAAAAAATTACCATGGCATCAATACAATAGGTTGAAATGCTAAGAAAATAAGTAATATTTTTTACAAATAGATATACATGAAAAACAGCAATAAAAGTCTTCATAACACTTTCCTCTTTATGTATTGCAGAAATTTTGATGAAAATAACTGCAGTACTCGAAGAAGATCTGCTTAAAGAACAGGCAAGGAAATCAACACGTCCCTGAAGCTTGGAAGACCTTAGTCTCATCTCTTCTCACACACATTCAACATCTCAGCAGTCTCAATGGCTAGGCTTTCTCTGTCTGTACTTCAGCTCCTCCATAAAGAGATATATAAAGGATTTTTTTCTATCCATGGGCATACCTGTGATAAAACTATTCAAAGATTTCAATTATTATATATCATAACTGAGCCTTAGATATGTTAACTGCTAGGGTAATGGGTTTGTAGTAGATCAGCAGGTGTTTTAGCTAACCTAAAATTTTCTGGAAGCTTTCTAGTGTCTTGGATTTAAAAAATCTAAAGACTCACACAATATTTAGGTGAATATTTAGAACATAGCTTTTCTGAGCACCTGCAACAGACAACCTTCCCAAGAGATACTGAGCAGGCATACCAGGCATAAAAATATAATCTTCAGACAATTTGTCCTTTAGCTCCCCATTTTGAAAAATTTTTGCAGATCTAATTGCACACCCCTTGGTAGCCTCATGGAATCTGTGCTTAATTCTCTATTATTAATGCACTTATGAATATACTATCTCTTTAGAAATAGTTATAGAAGTACTTAGAAGATATACTTTTACTTACTTTAAATGGTCCTTCTTAGATCATTTAAAATACATGTTTACCCCTTAGTTAATTTTAAATGTCTCCTAGTGTGATGTAATACCGTTCTTAATATGCAGCACATATTGAACATGTACACCTTCATTTGTGAGTAAAATAGTAAAACAAATAAAACAATCAGGAGACGTTTCACCAAAGTGAAAGTGAAAGAAAAGTGTGTAGTTCAATAATATGTCAGACTGGTACAGAGTGAGATAATCACAAGAACAGAGACAAAAATAACTGGTACTCCAACAAAAGGTGATTTACTGTGGAATTAGACAGACCCCTCCAGTACATTCCTAGAAGTTTTAAAGCCTTAAGCTGACATGCCCCACAGTAAAAGAGCAAAATGCTGAGGACCCAGAATCCCCTCTACAATACTGCTTCTCTAGTGTTTTTCCAAACCCTGCAGCTAGGGCAAGGTGCAGAAAATCTTAGCAATACTATTTCTATGATATCTTGATGATTGTAAATACTAAAAAGTATCTCGCCCAGTTGTGCTTCTCTCACAAGCTAGTCCCATTCAGAGAATCTCAAACACATATATATTTGTGTTTGTATATATATTTGTATATATATTTTGAATATTTGTATAAACAAATATTCAAAAGGTGAAAGCAAGCATTCTTACCTGTTCTACAATTTGCAATGTACTGTACCCTTGAGTTTTTTAGAAGTCAGACTTAGAAACTTATACCAATACTTAGAAGTAAAGGTTCCTGTTTTCTGTTTTTCTCTAAAAGCATCCTTTATGATAAAAGTAACACTTTTCACCACTAAAGAGAGAGGAAAACGTGAGTGCAGTAAAATGGGTTGCGGAACATATCACAAGCAGTGTGTGTCTGCCCTAGGTATACAATTTTGCTCTGTTTTTCTCATTCCTAATCCCAAGTATTCATTCCATGCTGAGGATGTCTGACTGCTGCAGAGTGTAGAGGCAGCCGTGGCTCCCAAATGATGCTGAAAGCCCAGTGCTACCAACCACTGCACATTGGCTTTACTACAGGACTGGCTCATATGCAACTCCCTGCCTCCACGCCTCCATAGCTGTTCCACCTGGTGCTGTGAAGCCTTAGTTTTCCTTGTTTAGTAATTTCTAGTGTAGAATAAAGCAATTCATAACTGAGTATCTCTGTGTGCTTTTTAATTATGAAGATGTATACTATTAAAAAAAAAGAAATTATTCTTGGCAATAACTCCATAAATATGTGCTGTGCATTATTGTGATGAGAATCCTAATTGACAACTTGCCAGAAATTAACTATTTGACTTCAAAAAAACAATGTTCAATTTATGTCAGCTGGAGATGAACGTCAATACTAATTATGAAGTGCAGAAAATTAGAAACTGAGGATATTCAATTATTTATCCCTATTGATTGTTATAGATAACTATTTCATTACTTATCCCTAAAGTATCGTAGGCTAATCATTCTACTTTCCACCAAAAAAGCACTATTTTCATTGACTTGACATGATTCATCATCCATATTGAACAAGGGAAGAGAAAATGGACACAAAACCCATGAATATCTACAACCAGCAAAACTGGAATGTGAATCTAATAATTTTCTCTGTGTGGTGTGTCTTTGGGCAGTCAGGCCTTTCGGAGAACTCTAGCTGAGTAGAAAGGCTCCTTACTGAATGTCTTGCATGGAAGACAGGAGTTTTATGTGTTTTTGTAGTTTGACAGACTTTAAGATAGCTAGTTCCCCAAGACTTAGTCCCGTTTGCAAGATTCTTTGATATTTGGCCGATTTGTTTAAAAATACCATTTATTTGACGCAGAAAATAACATACAAACATAGAACAGATTGACACACATAAACACACAATGAATACATAATTGCAACACTATAATAGTTAAAAATGCAATTATGGGGTAAAACCTTGCTTGAACTATAAAAATAGTTAAAAATGCAAGAAATGCTTGCTTGAACTATAATGCAAGTTAAGAAATGCTTGCTTGAGCTAGCTGAAATGCAAGTTAAGAAAGGTACCTGTAAGTTAGCCGGGATAATACAATCTGTGAAACTCAATGATCTTACCAAATCCAATTTTTGGAGCTGGGGATGCATCAGTGTCCTCACCCAATCCCTCGGGAAGTAACCACAGAGCTTGCGTCCAAGCTCAGGGGAGAAGGCTTTACTTCACGCTCCAATGTCCATGTAGAAAAGCTTCTACCTTTCTGAGATTTCATGAGCTTTTTATAGGATAAAAGTGTGTATTTGTAGTCACTGAAAATTTCTCACATTCTCTCTACATTCCGCAGGGGAGTGTCTTTTCAGACTTTCGGTCACCAGCACTAGATAGCTGTTGAATAGGCTATCAACCTAAGTTGAGCCATCCATTTCTTAGGACTGATCAGAGAGAGAAGGGGGAGGGGGGAGCATCCTGCCACACTCAAAAGGAGAAAAAAAAAGAGTTGAACAGTAAGGTCTGTTTTGCAGCAGATTTCACCTACACTGCAGAAATTGCAGAGTATCAGCACTTCAAAATTACAAACATGTGCTGCACCTGGTTCCTGAACAAATAAAGCACAACATGGGACTCTCCCTTGATAAGTTATTTTTGATTAAATCATTGAGCCAAGGCAGAAAGCTTGAATTAGAAAAGCAGCAGCCTGAATAGGCCTGCTTATTCCTGCTGCAATTACCTTTTCTCAGTGAAGGCTGCCGATTTTATCAATAGCTCTGTCAACATTTTAAAACCTCCTCAGAGTAATTCAGATTGTTGAATGTAAATAAGCCAGCTGCTTTCAAAGATCGAAACAAGACTTATTTATTTATTTATTTATTTAAATTCATAAAGAAGGGGCCCTGAACACAAATGAGAAAATACTCCCCATCTCTTCCTTAAACCTATGTTTCTGGTAATTCAGATGATATTCTAACTGAAAAATACATTACAACAAAGGAACTTAACAATGCAAGTTCTTACCTACATAACACCAGATGAATAGTGATGCCACCCAGAACTTAATGTTTTGTGCATGTGCTGCCCAAACTGTTCACTGCAGTACAAGGGTTCTCTAGGAAAGCCACGACAGACTCTTATCACATAAGATAGCAAATTCAGACCCCTACTTTTCAAGCAATGCTGTCAATAATACAAGGAAGGTATTGCCTTTCATAATACCCCATGGAGGACAGATCATCATTTGTCTCTGGTGCTGTGCACTGAGAATCTACTGCTATGCCCAGAGCTGGTGAAGGCTGGGACATATGGGGTCCAGCCCAAAGGAATCTCTTCTAGAGTGTAAAGATATTTGAGTGACAGAAATGCTCACACATGGTTTTTTGTTTTGGTCAATGACACGAAGCTCCTCTTTCCTTTCCTCTCAACATTTTTTGTTGCTATAAGAGTAAATAGAGATTCTAACAGAAAAAGAACATGACAGACCCGTTAGCATAAATATCCTTGCCATTTTAACCTTGTGCTTTCAGAGCCTATCAAACCTCATATTCTGGCTGCCTCCTTTTATTCTTTCTCACATCTACATTCACCTCTAGTTTTCCTAAGCAGGCAACAGGGTAGATTTTAATTCACATTACATAAGCCAAAACCAACCTCTGAATTCTCTGGAACTCTGCACGTTTTCTAGAGATCCATGCTTGACTATAATTTATCTGAAAAAACCAAAAACTTTATTTTCATTTTCATTATCTTAGGTTGTACAGCAAAAAGCAAATATATATATACTTTTTAATTCTGAGGCAATTTCTACCTGACTTACTGTGTGTGAAGGAATTTCATACTCTTTTAACCTCTCCAGTCTCAAAGCTAATCTCACAGCTGCCAGTGAGAGCTTTGCCATTTGCTTCACCAGGAAGACATTCAGGTTTCATATTTGTTATAAAGATATCTGCAAGAAATAATTTACTATCATTTTAAAAGTTCTCCTATTACCATTGATACAAATGAAGTAATTTATATTGACTGTATTCCAATATAAAATTCTAAATATCTCCCAGATGCCAACATTTTTTCACCATGGTTTTTATAAGGTTTTTCGATGAGCAGAACTCTCAGTGCATTCCTTTCAAAGCCTTTTTTGGTTTCAAGACAAATATTCCATGTTATTTATTTAGGCATTTTCTACTGTTGT
The DNA here is from genome assembly GCA_024500445.1 of Entomyzon cyanotis. Taxonomy (NCBI): domain Eukaryota; kingdom Metazoa; phylum Chordata; class Aves; order Passeriformes; family Meliphagidae; genus Entomyzon; species Entomyzon cyanotis. Next base: position 79,585,546 of record JAKEPQ010001005.1, on the reverse strand, counting down.
TCAGAATAAAATTTGAGATTTGATGGCAACACATATTCCTACCTACCTGTGTCAAACATATTCCTTTTTTGTATGCAGCACCACTGAGATGATACAATAATGACAGGCAAATAAGACTTATATGTTTCTCACAAGTGCTAGAAACACACAAACAACAATCCTACTATCCTTAAATCAGTGCATATGATTAGAAATGGAGATTTTGGTATTTCTAGCATCCCACATGATCTGGGACATGTTCAAGCAATGTAGGAGCATTTTACATCCAAGATGACTATAGTGTAGCAGAATTTTATGATAGAAAACAGTTTTAGATAAACCACTTTGTGTAAACTTTATGGATCAATGTAGGTGAACAGAGCAGTTATTGCAGAAGAGGCTCTTGAAAGAAAAATAAGCAGATGGTTCATTGGCATGTAATATATATCCATCTTCTCATCTCATGCTGGTGGGATATTCTAAGAGGGAGATTTAGAAAAGAGAGAAAACGCTTTGAAGGAAGCCAAGTGCACAGATGAGTATTTCAGTTGAAAACTACATGCAATCATGTTCAGTTTCCACTTGACTCCAACCTTTCCTGGAGATTGTCCCAGATTAATGATAAAATTCTCTAGATGGAGAACGCTCCGATCAAGCGCCTCCTCCGAGAGCCAAGGGCTCTGACACCCCCTCCCCCACCCACAACAGAATTTTTTAGATGGAAGTGAAGAAAAAACTATTTATTTAACAAAACCACGCAGAGTGACCTGCAAGGCACAGGGGAAGGGGAAAACAGGAGAAAAAGAGTTATTAAACCTGACTAAAAAGCTGGTAAATTTTAGCGTCCTTTTTCCTCAGACATAGTTTCTCCTCTCCGGGCCCCCTTGGGGGGGCTGGGCAGAGTTGCCCCAGTAGCTACCTGGAGCTCTGCTGTCCTCCGGGCCCCCTTGGGTTTTCCGGGCAACAAAGCAGATCGAAGAAAAGGGTCCAAACGAAATAAAATGATGGAAAAAAACCCCACAGGAACACAGCTGGCAACTTCGACCGCTGTCGCAGCGTGCAGTCTCCGGAGAGAGAGAGTCCTCCATCTCCCCCTCCTTGCTCCCCCGCAGCAAGGCTTGGGGAAAAAGTTTTCAAAACAACCCGTGCTTCTCTCCGCTGCTGAGTGTAGTTAAAGTCACAGGACCACATTTCTGAGCATATGAGCTAACGATGGAATACAGGGTTATCATAACATCACCCCAAGAGAAGATACCCACCCCGAATATTTTTATGTAATTAAAGAACTGTAGTATTTCAAGAGTAAAAGAGAATGAGACTGGGAATTAATCTCATTCTTTGAGATTGTTTCCTGTGTGTTGAAGTGTTGTTTTGAAGGTATGCAAAGGCATAGGATGGGAATTAGGCACATGCCATGCATGGAATCTGAGCATTTGTTAAATATCACAAAACTAGTCTCAGTTGCTGTTATGTCTAACTACTAGAAAACAGTGACTAAGATCAAAATTTATGCCCTCTGAATACTCATGTAGTTCCTGTTTAAATGCACATTACTTCCATAGACATAATCAGAAGTCAACTATTGGCATTATGAAGATGGAGAGAGCAAGGGAAGAAGAGTGATATTTGTATGAGAAATACAAAATCTAGCCAGATTCAAAAGGTGAAAGCTTTAAAGTCTGTATGACATACCTTGGTAAACTATTTGGCTGATGACCATAGCCTCTTTTATCACAGTTTCATTGAAGCATTATGGCTTTGCATTTTGGTTTTTTTCTTCCCTCAACAGATACACTTAACTAGGAGAAAGAGATAAAACATTCTAACATTCTCCCATGAATGTGTAATTTTTCTAGATGATCAACAAGCCTCAAATTGTATTTTTAGCTGGAAAGTGTTCTAGTAGATGTTCTTAATTGCCTTTTTGAGATAATTTCACAGAAAGAAAAGCTTTGAATCCCAAACTTTTCTAGCAGGGAAAGACCAAATATTTGGTGATGTCCAAATATTTTTTTAGAAACCAATGGAATCATAGGTAACAATTTCTTATCCATTTATGAATTCTGAAATATTTCATAAAAAGATATTATGTCCGAGAGGACTTAGAGCAGAGGATGTTTGAGAGATGTACTAAAAATGTAAAGGCTCACTTGAAGAAGATCAAAACAGCAATCAGTCTGAGTCTTTAAATCAGACCTCCAGCCTGATTTACAAAATTTCTTTGAAATTAGTGCAAAAAAAAGGTAATAATTCATTTCCCATTAAACACCAGTATTCAAAATTTAAACCATAACATGCCTATTTCAGGCATTGTCCCAGAAACATTTAGATGTATTTTCTGAGGCACAAATTTTGTAATGTCTCAAGGCATTCACACTGCTCTCGAAGTGCAAGGATATCATCCTCCAAACACATTAATCTGCCCTACTCCTCCAGCTCAAGTAGAATTCAGAATTCATCAATTAAGTCAGAAATATCAAGGACATCAGCAGATCATGAGCTCATGAGCACACTCTCAAGGGCAACCAGTTTTCCTGATCTCCTGACCTGCAGGCTAATATTTTTGCATAGCCAAGAATCACAAAATACCCCATGGGCCCCAGGGAATGAGTTTTGGGGTCATCTCACTAGAGGAGTCAGTACTCCATTACTGATGGAAACAGGAGGAGTAAATTGAGCTCTGCAGCCTTGTTGTCTGTTCTGGGATGGGATTTTGGATTTACTGGATCCTGAATTCTGTGAACTTAGTCTGATGACAGCTGGCTTTTTTGGCTGTGGATAGACAAGCCCAGCTTAGTAGTTATTGCTCCTGGGTGAAGAACCGTAAAAGCTAGCACTGCTTCCCCACTGTTGGCGCTCTATTGCTCTCAGTCTCTCCCACACTCACATAGAGATACGAAAACCTTCTTGGGTCATCTCTTACAGCACTTACTGAAGACATAACCCCAAAATAAGGTTCAAAATTCCTTTGGGACAAGGGATCTCAAACCAGGCAGTTTCAGAAATCATCAGGCTATCTAATAAACTTCTCATAAACAATGAAATCATTATTCTTTTCAGAAACAGTTGAAGATTCATCAATACACGCATTTGATTCATTCATACCGGTACTTAGCAATCATATAAGAGTTATTTTCTTCCTCTCTCTGCTGGATACGTAACTATCTGCACAGAATCAAAGACCTTCAGTAGGAGAGCCCTGTGTACACTGTTCTATCAGCAGGTGATCTGCAACCCAAGGTAAAATACCCTGACTGTCAATGCTGAGGGAAAGGAAGCATCCCACTCCAGGTTGCACTTGGCTACTCAAGTCACACTTCTTCCTTGTAATCTTTCACTGGTTATTCGAGGCAAGTCTCTCATAGAAAGCATGCAGATGCCTGGGTTAGATTTGGAGGCTACATGCTGTAGAGGGGTTGGTATAGCTTTGGTATATAACCAAAGGTTTCAACCGCTGAAGGAAACTGGAGCTGTGAATTACGGTTCAAGACAAATGTAGTTTAATCATTAGTGTGCCACTTCTAGGAAACTCCCTCTATGTGACAGTGAAACTCAGTGACTGTGTCTCCTCACTACAGAAGGATAGGCACAGTTCCTACTGTGAAAAGAAAGCACTGAGTTTCACATCATTATCTACACATGCATGAAGTGATGTCAGATGAGAGTGTAGAACAGTAACTAAAACAAAATCAACAACTTCTGTTTGACCTAATGAGTGGCTAAGACAGCAGATATTTTTTAAGAAAATATGTTTGGCCTGAGTATGCATATAGAAACAGCTTTTTGATTTATCACACCAAGTGGAGATACAGCAAGTCTTGCTGAAGGGCCAGATGGCCTAGATTCTTAATTGGTATATGCAATTTGTTATTCTTGCAGAATAGATCACTCTCATCTTCACATAATGAGTTGATTTTCCACAAGTTTCACATTAAGTTACTGGGAACAGGCAATAAGAGTAGTTGCTGTAGATGCAATGTATTTCTCATTTTATTTATCACTACCTTAATAAAAAAAATTTAAAACAAATAGTTGACCCAGCAAAAAGGAATACCCCTAGGCATTTTCCTTATGTTAGGTACTCCAAGAAGTCAGGGAGACGCTATCTCTCAGGATGTAGGAAAAAAGAGATACTGTGTCCTTTACTTATTCTACCTCCACATCTGAGTAGACCGAAAACCCTCTCTGGGAGAAGATTTCTAAAGAAAGAGAACAGGGAGCTTAATCTAAATGTTGACTGAGACACCAGCCTCATTCTGAATCTGGGAACCTGTGGGAGCTGCATTTTTTGGACCAGCTGACAGTGAAGAATAATAGATCTTTCAAATGTTTTCTAATTTACTGTTGTTAATTTTTTGGGCTTAGAATATGTCTGTAAGTAAGAAATGGTGAGAAGAACAAATCTGCAACTCCTTGCATGCAGTTCCTAGCTTGTCAGATCTGTCAGGGTGTTTAAAGCTTAACTACAGCACTGATGATAAAAAGCCCCATGCCTGCCAGCAGAAATACTACCATTTCTTGTTTCTTTCTTGCCTGCCTTTCCTGTTATTTCAACAAAGTCTTAAGAAGAGACTATACCCATTAGTAGAAGTTGACTGCTTTTCATGAAAGAAGGGGACTTGGAACAGCATTTTGCATTTTGCCCAAGAAATAAGCCCAGGTATGGTGCCTCCAATGTAAACTGCAAATGTGGGGTGGTAAGGCATATTTCACAATTAATGGATAGCACTCACTAGTAGCATAGCACTAGTCTAGGTGCACAGACTGAAATGTGTAAAAAAATCTGACAACACAAGCTCGATGCACATGAAAGTCAGCAGAAGCCTTACATCAAATTCAGTATATACTAAATATGGGGATTTTAGTTGTTGTTGTTGTTATGTTGTTGTTGTTGTTATGTTGTTGTTGTTGCTCAAGCAGGTTGCACTTTTGCTCTTCTGGTGCACTAATGGGTGCACTAATTGGCCTCCCTCTGAAAAGATCTTCTAGATGAAACATCTGCTTTCGTATACAATTTTTTTCTTATCCCAGAAGCAATCTCCTGTTGCTGAAGGTAGCCCTGAAGCTCTTAATAATCCCTACCTACACCGAGGAATATTGTAAATAAAGAGTATTGTGAGGACATTTTTATTATATACCAGTTGTAGTACCTTAGGACAGGTCATCATAATAATTTCTAAAACAGCAGAGATCACCCTTATGCTTAGGGCCTTACATTAGGATCATATTAGACTTCCACAGCAGAGGAAACCAGCAGTTAAACCTCCACAGTTTTCTTGTTTGATTTCAATAGCAAAAGCAAGTTTCTTATCATTGGAGTAATGGGATGTGAAGAAACAAGAGCAAAAGTACAGGAAGTATCAGGTTAAGCAGAAGAAAATAATTCTGGTTGGTTTTGGTATCTGATTTTTTTTCATACTAATAGGCTAAATAAGAGAGGCATAATAAGAAAACGAAAACCCTAAAATGCGCATACTCTGATACAAAAAATGGGTATATATTGCTCCTACTTTGATCTTAATACTCCCATTGTTCCACAGAAAGAGAGTTTTTAGTTTAAACCATTCTCACATAGACTCCATAAAATTCAAAAGGAAACATTCATTACTTGAGCTTGGATGTTCTCTTCTAGCAGCTGAATGGCTTGACACTTGTAGTTATCCTTACAGTGCTCTTCCATGGAAAGCTGTTTTGTTCTCTTCAGTTTAGCAAGACAGTATATATATCCTGTATCTGATCGTTTCTGTAACAGCAAGCTATCCAGTTCCCAAATTGTTTCTTACTCTTTAATCACAAGGCCATAGCATTGTGCATGCAGATGTGGCAGAATATGGATCAGCCAAGACAGTAGCATTCCAGATTTTCTGCAACCCATGTTTTCCTTATCATAGAACAACAATGGAAGTCATTAGTATGTTTTCTATTGTGATAAGAAGAAAAATTTTCTGATCCAATATTAGAAACTTTCTTTTGCATACAGATGCACAAAACCTAACAGATACACAAGCTGTTCTTGAATTTTGAAAAAGATCTGTTGTCAGATGTAAAGGAAATGCATAAAAAATGAGATCCAGATTAAGAAAATCTCATTGAGATCTAAACATTGATATGAATCCTGATACAGATTGATGGTTACTGAGAGTACCGTTCAGCTTCTGACACACCTTGGAGTTAGACTCTGAAATGCCAAATCAGTTTAATCTCAACATTTATACTGGTCATGCCCTACACATATGTGGTGGTTTTGATTGGCTCAAAACATCAGTAAAGTATTTTTAACACTTAGGAGAAATTTGGACCCCTCAGAAGCTGTTGTGGTAGGCCTGGGGAGGTGTCTGAGGGGTGGGGAGTGGCACAAAGATGGCTCCTGTGTGTCCTGAGTGAAATTCTGGAAGTTTTTACATCAAGTCCAGCAGAGCCAATCTCTGATGGCTCTGAGAGTAATGGACATGCTGCTGGCCAAGTTTGGGCCAATTAGAGGTGCTAGTTACGCCTCTGTGAAAACATATTTAAGAAGAAATCAAAACAAAGTAGGCACACACTTCTTTGTAGTTGGAGGAGGAGGAGGTGGAGGTGAAAATATGTGAAGGGAGCATGGAGATGCCAAGGTCGGTGGAGAAGGTGGGGGAGGAGGTGCTCCAGGTGCCGGAGCTGAAAACCCTCTGCTAGCCATGGTGAAGGCCATGGGGGAGGCAGGAGGTCCCCCTGCAGCCCATGGAGTCCACAGGAGTGCAGAAATCCACCCACAGCCTACGCCAGAGGAGCAGGTGGATGCCTGGAAAAAAACTGTGAACCAGTAGGAGTCTCATCTAAGAGTTAAAACTGCAAAGGCCTTGCAAAGGAGAGAAAGGCCTTGCTCCTGGGATGGAAGCAGCCTGGCCTTGGCTTGGGAGAGTCTGCACAGCACCCTATGGACAAAGAGACTCATGTTGCATCAGAATTTGGGTGGGATGTTGCTCGTGAGATCAGACCCACATCAAAGAAGTTCCCAGAGGATTGTCTCTCATGGGAGGGACCCCATGGCTATGTAGAGAACCCCTCTCCCTGATTGGGCTGACCAGAGAACCCCTCTCACCCTGCCCCCTGTCTGTGTTGCTGGTTTGGAAAGAGGGAAGGGGGGTGAGCGGAGAGACTGCTTCTTAAGAGGGTGGGGGTGAGAGCGGAGAAACTGCCTGAAAAGAGAGAGAGATAAGTAGAGATAAAGAGTATTTGTAGTAGAAGAATTGTGATGATGAATAAATTTATGAACTTGCTCTGTGGACTGAGAAAATACCCCATACCCTGCCTCCCTACCTGGGCTTGTTGGTTAAAAAGAGGAAACGGGGTGAATAAAAATGAGTTCGTAAGAGGGAGGGGGGGGAGTGAAAAAAATAGTGTATGAAGAGTTTATTTTTGCCTTGCATTTTGTCCTCCGGCTCTGTTAGGTAATTAAATCACTTTTTGCAACTTTAAATTGGAACCTGTTTGCCCTCTTTTCTTCTTCTGTGCGTTCTCCTACCAGTGTCCTATCTCATTTGACTCGTGAGATTGGTGTGTATTTTTGCAGTTTTTTTCTTGTAGCAAGAGAGAGTCGAGGTGCCTGGTGTTTAGTCAGGGTCAAACCCTGACAACATACCATCATCTTGTCTTTTACACACATGCATTCTCAATGAATCATTTTATTGTCAAAACCTCTTACACAGGGGCAGTATACCTGCAATGAGGGTACTTTATTGCAACTGTGTCAGACCTCCGCCACAAAACTATGGTAATATTTTGCAGACTAAGATAGCAGATTGTGTGTGTTAGCTAGTCCATATTTTTCAAACCACCATTTCAGATGTAACTGGAGAAGGAAATATATTCCTTACAAAAAGGTTTTGCAATGTTTCACAAAAGTTTCATTAAGACACCATGGGGGCATAGAGAAAAAGGTCAGCAAATAAAACTGGACAAATGAATAATTATGTGAGAAAGAATGTGCAATATCGTAAATTCCTTTCTCTCAAACAAGTAATAAAAAAATTTTGTGGACATTAACCTGTCTGGCACATTTTTAATTATATTTTCCTTTCTATTGCGCTTTTGTTCTAATCTCTTTTAGATCCTCAAAGATGTATGAGAGCAGAAATATTTCACTATATTTGTGTTGCAGGGTTAATGTGTGATCTTAAGAGAATATCTACTCATGCTAAGTCTCACAAACAGTGCCCATCATTATTATTCATCCTAGATTAATTTGCATTTGGCTTCATGCATCCCTATTGTGCTTGTAGAGATACAATCTCAAAATAGTCATTGACAGATTAAGCCTTTACTATGAGGGTGGTGAGACACTGGAACATGTGGCCCACAGAAGTTGTGGATGCCCCATCCCTGGAAACGTTCAAGGCCAGGTTGGATGGGGCTCTGAGTAACCTGGTCTGGTGGGAGGTGTCCCTGCCCATGGTAGGGAGTTTGGAACTAGATGAACTTTAAGGTCCATTCCAATCCAAACCTTTCTAGGAAAAAACATTAATTGTGCTGTACTCAACACCTCTGGGACTCGGTCTTGACTCAAAGCATACTCAAATCTTACATCCCTTGTGCTTCAGAGCATGTACTAAAGACCCAATTTTATTTTCAAAAAAAAGTTAAACACTTTAGTTTCTTATTTCCAGAAACATGAAGTTTTAGGCAGCATTGTTGCTGTTCTCTGGTAAAATTAATACATTTGACCATAGGGTCTTACTCTTTCAGCAGCAGTTCCACCCTTTATTCCTGGGAATTGCAATATTTATTTATACAACAGTATAGCACAGCTTTGCCTTAGCCTTTACCAACAAAGTCTCTGAGGTCTTTCTGCCAGGAGATAATGTTCAAGGAAGAGACAATCTACCAGGAGTGGAAAAGGATTGGGTGAGGGATTGCTTGATAAATCTCATCCTATGCAAGTCCCTAGCACCTAATGAAATATATCTGGGGTGCTAAGAAAGCTGGAAGATGTCACTGTGACACTCTATCATCTTTGAAAGGTCTTTTAATCAGGGAAGGACCACCATGGCTGAAGAAAAACAAATATGGCACTCATACTCAGAAAAGGAATGACTCAAGGCTTTGCCTGACTTTCATGCCCATAAAAGCATGGAATGAGTACTCTTGATGCACATTCTGGGCAGTTGAAGGAATTAAAAGGTAACTGGAATGGTAACCAGCATGCATTTACTAGGAATTAATGTTACAAAATCAACCTGATTGCCTTCTAGATGAAAGAACTAAATTTATACATGAGGAATGAGCAGTGGATGTCAATTATCTTGACAAGACCAAGGCTTTCTACATGATCTTTAAGATCAAGCATCTTTAAGATCAAGACAGGTTGACTACTAGATGGGTAAAAAGTGGTTTAAAAGAGTACTGGACACAGGTTAAAAGCAAAGTACAGGAATCCGTAGAAGTTTAATACATTTATCAATTACCTGGAGGAAATAGAATGTCCTCTCATCAAGTTTGTAAAGCATTTCAAACTGAGGTGAACAGTGAAGTATATGCAGGGACACGGCAAGTCTGTATGGCTATGGAACAACTGCTGCTGGTAGCAGATGAGATAAAATAGATATAAACAGAAACAAGAGAGTTCCATTTGATGAAACTTTTCCCCTATGAGAAGAATCAGACAGTGGAACAGTCTACCTGGAGAGCTTTTACAGTCTCCAGCCTTAACGGTTTTCAAGATTCAAGTGGATAAAGCCCTAAGCAACCTAGTCTCAAGTCAGCATAGGCCCTGCTTGGAGCTGGAGGCTGGAGCAGAGACCTTCCATGGTACCTTCCAACCTACTTCTACCTACACATGGCTGTGTAACCACCTCCACCTTTATGCATATACACATTTAGTCTTTCAGCTTAAAACCACAAAAACACTGAGAGATTGTACACTTTCTATAGACATCTGTTGTCAAATACAATCTACTGACCTACATAGTGCCAAAAAAGGCTGTTGCTACTGAGCTGCCATCCCTTTTTTTTAAATTCCCTCTTTGAGCAATAAGAAGGTTATAAATTTTTCCAACTAAATTCAGTTGTCATTTTCCCAAGGAGATGTTCAAGAACACTGAAGTCTTTAAAACTGACAAAGAATTCATGTTAAAATCAAAACAAGTTTAAGAAATTTTCTATTCTTAACAGCAAGGAGAAGGAGTTTTTACTGAATGCTCTATTTTGCTCCACACAGAATGTGTCAGCCATCTGCTACATAAACAGAGTAAGCTGAGAAAAAGGAGGCATTTTTCCAGGCAAAGATGACCCATGAATACAGAACTATGATTAGTTTCATTTTAAGAAATTAACAATAATGAGGTGGGTAAGATACATTTATTAAACATCAGTGACATATTTACGTAGCTATAACCTCTTCCTACAGACCCACACAACTCAGGGAGCCTACTCACTTTCCTTCCCAATTTCCTTGTATCACCACTAATCTTGGTGTCATTTAAAGACAATGTCTCCTGTCAGTGCAATATAATGTTTCAGACATCAATTTTAAGTATATGAGTGTAGGAGGCTTTGGCCTCAGAAATTCAGGTTTTTCTGAGCCATCCAAACCTCCCAAGTATGAAAGACTGGGCCAAGAAATCCCTAAATACTGCTGCTCTCATGAAATTGTTACAGTGAGCAAAACAAACAAAAAAGGACATACAAAAAACCAAAGGGCTTTTACAAATTACACACCAGGAACAATATGGTTTCAGGCTCCATTTTTCTGAATTGCCATCTTGGAAAGAGCAGGAATGCAATTGACTTCTAGCCCATCTCTCACTGATGGGTAAAGCCACTGGCAAAGTAATGCCAGGAAAGCGACAACAAAATAACACACCAGCCAACATCCTGAAGCCTTTGCAATCAGGCTTTGAGCCAGGTCATAGCATTTAGAAAGTGGCAGCAGCACTAAAAGATTGTCTGCCCATGGCAATGGATTGGCTGTTTCTTAATGCTGAAATTACTCAAACTCACCATAGTCTTCTGGAGTCAGTCCCTCAGGGTTGCCATCCCATTTAAGTGACATTTATAAAGAAAGCTTTTATAGTTGCTCAATGAATTACTATTATGAGGACCCAAAGAGTAGTAAGGGCAAATTGTTTCTCTACTAAGAACTAGTGGTAAAACACTAGGAAGGGTTACAACTGCATTACTTTTCAGGAATGTACGGATTTATTTTTTATGAGAAATCCTGCCCTGTGCTGGTTCAGTTTGCACATGAAAATGAGTGACCTGCAAGTATGCAAGGACACTATCCAGATCAGATTAATTATGAAACCACCTGGTTATCCTGCAAGTCCAGTAGGAGCCCTGCCAAGAGGCTCCAGGGGCATGTGGACACCATCATTGTTCTAGGGCCTGGGACACCTTATGTACTATCTGATTTCAGCTCTTAACAGCTGAAGCTGAAACAAGACCCAGTATAAGCACTTCCTACCACAAGATAATTAAATGCCAATTAATAAGTTTATAAATGCTATTCTGTAAATTCTTTAGAAGTCCCTTCTGAGATACAAATTTTTGAGATTTATTTGTAGCCTGGTCCTATTGTTACTTAGTGATGTCCTAGCATTTCCAGCCACAGTTTCTACTGTGGCTTACCTGGAAGCCAAGTAACTCAGGGCAAAAATCCAGTTAGAAAATCCCCTAGGAGAAATATAGATTTAATTGTCATACTAATTTGTAACCAGGACTTGAGTTTTTTGAAGGAAAAAGGAGTAATTTTATTTTTTGAGGTGAAAAGAGAAAATAATGCTATGCTTGTTTAGCAAAATCTCTGTAGGCAAATTTGGGCCTTATTTGTATTTGAAAACAAAGAACAGAATGAAAACAACACAGAAAAAACAAAGTAAAGTTAACCAAATTCAGGCACAAACACCACACAAAAAATGTTCTGCATTAATGCAATTCAGAATTGATTTTGAAAGATACCTTATTTCCAAAATCCTTTCTTTAAAAATCTTTTCTGCTTTCCAAATTACAGAGTGTTTTCCATAAGGCAGTGTCAGCTCGGGAGTCTTATAAAGATTTTGCCCACTTTAATTTTAAGAACATGAATTTTCCAAGTATGTTATTCTCTGTATAGTGTCTTACTTTGAAAATAAAAGCAGATTTTAAAATAGGGTTTGTTTGGTTTTTTTCATATACCTGTTTTTCTTATTGAAATTAAAATGGTGGAAGTATGGAATGCTCACTATGTTAAGTATACTTTAGCATATCAGTGAAAAACTTGTTCTTCCTCCCTAGCCTTCTTACCTCATTACATGGCACTATGATTTTTATCTGCTTAGATTAGCAGGGGTCAATTTTACTACTGTAACTGTATTGCCTAGACTGACATGGTTTCAGTCTTTGGAAATAAAGAAAAATAATTATAGTTGAAATGTGTCTGTGAAATATTTTAGGAATTAAAATATTTAGGAACCCCTACTCTCACCATGCATTGTTGAGAGCATATTCCCCGATATGTTTGTACTCCAGTACTACATATCTTTATCTTCTAAAGTGGATTGTTTCCATCTTCTCTCTTTTTTTAAATGCCTCATTTCTACATTTTCTGCCAACCTGAGAGAACATTCCATACCCAATTCTCTCAAAATCAGAGTAAGGATTTAGGGTGCTCCTCGAGAGATGCCAGAGTAATGGCAGGTCTGTGTTAACAGCATTTACTTGGTAAAAATTTGCCAGTGCTAAAACTAGAAAAGAATTCATTCATGCCCTGAGTTTTGGTCTTATCTTGGAAATATCTAGATATATCTATATCTTTCCTGCCTCTGATGTGCTCTTCTTGTGCAAGTGGAATTTAAACTTCATTTAATATTAGCTGAAAGTGAAGTACTTTATTGTAAACAGAGGAGAACATGATTTATTAATCTCTATATGAAAGACATCTAGCATAATAAGAATCCTACAACTGTCCATGCTTTTGAATACTTCCTCAATAATCAGCATTGCCAGTAGAACACAGACTATAACAGGGCAAAATGATAGTATGGGAAAAATAACATTAATGTTTTGACCTTAACAAAACGGTCAAGTTTACTTTGAATACATCTCTGCATTCACAACCTGATTGTAATGTTACATAAGTTGATGAAAAATCTGTCATTTATTTAAAGGATGCATGGCATAGGTTCCAAAAATTTTCTAACTCTTCAATCTGCTGTGTGATCTGGTTAATTCTAGATTTCTAGGTGAAATTGTTAAATATGTGAAAGGCTATTGTCAAGTATAAATATGAAATTTAGCAGCACAAATTTGCCGTAAGCAGTAAGCAATAATGTTGCTCTTCCTACATATACTGCTGCCTTTATTTCTATTAACGTTTTCATATTACCGAATGAAGACAATAAATGGGATAAAATGGCTCCTGGTCTCTCAACCCTGATCCTAGTGTCCTAAGCCTTTGTTTTATTAAAGGGATAGTGCTCTCCCCATGTTATTAATCTGTGCTGGTACTGCAAGAACAGCTATAAATTCTAGCCCATTACTAGAATATTTCCATTCAGCAGTGTATGAAAGGCTCATATAGAAATGGAAGTCACAAGATGATGCTTAATAGTGTTTTTAAATTTGATGGAAATGGTACACTAAAGCAACATTACTAACTCCTAGTGATAGCCTTTAAGGTCAATCATGAGTTTTTGGACACTTTTCTAAGTTAGGGGTTTTTAGCAAAGAAAGTCTTGTTATTTCAATCCATGTTTTACTCACTGCATTGGACTAAGGCAACCACAAATATGGTGGTATAAACATTGTTAGTGGATTGCCACTAGCATGTTGCTGATTCAGTGGACCTATATTACTGCAGTCAGATTTAATATTATCCAGAAAAATCAGCAACTGATGGAAGCATTGAGTGTAATGAACAACAGTGAGGATGCCCTTACTTGCCTCCTGTTATTAATAAAGCCTTAAAATAAGTATGTGTCCTTTAAAATACAAAGTATAGTATAAATTAATGAAAACTGTGTTGTTTAGTGATCAGGGACCAGGACTATAAGGTCAATACATTTGTGGTTCCATCTACACTTTATACCCTGTTCATGGTTTAACGTTGTGGACAGTTCACTCACTTCCATCTGGGTTAGTCTTCTCCATTAAATGTAAATGTCTTAGGCCACAATCTAGCAAGATATCGCCAAGTTAATTAAGAGTCCTTGCAAAGAGTAGATGAGTGATGACCAAAAATCTCACTTAAATATGTTCATATTGAAGTCCATCTGTCCTCCAGAAGGCTGGACAAACATGTGCAAGGACTTCAAAAAACCCCAAATTACTTTCTAAAACAGGTTCCTCACATTTCCTTAAATTTGTTTTCATTCTAGTTATGTATGTTACATTTTTATGAGTTGGATGGTCCAACCTGTCCTTGCTATCAGCTCAGTTTCTCTCCATGTATCCTCTACATTTCTGAGCTAGTTCCCAAAAAGCAAGAATTCAATAGGAATAACTAAGGAAACGTTAGAAAGATCACTGAATTCTGGTTCTTTTGTTCACATATTCACATAAAACACACTGCAGAAAGGGAAGCAGGTTTGTTTTTTTTTTATGCAGGTGGAATGTGGTTTTGAAGTCAGAAATGAATAACACCTTTTTCCTTTGCTATGAGTTAAACCTGGTTGTGCATGCGCACACACATATGCATGAAACAAAAATAGCTCAAGAAAAGAGACTGAGGTTTTGAATATGTATAGAATCATCTCTTCATGATACCAATCACAATGTTTGCTAGCTTAAGGTGACAGAATGAATAAGGGTCTACTGTATTTGAGTAATATGATTTATTAACATTAGCGCTGTTCTACATGTGGGATTTTGTAGTATCATTTAACTGGTTTATGAAAAAAAAAAGACTAGACTAAAATACCTGAGTGAGTAGATCAGTGAGTAGGTCTGATTTTTCATTCTGACATTAATTTTTTTAATCATTCTTGCCTTCTGGGAGGTTATGCTGGTTTGGCTGAGGTAGAGTTAATTTTCTTCATAGGAGCTGGTATGGGGCTGTGTTTTGGATTTGTACTGAGCACAGGATTGATAATATAGAGATGTTTTTGCTATTGCTGAGCAGGGCTTACACAGAGCCAAGGCCTTTTCTGCTTTCTGTACTTCTTCACTGGCAGGGAATGTTGGGGTTCTTGGGAGGACACACAGCAAGGACCGGTGAGGTCACCCCAACTAACCTGAGGGGTATTCCAGACCACATGACATCATGCTAAGTATATAAAGTAGGAGGAAGAAGGAGGAAGAGATGTTTGGAGTGATGCCATTTGTATTTCAATATAATGGTTACATGAGGTGGGGCTCTGCTCATCTGGGGATGGCTGAACGCCTGCCTGCCCATGGGAAGCAGTGAATTAATTCCTTGTTTTGCTTTGCTTGCATGTGTGGCTTTTGCCTTCCTTGTTAAACTGTCTTTATCTCCACCCATGAGTTTTCAGCTTTTACCCTTCTAATTCTCTTTCTGATCCTACTGGTGGGGGAGTGATGGAGCAGCTGTGTGGGGCTTGGGTTTAAATCACGACAGAGGTACCACTCAAATGAGTAAAATTCCAAGAAGTGAAATAAAATGGATTAAAGAAAGCATACTGTTCATAAAGTACATAATACTTTGTCACTGGAAACATCAATCTCTTGCACTTTAAACAGAAAAATTATGTCTTGGGCTAAGGTGTTGTTCAACGACAGAGATTGTTCTTCAAAAAAATAGGAATATGTTTGTGGTAAGGTAGGAAAAGGCTGCAGGAATGCAGATGTGTATGACTAATTAGAAAAGGCAATTGCAGATAGTTTGCTAACCAACTGTAATGTAATAAGGAACACCTGTTATGCATGTGAAGAAAGAGTTTTAAAAGGTGTACCAGGGGATAATAAATTGCTGATGCTTACCGCCATCTTGTGTGTCAGTGTTTGAGTCCACTGTCATACGTTTGTGAAGATGTGAGATGCTCTTTGACTGCATGAGCTCTAGGGTTTAACAAAAAGAGAAAAGATTAGTTCCCTTGGGAACTATAGTGTCTCCTCTGCTCCCCACAATAATTACCTTTTTCCTTTTCTTGTATATTTTTTCTTTTTCCCTTTAATTACTTGTTGCCTCTTCTATATATGCTTACACGAGCACAGGCGCACACAAACAGGCTCTGTACTACCCTTTTCAAACACTTTGCATTCATACATCAATCATTTGGAGTATGAAAAAGTTGATGTCTAACAAGAATTAAATAGCACACTGAAGAGGGTGGAGACTCACCTGCATGACTAAACATGCAGGGTTTTATCTTGTACATACATAGGACTGGCAAACCTTTTGGTGATCTGGTTTCACTTGGAAGCTGGATATAGTGCTTATTCCTACATCACTGTAGTTGATTGAGCAAGGGCTTCTTCTAAGTTTGTCCAAAGTTTGCCAAATTAGTTAAAAAAAATTAATTTAAAATGTAAATATTTAGCATTAACATGTTTTACATTGCTCTAAAATAGCCTAGGGAGTGTTCCTTCTGTTGCAGAAGTAAGGAGGTGTAAGATACTGGTATCTTCCTGTGTTCATTAAACCTTTCTCACCTAACCTGCTGAGCAAGACCATAGTACTGTGAATGAGTTTCATATGCTCCAGCATAACTTGCATGGCCATGGATTTTGCACATCAGATAGAATGGAAAGATAAAATTCAGGAGAAAATTCAAAATTTGATTTTATGACACATTACATATTTTCATTTAAAAAAATAATAATTTGCAAACTTTAAAATAGTGTTAATTAGTCCCTCTTCTCCTCTATCCCAACTGTTATCTGCTTGTTAGAGAAACAAAACATCAGAGTAATAAAAGTCAAGCATTACAAATGTCAGAAATGCCACAATTAGGGGCTTTTTTGCTCTTATGTGTTCACTTATCCCATTTACACTTCTACACTGACACTAGGAGATCATTCTATAATACTATGCTGGTTTCTTCACAAGGTCCCTGCTCCTCCCCACATACCTGAAATGATATTCAGTACAACTGGCTTATTCCCAATGATCAAATGATGTCCCAGGTTTTTGCTTAGCACACACTTTGCTTTCAAAGCAAAAGTCCAAATGTAAGGGAAGAATACCAAAATTTATAGCAGGACCTATATTTCCAAATTCTAAATTTGCAGATGAAGATGTGGTTTGGTCTTGACAGCTTCACATCTTGTTCTATTCTGTTCAGTTGGATCCAAACCCAGAGTAATTTCTTCCTTGAGAGAATTAAGTTTCACATTTGGGGTAGAACCTCATGTATAGGTGTTTTATAAGGGGATGAGGTCTTTTTTCAATTAGAATCCCATGCAGGTTCAGGAAAGCACAGATTCCAGGTCCTGCAGGTGCAGCTTTGAGCACATCACTCAGAGAGCCTTCAGGGCCTTTAGCAGTGAGGTGAACTCAGATGACTGAAATAACCGACAAACCCCCCTGGGTCTGAAGAAACCTTCAAGTCAGGGTGACAGAAAATTGTTCCCCCGACATACCTTGGAGCTAGCCTCATGAATATGGATCAGGAATCAGAAGTATTGGTTCCTGGAGCTCTCCTCCCCTTCATCCCGTTTTGAGTTAATAGCTAGAAGGTTCCTTTACCCACGGTTTTATCATTGGTTTTTAAAGTCATGTACCTGCCCCCCTTGCACCCCTATTCCCCAGTTTCTCTGCCAGTTCTGTATCCCCCTTGCTCCTATTGGCTCTCCTGTGTAAACCCCTCCCATCCTGTGGTCCCTCTTAACCCCTGGAACAGAGACACTTGTTCTCTCTCTGCGCCCTGAATCCAGCTGCTTCCAGCCCCCATATCCCTACCCGGTTCCATCTGCCTTCTCCTCCCTGCCGTTCCTACCAATAAACCCTGGATTCAGAGAACTGAGAGACTGCATGTCTTTCATATCGCCCTGTCTCCTGCTGGGCTCCGTCCCCGGTGGCACTCCATGCCTGCACCTGCAGGCTTCACTGCAGCGCCCGGTCCAGCGCGTGGGGGTCGCAGCGGCTTGCCTTCTTCCGTGTGACTTCAGGGCTAGCCGCCTGGCACAGAAGGAGAAGTCACAAGGGCCTCTGTTAGAGCATCTCAATCTTCGTCATGGTCTGGGAAGCAAAGGAAACTTATTCAGGGCACAGTCCAGTTCACGCCTCTTATCAAAGGGATTCTAACCTGGAGTAGTTAGGTGGAAAAAAATGGAAATGAGGTAGCTAAATTAGTTGTCCAAAATTTGGTGCTCTGGATGTACCCCCTCACCATGCCATTTCTTGTCAGGATAAATTTGAACATGGCTCTTAAAATACCACTATGATGCACAATCCAAAGAACAAAATTTAAAATCAACAGCTATTGCTATAAACTCAGTCTACACTACTGCAGAATACTCACAGGAGGAAGCAGAACTGTCCACTGTCTCATCCCTGTTCCTTTCAGGTCCCTTTCCGTCTACTGATTTTGTCATTGCAAGCTTTTGTGTTACTATAAGGTAGGAAAAAACAGGAAAAGAAAACAAAAGTAGTGTTGAGCCCTTCATGTTTTCCTGTACATGTTGATGTCGTCAGACAACAGCAGAAATGGTCCTGTTGCCAAAAGGAAGTGAAAAATTGAGACAGCACTAGGGTTGGAATGTGAAAGGATGAAATGGAAGAGCCAGTGTAAATTACTTATGAAGTTATGATGACTTTCTTCACCATACATTGGCCTTCTTGACCATATATTGGCCTTCCTCACAATGAGAATGATGACGCACTGGAACACATAGTGGATATCCCATCTCTGGAAGTGTTCAAGGCTAGGGTGGACCGGGCTCTGAGCAATCTATTCTAGTGGAATGTGGCCCCATCCATGGCAGGGGCATTGGAACTAGATGATCTTTATTGTCCCTTTCAACTCAAACTGTTCTATTACTCTGTTATTTTCACATAGACAATTCTTAGTAAATAACAATCAAATGCATTTCAGAAGCGTTATCTGAGAAACAATTTGGGAAGTCTCAGCAAACATAAGGAATACCAAAAGACCAGTACCCCATGGCTATTGTCTAAAAGCATAATTCAGCCATAACACTTCATAACAATAGAGTCATCCATCTAGTTAAGTGCTATGTCACGAATCATCATATTCATGAAGCAGAAAATGCAAGGTAGAGTAATATTTATAATCACCAAACAGCACAGTTCAAATGAAATGAACACAGTATTGAGTAAATATATACACAAATCATACATTTATGTAGTCTGTTTTTCCAGTAATTAAAATTGAAGTGCTTTAAAAAGTAAAAGAAAAAAAAATACATAAGGTGATAACCCATTCAGTGATAGTCTCCTGAATTTCCCTTCAGTCTTCAGGTTTATGCCTAGGAAGTAGAGAAGAGAGGAGAAAGAAAAGAATAAGCAATACAACTAGTAAAGGTTCAAGTCACCGTATCTCCCTGACCTCGCCATAGCAGACTTAGATCTTACACATAAGTACCTGCTAACACAATTCTAGAGGTCTGGACAACTCTGGACAAGTTCTGGACAGTTTGCTCTAGATAGTCCTGCCTAAGCAGGTAGGTTTTACCAGCTGACTTCCAGAGATCCCTTCCAACCTAACCATTTTATCATTTCATGATTTGATCATATGGGACTTTTTATGACAATGTTAAGTCTTGTATTGTGCTCTTACATGAGAAGCAAAGTACAGTCACTAAACATATGAGATCACAGTCCTCCCCACAGAGGTCCACAATAATAGTGTCATTGCTTCAATAAAGCTACAGGTTCATCCAGAGCTACATTTGGTCTTTTATTGCTGAATTTTAATGATATACTTAAAATATTGAGAAAGAATTCTAGTATTTCCCAGAGTTTAAGAGGAACAGATTGTCTTTGGAAAATACTGGCAGCAGTAGAAGCAAGACACCATCACAAATTCATGGTACTTTTAACATTTTCATCTACCACTTTCATTGATCAGAAATGCTAAGTCCCACGAGAGGCTGATCTTGTAGCATCTCAGTTAAGAATTATGAGAGTAAGATTTTCAGTCTATGTGTGCTGAACCAGAAAATATAGTCACTTCAAGATAGGCATAATCAATAGGCCAAGAAAAGCACCAAGCCCCATTAGTAAATATGTATTAAGGAAGCACATGTGCATGCAGTCTGTGAGTGGTATTGATGAAACTGTCCAACACCAATGGGATCCGATGTAGTCTGTATGGGAGGAGGATAAAACATAACGTTAGGTGCTGTGTGAGAAACCCATTTGATTTCTGGCAGTGACTATTGATGAATCACAGGGTCTTTCAAAATCTTTTTTATGAATGCACCTGTATAAAATGTATAAAGGCAGCATTTTTAATTGACCTAAATGTATTTCTATCTGGTATTTTTATAGACAAGGTAGAAAGGTTTTTGTTATTTACATCACAGTAGCACACATATATATTTTTGTAACCCATAAGTCAATGGCATTGTCAGCATGATATTTCACTTCTGTAATAGAACACAAAATGAAAAGATGAACAAAAAATTTAGCAGGGCAGAAACTCAGAACATCAAGCTTTTTGTGGTTAAGTTAATGCTGAGTTTAAAGTGGTGTCAATCACTTTTCACAAATCAAAACAAATTTTCCAACACAGAAAAAACATGTTTATATTGTGTTTTATTTCAATTACAGGAAGCTGCAGGCTATGTCATGGTGATCCATAAAGTAACTTAGTTTATCTACTAAAAGGACTTAGTTTATGTCACAGAATGGTTACAGAATCTCGGCCATGACTCTGAATATTGTGCGAGCAGAACCAGGAGCAGCCTAAGTAGGCCTTTCAGGCCAACTAGGCCGCAGTAGCAAGAACAACGTAAGTTGTGCAGACAGGATAAGAGCAAGTTATGCTGACAGGACGGGAGCCCAAGGACAGACCTTGGAGCTTTTGGAGGGGGAAACAGTGGAAAGTACCGGTGAGAATTTACAGTTGAAAGGAATGCAGAGTATCCTAAAATAGCAACAGTGGAATGTGAATTGTATCTTTTGTATTTAGCCAATAAAATAGTGCCTAAGCAATTGTAACAATATATAAACCACGCTTGCCGTAAAATAAACGGAATGCCTGCTCATCACTCATATTGAGTCTGTGATCTCGTATTTCCCCTCGTTGCAAGTTTATATTATTTCAGAAAAAATATTGTGAACTGGGCTGGTATTATCAACAATGCTTCTTTATATTTATAACATAAATTATAGATGTTTTTAGTCTTCCCATAACCAAGAAGCATGCTTTTGTGTAGGTAGCATGAAATTCAGTGTGCTTGTATTTGTGTTGTGTAGCCTTTGTATAAATGTATAACTTTCTAAATTTTTTTTATCAGTTGATATAATGATCTCCATTTCTGAGACCATCATGAACCCTCTTCATATCTGTAGCTTGGAATGCAGAAGATGTTGGAAATTTTATTTTGCAGAGGAAGAGTAAAGGTGCAGCAGTCTAAGAATCAGGCTTTAAAGGACTCCCCGGAGAGGGAAATAACTGATGTAAGTGTTGTTCCTTAGAAAAGTTATGATTTTCTTTAGGAATACAGAATCATTGCCTCCTCTGTGTTTTCTTTATCAGTGTGCTTTGTATATTAACTTTTTTCCCTTTCTTTCTATTTATTCCCTTTTTAAATATTTTTTCTGACAAGCAGCAGAATATATGAGCTATCTGCACCATTTTCTTCTATGAAAGACAAATGAAGATGAAAAGATAGTCATCATCATTTCGTTATTTAAATTAGAGAAATGCACTTATTTTTTCAATGTAAAACAATGTAAGCAGTGCACTGACTTCCATGTTTCAGCATTTAATGAGCATTTGAGGACAAAACTGTAAATAAATTATGTACTTTTTATCTGCAGAACATATACTAATCAATTAATTGATGGGTTTTGGATACCATAAGTGCTCCAAAGAGATGGTTTTTATGAGATATTTATCACCTGCCAATATATACACTCCACAGAATTAAGAAGAATTCTTTAACTATATGTTGCAAACCAGATAATGAAGTCCAACTTTGGCAATAAAACAAACTTAACATTCATCAAGGCTTTTGTGATGTTTATTTTCAAGTTGGAACTTCTGCAGGCTAGAGGTTTACTGTACATGGGTTTAGTAAATGGGCAATAGCAATTAAAAGAAAAGAATAAAAGTATTTCTGGTTTAGTTCAGCCTTGAAAGGGATATATGAAAAGGCATGAAATTTTGTTAGGAAGATTATTGACTTATTGCATATGGACATTGGAAATGCAGTGTTGATAGGACACAGTGATATTCTGTCACTCATATCTACCCTAACAGGAATTTTTTTACAGTGGTAATAAAATCCTTTTCTCAAGGAAAGAATTTTCACTATTTCTCAAAACTGTGATTAAAGGTTTAATGCACCTATATAATTTACTGCTTTCTGTCCATTCAGTGATCATTTTTATAGTTCCAAATTCAATACTTTCAATAGAAAAGAAATATTCACGATTTCCAAAAATAGCTAGTCATGGAGCGCACTGCAGCCTGTGGAGGAAAGCATGATAGAACAGCTATCCACATAGTAGCCCATGTAGGACTCTCCACTGGAGCAGGTGGACTATTTCCTGAAGGAACCATGGAGAGCCCTTGCTGGAGCAGGTTTACCCTGAAGGACTGTGGTCCATGCAGAGGACCCACACTGGAGCAGGGGAGAAATGTGAAGAGGAAGAATTAGGAGAGAGGAGCTGACTACAACCTCACCAAAATCACTCTTCTGTGGCCTTTGGCAGTTGGAGCAAGTCAGGAGCCAGAAATGAAGATGCAAAATTGAGCCTGGGAATAAGGGGGGTGTGGCATGATGTCTTCATCTTTTTGCCTTTCTCCCTTTCCATCCAACTTTATTTTAATTGTCAATGAATTATTCTCCCCCAAATCATGTCTGTTTTGCCTGTGATGGTAACTGGTAAGTGATGTCCTTGTCTTGACATTCTTTTATATCTTGCTTTCTCTCCCTGTCCTGTTGAGGTAGGCAGTGAGAGGACAGCTAGGTAGATGTCTGGTAGTCAGCCAAGGTAAACAGACTGGAACAGTTTTCATAGCCTTTTCTGGAGGTGGATTTCTCTCTTGAATTGGGACCCCACTTACTAAAGAGATCCAGTCACCATATCATGACTTATCCCTAGGGTGCTGAGCAAATAATTTGCTTTCTTGTTGCATGGGAACAGGGCTTGAAGACTCTCCCACACAATCTTAAAGAAGTTTTATGGAAGCAAATGCATTCTAAAAATGTGTGCACCTATAAATTTAGAAGGAAATTTTTAGGTGGACTGCTTACCTCACTGAACAGGAGAATCTCATTTTCTTTTATTTCTGCCTAGGGGTATCTTCTCTTACAGTTAGTGCTGCAGAACAGATAGCATTGTTTTTGTTGAAATGTTAGACATTAAAGGTTAAAACAAAGAGACTCTTTTCAAGTCACAGGCTAACAAAATTCCAGACAAATCTACATGCCTCAGCAGTTAACAGAAACTTTACTTTCCAGGAAGTGCAGGGTCAAACCAGAATGGTTTAGACTTCTGTAAAGTGCTATGAAGAAATAGGAACATCTTCATCTTCCCTTGACTTGTGATTTTTTTTTTTTTTTTGGCGTGACTGGAACAGACAACAATGTATCTTTTATACTGCTCACTGTGGATCCTTTTTTTTCATATACTATCTTCTTCAAGCCATCTAGACTACTCTATATTTACTACATGAAGTTACTTGATCTAGCAGCTACTTGAAAAAATGAAAAAGTCTTTTTTCTTTCATATTTCCTCTTTTATTTGGGCAATGCTGTAAAAGCTCAATGCAGACTGAAATAGCCAAAAGAGAAGAGCACCGACCTTACTCCAAGAACTCTAGGTCTGCAATTTAAATGACTTTTTATTTCTTCCCCATGCCATTTGAAGGGGTAAACATTTCTAAACTATCTGGTAGCCTTGAAAAGCTACCCTCCAAAAGCAGATCAGAAGCAAACAAAGAAAAAAATCCAAATATTTCTTTCACATACTTGCGTATTTCACTTGCATAGTTCACTTCAAGAGAACTAGATATCAATTTCTTTACCTACCAATACTAGATTATAAATCTTCATGGTAATAACAATAATAAAAAAATAGTCTTTTCACCCATGGTCCCTTTATCAGTTTTCTCAGGTGAAAGAATTTTAGAACGGTTGAGGCAGGAAGTGAACTCTGGAATTCATCAAGACCAATGCCCCTGCTCAAGACAGAATCAAGAACAGCAGTTGGCTCTGGCTATCACCTAGGGTTTTGAATGTCTCCAAGTATGGGGTCTCCAGAGTCAGTCTGAGAAATTTGGACACCACTGGCAAGACTAAAGCTCCATCTTCTTTAATCCCTCCCATCAGGTATTTAATCACATTACTAATATCCCCATTATTCTTCTGTTCTCCATGCTAAATAGTCCTATCTATCCTGACTTCTCCTCGCAGATCAGCTACTCTACCTCCTTGATCATCTTTGTGGCCTCTTAATGGACTAGTTTCATTATGTCCATGTCTTATACTGGCAGACTCATAGCTGGACCTGGCACCCCAGTCATAGTCTCATCAGTTTTTTCTCTACCCTTTCCTCTAAATATCCATTCCCAGTTGCAGTGATAAATATTAGGTCACCTTCTCAGCTCATGTAAATGAGTGCAGTTCCACAGAAGGGAGCTACACTTTGAATAGTTACAAACTAGCTGAATATCTGCCTCAAAATGTCATGATTTTATGTATTTTCATGCCATTCTTTTTCTAGTCACCTTGTGTCTGGTCTGAGTACAGCTTTGGTACATGCTAGAATATTTGAAGGCACATTTCTTTTACTACGAGTTTCAAATGACCTTTTAATGCAGGGCTGAACTGATTTTCAAATGCAATTATGTTGTTAATGAAACTGCTATTTTCTCCTCTATCCACTACCAGCTTTACATTTTCATATTCCTGCTTTTTGGTACAGTCACTGGAGTTTCTGCTTTCCTGAGCATGACAGTTACCTTTACAAGCACTTGTAAAATACCACCTCCAGCATTAACTTTATTAGATTATTTCTGAAGCAGCAGCAGGTGAGTTTCAGCAGCACCATTCTTATCACCAGCCAGCACCCTCAGGGCAGTTTTATTTTAGTTTTCAAAGTTAATAAAGAAGTAGCAGTGATCTACCTTTCAGTAAAAGTGCTAACTAAATTGAACAGGTTGATTGTAATTTTTTCCCTGCACTAATCTCTGCAGGCAGTCTGTTTGCTTAAGTCTAGTCCTTCCTGCTCACAGATTGCACTTCAATACCTTTGCTCTATCATTAATGCTTTTACAGCCCAAAATCTTCATCAGTACATCTCAGGACCATTGTGCCAGCTGTCTGAGGTGTAGAGGGGGAAATCCAGAAGTTTAAGCCAGTAGCAAAACCAGGCTTCCATGGAGCAGGGATTTACATTGAACATTTTGTGGATTAGTGCATAATTCCCAATACAGTACAGTATAATGCTATCTGCTACTACAAAATATATACTGGCATGTGTTTGACATGTATAGGTAACATAACAGCTGGGTTTTTAAACAAAATATGGTAGGTTGCTTTTTTAAAAATAAATTTTGCCTGAGGGTAAAATTTCATCTCTGACCTAAATTGTACTACTTACTGTTTCTTCTCTCTGGTGGATAAGCACTGACTCCCAAACAAGGGACATGGTGTTCCCTCTGATACAAACGTAGGCACAAAGAACTTTCCCCAAGGAGTTGAGTGGTCCTGCTTTCATGTTGCGCAAGAGTCTAGCTCTAAGTAAAGATGGTCCTTGTTATTTGGAAGGAGGTTTAAAACTATTAAGTACTCTATAACTGTCTTATATTCCATCTGTTTTGAAAGTATTTCAGAGAATTTTAGTATTTTAATTTTAACATTCATTTTATAACCTTTCTACAAAGAGACCAATGGTATAAAAAAATTATGCTTCTCTTGTTCACCTAAAGCAATATCAGAAAAACCATTTGCATATGAAGACTCTAGCATGGAACTGGCAGATAAAACCTATCTACAAGGAGTTAGAAAGAGGAGATTGTTTCAGACTGATACCATAAAGAGAAGGCTCTTTGTAGAAGAAGTTCTCAATGAGTCATCCATGACCTTCTGGTCATGGAAAGAATTGTTGATGGTTAAGATTTCCAGGTACTATAAATGTCAGTGAAAGTTGGTAAAAAATCCTTAATTCTCAGAGATTATAGACACTCCTTTTCCCCATGGATTTCACTAGGGAGCTGTCAGTCCTCAAAACTTGAAATGAAAAATCAAGCTAATTTAACATTGGCAGCTAATACTTTAGATGCTAGAGGAATATTTTAAGTATTAGAACTAGGTAGTCTGGATAGAAAGGAGAGGGGAAAACAGGCCTTCAAAACAGAGTCTGTATTAAAGTGTCATTTATACAAGGTGAATCCCTGTTGTACAGCACTTCTTCTTTGCCGTGGTTGAGGAATCGCACTCCCTAATTTAGTGACCCTCCTGCCTCCCCCAAGACTCTCACAAACTCCACTCACTCCCTTCCAGCAGAGGGCAGAGATTATGGGTTGAGATAAGAACAATTTACTGGAAATAGCAATGAGGTAAGAAAACTAACAGTAACAGCAACCATATTAATAACAAAAGTGTACAAGAGTGTGGAGCCCAGCTCAACCACAGCCACACCACCCAAACTGCTCCCTTCAGATGAGATCAGTTACCCCATTGCTCTGTCTGCCACAGTTGCTCCACCCAAAATGAACGCTCCTCCCTCTTCCAGGAAGTGAGAGTCTGTTTCCTCTTGCCCTGGCCATGACATAAGTTGGTATCAAATAATGCAATGTTTTGTCCACCTCTACACTGCTCTAGGCTCAATCCCCTCCTGGCTACTGCAAAAAATTAACCCTGTCCTTGGCCAAAATAATTACATTCCCTTATGTTGCTGTCACTCTAAAATACCCCAAAGATAATCTTATGAATGTAGAATCCATAATCAAAGAAATTTTGGTAAAAAAATCGAACAATGACGCTTAGGCAGAAAAAACTAATGGCATCATTCATTTAAGATGTCCAGAACTACAATTTATTATTTTTTTCAGATGCATAGCAGTTAAAGATTTTTTTCTGTTCTTCTGTTTTCAATAGACATTTTAACACTTGCCAAAACTAATCATCGGTTGTGCATTAAATGTTACAAATGGAAGTTTTATTTTTCAGTATGTCCTGCAGAGCATTTTTAGGAGTGCAGTTTCTGTACAATGAAGTAACTTGGTTAGGCCTAACTATCATCTCTTTTCAAATTACATATTCCCAAAGGTACCCTTTGTAATATTCAGCAGACTTTGATTCATGCTTAATTCAGCAATGTGCATATTTACAGAGGAGACACTGTTAACAATAGCTGTTTGTTCTCTGTTTATAGTGTGTCTGCTTTCTGTTTACCTTGGCCTTTGCTTCCAATACACAGAGAGGCAACACTGGAACAATTTCTTGCTCTAGTAAAGTGAGGAAGGCAAACACTGAGATGTCACCACATGTTTAGTGCACAGTTGTAGCTTTGTTGTAGGCCTGAGTTATAAAAAAGCAGCATGAATTACAGCAGAAAGATAAGCAGGAAAAATCACACTGCTGCATATTGTGTTGTATATAACGTAACTAAAGATGTAGTAGCAAAACAGCATTGTACCTTGACTGAAGGCAAAAAAGGTGTTATAAAATCAATTAAGTATGTTGAAACATAAACCAGTATGTTGAAACATCTGGAAAGGAAGGTTTTCAAAGGCATCATGTTTTAAGAGTAAATGGGGGCTCAGTTCTAATCAAAATAATGGAGAGGTAAACAATCAAGGGCCAAATCTGAAAGAGGATTTAGACCACATTTTCAATGTAGCTATAAAAAGATGACTGCTAACACCACTGAAGGAGGTAGCTTAAATTTCATTTGTGTTTGTTTACAGTATGTATCAGTAGTTTATTCACTTTTGAAACCCATCAATTTCCTTCTGTTTCTCTTCATGGCAGACACCTAGACTGGCTTTATAATAGCCACCTGAGGTGCCAGCAGAACAGCAGCAGTCTAGATTTCTGAATGTAATGAAAAAACCTCACTGGTATTCTGAGTTTTCAACAAGGCAGGAGCCACTGTCTTCTATGACAGCTAATGATCCAAGATGAAGTTGGTCACGCATTCAAGGTGGAAACTGACGATTTATGTCCTTTTGAACAGAAGAGGAAATTGAGAAACCTGGGTGCTCTGAGGGTTTGGTACTCAGGATCAGAATTCTGAGTGTGGGTGGGATACCAACCTTTGAGAAATGTAGTCTAATGCAACCTTCATGTCACAAACCAAAAATGTTTTAGGTAGTTAAGCAGTTAAATTTTTCATTAGTTAATGAAGAAGTGTCTTGGTTTAGAAGACAGGTGTCTGCTAAGAGAGGTGGAACTCTCCCTTGGAATAGAGAATGTGATTCCCCTTCCCTCTGAATTATTTTAACTTTGAAATCAAGGGCTTTCAGGCAAAGGTATGGGGAAAAGGAATAACAGTTATTAACTAGTATCTATAGCAGGGTAAACAAGCAATAAAAAGAATAGCAACAACAAACAAAACCAGAAAACCAGTGGCAGATGTCTTTTGGGCTGCTGAGCACTTTCCCATTTGGTGTAATCATGGTCACAAGCAGCAGGGGCGCTGTTGAGCCCCTGGCCTGGCAGGGCAGCTACAATGACTCCCGAAAAGCTGCAGGGGGCGCTGTGGCGCAGGGTCAGGTTGGCCTCAAGCAGTTGGTAAAGGCGGGCAAGTTGAGAAGCAGGCAGGCAGCTCGGGGCAGCAAAACAGGGCAGCAGGAGCAGGTGCTGGTTCTCCCGGGCTAGGCAGTGAGGTGGCAGGGACTCTGCAGTCACGGCAGATGCCGCAGTGCGTTCTGGTGAAACGGAGTGGGCGGCAGTGACATCCGGGCTCCTATCCAGTTGTTGCAAAAACACAGCTGAGAAAGCATGTGCTCCCAGTGGGGAAAGAGGTTGAATCCTGTGCCTTTTCCCCAGCAAAAGCTCACCCAGCCAGAAGGAGAAAGCAGAGCACAGTTGGATCTCCCGCAGTTGCAGCCAGAAGCCAAAAAGCAGTTTCTTTCCTCCTGGTGTCTCACAAGAGAGCCAATGTTGGTCTGGCCGGAGAGCTTCCTCTCCTCACCATGCCCAGCCAGAGTCTTTGTCTCTTACAAAAGACTTAATAGCTCTGAGCACTTAGACATTTGTTTCCTAGTAACAGGATGGAAGAAAATTCCAACCTCCCCAACCTCCAACAAGAAGAAATAAAAAATCTGAGACTGAAGTTCTGGAAGGAGCTTGGATATATAGATTAGAGGGTGAGGGCATGAATCAACAAATAAGCTTTGATTTTAAGTTTTTGTGTATGGCCAATACCAACTACGTTAACACAATTATAAAGTAAAGCTTAAACATTGAAGAGTTGGGTGGCAATAAGTCACCTGCTACAGGCGCAATGCTGTATAGGTTATCCCATGCTCTATTTTCAAAGACATGTTACTACTCAGGAATGTTGCGGTGGCAATGACTGAGTTAGGACCAAGAAACCAGCCGCAGGGGGCAGTGCATATAGAAGAAGGCAGCTGGGTGTGAGCAGCTGACCTAGACTGCTCAAGTTAGGGCAACGTTGGACAGCGCATGAGCCCCTGCAGTTGGGGAATTAATTATGCACTTTAGTTAAGGTTCATTGACCCCGCACTCTCCCCCGCCCCAGTTTCTTACATGGTTTGTGTTCTAGAAAGTTCTCCCCAGTTTGACACCCCATTGACTCCCTGAATTTGTACCCTCCCTTGTTATAAGCTTATTGGTTGTTCCCCCTTGGTCCCTCCCTTTCTCCTCCCACTTAGCCTTCCCTGGTTGGCTCTCCAGAGCTAACCACTCCCCTTTCCCCCTCCCTCTTAAACCCTTGCACGGAAGCATTCGAGGCTCTGGGGTCTCGGATCCTCTGTCCCCTCTCTGCTCCCAGCTCTCTGCTCTCTTCCTCGGACTCTATGTGCCCTCACTGACCCATGCTCTCTGCCCTTCTTCACCTCAGTAAACCTCTCCAGAGAGCCCCAGACTGAGAGTCTACATTTCTTATTCCACGCACTTCTCCATCGGCTCCCATCCCCCCGAGCGCCATCCGCCCATCTGCTGTGATGCTAGGACCCTGCTCGTGCCCCCAGCGTGTTTCGGCTCAGCTGGCACCTCTCCTTGCGACGTGGGGTGCTGGCTCGTGGAGGTACAACGCCGCACAGGAATATATGTGGAAATAGTACAGTTTTTCAGAAGTAAAAAGGACACATAAGAGGAGCTACTTTTTCAAAACATCTTCTGCAGCAAGAGACTTGATATCTGTCATTCATCTGTCTCCTGTCAAGTTGAACAGATAGCAAGCAAAGTAAGAAAAAACTTTGCATTGTGTTTAAATAATTCCTTAATTTTAGTACTGGAGAGTGTTAAATCTGTATCAAATATGTAAATGTTTGCTTTTGCTATTCAAACACACAGTATGTTTCAGAAAGACTCTAATAACTTTCAGAGTATGCAGAAAGATAAATCTATTAAAGGAATCAACATATAGGCATGTTTATCTAATACACAAAATGCATGTAAAAATTCTGCAGAAGTCTCACTTTAGACACATACCTCTTTAATTGAGTCCAGGTATGATTCCTAATGCCCTTATGAATTTACCACTCTCAGGTACAGAGAGTTTTCCCCTTCTAATAGCCAGGCCACAAAACAAAGACCTGCCATTCTCTGTGATAAACAGAAACAATACAGGCAAAAATAATGCTGCTTCTTGTGATGGTTCAAAATGCAATGCAAATGAGTTACCTGCTTCCTAGATTGAACCTCTATATTTAATGAACAGCAATGAAAAACAATCCAGATAAGACCAGTTTTACTTACCAAACACTTACTCAGTATCTTTCATCCAGAAGTAATTTTTGTCCTGCAGTTCTGTAACCAGAACACTGAGTATTAAGAAGCACTTTTAATTATAAACTAAAGCTTTGCTTCCTGCTTTTTTTTTACCTTGCTGGAGCACTTAATGACAATGATCTTTTAAAAAATATATATGCTAGTTAAACATCAGTTCAGACGCAGCTCAACAATATTTTGGTATTAGTTCTAAGTTAAAGAACATGGGCAAAAGGAGGAAAAAGCAATTTCACAAAAAACAAAAGTTAAGTGTGTCCATGGAAACAGCCAAATTCACATAGTCTTGACAGACACTTTTACAAAAACAGTGTATTTGAACTTTTTAAGAACTGGTTTTAAGAATTTTCCACTAAGGTCCTAATTTGACGGCGTGAAATTCCCACGGCTAGCTGGGGTGCGCCCCACGCCACCAATGGAGGGGCACAGCCCGAGACAGGACTTGTCAGGGTGACACCGGAAACACGGGCAGTGGCACACCATGGCGTGCAGTGGGGCTCGGGGCACCAGGATCAGAGGCGAAGCAATGTGGAACAGAAGAGATGTAGGCACTATGTTTAGGGTATCTCCAGGGACGGTTTATTTAGGGTCGAGGGTGAGGAGCGAGGGGCGGCGAGGGGGTGGTGAGGGGCGAAGATACTCGAAGAGGAGAGCCCTGAGCACCCCGGGACAAGGGGTTAAGAGGGACCAGGGAAGGGGAGTGGCTAGCCCCAAAGAGCCAACCAGGGAGAGGCAGGTGGGTGGAGAGAGGGAGGTGGAAAGAGGGAACAACCAATAAACAAAGAACAGGGGAGAGTACAATCGTGTGGGGCCAATGGGGAAATAACTGAGGGAGAACTTTCCAGAACAATGACCTTGAAAGGGAATAGGGGAGGGGATAGTACAGGGCCAATTAACAGTCTATAAAATACATAACTAACCTCCCAGCTGCAGGGGCTCATGGTCTCTCACCATGACCAGGAGGGATCAGGCCAGCAACCTACACCCAGCTGCCTTCCTCCTGGTATCGTGCCCCCTGTGGCTGGCTCTCCGGCCCCAGCTGGTGTAAATCCACCGCAACACTAATTGCTTCTTCTTTATCAGGAAATTCAGAAATATCCTTAAAACTAAAGCAAAAATCTGACCCAAGAAACTTTGTGTGGCTTTATTGTATCAATGTTGCTTTATTTTATCAGCTGTTTCAAAAGGTGGCAAAAGAGGCAGAGTCCCCGACTGGGGTATTGTAAAATCTCCACTTCAAAAAGACCATTACTTTGTGAAAGGATGAGCACTCAGGCTAGTAAGGTTTCTGCTGAGGACCTCACCACCACGTTATCAGTGGGATCCCTCCCCTTTATATCTTATTTCTGCAGCTAGCGTGAGCCACCAAGCTTCTAGAACAAACCAGAAAACTTAGGCAAAATAATGGACAGACCATTAGAGTAAACAAAATTGAATTTTGCTGCTAATTTAAGGATAACAAAGATGGAAATAAGTAATTTTATATACATACAATTTAAAAAATAATACATCTAAAAAATTAAAAAATATCAAACCAAAACCTGTACGTAAGTAGAAGTTAGCTAATTATTTTGTCTGTTGGACCAGTACATCAACATGATACACAACACAATCAACATTGTTGATACACATCAACAATGTGACAACAAAATCACATTTTAATAGGATGCTTGTTTAATTTCAGCCAGCCCAATGAGTGGCCTTTTTCTTGTCTAAGTGAAGAGTTTGCTTAGAAAGTGTAACAGATGTTTGACTCCTGGAATTGCTGAGCTGTGTATCACTAGGACTAAATACCTCCTTGCCCAAAATGATGTGAGGAGCATTGCTGAAAGAATGCTAGTCTGGCTCAAAGCTAAAGATCTTGTTCAGAAATAAACCTAGTTTTGTCTTTATCTTTGTCTCTTACTTGCTGTCTTTGTGATAAAACGTGTCTTTTCCTTTTTTTTATTTAAGGGAGTGGTGCAACGGAGATTTAGCTATAGTTGCTGAAATGGTTTTGAGCATTAATATTACTGTAACAGATTTTTTTTAAATTGTGACACCTTGTCTTTTCCTTCATATAATCTCAATGAGTTCAAGCAGTTGCAACTCCATGAAGTACAGTTAATTTATGCAATTGAAAAATTCATGTGCCAATGTATTAAACTGTTTCTTTCATAATACTTTGGATTAAAGTGGAGAAAAATCTCCAGTGAGCAGATAACTGCAGTACAAGACTGAATATCTTGCTTTTATATTTCATTGCTTTGTACCGTACTGCCAGAAAGCTATTTTTAGATCTGCTCTGCAGTTGCACAGTTGTTGCTTATATCTTGTCTAAAGGAAGCAAGGTTGCCCTACTGAGACTTTGCCCTTCTCTCAAGGGTAAACTAAAATCCATTAAACTTAAATATATGCTGCAAACCATGCACATTAGTGGCTGTGATGCAAATATTATGCAGATATTTATAACAAGATATCCATTTGGGAAAGTGAAATAGATAGGGATATTTAAAACATATTGCCTCTCTATTCTCCTCCTAAAGTCATTGTCTTTGTGCCTAAAGCTTGAAAGTTTGTTTTGCTGGCACCATGGCAAAGTAAGCAAATGTGTCTCCATAGAGCAGATCCCTGCTGCCTATAACCCCACAACAAATAGTTTGTGAAAATTAGCACAGACATTCAACCAGAACCTATATTGTCCCAAAGAAATACAGAGAAATTTCACTGATTACAGGGGTTGTTTTTCAAACACAGGTACTTATGTTAGCAGGAGATAAATAAAGAGTATATGTGGAGAAAAATTGTAATTTAATCTAACTAAATATACTTAGATAGGAATAAACATATAATGATAGTGATAAGCAAGAATCTATGCATGCCCATGCTCATGCGTGCGCACACATGCGCGCGCACACACACACACACACATTTTAATATTGACTGTAGACAATGAAGATGTTTTATCCTGACTCTGCTGTTACAAATTTCAAAGATTCAGGCAAATATTGTTTAAACATCAGCCTTTGTATTGATGCTAAAACAAGGTACTGAAGATGAAGGAAACTAGAAGAGAGAAAGCAGAAAATCTGAACAAGAGATTTCTTTGAGACCTTGTGTAACATATCAGCCATGCTGTAAGTTACAATAGTCTCTGAACTAAAAGAATATATTACACAGTCCTAGTTCTTCTAGTATTAAGAAATCACCTTCTCTGGTCTTCTAATAGTCTTCTTTTCTGAGTCTACGTTATGCATAGAAATGTTCTTCAGTTAAAGCACTAGTATTACAACCAAAAGCAACACCCAGTGATTTGCAAAGATGTATCTAGCTGTGGTATTCCCTGCTAATCTTTGTAGAGATCCTGTACAGTCCTCACATTAAATCCATTTTGATGAAATTTATACACACACTAGATGCAGGAATTTACCTTGTCAGTCTTTCAAATAAGCCATTTTGCCTCTCAATGAACTTAATCGATCTATGAATTTGTTCTTTATAGCTTATGGAGAAAAGCAATGAGAGGTGCAGTAACAGACAGCTAGTTGATCTTTCAAGATTTGATGAGGTCTGCAGCCAGATGCCTTATAAAATGTTAAGAAAAACAGCCATAGCAAAATTCTTAGCAGCAACACTTGAAGTTGTTGTACTGAAATTGTAGCTTTAATTCTTCTGGTTCAAAATTCTGAACAAGACTATGACTTCTCTGAAACAAAAGAATACAGATAGCAGCCACATCTAGGTTTCTGGGTTAGGAAGCTGAACATGAGTCTCTTGCTTCTTGCCTTACTATAAAAGAAGGCAGACATAATGAGTGAAAAAATAATAGTAGTAAAAAAAAAAAAGTACATAAATATATGTGAGAACACCTTGCCTCTCTTTTTATAATCACTTATTCCTGATCTCCTGTCTCCTTTAACCAAATCTGAGCACTGTCTGCATTTGTTTCCATATACTTGGGGAAAACAAAAAATAAAAGGGAATGTAACATAATGAACACATAGGATGGTATTGCTCAGTGTGAAGAAGACAACAAACCAGAGCAGGACATGGCACATGATTGATTTCTTGGCAGCTGGGTGTTACCATGAATGTTTCTTTGAGCTTGGCTCCACAAGTGACTCTACTGCCCTTTTAGCAGCAGGAAGAAAAAGCTAGGAGGTAATTTTTATTCAGATAATTATGGGAACAAACCAAATGTACCCTTGAGAACATGCCTATCCAAAATTAATGGCATTAAACACAGATAATTTTGAACTAGGATGACACATTCAAGATATATAATGATGTTTCTGAGTTTACATGGAACTTCTAAACTCAGAGAAGGAAAAACTCTTCATTTTCTCTCAGAGAGGCCTGTGAGAAAATGAAAAAAATATGCTTTGAAGAATTTGAAACAGTTGTGACTTTACTAACGTATATCTGTTCTGGCGGAGAGAAGCATGTCTTGTATATAGAAATGCCCAGAATATGTTTTGCTTGAAGTTCAAAGCCCAAGCTGTCACATTTCTATGACCATTTGCAGTGTCAGAAAAGCAAGGTTCATGTGCAAACAAACCTCAATACAGGTACCTTGAAACAAGACAGATAGGTAAGAAGGGACTAAGAGGAGTTTCAGAGATCCAAAACTAAAATATGCCAAAAGATTTTAAAAGTTTGTGTCAGCTTCTGTCCTACTTTACAAAGCATACTGAATTGAAACAAGGTAGTGTGCATAAACCAAAGAAAAACCTTCTCTGCTCCAAAAGAGGGCTCACCCACCCTAAACCCAGTATCAGCAAAACCAATAATACTTTTGTTCCTTTGGCTATTTACCTCCTTTCTATTTAAAGATACACTACAAACAGGACTGTGATTAGCATGATTAGGAAAACCATTATCCTGTCATCTTCCTCCCTAATCTTGTTTTCCATACTAAATTCTGTTCAGTGCTTCCTTTGATATAAAAATGTATTTGTTTCAGTGGGAGTTTTCCCATTCCCCATGCACGTCATGTCATTGCTTAACACATCCCTCCAAGTATTCTATAACTTCCCAAGTGCTGTCCACTGGCAACTTATCTACTCTTTACATAACTTAATTCCTGGTATTGGACACTGCTTCTGCTTGGTATTTCTAATTTTATAAAGGGGTGGAGTACAATACCCTTAAATTCTCCATCTTAGTTTAAGAGTTTCCCTTGTTGTATTACAAAGTGAACTATTCCCTTTCAGCCTTGGAATTGTAAATGAAAAATTGCTCCAATCAGCCAGAGTAAGACCTTCCATAGTAGGGCAAATGTTAGCCAGACCCTGCCTGACCTACACTCTGGGCACCTAAAGCTCAATCCCACTCCCCCATATCTTGGTTTCAGACAGTGCAAGAGGCAGACACTTGAAAATTAGTTAATTCCCCTTTAGTTTTAACCAATCCCTTTCCATAAGTAAAGAGAGACAAATACAAGTAGATGTAAGTGAAAAAATAACAGTTTACTAAAAATCAAAACATCAACAGGCAAAAAGTAGCAGTAAATAATTACTTGTTCCAAAATTACTGAAATGTCACAGATTGCCCGGGAGAAAAGAGAAGCTCAAAATGGCAGAGGAACCCCTCCCCCAAGGTGACGGCCCCTGCAGCCAGCTGTGTGTGGAGAAACACAGGGGAAAGATGGCAGCAGCTGTCCCCCTGCCCTTATCTCTCTGGAGGCAGCAGCTCCATCGCCAAAGGTGGATGGCACTTTCTGGCTGCTGGATCCACCAGTGTTGGCGCTGCAGCTTCCAAGCCACTGGTATTGGTGCTGCTGGGTTGGGTCTTGTCCCAAAGGAGGGGAGGAATTAAAATGGACTCTTGATCACCGACGCTTGGTGGCAAGACCCTAACCAACTCTGGCTTCACACTGCCAGCAGGTGTTGCAAAATTCCCTACGAAACAGTTTCTGATTGCGAAATGAAGATCCTTGTCTTGCTTGGTTCTTCATTGTTTCCACCTGGAAACCTGTCTGAAGCAACCCCCCGGGAAAGAAAACAAGAAGGCAACCTCTGACCCCAGTTCACTCTCCTTGCAGGAACAAAAAGCAAAGAGGCAGAGACAAGAGAGCTCTGCTTGGGCGACCCGATATTTTAAAAAGCCCAGGCACTCTCCCTAGATGTACAGCTGGGGCTGAAAGAGGCAGTTTTGAGTTTTGAGCAGATAGATGTGGAATACAGTAACATTTGGAGTTACCCAGGACACCCCTTGACCTGGCTTAGTGATTAGATCTGTACTCTGTAGCCTTATTTCTGTAATTTTGGACATAGGTTACAGGCAGATTGCCTCTAGCTCTGGCTTTGCTGTTCATCACTGGACTTCCTGGATTGAACCTGACTGTGACGTGTTACTTCATCCTAGATGAATGATCCCTGGATTGCCAACAGATCCTGTAACTACCCCCCAGTTTGGCTCAGCTCAGAGCTGGCAGAAGACCCCTTGGTGAGCCCCCAGCTTGCACTGGGACCACTTGCAGCTCCCAACTTGGCTCCCTCACTGAGCAGCCCTGTTTGTGCTGCTTTCTGATGGGATGGCTTCTGCTCTCGCCAGGCAACCATTCATTACTGAGGTACCACTAGACATGCTAGGTATGCTGACATGGAGCAGACAGAGAAGAAGATTATATTTGGGGGTAGCCTGAACTAATACACATGTCCTCCCAGAGGTAAAGGGTGTAATGTTGTTTATTTTCAGGAAGCAAGCATTATTATAGACAAAAGCACTGTTCACGTAACACACTGGTACATATGATTGGATAATAGGTACTGTTCACGTGCCTAAACTAACTCGTTAATTGGTTATAAACTTTAATCACACTCTCTAAGCATTAGCTAAAGCTCTATGAAACTGCTTTATCTTGTTTTACATCCTTTTATGATGCTCACATTTTTGGCTCTTTACATTCTCTTATCTCCTGGGAAAGAGACTTCAGAGTCAGTCACACAGGTTGAATTGAGCTTAAGAAACATATTCATATGGCCTCGCTCTGCGAGGCAGGCTCCAACAGATTATCTCCTTTTCCATGTGACCTAACTGTATTTTACTCTTGTGGCTATGCTCCCAGAGCTGACCGTGTCCACTGTGCCATAACTGTATTGGAAAGAGAACAAAAAGGCACAGAACTAAAATACCAATCTGCAACAAAGCAGTACACTGAAGTGGCATAACCATCTAATGAGATCAAAGAGGGTATGTAGGATGAATAAGCACTATCACATTCTTCTTTACCAGTTTTGATATTTTGTATCCAAAACTTTGTCTTTTCTACTAGGAAGACCTAGTAGAGCTTTTGTCGACCATGCTTATTCTGTGATGATATTAGATTGAGACATAAAATAGTTCCCATAACCTGTAGAAAATGTAAACATTTTCAAAAAATCCTTTTTCCCAAACTAGGGGGGAAAAAAAGTCAGAATATACAAAATATTCATGGTTCAGAAATCCTTTCTTACATATCCAAAGCAAATTAAATTAATTTGTTTTGTCTCAGTAAATTATAATGTTCTATTTCAATAAGAATTGTTTTCCATTTTAGCTACCTTAAGGATGCATTTTCAAAAAAAGAAATCACTTTCTACTACAAAACTAGAATATTTAAGTACAACAATTGCAAGCAGGAGTTTTGCAAAACCAGAATATTTCTTTTGTGTTAAATTATTCATAAGTTTTCTGTGCTGCCAGTTGGTAAAGTCTATTCGCAAGCACCAGACTTTCTCAAGACCCTGCAGAAATAGCTTAAGGCACCTACCTCAGCAGTGACAACTCCAGAGAGGAACCAAGCATTTAAAAGCTAGTTTGAAGGGCAAACATTAGAGATGCTAGAGACACAAGAGCTGTTCCATAGTCCCCAAATGACCACAACTAACCGTCACAGGCAAAGATTAAACCTCCTTGTGAAGCACTTGCACACTAAGCCCCATCTTTATAGAGAAATACAGACTCAATGCCATGTTTCTTGTGTGAAGAAGTGTCCCTTTGATATTTTATTCTTCGACATCTCTATGGCAATATCTGTTCAAATATTTAATAAATGAGCCAATTTCTCTTCTGAGCAGAGAATACACTAAAATCCAGCAATGAACTAATCAGATCAGGGGAAAAAAAGAGCAAACAAATAAAAAAATAAGACCCTGTGCAGTCTTTTCAGTCAGAGGCCAGATAT
Source organism: Entomyzon cyanotis (assembly GCA_024500445.1). Lineage (NCBI taxonomy): Eukaryota > Metazoa > Chordata > Aves > Passeriformes > Meliphagidae > Entomyzon > Entomyzon cyanotis. The sequence goes on along the minus strand of JAKEPQ010001005.1, from coordinate 79,546,452 downwards.
CCCTTTAAAAAGATATATATGTATATAGTATTTCAGCTTTCTGGATTTTTAAAACTTGTTTGCTTGGGGGGTTTTGGGGTTTTTTTTGTGGGGTTTTTTTTTGTTTGGTTGTGTTTCTCCTCTTTGGCATTCCATGCAACCAATCTCAGGTCAAATTCCTTTTGCAAAGCTACTAGTGCAGGTTTTTCAGTGTTTGGGCTGACATCACAGTTTCTTTGGGATATTGTCTCAGTTGCCATGAGGAAAAAAGCAAAAAGTATTGTGCAGGCCATATTTTTAATTACCAACTTATTTATTTTTAAAATGTCATTTATTTTTGAAGGTGCTTTTTTTTTTTCTCCTGCTGTATTTGAGTTGCATTCAAGGCCTGTCAATTAGGAATAAAAATTGGCAGTTGAAAGGCAGCCACTGTTAGCTTTTAGAAAGGATACCCATCTTTTACCTCCTTCTGTGAGAAAATGCAACACCCAGGAATTGAGAGGCTAAACCAACTGTGCTCTTTATTTATTGTGACTGATACTGTGGCAGCTGTCTCCCACCTGAGACAATGCTACATCGTTAACATAGCAGTGTGATGAGAAAAACAGAACCAAGATGTCACAACTGACGCTACAAAATATCCAATGGGGCAGGCAGTCACAAATCTTAGTTTCAGGAACTAAACACAAAGATGAAATATTAATTTATGCATCCATTCTCCAGAAAGACACACCCATGTAAGTTAAGAAGCACCAGTGTTTACAGAAGAAGGAATAGGAATCAAAACTTCTGTAATGTATTAATAGTCATCAGGAAGTGGTTTGGTGCAGTGATGTTGTTTTGGCAAAACATATGCTGTCAACTTCCTCTGGCATATGATGCCAATATATTTGATCCAAATTTTGCAAAACTGATCCTTCAGTGGAGAATGCCCTTTGCTTTTCAAAGTCTTTGTTATAAAGACAAACATAATTTCTATGGTGAATAACAATAAAAATATTCCTTTTCTATAAGATCCAATAGAATTCTATACATATATTTTTAAAAAGCACTCAGCATTTTATAGAAATATATGCCAGGTGTCACAGGGAGAAAAATCCCTGTAGTACCTAAGGGTTGGAAAGTACTCTTTGTTGTTATTACATGAAATAACAACCTGGGTTTTTGACAGTTGCAAGCAGTTGTTCTTTGTTTTGCTCTTGGTTTTGTTGTGGTTTTTTTTCAATGGAGCTTTACCCTAGAAGGCTTCTTTTGTGTGTGCTTCTAAATAGAAATTAAGTAGGGAAATGATATCTGTCTTCATGTAATTTGAGAAGACTCATGCTGGACTGCTTTGTTCCTGGATGCTAGCTGGAATGACAGCAAACAAGAAATCTGTCACCTCCTTTTTTTTCTTTGCCACAGGCATTACCATAAAAAATGGTTCACATGGGTTAAAGAGTTTGTTCTTATCCAGAATTTACCATTAAAATAGACTCTGTAAAAACACATTCTGAGTTTTCTTGTAGCAATTTTCAGTGTTTCCTTCAAATATCCCAGGATATATATGCTTTATAGGCTGATTGTGAAACACATTGCAAACAAAATCCCCTTTGTTTTTAAAACTGCATGTTTATTTCATATGCTATTGATCAGTGTCATTATATAGTTTTCATACAAAAGTAGGGAGAGGAGAGTAAATTTTTATTAAGTTCTGCTTTGGAACTATGGGACTTGGGAGTTTCTGGTCCCCCAGATGACAAGTTGTTTCTTACGTGTGGGCTAGACCATTTATAAAGTAACAGAGTTTTACAAAAACAGGTATTTTGAACCCGGCACTAAAATCACCAGAAATGAACAAGTGAGAAAAGAATTAGTAAGACCAGAATCATACAGAGAAATGTACATGTGTCAAGTTCAGAGCAGTTACTACAGTTATTGTGTTTTTTTCATGATGTTTCTAAGGGCTAAAGCACCAGAAGGCAACTCCTTAGATAAAGAACATCATGTCTTGTGTTAACTCAAAAAAATCAAAATTGCACATAATGGTCATTTTTCTCATTTTTAGCTGACCATGGAAACACAAAAGTGACTTGTAATCACAAAAACTGTGCTGTGCACTTGGCATCACCATCTGGTTTGCTGGCAAACTAGGTTTTACACATATTTCATCTTGATGATAGCTAAGAGTTTATGAAGGACAAAATTGCCAACATCTCTTTCCTTTCCTTTTGGGTCCTGTTCAATGTCTTTAGCTTTCATTTTATTTCCTACTTCAGACTGTAGTGTACAATTTCCTCTCTTTAAGGGAAAAGTGTTTGATGGAACAGATGCACATAGTAGGAATATCTTGGGTCTACTATTCTCACCTAAGTCTGTTAAAAAATGATGAAGGCAATCTCTGTTTAAAGACTTTATAAATGGCATGTAAAATGACAATTTTAGAATTTTATCCTTCTTACCTAGTAAGGCACACTTCAGATACACTAAACTTCACTGGAGTTACAAATAACTATTGTGTTTTGTTTATTCCCTGTAGATGCTTTCAAAATATCTTCAAAGTAACATGCTTTGATCAGGATACATTTTCTGTGAATGCCTCCATAATATACTTTCATTGACATAAATATGTACAAAGTTAAACCATAAATAATGTGTTATCTTGTCATTTTCCTTGAACTATATTCTGCAGATTGCTCAGTTCCAAAACCCTCATTTGTGCTGGAAAGACTGACTTGTCCATGTGAGTAAATACTGAGGAGTAAAAATCTTACAGGAAATCAAATATCTTTAGCTATTCCGGACATAAGGAGGCAGAATCAATGACAATTTGGCTGTGTTTACTTATCTCAGAGTCAGAATTCAAGTAAATATAAGAAAATAGTCAGTCAAACTTGCCACAGAAACTGGCACTGACAGTTTACCAGTACAACTTTTTTTCTCTTTATTCAGGTAGCTCCACCTGTACCAACAAAAAACCCAGTCTCAGCATTAGGGTCAAACCACTTTTTCACTTGTCTCAATTATTGTCCTTGCCCATGGCAGGGGTGTTGGAACTAGATTATCCTTAAAGTCCCTTCCAACCCAAAGCATTCTATGATTCCGTGATTCTATATATGTGTGGTTTGTACTTTCATCCATGCTTTTGAATGATTTCAATTATTTTGTGTATTAAAACTGAAAATAAAAGCAGGAGCAGACTGATAGAATCTAGTGACATATTTACATTAGATCTACAAGACTGTGCTTTTTCTGCAGCATCTAAATCCCACAATTCGTTGTAATACTTAATTGCAGTCAACATCCTGTCATATTCATTGTAAGTATTGTTTGAATAATGTTATTATATATTAAGATGCTTTTTCTAAATTATTCCTTTGCCAGCCTAAATACTGCTGTAATTTTATTCTCATTACCACAGTATGATTTTTACTGCTCAGAATTAAACAACAAAAAGAGGAGAAGAGGAGAGGAGAGGAGAGGAGAGGAGAGGAGAGGAGAGGAGAGGAGAGGAGAGGAGAGGAGAGGAGAGGAGAGGAGAGGAGAGGAGAGGAGAGGAGAGGAGAGGAGAGGAGAGGAGAGGAGAGGAGAGGGAGAGGAGAGGAGAGGAGAGGAGAGGAGAGGAGAGGAGAGGAGAGGAGAGGAGAGGAGAGGAGAGGAGAGGAGAGGAGAGGAGAGGAGAGGAGAGGAGAGGAGAGGAGAGGAGAGGAGAGGAGAGGAGAGGAGAGGAGAGGAGAGGAGAGGAGAGGAGAGGAGAGGAGAGGAGAGGAGAGGAGAGGAGAGGAGAGGAGAGGAGAGGAGAGGAGAGGAGAGGAGAGGAGAGGAGAGGGAGAGGAGAGGAGAGGAGAGGAGAGGAGAGGAGAGGAGAGGAGAGGAGAGGAGAGGAGAGGAGAGGAGAGGAGAGGAGAGAGGAGAGGAGAGGAGAGGAGAGGAGAGGAGAGGAGAGGAGAGGAGAGGAGAGGAGAGGAGAGGAGAGGAGAGGAGAGGAGAGAGAGAGAGAGAGGAGAGGAGAGGAGAGGAGAGGAGAGAAGAGAAGAGAAGAGAAGAGAAGAGAAGAGAAGAGAAGAGAAGAGAAGAGAAGAGAAGAGAAGAGAAGAGAAGAGAAGAGAAGAGAGGAGAAGAGAGGAGAAGAGAAAAGAAAAAAAACCATTTATTTTTAAGAGAAAGCAATTTCTCCCATAAAGATTGATTTATACTCTGGGATAATAAATTGAAGGGAAAAAAATCCAGCATCTTTTAAACTCTCAAATGAAGAAATTTTGTTGACCATGCATCAGTAGATATTGTAAGAAGAAATAAAAGAAACATGAAGTAATTTGTACAAAAGCAAATTTTACAGGTAAATACAGTATTTCTGTCTTCACCATTCCAGGAGGAGCAGATGAATTCTCACTTCCATCTTTAGGCATTTAAATAAAGGCCTAAAACTAGAAATGTAAGTTCACAGCGTACTCAGAAGAGAGAGGCAGATGTCTACAGAATGTGTTTGAGGGCACAACAGTTACAAAACTAGCTGTTGACTTTTTCCAGTACTCTAAATAGCTTCTTGGAGATACCAAACTCACTCTGTGAAGTGCTGGAAGATATTTGTTCCCTAAAGCAGACACTTGTTTTATGTACTATATATACACCTCTTTCCTCCACATAGTCTTAAAGTACAGACTTCTGCTTCCACATACTAGACAAGATGTTGCACTTAAAAATACATAAGCAAGGAAGAAAGGATTGCTGATTTTAGGTCAGGCGATTTTCATTTCTAGGGTAAGTAGTCTCTCCTTCAGACCTAAATGATTCACTTAGTCAGAGAGTCATTAACAGACCTGAAGCCCAGGAAGAGTCCACACCGGGGTACGTTTGTCCTGACAGACTGTAGTCCACCACAGTCAAGCAAGCAGGTGAAAAGTGTGAGAAGGCAGGAGTGGCAGAGAGCAACTGAGCTAAGTGGTGACTTTGATTTCCTGAAGGGGAAGGATTTCATCCAGTAGGACCTTGACAAATTTAAGGAATGAGCCCATCTGAGCACCATGAAATTTAACAAGTGCAATGCCCTTCATGTGGGCCAAGGAGAAACTCTATAGCAATACAAACTGGGTCATGAATGGATTGAGAGCAGCCCTGTAGAGGGCAACTTGAAAATACTGCTGCATGTAAAACTGGACATGTGCTGGCAATCTGTGCTTGGAACACAGGAAGTCAATATTTGCCTGGGTTGCATAGAAAGAAGCTTGCCCAGCAGGTACAGAGAGGGGGTTCTTCCTCTCTATTCTCTGGTGAGACTCCATCTGGAGTCTCTACTGCATCCAGCTCTGGGGTCGCCAGTGTGGGAAAGACACAGATCTATTAGAGCAGGTCCAGAGATGGGCCACAAAAATAGTTAGAGAGTTGGAATACCTCTTGTATGAAGAAAATCTGAGAGTTGGGGTTGTTCAGCCTAGAGAAGAGAGTTTTTGGGAGACCTTGTTGCAGCTTTTTTTATAAGGGGCCCTTAAGGGGTATTGCAAGAAAGTCAACAAGAGGCTTTTTACCAGGGCCTATAGTGACAAGAAAAGGAAAAATGGTTTTAAACTGCAAGAGAGTAGATTAAGATTGGACATAAGGAAGAATTTTCTTTTTATGATGAGGGTGATGAGACACTGGCACAGGTTGCCCGGAGAAGTTGTGGATGCTCCATACCTAGAAGTGTTCAAGGTCAGGTTGAATGGGGCTTTGAGCCATCTGGTTAAGTGAAAGATGTCCCATGGATGTGGAAGTTGACTAGGTGATTTTTGAAGATCCCTTCCAGCTCAAAAGTTTCAATGATTCCGTGAGTCTTTTCATTCAAGTCTATTTTAATAGGAAATAAATTAATTTCCCTCAAGTTGAGTCTGGTTTGCCCATGAAGGTATTTGATACTTGATTTACTTGTCCTTATCCTTATCTGCAAGCTTTTGTTTGCCGTATTTTCTCCCCCTGTCCTCTTGTGGAGGGGGAGTGAGAAAGCAACTGTGTGGTATCTGGCAGGCAGCCAAGATCAACCCACTAAACTATATCTCTTGAAAACAGCCCAAATTTACTTTAACTGATATGTCTAGAATTATAAACTTCAAATAAAATTTTGTCTGCAAAATATTAGTAAGAGTTTCGCTCTTTTATTAAAAAACGTCTGCTGCCTGTCATGTCTCTATTTCAACTAATCAGTTGTGCCTTATCATTTTTGTTAGAAACGGTTGCACCTTTTCTGCCTACAGGGAGCTTTACCACCTACATTGAGGTTAACTAATATTGTGCAGGATAAAGCAAGTCCTTAGGGAAATCCTTAAGTGGTTGGTGACAACTCCTCCATGGTTGTTGTAAGATGAAGCTGGGAAAACTGTGTAATCACATGGTTGTATGTAGTATCACAGAATGAACCTACATAAAAAAACCTTAAGATTGGCAAGCATTTTTATTTAGTTATATTTAAGCACTTCACTTTCTTCTGGTAGTCCTTCTTTAAAAAAAAATTCAGCAATATCTATAGTTTCATAAACATCCAGGAAAGAAGCCAGTGAAATTCTGAAGAAATTTCAACATCAAGGAATATTATTATTTCATTACATTTTCTAGTGTCCTCTTAATTCATATGAACCTTGAATTTTATGGCTTTCCTCATGTCTTTTGCTAATGTGTCTGTTTCCTGAGAAGAATGTTGCTATGGAAGCTGTTTTGTATGTATTTGTATACACTCAGCTTTTTCTTTGGGCGCTTTTATAATTTTAAAAATATTTCAGTCAGATATGTAATTTTATTCTTTAAATTGTATACACATGAAAACAAGGAAAAAGGCTTATATTGACTGTTCACATTAAAACACAGCCTCCAGGTGTGTCTTCAATGTGTATTTATCTACTTGTGATTACTCCACATTCCTGTAGCCAACATGTTTATTCTAGCTATACTTATTCTTGCACTTTTTCTCTGTAAAAGAAGGACAAAGCCAAAACAGCTTAAAATCTACATATTGGAGAGATTCACCTGATTTGAGTCTACATGTACCAGCTGCCGTTTATTTTAGGCTCTTTATGAGTAGAAGCAGAATGAATGTAATTGAGTGCATGAAGATAGAATCACTTTACTGAGCTAAGCATATGATAGCAGGTTCCTGGAAAAATTGCTATGACAGTGTACCAAGGAAGATGTGAAAACTGCATTCTCTTATGTAGATTAGGAGGGAGAAAAAATATTATTATTTCTCTTAGCCAGTCTTTTTTTCCATTGCTGATTTGCAGGGTATTTTTCCAGGAAATATAAGGCTCAGAAAAAAACGTATTGGCAAGGAGGGGACCAAAATGGGTATTTTCTCAATAGTAGAACTGTCACATATATCAAATTCCAGGTTAGCAACAAACATTAAAGGCTTGACTTAGATCATCTCTTTTGCATTTGAGAACTAATTCTCTGCCTACATGTAGCAGTGTCTGCAAGTTTTAGTGGAAGCATGCACCGCAGCTAAAGATCATTGGTTCTGCACTCTCCCCCGCCCCCTCTCCCTATATAGCTTATGTTCTAGAAGTTTCTCCTTTGTTCTCTTTAGCTCTGTATGTTATTGGTTCTTTTGAATTTGTACCTTCCCCTGCTGTGGATCTACTGGCTTGTACCCCTTTCCTTCTTCCCTCTGGCCTTCCCTGGTTGGCTCTCCGGAGCTAACCACTCCCCTTACAATCCCTTGCAATTCTGTGTTTGGGGTCGCAGTCTCTGGGCTTCCAGCCCCTACGCCTGTCCCCTGCTTCCCGTCCCCCTTCACCGTCTCCGGACCCTCACCTGAAGATCCTAATAAATTCCCTGCAAGACCACAGACTGCGTCTGTACATTTCTTCATCCCACCTTGTTTCCTGCCTGCCTCTGTCCCCTGGGGACTCTGCAGACCAGCCCATGGGCTTCTCTGCCAGGGCACGCCCGGCGTGTGCACGGCGCTGCAGCTTGCCTCTTGGTTGTGGCTTTGGGGCGTGCAGCCGGACCTGAGAGTGAGAAGCCACACCTAAGCAAATGGGAATTAAAAAAATCAGTGTTCTGTGGTTCTGTTTTTAAAAATCCTTTCATATAAGAATATCAATATAGTTTCCTCACAGTTTTTATTACATACACTGGAGATAAGCACTGGGACTTACTTCAAAAATTAGGTTGATCACAATGCAAATATGAAGTTTTGGATGCTCATATTTTCATCTGGTTTTCTCATCCAAAAACCTTGGAATATGATTTTCAGAAGCATAATTTTAGATCATGTCATTTGAATAAATTTTTAAGTTTTCTGTTGAGTCTCTTCACTTCGAAAACCACAATTTCCTTGAATTCTAAGCATCCAAAAGAAGTATTGGCCCACAGAAACTATTTTTAGGCTTGCATGACTAACATATATGTTCAGAGAAGACCAAAAGAACAAGCAACATCTCTCAAACACTAAGCTAGTATAAGAATAGGTATGCAAGAAGGTATGTGAATAACCTCAGTATTCCTACTGGTTGTGAAAGCAGTATAAATCTAATTAAACATGTAATTTACCTCTTCAACCACAGTTTTAAAGTTATTTAATAAATCATCATACCCAGTGTTATTTGAAAAGATAAACTCTATCTTTAATCACACGTAACAGTGAAACCATTGTAGCTTGAGAGTGGAGGTGAAGCTTGCAACCTCCTCTTGGAAGCCACAGCTCTGCCTCTTTCCTACCCTGGATAAAGAAAGAAGCTGCCCAGCTGAAAATAGATCACCTGAAGACAGTAAGGCATCCAAATAAGGAGTAAGGCTGGTATATTTCATTATGTCCTACTCCATCTCATGTATTTAATTTGTTCAGCCACTGTCCACAATCTTGCAATTAGATTTTAACACTTTGATAAAGACAGTAGAGCAAAACAGCATTTTACTCTAAGGACAATAGAACAGAACATCACAGCCTTGGAGAAGTAGATAAAGGATGTAACTTCAGCAAACAAAAGTCATGAAAGATACAAGCAGGATGCCAGCTCAGTTCTTCAAGGTTGGCAAAGTAGAAATTATGCAAAGCAATGGTATTTTGCTTACTCAGAAGCAGGGGTTGAGGAACAGCTGCCTGAAAAGGACACCAGACTTTGAAGACCACTGAAGAAGATCCTGAAAGAACCATGTTGGTATTTCCAATAAGGGGTGGGACTATGTAAAATAAAGTAATACATATAAAGTAATACATATACATCAAGGAAGTGGGGAAAGCTAATGAATATATATAATAGAGCTAATCAAAGTATATGATAAAAACCCTGTTTGCCCGACACTGCACACTTGTTTAGAGGATGGATCCTCTGAGTGACTAGTTCACTGCAATAAAGAATGCCTGCTTTTTAACACTCAAAACTGGGTTACAAAGTTTCTATCTGGCCAATTTTGGTATCAAATTCAAGTCTGAATGATACAATTCTGGATGCAGCTGGAATTCAGACCTCTTGAAATCTTTTTAAATTTCAATAATTCCATCACCAGTCATGTCTCAGAATAATAGACTATGGAACTTCACTACCAGATACTGCCCTAATCGTAGTATTTCATGGCTCTTGATACTAAATGCAGTCCACCAGGTGATGTAAACTTTGGTTGTGTCCATAGCGAAGCACAAAGGCAGAACTATTTATTTAAAGAAATTAGTTATTCAGCACAAGTGGGTTTTCCCAGGTCTCTCCTGGCATGCAGCAAATGAAATACTCGAGTTTTAAACTATTACCATTTTTGCCAATTCTTATTTTATATAATACACACTGGTGACCAAGAAGGTTTTTCTACAAATTGCCAGACTTGAGCAACAGAAGCCTGTGATTGTTTTGAAAAGCAGGGGTTTCTGAATTTTCTTTGAGAACAGTACATTTCTTGATTTGAATAGTTACTCAGGCACTCATAAAGGATGAGCTTGATATGCTTCACAGAGACTACATCTTAGCATTCCAGCCCCGGAGAAGTGGCAAAAGCAGTGCTATAGCATGTGTCATCATTTTCTTAATGTAGCTGCTAAAACCAGTATCCATAGGTCCTGATAAGGGATGTCTGAGGTTTTTGCCCTAGTCCTTTCCTTTTTCCATTTCCCAAGACATTTATGACAGTGAGAATTTTTATTCACAGGCTGCCATTGTCTAAGAGATGGGGGATAAGCCTTTTCAACAGCAACTGTGAAAAAGAGAAAGAGAAAATGAATAAGAAATTGAAATTACAGCTTTGGTGATGGCTTTTTGTTCATCTAGTCAACTGTGCAATAGTGCAGCTGAATGAGCAGTTTCCACTGTACCTCAGAAAATATATGAAGGAGCAATGAGTATGTATTTCATTCCTCCTTGTAGTGCAGCATATGTCTTTAATGGTGTTTCAGCTTGCTGAAATAAAACTGTTACCAAATGTTCCTTATAATAGAAGGTGTCATTGTCTATGAAGTTTTAAAGTAGTATATATAAAAATAGGTCCGCTTTCCATGATACCACAAGTAACCTAAGAGAAAAGTATCAATTTGAATAATTCCTATCATGTCTTGTTCAATTCAATTTTTATGCTTCTTATATCTGTTCAACTGGATCAATACAGTATAAATCAGCTGCCTGTGTGCATTTTAAACTGGTTTCCAAATACACCTCCTTGTGTCTCATGCTTACATTTTGAAGAATGTATAGAATCATAGAATCATAGAATTGTTTGGGCTGAAAGGAACCTTAAAAATCACTCCTTTGTGATGGGTAGGGAAAACTTGCACTAGACCAATTTGCTCAGAGCCCCATCCAACCTAGCCTTGAACACTTCCAGGAATGTGGTATCCACAACTTCTCTGGGAAACACCTTCTGGTGCCTCATTACCCTCATAGTAAACAATATTTTCCTAATATCTAATATAAACCTACTCTCTGTCAGTTTGAAGCCACTTCCCCTTGTTCTGTCACTACATGCTCTTTTAAACAGTCCATCTATACCTTTCTTGTAGCCTTCCTGCAGGTACTGGTAGGCAGCAATTAGGTTGCGCACAAGGCTTCTCTTTTCCCAGCCAAATAAACCCAATTCTGTGAGCCTTTCCTGACAAGAGAGGTGCTCCATCCCTCTGATCAACTCCGTGGCCCTCTTCTGGACTCGCTCCAACAGGGTGATGTCCTTGCTCTGCTGGGATCCCCAGAGCTGGATACAGCGCTCCAGATGGGGTCTCACCAGGGCAGAGTAGAAGGGCAGAATCACCTCACTCGTCTACCAGTACCCCCAAGTCCTTCTCCCCAAGGCTGCTCTTGCTTCCCCCAGCCTGTAGTGATAGTGGGGGTTGCCCTGACCCAGAGGCAGCACCTTGCACTTGGTCTTGTTAAACCTCATGATATTCCCATGGGCCCACTTATTGAGTTGTCCAGGACCCTCCAGATGGCATCCTGTCCTTCAAGTGTGTCAACTGCACCACTCAGCTTGGTGTACTTGCTGAGGATGCACTTTATCTCTTTGTCTACATCATTAATGAAGACGTTAATAAGACTGATCTCAATACAGATCTTGGAGGGACACCACTTGTCACTGATGTCCATTGGGACTTTGAGCCATTGGCCGCTACCCTCTGGATGTGACCATCCAACCACTTATCCATCTAACAGTCCACTCATCAAATCACTTTCTCTCCAATTTAGCGAGAAGGATGTTGTGCCAGTGTTAAAGGTTTTACGGAAGTCTAGATTAATGACACCTGTACCCTTCCCTTGTCCACTGATGTAGTCACTCCAGCATAGAAAGCCACTAGGTTGGACAGGCAGGACTTTCCCTTGGTGAAGCTGTGCTGGCTGTGCCAAATCAGCTCCCTGTCCTCCATGCACAGCTTCTAGGAGGATCTGTTCCAGGATCTTCCCAGACACAGAGGTGAGGCTGACAGGTAAGTAGTTCCCAGGGTTGTTCTTTCTATCCTTTCTAAAGATAGGTACAGAGTTTCCCCTTTTCCAGAGACCTGGGACTTCACCTGACTGCCATGATTTTTCAAATATCATGGACAGTGGCTTGGCATCTCCATCAGCCAATTCCCTCAGGACTCTAGAATACATCTCATCAAGTGCTATAGATTTAGAGACATTCAGGTTCCTCAGGCGGTCATGAACCTGATCTTTACATAGAGCGTGAGGGACTTTGTTCCCTTAGTCCCCATTCTGCTGTCCATCTACTTGAGAGGTGTAGGAAGAGAGGTTGCCATTGAAGACTGAAGCAAAAAATCTGTTGAGTACCCCAACCTTCTCCTCATCCATTGTCACCAGTTTTCTAGCATTATTTATCAAGACCTTCTTTGACCTTCCTTTTCAGGTTAACACTTGTAGAAGCTGTTCATGTTACTCTTTGTGTCCCTTTCAAGGGTCAATTCCAGCTTTACATTAGCCTTTTTCACTCCACCCCCACACATACAAACCTAATCTCCAGGCCACCTGTCCTAGCTTCAACTGTCTATGCATTTGCTTCTTTCCCTTTAGTTTGACCAGCAGATCTGTGTTTCCTGTATGCTGGGCTCTTGCCTTCCTTGCCAGACTTCTTGCACCTGGGGATTGCTAGCTCTTGCGCTCTGTGGAAGACTTTGCTTTAAGGTCTGCCAGCTCTTTTCCAGTCCCTTGTCCCTGAGGAAAGACTCCAAGGGGATCCCACTATCTCCCTGAAGATCTGAAAGTCTTCCAGCTAGAATTCCTAAATTTCCTGGACTTCAGGGGCTTAAATTCCTGACCCATATCACTCAGGACTACAAACTTCACCAATGTATGATCACTGCAGCCCAAGCTGCCTCCAGTCTTGATGTCCCCAGCTAGCTCAGTTTCACTGGTGACCAACAGATGCAGAAGGTATTCAATATGAGGGACCTAAGTTCAAATTGTAATGAATACAAATTGCTCAGTAATTAAGAGACTGATTTAGATTTACATCTCAGTATTCAGGGAGTTCAAGAAATCTTAGAGTTTACATTTGCTTGAAGTCAGTGTATAAAACAGTTAAAAATAGCAATATTTTCTATTTTCCATACACAAAATTTCTTATTAGATAAGATAGGAAGCTTTGCATATAGTTCTATATATAGCAATTATGTTGTACCTATGCCTGCATTAAAGAAGAAATATAATCATATTTTTAGGGGGAAAAAGGGAAGGAAAGAGTAAACACAAGATACTCTAAATTTTAACACTAGCTATTATCCATATAAGCTGTTAGACTCCTGGAAATCCTGAAAAATCTATAATAAAAGTAATTCTAGACACTTATAATGGTTATGAGAAATCTTGTACTATGTGATCAGAGATCTTAATTACATTGGTTAAAGCATTTCCTACAAGAGATGAAAGCAGGAAGCAAATTGTAATGCAGAGCACACAGAAGAGAGAATGGGAGACAATCCCAAACCAATCCAATTTCTTTTCACTTTTATTAAGATTATTTAGCTTAGGCAGATACTTCAAACAAACTGTGTGCTCACATGCAGGCATTATGAAACCACTCATGTTGATAATGGCATGGGATGGCACTGTAAAATAGGTAATAAACACTGAGACCAACATCCAGAAGTTACACTGAGGTATAAGAGTAGTGCAAAGCAAACTTTGCACATATGCAAAGCTGCTGCCCATTCTTTGATAGATGCAATTATTCAAGTTTAAAATTTAGCTCTGTGGGAATAGAGAGAGGCCATTGCATTAGTGCCTTTGTGCTTCTGTTGGTATATGCTTTGCTTCAGAGGTTTTAAGGAAGAAAACTTGCAGTATTTCTAGCTGCTTGTGCTTTCATTGACAAAAACAAAAGCTAGTGCTTGCTTCTTAATTGTACATCATACCTGATCAGGCATGAATTTCACATTTACTTTATGACATCTACTTCATACAAAACTGTGAGTTTACTGGATGAGGTGAAGGCTGAGACAATGTCCTCCTCATAAAAATACACACCACCATTTGCATGTATGCTTGACCCAAGATACTAGATTTTGTTCTGATTATCTCAAAGAAATTGTATTTTTGTAAATTATTTTATAAAGAAATTATCATTTTATGTTAAATGTAAGCTCTGATTTCTTCTGGCTTCAAGAAAGGTATTATAATACACAAGAACTTTCCATTCAGTTAACAGTACAAATCAGCAGAGTTGGCACAAGCAAGCCAAAAAGAAATACAAAAGCCAAAAAGTCCTAATCTGTCTACAAAGAAAAGACTTCTTAGAAATTCTATTGTCTGCTTAGAAATTCTACTAAAGTAATTTTTCTTTTTTGTTCTTATTTTCTTTTATTTTCTTACTATCTTTTAGGAAGATCCCTTGGGATTTGGTGGAAAAGTGAGTTTTGATATGTGAGAAATACCTATCTGCTAGAGATTTACAATGTTCATGGAAAAATACCATAACCTTATTTGATGGACAGGGAAATGGAGGCACAGCAAGCTGGTACCTCACCCAGCAGAGCAGTAACAGGAATAAAACTGGGCATACCCAAACCAGAGCCGTCCTATCCAGCTAGGACACTTTCTTGTAATTTGTAGTGACACATAGTCATGCATTTTCCACTTCATTTTTCCCTTTAGATAAGTTACTGTTTCTACTGTTATCCCTTGAACCAATTTCACAGCATTGTGCTCTTTACCCTGCTCTTAATACACCAATGTCATTCTCTGTTACAGTGTAGAGCTGCGTACCTGCTAAATATGTTATGGGATGTCTTATTATGAGCACATTGGAATTTGTTCATTTAATTTATATCTTTAATATTCTTTGAATGCAAACTTTTCTAGTGAATGAATATTGTAATTGATCTACTGTGACAAAAATACTTGAATTAGTTCACTCCTGCCACAAAGCCTTGCCTTGAGATTTCAGGCCCTGGAACAAATAGATAAGTAAAAAAGGATTGAAGAATATTGTAATGAGCAGATAAATAATACGTGCATGCAAAATGAGTACAAGGTGACAAATTCTGTGCAACTGAAACCTGGGATGCTGCTTCAGCTGCAAGGTAACACAGAATCTTCTTGGATTCTCTATTATGTCTTCTGTAAATGAAACACAAACATGGGGAGGGGTGGTGGGTGTGAAGGTTTGGTGACATATGGGGAGGGGTGGCGGGTGTGAAGGTTTGGTGACGTATTATTTGTACAACACCAGACCCTCTGGAAAAATTAAGCCAATTGTAACCCAAGTATCTAATCAAAATGCAAATCAACTACTTACTGAAGCATTCCCACTTTATCAGACCTACAGAATCATGAGATTGCCTATTAGCCTACTAACTTTTACTTTTCAGGGGAAATTGTCCTCAAAATGAAGGTCTGCTCAACCCATAAATTCACAGGCATTTCCATGCTGATAAAGGGACTTTCTGTTTCCCTGTCCCTAAGAATCCAGAAACATAGAAAGAAATTAAATAGCTTTATCAGCTAGTGACATCTCCAGCTCCTCCTATATATTGCATCCATCTCTACAGCAATGAATGTGAAGTAACTTTCAGCCCCTACTTTAGTCAGCCCCTATCTTCCCCTTCTAAAATTATTCTTTCTGTCCCTCTTCACAGCCCATTAAAACTGAGCTTTGTGAATTAAACCTTATTTTTTCAAAAGCTATTGCAAAGTTTATTTTAAGATATTGTTGGAAGGGAAGAAGACACAAACAAAAAAACACCAAAGCACTCCAGTTCTAAAAGTAATAATCACTAAAGAGTGCTTATGAGATATGACCAGAGTTTGAAATGAAAATCTCTTAGGAGACCTCCTATTTTAGCCCTGTGAGACTTTTCATGCTGGAGCTTTAGATTAAAGCTTTTAATGAAGCTCAGCTGTAGAACACAAAAAATATATGTCTATTGCCGTTTTGCTGAATTACCATTAATTTCATCTGATAGAAAAACAGCAAAGAACACTGGATTAACAGTAGCTATAAGAGGCCGATGAAATTTCAGCACTAATTTGCACATCATAGAAGTTCCACGCCCATCACATTTTCTGGTCCTATCTCTCTAATAGGTGTGATCTCCCTGGCTTCTCTTTTCAGCAGCTGCTGGGAAGTATCAAAGTTTTCTAAGTAGGTAATGACTGCTACATGGACAGTAATGGTTTCCATTTCCATTATTGCTTCTTTAAGACCGAAAAAGAGGCAAACATAGAAGTTAGTTTTTATTTTATTAAAGTGCTTGTGCATTTCTAACGCTGTGGTTATCTGATGTTCCTCCAACCAAGCATCGGCCCTGGGGGGAACAAACTTCACTTGAAACAACTCTAACTTATTGAATTTCTTTATTCTTATCTTGAAAGATCAAAAATAACTTCATAAACTGTGAACATATAATGCCTCCTTACCTCTCAATTCTGGAAAAAAAATTTTAAAATGCCAAAGATCATACTGAACAGTAAGATATGTTTTATTTGCTGGAAACTGAAAAGACAAGCTAGGTAGGTAACATACAGTTACTCAGTGGCCTGGAAAATTGGCAAGCTCTTTAAGACTGTACAAGGTCTGGCTGGTTTTGAGTTAACTGTCTTCATAGCAACTCCAGTGTTGGTGTGGGTTGGATTTGTGTTTAAATCAGTAGTGATAAACCAGTATTTTGACTACTGTTAAACAGTATTTACACAGCATTAGTGGTTTCTCCCTTCCCATTCTGCACCCCCATCCCTCCACAAAGAGTAAGTTGGGTGTCAGAAAGAAGTTGAGAGTTGACTGGGACAGCTGTCACAAATTTTTCAAAGGGTAATTCCATAGCATGTAACTTTATTGTTAGCATTAAAACTGGGCTACAGGGAGAAAGGTATGGAGCTCCTCAGCTTCCAAGGTGGCCATTATGTGGAGACTGACGGGGCATCAGTCTGCTCATGGGAGATGGCAAATGATTAGATTCCATTGTGTAGCTTTTCCTCCCCTCTCTTTCACCTATTAAACTGTCTGTATCTTGATCCATGAGTTTCAATCTTTCTGTTCTCTCCCCTATCCTACTTGGCTGGGCTGGGGGATGGAGCAATGAATTTCTGTGTGTGCTGGCTGGGGCCAACTCACCACAAAAAGAATGGAGGCAGAAAAAAGTAAAGGAAAAATTTTCCTTGTGTAGAAACAGTCAGTTTCAGTTAATGGGGACAAGTTCACAGTGGTATAGATTAAATCCTGTATAGCAGAATAGACAAGTATGTCAAATGAAAGTCACCACAAAAGGAATTTCACTTGCCTGGAATTTTATTTAAATGAGAAAAAAAAAACCCACAAAAACCAATCAAAACAAACCAAACAAAACCCAAAACTGAAACATCAAAATTTATTGTTACAGTATACTTACAAGAAAATTATTTTGTCCTTTCCCAAAATATCTCTGGTATTTTATAATTCCAGTCTTACAAAGTGCAAAGATTTAAATTTAAAGTCCAAATCCAAGCAAAGGTTTTGATCACTCTGTCTTTTTACTGCTATTTTTGATAGTAATGTTTTTAGAACATGTTGCTCATTAAACTTTGGAAGGAAGCCAGCTCAGAATTTGCTTTAAAATTAGCACAACCTAAAATTAACAGCAAGCAAGTTTTATATTGGCTTACTCTGGTTTCATCTGCATTGGGCTTAAGTTATTAGCACTTATTTTCAACACTACTAGGTATTCAAAACTTTTATGGTCTTAACAAAAAAATTTCTGGAGAAACATTTTTATTTACAAATGTATTATTTTTTACTTCTACTTCTTGATTTTCCAGGTTTACTGTGCTATGTTTCACTCGGTGTCTTCCTAACTGCCCCCCTCTCACTAAAAAGTGAACTAAACCTCAGACAAGAGTCTTTTGTTCTTGATAGAGAAAGAATGTCAATGTCAAGCAGTCATGTAACTTAGTAAATAAGTTTAAACCCATATCCACTAACATCAGTGTGGCAAAATTACCAGGGATGATTGTTCCAAACCACAGAAATTCCCAGTTCAAACTCATGCTAGCTCATCTTTAATATGATTGTGTTCATCTCCAGCATGCTCAATGAGATCCCAGCTGATTCTGTGTCCTTTCCATCCAAGGTTTTCCAGAATGTGCCTACCTTATTTTTGCCCGCTTCTCTCTCTCAGTCTAAAATCCTAAATATTCAATAGTGTCAGTTTCATCCGCTGGTACCACAGTACTTCAGAGGGAACTTCTATGTGTTTTTCCAAGATGTCTTAGAACTTCCATGGTGTTTAACCCAGTCATTATATTTTCACTCATTCATGGTGTTTAACAGTATTTCTGTTCCCTTAAATTCTTACGGTATGCAAGATGTAATTCTCCAAGAGTGTCTTAGAGGACTGTGTCTTAGAGGACTATGTCTTATTGAAACCCTTTCATACAGGAAATATGAGAGTGAAAAATGTCATACTCCACTGCACAAAATTAAAAAGAAACTGAAGGATATACTGAGAAAGATTAATTTCTTGGTTGTGAGTTAAAACATTATATACTGAGAAACCACAATCACAGCTACATACCAAAGAACACCTTCATATTAATCTTCCAAAGAGCATTCAAAATTAATTAGAAGTTCAAGCACTCCCGTTCCTTCTGGAACATAAATGTTTTATTTCAGCTGTAACCAGAAAGATAATAACCAGCGCAAGCACGTGAAGGGAAATTATGTTTTGAGATGACAGTGCTCAGAAGCCCCAGTGCCTTGAAACTGCTGAAGCAAAACAAAATTTTTCTCTCACACTGTAGCCTGGATGGAAGCCATTCCTAGAAAGAAGTGCATTTCAAACTAGCTCAGTGTGAATGACTGGCCTTAAACATGATTAATGTTCGTGTTAAAGTTCTGGCACATGCAAAATTTTTGCTTCTAGCTTTTTGCCAAAAAAAGTGGTTGACGCTCAGCTGCTTTACTTATTTTATTTCCTCAGTCATATCCTGAAGTTTTAGGGAAACTTTTCTGAAGCTGAAGCCTCCAAAGTCTATTTACAAGGAAACAGGCACACTTTTCACATACTAGCTCACATTTTTGACTTCAACAATTTGCTTATCCACACACACAAGAACTTAATCTGCTTAACTGATGTAGGTCAGATACTATCTTGGGAAAGACATAGCATAAGATCAACCCTTTTTATGAGTGTGTGACTAGTGCAGAATCGTCACTGTCAGCTACTGACTTCAGTGCTGCTGTAGTGGCTTGAAGCAGCTCAGGGTGCACCCTCAGTTAGTTTGAACAGTAAGACCAATGTTTGACCATGTTATAATTTTTTAGGTCTCAGTGAAGGAATTGCTGAAAAATAACTTAAAATATACTTATCTTAGAATGACATTTATAAGATTACAGCTTTTAATACTTGTCAGATTTCCAGCTCTCTTGAGTACAAGTAAAATTGAAGTGATAGGAAATTGCATAGGTAAAGGTTTACTTGTGCAGTTGTGCGTATACCCTTATTTCCAGTGGTGAAGAAAAAGCCTGCAACTATAGCTCCACTACTGGAACTTCAGCACTGCTGCCTTGGCCAGAATTTCAAGTTACTAGTAGGTGGGAGTAGGGGTATGTGGTGGTTTTGCTTAGCCCAGAACTTCAGCAAGGTATCTTTAACATCTAAGAGAAATTTAAAACCCTCAAAAGCTGTTGTGGTAGGCCTGAAGAAGTGTCTGAGGGGTGGGGAGTGGCACAAAGATGACTCCAGTGTGTCCTGAGTGAAGGTTCTGCAAATTTTTCACCAAGTCCAGCATGGCTCTGAAAGTGATGCACATGCTGCCGTCCTAGTCTGGGCCAATTAGAGATGTTAGTTACACCTCTGTGAAAACATATTTAAAAAGAAATCAAAACAGTGTGAGCATGTACTTCTTTTTAGCTAGAGGAGGAGGAGGTGAAAACATGTGAAGGGAGAGCAACATAAAGACACCAAGGTCAGTGGAGAAGGTGGGGAAGGAGGTTCTCCAAGCGCTGGAGCTGAAAACCCTCTGCCAGCCATAGTGAAGACCATGGAGGGAGCAGGAGGTCCCCCTGCAGCCCATGGAGTCCATGGGGGTGCAGAGATCCACCCACAGCCCGTGGGGAGGTGCCCACACCAGAGAAGCAGGTGGATGCCTGGATAAAGCTGTGATCCAGTGGGAGTCTCATACAGAGAGTTAAAGCTGCAAAGGCCTTGCAAGGGAGAGAAAGGCCTTGCTCCTGGGATGGAAGCAGCCTGGCCTCGGCTCAGGAGAGTCTGCACCTTATGGACAAGAAAACTCATGTTGCAGCAGAATTCGGGCAGGATGTTGCTCGTGAGATTGGACCCACGCCAAAGAAGTTCACAGAGGACTGTCTCTCATGGAAGGGACCACACGGCTAAGTAGAGGACTCCTCTGCCTGATGGACTGATCAGAGAAAAAACCCTTACCCTGCCCCCTGCCCATGTTGTTGGTTGGAAAGAGGGAGGGGGGGGTGACCAGAGAAACAGTGTTTGTAGCAGAAGAATTGTAGTGATGAATAGATTTATGGACAAAGAAAATACCCCAAACCCTGTCCCCTACTCGAGCTGTTGGTTGGAAGGAGGGAAGGGAGTGAGCAGAGTAATGGTGTCTTAAGAGGGAGGGGGGTGAGTGACAGCATGGTGTCTGAAAAGCTTATTTTTACTTCTCATTTATCCTCCGACTCTGTTAGGTAATTAAATCACTTTGCAACTTTAAGTTTGGAGCCTGTTTGCCCTTTTTCTGTGCACCCTGCCACCAGTGTCCTATCTCAACTCATGAATCTGGTGTATGTTTAACAGTTTTTCTTCCTTCCCTCCTTCCTATCCTTCTCCTGTTTCCAGAGCTGGAGGGAAGGCACAAAGCTCTACAGCTCTGTGCTGGGTCTGGCTGGGATGAAGTTAACTCTCATCACATCAGCCCACATGGTGCAGTGGTTTGGATTTGTGACTAGAACAGTGATGACAACACACCAATCTTTTAGCTGTTGTTAAGCCATGTTTGCACAGAATCAAGGCCTTTTCCATTCTGTAGGTGTGGGTCAAGTGTTCACAAGCATCTGCGAAGGCACACAGCTGGAACAGCTGACACAAACTGACCAAAGTGATTTTGCATACTTTACAGTGTCTGCTCAGCAATGAAAATTCAATGAAAGGGGGAGATGATGCTCAGTGCTATGGTGTCAGTCTTCCCAAGCAGCCTTTATGTGTGCTGAGGCCTGGCTTCTCAGGAAGCAGTCAGAACCTACCTGTCAATGAGAATAGTGAATTAACTCCTAATTTGCCTTCCTTGTGTGTGCAGCTTTGTTTCACTTATTAAATTCTCAATCTAAGCCCATAAGTTTTCTCACTTTTGTTTTTCTGATTGTCTGTTCAATCTCATTGTGAGAGAGTGAGTGAGCTACTGTTGGGGGAGGTAGCAGCTAGATGGAGTCATCCCCCCACAACCTGAAAGAATACATTATGAATATATACTTCCATACACATATCCTGCCTCTTTTGCCTGCCTAATTTCTGAAGGTTCAGGTCTCCAAATTGGCCTTTTCTATTCATGGGACATATCGATACAGTGCAACAGGAGAAATGAGCCCACGCAATTCAGATCAGGGAAGCTTTCCATCCCATTCTGATGTAAAATACATGCAACCAACTTTTCTTAGCTTGAAGAATCAACTCAAGACAGCAGCTTAGGTCTAATAACAGTAAAGGAATGTATACTTCAGGCAGACAAGACTCAGCTGCAAACTTATTAAACCTTTGTTTAGTGACTTATTTATCACACAAGGAAAAAAAGTAGTAAAAGAACTTTCAGTGCTGTCTAAACCTTCTGATTCTGTCTGGCTAAACCCTATTATCACCATCCATCTCCTCTCATGTCCTCATGTAACTGTATTTTTATAGCATAATGCATCTTTAAGCATGTGATTCCTACAAACCCATTTCACTCAGTCATTATTAAATATTCTTAAAATGGAAGAATAGTTCTTAAACAGGAAGCCCCCTGACACAGGATCTCACTTCACACAAACTGCTATATTGGCTGTGGTACAAGACTAAAATTTATGGGGAGGGCTCTTACTAGAAGCAACAGTACAAATATTGGCAGAAGAAAATGTGGTACCAAGTTTCTTCAGAGTTTTTATTAGGACATGTAGCCTTTGTAAAAAGTTGTTAGAAATTGGTCTATTTGCTACAATAGTGGTGATCTTGATTTTAAATTTTTTAAAATAGCGTACTGATTTTGACTGGGATAGAGTTAACCTTCTTCATGGTAGTTTGCATGGTGCTATATTTGGGATATGTGATCAAAATGGTGTTGATAACACATTGCTGAGCACTGCTTATCTTAGCATCAAGGCCTTTTCTGTTTCTCATGTTGCCCCTGCAGTGTCTAGACTGGGATGGGCAAGCAGCTGGTAGGGGACACAGCCAGGACACTTTGTCCGAATTAATGAAAGTGGTATTTCACGTCACGAAATGTTGTACTGAGCGATAAAAGCTGGGGGAGAAGAGGGACAAAGGGGTGGTATTTGGAGAAATTGTGGTTTTGTTTCCAAGTAACCACTATTCTTGATGAACCCCTGCTTTCCTGTGAATGCTTTGCTTGCCAGTTCAGATTTTTCTTTACCCACTAGTTTTCTCACTTTTGTCCTTCCTATTCTCTCCACCCCTCCTGCTGCATGGGAGTGACCAAGCTGCTGTGTGGGACTGAACTGCCTACTAGGGTTAAATCACAACAAATAATGACTGTTTTACATGCGAGGCATATATCATCCCCAAAACCTGAAGATTTTATCAAAAAATGTCTCCTTTTCTTACCCTCTACTCACTTCTGTGTTGCCCCATGCCTTCAGAATCTAACTACAGACTAAAAAATTTAGAAAGCCGGTCTCAGCTGTAAGACTTTTATTTTTGTATCTTGAGATATGCCCAGAGGAAGAAAGATAACATAACCTCCTTTAATCTGGTCACTCTCCTAATACACCAAAGTGTCATATCAAAACTTTTTGCCACATCAGTTTAGCAGAAGTTCATGTTAAGTTGATAGCCTCTATGCCCTTTGCAAAGAATTTTCCAGGATAACATCTCCAAGGCTTCATGTATAAACACATTGATTTGCATATGACTACATCACATCTGAGCATTGATTTTACTACATTTGAATACAAATATTCTATAATGAGCATGCTTATTTTTTTGTTGGATCATAAAGCAATAAAACAGAAAACCTTCAAAAAGTCAACCTTGTTAAAAGTCCTAAACAGAACATACAAATTTCAAAGAAAGAATGAAGAATTTAGAACACTATTGTTTTATAAAACAATTTAGAACACTATTTTTTTATAAAACATGTTTGATTACCATCACTTATACTCTTTTTGTCTTTTACATGAATAGTTTATTACCTAGTCTATTGTTTTACTTGGTAACAACCCTGTAGAAAATCAGATAATTTTCTAAAATCCAAAAAGATATGTTGATTTATTACTTGGGCAAAGAGTAGCACAAATGGGGGAGGAAGGCTTCTTAATCCAGTAACATGTTCTGCTCATGTCTAGATATAACTAAAACACAATGAGAGATGGATAAGAAGATCAAGAGGTTTTTAGTTTCTTGGATGGAGTTGTTACAGACCTGTGCCAGTAAAACTAATACCAGAATGTGGAAATATAAGAACAAAATTTCAGAAATAGTGACCTGAACTTTATTATGGGAGAAATCATAACATCTCTGTCCTTTAATAGCAAACCTGACTCTAACTTATCCTGGCAATAAATCTGATGGTAATCCAACCATTTTGCTGAATGACAAAGATGGCTCAAAGTACAGCTGCTTTTCAAATATGTTTTCACTTATGCTGATACAAACATTAAAAACTCTTGATGACTTCCTTGCTCTGTCTGACCATGCAGTTCTATAAAAATTAAACCACCACAACTGTGATGGTTTAAAGAAACAGAAACAGAGAAAAGACAGAACTGTTTGAACTGGCCTTGACTCCAAGGAAAGAATTCTCTGTAATGATATTCAGTGAGACCAATGGGAATTGATGAGTTTTTTCCCCTTCAATTGAATGCAGAGTTGATTTCAATTAGAATTCATAGCCCATGGCATTAGTGTTATCATCATTGCAAAATCACATTACAAAGGGCATACGTTATTCAAACTAAGATTCAAAGTTTTCTACAGTTTCAAGATGGCGACTGTAATTAGAGTGTATTACTTGGAGGCTATTAGATTAAATTACTCATTCACATTCCTTTTAAAGTCGGTGGAATTTCTAGATTGAAAGAAGATATTAGATTTAATGATAACAAAGCAATATTAACTAGGTAGTAGTTAGGTAAGAGAAGTAAACAAAATGGTTATTATGTTATATATTCATTTATTGGTGACAAGACAAAATTTAGAAAAATTTATCTCTCAAAGAGCTTCCTACTTTGATCAAATCTATACTGCCTTTATAATATTAATTCCTTAAAAACACAGAATAAGCCTCCCTAGAAAAGTAATTATTGCAAATTTTCTGGCTAAGTAAAGACGTTGGCATTACAGGTTATTTTCACAAGTTTATTATCTCCATGCTATAAAAAGTAGAATATGTTAGCCATTTATTCAATACCACAGGTCAAAAAAGCCCAGATCAGAAAAGTTTATTAGGAAAGAATTAATGGTGAGAAAAAAAGGCATTTTCAGAAGGAGACTAACAATATTCTTCCCAGTTTAAAATATTAAGAATATAAAGGATATATAAAAAGAGCCCTACCTTTCTCTCAATTCCTTTTGCATGTAGAATCACAGACTGAAGACAATTTGTATGCCACATTCTTTAGTTTGGAGGCTGCTGTGGGTTGGTTTGTTTGTTTCGTTTTGCTTTGTTTTGCATTTTATTTTAATACTTTATCAATACTCGATTGTTTGTTTATGATTCTAAGAATCACAAATACAGAAATACAGCTTTTTTTTTCCCCAAGAAATCCTTCATTGCCAATTCCTCAAAATGATAACTTAAGCTTTTTGTAGTCTCAGGAACATTAAGTATAAAACAAAATGCTAACATGAAATACATTTGCAATCTCACATTGAACGTTACATCTTATGGAGA
Source organism: Entomyzon cyanotis (assembly GCA_024500445.1). NCBI lineage: Eukaryota > Metazoa > Chordata > Aves > Passeriformes > Meliphagidae > Entomyzon > Entomyzon cyanotis. Next base: position 79,521,529 of record JAKEPQ010001005.1, on the reverse strand, counting down.
TATTACCTAATGATGAATAAGGGTTTACTGAAAATATGCTTATCTTGAGCTATGTATTACCTGGAAGTTTGGTTTTGATCAAACAACATCATAGGCAACTATAGGTCTCAACAAGAATGCAGATCAAGCTTATTTACCAATTATTTAACTGGCATTTATCTGAAAAAAAATTAAGCAGAAGAATAATTGATCTCAGTAGTGCTCACAGCAAGTGAGACAATCAAATGACAATAAGGAAAGAACTACTGCAGAAAGTACTCAAATTAAAATGATGGAAAAATGAATTATTTATTATCTACTGTTTTGAAAATACTCTTTTGCTGATAGACCAATTCTACTCCCAAAACTTAGCAGGAGCAATTCTCTGTTTACTTAATAGAAGCTATCATTCTTGACAGTTAGTATGGTACCATTTTGGCTGCAGTTCTCAGTGGAACAATTTTCAGAATAACTTACTGCATGACACTAAAGAAGACATTAACTGAGTACCTCAACACTGCATACTAAAGCACAAAGAGAGGGTTAGGGTTGGGCGTTAGGGTTAGGATTGGGTTAGGGTTAAAATAAAGTCTTTTTTCTATTGCAGACAAGAGAGACTCTGGCCAATTTGGGAAATGTTGCTGTAAGAGTAGCAAGAATTCTTCATTTTCCTTGAATGGAAATGTGGAAGAAAGGTGTTACTCATTTGAGCTTAGCAATGTTTGGAAAGAAATTCCAGATCCATCTGTGTTGGTTTGAAAGCAAACCAGTGGGAGATCACAAGTCAAGATCGAAATTAAAAATAAGTGAAATAATACAAGGAAAAGCACTGACAAAGTCAGATACAACCTAACACCCTGTTAGGGTGGTAGTAGCAGTCCAACTGAAGTAGTCCAGTTGAAGCGGTGATCCTGTGAAGGTCTAGTCTCCAGCTGAAGATCCAGTGGTAGCTCTTGTCCTCTGGGAACCCAGTAGACAGGGCTAGCTCAGGCAGTTCCAAGGCCAGGTTATATCCAGGTGGGAACACCTGGCTCCTCCCTCCTGGGCAAAGCATCCCACAATGGGATAAGTCCATGAATCACACGGTGGGTCCCTGATGGCCCATTGCCTGTCATCCGGGGTGGGTCGTTAGCAGCTGATAACAGCTAACGGATGGCCCATTGCCTGTCATCCGGAGTGGGTCATTAGCAGGCGATAGCAGCTAATGGCCCACAGCTGGTGGTAATAGAATACTTAAACACATCTATATTGCAAACTAGGACACATCCCACACTGTTGTCATATTAATTGTCCATAGAGAGAAAAATTGCTTCGTGTTCAGAAACTGGTAAGCATTTTCCTTATGGTTCCTTTTCCCCAAACCCACTGCAAAGCCGCCTATTTTGTTTTTGCAATTAATTTTCTAAGTCTCTGGGCATGATTGCTTTTAGGAATAGACACCTAAAGGATAATAGTGCTCCTTAGATTTGGTGAAGCTATGTGTTTCCTTGTATCATTGGAAATCAATGGTGTACTAAAGACTGTAGTGGTCATTACTGGTGTTTAGTGGCATCTGGGGGTCCATTCTGGGTCCAGGCCTGCCTAATATCTTAATAGACTGAATGACAGGACAGCATGCACACTCAACTAGTCTGCAGGTGACATAAGACTCGGAGAAGCAGTGATACCTTGGAGCATTTTGCTGCCATGTAGAGAGGACGACAAGCTGGATGGATGGGCTGACAGGGGACTCATGAACCTCAGCAAAGAGAAGTGTGAAATCCTACACCTGGGGAGGAACAGCCCCACACACCAGTATATGCTGAGGGACACCCACCTGGAAAGCAGCTGGCCAGAAATTGCCCTGTGGTTTCCAGTTAAACATGAATCACCGATGTGCCTTTGCAGCAAAGGTTACTGGTATCCTGGGTTGCATTAGAGAATAAAGAGCCAGCAGATCAACAGAGGTGATCCAGTCCCTGTGCTTAGCACTACTGAGGCCACACCTGGAGTACTCTGTCCAATTCTGGGCCCTGCAGTACAAGAGAGACATGGATGTGTTAGACAAATTCCAGAGAAGAACAATAAAGAAGTTCAGGAGATTGGATCATCTCACCTGTGAGGAAAAGCTGAAGCATCTGTGACTGTTCAGCCTGGACAAAGCAAGGCTCAGCAGTAAGGTTACTAATTTTGCTAAACACCTGAAGAGAGGGTGTAAAGAAGACAGAAACAGACTGTATTCAGTGGTGACAGGACCAAAGATGAGCATAATTGGAAACACAGGAGGTTCCCTCCCTATAAACATCAGAAAACACTTCCTGGCTGTGAACGTTACTGAGTACTGTCATAGATTGCCCAGGAAGACTGTGCAATGTCCCTCTTTGGAGAACTTCAAAAGCTCTCTGGGACACTGACTCCCCTTGGCCCTGCTTCACTAGGGATATTTGACTAAATGGTGTGCAGAGGTCCCTTCTAACCGCGACCACTCTGTGATTCTGTGATTCTCTGACTGTTTCTGTAGCTCTAGGATATATGAATTCTATTACTCTCAAATAATTGTAGGTGATTAGCATAGTGATGATTTAATATTGGATGTTTGTTCCTCTGCAAAATGTTCTTGAAAATAAGATCTATTAGAAGTCGAAGAAAGAGATCTAATCAACTTAATTGTGTCTGAGGCTTTTAAAAAGGAAACAATCTATTTCTCTTCATTTAAACAACTGAATACTGGAAGACACTAGAATATTTGCCATTTCATTTCTTTCTAGCAAATTCATTAATATCCTGAACTACACAGGAAATTTTAAACAGCATCTTCTCGCAAAAGAGTTTTACAGTTCTTACCACCTTACCAAAAAGACTGCTGAACACATTGACCAGCTGCAGTATATTCACTGTGATGCTGACTATTCCAGTCCCCTAAAATTTTTTTACTGGATTGCACAAAATATCAGCATTAAAAACCGTTCAAAAATCTAAGGCTGCATTCAAAACCAGCTGGTATAGGTCATTCTTTTTGGCCTTTCTATGAAAATTTGCAAGGCTTTATGGGGTTGAATTTTCTTCATGAAGAGTCTGATAGACTATACAATAATACATTTGAAAAAGTAATTTTGTATCATGGCAGATAATTAATAATTTAGGATGTCTTAAATACCGGTAGCAATTGCAGTATAAAGGTGTTATCTTCTCCTTCTGGGATTTTCAGGAGATTGACAGTTAAATAGTTCATCCTACAAATATGATGAAAAAGAAAAAACATGCTCTCAAATTTTCTTCCTCAATAAACACAAAAGTAAGCAAAATCAATAAAGAACCATGAGCCACTCAAGTAAAGTTGCTGAGAAGTCCAATAACTTGAGATGAGTTAATCATTCAGAATGGAACAGGACATATGAATGGACATGATGAACATTTTTTCTTTTAGGATAATCATTCTGAAGATCCATAAAATTTTACTATGTATAAATAGAAGTATTTTCTTCTTTTTTTTTTTTACAGAAATGAGAATACATTGTATTCAGAAAGACTGACATATTAGAAGACAAGTCTAGAAATCCATCTGATTTTTTGCCACAAAATTAGTATGCAGTTCTACATGTTTCTGGTTTTGGCAATTTTCTTCACAGTAGCTGGTATGGGGCTATGATTCGGATTTATGCTGAAAATAGTGTTGATAATATAGAGATGTTTTTGTTATTGCTGAGCAGCACTTGCGCAGTGTCAAGTCCTTTCCTGCTTCTGGTACTGTTCCTCCAGCAAGGAGGATGGGGCTGCACAAAGAGTGGGGAGGGGAAACAGCCAGGACAGCTGACCTTACCTGACCAAAGGATTATTTTGGACCCTATGGTCTTGTGGTCACTGTATAAAGCTGGGGTGTCGGAGTTTGGGGAAGGCCTGGAATTTTTTCTCCATCCCTGTTACTAAGCAACAAATAGTTGGGTGTTTAGAGCCATCAAGTCTTTTGTAAAAGACAAAAGGTGGGCTTGGGCAGGGCAGGGTAAGGGAAGAGCCGGCCCTTGGAATGCGCTCTCTCATGGTTTGGACGCTGAGAGGAGAGGCTGCTCTTTGCTTTTCGGCTGTGACCAGAGGAAATCCAACTGCGCCCTGTTTTTTCCTTCTCCTGGCTGGGTGAGCTTTGATTCAACTTTTTTTTCCCACTGGGAAGGGCACGTTTCCCCAGGCTGTGTTTTCTCGCAGCTGGTGCCGGGAGAGTCCGGCTGCCTCTGCCGCCTGCTCCCGCCCTCTGCCGCACAAGACCGCGGCGTCTGCTGTGACTGCAGAAATCCTTGCTACCTCGCTAACTAGCCAGGGAGAGAGCCAGCTCCTACCCCTACTGCCCTGCTTTTTGCCGCTCCAAGCTGCTTTGCTGCCCTGCGTGCTTTTTTTTTCAGCCTGCCCGCCATAACCAACTGCCTGAGGCTGACCTGACCCTGCGCCACAGCGCCACCTGCAGCCGCTTGGGAGTCATCGCACCTGCCCTGCCCGACCGGGAGCTCAACAGCACCCCTGCTGCTTGCAACCGTGATTACACCACACGGGAAAAGGCTCAGCAGCTCATAAGTCATCTGCTATTGGTTTCTGGCTCTAGTTGTGGTTGCTATTATTGTTATTGCTTGTTTATAGATACTAGTAAAGAACGGATATTCCTTTTTTCCAATATCTTTGCCTGAAAGCCCTTGATTTTCAAAATTAAATAATTCGGAGGAAGGGGAAAAATCACATTCTCTGTTCTAAGGAAGGGTTCAACCTCTTTGGCAGACACCTGTCTTTCAAACCAAGACATGGGGGAAGAAGAAGGAATTGGGATGTTTAGAGTGATGGCATTTGCCTTCCCAAGTAATCATTCAGCACGATGGAGCCCTGCTTTCCAGGGGATTGCTAAACATGTATGCCTGCTCATGGGAAATGGTGAATGAATTCCTTATTTTGTATTGATTCTGTGAGCAGCTTTTTCCTCTACCTATTAAACTTTTTTTTTATCTCAACACATGAGTTTTCATGTTTTCACTCTTCCAATTCTCTCCCCCATTCCATCATGGTGGGAGTGAGCAAGTGGCTGTGTGGGGCTTAGCTGGTGGCTGGGGTTAAACAACAATATGAATGAAAAATACAGATTACACTTTGCCTGAGAGTATTTTACTTGGCCACTGATTTTACAAAAATTCAAAATGCCATCCTGATACAACAAAAGAAAATACCAGAATGAGAATCATTTTCGGTAGCTATTTCTATAAGAAAGGTAATGCATATGCGATGACTCTTTCCATTCTACTGAGTAGTTGCTAACATATTTCTGAGTATCACATCCACACTTAAGAAAGAAGTGAGCCAGAGTAGTCTAGAAAGGAAATACAGAAAGAAACAGGGTGCAGTTTAGTAAAAGGAAAGCTTGACTTTGTAGGAGAGACTAAACTATGAGAGTTTTCAGCCAGACAGGAAAATACCAGCAGGAAATTATTTTAGCAGCTTTCATGGACCTAAAGGACTAATGAAGCTCCATCACCCTACCTTTGGGGAATTAGTCAAACTGTGGTTATAGAAAAAGGAGATTTATGAAGTTTTATTTAATACTAGTTTACTGGGAAGCACTGGGCTAGATTGAAGATGAAGTCTATGGAATTGCATCACAAGGGGCTTGGGACTTTCCTTCCTCTCTCCAAAACCAGATCAAGTAAATAACTGCCAGAAAAAAGGAAGCATGATCCTTTTAAGATAGAGATGTGGTGCAGATGACCTTTGGAAATCCCTTTTAATTTTTGTCTTACGAATCTATGCTTCTACTTCATTATTCTATCACTTCAATACCAGAAATTCTGGCAAAGCTTAAAAAAAGTTTAAAATACATAAGTTTACAATACAGAAATATCACTTTTCCTAGTTTTGACCCAAATTGGAATGTGTGTGACAAAATCCCTGTTACAAACTTGTTGAATATCAAGCTTAAAATGTATTCCTACTCCCTGTATCATGGTTTGACACTGGCCAAATGCCAGGCAGGCATGACAGCGACTCGCTCGCTGTTGCCTGCAATGGCTGAGCAGAGGAGAGAGAAAAAAAATTAAGTGAAGGGGTCATGGGTGAAGATAAGGACCAGGAGGAAACACTCTAAGGGCAAAACAGGCTCAACTTAGGGTTACAAAGTGAATTTATTACTAACAGAGACAGAGGAGGATAATGAGAACTAAAATAAGCTCTTAAAGACACAGTTCTACCCTCCAACCCCTCCCTCTTTCCCACCGACAGTGCAGGGAGACAGAGGGTAGGGGCTTTGGTCAGCTCATCACCAAGATCTTCTTCCACTGCTCAGGGAGAGGAGTCCTTCCCCTGCTGTGCTGTGGGGGGTCCACAACCTGCTCCACCATGGTCTTCACCACAGCCTGCAGAGGAATCTCAGCTCCAGTGCTTGGAGCACCTCCTCCCCCTCCTTCTCCACTGACCTTGGTGTCTCCATGTTGTTTCCCTCACATGTTCGCACCTCCTCCTCCTCTCTGGTTAGGAAAAAACCGTGTCACCTTGTTTTGCTTTCTTCTTAAGTATGTTATCACAGAGAGATTACCATCATTTCTAATAGGCCCAGGCTTGACCAGCAGCATGTCCATCTTCAGAACCATCAGGGATTGGCTCTGCTGGACATGGTGGAAGCTTCTAGAAGCTTCTCACAGAAGCCATCTCTGTGGCCCCCCTGCTACCAAAAACCAGGCCAAGCAAATCCAACACATCCTGGCAGCTAGAACCTTGTACCCTCCAAGTGGGTAAAAGTTCCTAGCTCTTGCTGGCAGGAGTCTGCTTGATTGTCTCTAGGTGAATACAATTATAAGACAGTAGCTGCTCTGGTCTTGCAAGCAGAAGCATAGAAATAGTAGGTCAATACAATCCATTGCTCACAAATCAAACAGATTTTGTTCTGTTTAGTTTTATTCTCCTCAATAACTTCAAAACAAACCCACACTTTAATGCACAGTTACCAGGTAAGACACTGATTTATTTCATGTGCTATTGCAATTCTTATGCCCCCTCTGACTGTTGCAGGTAGAGTGGGAGCTTCAGACAAAGTTTATTAGAGAAGTCCTCCTACTGCATCACAAGGTGCAGAAAGGACCCCCTTTGTTTTTTAAACTCCTTCTCAGAGAAGAGCCTGGGTGCAGCTGGATCCAGTCTCAGCCCCATACTTTGTCAATGGTTTAAGTCTAAGGAATTATAGAGGTGTGAGGAATATTTGTACAACTTTGTCCTTCAGGATTAAGGATGAACCATATAGAAGCTAAAGCTGCTGGTAGAGTAGAGTAGGAGTAGAATAGGAGTAGGGTAGAGTGTCAAAGCAATTATATTAAAGCAATCATATTAAAGGTAGCAAAAAACCCCCCAACCCCAAAATTTTAAGTAGAGATTGATGTTACTCACCCACACCAACGACCATGGGCAAATATCTTTCTCTCAGCCTTGAGAAGTAACCTTGAGGGGCTTCCTCATCCAAGGGAAGAATCTCCATACATATTTCAAGAAGGGCCATTTTAGAAGAACCTGACATTTGAAAGTGGAACTGGACTTTTGGAGTATAAAATGGTTGACTGCCCATGCCAGCTGTGCCAGATTAGCATTTTTAGATAAGAATGCATTACAGTATCTGCCCCATCTTCCCCTCACTATCAAGATGTTTAGCTTTGGAGTTGATGAGTCAGACTGGTTTTAGCATAACTCAGCACCAAAAGCAGCATGCCACCCTCTCCAGGTTCACTACACATAGTTTTGCAAAATAGGACATTTTTTGAGTTGCTTTACCCTATTCCAGGCAAAGCATCCTGCTAAACTGAAACTGTCACAATAGGGCACTTTGTATTAGGCAGAAGGTTTAAGGTCCAATTTCAAAACTGGTCATGCTTTTACCCACCATAATGAGGTTTTCTCCATGGAGACTGTGAAACCACTGTGACATGCAGAGATAGCATGTTACTGTGAACAATTGTGAGACTGCCATGGTGACCAATGATCACCTTGCTCCACATGCTCTCTTTTCTGGAGGGTATTTTAAGAAGCTGAGAGCAGGTGTCCCATGGTAATAAAAGTTTGTCACTGAAATTTTATTGATCATGGCATGACTTTTGAAAGGTGCTTTTCTCTGTGAAATATAAAAGGCATATCCAGCATGGACAATTATCATCTATTAGCTTGTCTGACACATTTTTTTCTCCCAACCTTGATATGCAGAAATGCTGAAACACGCTTAGAAGCAGAACATGGCAGGAGAGACGAGGCAGGGAAGACTAGCAAAATGCTAATTAGTATTTAATGAAGTTTTAGAGACCTGGGCTTAGAGACTTCACATCCAGTTTTAATGAATACATAAATCACCAACTTCCTTATTCCAAGAGAAGTCACAGAAACAATCTTTCCCAGGGACATGGAGCCCCACCAGCATTTTAACATGGCAAGACTGAACACTAAACACCCATATGAGATGCTATCAAGGCCACTAATGTCATATTTACATTGCCAAAGACCTATTGCTGACTGCATCTTCTGTGCTACAACCTTAATATGTGCCAGCAAGTTACAGACTCACCACAGTACCTGACAGACTGAGCGTATACATACATACCTACAGCACTGTGTAACACAAGCTTCAGCAGGGTGTACTTGAGCACTACTTGAAGATGGCATGCCACGCCAAGTTTGAAAAGTCAGTCCAAGCACGCGTGGGTTCCACGGGATAGGTCGTCCACGTGGCCAAGATGGCGACGGCGCAGCGCCGCTACTTTCGCTTTCGGCGTGCCTTTGTTCGCCGCTTGCAGCGCTGAAAAAGCCGCAGCAGCTGCGAACGCAGGCTCGGAGCCGCGCGGGTTCCGCAGCTCTTCGGCGGCGGCGGCTGCGATGTCGGAGCGGCGCAGCTCAGGCTGCTCCCGCCAGTTTCGGGCAGCGAGCGGCGCCGGGCGGGTCGGCGAGTCCGGGTCGGGTCGCGCGCGGGTACAGTGGTTTCTCCGGGGCGCCCCACTCCGCGGGGCTGTGCCGCTGGCGGGATGGTGCTGCCACGCAGGAGATGGTGTTTGGATAGCCTCGGGGTGTCCTCGGGGCCATGGAGCCTCGGAGCACGAGAAAAGCGACGGGATTGCGCAATAGCGAAAAAACTGGAGAAAAAAAAAGACCGCGAAAGGCAAAGGAGCGGCGGCAGCGTGGAAGGCGCGGTTTCACTGGAAATTCCCGGGTTCTCAGCACCAGATGAGGTTTTCTCGCTCTGGGGAGGCAGGGGAACCCCAAAACCCCACAAAAAAGATTCCCTCCGTGTGCCTACCACGCTACCGTGGGCAGAGCTTATCCAGAACGCGGAGAGCCCGTGCTCAAGCCGGCTTCTCAAAGACAGGATAATAGGAGCCTCGGCGAATAAAGGAAATGCAGTCTCTCAGCATTTAGAATCCATGGTTTATTGGTGGGACAGCGGGGAGGAGAAGGCAGCTGGGACCGGGACGGAACGCGAGGGAGGAGAGCTGAGTTCTAAAGAGCAGAGAGCCCCAAACAGCCGTGAACATCGAGTTAAGAGGGATGGAAAGATGGGAGGGGTTTTGAGAGGATAGCCAACCGGGACGCAGGGGATACAGATTGACAAGGGCTTCAGGGAATGGGGGTGCAAGGAGGGAAGATACAGAACTTTTAAAAACCAATAACAACACTGTGGGTAAAGAACTTTCTAGCTGTTAACTAAATATGGGATAAGGGAAGTCAGATGTGCAGTGCCAATCAGACACACTGCTACTCCACGCCATGACTTTGACTTTCTGTTCCTTCTAGACTATTCTAAACCTGGCTGATCCTACAGAGTCACTTTTTAGAACAAACTTTTTGGTAAAGTTCAGATTGATGCTAATTGAGGCCATTAAAAAATAAAAAAAATTAATATCTTTATACAAAATTAAAAGATTAAAGGGAGAATGTACTGAGTTTTTCCTTCTCACATTGTAGATAGAGAGAGCAAGTCTTGAAATGGAGAAAAAATAGCCCCTTTAGTAGTTGAATTCATTATTCTTTTTTCCAGCTATTTTTGACATTTTTTCTTTCTGAGCAATGAGCATTTGAAAAAAAGTTACTCTGTTTCATCCTACACTATACACAGTTTTCAGATAGTTTCACCACTCTATTAAAAACCATTGTACTATGCTATGAGATTAAAAAAAAATATAGTCCAGCCATCACTGAGAGCATTGTTCCCACATTCTATTAATGATTGGCAGGAGGGCAAAACACCTGGTAAGAAACTAATATAAATTGGAAAGAATACTTAAAAGGCGCTAGAAGTCTCAGTAAAGCTTTAAATATTTTACAAAAGCTGTGATCCATAGGTTTTGCCTTCAGCCAAAATCCACTCAAAGCTAAATAGGCCTAAAAACCCCCCTCTGCAATCAATAGATACCTCCTGGAGATATTCTAGCCAGAAAATCTCCACTTTTGTGTTTTGAACAAAAGCTTCAGGAAAACTTTGAAAAATCCTCCATGAAAGATAGAAGAAAACGGGAGAAGATCTTTTTTTTCTGTCTCTGTAAGTTTTTCTAGTTTGCCTCACAAAAGATCTATTTTAATAGCAATGTCAGGCCAATTTGGTGTCAGCACGAAGTTCTGAAATACATGTTCTAAGGTGCTGCTTCTCAGTCTGTTTTGTTCTATTCTCATAAGAAGTACCTTGTCAGAGAAACATAAATGCTTTTCTTGATCTCAGCACAATCACAATGAACTTTTGGAAAAAGAGAGCATGCAGAGAAAATAAATTCATATATATTTATTTATATTTATATTTGCTACATAAGCAAATTATAATATTTACTGCACTTATGGTGTAGGGGTCTCTGTTTTCTGTTATAGAAGATGGAAAATTCCTGGCCTTTTAAATTTCAGGTTGACTAGAAATATTTTAAAATTAAACCAAGTTAGGTGAGATACTATATGACTGGGGGATAGTAAAGGGCAAGAAGTGATCTTCTCAGTTATAAATGTGTTATTTTGCTCTGAAGAAAAGGTAAAACTTCAGCAAACTGGGAGCTAAATGACAGATGAGATAATAAAATATGACTCTACTAGAGAAAGATAATTCTGACATGATGTACTTACTTTCTTCAACGTATCACTTATGTCCATACAGGATACTAGAAAAAATAATCTCCCTGGACATCAACAAATGTTTCCTATCATGTCAGGTGGAAAATAATGCTGAAATATGCAAAGTATGGGTCTCCAATGCATGACATAAATGAGCAACTGGCTGAAGGAAGAGCCCAAAATGAGTTACACTAAAAAAGGAGTTTTAAGACTGTAAGGCACATACCCAATGAATTTCTCTAAAATAAAATTTGGGATCAGTTTTATTTACACTTTCCTTTAATGATATTAACAAACTAGTCAATACACACTCATTAAATTTGCCATCACTGTGCATTTGGCAAGCTGTCAATACAAAGGGGTCCTGGAGACAGAATAGCTGACCTTGAGGACTGGAGCCATATAAGTGGATGGACCTCTTTATTACGAAACACAGGTTCACAAACTTGTAAAGAAATAATAAGCTGAGAGCTCACTAACTGGCACAAATAAAAAATCAGAAGGAATTCTTGAATTAATCACAGGATGTGAATTGATGAAAATAAACTTGGCCCTGGCTATTAAAAAAACAAATATAAGCCATAGCTAGGGGCAGTGTCTAGCAGGCATAAGGAACTAAGAGAAGAAGTGAAAGAAAAAAGTGAAAGAAAAAAAAAAGAGAAAGCAAATGGAGAAACCTCTTCAAACCTCTTAAAATAAGAAATTCAGAATATCAAATGAAACTATCTAAAAAAGCTCAATAAGAATATACATTTTCACAATATGCATGATTAATACTGCAGATTTTATCACATTAATGAATTCTATGTGACGTTGTATATGTCAGAAATACGAACAGAGTATAAGGCAGTCAAACTGGATGCAAGATCCCAAGGAAAATTCCTTTACCTATGCTCCTAAAGTCATGTCTTTCCCAGTGTTTATGTTCATAGCTAGTTCCAATTCTATATTTTAAAATAAAAATCTGGGCATGTAAATTTCAGTTTTAGTTGTAATGTAGTCATAGATGTATACACATATATGTATAAATGTATAAATGATAGATATTAAAATAAGTCATCTGTACACTATTACAAGAAGAAATTGGATCATTGATGTATCACGGTCCGGGAGGGCTGCACAGGCCGGCTCCCCCCCGGACCGGGGTCCCTGGTCCGTTTAAATCCCACCGGGTCTGGGGCGGACGGCCCCCGAGGTTCTGTGGCATGGCGTCAGTCTTCAAACCACATCAATTCAAGCAGGAATATAGTGAGACTAGGAGACAACTGGACTCCATCTCTGTTCTGCTAGAGAGGTTTATTCAGGGTAACGGGGAAAAGGGGTGCAGGGAAGGAGAAGGGGGAAGGCAGACAAGGCAGGTAGGAGATGCTAGCAGCCCAGAGATGGAAGACCTCGAGCTGATCCAGGCTCTGCCTTTTGAAGGGAAGGAGAGGGGGCAGGGGCTGGCTCTCTCTGAGCCAGTCCCAGGAGGACGAAGGGAAGATTGGCAGGAGGGTACACACCAATAGGTTTTGAGGTACAGCAGAGCATATTTTAAAATGAACCAATGGTACACTGAGTGGGAAAACAAAGGGAGCACAGGGAGATCTGAATATTGCATTACTACAGATCATAGACCTTGAAATCTAAAAATCTTATGCATCAGTCTGTGGGGGAAGTAGTATAAAAGTGTAGATTATATTTCATAATTTTAAAGGAAATATTAGTCCTTCTACTAACCTTCATCAAAATAAAGCTCATCTCATCTTGCCCCTTAGAAAACAAATCAAACTGCAGTAACCAATAGAGGGAAGACAAATACACAAAATGAAACACCAGAACACTAAACTGAGTATCAGACTATTAAACGGAGTACTAGTACCTTAAGTAGCAAGGCATAGAATTTGTTATATACAACATTATTTCCTCCTTCACCACAGAGGGTCTTTCAACAAATGTGCTGAATAGTTTTCTGGGTTTTTTTTCTTTACATGTATTCATCTAAGACAGCCCTGTCTCCATATTCCACTCTCCTTTACAACACAGCTCTGTTATAGTTACTAGGTTTTGTAACTAGGTTTTGTGTTATACACAATTACATTTCCAAATTAGCTCTCTAAATCATTTTCTACATTCACAACACCTACGTAGTTTAACCTAGCAACACACCCAATAAGAGTATCTGTAGCCCTGCTGTAGGCTTTCTTTTTTTGCTTTGAACAAATATGTCTATGAAAATGCTTGCTTGGATTTTGTTAGATGAAGTTGCAAATTTCCTTCCAAATTGCAGTGCTTGCAAGTACACCCACATTCTTAAGCTGATAAATGAAATGCTTACAACACATGATTATTATGAACAATTTTAATGAGTCAATATCCAGAGGAAGACCAAGCAGTTCTGCAAAAGTTCAATATATGTAACCACTGCTGCTTTCAAAGAAAGCTATGAATTTGTCATTTAGAAGGAATCAAGGTCACAACAAACACAGTAAAACATCTTGATGGGTAACTCCCTTGCCTCTCCAATCCAATAGAGTTACACTGAAAAGTAAAGAAACATTAGACTTTAGACCAGAAAGTATAGTTCACATTCAGCAAGTAACACAGCTCTGCTACCATAAAATCCACACAGCTTCCCAAAGCAAGAAGTGGGTGATACTTTACATACTTTATATACCCCACTTAGTTCCAACCAAAACAAATGTTTTTTATTTAGTTAGATTTAACAATCCCAGCTATATTTAGTTGGGATTTATGTACTTTAGTATCAATTTTTTTTCTGATTATCAACATTAAGAGTCAAATTCTGCCTAGCCTTTCAAATTCTGCACCTTGTCCTAGTGCAGACTGAGGGGAGTGAAGGGTTAAATTCCTAATTTTTGCTGCACTCTTCTGGCTGCTTGTGTATGTTAAGTAAGTGGAGCATGAAACAGAGCAACCAAGAAAAGGAAGGAGAGAGTGAGGGAGGGAGAAAAGTTTCCTAACCACCTACTAATCTGTCTGCTGTTAAATACAACGCAGCCTAAATTTGGTGGGAAATTCCACTGCTGAATTCTATATTTTACAATTATAAATGGTCACATAACAGATGCTCCATTCAAAGAGTCTATCAAATATCCATTTTGATTACAAGCACACACACAAAAGAATTCTTAATAGCATACAGGGATAATATTAAGGACAAAGGAAAGGAAGAAGAGATGAAGAGCACACCAATTACTAGATCTCTGTATTAGCAGTGATTTTATGAAATAAAACTCCTAAATAATCTTAAAGGCAACTACAGTCATGCTGGAGAAGAAGGCAGAAAGAAAACAAAAATGAAAAATGGCTACCAGCAATTCTCACCACAGTGCCATCTCACACATCCTGTCACCTCTGCTCAAATAGTCCCCATTTCCATGAAGAATGTGCAAAGTGCCTCCGATAAAAGGCATGTCATACTAGACCCTTAAGATTCAAATTAAAATCAGTAGCTCTTTTACAGAAATATGGAACTTTTTTCCTTGCTATTCTAATGCAAAGCTTTTTTTTGTGTGTTCATGTTCTTTGAGGGGAAACATAGGGGCAAGTATTGATCTCTTCGCTGTCATGTCCAGTGACAGGACTCAAGGAAATGGCATATACCTCTGACAGGAGAGGTTTAGGTTAGAATTCAGGAGAAGCTTTTTCATCCAGAGGGTGGCTGGGGATTGGAACAGGCTCACTAAGGAAGTGGTCACAGCAGCAGCCTGACAGAGTTCAAGAAGAATTTGCACAACTCTGTCAGGTACATGGTACGAATCTCAGTGTGTCCTGTGTGGGGCCAGGAGCTGGACTTTATGATCCTGATGGATCTCTTCCAACTCTGCATACTATATGATTTTATTATGATAATTTCAGGAGTGCAATTTGCTTCTATCTCAGCTTACAGAAGTATATGCATAGTGACACTGTAGAAACTAATCTGCAACCAATCTCTCTGATGAAACCATATTCACTTCTGTTTGCAGAGAGATTTGGCTTTTCTTTTACTGAGATTATGGTTATAAGTCTTACTGAGAGGAATGGAGTTTTAAATAAAATATGGTAACTGGAGTGTTTTTACTGTTTCAGTTACCATAGACCATACATCAATGAATGAGCAGGGATTTCTGCAGTATCTTCTACCACTTTGTTTATCCACCATCCACCTCCAATTTGTCTGCTATGGAGTGCTGCTACCCACTACATTCTTGATACATACCACAGACACTAGAAAGGTGTTATGATGTGCCTGAAAGTCAAATTAACCAGAACCACAACAAAGAACTGGGAGACAAGGAGTCAAACACAGGAATAACATTAAAAACTCTTTTCAAAAGAATCTGTATACTATAGATTCCCTCCTATCACATGGCTGAATGAGGCTTGAGCAATCCCCAGGCTGCTTCCATTCTGCTTCCAAACTCCTGTCACACCAACATCCATATTTATCTGTTATCAGAAGCCTGGAGGAATTCACCTATGGTATCAATTAATGGGGATAGGAACTGATGCAGTCTTTCTCTCTGAACATGATACAAAACTGTACCAGGCTAATTGGAGAAAACAGCAGTCCTTCTAGTCTCAGTAAATTTAAGATTGTAAGGAGCTACATAACTTGCTATTTTAAATTTCAAGATAATTAAAATACTCCCAACACTCTCAGAGTTCCCCAGTGTCTCCCACAGGAAAAATAAAATAACCTTCCTTCTTTTAAATTTTAAATTGTTACACTACAGACATAGATCTAATACATCAAGTGGAATAAATAGGCCACCAATGAGGACACAATTGAGGTTACCATCCCTGGGGTTGACCTGTACTGTAAAAAGCCTTACTGACAGTGACATTGTCCCACATCTACGTGACATACTATGTTTGCTTATAAAGCAACTACCGATGCATAAGCAAACCATAAGGTACACAGTGTGAAATGAGATTTTTTTTTAACAGATGTTATTACTTCTGGAATCCAAAGTTGGTCTTAGGAAAAAGTAGAAAACAACACCATTAAAATTTTCATTCTTGCCAAAATAAATGCAGTTGAAATTCAGGGAAATATATAAAGAGATTTTAAAATTTAGGAAAGCAATGAATGTAATGCAATAAAAATATTTTTCCAACTATTTTTAAGAACAATTGCACAAATATTAGGAAAGATATTTGTCTTCAAGAAGTTTAAGTACTCATTCCAAAGTCTTACAAGATTATTAGAAGAATGATAAGCGTAGTATTCGGAGACTGACTCTTCTAGTTTTGTTTTAATTTTTCACATTGTAAGCTTGCATCTTATTCAAAATTATATAGAAATATTGAATAAAATTAAGCTTAAGTCAGACCACTGAGGAACCCAATTTGAAATACCCCCAAGTAACTCATAAACTAATGGTAACTTCTCTCCAGAAGTGCTTTTTCTGTGGACTATGCACTCATTTTATCTCAATTTTGTAGACTGTATTTCTCTAATTTAAAGATACATCTAAGATTATATTATTACAAGCAAAGATACAGTGCTGCCTGACAATATTATTCTGCCAGAGAAAACAATTAGAGTAAATTAGCACAATTAGACCAAAAGGTGGTATTCATATATTTCTATTTGAAAAACCAAACTATACTACTTTCTTATGTATTGATAATTCAGCTGTGTTTTTAATAGAAATTAAACTTTGATTAAAATATTTGTGTTTTGTCTTCCCTCCCTCATTTATTTCACGCTTTAGTTTCAGCTACCTGCACCTCTGAATTTTCTGTCATTCTCTCCTTTTTTGCCTAAACTTAGTTGCTGTTGGAGTGTAAATTAGTTTAGCTCTTCACATATATTGGTGAAGATATCTCTAGTACTTCTAACTTGTGTAAAACCTCCTTGATTTAATTTCTCAATAGCTTTTTAGATTTGAGATAATCAATAAATGGAATCTCCTTGGAAAGTGCTTACATCCCTTCTCCTTCCTCAATTTTAGTGCAGAATCAGCTGCAACCTGCAAGAGGCCTTCTACTTACTGTAACCTGCCAAATAACAGCTGAGCAGCTGCCAAGTGTCACAAAGATCTGACATTACTCAGAGCAGTGTGGTCTTAGGGATCAATTAGTTTTTCAGTCATTTCTCGTAGAGCAGTACAGTGGCCTTTCACTTCACACGTGGCCTCCTGCTCTTTAAAAATGAGGCTGTTTATGTACAGCACTTTCGTCAAACTATTCTGTGGAAATATATGGATCCATTAGGCAGCAAATTGAACAACTTCACAACAGGCTCACATGATGCATGAGAAAGTTAGGTATCTCTAGAGTGAAATTACACTTGCAAAGAACAAGTAATAAAAATACTGAGCCTATTAATATATTTCTGAAATAATAAAAGCAATTAAACCTTTTCATTAAGTCATCCAGAATCCATGAATTTCCGAAGGGATGTTAACTGGTACATATTCATTCTCAGGTTAATTGAACTGTGCAAATCTAATATTGTAGTTTTCATGGCAAGAAAAATTATTAAACTGCAACTTATAATAATTAGAAAAAAAAGACAGCAATAAAAATTTTTAACAAATGAATAATCAATTTTAGGGGGAAAAAAAGAACAGGTGGCCAAGTTATTCAGAGCAAGAGTATTAACTTAGGGGCCTTATTTTGGCAGCAACAGGATTATTATTAAAATTAATAGTAATAATGCCATTTGTATCAAATAAACTGAATAGGCTCCTCAGAAACAATTTTATTTTAAATATATTCTGTAAAATAATGTCAAGTTATTTTTCCTATCTTGGAAGCATCATCTTGTTAAAACCTAAGCCATTCCCACCAGCCTATATTAGACCATATCTGATGGTCTCTTGTGACACTAAACAAACACTGCATTAAAGGATCAGTGAACTGTAGATATTACTGTAAAAATGACACAACCCTCACAAACCTTGCCTTTGATGAGTATTCTCCATCTCAGTGGGTGGAATACTTTTACTTGTCCGTGCCCTTGCTATTTATAACAGATTGATGCAGACTAGAAAAGAGTTCACTGCGACAAACTTAAAGAAGTTACTGTGGATCCAAAATACCTCTCAGCAGCTCCTCTGACAGGTAAACCCAGACTCATTTCTGTCTGAAGCCTCTGTCCTGCAGTGATGGAGTACCTTTAGATTCACCTCGTGTAGTAAATAAAGTTTGATATATTTAAGTGACTACTGAATGACTGTAATAGTGCATACAGGGAAGCATGTGTGAGAATCTTTGCAGAATCAAGACTCAAGAGAAATTTACAGTTCTAGCGGATAAATTTGGTAGCTACCAAATACTAATTTAGAATTTAGAAGGATGTCATTTTAAATGCACCAGTTTTTAATCTCAAATTCTCCCTATCCCAAATGGTTTCAAATATGGGAATTATTATTGACCCACTGTCAGTGATTACTGATTTTGTATCACACTTCAATAATTAAGTTTACAGTCTTGGAAATAAAAAACTAATTGAATTTCTGATCTGCTTTGAAGCAAAAGCACCAGAAGAAGCATGAATTATGACAATTTGAAAAATGGAAAATTATATCAGCTCCAACAGTGAAGCAAAATGTCATTGATTCTGATAGTGTAACATCAATTGAGAAAAAAAAAATTTCTCTTCCAAAGTTCCTGGCTCTTGATAACATAAAGAAGTAAAAAAAGAAAAAGACTTCTTGTAGTCTTGTAGTCTTCTGAATATTTAGTTTTTTTGTTTTACTGCCATTATCTTGAACATAATATTTGCCTATCAAATGCACTTATACTAAATAAATCAGATCCTTTATTTATGCTATCCTCTAAGGACAGCATATTAAATAGTAGAACTTAAAATGACTAACTTAGATTTAATACCCAGAGAATATTACAATGCTAGGAAATCAGTAATTTTGGCAGACCATTTGAAATGTCTAGGAGAGCCTGAGTTTCACATCTAAGAATATGCTTTCTGAAATGTAGGTTGCTATGAAGGTATGTTAGATTCAAAATCTTAGGTGAAGGAACCCCGAATCAGCAGTCACATTTGGAAGTCTTGTCCATGAGATTCCTCCCCAGCCTCAGAACACTGCTGTGCAGTAGCTGTTCAGAAGAGAGTGCTCTTCCCCCTGCTCTTTTCTCAAAAACTTGTCATGATGTAATAGGATAGAAGAAAGCACAGACTGAGTAGACTCCTTCTCATGGCAGTGTGGACTAAAGATTTCATTCACAGCTAACATTTCCTTGATTGCCAGATGTTAATTAATAGAGCCTTTAGGCTTCTGATAGACATCATGTCATAAAATAAAAGATGGTGTAAAGGAAGAAGAAATTGAAGCAATTAATCTGGCTAGATGTCTTTGGAGTATGTTGAGAAGAAATAGAAATTTCTCACTAACAACCAGCTGTACAAAACAAAACATATCAAGTGGAAATCTTTGAAAATGAACAAAACAGAGGAAAATATATGTCACAATTCATCTTTCCTTCCTGGTAAACAGGCAATAAAAGCATCTTCATTTCACTTGTTTTCCTCAACTTATTTAGAAGCATTCAACACTACCCCATCTCTATCCAATTCTCTTAGCACAGGTGAGAGCATCCAAAACAAGAAATGAGCTGTAGACAGTAGAAAGTTCCTATCTTATCTCAAGTTCTTGCTTTTGTTTGGTATGGATCAATTCACCTCTGGGGTGTTATTCCTATTACATTTTATGTCTTTCTTGTCTCCTTGGGTCAAGCCAATAGAATAGAATAGAATAGAATAGAATAGAATAGAATAGAATAGAATGGAATTGTCATGACTGGGTATCAGGCTCATATTTATGGCTGGCAAAGTTACATTGAATGTATTTGTCTCAAGAGCCTAAGGTTCACCTGTCAATAGAAAGTGCACATCCTTAATAACGATATTTTTTTTCTCAAAACTTCCAGATAATTGCCAGCCTTGGCATGGGTGCTGTTCTGTGTTCTTCTTTCACGAAGACAGCACTGGTGAAAGTGAAGAGGGTATATGGAGGTGATCTGTGACCAGTATCTATCTGTATACAGATGCACACAGTGAAGAAAAATCTCCTATAGTGTTATTTTGTGTTACTTCAACCCATAACTAATTTTGAATATTTTGCATGCTAAATATAATTTCTGAGTATCTAAAATTGATGAGGCACATTTTCAGTTCATATCAGAGCTGCTTTAGAACTCCATTTTTGAAATGTAGCATGAATAAAAGATTACATAGCCAAGTGGCATGATATCCTATTGTGCATTTTGCTGGTATTTACTAGACTGCAGAGGAGTAACAATACAGAATTAAGCAAAGAGAAGACAGATTATAATGCAATGAAAGACACATAAAGGATAAGAAAAACATAATTAAAGCTAAGGATATCAGTAGTTTGTTTTTCCATATTTTTGAAATGAAAACATTTTGAAATTAAAACTTTTTTTCCAAGATGAACTACTAGATTTACATATTTTGGAATATCAATTCCAAAAGTTTACATCTATACATAAATGAAGAAATGCTTCAGTTTACTTCTATCCCACGCAACAATTAAGGAATCTATTGTTAATGGTGTTTTCTCATAGTATGGCCATTGATAATATTTATTTCCGTACATCAGCATTGGGCAGTACTCTCCTCTGGAGACACAGAGATTTTTTAAATAACTTCCACCTCCTTCAGAATTTATAAAGGTCATTTGCTTTAGGTATGATGAACACCCTCAAGAAGATTTATGAACCACTACCTATGTCCAATCAATATATCCCAAATACTTAAAACAAATCTTTATTTCCAGCTTCTTCAAGATATACACAAACATAAGAATATTAAGTGAAAAATTCTTTTCATTTTGTGTTTCAGCAGAAAGTGTGATTTATTCAAGACTGTCCAGCAAAACACTATAGAAATCTTGCTAGGTTGTGCAACATTAAATTTAAGAATTCAGTTCAGTTCTCTTCAGTTGAGAAGTTCCATGCTTTTTTAAAAGTTGAGGAAAATGTTTATCTTTCTGTGCTAGGCTTTCTTGTGAATAAGTAATGGCGATATAACAGAAGAAAGGAGATCTCATAAATCACATTTATAAAGTAGAAAAATCTAATTGTAGCAGATGTTT
Organism: Entomyzon cyanotis; assembly: GCA_024500445.1. Taxonomy (NCBI): domain Eukaryota; kingdom Metazoa; phylum Chordata; class Aves; order Passeriformes; family Meliphagidae; genus Entomyzon; species Entomyzon cyanotis. The sequence continues at coordinate 79,500,416 of JAKEPQ010001005.1, read as the reverse complement.
AGTAAAGAATTTATATATTTATCATCAATATTTTGCAAGTCACTCTATAGAAATGAAGAATTTTAACATAGAGATTTTTTTGTTTTTTATTTTAATTTTCTAAGATAGAATGTCAATTCAGTTGAAAGTACAGAATAGTAAAGAAAAATGCTATAGTGGACCCATGCTGTATATACGTCTCTCACCACCAGTAACGTATTTCACATCACCACAGTCTTTGTTTACTGACATTCAATGATGAGATTGCACAAGTATTAAATATTCCAAAATATTAATTCTGATTACACATAATTTTTGATTGTTGAACTAAATTTCATAGTCCCTATTTAGATGAAATTAAAAAAAAAAACCAAACCCAAAAGCAAAACACACAAATCTTAAAATTTTCTGTTTATAGAGAAGCAAAGACCAAATGCTATGCTTGCTTCTTTTCCTAAACAGATAACATTTATGGCATGAGCTTATGATACTTGAACTACTGGGCAATTTTCTTCTCTAGAAACATTTGGACAAAATAAGACACTTCACTGAAAAAAAAAAATGCCTCTTAGAAATTTACACCCAAAGTTGTTTTCATAACTGGGGAAGTGGGGATCTGATAGGTTGAAAAGTGTGTGGTGTCTTATTTTTATTGGGTTTTAAGATGAGTTGTCCGCTGGGAAATGACAATGAAGTCCAACAGTTCTTTGATTTTATTCAGCTCTCTTCATACACTAAACGTCAAGCTACAGCAACAATCTGTATGGAGTCAGACAATACTGGAAATTCCATCTAAAGGTATTTTATTATAAATATAGGGAAATTTAGATTACATACTGAATTAATGCAACAGTGTTTCGATTAAGCAATGAGAATAAATATTTAGACAGCTACCTTTGAAATTTTATTGTTGGTGTAGAGAATACATGAGCAAAGCAGTGCCAGTTCACAACACAAAATACTAACATGGTTCATAATTTACATTTTAGCTTCACTTGGCAGATTATTCTTTGGCTCTGTAATTCCCTTTGATGTACTTAGGTAAACTTTATCTCAAACTACATTAAATTTGACAGAAATAGCTAAGCAAAGAGGCAGCCATAAGAGGAGGCAGTATTCAAGAATAAATTACTGTCAAGGTCTAGTTTATGGGCATCTATGTGACATTTAACTGAATTGTCTCTTGAAAACAAAGATAACATGAGGGTCTGGAATCATACAGTGGCACATGACACACAATTGGATTCACTGCAACATCCCTCCATTCCAAAATATTGCAACAACTACCATTTCAATCAGTCCCCACATACTGCCTAAATGTATAATTGAAAATAGTTGCTGCCTGATCAGTGAAATAAGGATTTGAGCTGAAGTGTTTTCTTTTTTTCTTTTTTTTCTTTTTTTGTTTTAAAGCAGATCATATAGCTTTCAATAGTTCATGAGCTACTTAAGGGCTACATTGCTATCAGTATTAGTGTCTTGTCCCGGTATAGACTACAGCACTGGCTAACATGCCTTGGAAAAACTTGGGTTTTGTGTAGACGCGCGTGCACGCACACACATTCACACAAGTTCTCATTTTATAACTCGGAGCCAAACATCTAGATTCTACAAGAATCCTCTAACAACCTTCTCTTCAGCAACAACTCTGAAGACATAAATAGAAAAGTAATATATTTACCTGAATTGGTACCAGGAATGCTAACGCAAGGGTTTGTGACTGTTGAGTGAAGAGCCAACAAGGCTCTCCTGAACCTCAGGGTGGCAGCATGATAGATGTCTTTTTGGGGACCTCCTGGTGCTGCAGCCTTAACCTCCACAGTGGGTCTTGAACAACAGCCTCTAATTTCCCTTCCTTCATAAGAAACATTTTTTCACACGCTGAAAACCACAGGAAAACAAAACAATGTATGATAAGTGAAGACAGATGAAGGAACGCCTCCAAAACTGCACTAGTGGTCTGAACCAACTAATTAATGTAGACACAGCTCTCATGGTAGCCATCAGCTTCCTCAGAAAGAAGACAAGAGAAGCCACTAATCTACTACACAGCCCTCACTTGATGTTCACCTGACTCAATCTAGATCACAGATCAGCAGTACTCCTATAATTGCAAAGGACCATAGAACACTGATGGTTAGAAAAAGAAGGACTTTTCTGAGCTTGCTTTTCTTGTTTCTAAAAAGGCATCATTTTGATCTCTCACTGTTGCAGAGAAATACTTTAAAAAAGAAGATGCATACATAAGCCAGTCTCTAAAACTGCCCCACAAATGAACAGCTTCCAATCTTCAGATTTTCAACTGCATCTTGGCTGAGTTATCAATATTAAAAATAGCAACCCATACATATAAGCTCATGTAAAGTGTCAACCTTACCATAGATGTCTTTCACTTTCTTCCTCAGCTTTCCCAATCTAACCTAATAGTCTGTGCCCACAGGTCCTCAGCATACTTCCAGCTCCTTAGGTTCCTAATGGTGAGCTGCTGCCTGGTCATTTTGCAGACTTTTTGATTAAAATATTACTAATCAGTGATCACTCTCTCACTGCAAGGCAACCTGTTCACCTTTCTACGTGTAAGCAGCAGTAACTATCACAATCTTCTTTCAGCAAAACCAAGGCTGTAACCAAAGAAACCCACATTGTTGTGGTTCTTGGTTGGCTTTCATGAGGTGTTATGGCAAGCTGCAGGCCTTACTGGAGAGCATCTCTGCCCAGCCCGGGTAAACGCCTCAGCGACCGAAACTTCTGGTCACTGTGCTTACACCGGCTGGGGAGCCAATGCCTAGCTCTGGTTTCATCTGCTCTTCGCAACATGACAACAGTAAAGGAGTTGAGAAAGGTCTATGCATGGTGACCACAGAATCTGTTTATTCACATGATCACCCGAGGCCAAAGACCTCCCAGAGGCCAACACATCTCATGGGAAAGACCTCATGTGCAAAGACCTCATCATGGCGAAGGGTCTAGGGTTTTCTATAGAGACAGGGGGTGGGGTGACCACATGGGCCAGTCATCTCAGGGTACAGATGCAGTACATGGGCGAAGTTATGGTACAGGAACCAATAGGGAAAACCCGAGGGAGTGGCCAGGACCAGGGGAGGGAAAAGCAGCACAATATGAAAAGGGTAGACCTATAAGGAAGAAAAGGGGTGGGGAAATACAGAACTTGATACTGGGGGGAGACTGCAACACCATATGGATGTCAGAAGAAGAAAATATCTGTTTTGTTCATAGTTTATTTTAAAATTTATTTATTTCCTCATTGAATGAAAAATGCAGCTAAATCCCTTTTTTAAAATCAAAGCAGGTCATATTGCTTTCACAAGTATATTGTCAGGGAATCAAAGATAATTCCTTTGCAAGGAAAGATAAAACTGTATTAGATTGACAAGCCTCACTTCCTCCTGATTCAAATTTCTTTGGGTTCAAAAAAAGAACAAGATTTTGGTCAATCTACAGGTTTCAGCAGCTTACAAAGAAAGCTGCATCAGAATGCATTGGCAAAGTGACCAACCATTATTTTACAATATCTCTAAAAGACTGCATATTCATATATTCATGCATATGCCAGCAGTATTTTTCAAGACATGAGCATATGAATACTCTTTACTAGTATAAAAAATAGCCACAAAGTATGAGAGGAAACCCAAAGGATAAAGAGCTGGGAGCTCTGGCAAATTGTACAGTACCCTGGTTCACAAACATATTACTTTGAAAGTTTATTTCTAATGGATAGTCCTCTAAGGAGAAATTGGTAACTGCACTCTCTCTTTATTCTCCAAATAAATTCTTCATTCTTGGCTAAGTCTAAAAGAATTCCATTGCAGCAACTAAAAAGCAATGCCTTATAAAAAGCATTCCTGACACTAATGGAGAAATGAGGGGGCTGATATAACCTCCAATATATTTAGCATTACTGTAATGAAATAAAAAAATCAGTAATCAAAGCAAGAAATGGCTATGTAAAGACTTTTTACTATTTATGAATTTATTTATATGGAGCCAGAAACACTCCTTCAGACATCATGTCTATCTCCACATTGCCCTAAGATTTTCCTTGAAAGTCTGTCCAGACAGTGTGCCATTCATATAAATTTCTAGATATCCTAAATATTTTAATAGTTTGCTTTATTATCTCTTTATAATCTTCTTATTTTGTTAAAATACCAGCAACATTTTAAAGCACAGAAAGAAATGGTTTAAAACACAGAAACAAAATACTATTTGTGTTTCATCTCTTGTGAAGATAAAACTGTGAGAGAGTAGGTTTAGATCAGATATTAGGAAGAGATTCTTTACTGTGAGGATGGTGAGGCACTGAAACAGGTTGCCCACAGCAGCTATGGATGCCCCATCCTGGAAATATTTAAGACTAGGATGGATGGAGCTCTGACCAGTCAGGTCTAGTGAAGATTGTCCGACCCCATGACAAGGGGGATGGAACGATATGACATTTAAGGTCTCCTCCAACCCAAACCATTCTGTGTTTCTATGACATGATGATATGTAATACGTTTTTCAAGGCCAGATAGAATTTATACAAGTCTGCTTGGACCAATATACCAGCTGGTTAGTTCTCCCTACAGCTGAGCAAGTATACATTCAGTGGTGACACATCTTCCTTTCCCTTCTCATTAGGACCACCCTGGTTAAAGGAAAGGCCACAAAAATAGAAAGTAATATTTTCTTTAGCTATAGAAAACAAATAACCCTTTGACAAGAGGCTAAAGAGAAGAAATTTAACTTTGGATTTTCTAGCATGTCCAGAAATACATATTTGGCAATTCTCGCTCCTTGTATGGCAACACCCTCAAAAGTTTTCTTGAATTCCCTTAACAATAAGAATTTCAAACAGTGTTATTTACAACAGGCAACTTCTTGAAAATCCAACATTGTCATCCAACTAAATTCCTTAGTATTCCCTGTAAGCATCCTATAATCAGCATTATTTGTTAGCAGAACAAGTTATGTCACAAGAAAAAAATAATTGTTTCCTCCTGTTGGCATGAGAAAGAGGGAATGAGAAAAAAGGGGAAAAATTAATGCTTTTAACTTCATGAACATTATAATGGACTGGTTTCAAAGAATGGTGATAAATACCTTCCAAATTTAACATGTAACTCAATTATTAATTGCCTACACTGTTTACCATATTCAAACCCCTCATTTGTAAAGTTCAGCTTTATTTAATCACTTGAGAACTGCAAAGGTTTTAAGGTTTTAGGGTTTTTTAAGGTTTTAGGGTTTTAAAGGCCATGTAGTATAAAAAAATCTGAATATTTAATACAAATTGAAGCAGGATATACCATATGGTGTGAAATGGTTGACAAATTCTCTGTTTGTTAATGCATTCAAAGTGATAACTAAGTCTTTTATTGAGTGACAGCATTTTCCTCAGCTGAGAATTCCTTTCAGGCCAATAACAAGGCAGAGGTATGGAAAGCAGATAATTCAACTTCTCCTCTTGTCTGGAAAGGCTCTGTTCCTGTTTCAATCCAGTCATTAACTCCAAGAGCACATCTTTCTGGTTTGCTCAGTTTTCGCTGTGGTTGCACGACCAAGAGTGCGCAGATCCACCACCGTGGTCCAGTTGATGCTGTGCTTTCTTTCGACACGAGGTGCGTATGCTACGTTCAACATATGCATCAAATAGAGGCAGTTCCATTATCCCTATTAAAACAAAATTATTCCTTTCCAGATCCCACTTGTAGCTATTTGCAACACTATTGTACTCTACTCTTAGAATTAAAAAACCAACAAGACAAAACAAAAATCCCAATAAAATTTTTAAAGCAGCTCCATGCAAAACTTATTTTATTCCACTTTACTCTTACTGACTGCTACACCAGACATAGTAATCTAGCTACTGCACATTTTAGTCTTATTATCATCATTCTGTGCTATTAAAGTTCTACTACCAATTTTGTTGTTCCTCATATTTTCATGTTGAAATATGAAGATACCACTCAACACAAGTGGAAAAGCTACATTTTGCTGCCAGGGAATAAATATTCTTTACTTGGCACAGTATTTGTCTTATGTGAGACGTGGGTAAAACCCTCATTGCAAGAGCTCCACAGCATGCAACAGGCATATGAAATAGTATGTCTGAAAACTGAAGTGTTTGGACCTATTGCTGGATCTCTGGCTTTCCTTCTGATGAAACAGCCCCAGTGCAGAACCTTTGTGGAAATAAGTAGCTTTAAGAAAAGAAGAAAACACAATAGTGTATGCACCTGAAAGGAATAGGATATGCGTGATTACATTTAGAGTTCCTTTCCAGAAAAATTTTGATCAACTCTTATTTTAGCTGAACACACTTTTCCATCCTTAGATAAAAGATGAGTCTAATATATGACCCAATCAGGAAATGCCTAGTGGTGTTTTTAGCGGATATGAACTCAATAAAAGCACATACTGCCAGGTTCATCTTAGGTAAAAAAACCCCTCAACCAAGTAGGAACATGCTTGAGACTATAAAGAATTGCTTTCATGTCACTGACTTTACTATCTACACCACATATTTAAATCTCAGTAACCATGACTGCAGTGCTTGTGAACTCCCTAACTTAATCTTCTTAAGGGTATTAAAACCTGGTTCCATTTTAAAAAAAACCTTATGGCACTGATGAGCCATTTCATTTTGCCATTATCCCTCAGTGTCCTGGAAAAATAATTTCCATTTAATATACATTGAACAGCAAAACTTTCTTTGATGACTCATTAAGTTATTGCAACTCTGCACTTTTTTCAAAAAACTAGACTCCTGACAAAATTGTTTATAAAGGTCTTTTTATCTCTCCCCAGTTTAAATGCTTATAAAAGACATCGCATATTTTTGTGTCACCTAATTTTCAAAAAACCCACTTTTCAAACAACTTAACAGATGTCTGTCTTTTCCTCTCTAATTACATTCCTCTACCATCAGCAGAAAAGCTGTTTCTCTTTTTACACTGAGGGAAGTAAGTAACTGTAGACTCTTAGAAGTTACTGTATGGTGGCAAGACAAATGCTGACATATTAATGGAAATTACTGCAGATTTTTTTTTATTTGTGCTTCAAATGGATTACTGTTAGTGACAGCAAAATTAAATGTTCATTTGGCCAAAGCAAAGAACATGTACATAGCATTTTCTTTTTGTACAGGGATCAATCTACTAGCCTGAAAGAAGAGAAATTGAGGTTTTAGACCTGGTTCCAGAAACCACAGTGCAAATGAAAACATTTTTAATTGAGAGGGACACTGACAGGGACGTAAGGCACTTTGATGCTGTCCCTCTCATTGGCACTGAGAGGGACAGCATCAAAGTGCCTTAGTCATTCCCAGTATTCAACAGCCAAAAAGTTTTCAGAATAGTTGAAAGGAATAAGGGAGTGTCTTTACAAACAAATGGCTGATAAGACCTGAGTCTGCTGGAAAGATAAGATCAATACTGAGAGACAGAAGTAACAATAGGAAGGATTTCCATAGGAATTTCACTGATTTACTTACCCAAGGCTGTGTTAATAAACTACAAGAACGGAGACATCAGAAAAAGAAGAAAGGGGGGATATGTATTAAGGGCATCGGCATCAGACGTTCCAAGAAGCCTGTACCTCTAGAGTACCTCAGCCAATGGGGAAAGAGAGAGGGAACTGCGGCCAGGAAAGTAACATAAAAGAGGCTGTGTCCTCTAGCAATCTGAGAGACCCCATAGGAAATGCCCATGACCTCTCCCTTTATTCATTAATAAAGTTGCAGGACTCCTCTGTCTCCTTTTGAGAAAGGAGTGGTCAAATAGAAAACCCAAATCTATTTGCACTTCAACCATCCTTGTTTCTTTGAGCTTTTGCCCCTTCCACCAGCACGGCACCCGTCCAGGGCTGAAGGCTGGTAACAGTTCTAGCCTTGTGGATTCCCTTAATCTTAGCAAGATAAAAAGGGGCAAAAGGAATTCTTTTGCCATTGAGCACAAGAAATCGCTAATAATATTAATGACTTATGAGAAGTAATTTGTATAACCACTCCTATCCTGGGGAATGTAATGAATATTCATGGATTTTACCTGTAACACTGTGCCTTTGGAGGTACTGGTGTGTGTGTTTGGCGGAGAGAATTCCCCACACATCCGGTGCATTGAATAAAGCAAATATCCACTTCTCTGACTTGGTCTCTGAAGTGTCTCCAGGCTCAATTGGGGCAAATCACTTTTTGGACATCAAACTCCGGTGTTTGTGGATTAATTTTCCTTACAGAGTGATCAGCTAGTGCAGTCTTTAAAGCAACAAAATTATTAATGACTTCTGATCTTTAAGCAATTATGAAAATGGACTTTTCCCTGTGTTTTGAAACGTCAGGGCAGCAAACTCCAGAAGCAACCTCCACTCTCAGTGTGGGACAAGTGAGAAGAAATGTCACACCTGAAGCATTTAAACTCATCTTAAGTTGCTCACGTCTCTTTCTTCCCAGACAATAGTCCAATATTACCTTTTACACACTGATTCTTTCACCATTTTTCCTCTAAAAACTTTAATTTATTTTCTCCCAAACCTGCTAGCATCCAGGTCTTACATATCCAAATATTTCTCTCAGCCCTTTACCCTTGGAGCAGGGCTTGGTTGGACCAAAGGTCCACCTAACTCTGTATGGCTGACAAAGGACAGGTAACATCACAGGAAGTAACATACTATATTTACCACTAATTTCATTCCAGTCCGTGAGTATTTTTATGTCATAGAATCATAGAATAAACTGAGTTGGAAAAGAACCATCAGGATCACCAAGTCCAACTGTCCCTGCACAGGACACACCAAGAATCACACCATGTATCTGACAGAGTTGTCCAAATGTTTCTTGAACTCAGACAGGCTTGGTGCTGTAGCGACTTCCCTGGGGAGCCTATTCCAGTGCCCAACCACCCTCCGGGTGAAGAAACGTTTCATGATATCCAACTATAGCTCCCTTGGCACAGCTTCATGCCATTCCCTCTGGTCCTGCCACTGGTCATGAGAAAGAAGAGATCAGTGCCTGCCCCTCCTCTTCCCCTCTGTCGGGGACTGAAATGTTATAGTTTATGACTTACACATCTTCATGAAGGACTTTTGCCTATTATACCAAAACTGTATTACAAAAGCTACAAAGAAGACCACTGCACCCTGAATAGGGCCCTGAGGAGGCCCTGTACTGTCCACTGATTGAGGTAAGTAACAACTCAGAGCTGGGACAAAAGAATACATTCACAAGGGGATCACACTTAGCACCTTTGGGGTGGAGACCACAGCCCCAGGGCTATCAGCTGCAAGGCCAGCACAGACCCTGACACCAAAGGCTGGGAAAGGGAGAAGTTTTGGGTGTGTGGTTAGAAAGCCTCTGGTCAGAGGCAGTGATAGCCCAACCTCCACTGTGCAGACCGGCTCAGCTGTAGGGCCCTACACCCGGGGAAAAGCTTATCCAGATGAAGGACAGCTCATCAAAGGTGTCCCCTCCCCCCACCCCAGAAGGGTTCCCCAAACCCTACCCCCGAACACTGCAGGTGATGCAACAGATCCACAGTGTTGCAAGGGACAGTGTCAAACCTAGCCTCCTGTAGGGGAGACACGTGGGTGCTCCCACCTGGCCCAAAATGTATATTAATCCACCAGATTCTATATGTTTTGCATGGCAGCACAGTGGCAACAGGGACCCTCACCACTCAGAAGACCAGATAGAGGGGAGCAACAAGACATCATTGGGACCCCCGGAAGTGTGATATGTTTCCACCTCACCCTGTCACCGAATCTACGGGAAAAAAATACAAAAACTCTCCAACAACATTTTAATGTTAGAGAGTCAAGGCATTACTTTATTATCTGGGCAGGATGTTGTTCTGGCCAGGATGTACCACAGAAATCATCTCATCCACACATAGCCTGGGTGTGCAGAGAGAATCATTTCCTGATACACAGCTTTTACTCGATTTTTCAGATATTTTATACAGTAAAAATACATAGGAAAGCATTGGGTCAGTGTTCATTGGTCTAAAGTTGAGCAAACTCTTAGTATTCAGTTTTCTATTGGATCTGAATCTCTTCGCCTCTGATGCTAATTAGATTCTTCATTCTTCAGTTTTTCTTATCAGTCCTTTTTCCAGGCTAGGATGTCTTCAGCCTTGCTGGAGGTGGTCTGGGGTAGCCATTTGTGATATCCATCATGTCTTGTTGATAACTACAAGGTCCTGGCGAATGTTCTGTTAATAGTCTTTATTTTTCTGGTTATCTTCAGGGTCACTCCCAATCTGTTGGTATGCTGAGTTCACCAGACCTCATCTGGTGGAGCAATGCCCTGGAAGAAACCTAAAATTCTTTTTCCCAGGGTAAAGACAAATGAAACCTTTGACTAAAGTTATACAAAAGTTTTAACCTGATATATTTTCTAACAACCCCGTCACTCTTTCCCTGTCCCCCCATGCCCCATGCACAACTCTTTTTCTATTTCTTTGCCTCTTTCACTATTAAATAAAATACATCAGGTTTTTTGCACCAACATCTTACCTCACTTGGTTTTAATCACATTTTTTGGGTATATTTTGAACCTTTCTGGGTTTGATCCACTTTATTCACAGTGACTTAGTTTCCTCTGATATTCTGTGTTTAAACTGGTTCATAACACCCTCACAAGGATGTTGTAACTGCAATGTCTCCCTTCAATCTCCTCTTCTCCAGGCTGAACAGACCAAGTAACCTCAGCTGCTTCTCATAAGAATTCTCCTCCAGACCCTTCACCACACCTGTGGCCCTTCTCTAGATTCTCTAGATGCTCTAATATCTTAATGTCTTTTTTGTATTGTGACACCCAAAACTGTCCCCAGGACTCCAGGTCAGGCTGCCCCAGTCCAGAGCAGAGCAGAGCAGGACGATCCCTTCCCTTTCCTGGCTGATATGCTGTGCCTGATGCATCCCAGCACAGGGTTGGCCCTCCTGGCTGCCAGCACTGCAGACTCACATTCAAATTTCTGTCGACCAGGACCCCCAGGACTCTTTCCACAGTTCTGCTCTCCACCCTCTTGTTCCCCGGTCTATACATGCAACCAGGGTTGCCCCATCCCAGGTGCAGAATCCATCACTTCCGCTTGTTGAATTTCACATGGTTGGTGATTACCCAGTCATCTAATTTGTTGAGGTCTCTCTGCAGGTCCTCTCTGCCCTAGAGGGAGTTGACAGCTCCTCCCAGTTAGAAGTTGTCAGCAAACTTACTTAGTACTCCCTCAAGTCCTGTGTCTAAGTCGTTATTGAAGATGATGAAGAGAACCACGCTGAGAATAAAGCCCTGTGCAACTCCACTAGTGACAGGTCACCACTCCGATGTCACTCCATTCACTGTAACCCTTTGTGCCTGACCCATGAGCCAGTTGCTCACCCATCCCATGCTGTGTTTATCCAGCTGTGGGCTTGACATTTTGTCCAGAAGGATACTGTGTGAGACAATATTGAAAACTTTGCTTAAGTCCAAAAAGAGTACATCAACTGGCTTTTCTAGATCAAGTGAGTTGAACCAGGTTTAACAAGAAGGACTTCCCCCTCAAAAAGCCATGCTGGCTGTGACCAATGACTGTGTTGTCCTGCAGGTGTTTTGCAATACCTCCCATAATAATTTTTTCCATTATTTTACTGCGAACTGAAGTGAGACTTTTTGGCGATTGATACGGGTACTGAGCCTGGTTCATGCAAAGTCCAATTTGACGTACAGAGCAAGTCTTTTTTATACTGTTACAAACTATAGTTTAGCCTTTACAAGAACTTTGGTTTCCAGGGTTACATGTTTTACTTTTCTGAAGGGCTACTGATCACTGTCATCTTGCTTAACCTCTCCTGCTAATCACTTATGCATATGGTAAACACAGTCTTGTCTTGTTCTTCGTCTCAGCCCCTGTTAGGGGCGATTCAGCTTATCTCTCTGAATGCTTCACATTAACTGAAAACAAAAGACCTCTATAGCTGCAGAACCCCGCAGCTCCACCCTGAACTCCCACAAGACCAACAGGTTTGTAGTTTCCAGGGTCGTCCTTTTTGACCCTCTTGAAAACTGGGACAAAACTATTAATGCATTAAGGGAAATCAGGCTGCTTCTAAGTGTTTCAAGTCATCATAGGTACCATGGAGATGCTGAACATGAAATTGGTGATAGGATAAGAAAGAAAATGGCTTCTGATATTTTTTGGTGAATTCATGCCTGTCTATGCTATTCTGCTCCTTAACAAATGGGGCACAAGTGCTGCCAGCTATGGACTTAATGCGACCGCATTCTCTTTTGTGTCTGTTTCATCACTCTTTTTTTCCAAACATACATTTTCCTTCTCAGGGAGACAATGAACAGCACTGAAGATAGCATGTGATGAATTATATGATAACAAAACACTGTAGTTATGACACTGATCTTACTACTCCTGATATCCTCATTGTTGTCATCATTCATCTTTCTTCCTTTAGAATGCTTTTTTCTCTGTTCACTGATTTCTGCAGTGATCAAGCACTTCTGATTTAGGGTAAAATAGAAATCATTAATGTAAAAGAACTAGAAGCTGGATAATAGTAATAATAATATTTTTGAACTGATTTAGAGAGTCAGAGATTGGATAATGATTTACTAAGATATGCCTGCTGCAATCCATTTATTATTCACTTAATGAATTTGTGCCTACCTGGTATCGGGGAAGATGAAGAGAAGAGAGCCAAATAATTGAGAGAAACCACCAAGTGTAACCGAGCATCCCGCCCTTGGACCCCAGGACCGGTACAAGTTGGTTCTCAGGCTTGGACTTGGACCAAGAACCAAGGGAGTATGTGCAAGGGAACAGGGTGAACAGTTCATCGTGAGGATCACGCTGTCATCAATCATTTGGGACCCCTGCCCACAATTAATCTCAGACACTGTGCTTGTGTGAGCATATTTAAATGAACTTTGAACTCATTATAATACGAAGCGGGGATAGGTAATGAATATGTATAGGGGCTTTGTCTAATTTTATGCATATGTAATCTGTAACCTAATATAAACCTAGTGAAGTGCTGCTAACGGTGTGCATGCTTTTGGAGGGGCTAACCCCCATGCACCCCAGCTGGAATAAACACATACCTACTTCATAACTATCTGAGTTGTGGAGTCATTCCGTGCTTCACTTCAAGTAAAGTACATTTACCCACTAATTTCCTTGTTGCACTCAGTGTATTTCAGAAAGGAACATATCTAGGGACATGTAAGGGTTTGTCTAGCTACAAATCAATTTCCTCCGTGTGACTTTTTTCTACAGTCATCAGTTTTATTTTTAGTAGTGAAGAATATGAACAGTAAAATCAGCTCAGGCTTGGATCCTTCCACTCACCTTTTTGCAGCTACGAAGGGTTCATTGTCTAAACTGCTGATAAAGAGTAGGAAGACTCCTATAGGCTCCTTGTTGCTTAGCCATATCATAGGTAAATTCTCATTTTTCACAGGTACAGGAGATTCCCTTTATGGAGTTTGTTCTTTGTCTGAAATAAATTTCAGTTATATTCTCACCTTAGGATTAGAGGGGAAAGGCTACCAGGAAGACATTCCTCTCCATGAAAAATATTTTCATAATTTGTTTTTGAATACAAGTAGTAAAACACAAGAAAATAAGGCCTTAGCAAACAAGACAAAGTTCAATCATATTCAGTCCCCGTATTGAAAAAAAATCCTTCAAGCACCTTAAAATTCTTCTTCAAAAAAATTGATTGTAAAGAAGCCAGTTCATGGTAGTCAGACAGTAGGCCAAGTCTACAGCTTTTCTCCTAATCATTTTAGTGTCACTATGTTCTCTATTGGTTAATTTATCTATTGTTTCACCCTCCAGAAAGGAATAGCACTTCTGTGTTGTGCTCTGCTCAGTAATTAATATTGCAAGGTTAGAGAGGGGGATCTGCCAAGAAGTATAATGAAATATCTTATTTGTTGCTACAGGAGCATTACCAAAATAGTGTTTTTAAGGAAAAAGAAAAAAATATCCAGTCAGGATGGCCATGTTTACAAAAACACAAAAAAAACCCAAGAAAAAAATCAAAATAATATTCCAGATCTGCTACTTTTTATCTATTAATACCAACAATGGATTACATTAAAAGCAAATTTTGATTTTCATAGAAACATGTCTTTTACCATAGGAACATTTCTTTTACCAGCTTTCCAGCAAAGATTACCACAAAATATGTGATAAAATATGAAATATATCTATTACCAAATGCTGTGCAGAAATTCTAACACCAAATAAACATTCTATTACTTAAAAAACCCCAAACAAAACCATCTCTATATATCTATCTCTGTTTTTATATATATATATATATTTTTTTGTTTTTTTAATATATATCTATCTCTATTTTTCAACAGAACAGGAGATAATACATATGAGTATGAAGGAAAAGCAACATAAAAATATGCACACTCCAATTTAAGAAATGCAAGGCTACTTAAAAAACCATAATTTTTCCCTCTGGAAAATGTTTCTTTAGACAAAAAAACCCCAAAACCAGAACAACAATCTCAAATAAAACGATGATGTCCTAGCTGACGTAGTGTGTTCATACTTTTTCACTTTTCATGGTACTGCATTTATGTAAAGTTTCTGGAGAGGAAGAATAAGACCTTTAACAATTAGCATTAGAAGAAATATAGTCCATGTATATATTTGCACCTCTTCTAAGGCATATTCCATCTTCTTGCGTGTTGTATTCAGTCGTGTTTCCGACAGTATTCCTCAGTTGAATAGAATACCATAGCTGGTGATTGTTATAGACATATTAGTCCAACTAGATACCTAAAAAAGCACCCTGATAATGTAGGAAAGAGACAGGGACAGATGCAACTATTACAAGTGAAATAACAAGTATTTATCACTCAACTTTTATATTAGAGACTTCCTTAACAATTTGTAGAGATGGACTTGAAGGAACGAAGAAAAAGTCTCACATCCACACCTGAACTTCATTTAAAAAAATGTTTAGATTACGCATCAGCAGGCGTGTGTTTTTCTCGTGTTTTTCTTCTTAATATCTGAAGGACAGAGCCCAGCAGTGCCCATTCAGTACCCTATAGCTAAACTACACTTACTTGAAACAAGGCAGCAATTCAAAAAAGCCAGCAGCAAATTCTCACCTCCATGGACTTCAGCAAAGAAATGTTTTCATTTACATTTTTCAGCTACTCTTATTGAAAAGAGTATTAAATAAATATAAGAAGGGAATCAGTGGCTAAGTGTGCTGAATTGTATATTCACCATAGCTAAATATGCTAAATCTTTGATGAAGGATATAAATAATTTGTAACATACACATACATTTAAAAAGTATCTTTTGCTCAGGCATGCATATATCTAACATCTGGGTTGGTCATGGCACAATGTGCTCTCTTTGCTATTTCTCTTCCTTAGCACTTTATGTGTCTAACCAGGAGACCATTTTCTTTTCCTGTGCCTGTCAAAAAAGCAGTGGCCCATCATTTCACTATGTTCACTTTAGTTCCTTCAACTACGGCATGGAGCAATTGATGTTCATTAACTGCTCACTGGGACTCATATATAGGGGAACACAACATAATCCATTCATTCACATCACTATTGATGTCATCTTTGCATAGACATAACACCATACACTAATTCCCTAAGCTCTCTTCATTTGCCTGCTCACAGTCAGTCTCTAAGGCATTTCTAATCACATCAGGCCTGAATTAAGAAAATAAAAGGAAATTCTTTTGATTATAAAAGAGATATGCACGTATGTATGCATACACATAGATACTCATAAAATTGGTATAAAATTCACTAACACACAGCATGTAGATATCATGGCTGAAAGCATATTTTAAGGACTCAGATAGAAGAGACTTGTAGACATGAAAATATTAGCTTTAGCACAAGTGCATGCACTAAAAATAGGGAATCTATTTTGTAGTTAATCTAGCAATCTTCATATCCAACCTGCAACACAAAAACTAACTAAACTGTATAAATATATTCAAACATCTTAAAGACTCCAAGAAAGCTGCATATTTACCATAATTTACTAATTTACTTACCACAAGTCCCTATCACCTTGATCTGGTAATGACAGTTTATAAAACAAAAAGGAGCCTCCTTGAATATTCTATTTCAGTTTGTTTTATTTTGCTTTGAATTTAGCTATTCCAGAAATTGCACTTGAAAAGAACTCCAAGAGTTCTACTAAACCTAGACTTAAGAAAAGGACCCCCAAACAATCTCTGAGTGATGAATTTAACTCAGATAAAAAGTTCTCAAATGAAAAAAAATTAAATGCTATTTCTCCTTTTTTTTTCCCTAGTGACATGCCAGAGTCAGGATATACTCTGACTAAAAGACGCAGAAGGAAATGCTATAAAGGATGTATGATTGTTATCAAGAAGGCTCTCCCCGCCCCCATTTAATTTCCTTGCCTACAGCTGAAATAGGTTGCTCTTCATCAGTTAGACTATTCTACGAGAGCACCTGAGATCCTGTAAGCAGCAAGAGAGGTTTCGTGTACATGGAAAAAATTTATTTCCTCCCCATCATGAATGCAAAATATTCATTATGTCTACAGGGACCATGATTACCGGGGTCTCAGTGCAGTATCACTCTATAGCAATGAAATTCGATACTGAAACCCAGAGTTTTTTGGTCAGATACTTCTTATGTATTTCCAACCACAGAAGATGGTTGCAGATATTGTTCATTCTATCAGGTGATAAAAGTGAAGTGAATAAAATATGACCAGTCCTATAACCACTCTCACACTTGGGAAAAAATGTAAATCCCTAATTTCTTTTTCTACCTGAACTCAAACAAAAAGCCAGTAATGAAGTTTACACTGAAACACAGAATGCAATCACTACTTACCTGTCTGTATGCAACAAGATATTAAACATCAAAAGCTTTAGGAAAGGTAAGAATTCCTCAGAAGGTTTTTACCTCAGTGTGTAGATCTAAAAATCATAGCTCATGGCTGGGTCATTTTGTAATTTTAAATCATGAGAGAAAGAAAAACTGTTTCATAACAAAAATGCATGAGGGAAGTGAACAGATGGATAAAACACCCCTACAAAAAGATCTGAAAGAATAGTCTAAATAAAGAAACATAGTCAATGAAAAACCTTTGGATGTACAGTGTCATCAGTTCCTTTATTAAAAAGAATAATGAAGACTAATACCAAAATTTTTACCTCCCTTAGTGTAGAAATAAGTTTTTAATGTGCAGAAAAACAATAAGCTGCATGGAAATAGCAATTCCATATAAAGAGTGCTAAGATGCAAGGTGTGGGCAGTGGGTGTGGGGGAAGACCACCAGTGATCTGTTTTGATTTTATTAAAGTACCTAATTTCTCATCAATGTCAGGTTGGTGTCTTTGCCTCACGAACAGGCTCAGTACATTGAAAAGGTCATGGAGTTTGCTCATGCCTTAGGGAAGCCATTTCACATCTGAAGGACATTTGTGAAGATTAGAGACAAACAAATGACACAGTATGTCTATTTCTAGTCAGTCAGAACATATCATAAGTAAGCAGCAAAATTTCATATGAAGACTGCTGAGCATTGGAAAGAGCAAAGAAGAACGTGTAAATAGAGATAAGCATCCAATTACCAAATTTCTAGCTTTCATCAATGTCTCATAGTGCAATGTCCCCAAAGTATTTCTTTTTCCCCAGCTCAAGAAGTGTCCCAGTTATCACAAAAAAAAGCACAACAGGGATAATTTTAAAATGTGGCCAATAGTGTCTGTGATTTTCTCTGTCCTCTGGAGGATTTTTCCTCATTCAACTTAATCCATCCCTCCTTGGTCCATCACAAGTGATCTGGGACCAGCCATTATTAGCACAAAATAGCTTAACACCATGGATAGAGCACCTTATTCACACCACAGTGTCCACCCTAAGGCCTGGACATCCACAGAAAACCAGACTCTAGACTTAGCAATATCAGACAACACTTGGCATCCAGAAATGCCAAACAGTAGCATACCACAAACAGTCTCAGAGAGTACATCCCAATCAGTAACATGACATTAGAAATGAGAGTGTCAGAAACTTTAGAAGTCTTGGTATTAATTCAAACAAGATGTCAACATCTTTAGCATTCACAGAATGCTTCCTTCAAACCTTATAAGAAATAAGTAAGTGAAAGGCAGTGAAAGAATTTTTATACCATTTATTTTTCTGTAAAGTATGCTTTAAAATATGGAAAAGCTGTCAGATGAATATGTTTCAGATTACAAACAGCTACTACAGAAAAAAAAGGTCTCCCTAACTCCACAAACAAGTATCTTCATGTATTTGGTTTTAATTCTCTCTCTGTTTTCTGAGATTTTTTAAAATAAGGAGAAACTTACTAATGTATAATTATATCCATTTCTATCTATCAACTATGCCACACACATTAAAGAAAGGTATTTAGTCTTCATGTGGTATAAAATTTTGCCTCTGCTTTGCAGACAGTTGTGCTTTAGCAGTAATGCTGTGACACATTCTATCCATTTGAATTCCATGCACTTGCATATGCACTTTTATCATATTCATTGTCCTCAGGCAGCAGAAAACCACCTCAAACTTTCACAAGTTAATCAAGTCTTTTGTGTAACTTCAAAGACATTTAACCTTACAAGCTTCTTTGGTTTTATGGGATAAATTCCAGGATCATTACATCTGAACACGTATCTAAAAACACCTGAAAAATAGGGTGCTAGATGCATTACAAAGTCCTATATTGAAATTTCTTATATTGTGCTGGGTGTGCAGCTGTCATGGTTTGGACACTGAACAAATGCCAGGCACCATGAGAGCTGCTCACTTGCTCTCTCCTACTACAGCTGGGCAGAGGAGAGAAAAAAAAAATTAACAAAGCAGTCATGAGTCGAGATAAGGGCTAGGAGAAAACACATCAAGGGCAAAACAGGCTCAGCTTAGAGTTACAAAGTGAATTTATTACTAACAGAATCAGAGGAGGATAATGAGAAATAAAATAAACTCTTAAAGACATCATTCTGCCCCCAAACCCCTCCCTCCTTCCCACCAACAGCGCAGGGAACAGGGTGTGGGGGATTTGGGTCAGTTCATCACTGAGGTCTTCTGCTTCTCAGGGAGAAGCTTTCTTCTGCTTCTCCTTCCCGTGCTTTTCCAGGGTGTCCCCCCCATGGGAGACAGTTCTCCACAAACTCCTCCAATGTGGTCCTATCTCATGGGCAGCAGTCCTCCCAAAACTGCTGCGGTGTGGATCACTCATCCATGGGGTGCAGTCCTCCAAGGACAGGCTGCTCCAGCTTGGAAGCAGAGGCCCCCTCTCTCCACTGGGACTCCCTCTGGAACACAGCCTCCTCCAGGCATCCACCCACACCAATGTGGGCACTCCTGCCACAGGCTGTGAATAGATCTCTGCATCCCCTGTGGACCCCATGGGCTGCAGTGGGACAGCCTGTTCCACCATGGTCTTCACCACAGCCTGCAGAGGAATCTCAGCTCTGGTGCCTGGAGCACCTCCTCCCCTTCCTTCTCCACTGATCTTGGTGTCTCCATGTTGTTTCTCTCACATGTTCTTACATACTCTTCCTCCTCTGGCTAGAAAGAATTGTGTGAACATTTGTTTTGATTTAAAAATGTTATCACAGAGGCATTACCACCATTTGTAATTGGCCCAGCCAATTACAATTTCTGAAGTGGCATGTCCATCTTCAGAACCATCAGGGATTGGCTCTGCTGGACATGGTGGAAGCTTCTAGAAGCTTCTCACAGAAGCCATCTTTATGGTCCCCCCGCAACCAAAAACTGGGTCAAGTAAAACCAATGCATAGTAGTTTAAATATACTATTAATATTATAGTATCTTATTGACACCATTATCTTGAAGGTTTTTCCTCCTGATCCTCTGAAAGATTAACTCCACCTTTTTCCAGGACAATGCCTTTGAAGCATGGAGGTAGTTATACTTTCCCCTGTAATTAGCATTCTAATTGCAACATATGCAATTTGAATGAGTTATGTGGCCTGATATCCTGTCTCCTGATAGCATCTGATGATCTTAAAGAGAAAAAAACCAGATACATCCTGAAAGAAATTAATGTAATTCTCTACCTGAGAATTTTTAAATAGATTGAAATGTATGCTTGAGTAATCACTTGAAACTCCTAGAAAAATACCAAATGTATCTTGAATACAGTTTTTTTTCAAATGGACCTAAAAGTTAGGCTTCTGATACCTGCCCTCCTCTTTCCTCCTTTGTAACTCTTCATTATATGAACAAGTAATAAAGAAACTGACAGCATTCATGTTCACTGTATAAGAGCAACCACGACTCCTCATTGTCTGAAAACAGCTATATACATTTTCCATTTATCTTTTAGGTGTGTTAAAATACCTATTTCTCAAGGAATGGAAGTCAATCAGATTGCGTAGAAAAATTTGTGACCTGAAGCAGCCCTTGTAGTTCAAGGATAAACATTAATATTTGAAGAACAGTTTGCCTTTTGTTTAAGAACGTGAACAACAGAAAAACCCCAGAAGCAGCAAAACTTACTAAGACAAATTTCCCCTATGAATAGTTGTATCAATTTTTAAGAAAACAGAATGTCCCTGAGCTTCATGAATACAGAGAATAATACTGACTTCGACTTCCACAGTACAGATGCTCTAATCTATATCTTTTGTGTTATTCTTGAAAAGACCTGAAATATCTTAGTTTTCTTCTGACATCCATTCCAGTGCTACTCATCCCACAGAACTTTGCAAGGGTAATGCAGACTTGATTTTCTACTAAATTGGTTGCTGTGTGATGTGCCACTAATTCATGACCAGGCTCCTTAGAGCCTGGAGCTCCATTTCTGAAATTAAAAAACTTTCACTGTCCATTTGCTTCACAGATCTGCCCTGTATTGTCTTTATTATCTATTCATAATCCATTAAGTTAAATTTACCAGTGCTACATTTTCAATCCCCTGCTTCTATGTTCTGATTTCTGTTCATTAACTTTTTTTAGTCCCTCTCAAGTCAGCATAACCAGTTCTAAATATTCCCCCTATGCATACTTCTTCCATGCTCTTCACATTTTAGTGATATCTAAAGTCCCCATATTAACAACCCATGACAAGGCATTTCTTTTGCAGCATTAGCTCTGTTGGAGTTCCATGCCTGTTGCAGAGATAACTTGCCAAAACAAATAAAGCAAACTATGTTCAGTACACCCATGTTGTTTGCCTGTAGTGACAGCATAAGTTCTCAGCTTTAAGCAGTTCTGAAAAAGAATGGATGCCAAAAATCAAACCTGTTCCTTCTCTGCAGCATTTTTGTAAAACAGAATCTAATTTCTTTATTCTGACCTCCATGGTTGTTTTCACAACCACAGTAACTGAAAACCCCCGGGTTTTCAGAACCAATTCCCTGACCCCCCACCTTCCCC
Source organism: Entomyzon cyanotis (assembly GCA_024500445.1). NCBI lineage: Eukaryota > Metazoa > Chordata > Aves > Passeriformes > Meliphagidae > Entomyzon > Entomyzon cyanotis. Next base: position 79,479,030 of record JAKEPQ010001005.1, on the reverse strand, counting down.
AAACCCTTACAACAGCCAGGGAACTGAAACACTGCCCTGATTTTTGGAATTGTCAGCAGGCTACAATTGAATGAGAAATTATAATTGTATAATTATTTTATAAATTAAGCTGCGCTACTTATCACAAGCACAACTTCAGAAACTGGCATGTAGCACAATTACTACTGAGATCAGAAAAGAAATCCTGTAGTTTTTATATTTGTTATTTCTATTTTCCATCTTCAAAAACAGTTGCATATCCTCTTACCCATCATTCTGTTGAATTTCTTTTTCATTGAAACTATTATCGACTACACGTTCTTCCTTGTTTCTCTTTCTTTTGTTCTCTCTCTCATCTTTAGTAGTTCTTAACGTAGGTTTCCTTAATCTATGTTAATGTATGTCAGCCTGAAACCACAGCATTCCCGTCAGTCACTCCCTTGACAAAGCCCAAGCATTCTATTTCTCGCCTTGCTTTTTCCTACTGGTTTTTTCCCAGACATGCATGGAAGTTACTGTCTCACTTAGTAGTAACATTAGAAAACTACTGTTTCTCACAGGCCATAAACACACCTCCTTCCAGAAGACAAGGCAATGAAAAAAGTGAGGAGGGTCTGCATTGTCCCTGTGGCTTAAAATTTAAAATGTAATACTCATAAACTAATTGTTCATTTCAATTCACAAAACTGATACACAATTGACAAGGTAAAGAGATTAGAAGAAAATGTTTTTTAAGTATCTACTAGTGTTCTTTTGCTGTTAAAGAAGGGTTGACGTTTGGTCATTTTGTGTTACTGTGTTCACCAGTATGTGCCAGTAAAGGTCTTCAGTGTCATTGTGTTATCTAAGTATGCGTTATCTAAGAATTATCTAAGTATATTCTATTCTAATAATTCTTATATATAATAATTCTTATTATCTAAGTATACTAAGTATACTTAGATAATACTAAGTATTATCTAAGTAGTGGAAAGTGCAGAGTCTTTCTTCCCCTTCATTCTTGTTAGCTTATTAAAATGTACAAACTGCAACGGAGAAAGCAATTTCAATTGTTTTTCATTACCATGATTTAAAGCATTTGATTCTGCAGTGTGCAGGATGAGGGAGTTTTTTTCTTATTTTTACAGACAGAAAAGAGTTTATAGCTTAAACCCCACAAATTAATAGAAAATCAAGACCATTTATTGTATATATTCAGCAGTTCAATAGCTCAATGATACCTCTGAGATATTTTAGAGTCTCTGCTCATTTCATTATATGGAAAATAAGGGATTTAACTATACTTTTAAGTGAGATGTGATTATATGATATCAATCTCACACCAGGTACTAAACAGAAAGACTACATAAGAGAAAAGTCCAGCTACATTTTTTGCAGGGCTTGGGGGAAAGAGGTTGTCTTGAAAAACACAACAAAAATTATTTCCTTGAATATTAATGTGAGGGATTGTATTGTACCAAGGAATGACAGCAGTTTAAGGAAACACAATTTTTACAATAATAATACAATTTTTAGCTCTCTGAATATTAATAGCCTTATTTTCAAGTCATTGTCACTGTCACATTATGTAACTGTGGAGGCAGACTCTACCACTTACATCAAATAGGCATATGTACTCTTCCCTGGAAAAGCAAATCCCAGGCATGTGTACTGACAGAGCTGGCAACAATGTGTGTTTAAAGACAGCAGGAAAGAGAAGGGGATGTCAATTTTTTCATCTGTACCATTTGAGTGGCACAAAATTCTTTGTGAACTTCCCTTTCACTGAAGAACCTTCTCAGACCTTTGAATGTGCCCTGGCACACATTTAAATTGCAATCTAGACGGCAGTTAGGCAACAGCATTAAATTACCAAGACAGAGAATAGATGTCACCAGTAGATCACTTCCTGTTATCCTTTCAGTGATAGCACTTGACATCAAATCAGGGCACAGCCACTTTGCTGGGGCTGCTCTACAGTGAGCTTTCTAGAGTGGTGCCAAATAATGCTGCAGAAGACATTAAGTCAAATAAACATATGACAGACATATTTCACATACTCTGGTCTACAGTATTTACAACTTATTAAACCAAGACAACGGGAAAATGCTTGTACACACATAAAGTGAAGAAAAAAAAAAGGAAAGGTAATTAAGCTTTTTGTTTGGGTTTTTGATTGTTTGAAGGGGCTTTTTCTGCTTGTTTTTGTTGCTGTTGCTCTTTTTGGTTTTTATAGTTTTTGTTTCAAAATATTCTAAAATGTGTGTTATTCTAAAGTTTCTATTCCTTATATTAACTAATGTGTATTTTTACTTCTACAGATTCAGCATAATTCATTATCCACAATTTCATAGCCTTTTACTGCCATGCATTTAATGAAGAGGGAAAAGCTTTCATAGGCCCCAGAAGAAATAAAATTTACAAATCATGTGGCCAGAAAATGCTGTTTGTCACTTAAATAAAGAATAGTCTTCAATATTTTGTGAAAGAGATATCTACATTGCTCAGAGCATCAAAATCATAAACCAGGTTATAATGGGCTGATTTACACTGATGATATTCAACTTCCAAAACTTTTGTTATCATTCAGGCTAAAATACTACAGAAAGACAGCAACTAGAAAACTAACAAAACAGGGAATACATGGCTCAGCTGACCTGAGCTTCCAGTCAAGAGAGGCATACCCTCTTTCTTACATTGGTAGGGTATCATTCAGTTTTACCACTTTATCACTTACAGCTCGTGCCAGAAATGTGATGTTTTAAGTACAGAAGAAAAGCCTGACCAATTAGTAAATACAGAATTACCAGAAGCATGAGAAGATGTCTACATGCTCTAAAACCGGCATGGGGAGACTCCTGTATGGTCTGAATTTCCTAGAGTAAACCTTGACCTGATTCTTACAGACAAAAAGGGGTAAATTCTTGGGGAGCTACAAAGGCTTACCAATTAGAACCCAGTGTAAAACTGGGAACTTGAGTTCATGGCATTCTGTCTTATCTGGTCACCATGGAAAATCTGAAATCTTAGTCAAACTAAAAAATATTTACTTATATCTTGACTCTTCAAATAAAACAAACAGGTAACCCTTTTTCTAGAAGCCAGTTCTCTTTCATTTTCTCCAATTATCATATAGAAAAGGAATTATGATGGAAATTATTTACAATTATCTGCATGCTGTAGAAAGGTTTCTGAACTAGTAGTTTCAGCATAAGTGAAGAGCAGTATCCAAACAGTTGTCTCTCTCATATGAATGATTTAAGAAAAATTATGGGCAGGGGTATTTGCTATCTACTCAAATTTACTTACATTTCTCCCTTTTTATGAAAAATGGTGAGACTCCTGCATGTTTGCTTGTAGGATTTCTTAGATAACTGTTTTCTAAGGAAAGTATGTCCAACTTGTAGGATTTCTTAGATAACTGTTTTCTAAGGAAAGTATGTCCAACACAGAGTCCAAATACATATTTGGCAACATGTTGTTGGTCAGTTATTTAATAACCGTAGTATCCAAAACCAAGTGTTGTGGTTATAGCATCCTGGATATCAGTCTTAATATGAACAGATGACAAAATCCCTCCTCAAAAGCTGAATATGCAAATGAATGTCAAAACATTAATATACCGCAGTATGTAATGATAAAAATATAAATGCAAGCTATCATGCCAGAGAAACAAAAATAATAATGTTCTGTGGAGACAGAGAAAGCAATCTGATGGTTCTGTCTAATGGCTGTTTGTATTAATAGTACAATTCCTTATCTTTTGTTTGAGCACCTGGAAATCAGGTTTTGTTCTCAGTGGTAAAAGAAAGATGAAAATGATGGTAGGTAACACTAGCACATGTGTGGTACTCATATCTTTCAAGTGACTGGGAGAAGAAGGGGAATTAAGCCATTTGGAGAGAGCTGGAGAAAACATGGTCATTCAAGTGGTGAAATTCAAGCGGCAATTATTGCTGCTCACCCTTTCTTTGCTCATACATAGAGGCCAGCATATAATGGTTGGTGTATGCAAGCAAAAATATCTCCAGTAAAGTTAGAGGAGAGGAATGTTGAGAAGTTTGTAGACAAATGACAATATTGGAAGAGGTTAGTTGTCAGATTTAATCTTAAATATAGCCTTGTTCACAGAAGCAAAGAGACAAGGAGAAAACAAATCAATCCTTATTTAAGTGGTAAAGCCTGAATAAAAGAAGAACTTAAAAAAAGGTGTCCTCAGCCCAAGAGGAAAGTGATGCAGAGCATCCAGTAAAAATGATATGACTAGCTGATATGCATTGGAGAGTATAACATTTTAGTCAAAACCAGCCTTACTTCTAGTTTTCCTTTTCTCTGGAATTTAAAAGATACTTAAAGAAACACATGGAAAATGTCAGGAGTTTGTGTTTAGGTGTTTTTTTTGGTTGCTTGGTTGGTTGGGTTTTTTTGTACAAAGTCTTATCTTGTTAGAACAAGTTCAAACATGTCCTTCTAATAATTTTGCTACTGTACAACTTCCTAGAACTCTAATACCATTTTCCTGAAGAAACAAAAAGACATCCAGAAATTCCCATTCATCGCAGTGAATAGAGTATAGAACATACAGACACAGTAATAAAAGATGTATTGGTACAATACACCATATAATAAATCCATATTAATTAGAACTGAAGTGTATTTACACTGTTCAATCAATTACCTCATAATTAAAATTGCTCATTTAACTAGAAGCAAGAATTAAATGCCTGAATTGCTCAATTATGAAACAGAAAGGAAAAGACTAATACATTCATTACTTACAAGCAATCCAAGACAATAAATTTTATCTGCAGGGCTCTTAAGATGTACGTGCACACATGTAACTGATGCAATTAAAATACTCAGATTAATTATTTATGTCTAAGCTTGTAGCCATTCTTCTACCCACATCCATACTTAGGCTGCATTTCTGCAGAGGGAATGTGATAGTTTAGCTGCTGTCACTTTTTTTCGTGTAATTACTTAGCTTTTTCAGGTAAGTGCTTCAGTGTCACAGACATTTATATAGACTTCCATTTAAATACAGGGACAGAAATAATTTACATAACAAGCTCAAAATCTGGTTCAGACCCTATGGGCTTTTGAGACGCGAGGAAGTGGAGACATCTCAAACAATGAGATGACCACTCTCAGGAATCTTCATTCAAATCTAAGTTTAACATTGATTGGAAGTGGAAAGGACCCCACCTTGTTTCTGAACCATTAAAACACATACTAATGGTACAGTGCATGCGAATGCATCGGTAGTTTAAGGTAAGTTAAGGTGAGTGTGAGCTCACTGTCTAGTGGGGCAAACCACCCAGTAAAAAAAAATAGGGAAGAAGTTGAGGGGTTGATAGAGTAACCACAAAGGCAACCAGCTAAACATACTGACAAAGAAGGACATCTCCTCAGTCATGAGCCTGGAGTCATGCCTGATAAGCTCAGCCAAAACTTCCTTTGAAGGGGAGTTGTTGGCACAACAAAGACACCTTAATGAGTGCAGGGTAAAAAAAGTCAGCAACAACTATTCCAGTAACAGTAGTCCTATGCCTACATATGTGTCTATGCCAAAAGTAATTCCCTCCTACTAAAAGTGGCCTTCTCTGAAAGATCTTCCATGCACAAAATCTTCTTGACAGACTAGACCCTTGCTAGGGACACCTGGCTGAGTTTGTATTCTTTAACACCAATCATCTTTTAAGTGGGACTTCTCCATCATCAATTTGTCCCTCTCCTGGGAATGATTTGGTGAATGTTGTACTAGTAATCTTTTACATAATATATTTATTGGTACTCTCACAGATAGAGGTTCATAAGTATATACTTACTTCACTAGTTGGGTGTGGCTAGCACAGGTCTTTCCCATGAGAATTTTTTCCTGTGTTTTATAAACAAAGATAAAGTTTGGATGTTATTAAAAACAGTGTCTCAAGATTTGGACAGTTCAGGCCTGGCCAATCAGGCCTAGGGGGAGGTTTCTGACTGACCAATCTGAGTGACCTCTGAAAAATCTATATAAGTTGGAATTAAATAATAAAAGCTCTCTTTTTTATGCCACGCTGAGAATCCAGGTCTTTTTCTCTGCTAGCGGCTCAACAGCGACAGTTGGGATTATGAATTTGCAATATACATATATATATTTGTTTTATTCTTGTAATATATACTTGCTTTCTTAGTGGTAACTTTCTAGTGACTTGTAATATACATTTACTAGTGTTAGTGGTGTATGTAAATGTGGTAGTGTTTTTACTAATAGTAAAAGAATTATTGTATAGAAATTTATAATAAAGAAATTCTCAGCAACCCAGGCTTCTGTGATTTTCTGTACTAAAGAATCCTGAGAAACCCATGGTCAAAATCTGTTCCCACGGGCAAAATCTGTACCCACAGATGGGGTAACCCTCATGGGTCATGTCTGTGACCGCCACAGGTTCTTAAAGCCTTCTGTGCCTCAGTTTTCAATGGTAAGACTGTCCTCAAGCATTGAAACATTACCCACAGCAAAGGAAGAATTAGGCACTACTTAATCCACTTGTACATACAATAGTACATGGGACCAGACGGGGAGGTACCTGAGGGCTCTGAAGGATGCTGGCTACTGTCTAAACCCTTTGAAAGGTCATGGGAATTGGGGAAGCTCCTGATGACTGCAAAAGGGCAGAGCTCACACCCATTTTCAGGAAGGGCAAGGCAAGAAGTGGAATTCAAGGAACTTTGGGCCAGTCAGCCTCATCTCAGTCCCTGGAAAAGTAATGAAGGAAACCTTGTTAGAAACAAATAAACAAACCAACAAACAAACAAAAAAGTGATAGACATAGCACAGGTTTAATAAAAGAAAATCATGCTTGACCAACCTCCTTGCTTTCTGCATGAAGGCAACTTATTTTTGGATAAGGGAAGGAATGCATATGTTGTACACCTTGACTTAGCAAGGATTGATTCTTCTGTAGGGTCTATCTCCAAATTGGTGTAATATTCCCTTATGCCATGTCTCTTACTCCTGAGCTTATGACAAGTCATCATAAAGTTGCTAAAAATGGGGCAAACAACAGAAGAATTTTTCATTTTTCCTCTGCCAACTAAAGTTGGTACTTCCCTCAGTACTTCTCCAAACGGGTCATCTGGGCTAATAACAGTACGAAAGCATTTCATAGCAGATAAATAACAAGCACTAGTCTGAGTTGCCTTCCCTCAAAGTAGCTCTAAAAAGAAAACCCTTAAGCTCACTTCAGCCAAGATTTTAAGATCTGTTCACACATCCACTCATCACAGCTGCAATGAGTTCCACACTTTTAAGCACTCCCTCAAGCTGCAGTCTGAGTGGAGCACCAAATTTGGCTAAACCTACTGCAGCGTAATAAAGATCTTGTAGTCAATTTGAGCTTTGTGCACCCCAACCACCGTTTCCTACTTATATGCTAGAACTGTTCCCATTCCCTGTGATTATCAGTTCATGATCCAGTGTATTTTCTTACCTATCTTCTCATATTTTCTTCAACAAAGCCTTTTCTTTTTTTTTCAGATAGCTGTAACTTTGATTGTATTTTGCTTTTGCAGTGGTGCAAGACCTAGGATAAGGACAATAAAACCCTAAGGAGGCAATAGCAGAGTCTATTTATGCTATTTATGCTATATTTGTATGCCACAAATGAGCCTTCCTTCTCAAGTGCACGCTAAAAGCATGTCCCTTTGAATGCCATATATTTTTGGCCCTGTAAATTACACTCTAAACCTTTTGTTGCCTTATTGCAAGTTAATGACATCTATCAATTCCAAATGTATGCAAGGAAATAATTGCTTTAGTGAGGAAGAGCTTTGTGCTCAGCTTTCTTTTCTCTAGGCTATCCCTAATACTTAAGGGCTACTCTTGGTAAGGAAACCAGAGGCACCTACCAAAAAAATCAGGCTGACTGCTTCTACTAAGACTTAGTTCTCTGTCACATTGCTCCTTGAGAGGAAAACTGCTTCAGCATTCCTTTTTTTTCTAAACAATCAGGCTAGTTCACCAAGCCAGTTTGGTTGGTTCTTTACTTTTTCAGACTTTCAACTTGAAGGCTTTGAAATCTTCGAAAATCATTAGGTGGTCAATCTCTAGAATAGTATGTGAACATTCCCAAAAGGCTGCTTTAATCTGGCTGTAATCCTGGATTGCCACTAGATCAGATTCCTGGCAAGAATACTTGTCAAAAAAGCAATCAACATGCTGACTCACTGCTCAGTGATCATTGGGACCAGCTTTGAAATCAATAATATCATTGTAGGTCCAGATTTGGGGCTCATTTTTCTACAACTCCTTGCCATGGTTGTCTGGCCTGAGGCCCTAGTAAATGAACTTATTATTTTGGGGTGAACCTGAAATGGAATAAAGTACTCCTGTATCAGACAGTGCACTTAGACTAGATCTTCAATTTCCAGTATCTGTACATTCTGCTCTGAGGTAGCTACTGCCACAGAGAAATATCCATTTTTGATATCTGGTCTGGGCCCTAAAAAGCAACACTGTGCCTAAATTCTGCAGGCTCTGTAATATGTATACTGCTCTCTGACTGAGGACATATAAATACTGAATACTAACTTTATTGCCAAAATCCAGATTTGTAACTGGCTGTTATTTCTTTTCCATCAAAGCATTATTTGCAGAGCTCTGGATCAGCGGTAGCAAGGAAGCCACAGAATTGCTTCTCGTTAAGACTACTTTCCCCAAGGGAGGATAAATAATGAGACAGAACATGCAGGGGAAACATTTTCCTCCTCCCCACCACCCAGCCAAAATACTAGTGCTTAAGGTAAAACTGCATAAAACTGTAGCAAACTGAAAGCCCTGCTTTGGCCCAGCATAGGTTTTCTATTCATTATCAAAATTTTTTATCAATGCTGTCTGAATTTTCATTCCCTACATAAGGAATTTTCACTCCCTAAATATATTCCTCATGTATATTTTACAGGTTTTTAAGTTTTATATATAGATGGGGGTTTTGCTGGGTTTTTTTTGTTTTGTTTGTTTGTTTGTTTTTGGTTGGGTTTTTTGTGGTTGGTTGGTTGGTTGGTTGGTTGGTTTTGGTATTTTGTTAGGTTTTTCTTCCCTTCCTGGACAAGGAAAATTTTTTTACAGGCTTATTACAACGTGCATCTCATGACTCCAAGTTTTGGGTTCTTAATCCTATGCTAGTGTTAGAGGCAGCATTTCAAAGAATTTACTGCTGGTGAAAATTTTTCATTGTTTATTAATTTAGTGTTCCAGCTGAAATCATACTACATTGTTCCACTGCAAGTTATATTTTCAGTTGTGAATAAAAAGAAAATATTTTTGTAGATACTTCTGTCCCTTTATCACACAAGACATTTCTATTTCAGAGCATTATTTCTTCAATTTATCTTCAGAATATCTATTTTCAATATAAAAAGGAGTTCCGCCATGGAGAAACATAACATTTCCACCTCATCAGCCATATCCTTGAAAGAAATTATTTTTGATTATCATCATGTCAACTATTTATATTTTGATATAATTTTCATCTTTGTGATGTTAATTTGGTGAAAATATACTATTTGTCTATGATTAAAAATACACATTTAAGTAGTAATATGATTAAAGCATAACTGTTTATTTGATTTAATTACATGGAAAATAATTGAAAGTACCAGATTAAATATCAGCTCATTATCTGAACAATGTGTTTTTCCTAAGCTATGGGAAGTTATGAGAAACTTCCTCACAGGAATAATGATATTTGTGGTTTTACTGTAAAAAATAGAAATCATTCATTTTGCTCAGCTACACTCATTTCAGATGCATTTTAGACTTAACCTATTCATCACCTTGGAAAGTGCTAATCAGTTGGTGGAGATACATAAAAAATCTCTTCAGGGAAAGCCATGGGCACAGTTGTGATGCCACCTATCTTTTGAACATTCCAACATAAAAATTACTTTGAAAAATTTTAGATGTTTACTCAATAATGTTATCTATCACTTTCCATGGTGTGAATGATGAGATTCCTACTTTAGGAAGGAAGTTCCCCAAAGATTTCCCATTCTCTTGAGACTACAATATTGACTTAATTTCAGGAAGCTAGTGGGTTAATTTCTGACAAAGACTTTCTCTAAAATGTTACCTCAATCAGCAAGGCAATATGTGCCTCAGTTCCTTAACTGTTATACTCTTTCTTCTACTGAAACAACAAATGCTTACTGTGTGAATGTGCAGCTTCTTGAAGAGTGAATTGCCAAACTCTGTTACACTCCTTGCTTTCTCATCAAGGAGGAGTCACCCTGTGTTTCCTTTTCAAAACGCCTTTGCCTTCTAGCACCTCCCAAGTAGATGTTTGGTGACTGTCAAGTGCTACCACAGTACAAATAGTAAAGAATAAAAGAAAAATTACTAAAACAGTCCAATTTAGCCTTTGTGCCTTACAATATTATGTTTCATGAACAACAGATGTAAAATCATTGTAGCTCCAGTTCTGCAATTGTTTCAATCAATCATCTGAAATGTCTCAAGACTAATGTTATGTATCTTCCAAACCCCTTCTCTATCTCAGCACAGAGTTATTATTACTTTAATAATTCTCTATTTCCTAGGTTACCTCAACATAGCTAGTTTCTGAAAGATGCGAGTGAATTGCTGGTATACAGAGACAAAGCAGAAGCCAGTAATAGCATTTTATTGGATTAGTAAAGGAGTTTCCCTGGGATAATTTCTGGGATTGAGGCCCCCTCCAGACATCAGAGTGAAAACATGACAGACATGACACTCTTGAAGAAAGTCACAAAAGCAAGTAGGTAATTACATCTGCATGCAGGAGGTAGGGTACATGAAACTAGGCAGGCCCCATGAAGTTGCAAACAGCTGGGAGTTTTTTGCACAGAATAGAATAGCAATGCTTGAATGCACAGATTCTTCTGTATGAAAAAAAATGAAGCTCCTAAGAGATTAAGCAGATTCTTTGGGGATTTTCTGGAAATACGTATCTGCCTGAAAAATGTGCAAATGCCTTTAAGGCTCTCACCACAAAAAATACAGCACGGGCCTACATTCAAGAGCAGAATTTCTCTCCCACCTCCACAACAGTTTCCAGATTTTAGTTTCTGAATTTGTCCTCTCTGTACACACACAAACACACACACACACACATTTATAATTACTTTTATTTTACCACTACTAAAATAGAACTAAGATTCCTTGAATTTAGCTGTGAAAACATCAGAAATTGTTTCTCATTCTTTCTCATAAAAATCTGACAGATTTTGATGAATTTTCTGCTGACATGCTGCTCTTTTCTCCACAGCTGCCCATATTCAGTGAAACAATCATAAGCCTTCCCAGGAACAAGAAAGTGGGGCCATTTTCCCTGTGAGTTTGTTTTTCATTTACCTAAATAAGCAATGTATCCCTTGATTGTACTGCTACAGTTTATTTAGATTCATCCATCAGTATATGTAGTAATGCATTTAGTAAACTGTACAATACAAAATGCCTTTCCCAAAGAGAAATGTTATATACCTCCAGTCACCTAAATGCTAAGGTATGCTAAATTTTAAGAAAAGCAACAAGGAAGTTGAAGAAAATCAATGCTCAAGCGAAATAAAGATGAGCTCCTCCATCAAAGTTAAACCATCGCTCAAAGATTTTTAGGGTAAATAATTTCCTTTTTGTTGTGAAGGTACCAAAGTTCTCTGAATTGTTTCACATTAACTAAACCAACTAAGTGTTTAACTAGTGGATGGTATATAGATAGGAGGGAACTGAAACATTGTACAAGCAGACCAATGATCAAACTTTCATTCTTGGTTCTCTTTCCAGTTTATACATCTGGGTAAATTTTCAGTCCTTGGCTCTGGATTGTTGCAGCCAATCATACCCTGGGCTTTGCAAAAAGAAGCATGACCAGCAGTGTGAAGGAGGTGATTCTCCCTCTCTTCTTTCTCATGAGGCCCCATTTTGAGTATCCAGCTCTGGCATCCTCAGCATGAGGACCAGGACATACTGGAGCAAGTCCAGAATAAGGTAATGAAGGTGATTGGAGGGCTGGATGGTCTCTCCCCAGAGAGACCAGGGGTTGCCTTTAAATACTTAAAGGGGACTTACAAGAATGATGGAGAGAGACCTTTTACCATGACAAGGTAAAGGACAAAGGGCAGTGGTTTTAAACAGAAAGAGATTTAGACTGGATATAAGAAGAAATTCTTTACTATGAGGGTGTTGAGGCACTGGGACAGGTTGTCCAGAGAAACAGTGGATGCCGTATCATTAGAAGTGTTCCAAGATCAGGTTGGACAAGGCTTTGAGAAGTCTGATCCTGTCAAAGTTGTCCCTGTCTATATCAGATAGGTTGGACCAAGGTGATCTTTAAAGATCCTTTCAAACCCAAAACATTCTGTGAGTCTCTAACCTTATATGTAAATTTGTATGTGGTGCTCTCTGTGTGCACCTACTGCCAATACACACTCAACCCTGCAAGTGATAGCACTCGGGGGCATGTAGTTGTGGTAACACTGCCTCTCTCAGGCTGCCAGATTTGGCCCAATTCCCTTAAGAGTTTGGTAATTTAGAAATTACACCAAAATTTATTGCTCATATTCTTATGAAGATCATCTTCACTACCTTCAGCAGAGGGACTGAAGTGTAGCAAATATATAGTGAGAAGTCATCCAAGATATTATGGCAGCCATTATTCACCATTAATATGCAGGATCACTGTATTGCTTTGAAATGGAATAAATCAAACAAAGTGAACAATATCGCTGATCTGTTTTTAAATAGCCAGAGTGCTTTGTCAACATTTTTACGGTACTAATTAACATCCAGAGTACTGAATTATATTGAAATAAGCAACTGGGTAAGGCCCTTAAATAGCTCTTAACAGGATCCAATCAAAGAACACCCCAGAGCTGTGGTCTGTCAGGCCAGATTTTTTACAGAGTACTGTTGCCTCTTCCTTTTGTGTTCCAGTGTGCTGTTTTCTTGTTTGCTTCTTGTGGGTTTTTTTTTTCCCATAGAAATGAACACGTTGAAAAAGTTTTCCTTTGTAAGAATTGTCTAAAAGTATTAAACAACTTCTCGCTCCTTTTTTTTTTTTAAATAGTGAGTTCTCTGTTTTCATTATTCCATTGTCTGCAAACAGTATATAAAATGTAATGCTATACTTGGCTTCATTGCTAACACAAATACTGTTCATCTTCAATAGCCAAGACTAGTGTCACAGAGCACCTGCTGGCAGACAAGAGTAGTAAACAAGAGAGGAAAGAAATACTGTATGTAAAATTATTCCAGAATGGCCTTGTCTAACCAAAAGTTGAAAGGTCCAGCTTGGACAAATGAGAAGCTATATGGAAAAATTTACCTTGATGATTCTTACTGCTTAAATCTGCACAGTACCAACCAATGCAATTTAGCACCCTCAGCACCACTGCTGTGCACTTTTCAGGACTGGAACCTAAATAAATAGTAAGGTGTGAACTCACTCTGTGATAATCTGTTGCTTTCACAAGTACTGCATTGAATATGAACAACCAAAGTAAGTAAAAGAGAAAGCTATCTCCTTTATCCCTTGTTACTCAATGTGCTGTAACCATTCTTGTACTCCAGTGTAGGCATTCATTTTATAATGAGTGAATGAAAAAGAACAGTGTTTTTTCTGCATTAGATCTCAAGCCCAGAGATTTTCACAGACTCACTGAATGGTTGGATTCATTGGATTCATCCATGACCACTGGAGGTCATCTGGTCCAACCTCCCTGCTCAAGCAGGTCCTCAAGAGCACATTACTCACAATTGTGTTCAGACAGCTGGTGGATATTTCCAGAGAAGGAGATTCCACAATCTCTCTGGGCAATGTATTCTAGTGCACAATCACCCTGACAGTAAAGAAGTTCTTCTTCATGTTCATGGGGAGCTTCCAGCTAAACAGTCCCAGCTCCCTCAGCCTTTTCTCATGAGTGAGGTGCTCCAGTTCCCTCATCGCCTTTGACTTCTGCTGGACCCATCCAGGAATTCCATGTCTCTCTTGTACTGAGGAGCCCAGAACTGGATACAGTGCTCCAGCTAAATCCTAATCAGGGCCTTTTTATGCAGAAAACAGAGAGCTTTTTTGTGCAGAAAGCTCTTAAAATCTATTTAAGCAATTAGAAATATTTCAGAAAGTAATTCTTCAGCAGCTAAAGGCTTTCTGTGATCAAAAATCCATTATGCTTTTACCCAGATATTTTCACTGTTAAAGGTCTTAAAAAATGGTGAGTATATCAGCAATGTCTCAGAAACATCAAGGAAGAAACCTGAATATGAAACTGTATTTTAAAATTGTGTCTTATATTTTCAGTAATATAAGCCTGCTACATTCAAAACCATACTTCTTTTTTCCCTCCCCTTCCACCCCAACCTGAAATAATGAGGCTTATTTCAATGACATTTTAAAAAATAATATATTTTAGATCTTTTTTTGTTAGGCTGTGTGGTTTATAAGACTTAGCCTTCTCATTTTCAAGCATTCTCTTTACAACTATGAAATCTAAGTGTTCACGTTTTTCATAATGGTAGCTAAGATTGCTCAGCAATCTCATATCTTCAGGAGTTGAGGCTTTAAGAAAAAAACATCCAATGCTACAAAATTCATGTTAAAGTCAGAAGAGTTGGCAACACTATGTTATAGTTGCTCTCTAGCAGTAAAATCATGTTGAAAAATAGGTTTATTTATAACGGATGAAAACCATGAGTACTTACAGAAAAAGAATTAAGTTTATGGCAACAAAAACAATCAAATACCCATTCTGTGACTTTTCTAATCAGAGGGATTCTGCCTCTCAGTTGCTATATATGCAGCAACCTGACAGCAATTAAGCTTATATCCTACATTACTGAAGGCAAATGCATTTTGATTTTCCCCAGATTGTCACATCTCATTCTAGTTGTGTTTGTGGTAGCCAGAATTAATGGCTTATGTGAAATCAGTGATATACTGAGATGAGAAATGATCTTAGCTGACTTAGTTTTGAATTCAAATGGGACAGTTCTTACTTTCTTACAGATATAGCACACTTTGTCACTCTTAATGACTTCTTGCTTTAAACCAGCTAGTCTAAGTCCTCTCTGGAAAGTAAGATTTACTGCATCTTAAAAAAAGAAGCTCCAGACATCATGAAGTGCCTTATCAAAATATATTATACCAATGCACTCTGGAATATGCAATTATAAACAGTCCAATGAACAATAACCAGCTCTCATTGACATACTCTATCAGTGATCATAAAAGGCCTTTATCTCTAATGTGCTTTGAGATTACGGGGAGGCTGATACAGGTACAATCTTTTTTCAAAGAACTGAGTATTTCAAAGTATAAGAATATCCTTTATACCAACTTTCTGATGCTAAGCTTTAACAGAACAAAGACTGCTTGAGAACAACTCTCAGCGGCATCAGGTTTTTAAGCAAGCTATGGTGTTAAACATGAGAAAGTGAAAAGCAACTTTATTTTTTTGCCTGCAGATAAGCTCAATCTTCAAGCTATCAAAGCGCCTCAACTTTCAGCAACTTCAAATTTAAAACATGCTTTATTTTTTAAAAAAGTTATATTTTTAAAAGTAAAATGTGTGGACAAAACCCCACTGAAGTACAACACATCAGACTGAAAGAAGCTAACCAAACCTAAAATATGGTGCAGGAAATAAGTGGCGAGGTTTTTCTCCCAAGTTTTTGCACTTGCAAAGTCTTAAATAGAACAGGATCACAACCCATCTGATCATGAGATTTGGTTTTGTTTGTTCTTTATCTCTGCTGGCTATTTCTTCTTCATGTTGGAAAGAGAGAAATTTGAGTATTTGCCAAAGATGTTCAAAATCTGCTTGGGATCTGGCAGTCTGGTATATTGAAACTCCAGACAAGTCCCCTCAACCTCTACAGAGTGAATGCAACATCTATACAGAAAGCATTTTCCTAATATGGACCGACTGTTTGCAAACAGAGAGGGACTTGTGGGTGGCTGGAGGCCAGCATCATGAAATGACAGTTTCCAATTCTTAGAGAAGTAAGCAGGGGAATAAGGAGAACTGCTAATGTAGACTTCTGGAGGGCAGACTTTGGCCTGTTTAGGGCTTTGGCTGAGACAGTCCCTTAGGAGTCAGTCTTGAAGGGGAAAAGGAGTCCAGAAAGACTGGAAATTCTTCTAGAAAGAATTCCTAAAGGTGTAGAAGCAGACAATCCCCATGTATTGAAAGACGAGATGATGGAGAAGAAGACCAGCTGAAAGCTTTGTCTGAAACTCAAGAAAAAAAGAAGAGTTTATGACCACTGGAAGAAGGGGAAAACCACTCAGGAGGACTACAAAGATGTAATGCGATTCTTCAGGGAGAAAATCAGAAGGGCCAAAGACCAACACGAACTTAATCTGGTTCCTATTGAAAAAGAAAATACAAAAACCCCAAAATAACCTCCAAAACCCAATAAAAACAGTTCCTTTAAACATATTTCCAAAAAAAAGTTGGTGAAGGAAAATCTCTCCTTTATTTATTACAGTGGGGAACAAAGGATGAGGAAAAGGCTTTCATTAAAGCCTTCCTTACTTCAGTCTTTATTAAGACCAGGTTTCCTCAGGGTGCCCAGTCCTGTGAGCCAGAAGACAGGGACAAGGAGGAGACTGAAGCCCCCATAAGCCAAGATGAAGTGCTCAGCAAGCTGTTACACCTCTTAGTCACACAAAAATCTCTAGTGGTTGATGGGATCCACCCAAGTGTACTGATGGAACTGTAAGAAGAGCTCACAAAGTCACTTTCACTGATTTACCTGGTTGACTGAGGAGGTCCCAGGTGACTGGTGGTCAGCAAACATGGTGCCCGTCTACAACAAGAAGGATCTCTGGAACTACAGGCCTGTCAGTCCAGACTAATTTCTGGGTAAGGTCACGGAACAGACCATCTTCAGTGCTATCATTGCAACACATACAGTGAAGCGTTGTCCCCTAAAAACAGCCAGACCCCCAAAGCCACAAAGGCAAACGGCTGCCCCAGGCGCGCGGGCTGAGCGGGGCGGCGCTGGATCCGGGTCTGGGGAGCACGCAGCACTGCGTGGAAATCAGGGGACAGAAACTTGGCGGGAACCACGGTGAGGCAAAGAAACGTACTGGACACAGTCTCTGGTCTTCCAGGGAGGTTTATTAGGGTCTTCAAGTGGGGTTCCAGGGGAGGAGAAGGGGGGAGGAAAGCAGGGAAGAGGCAGAAGGGCTGAAAGCCCAGACACTGTGACCCCAAGCTCACGCTGGCAGGGGTTTATAAGGGAAGGGAAGAGGGGAGGGAGTTAGCTCTAATGAGGCAACCCAGGAAGGTCTGAGGGAAGAAAGGCAGGGGTACACCAATAGACTTCTGATAAGGCAGGGCGCATAATTCAAAAAGAGCTAATAACATACAGAGAAGGAGAACAAAGGAAATCCTCATGGAGCTCTGCAGAGACACACTGCAACAATACAGGACAACCAGGTGATCAGGCCCAGTCAGCATGGGTTTCTGAGAGGCGGATCCTGAATGACCAACTTGATTTCCCTTCATATGACAGGGTAACCTACTTGGTGGATGAGGGAAACGCTGTGGATGTTGTCTACCTAGACTTTTGTAAAATCTTTGATGCCATTTCCCACAACATTCTCCTGAAGAAACTGGCTGCTTATGGCCTGGATATCTGCATTGTTCACTGGGTAAAACACTGGCTGGATGACTGGGCCCAAAGAATGGTGGTGAATGGAGTTAGTAAATCCAGCTTGTGCCCAGTCACAAGTGGTGTTCCCCAGGACACAGCACTGGGACAAGTTCTGTTTAATATTTTTATGAATGGTGTGGATGGGGGGATCCTTTGAGTGCTCCCTGCATCAGTTTGCAGATGACACTAAGTTGGATGCAAGTGTTGATCTGCTGGAAGGCTCCACAGAGGGAGCTGGATCATAGGGTCAAGGCCAACTGTGGGGTTCAACAAGATGAAGTGCTGGGTCCTGCATGTGGATCACACCAACCACATGCAATGCTATATGCTTGGGGAAGAGTGGCTGGAAATCTGCCTAGTGGAAAAGGAACTGGAGGTGCTGGTCATCAGTGGCTAAATATGAGCCAGCGTATAGCCAAGAAGGTCAAAGACATCCTGTCTTGTATCCTACAGTGTGGCCAGCAGGACCAGGGCAGTGATGTCCCTCTGTACTTGGCCCTGGTGAAACTGTGCTGCAAAGACTGCTCGGTTTTGGGCCACTCATTACAGGGAAGACATTGAGATACTGCAGCATGTCTGAAGAAGAGCAGTGGAGCCGGTGAAATGTCTGGAGCACAAATTAGAACCGAGGAGCAGCTGAAGGAGCTGGGATTGTTTAGCCTGGATGAAAAGAGGGTCAGGGGAGACCTCATTGCTCTCTACAACTGCCTGAAAGGGCATTATAGAGAGGTGAGCTTTGATCTTTTCTCCAAAATAGTGAGCATTAGGACAAAAGAAGCCAGTCTTCAGTTGTCTCAGGAGAGGATTAGATTAGATATTATGAAGACTTCACCAAGAGGGTTATCCATCACTGAAGCAGGCTGCCAGGTAAGCGGTTGAATTACCTGGAGATATTTAAAAGACATGTAGATGAGTCACTTAGGAACATGGTTTAGTGGTGTAATTGGCAGTGTTAGGTTAGAGGTTGGATTATATGGTCTTAAAGGTCTTGTCCTATCTAAATGATTCTATGATTTGTTCTAAAAAACTTACATGGCATATCCATTATGTGGGCACTGCAGAGACATTCTGAGTCTAATGCATTTGTAACCCATGTTCTTGCCATTCAGATTATTTGTAGGTGTAGAGTAGGTACTAACTTTCTGAGAAATCAATGATTCTTAAGTCAATACTGCAATTAAACTGAAATTCAAATAACATATAAACTACTAAAGTCCTGAAGTAATTTATCTGCTTCCTGAACTAACATAATGATAAACAGCCATACAAAATACTACAGATGGCTTTGGTCTTCCAACTGGGATAATACTAAAGTTAATTAAAGAATTATCTAAAAGAAAAGTTAATATGATAATGACATATATGTTCTTACAATTCAAAGTCCATTCAGATTAATCTAAAACAAATGTCACTACAGCTAATTTGTAACCAATTATCCTATTAACTGTGGAGGACTGGATCAATGCTATGAACCTAATGCTGGAAGATATCAAAAATTCAATGTATTGCTTCACGGCGCAAATTCCTGTATCAATCACAAGATACTGAGGCAAGGACTGATACTGAAGTTACTTGTTTTGAAGTACACAATGTAGGAATGATTCACTTAATTTTTATGAAACAATTGCATCAGAAAAGCTTTTTCTTTGTGGTAGATTAAAGTTTTGCAGCTCTTCCCTTCTATCCAACAACATTGTTCAGACAAGCCGTAATATTTTTTACAAATTTAATGAGGACACTATTTTTAGGGGATCCATTTCTGAATTCCTTGCTACTTTCTCCTTTTGGAGAAGAGAGAATCAGAGCTGGCATAAATTTTCAGGAGCTGTGGCACATTTAAAATGCATTACTCCAGGGACCAGCAGAAGGGATGGAGAGCTACAGTTCAGCTGTTCCTGGGGCACTTTAAGCTGCGAAACACAATTAGTCCTGCTGGGTGTTGCCCCAGAATTACATACTGCTCACTGTGACTGTTCAACACCTCCCTCAGCAGCAAATCTGGCTTTATGAGGCTGTGCTGGACAGAAGAATCAATGGGACCAAGGCCATTTTGCCACTTCTAGGACACTTATCAGGCTAAGATGCTGCCTACTTTAACTTGCCCAGAACAGTTACAGAGAGATCCAAATGGAAACCATAGTTTTTAAATTAGAAAAGTCTTAACAGATGGACTACAAACAATACATACAGAAGAGAATTTTAAAGCTTTTGTTTTAATCTCAGTGCTGAACAAAGACCTGCAGTCATCCCAAAATGGATTTCTCCTCTTCTGGTCAATGAAAATTTGGTTTAGTTTACCTTGGAAAATATGAATGGACTGCTCCTGAGCAAACTTATGATCTGTACTTATAATTTAAAATAAGCTTAAGTAGTAAAAAAATTCACAAATTCATAAAATAAGCTGGAAAACCTATTTATCTTTCATAAGAGGAAATTCCCAGTAAGTCTTTGTGCATGTGTGTCGGTGTTGCAGGAGCTCGGCTCGGCCTTCCGCCCACTCTGCTCCGGCTCCATCCCTCCGAGCTAGCACCAGTCGGACCCCGGAGGCACTGCCTGATTCCCCGTGGGGAAGAGGGAGAGCAAGCCACCCTGTGGCAGAGGGTCAGGCTCAGTGGTGGGGAGTTGAGTAGGCCTCCAGTCCCCCAGAGATAAAGAGTCACAGAGGGTGAGAGCTCCAAAGATGCTTTATTGAAGGGAGGACAGCAAGCAGGCACTCCGAAAGCTCTCTGGCAGTTTGTGTGCGCAAGTCACCAAGGGGTGGACGAAAGGTCCGGCTCTCAGCACTCACAAGGCACAAATGGCCATGAACAATGGCGACAAGGAGTTTTGTAAGGGGGTACGGGGTTTCCAGGGGTGGGTGAGCAGGGGCGGAGCCAATAGGCTCGGGTGCAGCGCTGACAGGCAAGCGAGGTAGCAAATCATACAGAACTGGGGGAGGGCTACAATTCAACCAATGAGGGAGCGAGGGAAACAGAACATTCTGGGTGGGGGTGGCAACTGGGGTGGTAACAGGGGCGGGGTAGCCAAACTTTTAACCAATAAACAAAAGGAAAACTTTCAGGGGGAGGAGTGTGGCAGGTTACACCTCGTCCTCGGAGTCCCAGGCTGAGGCAGCATCCCCTTCAGGGAGCTGCGCCATGTTGACCACTGGAGCCCTGGGCTCTGGGCCAGCAGGTTCGGGCTGGTGCACCTCCACATGTGTGTATATATCTATATCTATATCTATCTATATATCTATATCTATATCATCTATATCTATATCTATATCTATATCATCTATATCTATCTATCTATATATTTATATCTATTTCTCTCTCTCTCTCTCTACATATATATATCTGTATATATCTATATCTATATCTATCTGTATCTATCTTTATATGCTGGAAACCACCAGTAACTCTTTATATTCTTTTAGACAAAATGTTCAGCATACAGCTAGACAAGTCCATAATATACTGGATGAGCAATTGGCTGATGGGTTGGGCTAAAAGAGTTATAGCAAATAGGACTACATCAGGCTGGCAGCCAGTCACTAGTGGGCTTCTCCAAGGTTCAATTTTAGTGATTTAAATTTTTTAAAATTATCTTTATGTAGGAGTGGAATGCCTTTTTAGTAAGTTTGCCAATGATACTAAATCAGAAGGAGCTGTAGACTCCCTTGAGGTTGGACAGACCTTACAGAGAAATCCGAATAGACTAGAGAGCTGGGCAATCACCAATCATGCAAAATCTAACAAAAGCAAGTGCCAAATTCCCCACTGAAGATGGCATAACCTTGGTTCTTCATGAAAATGGGGGGACAAGAGACTGGAGAGCAGTAGTTGATGGCAAGTTGAATGTTAGTCAGCAGTGTCACCTGGCATCTAAGTGGGCCAACCCTGTCTTGGGCACATCAAACACAGCCTGGAAGAGGATTCTCCCACTCCACACTGGTGCAGTCTCAGCCACTAGCACCATGTGCAGTTTTGAGTGGCCCAGTGGAAGAAGGGCATCAATCTATTAGAGTGTGTAAAGAGAAGGGCAACCAAGATGGAGAAAGATTTCAAGGTCAAGACTTAAGAGGAGTGTCTGAGGTGCCTTGGCTTGTTCAGCTTAGGGAAGAGAAGGCTAAGGGGTGACCTCATCACAACCTACAACTTTTCTCAGTGTGGGACTGTGGAGGGGAAGGTGCTGATCTCCTCTCTCTGATGACCAGTGACAGGACAGAAGGAAATGGAATGAAACTGTATCAGGGTAAGTTCAGATTGGACCTTAGGAGAAGGTTCTTCAGTGAGAGTGGTCTGTCACTGGAACTGACTCCACAGAGAACTGGTCATGGCACCAAGCCTGTCAAAGTTCAAGTAGCATCTGGATGACTCTTAATTTGTTTGTAGTTTGTCCTGCAGGAGCAGGGAGTAGCACTGGATGATCCTTATGGTCCCTTCCAACTTGAGATAATATATGATCCTATTATTTAATGTATATTTATAAATATATCAATATTTATAGTCTGTAATTTACAGATAGATAGATAGATAGATAGATAATGTATATATACACACACACATATGTGAAGTTGCTTGTTATTGGAATCCAGTCATCAAAGAAGAAGCAAGAGTAGAACTCAGGCATGTCTGACTCACATGGCCCATTTCCGAGCACTTTAGAATAGTCTCTCTTGAATAATTCTGGTTAATTTCCTAATTTATTTTCTCCTTCCTAGTGATTTAATATTCTTTTACCCACTTAACCATCATCTTCTTGAGCCCAAGATGAAATTAGTTTTCTTCTGTGTGGTAATAAAACACTTAAAATATAATAAACCCCCTAAAATTAAAATTCTGAATTTCTCCTTCCTGCTTACATTGAATTTAAATATATTTCCCAATACTCATAAAAGCAAAAACATCTTCCATTTCTTTTACTTTACTTTGTTATCAAAAAAGAGCTATCAGTTCTGTCAAAACACACATACTATAATCAGCTGGTAGGTGTACAGCCCTTGTTTGCCATAACTGAGATTAAAGTACTAAAATTATTTGGTACTAGATATCTATCCTTGCTACTATTTCTCTCAGATTTCTCATATGAAACTTATCCTTACACCCAGTTTGAATACATTAAAAACTTAATTTTGCTTATCTTTTGGTATGGGAGTTTTAATTTCATAATATTATTTTCAAGTAAGCATCCTAACTTCACTCTTTTAAATGCTTATCAAAACTCATCCAAAGCCATGCAGATATTTAGTATTTAGAGAGTACATATGAAGAACCAATTAATTGTTGAACCAATGTGCCTTTTAAGATCAAAGCAAAGAAACAATTAGAACTGCGGAGAAGCCGATCACAGAGGCAAAAGGATACATGACAAGATCAGAAAGTAATTTCTAGAGGGATGATAACAAAATTGAAATAAAGTAATCACTCATCTATTATTGAGAAAGATAATTGAGAAATATATTGTCAAAATACTTTCCACAGAAGAAAAATTCCTTGATATCTCAGGTTTTAAAAAATCAAGCTTTTTTCTTTGCCAAATTTCAAAATAATGTTGATTCTAGGAGTCTTCTATATGAGTCTAACAAATCCTGACAAACACAACAATCCTGGACTTTTGAGAATTAGAAGTTGAACAATTCATAGTCTTCTTCTTCAAAAATGCAAATAGGAAAACCCAGAACTTATGCATAAATATGTGATTCGTAAAAGGTTTTAAGTGGGAAAACTGCTCTTGGGGAGCTAACATTCAAATCCCAGTTTTGACAGTAATTGTTCAGATTCCCTTGAGTCTTTGGGCCTGGAAAAGTCACAGCTGAGCTGTCAGCCAACCACTCTAGCTGGTAAAAGGGGATGAGCCTTTTCTTCAATTTTTTACATTATTAGAAATAAATCATAAACAGAAAAAAGTATTTTCAACTGGTATTTGTTCCCTAATTACTTGAATCATCAATTCAATTCTGATCACATTTGTAATTTTTTGCCATAAGAATTACTTGGGTTGAAAAGGAATATAAATAACATATAAAATACATGTGTGTATATTCTACATAAGTATACATATTATTAATATATATTTTACATATATATGAAACATAGGGAAAATGAAAAAACATAGGGAAAATGAAAAAACATAGGGAAAATGAAAAAACATAGGAAAAATGAAAAGAAAATGCAGACAGTGTCTAGTTTTTGCTGTGTTTAGTCTGACTTATGGATGTGCTCATTATTTTAAAAAACTTATGCATGTCAGGAAATTAAAACTTGCAGCAAAAAAGATAGCTTTACAAATTTATAAATAATAAAATAATAAAAGAAAAGAGAAAAAAAGAAAAATAAAATTAGGGAAGAAGAAGGATAGGAAAAAAAGGTGGAGGAGCTAGGAGATAAGGTGGTAGGATTAGCAGATAAATCCAAGTCAGAACAAATGGATATGGCAAATAGTACAGGAAAATATGTCATGTATGTATTAAAGTTATAATTTGAGTAGAATTAGTTTATTCTTAACTAATTTTATTGAGCTTTATTTATAACTCAATTGGTGAAAGAAAAATCCATTTAAATTGCTAAACTTCTTTTTCCTCACAAATATTGTATATCATGTTTCAGACTGAAAAATTAAAAACCACGTCATTTTATTGCCATATTTTCATTTTTTAAATTGTTTTCTAGCTGCAATGAAAATGCACATAATTTCATTTTTTCTTCTTTGCACAATTCTTCTGGTATGTATGGAAATATATTTTTCTTCCTAAGGGTCTAATTTCACATATTTATGCTGTGTCCTTCATAAAAAATGTATGCTTAGATTTTGCTGTATGGTGAGAAAAGAGGCAGCAGACTTCTTGCTTAAAGTAATACTTGAGCTAAATTCAGCAAAATCTGGTTGTGAAAAGCTGGCATGCTGGTAGAAGTCCTGCATTTGCTCTGCTGCAGTAATGGTAGCTTATTAGGCAACTCATCCAGTGTTCAGTCTAAATCCTTGGTGCTGCTGTTCTTAACAGAACATACAACCACTGGTGCATGTTGATGGGGCATCAGATTGAGAGGCCAGTGAGTATTTGTGACTATGATTTTCCAGTAATCCATTTGTTGCTGTAAAATACGAGAGGAGAGAAACATCTGTGGCTTTTCTATCTCACCTTTTCTTGCTGGAGAAGACTTGCCATCAGTTTCTCTAGCAAGTTCCAGTCTCTAAAGAGGTACCCCACAGTGTACATTGTTGATCTACACCTCAGCTTCTTCTTCAGGAGACAGGTGGCTGCAGGCGGCTCATGAGGATGCTTCTGTTGTATCTGAAGGAGCAGTCATACAAATCTGTCTCATACATGCAATTCTGTATAAAAACCACTGAATCTAATCAAGGCCACTTGAGAATCCATATATTATTTGACCTGGAATGATGACAAAATTAATTTCCATCAGAACTGAAATAGCAAAGTGTACCATGGCCTTATTTTGAAGACAAGTACCCCATTAATTGCAAACTATCCTGAGAGTGGGCATTAGAAGCAGTGACTGCTTACTAGTATTTGGCATTTCAATAAATTGTGAAGTTGACCCGATGGCAAAGAGCTTCTGAGATTTGGAAAAGGGCAAATAACCTAATTGCCTTTCCCACAGAAAAAATCTGTGAATAAATTAATACTTTTCTAACCTTTTGTAAAGAATGGCAATCATCTCAAAAGAAAAACAAGAAAATTCTCTGATGTACTTATTTGGAACAGACCAATTCATCCGTCTGTAGAGTTGTTCTAATGGCCCATTGATTTTAATGGCTCGTTCATTTTAGCAAGTACAGTGGAAGAGGAAACAGCTGAAGAGACATTTTCAAAGGTGTAGAAAACTCATTTATTTTTCTGTATTAGAAGGAACAGGTACATACTTTCATATTTCAAATCAGGCAACTTAGAGTTTTAGGACTATTACATATCTATCTCTAACAATGCAAATAAGAATTGCATACAGAAAATATTCTTGTTGATATAGAATGCAAGTACCCATTGATGCCTGATGGTTTTTTGTCCATTCTCTTTATACTCTTTTTATACCCTTTTTATACATTTTATACCCTTTCCATTCTCTGTACTTTTCACTCCGTGTATCTTAGCCCCACATGTTTAAAACCCTTGTACTCTAGCCTAGTTCAGAATTCTTTCAGGAAGACAAAACATCCCTACAATCTCAAGAACATGAGGCACCAACCTTGAACAGAGCCTCATCTCTGGAACATGTTTTTGTAAAATAAGTTGTAGCCTCAAACTGGGGGGGGAGATAATTAGAATAAGGGGGCAATTACTTCATTTGTTACGTTTCTTATTGGGGGATTTTAAATAAGTATGCTAATTGGTGAACTCCATGAAATTGTATACGTGTTGTACCCGGGAGCTTTTTCGTCGTAGTACCACCTTTGACGATGGTGCACCTGGGATCATATTAAACCAAAGTAATACCCTTTTCCCTATACTGCGGTGTCTGCGTCTTATTTTTACCAGCATTTTAGGCATCACTATATAATGGTAAGCTTTAGAGCCGTTGCTATGAAATAGTGTTAAATATTATCCATTTGATCAGTAATAATATAATCTGTCAAATATCATTAGTGGTATTCAGGATGTACAAGTGGTAAAATCTTCTCTATGCACACAAAGCAACTTACCTGTATTCAATACAAACATGCCTTTAAAATTTAGGAGTAGCAGGTGGTTAGTATCAAAGTACCATGGAATCACAGAATTGTTTGGAAAAGACCTTTAAGAACATATGCCTTCAAGGTAGCACCACCACCATGTTGACTTCTAAACCACTTCCTTAGGTGTCACATCCACATGGCTTTTGAGCACTTCGAGGGATGGTGACTCTACCACTTCCCTGGTCAGTGTGTTCCAATGTTTTACAATGCATTCCATGAAGAAATTTTTTCCTAATATCTACTCTAACCCACCCCATGAAATAAAATGCTAAAATGCACTGTTAGACAATCATGTTTGCTTTGGTAAAGACAGTTGCTCTTTTTTCCTCATGATCACAGAATCATGGAACAGTTTGGGTTGGAAGGGACATCTAAAGCTGAATTGTGCAAGTGAGTTACTGGAATAGAAACGTGGCTGATGGGAGACTGACTTGGGCTTGTGTCTGCAGGATTGTGTTGGTCATCTTGTCAGGCTCTCTTTCATCTTCCCTCCCCCTGTGTGGTCTGCTCACTTCCTCACACCATTTCTCAACTTGGCCACAGAGCTCCTCAACCAGCTCTTATCTCTTGTAGGCAAGATTCCAAATTCAACTCAACTTTTGAAGTTTATGTTGAGTTTTCATTTTTCCTCCATTTCTATTTCTCTGCACCATGCAGCCTGAAATAACTCAAAGCCTTTAAAGATTACTTAATAAAATATGGAGCATATCCTCTCATTCAGGTGTTCGTACCAAGGGAGGAGTAAGTTCTATGGTAACTAGACAAAGAAGTTACAAAGTAATAAAAAATTGGACATTTGGAACCTCATGTAGAGCACATAGTGATTTTATAGAAGTGAAAATCACATATTTTTCTGTATATCACACCTGATTTATGCTGCAATAGCTGCAAGAAAAAATTAATCTATATTGTGATTTATAAGCACACTACTGAAAATTATCAGGGCAATGGCTGGCTGTTCATTAATGGATGGGGACCTGAAGACCAAACATGAAAACATGAACAACAGGACACAGGTCTCACCTGCCAGGGCTCCATCCCACAGTCCTTGGGGTAAAACAAGCAAGGAAGGCCCAAGGGGAGCAGTCAGGGATGACCAAAATTCTGGTTGTCTGTGCAAGTTTCTGATAGGGCACAGCTGAGACCAGCACTTCTGCAGTCTCAGTGGGTCAGGGACTACAGCCCCAGGCTGAGAAATGCTGGAAGGGGATCTTTGGCCCCAGGAGAGGTTGATCAAGGCCAGGCACTGGTGCACTCAGGTTCCAACAAAAGCAACCCATGTCACATATGGTATTTTAGGCTGCAAGGCTGCAGGAAATTCGATTAGATGGTGGTAATGGGAACTTCTGAACCAAAACCTGTATCAAGAATACCCTTCCCAAATGCCTGCCAAAATATTCTCAGCTATAACTGAAGAAATACTGAAGCAATTTCAGTCTCCCTCTGGCAAATGGACACAACACATTGGTCTAGATCAAACTGTGCAATTTTCCAAACTAAATATAGCATCTAATAAAGATTCCCATTAATAATCCCAAATACTAATTAAAAACAATACAAAAAAGTCTAATACTACTTCATTAAATATTTATTAAATTTCTTTGCCTACTTAATTTTTTATCAGAACTTTCAGGGCCGTATGTGTTGGGTCAGGCAGACAATTTTGAATATATGAGCTGCAAGAGAACACACTCTTCCATCTTCGCTAATTACCATTGCTCCTTCTGGTCCCCAGCATTCCCCAGGAGCTGATGGCATGGTTAGGCCTTCATCACTCAACTTGGTCACCTTACATCTTACTTTTCCATGTGGGAAATAAACTTTTTTCTTGCCCTTCCTTGACAAGGGAAACCTTTTCCACTTATTAGGTAAGGAGCATAGTCTTTGAACCAACAGTATCCTTTAAATATTGTTTGAGAGTGTGCTAGATGGCATGGATCAAATCATGCTAGGAAAAGCAATAGAGCTTAAGCAACGCTGTTGTTTATATGACAGTGTTTCAGAGCATGCCCTGGCCTTTTTCAGTTGATTAGTGTAAACTCTGGGTACACAGAAAGCATTCAGTTTTCCATGAGTCCTGCTCTTTCACTTTGCTCACTGCTTCCACCACAATCAAGGATTCCCAACTCTGTAGATGTGTGGCAAGTTTCTTCCCTGTCTCCTGAAGCTCCTTTCAACCACACGTAGTCACATGGTCTCAGCTAGCATATTCACTTCTCTTTTCATAGAGTGCTCTTGCTTGATGAGAGCCTAAAGTAGTCAGGCTTTTTCCCAGGTGCCCAAAACCACACATTTCACAGCTGGGGAAAGAAACATGAAACGACATATATATTTTTACCTCTCATCCTGACATATTTAACATGATGTGGGTGGGAGGGAAAGTGTTAAAGAAGTAGCTATTCATTTTAATGTTTTTTGCTTTATGGCTTCACACACAGACTCAGACACTTCTATTATCCTAAGAATTTTTATTTCCAAGGCACTCACCAGCCAGTGAAACATTTTCAAAGACTGCATCAGCTTGTGAATCAAGCAGCAGCTATGTTATTCCCACAGAGGGTAATGAGTGAATTCATATCAAAAATACCAAAATGATGGAATTGAGGGTAGCACTCAGCAGCTACTATTAATGCTGTTACAAAGCACTAGAGGTAGCATGAAAGTTTGTGTTTTAATACTAAAAACATCTGTCACACTGGAGCATGGGGATTCCTGCTCCTTGTACAAAAGGATACTTTTGTGTGCAGCTTGTCAAAATCTAAATTTTGTGTGTTTTCTTTGGGTTTCTGTGGGGGGTTTTTTGGAAGTTTTTTTGATTGTTATTAATGTGTTTTCTGCAGTGTTTAATATATTTTCTTCAATTATTCTCTTCATCTGAACAAAATAAATACAAGAAGGCCTTCTTCAAAGGCTCTTCCATGAATTTCATCACTACTTGTAGGAATTGCTGTAAGCCTTACATGTTCTCCATCTTATTTCATCAATCATGTTGGTTGTTGTCCTGGGTTGCAATATAGATGTATTTAAGTATTCTATTACCACCAGCTGTGGGCCGTTAGCTGCTATCACCTGCTAATGACCCACTCCGGATGACAGGCAATGGGCCATCAGGGACCCACCGTGTGACTCATGGACTTATCTCATCCCATTGTGGGATGCTCTGCCCAGGAGGGAGGAGCCAGGTGTTCCCACCTGGATATAACCTGGCCTTGGAACTGCCTGAGCTAGCCCTGTCTACTGGGTTCCCAGAGGACAAGAGCTACCACTGGATCTTCAGCGGGAGACTAGACCTTCACAGGATCACTGCTTCAACTTCAGTTGAACTGCTACTACCACCCTAACAGGGTGTTGGGTTGTATCTGACTTTGTCAGTGCTTTCCCTTGTATTATTTCATTTATTTTTAATTTCAATCTTGACTTGTGATCTCCCACTGGTTTGTTTTCAAACCAATACAGTTGTTGAGAGTACTCCTGTGCTAGCAGCAGAGTACATGCAGAGTACCCAGTGGCTGGTAACAGAGTCCTGCAAGCTCTAGTTGAGCCTGGACAAGTTGGAAATACTTGTATGATTTTTCAAAGCAGTCTTGTTGCTATTGTGTAGCTGTAGCCATATTGTTATAGTTTCTCGTGTTATTGTTATAGCAAGGGGAGGAAAAATCTAGATAGTTGTGACAGTGATATTAATATTTCTGTAAAGAAAACCAATATAACTTTTTTCATCTGCTTGAGTCATGGAGCAAATTAATTACTGGAAGTGCTCAAGTAAATACTCCCGAAATTCACAATATATTTTTGTATTCACAGGGTATAAATAAAGGATGCATTTCACTTATGGTAATACTGATCACAAAATTCAAATCATCAGTATGTATCATCACCTTTTATTACCTTTCTGTGAAATCTCTGCACAGGTTTTTTCTTAACTACATCCATGTGCAATGACCTAAGTATCTTTTGTGTAACTAAAAATATGCAAGTTTCTAGAGAGAAGTGTGTTTTAGGGAGTCTTGGGTCAGGATATGCATCACATAATTAAGACAGCATATTATGGAGGAATAAATTGCAATACTTTTGTTACCTTCTTAAATCAAGAAAACCCGCTGTTCATAGTACTCTGCACTGCACCACCTGTTTTTCCATCTGCCAGTTTGTGTCTATTCATCAGTGTAAAATTAGTGAAAGGAAATGTTCGGCCTAATATTCCTCACATCAGTGAGAATCAAACCTTGAGATTTGCATTTCAGAAGTACTTTTTATTGCTACAGTGAATAGTTTAGTTTTACTAGGGAGCAAGAGAGTTTAATTTCTCCACAGTAGCCACTAGAAAAGAGGATATCTGAGGAGAGACATTACTGATCCACAAGGGACTGCTGGGAAAAAGCCCAATTCTCTCCTGGAAGAAGTTATAGCAGCAGTAAATCCTCAGGATGAAGACAAATTTTCTGGAATAATATGTCATTCTGCTACTGACAACCTAAGGTCAGATAAACCTGCTCAGGATCTGAACACAGTTTCTTGTCCCATACATTGTGTTTCAGTATGAGGCAAAATCTGTCCTCAGTTGCTTTACAACTACAAGTACTGGAGCAGTTTTTCCAGACTAAGAGATACTAAACTCCCAAGGAGGAAAATATTTTCCCAAAAGGTCTTAAATTTCTGCACTGCCAGGTAAAGTGCTTTCTGCAACGGTCTTGGAAGGCTGTAGCAAGTGCTGCCATAAGGGAGCCCTAAGGATTGTGTTCAGCACATAGCTTCACCACAACCTGCTTAGGACAAGTGTGACAGAGGAGGTCACAGGGAAGAAAGGGAACATCCATCTGATCATTTCCTCACTCTGTCAGCAGCCAGGCTGATTGTCTGCTTCAGTTTCCTAGATCTTATGAGAGGAGACAACTTATAACCCTTCAAAAATGTCACTTCTTCCAGACCTCAGAAAAGTCCTTTGTGTCAAGACTAAGCAAAGGGAAAATATCTTCTCTGCCAGAAAGGCAAAAGATCAGAGAAGCAAAAAGCTACGTAGTGCAGCAAGAATACTCATGTCCAAGAAGAAAATTCTGCCTCTTCCATATGAACCTTTGTCTCTTCCATGTGGATCCTTGCCTCTAATTCTTGTATCTTCTCTCTCCCTCCCTCCTTCCCTCCCTCCCTCACTTCCTTCCTGTTAAGGAGTTTACCAGAAAGGAGTTGATCCAGCAATAACAAATTAGATTATAGTACATTCTAAGAGTTAATATTCCACTTCTTGCTCTTATTTTAAAGTTTAAGCTTTTGTGGAAACATAGATAATGCTGAATCCGAAGGACTCCTATTGCTTGTATCCATTTCTCATTAGTGAGTGTATGTGGTAAAGGAACCTGAGTCACAGGGCTAGATCTTTCCCTGGTGACTACCATTGCAGCTCCATTTATATCAGACAAATGCTGTTTATTTACAGCAGCCTTGGATGACCAAAATGCACTCTCAGGATCTGTTCTGGTATTTGCAACTTAGGCGAATTTATCATGTGCCATGATACTTGCCTACTGTCAGTTTGACAAATATGGACTGGTTTAATTTTCATAGAGACTATTAACAATACTGTCTTAGATTTTAGAGACAGTGTTGTTAGTTGCAGCAATCCTGACCGCGAGATTGCTGTATATGAAAGATCTAGTGATCCACATTGTAGTTGACATGGAAAGGCTGAGGCCTGCACTGTGCTGCTTTGTGTGTCCCATGGCTGTGAAGTAACCTCATCCAAATCATTGCATATTGAGGCTGCAGCCCCATAAGTGTAGAGGAGGCTGCAGGCAGCTCCCACTTGGCATCAGCCACCATGCCATCTGCACATCCTTGCCTTTATCCAAAACCGCAGTCAGAAATTTTCATGTGAACATCCCTTTCATTTAAAATGACTGCTAGAGCTGTTTTAAGAGACTCCTGTAAGGTCTTGAATGACCAAAATGAGATAACTTTTCCATGGACAATATCTGCATGGTGTACTGTGCCCTTATTGGATTCCTAGGCATTGCCACACAGTACAGGATTCCCAATCCTCCCCTTTATAGTTTTAGCTCTAAAATATGGCATTCTAAGCAATACTTTAGAGTACCTGAGTGCTTTTCTTAACAGGTTCATTAGAAAACAGCAGCTGCTGGTAAAAAAGACTAAGCCAGTGTCTTAAGTTTATGAGTAAAAATATAATTTAATATTGCTCACATATTTTAAAAAAGCTTTTCCAAATGAAAGTGTTATCAAGTACATCAATTTTATTATTTAGAAGTCACCTACTTTGGTTTTTGCATCTGTAGGGATATTTTGTATGAAAATACTGTAACTAAACTCATCCTTAATCTAGATCAGTAGTTCACCTGAAAATATTTCACAATTTATGACTTAACTTGTTTCCATTCCAAAATTAAAACTGAACTTGTTTCTATACCACACTAAGAAATTTTTGTAGGTATGGAGTTTTGAAGAAATTTGTCTCAAATTCCTAAAGTACCACTACAGCAAGGAAAAAATGTTTTCTGGAAGTTAAATTAATTTAATTAAATTAATAATTAATAAATTAAATTATATTAAATTTATTAAAATTTTATTTATTCCCGGTAGCATGTTTAACATGCGTAGTTTAACATGCGCAGAAAATTTTCTGCATTGAAAATACTTACTGGGACCACAAAATACTGCTTAAGCAGCACTTCTGAACTCATGGGCAGGTGCTTAATTAGAAGATCAGGTTTTCTAGTTGTTTCCATGTTCTACAGCTTTGTGAAGCCAGCTGTCAGCAGAAGGATAATTTGCTCTCAGTATCAGTGTATTTACTAATGATGCACTAGTACAGATGGCTTGGAGGCTGGGCTGTGGATGCACACTAGTAAAAGAAATTCCAGTTGGCATAAATCAGTCTCTCTTCAGAGTGCCCAGGCTCACATGCTACATGCCTCTAAAAAATAATCTTTATTCTGAGAAAACACCACATCGACGCAATAAGGTCTTGAAAAATACCATTACAGCTTGTCACAAACCCTAAGAAATCTCAACCAATATTCATTAACTCTAGATGAGCTCTCTAAGGAAGGTGGTAGAAAATTAAAGAATAATACTCTTCCCCAAAGAAAGGCCCAGACGATTCCGAGATTGCCAGATGATGAAGGAATGTTGTGGTGGATAATACCACCTCAGGAACTGCTGGGGAGCCGAGTGGTTCCAGTACAGCAGGGCTTCACTGGTGGGAGACATCCTAGTCCCCCCTCTGGAGAACACGATGGTCCCTCCCCAAATTATGTAAATCCCCCCAGCTGTAACCTAAGCCCTGATCCCATCCCTTCCTTCTCCCCACTGGTTGTGATGTTCCCCCCCGCCTCCTCTTCCCTGACCCTCCAGCTATCCCTATAAATATAGACAACGAGGGTCTCTCTTGCTCTTTCATCCTGGACCCCTTCGGAATAAACTTCTGGAATATCCAGCTGACTGAGCGCTCTGAGTTCTTTGTCTCTGGTGACGCACGAGCTATCCAACTCTGTGGGTGAGTGAGAATATGTGCCATACACCGGCACGGGTGTGAGAAAGGTCGTTCTGTACAGCACCAGGCAGTGCTGGCTGGAGTGATCTCTCAATAGCCTTAGAGACACTTTCGGTAAACGCAGAGGCCTGGTTCCACCCCTCCTCCCCCCTCTGCCCCAAGTGGCGCCCGATACAGGGACCTGAAAAATCCCTGAAAGTGTCTCGGAAGGCTTTATGCCATAGATGTCACGATCGGAGCAGCTACTTCCCTCGAAAACAGGTCTAAGTTTTATTAGATCTGTTTAAGGAGGCAGCCGAGAAATCTCCGTTTGTCTGGGACAGGAGAAATCGGCTAACACCAGAGAACCACGCCGAAAGTTTTTTTTTTACACTCTCGGAAGCCTCGAAGTGGTAAGTGAGGCTTTGCCGGAGTGATTTTTTCTTTTGTTTTTTTTTCCTTATTCTTTCTTTCGGTGTTGGGAAGAATTTATTTGGGGAATATGGGTGGGAAGTTAACCCGTCCCCAATCAGAGCTTTATACCTACCTTAAAACTACCCTTAAGTCAAATAATTCCCAGTTTTCTAAGGGGAATTTAAAATGTTTTGTTCGTTGGATTTTTAACATCTTTCCAAATGTTTCTGTAGCTGCTGTTCAGTCTCTTAGTTTCTGGGATAAGATCGGAGAGAAACTAACTGTTCTCACACAGGCTGGGGATCAAACGATTGCTAATTTTCTCCCTTTGTTTGTAGTGATTTATAAGTCTGTTAAGAACGCTAAGACTGAATCAGTTCTGCCGAAAAATTCAGATCTCTCTTGTGCTGTCTCCCCTGTGTCTGTTCCCTCCCTCGCTGTCCCTAAACCCCCAGAACCCCAGGGGGGAGAAGCGCTCTCTCCCCTATTCCCTGCTCCAGCCGGGTCTGGCCAGCCCGGCTCGAGCCTGCCCCTCACCCTCTTCCCAGCTCCCCAAAACCTCCCTACCTCGACTCCATGTTTTTCGCGAGACGGCACAAACCACGCGTTACCCTTTCCTCCTGCGGGGCAACATGGCGCCGCCCACGTGGAGAAACAAGCTGGCATGCCTGATTCTTATCAGCTTAAAACTCCCGGGTTAGCGTCGGTCCCTCCCCCCGCAGTATCGGCTGTCCCTGCGTCGGTCCCTCCCCCCCGCAGTATCGGGTGTCCCGTCGGCTCCACTCCTCGCAGTATCGGGTGTCCCTGCGTCAGCCCCGCCCCCCGCGGGGAGCTCCCATCCCGGCGCGGGTCCCTCCCTCGTTCACCCCCCCTCCCTGGCGGTGCTACTCCTGCGGCCCCGCTCCTCCCCGGTTCCCACGGCAACGGAGCCAGCCAGCGACGGAGGAGGAGCCGTCCCCACTGTGCCCGGTCCCGGCCTCGGGCTGCCTGTTCCTCTTCGGAGGAGGAGAGCAGCGACTCTGAAGAGGACCCGTGGCTCGATATACGCAGGCAAGCCGCACACGAGGGGCACTGGGAAATAGCCAACAAAATCTCTGTCACTGCAGCGCCTGTCCATTATAATAGAGCTGGAGGGAACCCCCGGTGGGATGCCCTCCCGTATGCACAGATCAAAGAGATGTGCAAAGCGGGGAAGGATTTTGGGCGTAACTCCCCTTATTTTAAGAATCTACTTCAAGCTACTTTTGCTGCAAATGTATTAGTTCCACATGATATAAAAAAATCTTATGGCATGCCTTCTGTCACCCGGGGAATACATGCTGTGGGACAGAACTTGGAGAAAACAATTAAAAGACCTCCTTCAGGTATATCACAGAGATCCTAACAGGGCTCACTTAACACTGGATGATCTTTGTGGGGAAGGAAACCTAGTTAAACCCCAGGATCAGGCGAGACAATTGCCTGAACTAATTTTAGAAGATATCAAAAGAGAAGCTGACAGGGCTTTGCTCTCAACTCCCTCGGACTCCACTCCCTCTCTAAATTTCTCCACCATAAAACAAACTATCGATGAGTCCTTTATAAAATTCTTCGATAGACTAAAAGAGTCAGTTGAAAAGCAAGTTGGGAACTCAGAAGCCCAAAAGGAACTCCTGCGTGCATTGGCTATGGCGAATGCTAATGAGAGTTGTAAAAAAGTCCTCCGAGCCCTTCCTCTAGACCCACCTCCTACCCTCGATCAGATGATTGAGGCTTGCACCAAATTAGCATCTCCTGAAGCAACCATAGCCCAAGCAGTTTCAAAAGGGGTAGCAGAAGCACTAGCAGCATCTCAGAAACCTCCACGGAGATGTTATAATTGTGGGAGTTTTGAACACATAGTCAGAGACTGCCCTGAACCAAAGCGTGTTAAGCGAAATACTAACAAAAATACTGAAGCTGTGCCCCCAGGCTGTCCCTGCCAGCATCACCATCAGAAGGACCAGGGAAACGGACAGTGAAGCGCGGCGCGGCTCCGCGCAAGGACACAAATTCTACAGCCGTCTCTCCCTGCCCTGCCACCCCTGCCATGGATGGTAACTGCGCACCACACAGCGGAACAGACAAGAGACTCTGTCTTGTAAGTACTGATACACACCACTTCCGCAATGGAAATCAACAACACATATATGTGGACTTTGAAAAACCTTTTGACAGGTCTGTGGACATTCTAGTAGTCGGGGACACTAAGCATGGTCCACCTGAACTTTTTATTTTACCTGAGGTCCACAAAATAGACCCCAGTGGACAAGTACAAATTTCTGTCTCCTGTAACAACACTCCCTGGTTTCTATCAAAGGGTCAGGTGGTAGCACAAGCTATCATACTACCCGAAAACCACCCCAGGTGCCACAGAACACCTTCCATATGGTGGGCAGAAGTTGTAGGCGCAGATAAGCCCATGATGAATTGTAAACTACACAATGATAAATCCACTGCCTACCTGATGGGGATGGTAGACACAGGAGCCGATGTAACCATCATTTCTCGAGCAGAATGGCCCCAGGACTGGAAAACCAAACCAGCAGGCGGCAGAATCACAGGCATAGGAGGGTCAGCAACTTCCCAGAGGAGTACAAATAATATCATCATAGAAAGCCCTGAAGGACACACAGCCACCATCCGCCCATACGTAATTGACTCTGGTTTTACCCTCTGGGGCAGAGATCTCCTTACCCAGTGGGGGACTCAGCTGGTAATCCCACCTCCATCTCAGGATTTCTAGCTGGGGCCACTGGGAGACGCTCCACCCCTCCCCTTACCTGGAAAACAAATGACCCAGTCTGGGTAACCCAGTGGCCCCTAAGCAAAGAGAAGCTCAGCGCTTTAGAATCCCTGGTAGAAGAACAGCTTGCCAAGGGTCACATTGTACCATCTAATAGCCCTTGGAACTCCCCTGTCTTTGTCATACGGAAACCTAGAACAGACAAATGGAGGCTCCTCCAAGACCTCAGGAAAATCAATGAAGTCATTGAAGATATGGGACCCCTACAGCCTGGCCTGCCCTCGCCCTCAATGCTTCCTCAGAATTGGAAGCTTGCTGTCATTGACATTAAGGACTGTTTCTTCACAATCCCCCTACACCCAAGTGATGCTCCTCGGTTTGCTTTCTCCGTGCCATCCCTAAACCAGGAAGCCCCCCAGCGCAGATACCACTGGTGTGTGTTACCCCAGGGTATGAAAAATTCTCCAACTATTTGCCAATGGTACGTGGCTCGCGTCCTGTCCCCCATCCGCAAAGAGTTTGCACGTTCTATCATTCTCCACTACATGGATGATGTGTTGATTTGTGCACCAAATGATAAATACCTGAACTTAACTCTAGAAAAAACTATTCAAGCCATTGAGAAAGCAGGGTTTGAGATCCAGCAGGAAAAGATTCAGCGTACCTGCCCGTGGACCTACCTGGGACTCCGCATCAGCGAACGGACCATCGTACCCCAGCAGCTCACCATCAAAAACAACCCAAGGACACTCCGGGACTTGCACCAACTGTGTGGTTCTATAAACTGGGTTCGTCCTCTGCTGGGAATTACTACGCAAGACCTTGCTCCGCTGTTTAACCTCCTGAAAGGCTGTGACCACCTGGACTCGCCCCGAGTCATCACAGAAGAGGCCCGGGAATCCATCGCTAAGGTACAGCTTGCCCTGTCTTCTCGCCAAGCCCATCGGACAAGTCCTGAGTTGCCTTTTAATTTCATCGTTCTGGGTGAGTCACCTAGGCTGTATGGACTGATTTTTCAATGGGACACTGCACAAAAAGACCCACTTCTTATAATAGAGTGGATCTTCTTACCACATCAGCCACTCAAAACCATAACAACACGACAGGAACAAGTAGCCCAACTAATTATGAGAGCCAGAGCACGCCTCCGTACCCTTGCAGGGTGTGATTTCACCTGCATCTATCCATCATTGGAAAATGAATCCTTAGCAAACGTACTCCAAACAAATGAACACCTTCAAGTTGCTCTGGATAGTTACCCAGGCAAGATTTCAAATCATCATCCAAAACATAAATTATTCAATTCGGCTTTTCATTTGGCCCCAAAAGAACTTCAAAGTCGAACCCCTCTCAAGGCTCTGACTGTTTTTACAGATGGCTCCGGGAAATCCCAAAAGTCAGTCGTGACTTGGAAGCATCCCGAAACGCAAGTGTGGAAGCACGATATCCAAATAATCGAAGGCTCACCGCAAATTGCGGAGCTTGCGGCTGCTGTTAGAGCTTTTGAGATGTTCGAAGAACCTATTAATCTGGTAACAGATTCAGCTTATGTAGCTGGGGTAGTCGCCAGAGCAGAACATGCCTGGCTAAAAGAAGTGTCAAATCCTAAATTGTATAAACTGCTCTCAAAACTTGTTTTTCTGCTTTCCCACAGAAAGCAGCCGTTCCATGTGATGCATGTGAGGTCACACACCGATCTCCCTGGACCAGTTGCTGAAGGGAATCGGAGGGCAGACGCTCTGGCTATGCCGGTGAAAGCTCCTAACATTCCAGACACCTTTGCTCAGGCAAAGCTGAGCCACCAATTTTACCATCAGAATGTACCAGCACTGATGAGAATGTTTAAACTACCTCGTAACCAAGCAAGAGCAATTGTAGCAACCTGCCCTAGCTGTCAGAGCTACCAAATGCCATCATTAGGGTCTGGGGTTAATCCCCGGGGTCTAGGCAGCTGTGAAGTCTGGCAAACAGATGTGACCCATATCCCCCAGTTTGGCAGATTGAAATATGTACACGTTTCTGTAGACACATTTTCTGGAGCTGTTTTTGCATCTGCCCATGCAGGAGAAAAGGCAAGAGATGTTATAAAGCACTTTCTCCTTGCTTTTGCTACCCTGGGCGTTCCTGCTGAGATAAAAACTGACAACGGTCCAGCATACATCTCTAACAAACTTCAAGAGTTTTTTAGCTCATGGGGCATCAAACACATTACAGGTATCCCCCACTCCCCCACAGGACAATCCATAGTTGAGAGGACACACCAGACAATTAAGAGGGTCCTAGACCAACAGCAGGGAGGGTCAGAACTCAATTCTCCCATTATGAGACTCTGCAAAGCCCTTTTTACAATAAATTTCTTAAACAATTCATTTGAAGAGCCTGACCCCCCCTGTGTTCCGGCATTTTACTAATTCAACCCAAGCCAAATTAAAAGAACAACCGCCAGTGTTAATCAAAGATCCAGAAAGCCATCGAATATCAGGCCCTTTTTCACTAATTGTATGGGGGAGGGGATATGCTTGTGTTTCCACACCTTCAGGACCCAAGTGGATACCAGGAAAATGTGTAAAACCCTACCTCCGACCGTCAGTGACAGCTCCTGAGCAGACGAAAGATGACACACCAGACACTGACAAAGAAACCCCAGACAAAGAAACCAGTGCCGCTTGGAGAAGACGTCGGCGCAAGATTCCAGCCACGTGAACAGCTATTTGTGCCGCCTTCAAGCAGTTCCCCTAACCCACAACTCCCTTATCTGTTACCCTCATGTGTTTCCCTAACCCACAACCTTATTACCTGTGTCTTATGAAAAAAAAGGGGGATGAGAGGGAAAAAGAAAGAAGTAACAGAAAACCATCTTTTAATGATTTTTGCTTGAAATCCCACAGAAAAAAGGACTACCTATACCTCTCTTACCACCATGCCTGTAATTGCCTACCTCTGCATTCTCCTGACCTCCTGGATTCTGTTACCACCAGAGGTTGTCGCATGGATTGTCCCTCAGCCAAAGACCAATATGTGGGTTACATTGGCAAAAGCACTCCAGCAAGACCATATGTGCCTGTCTATGGGCAGCGTCAGTGACCCACTTTCATCATGCCTGGTGGGGATCCCTCTCCGCAAAGATGAACTGCCTTTTGCAAACGAGGTGCTCCCCCAGAAAGAAGCTTGGGAGAAATGGGTAAACACGCTGGCAACAGCACCAGAGGAACCCCACGAATTACTATTATTGGGGTCCTCCCAGGCTACCCTTTGCCTCAAGTTTGTCTTCAGCCCGAAAAGAGGGATGGCATTATCCTGGTCAGAACACCAGAAATTAAGTCATAGTAGAAATGCAACACCCCAGGGAAAGGTTTACTCTGTCAGTAATTGGTGTCAGGATAAAAAGGTCATCCCAACAGAGTCATCTGTACACCTCAAAGCACTGCCCAAAGGTGTGTTCCTGATTTGCGAGAATCAGGCGTGGTCTGGAATCCCATCCCAGCTCCAAGGGGGACCGTGCACTCTTGGCAGGCTTTCTGTACTAGCACCAAACAAAACCCAAATTCTACATTGGAGAAACCATACTCAATTGGCCCGCCAAAAAAGAAATATACAACAATTAGATCCTAATTGTGATAGCGAAATTATCAATTGGTCATTGTCTAAAAGGATTGCTGCATCGTTTTTCCTGCCTGGAGTAGCAGCAGCAAAAGCCTTAGGTGAACTTAGCCACCTTGAGTGCTGGCTCGGAAAGCATGCTAACCTAACCTCGAGTGCCCTCTCTCAACTTCTTGAAGATGAAGAAACCACCAGGCATGCAACACTGCAAAACAGAGCAGCCATCGATTTTCTTTTATTAGCCCATGGACATGGCTGTGAGGAATTCGAAGGACTGTGTTGCTTTAATCTGTCATCTCATAGCCAGAGCATCCACACGACGATACAGAAAATAAAGGATCAAATCAAAGAACTGAAGACAGAAAAAGAAGCAGACTGGATTGGCGATCTTTTCGGACAATGGGGACTTCAAGGATGGCTAACATCCTTAGTCAAAACTGGACTGTGGGTGATCCTAATAATTTTCCTTGTTCTAAGCTTGTTCGGTTGCCTCAAGAAGTGTTTAACTAAGCAAGTAGGGGAGGCCTTTCCTTTAAATAAAGAAGGGGGAGATGTTGTGGTGGATAATACCACCTCAGGAACTGCTGGGGAGCCGAGTGGTTCCAGTACAGCAGGGCTTCACTGGTGGGAGACATCCTAGTCCCCCCTCTGGAGAACACGATGGTCCCTCCCCAAATTATGTAAATCCCCCCAGCTGTAACCTAAGCCCTGATCCCATCCCTTCCTTCTCCCCATTGGTTGTGATGTTCCCCCCACCTCCTCTTCCCTGACCCTCCAGCTATCCCTATAAATATAGACAACGAGGGTCTCTCTTGCTCTTTCATCCTGGACCCCTTCGGAATAAACTTCTGGAATATCCAGCTGACTGAGCGCTCTGAGTTCTTTGTCTCTGGTGACGCACGAGCTATCCAACTCTGTGGGTGAGTGAGAATATGTGCCATACACCGGCACGGGTGTGAGAAAGGTCGTTCTGTACAGCACCAGGCAGTGCTGGCTGGAGTGATCTCTCAATAGCCTTAGAGACACTTTCGGTAAACGCAGAGGCCTGGTTCCACCCCTCCTCCCCCCTCTGCCCCAGAGGAAGGGAGAAGATGTTTGCTGGGTGACTGGGTCAGTGACCTACTCCTGGAATAAGATGGTACTTTGGAACTGCCATCTTCTTCTCCTCCAATACATCTGTCACCAGCAGTCAAATGGGAGCCACTGGGGCCAGGAGAATGAGATCTGCAAGAGGGTATAGCAAGTCCTGCTCCTTCATCTCCATGCATATCTTACAATGGTGCATTTGAAATAGTTATTAAACAAATGGTAATCACA
This sequence comes from Entomyzon cyanotis, assembly GCA_024500445.1. NCBI lineage: Eukaryota > Metazoa > Chordata > Aves > Passeriformes > Meliphagidae > Entomyzon > Entomyzon cyanotis. The sequence goes on along the minus strand of JAKEPQ010001005.1, from coordinate 79,437,138 downwards.
AAAGTGCAACCAAAAACTTTGTCATAGTCATTAGGTGGAATTGTAGTTTCACACATTCAGAAGTTTCACACATTCTGACAGTTTGGAGAAATCAGAAGACACTTCCATAAAAAAGATCTGTGTAGAAAACACTAATTAACACCAATTTTAGAATTTTTTCTGCCTTTATATTTTAAAAACTCTTTCCCTAGATACACTTAAATCCATCTGCACTGATCCACAAACATGCTAGTTGGCAAATCAACTCAATTTTAACTTAACTCTAGCTTCATCCTGGCATAAATACGTTTTGGTTAAAAACACTTTCTGCTCTAAATAACTCAAAAAGAATAGATGTGATGTATAAATACTTAGCAGGAGTTCAAGTTCTTTATTATCCTTACTTTTGCTCTTTTTTCAGACCTCTCTTCTGTAAACACCTGTTAAACCACATTTCAACAAGTTCAATGAGAAATGAAACTGTCTCTGTAAAAGTTTGTGGAATGGGAGATGCTTCCATCTCACAGGTAAAGATTTCTTCAGCTAATTCTCATCTTCCTACTGTAGCTGGATAGCAAGAAGTAAGATATAAGTAAGAAGTCCACAGTACTATTTCTTGTAGCATCATATTCCTGCTAGATTTTACCTCCTGGGAACACTACAGTGATAACTACAGATTTGCTTTTAGTAAAGGATCTCAGAAGTAACTCTTTTATAGAAAAATGAAAATAATAGAGAAGCATCTAAATTAATTTACTTGCAATGATAGATCTTAGAAGAGAAAATTCAAAGTACCTTTTTCCCTACACTTCCTTGCAGAATGTTTTTATAGGCTGTGGCATCTCTCTTCACCCAAGGCACAGAGGTAGAGTATTGCAATGTGGGCAAAGAAACTAGTAGTTAGTGAAAGATTACTTCTTTTATATACTACAATTTTCATTCTAAGAGGATCTTCCTGTTTGGTTTCCTTGTGATACACTGTTTGACATGTTCAAAAACCTCTTAAAAACAGTGAGAGATGTGTGCACTTGCGTAGAGGCATTTAAGTTGTGCATCTCTAAAATCTAAGACAGCTCTGGTGAAGCTGACTTTTTGACTGGAATGGCTCGGATTCCTTTGTGCTGATCTTCAGGGGCTCTCCTGCTGGCCTGTGATCCCTTTCCAGACTCAGGGAATTTGCTGGCCCTGGAATCAAACTGATTTAAATGGGATGGACTGAGGTTCTACTCCCCCAGGAAACTTAATTTAAAACCTTCTTCAACAGCTTGGCAAGCCCATGATGAAACAAGCTAGAATAGAAATCCATTCTACTGAATTACAGCCATCTATGACAGAATTAGAGTCAAGTTTTTAACCATAATGACAGCACAATGATCACTAATAGATAGTACTGCAAGCTGGTTCAGAAAAGCATGAAAATATTCTTCAACAGCATGACAATATCCTTTAATAGCTTCACTCTCCCTTGATGCTTTTCTGAAAATATCCTGTTCAGCTCCTGATCCAGCCACAGCAGGTTGAACTTGTATACAGAAAGGAGCAAGAAAGTGTCAAGATTGCAGGCCTAAATTCACTCAAACCTTCTGTTTAAAATTTAAATATTGAATTCCATGCTTCTGGGGCATGGTGTTTTAAAAAATGCATAAACCTCTGAAAAAAACAGTAACATACCCAGTAATGGATGAAGTAATGTGCAAATCCATGCTGTCCATTATTCTGTCATTTCCTTCTCTCTAAATAAGAATGTGAGCCATGTACCAAGGAAATGCAATATAATAAATGCACGAGAATAAATAAACTAAAGTTGATTAACCTGGAAATATGCACTTGTCTTTTGTTCCTTTCTCTGTCTCTTTATTTCTTTCCTTCTTCTTCCTCTCTCCCTTCAATCTTTTGTTCCTTCTGTCTTTCTCAGTCTTCCTTTTCCGTTAATATAGCATGTTCCTTCTTTCCATGCATAGTTTTCTCATTGCTGTGCTCTTCCTGCCAGCAACATCAGCTTCCTTTCTTCACCAAAGAGTTATGTCATCATTCTTGATTTATTCTTTTAAATTGCCTTCACTACACCTGAGTAATAGAAATGAGTCTCTTTAGCCTGAGGCCACATGGTATGACACAGCCTGTGTTTATGCACTTAAATTGTCCTTCTTCCAAAATACAAGAGTGTGGCTAGCACAGATCTTTCCTGTGAGAATTCTTTTCTCTCTTCTTCCTGTGTTTTATAAACAAAGATAAAGTTTGGATGTTATTAAAAACAGTTTCTTGGGATGTGGACAGTTCAGGCCTGGCCAATCAGGCCTGGGGGGAGGCTTTGAACTGACCAATCTGGGTGACCTTTGAAAAGTCTATATAAGATTGAATTAAATAATAAAATCTTCTTCTTGATGCCACTTTGAACCTGGGTCTTCTTACTCTGCTAGCGGCTCAACAGCGACACAAGAGTGACTGTATTTTGGAATATATTGACACCAAGGTCGTGGGCAAAGCCCTGAGTCCTATTGCATCCTACAGACCTTTGCATCTCATCCTCATTGCTTTTCTAACCCAAAATACATGCCACACTCTCCTCACCTCTGCTCCATGTGCAATACTTCACATACTTACAGAAAAACAGGTTGTTGCATGCTATGCCTTCTGCCTATATCATTCAGTCACCATAGAGAGTGTTAGGTGCTTCTGCATGTCTCCTCTATATTCTGCACAGTCCAAAATTCAGTGGCTCCTGGCACCATTCCTTCTCCCACTTCCACTGCTTATCTTGGTGCCAGTCTTTGACATCCTCTGAATCTCTCTTTAGCCCAGAGCTAGTAGAGTAGAGTGTAACACAAGCATGCTAACACAGCATATAACTACTTATGACATTCTTAACTTACAAACCTTTCATTGCAAATCTTCCTCTCTGATTTAAAAAACAAAACAAAACAAAAAAAACCAAAAAAAGGCAAGCCAGGATTTAAACCGTATGCACAAATGCATCAGGGCTTGCTGGTGTATATGTAGGCAAACAGTTTACAGGAGAGTGCTAGAATGATTTGGCCAGAAGAAGCCCATAAAATGGGCAGAACCTTTACTAACATGGCCCATGCTATTCTCCAGACTGTGTGTGGGGATTGCTTTGGAAACCCTGGCTGGCCTGAACCAGTACCATGCTAGGGAGTATGCCAGCAATGTAGCAGTATTGGACAACTATGTGCCGGTGTTCAGAAATATGTTGTGGTTTGGTTTAGTTTATAAGCACAGACATAGCCTTTTCAATTTGACTCATGTATTGCCTAGAGAACGACAAAGTACTTTTGATTTAGGTAACGTTCTGAACTAGTAGAACTCATGTTTTCTTAGAAAAGAAAATCAAAATTTGGATGAGTTTTTTAGAGTCCCACAGGGACTTGGATGTCTTATTCCTATTTAATTAGGCATCTGAGTCTCTTAAGTGGTTTTGAAAATCAAAGGAAATTTGTTCAGTTTGGCACTAGAGATATCTTCCCATTCCTCATTAAAAGTGTGATACATTGTGTTTATATGTAAATGAGAGGATTTAAAAGAAAAGTTTGCATGATATTTTAATTATAGGAAATAACAGACAACTTCATATGAAATCTGTCATCCCTTCCCACTGCAGCCAAAGTCTAATTGTTCTTTTTCTCTCAGTTTTCTTCTATTTCTTTAATTATTTGTATGTATTTACTGGGGAAATATGGAAAAATGAAAATCTGATTTGTTATTTTTACAGAGAAGTAGCTTGCTATGCAGTTATCTCCCAAGTCTCAAGCATTATCATGACAGTTGTATATTAGACATGATCACTTGTGAATCAACATTAAGGGATAACTAGATCCTGTTGTCTTGGTTTGAAAGACAGGTGTCTGCCAAGAGAGGTTGAACCCTCCCCCAGGACAGAGAATGTGATTTCCTTTCCTCCCTCCCTCCGAATTATTCAATTTTGTAAATCAAGGGCTTTCAGGCAAAGGTATGGGAAAAAAGGAATATCAGTTCTTTACTAGTATCTATAAACAAGCAATAACAATAATAGCAACCAGAACTAGAACCAGAAAACCAATAGCAGATGGCTTGTGAGCTGCTGAACCTTTGCCCGTGTGGTGTAATCACGGTTGCAAGCAGCAGGGGCGCTGTTGAGCTCCCGGTCGGGCAGGGCAGGTGCGATGACTCCCAAGCGGCTGCAGGTGGCGCTGTGGCGCAGGGTCAGGTCAGGTAGTGGCAGCCGATAATGGCGGAGAGATGAGAAAGCAGGCAGCAAAGCAGCTCGGAGCGGCGAGCAGAGCGGCAGGGTCAGGAGTTGGCCCTCTCCCCAGCCAGCCAGCGAGGATTTTCTGCAGTCACAGCAGACGCCGCGGTCTCGTGCGGCAGAGGGCGGGGGCAGGCAGCAGAGGCCGCGGGACTCTCCCGGCAGCGGCTGCGAGGAAACGCAGCCCGGGGAAACGTGCCCTTTCCCGTGGGGAGAAAAGGTTGAATCCAAGCTCACCCAGTCAGGAGAAGAGAAAACAGGGCACAGTTGGATTCCCTCTGGTCCAGCCGAAAAGCAAAGAGCAGCCTCTCCTCTCAGCGTCCAAACCACGAGAGCGCGAGACTCCCGTTTCAAGGGCCGGGTGTTCCCTTACCCTGCCTCGCCCAAGCCCACCTTTGTCTTTTGATTACTCTAAACATCTAACTATTTGTTGCTTAGTAACAGGAATGGGAAGAAATTCTCAACCCCCGACATCATCCACCCCGAATTTTTCCCATTCCAACATGTTACATTGAGCTTAAACATTTAAATTATATACACACATGCATTACTCTAATTATATACATATGTACATACAGATATGGATACAGGCACAGTGTTATGGGCAATTCAACCCCAACTAAGGTCTCCCTGCGGTATGCATCGTGCTTCTCCATCCTTTTGCATCATCCACCAGGCACACCCTGGTCCCTGAGCGAAAACAACCCCACGGGTGGGTTTGTCTTTGCCTGAGGCAGAATTAATCCAAACAGTTTTCCCTAGCATGCCTCTCATGTGTACCACTGGAACTTTATCCCCGTCTGCTGTTTGCAGGGGTTCAGATTGGGCAGGGCCAGCTCGGTTGGTGGAACCTCGGGTGTTAACTAGCCAGGTGGCCTTGGCTAGATGCTGTTCCCAACCTTTAAAAGTCCCTCCGCCTAAAGCTTTCAAGGTGGTTTTTAGCAGACCATTGCATCGCTCCACTTTGCCAGCAGCAGGTGCATGATAAGGAATGTGGTACACCCACTCAATGCCATGTTCCCTAGCCCAGGTGTTTATGAGGCTATTTTTAAAATGAGTCCCGTTGTCTTACTCAATTCTCTCAGGGGTACCATGCCTCCACAGGACTTGGTTTTCAAGGCCCAGGATGGTGTTACAGGCAGTGGCGTGAGGCACAGGGTAGGTTTCCAACCACCCCGTGGTGGCTTCTACCATTGTGAGCACGTAGCGCTTGCCATGACGGGTTTGAGGCAGTGTGATGTAATCAATCTGCCAGGCCTCTCCATACTTATATTTAGACCACCTCCCACCATACCACAGGGGTTTCACCCGCTTGGCTTGCTTGATGGCAGCACACGTCTCACAATTATGGATTACCTGGGAGATACAGTCCATGGTTAGATCCACCCCTCGGTCTCGTGCCCACTTGTAGGTGGCATCTCTGCCCTGATGGCCAGAGGCATCATGGACCCATCGAGCTAGGAACAGCTCCCCCTTGTGTTGCCAATCCAAATCTATCTGTGACACTTTTATCTTTGCAGCCTTATCCACCTGTTCATTGTTTCGGTGTTCCTCATTAGCTCGGCTCTTGGGGACATGGGCATCCACATGACGGACTTTCGCAGGTAGCTTCTCCACCCTAGTGGCAATGTCCCGCCACTCATCAGCAGCCCAGATTGGTCTTCCTCTACGCTGCCAGCTGGCTTTTTTCCACCTTTCCAACCAACCCCATAGAGCATTGGCTACCATCCATGAATCAGTGTAGAGGTAGAGCTTCGGCCACTTCTCTCTTTCAGCAATGTCCAGGGCCAGCTGGACAGCTTTGAGTTCAGCAAGTTGACTTGATCCCCCCTCTCCTTCTTTAGCCTCTGCGACCTGTCGTGTGGGGCTCCATACAGCTGCTTTCCACTTCCTATTTGCCCCCACAATACGACAGGAACCATCAGTGAACAGAGCGTAGCGTGTTTCATCTTGTGGCAGTTGGTCGTAAGGTGGAGCTTCCTCTGCACGAGTCACTTGTTCCTGCTCCTCTTCATCCGTGAGGCCAAAGTTTTCACCTTCGGGCCAATTTGTAATTATTTCTAAGATCCCAGGGCGATTCGGGTTTCCAATACAGGCACGCTGTGTGATGAGAGCAATCCATTTGCTCCACGTGGCATCGGTGGCGTGGTGGGTTGAGGGAACCTTTCCCTTGAACATCCACCCCAGCACTGGCAGTCGGGGTGCAAGAAGAAGTTGTGCTTCCGTACCAATTACCTCTGAGGCGGCTTGGACTCCTTCATAGGCTGCTAGGATTTCCTTCTCGGTGGGAGTATAGTTGGCTTCGGACCCTCTGTAACTTCGGCTCCAGAATCCTAGTGGTCGTCCTCGAGTCTCGCCAGGCACCTTCTGCCAAAGGCTCCAGGACAGACCATTTCCCCCGGCTGCGGAGTAGAGCACATTCTTCACTTCTGGTTCTGTCCTGACTGGATCAAGAGCTACTGCATGAGCGATCTCCTGCTTGATCTGAGCGAAGGCTTGTTGCTGTTCAGGGCCCCAGTGGAAATCATTCTTCTTGCGGGTCACCAGGTAGAGAGGACTCACAATCTGGCTGTACTCGGGGATATGCATCCTCCAGAAACCTATGGCGCCTAGGAAGGCTTGCGTCTCCTTCTTGTTGGTTGGTGGGGACATCGCTGTGATCTTGTTGATGACTTCGGTAGGAATCTGACGTCGGCCATCTTGCCACTTCACTCCTAGGAACTGGATCTCTTTGGCACGCCCCTTGACTTTGCTCTTCTTGATGGCAAAACCGGCTTCCAGGAGAATTTGGATGATTTTCTCTCCTTTCTCAAACACTTCTTCCGCTGTGCTCCCCCACACAATGATGTCGTCGATGTACTGCAGATGTTCCGGAGCCTCACCCTTTTCCAGAGCAGCCTGGATCAGTCCATAGCAGATGGTGGGACTGTGCTTCCACCCCTGGGGCAGTCGGTTCCAGGTATACTGCACGCCCCTCCAGGTGAAAGCAAACTGAGGTCTGCACTCTGTTGCCAGAGGAATGGAGAAAAATGCATTTGCAATGTCAATAGTGGCATACCATTTTGCTGCCTTGGACTCTAGCTCATACTGGAGCTCCAGCATGTCTGGCACAGCAGCACTCAGAGGTGGAGTCACCTCATTCAAGGCACAATAGTCCACAGTCAATCTCCATTCTCCATCAGATTTGCGCACAGGCCAGATGGGGCTGTTAAAGGATGAGTGGGCCTTGCTGACCACCCCTTGGCTCTCCAGCTCACGGATCATCTTGTGGATCGGAACCACAGCATCTCGATTAGTCCTGTATTGCCGGCGGTGCACTGTCGAGGTGGCAATTGGTACTTGCTGGTCCTCCACCTTCAAAAGTCCAACTGCAGAAGGGTTCTCTGATAGTCCAGGCAAAGTGTTCAATTGCCTCACGCCCTCTGCCTCGACAGCAGCTATTCCAAAAGCCCACTTGAGTCCTTTTGGGTCTTTGAAATAGCCGTTACGAAGGAAGTCTATGCCTAGAATACATGGAGCCTCTGGGCCAGTCACAATGGAATGTTTTTGCCACTCCTTCCCAGTCAGGCTCACCTCGGCTTCAACCAGGGTCAACTGCTGTGATCCCCCCGTCACCCCAGCAATAGAAATGGATTCTGCTCCCACAAGTCCCGATGGCATTAGGGTACACTGCGCATCTGTATCAACTAGTGCTTCATATTTTTGTGGCTCTGATGTGCCAGGCCATCGAATCCACACAGTCCAAAAACGCTGTTTTCCCGTACCTCTACCTGGCTAGAGGCAGGGCCCCTCTAGCACTGGTTATCATTCCCTTCCTGGTCATACATTCTAGAGGTTCCTTCAAGGGGATCTGACCCATCATCTTCCCTTCTATTGTACCTAGCAGGTCGGCCACGGGAAGCTGAGGCTACCTTCGCTTTAGCAGAACCCCCTCGGCCAGCATTTCCCTCCTTAAGCTGATGCACCCGTGCTGCCAGGGCAGTAGTGGGCTTCCCATCCCACCTCCTCATGTCTTCCCCATGGTCATGCAGAAAAAACCACAACTCAGCTCGTGGGGTGTACCCTCTTTCCCTAGCTGGGGGACGTCGGGCTCTGGTATTGGGGCCTGTGACTCTCACTGGTGCCACATTGATCCTCCTCATCTCGTCCCTAATCTCCTCCCTCAGGTCCTTCATCTCCTCTTTCATCTCCTCCCTGAGGTCTTTAACCACAGCAGAGACCTGAGCCTGCATCGGGTCACTGATCACGCTTGCATAATACCTGAGCCTGTCAGCTATTGAGCCCACCGTCTCTCGATTGTCATCAGCATTAATAGTTGCAAGGAAGGTGGCATGTTGGTCTGGCCCTTGCCTTGCAAGGCTCCACAACATTTGCCCGGTGCACCTGACCTTATCAGGGTCATTTTCGTGCTGTCCATCCCTCCCAAAGAGCACCTCCATTATGGCTGCTTCTCTCAGCCATTGGATCCCTTCCTCAATGGTCTTCCAGGACAATCTACGGTGGGGATCCTGCATTCTGTCTTTGTGGACAAACTTCTCTCTTACACCCATTAAAAGCCTCTCCCAGAGAGAAAGGGGCCCCGTCTCCCTCGCGAACACTTTGTCAACACCCGGGTCTTGGGCCAAGGGTCCCAAATTCTTTGCTTCATTATTATCCAGCTGCACACCTGGGCCCATAAGGTCCCAAACCCGAAGTAACCAGGTTTGGAAAGCTTCGTGCGCTCGTCGCTTAACATCATCTCGCAGATTACGGAGAGTATCGAAGTGGAAGGACTCAGTGATGATTACGGGCTCAGATTCCACTGCTGGTTGTGCGGGCAATGGCTCCCCATCATCATTAACTGGGCGTACTGATTTGGTCTTATACTTTGTACGCACCACAGGGGCAACTTTGGCTGGCTGTGGCTGCTCTTGGGATTCAGCTGGAACCTGGATGGTCGTAACATCTGTGGGTTCCACTGCTGCACCATCAGACTCTTTCCCTTTGGGGCGAGGAGAGGGTTTTACACCTGCTAGGGAGATGTATTCCTTCAGCAGCTGGTGTATTCTATGTATCATCTCCTCCACTAGCACCCCCACCCCCTCTGGATGGTTCGTTTCTGAGGCAGGCTGTTGGACAGGGTCAGGCTGTGGGGTATCCCCAGACTCTGGGACAGCCTCGGGCTCTGTGGCCGCATCCCTATTCCCTGACACAGCTGTTGGAATGGTTACCCAGGGAATTTTCACCTTATCCCGGAATGCAAAGTAGGATAGACCTATCAGCCACAGCAGCATCAGCCACTGTATGATATCATAAGCATTTAGAGAGTTTCCAAACCTTTCGAGCATTAGTTGGGTAGGCCCAAAGTAATGAATAAAAGGTTGAGAAAAACCTTCTCCTGGTGTTATCTCCTCACAAAAGGTACCATTACCAAACAAACTCCAAAAACATGTACTGATTGTGTCAAAAAACTGTAACCATGTGCCTGCCGTTAAAATGAACTGAAAGATCCAGAAATTCTTCACTCTATTGGCCCATTGTGCAAACTGGATGACAGCCACAATAACCTTAGTTATAGGGCCCATGTTTAGGTAGGGAGCTGCAAATGGGAAAAATGTGGTCACAAGTATGTGCCAACCAAACCAGGGTATACTCAACATAGTACCACTTAATGAGGTTTTCATATTCACCACACTAAGATAGGTCTCACAGAAACTGTTATTCCTTTTTCTTCCAATGCCCTCGTGCCCCATGTTGGGCGCCAAGATCTGTCTTGGTTTGAAAGACAGGTGTCTGCCAAGAGAGGTTGAACCCTCCCCCAGGACAGAGAATGTGATTTCCTTTCCTCCCTCCCTCTGAATTATTCAATTTTGTAAATCAAGGGCTTTCAGGCAAAGGTATGGGAAAAAAGGAATATCAGTTCTTTACTAGTATCTATAAACAAGCAATAACAATAATAGCAACCAGAACTAGAACCAGAAAACCAATAGCAGATGGCTTGTGAGCTGCCGAACCTTTGCCCGTGTGGTGTAATCACGGTTGCAAGCAGCAGGGGCGCTGTTGAGCTCCCGGTCGGGCAGGGCAGGTGCGATGACTCCCAAGCGGCTGCAGGTGGCGCTGTGGCGCAGGGTCAGGTCAGGTAGTGGCAGCCGATAATGGCGGAGAGATGAGAAAGCAGGCAGCAAAGCAGCTCGGAGCAGCGAGCAGAGCGGCAGGGTCAGGAGTTGGCCCTCTCCCCAGCCAGCCAGCGAGGATTTTCTGCAGTCACAGCAGACGCCGCGGTCTCGTGCGGCAGAGGGCGGGGGGCAGGCAGCAGAGGCCGCGGGACTCTCCCGGCAGCGGCTGCGAGGAAACGCAGCCCGGGGAAACGTGCCCTTTCCCGTGGGGAGAAAAGGTTGAATCCGAGCTCACCCAGTCAGAAGAGAAAACAGGGCACAGTTGGATTCCCTCTGGTCCAGCCGAAAAGCAAAGAGCAGCCTCTCCTCTCAGCGTCCGAACCACGAGAGCGCGAGACTCCCGTTTCAAGGGCCGGGTGTTCCCTTACCCTGCCTCGCCCAAGCCCACCTTTGTCTTTTGATTACTCTAAACATCTAACTATTTGTTGCTTAGTAACAGGAATGGGAAGAAATTCTCAACCCCCGACACCTGTGAATGCCCTTTTTCCCTTCTATACCTTTGTTCAATGTGCAGGTCAGTGTCTGTTCTCTTCATCTTTGCCTGGATGATTTCAAACTTCTGTCTTTAGTCAGCTGGTGAGTCAGCCTGCAAGGAACCAGAGAATACTCCATACAAGATCAGCCTCATGGAACGTCAAACCAGTAGTTTGCTCTAACAAGAAAATAGATCAAAGAAGTATTATACAGAGCACATTTTGATGCATCAAGAGCAAGACTACAATAAACGGAATATTTCATGTAAGGCATTGTTCTCATGCATGTGTGTCAAAATTTCAAGAGGTCTTCCACTAAAATTCTATCTGAGCCCCAGGCTGAGGCATTCCTTCATTTCATTTATGTCTGGTATCAGTTCACTGCTTTCATAAATCTGATCCTAGCTCATTTCTGAAGGGGTCCATTTCTTTGCTGTTCCAGATACTTGTCAGCTTTTTTTCAGGTTGCTTACTTCAAAGTGCCAGTGTCTCGGTTTAGCAGAGAACTGAACTCCTATGATTGCTTACATAGATATGTGCTACCAGAACATAAATACATCTACTTGACATACTGTTTCTAGACACTACCTAGCTTATCAGACAGTTAACAGCTGTCTTTCTCATTTCAGACAAGAATATTTCTTGTGGCTATCACAGGCCTTTCCTATGAGAATTTCTTTTGTGTTTTATAAACAAAGATAAAGTTTGGATGTTATTAAAAACAGTGTCTTGAGATTTGGACAGTTCAGGCCTGGCCAGTCAGGCCTAGGGGGAGGTTTCTGACTGACCAATCTGGGTGACGTCTGAAAAGTCAGTATATATGTTGGATTCAAACAATAAAGTGCTTTTTCTATGCCACGCTGAGAATCCGGGTTTTCCTTCTCTGCTAGCGGCTCAACAGCGACAATTTCTCTTCCCCATTTCCTTTCAACATCTCAGTCACTGTAGAATCCTGCCCCAGAAGTTCTAATCCTGATGAGGTGAACTTCTTTCCTGTCTGTCAATATTTATTGTCATAACATTTTCTTGCATGTCTTATTTCAGACAGTTAAAAGGCAATGGCTGTAAGAGGGAAATGTAATGCATTAACTGAGCTGTGAAAATGTGGTTACAGAGCACAGCAGATACTGTAGATTTTCTGCAGCACTTGAGACCATTCTAAAGACAGCTACTGTGCATTAGTAGCACAACGAGGGCTTTTCCTAAGTCTTTCTGTATCCCTGCTGCAAAATGTTAGCTTTCATGCAGGTGCATGTAACATGTGCACCTGTTTGTTTTTTACCTACTGAGCAGGCCTGAAAACATCCATCACTGCCACTACTATAAAATTATATTGGGTCATGCTCTGTACTGCATACATATGTAGAGCAGGAAGAATTGTCTGTGTATTCATCTATCTGCTCATAGGTACTATACACTGTCGCTGTTGAGCCACTAGCAGAGAAGAAATCTCGGATTTTCAGTGTGGCATGGAAAAGAGAGCTTTATTATTTTGATTCCAACTTATACAGACTTTTCAGAGGTCACTCAGATTGGTCAGTCAGAAACCTCCCCCTAGGCCTGATTGGCCAGGCCTGAACTGTCCAAATCTCAAGACACTGTTTCAATAACATCCAAACTTTATCTTTGTTTATAAAACACAGGAGAAAGTTCTCATGGGAAAGACCTGTGATAGCCACAATACACTACATTTAGTGAATGCCACACTATATGAAAAAATTCCCAATAACCACTTGTAAAAAATGTGGTCACTGTCACAAGAGAGAAGGGACTCTGAAATATAGACTAAGGTGGCTAATTTTATGCCTTACACAGCATTCTTTGTGAGTGTGTTTTTCTATTATTTTCACACTTCGATTATTTGCAGTAGATGTTGAAATACGGCAGAAGGACTGTCTTCTTTTTGCTTTATGAAACTCTGTTAGTGTTTTATCAAAAGGCAAAATGAGAGGAATAACTATATTCTAGGAATCACTTTCAGATTCTGAGCAATGTGTATTTGTTTTGTGTAAGATATATTTGAATATGTCTTATTATATATCTTATGATATATTGTAGTAGTTCACTATAAAGGATTCATTAACAGCCTAAATTAAGAGTTTAATATGATTACTACATAATGCAATCCCTTCAGTTAAAACTAAATGCAGGAACAGAATTTATAAGGCATGCAATTCTAGAGGTTGTGTGAAATGGAGCCTAATCCCCCAAGAGTTTGGAGGAAATTACTATTAGTGCATCCATTTTCTTTTTCCCTGCTGATTGTCTATTTTTCAAATAGAAAGACAAACTATTTAAATGAATGGAAGTTAACAGTGCAAAAGTAAGGTCACCAAATCAGTTTTAGACATGCTGAGAATGGAAGATATTTCCTCAGCTAACTGTTTCTTGACTTTTATATTCTGATCTGGTCCATTTAAAAATGGACCCACAAATTTAAATACTACAGAAGACCCAGAATTACTAGAGAGGCTCACAGATGGTTGCAGAACAGCTTTTACAGCTCTTCCTCTATAGGCGCATCTCTTCTGCTTAGTTTTTGGGTTTGCTGCCTACTCACACTAGCTACAAACACTGGGAAATCTTGCTTGAAGTGCTGTAGACAAATACCCTTTTAAACAGATAGATTAACAGTTGAGATCCATTGAAATTCTCTATGGAAACGTATTTTCTTTTGAGCAACTAGACACTGTGACAATCCTGATGGCTCAGAGGCGTGGAAGGACATCTTTGCATGCTTAACCTGAAGTTCAATATCTGTCTCATCTCTAAATGATGACTGCTGACCATGTTATTCACTCCTGGAGGATTTAAAAGACACTTTGAAACTCCAGAGAGCCTTCAAGCTGCTGGACAAGTTGTCGGTGGATGCTAGACTCCAGTAACCAGTAAGATCTAGTGGGTGTGTGTGGTAAGTTTGGAGATTTCAATGGTAACAGCATGGACTAAATTTAGAGAACTGATGCTAACAGGCAGCACAATACACATTTAAGATAGTTACTCTTAAGTATTTCAAAAAGAGTCCAAAAAATGGAAAAGCTAATTTCCTCAATATTTATGCTGTCTGATTCATAATAGCTGCTACAAACACTTCAAAAATTAAAAGCTGTCATGGTTTGTTTCTCATCAGAGTGCTTATTATAGATTATGCCTGGGTAGGAACTTGGCCATGTCACTGAACAACTTTATTCAAAGAGGATTGGATATTTAAAATAAGGGCAACTGCCAAGTTTTATGCTCCTTCAAAAAAAATTAGAAAGGACTGAATAAGAGCATTTAACCATGCAACTTAAATGATGCTTCACACTCGGTTCTAATCTTAAGAGAGATTAGCAATTTGGTTAATCATTGTAGCTTCTTTGGTACTCTGTTGGAGACAGAAAGACAGCTTTAGCAGGAAATTAAAAATAATCTTGAGTGAAATCTGCACTGAGGAGTTTTAGAAGGTACTTGCCCTGACTGCATCCTTCTTTATGGGGACAGGGAGAAATTAGTTTGCAAAAGATGGTCAACAGATGGGTATGATGATTACCTGCCCTTGTTTATAAAAAGTAGTACTGTAGGGAGGAAGTACAGTTTATGGAGGCCAGGGAGCATGGAGTGGTGTGTGTTCTTTTGAACATGTAACTACTGTGCTTTTTTCAACCAGTGCCAAACCTCACTCCCAAACTGCCTGGAATTAATCCTCCTACATTCCAAACTGATGCACACTCTTTGTGTAGAGGCACTAAGAGCTGCACTGTAGGTCTCAGCTGAATTACATCTTGTGATGACATAGGGTTTTTACAGATTTGTGCACTTGGCTTCTTCCCCTGCTTTATCACATAATAAAAAACAAAGAAGCGCTGAAGTTGTAAATATTAAATTCCCATAATGCACAGTAAATACACACTGTTTAATACATTATTGTACACTATATATAATAAACACACAATGTAAGCCAGCCTATTGATGAACACATAGAGTGGCGTTTTCATCTTATGCGTGGTAACTGAGAGCCCTTACAAGGAATTCACATTATTGGGGAAACCTTTTCCATTGAACATGTATGTGAAGTAAGAAGTGTGGTACGATCTCCTAGACCTCCTACTTCCTCTACAGATACCAGCCTTTTTTATCACACATTGTTAGAAATATTCAAATGCAAAAATCTAATCCTCATTCACATAACTAGCATATTTGAGGAGAAAATATCACCTTTAAATCTCTAATATAGTAACCTAAATCAGCCCAAAGGCTTGGCGTTTTTTTTCCTGTCATTTTCCCCCTTGTCTCTTAAATTATAAGCACATGCCCTGTATACTACATCTGTAAAATGAGATCCAGCCCTTATGGCAGTGTGAGATATTCTTCCAAGGTACAACCAAACCATTGCATGAATGCACATGTATCCATGTAAGATGCATTAAATATCGTGCATCCTGATTTCACACACAATCCTTCATCAGTGAAGAGGTAGAACAGGTTGCCAAATCAAAATTAGGTTTGAAACAAACAGGATGAGACATCTGAAGTCTCAGAAGGCTTTTTTCTCTTTGTGGGTTTTTCATACAATATGTCAGATTACTTCAAGCACCCAATTAGCAGTGTTTTAGCATAATTGTTAATAAAATATTTAGAAAACACCAGAAGATAACCCTAAAGAGTTGTTTCATTGTTCAGGATTTTTGGGGGGACTTCTTGGGACTTCTTTGGGGGGGAAAAAACCTTAGCAACACCAAGCAAACTGTACCCTCAGTGAAAAAATTATCTGAGGCAGAAAGACAGAAAAGTGAGTGTGGACATCAAGTTTCAAATCCAGAAGAACAAACAAATGGAACATGAGGATGGGCAAGGAGAAGCAGGATCATTTCCCCCCCCATGCAAACTAAGTAGCAGAAGGTTTGTTCCAGTCTGCCAGCCTTATAAACCTCAGATTCCCCAAGGCTATATTGAAACAGTATTTGGTAGAACCTCAGTGTACCTGAATTTTCAGGCCAAGTTGCATCCACACACTGCATGGGCCTCACGAACTAGTGAAAATGAGTATTTGCACATCATAGTTAAAAAGAAAATCAAGTACTCTTGCATCCCTAAATCACATCAGGAATTGAATATTCCATAATTCATCTTTTCATCCTTCCTCCCTTTCTTCACACTCTGGAAATATCTCAGGTAACCATTTAACCATTAACCGTTTCCTCTCCCATCCAATTTTCAATGCATACACTCAAATGCAAATTCCTGCTTTGTCTTCCAGCTCAATTTAAAGGAACTTCCAGTGCCCTTAAAACAATGCCCAGTCAATTCATGTTCACGATAGATCTTACCCTAAAAGTGACATTTAAATTTGTCAGCACTGTGGGATCCAGTTTCTAAAATACTAAATTTTCCACTCATTCAGCAAACTTCCAACTTCCAGTGCTTCCTTTAGCCTTGTTCTTTTTGGCAGATCTATTGATCAAATTATGGCCTCACCAGAACACCACAACTATATGCTAGACAAGACCATGTTCAAGCCATGAAGAATCTTTTAGGTACATCTTACCTGCTGGGAAGTAGTTTGTTGCAATGCTAATATGTGCAGAGTACTCTCTCAGATTATGCAAGGATCATTTAAACTCCTGAAGCACTTCAATTATACAAAAAAACCCCAAAAAAGAACATTAAATGGTTTCCTTTGTTTTTTAATTATAGAAAATCCACACTCACAAACATCACAATATTTATTTTTTATGTGACAGATTACAAAACCAGCACATATACTGTTTTGCAGTTAATTAAAGCAATAAAAAATCAGCAACTGAAAACACTGAGATTCTCATACCAATTAGATTTGGAATGTAACATTATTACCTTTGCAGTGTGTTAAAGATTTTAACATACAAAGGCACACAGATTTGCATGGGCAGGAATGTTGTTGTTACCTTTTTTTAGAGATTCTCCGGAGTTCAAATTTCTCCAAGGAACCTTGGTCATATCAGAATTATTGTTCCATGGAGTTCCCACATCCATTGGATCAGGTCTATATATGCCCTGAAAGCTAAAGAAATTAATCATTACAACAACAAAAAAAGTTTTGTTGGAACAAAATTTTTTTCTAACTTTAAAGAGACCTTGACCTGATTTTCAAGAACTGACATGGATCCAGAAAGAAAAATTGAACAAAAATTTTGTGCAGAACAAGACAACAAACTCACTGATGTCCACATTATGAATTCTTATAGTATAATTATGTGTAAATTATTGGAACAACATGCAATTGCATATTTAAATCATTCGTTCTTTAATTTGGTGCTGTAAAATAAACCAGCTCTATCCTAATTCATAAACCAAATAAGAGATTTAAAAAGGGTGACAGTATAATTAAAGGATGAAGTTTTGTCCATATCTGTAAGAAACAGGTCATGGCTGATTTTTTTCCAACTCTTGTAAATATTTTTAGTTCAATAACATTGATCACTTATTTCTTGCTTTAGATGAAGTATTGAATGATCATAACAGGAGAATGAGACAGTATTTTTCTTAGGTCAGCATGTTCAAATGCTCAAGGAAGCATCTCTTTCTCTCCATCTTAGCTTAGTGAAATGCAGGAAATTTTCTCATAGTAAGAGAATTCCTAATGAAGATTTATAGCATACAATATTTAAGTCATCAAAGCCCATTTTGTTGCTATAGTAACAATAATCCTCCACACACAGTATGTAAAGTAATTTGTCTAAAATAATGTATTCTATGTTCATTCTAGACATTGGCAGTCAATCTTTTCAGTCTCCTAGCTGTCCTTGTGTTTAAAAGAATTTTAATTTTTAAAGGAGCATCTCCTTTAGAAGAGATGAAAGCAACTGCTTATTTTGGTATAAAAACACTTAATGATCTTGTGTGTTCGCTCAACTGGTTAATGAAATTCAGCAACAACCTGGACTGAGAGCATATCAGAACTTAAAAGAAACCATGTGTGACTAGTTATGCCAACTGTATGACATTCAGAGACTAAATTGTTGTTTCTAATGTTGACTTCGGTATTACAGGTTATAATGACGCATTGAGGAAAAATATGGAAAGCATCAGGGACAAATGAATGTATTTCGTCAAGTACAGTTGGCATTTTCTCAGAAGTATAAGAAAGAAAATGCCAACTCTTACAGAAAGATGCCAACTCTTATTTTCTTAAGAAAATGGTGCTTTACATTAGAGGAGACTACTGGGACATTGGTGAAGTTATGAATTTTAAATGGTGTAGCAATTCCACAATAATTCCCTAAGTGAATATTTTGATTTCCATTGAGCACTAAAGCCATTTAACAAAGTCAAATTCCACATCAAGATGATTTAAACCTCTGTGTGTACTGCTTCCCTAACACAACATTAGGAAGGAAAAGCTATAACGGAGCGTCGTAAGTGGGACTGGAGAAGCTGGGAGCACAAAAAGTCATTAACTTTTAACTCTAACACCCCGGTGAACAGGATGGGCAAAGAGCATATGGCACATCAGGAGGACATGACATGGCAGTTTGCCCAGGCAGGGCATGCAGGCAGGATGCTGTAATCTGCAGATACATCCACACCTCAGGTAAGTGCTTACTGCTCTAGGTCTCTGCCATAATTGTGGACACTCAACTTAGAGACAAAACCAGTGTGTTTGATGAGACAGCCCTGGAGAAGTCTGATGCTTCCACTCAGACAGAACTGGTAAGGAAGGAGATGCCAGTTTAGGTGCCAGCTTGCAACAGATGCCCAGGTACTCCTTCTGGAGAAAAGGTAGTTCCTGCACAGTGTGCCCAGGCTGATGACCTGCTGCAGCAGATGGCGAAATTACAGGAGACAGATAATACGCTGTGCAGTGTTAGAGAGACTGAAACAGAGATAGACACATGGCTTAAGAACCACACCCCTACAATGGATACCACTGAGTGTGAGCCACCTTGGACCCTGATGACCCAAAAAGCAGGGCTCCAATTAAACCTCCATCTTCCAACATCCCGACCAAAACCAGATATGATGCTTTAAAGGCTATAGATGTCTATGAAAAAGGCCAACAAGGATAACCTCCACCGGGTGCACGGTGGTTACTCTAAAAAGAAACACTGAATGATCGTAATAGGTGACTCTCTCTTAAGGGCCACTGAGGGACCCATCTGATGGCCTGATAGACAGTCACAAGAAACATGCTCCCTACTGGGGGACAGGATTCATGCTGGTTTGAGAGGGCAGGAGACCTTCAGGAGCTCCTAGTAAATCTCAAATGCAGCAAAGAAATTTGTGGAATATGAAAAAAGGGACAGGCCACATAGGAGGACTAGAAGAACATCATCAGGATATGCCGGGATAAGATGAGGAAGGCCAAGCCTCACTTGGAATTGAGTCTGGCAAAGGACATCAAGGACAATAAGAAAGGCTTCTCCAAGTAATTCAGCAAAAAAGAAGGACAGGGAAAAAGTGGGGCCGCTGCTGAATCAGATGGGTGTCCTGGAAGAGACAGAGAATGTGGAATCAGTGAACGCCTTTTTTGTCTCGGTCTTTACTGCTTAGGTTGGCCCTCAGGAGTCCCAGACCTTGGCGGTAAGAGAAGAAGGCCAGAGAAAGGAAGAATTCCCATTGGTCATAGAGGGTTGGGCTAGAAAATGGCTAGGCAGAGTAAACACCATAAATCTGTGGGCTCTGATAGGATGCCCCCATGGATGCTGAGGGAACAGGCAGAAGCTGTTCCTCTGCCACTCTGTAGTCTTTGAAAAATCATGGAGAATGAGTGAGGTGTCTGATGACTGGAGAAAGGGCAGTAAAAAGACATCAAAAAAGGCAAGAAGTGGGACCTGGGAAAGTACCAGCCAGGCAGCCTCAGCTCCGTCCCTGGAAAGGTAATGGAACAGGTTGTTCTGGAGTTGTTCTCAACAAGCATGTAGAAGAAAAGCAGGTCAGCAGGGGTAGTCAGCATGGATTCACCAAGAGAAAGTCATGCTTGACCAATCTGGTAAGCTTCCATGAAGACATGGGAGGATGGGTTGATGAATGGAGAGTGGTGGATGTTGTCTACCTTGACTCCAGCTAGGCTTCTGGTACTGTGTCCCATAACATCCTCCTAGGTAAACTCAGGAAATGTGGGTTAGATGAATGGACAGTCAGGTGGATCAAGAACTGCCTGAATAGCAGAGTTCAGAGGGTCATGCTCAATAGAGTATAATCCAGTTGGAGGCCAGTAGTCAGTTGTGTTCCCCAGGGATCATTACCTGGATGAAGGGATAGAGTGTAACCCTGTCGGGGGTTGAGTACATTTAGAATTTCTTCCCATTCCTGTTACTAAGCAACAAATAGTTGGATGTTTAGAGCGATCAAGTCTTTTTAAAAGACAAAAGGTGGGCTTGGGCAGAGCAGGGTAAGGGAAGAGCCGGCCCTTGGAACGGGCTCTCTCGTGGTTCAGACGCTGAGAGGAAAGGCTGCTCTTTGCTTTTCGGCTGTGACCAGAGGAAATCCAACTGCGCCCTGTTTTTCTCTTCTCCTGGCTGGGTGAGCTTTGATTCAACCTTTCTCCCCACTGGGAAGGGCACGTTTCCCCGGGCTGCATTTTTCCCGCAGCTGGTGCCGGGAGAGTCCGGCTGCCTCTGCTGCCTGCCCCTGCCCTCTGCCGCACGAGACCGCGGCGTCTGCTGTGACTGCAGAAATCCTTGCTACCTCACTAGCTAGCCAGGGAGAGCCAGCTCCTGCCCCTGCCACTCCGCTCGCCACTCCGAGCTGCTTTGCTGCCTGCTTTCTCAGCTCTCCGCCATTACCAGCTGCCTGAGGCTGACCTGACCCTGTGCCACAGCGCCACCTGCAGCCGCTTGGGAGTCATCGCACCTGCCCTGCCCGGCCGGGAGCTCAACAGCACCCCTGCTGCTTGCAACCGTGATTACACCACACGGGAAAAGGCTCAGCAGCTCACAAGTCATCTGCTATTGGTCTTCTGGTTCTAGTTCTGGTTGCTATTATTGTTATTGCTTGTTTATAGATACTAGTAAAGAATTGATATTCCTTTTTTTCCCATACCTTTGCCTGAAAGCCCTTGATTTACAAAATTAAATAATTCGGAGGGTGTCGCTGTTGAGCCGCTAGCTGAGAAATGACCCAGGTTCTCAGACAGGGAAAGAGAGAAGGTGTCTTTATTATTTTGATTTCCATACATATAGAGTTTTCAGAGGTCACCCAGATTGGTCAGCCTGAGACCTCCCCCTAGGCCCAATTGGCCAAGCCCGAACTGACCTAATCCGGAGATGTTGTTTGCAAAACATCCAAACTTTATCTTTGTTTATGAAATGTAGCAAAATGTTCTTACGAGAAAGACCTGTGCTAGCCACAGGAGGGAGGAAAAAAAATCACATTCTCTGTCCTAAGGGAGGGTTCAACCTCTCTTGGCAGACACCTGTCTTTCAAACCAAGACAAACCCCTAGGAATTTGCTGATGATAGGAAGCTGGTGGGACTGACTGATACATCTGAAGGCTGTGCTGCCATTCAGCAGGACCTTGATGGGCTGGAAAGTTGGGTAGAGAAACCTACTGAGATTTCTCTAACAAGGGCAAGTGTAGGGTCCTGCACCTGTGGGGGAAAAACCCCAATTATCAGCACAGTTTGGAGGCTGACCTGCTGGAGAGCAGCTCTGCTGAGAAGCTGACCATAAGCCAGCAGTGCCCTTGTGGCCAGGAGGGTCAATGGTATCCTGGGGTGCATTGGGAAGAGTGTGGCCAGCCGGTCAAGGGAGGTGATTGTCCCATTCTACTTGGCTCTAGTGAGACATCTGGAATGCTGTGTCCGGTTCTGGGCTTTTCCGTACAAGAGAAGGAGCTACAAGAGAGGGTTCAGCAGAGGGCCACAAAGATGATGAGGGGTCTGGAGCATCTCTCTTATGAGGAGAGACTGTGGGACCTGACCCTGTTTAGTCTAGAGAAGAGAAGACTGAGAGAGGATCTCATTAATGCATATAGAATATCTCAAAGGCAGTTGTCAAGAGGATGGTGTCAGACTCTTTTCAGTGGTGCCCAGTGACAGAACAAGGAGTAATGGCCATAAAGTCAAACACAAAAAGTTTCTCCTAGACATGAGGAAGAACCTCTTCAAATTGAGGGTGTCAGAGCACTGGAAAAGACTGCCCAGGGAGGTTGTGGGGTCCCTCTTTCTGGAGAGAGATTTGGATCCAAAATTTGGATTCAAGATTTGGAGAGGTTTTGGATTCAAAACCCATCTGCATGTTTTCCTGTGTAACTGGCTGTAGGTGACCCTGCCTTGGCAGTGAAGTTGGACTAGAAAATCTCCAGAGGTCCCTTCTAACCCTATAAGTACTGTGATTCTAGAGAAAAAATACGTCTTGTGAGGTTACTCATAGGGATGTACAATCAAAAAAGTCTGGAGACCACTGTCATAGATTGCACACATTTGCAAGTGCAGGATACCAAACCAGTGTTTTAAAGAACCCAATATTATTCAGAGGTAAATAGATGACATCCTTGTGTTTTCATGCCCCTTCCACTGTTCTGACAGGACTGTTCTTTGTACAAGCACAGTCAGAAGCTAGTCCTTGGGGCTATTTAAAACCAACAGAAAAAACTAGGTGGACTCATTTAATCTGAAAGATGTGCTTATTGCTATGAAATGCCTTTTCTACAGGAGTCCCGTATAAAATCTATGTGTCGCAAAAATTTCAGGGATGCAAAGATGTGAGGATTTAAGAGGATCTCAGAAGCAGAGCAGGATGTTTAAGAACTATCTGCCTAACAGTGACATTTCCCAAGTCAACATAAACTCTTAACTATAACAAATAGATACTCAAGAAAGTAAACACTAGCAATAGTTATCATATTTCTGCTTAGACAATTTAGTTATATATAATTCTGTGTCTCAGCAACATCTATTATTGCTTGAACACAATTTTACCATTGATAAACAGGCAATTGCTTTGGGAAATCTGATTCTGAACTTTTACCTTATTTGAGGGCCAGGCTTTGAATTCTTTGAAAGGAAAGCAGTATGAGGAAGAGATACTAGAACTGGATGGCTTTTTTACAAGGATAAAAACAGCATAAAGAGGGAGTTTTGTAGGAAGGGAGATTTCGTAAGAAATTACATCAAGCATTGCAAATATTCTTGGACAAAAAAATTCAAATATGTCAACATGTTTGATTTCATTATGTCTTCAGTATTGCTTTGCTGTCTATTCTAGGTAGTTTCAAAAACTTTCCCTTCATAGCCTATCATTTCAGAATAATGTTTTTTATTTCAAAGCTGTCCGGCAATTTAAAAGAATAGAAGTTTTTTCCAAAAGTAAATACCTGACATTGTGAATGCCAAGTTGGAATTATTTTTATGAGACCCAAGCACGCCTAAGTTCATATTATTAAAATTATGCATAAATAGCTTAAACTTTATTGCAAATTCCCTGCAAATTCTCAATATGGCCAAAATCACTCACCTCTAATATGTAAAAAAAAGCTCTCGACTTAATAATTATTCAGAGAAATCAAATGGGCTGTAAATAAAATTCACCAGGCTGTTTCTTTTTCCAGGGTGATAATTACCCACAAACTTGTTTGAGTGGTCTTATGGGATTCAAAAGAATCCTTCTCAATGAATAGCTGATTCTTGTCATGATTAATAATCGCAGAATTGAACTCATTTTATGGGGGTTTTGAACAAATTCCTGAACAAAAAATTAACCTCTGGAGGCATTCACATATTATATATACAACAATTTAAAAAGAATGGAAAAAAGTACATTCTTACTGTCCAATGAAATATTTTCTGCCTTTTCTTATCTTTGACCATTAAAAGACCTTGAATTTTCATAGTTTCATAGCACAGATTAATACTGGTGTCAGGATAAACAACATAATAGAATTTATGAGAGTCTCAGATGGGGCCTTGAAGAAAAATTTTCTGCAAGTGCAGTGACTTTGAGAAAAGCAATTGCACCCTGAGGCATCTTCAACTAGTCTCTTTTACCTGAAGGGCTGCCTGGAAATTCCTCCTTTCAACAAGCCATCATAATCTATGCATATATGAAACTCTCAAACAGATGTTAGAGATATTTTTCTTTCTTTATAAGCCAGCACATTTTTATGCATGTGTGTGTGTGTGCTGCATAAAGCATCTTAGTAATTGTTATTAGCAGAATTGTTAAAATATTAATCGCAATGTAGTTCTAGTACTTAACTTGGCCTAAACATTATCAACCAGACTCCGCAGTAGAAGTTTGACCTACAAAGCAGTCTGGGGGAAAAGAAAATTTGAAATACCAAACATTATAAATATTTAAATATATGAGGTATTAATGTTTTAACACATGCTCTAATGCTGTTTTTTAACATAGGCGAAAGCTATTCTGCATCATGTATGTACATCATGAGACCTTAATGGTCTCAGGTGGAGCCCACATGGAGGAAGGACATATTCACTTGCAATGGTAAGCTTTTAGGTAAGTTCAGAATGGGGACAGAAGCCAAGCATCATGGAACATAGGAATCCAGTCTTCTGTCAGCAAGGTGCCTACACCGAAGGAAACAGAGACAGACTGAGCCTCTCCAAAAGGCACTGCAATATATCCTATTTTGTGGAGGCTACTGGTTTTCTGATGTAGCAGGAAGTGGTAATGATGGTGGGAAAGGGCCTAAAGAACGCAGATGGATCTGTGTGGCTGTGTTGGTTTGAAAACAAACCAGTGGGAGATCACAAGTCAAGATTGAAATTAAAAATAAGTGAAATAATACAAGGAAAAGCACTGACAAAGTCAGATACAACCCAACACCCTGTTAGGGTGGTAGCAGCAGTCCAACTGAAGTAGTCCAGTTGAAGCGGTGATCCTGTGAAGGTCTAGTCTCCTGCTGAAGATCCAGTGGTAGCTCTTGTCCTCTGGGAACCCAGTAGACAGGGCTAGCTCAGGCAGTTCCAAGGCCAGGTTATATCCAGGTGGGAACACCTGGCTCCTCCCTCCTGGGCAAAGCATCCCACAATGGGATGAGATAAGTCCATGAGTCACACGGTGGGTCCCTGATGGCCCATTGCCTGTCATCCGGGTGGGTCATTAGCAGCTGATAACAGCTAACGGATGGCCCATTGCCTGTCATCCGGAGTGGGTCATTAGCAGCTGATAGCAGCTAACGGCCCACAGCTGGTGGTAATAGAATACTTAAATACATCTATATTGCAACCCAGGACAGTGGCATGAAATCTCATTATACCCACAGAGCATTAAAAGTATTTATTGTTTGTCTGTGCAAATTGCAAATAAAAGTTATTGGAAATAACAAAGCACAAGTTTTCCATTTACATTAATGGAAACCAAGCATGCTTCCAAAGTAAACAAATATCATAACTGGAGAACATAAGTGGTTACAGGATTGAAGGCTGACCTTAAATATCCACTTTGATTTTCATTTTTTTAGTTAAGTGATACAATAGTGATGTTATTCTGTGTAATCAGGAATCTGTTGCAAGATATTAGCAGTGAGATTCTTAAGGAGTTTTTGATGGGATAAAAATAACCTCAAAACACACACTTACAAATACCTCTTGCCTTCTATTGCTAACTCATTAAATATATCTAAATGCTCATCAATACAAATAAAGAAAAAAATGCATTTGGGAGGGTGATAAAGGAGATGGTAGTGGGGGTGAGATCATGCTGTTTCCTTTGTTTGTATTGTATAAGAACATGAAGGAAAAGCTTTTCTAAAATCTGTGAAAATTTAGGGAGGGTTAGGAGGTCATGGACCAGTGTGACAATCCGGAGTCACTTGTCAACTCAGATTTCCCAAAGAACCACTTGTTTTTGGGCTATCATTAAATCTGACATGCTGTCCTCTGATTGAGATTTAGTTCTCCAAAGTCACAAATATTTTGTGTTATTTTGCCTATCAGGATCATACTGTTGGGATTGTATATAAGCAATACTAAAAGTTAAAGGTATGGAGCAAAGTCAGAGTGTTTAAAAAATACTAAAAAAGAATACCTGAACCACAGTCTGGAATGTAGCTCCTTAGAAATAGATTGGTTAATCAATATGGAATTCCAAGGCCAGGCTGTGTAGGAAAGCTGTTAAACTGGTGGAATAACAGACACGTTAAAAAAAAAAAAAAAAAAAAGAAATTGCATGACTACTTGACTACTTCTATTTGTTTATTTGAAAGCAACTTTTATTAAATATGACACATTGTTTTCCATCTATTAAATTGATTGCTAATTGAAGATACTTCTGCTTTTTCTGTCATCACTACAAAGTATATTTTTCTCATGGATCCTCCTGAGTTATATTAAATAGCATTATAAATCTCAACTATGCAAATGTTTTATGACTTCTATGCATCCCTTGCTAAAATAATGTATATTCTCAAAGTGATCTTTACACCTTGCATTAAATACTCAGATTTTAACTATAAGATAAAGTAACCTATAGAAACAATATGTTCTCTGGAAAAAGATAATTCATGGCTTTAAATATTGGCCTTTAGTCCTTGGGTAAAATACTGCAGTTCAGAAAAAAAGGCAGGCACAACTTAATTCTCCCCAGTCAGAACAAAAATCCAGACTAATCTGCAGGCACAATATGAATCCCTGGGCAATGTAGAAGAGTGGCCTCTAATTTAAATATCAAGTCTAAGAAATATGTTTTTATTACTCCTTTTTGGGGCATTTCATTCGTAAGCTGCTAATCAGCTACTTCAGATTGACTCAACTCCACTCCAAGTTTTGTCTTGAAAAGCAGAGAGAAATGCTACGCTTCCATTCCACAAGCAACCTTTCCATTTTTTCACTAACTGTGGTCCCAGCTTCCAACATCAAAGTTCAACAAGCACAAGCCATGTGATGTTGATAGACTACATGAAATTGAACAAGTAAAATGGGCTAGGAAAGAAATAATACGATTTGCCTTTCCAAAAATCACCTTGACCCATGACTTCTGCTTAATTGAGCCATTAATGCTGACTATGCCCCTGTTAAATAAAAAATTCATTTCTTAAAATTTCTTTTAGCTGTATCTTTCTTCAAGAGCAATACATATTAAGTTTTCTTCTTCACATGCACAAGAGGGACACTTCACCATAAATGTTGCATCAAATATTACCAACAGCCTTGTTTGTCTGTTGTAGAAAGATGTAATGGAGCTCATGCTGCAGCAATACCGACACAAAATACTCAATTTTGCCTAGCCTCATAAAGCAGAGGTTGGGGATGGAAAAAAATTATATTACTAAACTGTCCACGGGTATTGCATTATGTCTCTGGTGATTAAACACCATGCATTCCTATCACCAACAAAGAAAAATAATGAGTACATATGTGTATTAGATAATTGTTCACACATCAGAACTTTATAAAAAAGAAACATTTTTCAGAAAACATTTCTCTAGTGTAGGTATCTCCTCTCCTCAATGTTTGTTTTACAGGATTATTTTTAACAATGTCGTCATGTAGTCCCTAAAAATTTAATGTCTTTCAATGTACCAAA
This sequence comes from Entomyzon cyanotis, assembly GCA_024500445.1. Classification (NCBI taxonomy): domain Eukaryota; kingdom Metazoa; phylum Chordata; class Aves; order Passeriformes; family Meliphagidae; genus Entomyzon; species Entomyzon cyanotis. The sequence continues at coordinate 79,409,839 of JAKEPQ010001005.1, read as the reverse complement.
AGAAAATTATCTAATCTGACATAAAATATGAGAAACCAATGCACATTCCACAAGGACAAGGAGATACAATTTCAAAAATACAGCTAAATTAAGGATAATACTGTAACAACAGCTAAACCAATGCAGCAATCCAAGCCAATTTAACTGTTTTATTATGCAAAATTGTAGCCATTTTAAAAGAGAAATCAAAGACTCTTGTTAACATGGTTAAGCCATGGTTCTGGCACATCAGAAAATAGTGATACATGAACAGTTTTCAAATGATAATTTGACAGGCAGGATATTAATTGAATTTAAAGTATCTCACTCTAGGACTGTAGAGACAAAGGTCCTGATCCCAAACTGCTCAACCTATTTCTCAACAGCATCTTGCAAAATTCATTGTATGCACTATGTGCCTGATGCAGCAAAACACCCACTTCATTTTAAACATGTGGTCATCTTCCCTGCAGTCAATAGACTGCTCACTTCACAAGTGCTTTTCTAAATAAATCCTGGAAGATTCGGCCTTTGGCTGAATGCTCTAAAAATTTCCTGAATAGTTTCCTGCTAGTCAAGCAAATAAATCTGTGTTCACTTTTGTGGTAAGAATTCCACTCATAAAATGGGCTAGTACCAAGGATGTAATTTTCACTGCATTGTCTGATTACATAGCTCTTGTCTTTTATATCACCATTCACCTATACATGCTGTATAATCATGATAAAATGCTTTTTCAGTTGTAAATCAGAAAGTAGAAATATAACCTATATGGCTCATTGCTTTAAGTGAAATGAATATATATTTTGAATTTATACAGTATTGGTCCAATTCTGCTTACTCTTAAAAAGAAGTAGAAAAACTACCATGATTTCCCCAATACCTTGAATAATTACATAAAAATGATCTTGTAGTGTATCCTATATTGAATGATCTGTGAATGAAGAAGATGCCTGCTTAAATTGGTGCCTGTCAGAAACAGAGAGCATTGAAGTACAATTAAAACATCTGAATTTCAGTTCTACTGCCATGATTCTCAATGACTTATTTCCTCCATGCAGTTCTTAGTCCTACCCAGCCCTGACCCTTTCTTTACAGTCCAGAAAGGGTCTAAATGGAGTAAAAAGGACAAGAAGAGGGTAGTACCTTCTTAGAAATCTTCAGCCATTCTGTAAAGGACAGCTTCCTGATCCTACTGCTTCACCAATATTTTCAAAATTCACCTACAGTTTGGAGGCTGAATTCACATTTATTATAATTTTATTTAAGGACCAAACCTTGACCATTCTAAGGTGATGTTCTGGTCTGTGGTATTATCCATGTCAAATAACATTATGAGTCTTCATAGCAAATTACTGTGGAACCAAAGACAATGACACTAGGTTTCTCTTGGGCATATGTTCTGAAAAGCCAGACAATACATGACATCCACCAAAAAATATCTGTGTCAGGCACACAGCAGCTGACAGGGGAACAGCTAACTAAAGCTGAACATTATGAGATGCATACAAATGAAGCTTATAATTTTATCAATTTTTTCTTTCATCTTTGATGTGCTTAAAGGTTTTATTTTTGTCCTGTCTCCATGGCATATATAGCATCCAGTCAACATCAAAACAAGCTGCTTGTCATTCAATATTAAACTCCATAAGGGGTAAATCTGTAAGTTTTAATTTCTTTTTAGTTTTTTCAGCTGAAGCTGGCACTACTCAAGGCTAGAGAATCCATAAATCGAGATGAAACTAATGAAAGTTAAACTTGAGAAAAGACTGTTTAAGTAAAGCCTCGAGAAAGAAATTGAGTGAATATGCCTACATGAGGCAATGTAGTACTATTCATAAAGGACTGGGTTTTACACCAAAGGAAAATCATGGAAACAGACTCATAGAGCCACAGCATGGTTTGGGTTAGAAGGAATCTTTAAAGGTCATCTAGTCTAGCCCCTCCCTGTCATGAGCAGGGACATCTTTCACTGGATCAAAAAATATTTACTTTGACAGTACTGCAGACATCACTTCCTCTGCAGTCTGCCCCACCATACACCTACCAATCCACCTGGGAAAATATACTAAACATTTTCAGAACTTTTTGAAAGTTGAAACACTTTATATAGTATAAAAAAATAGCCCATACATTGAACAGTATTGACTACACATATGTTGTTTTAAAATTACATTCCACAATGCATTCTTAGCTTTTGAAAAAGACTTTATGTGGCTTAAATAAAAGCTCTTGCCATAGGTCCTGCTTAGCACTATATACATATGTTCTGTGCACAGTGAGTCACAAAGAGCATTCTGCTGTCCTGTGAGGTAAACTCAGGCTTGTAGCATTTCCAGTGTGGCATTCTGCAGTGAACTCCCTGAAATGTCCTCTCTGTTAACATACCTTAGCAGCTCACTATCTGGGTACCTTTGACTTGACTACAATACATTTCCTTATATTTCACTAGGACCTTGCTAATACTTCTGAAAGAAGCTCAGACATCAATAATGTTGCATGTGACAATCTTTTGTTTTCTTCCTACAGTAGTGGACTAGAAGTCTCTTTACTAATAATACAGGGACACTTTAGTTTATTTTAAATATCATGTCAAAGGGGCATAGCATCATTTTCTCAACTAATATATGACAGCTGAGCTGGACATCCTTGTAAACAAGGCAGAGAGTAACTATTGTGTAACTATTTTTGAAGCAGTATGTCAGAAATGAGCCGGAAAAAGGTACAGATTGTTTTTACAGCAGTATTAAACATGATGAGATATTGAAAACTCCCAATATCATCGTGATAGTTTAAAAATTTTGCTACTGGTCATCAATTGCTGCATGACCCCATTTAGTATCAGCAACACAGAAACTTAGTCATCTGGAGGTATCACTGTAACTTTCTGAGTTTCCAATAAAAACACTACATCTAGAAAGAGAGAATATTTATCTTAGAGTGCAGACAATCAATTACTGCAGAAAGTGAAGAGCACATGATGACTGTTTTATGGCATCTTCTTTAGAAAACACAACTTTTAACAAAATGTGAGGCTGAGTAATATTCACCTCCTACAATCTCACATAAAGATATACCTAGGCCCAGGTTAGCAAGCAGATGTCAAACGAAACAGAAGTATAGTTTTAAAAGGAAAGCAGACCAAGCTCATGGAGTCAGAACACAACATAGTGTTGTCAATTAGAAGTTTAAACTTTGATTTAAACATCAAAGTTTACACACTTCCACTGATATTAATCCTCATTGTCCTCAGTTGTGAAAGAAATTCTAGTCAGTGACACTTAAAGGGAAGACCCATAGCTCCTTCTAAATAGGTGTTAATGCAATATGCATGATATTGTTAAAATGCAGTCACAGTGTCTGCATACCATAGCTGGAACACCTCTCTACAGACAGAATGAGAGAATTTGGACCAGGCCATAGCATTTCAGTTTGTGAGGGGCCTTAATCCAGTGTATTTCTAAAAAAAGAGTACCACTGGTGTTTCCATCATAGAAACGAGCCTTCTCTAAAAGTCCTGGGATCATCAATGACTTCAGTGCTATAAGGAGAAGCAGAAATGAGGACTAAGGCTTTCCTATCTTCCAATCCCTTGGTAGATAAATCCCACATTTACAACTTAGTGAACACATTATAGAAATGCAAAGGCAGATATCAGGTTTACTGCAAGCACTCTTTAAGCATTTTAGATGAAAGAGTCATTGGATAAATACATAATGACTTTGTAGAAAAGCAACTAGAAACAAATTCCTTTTTCTGCCGGAAACCATTGGCTGAAAAAACACACTTCCTGGTTCAACAGCTTTCTGCTTCTTTTCTTCCCCAACCTTGGAAGAACAAAAGTGTAACTAGTTAAGCTAGAGTCAAAACTCTCACTATGCCACACTAAAATGTGACCTCCTCACCAATAAACTTGATTAACTGCTTGTCTTTGGCCCTGCTTTTGTATGAAAGTGCTATTTTGTGCCAACTCCAAAATTGAAGAGATCCATTAGTGTTTCTCCAAAAATTGAAGAGATCCATTAGTGTTTATCCAAACTGATCTGACAACTGGAACCCTTTGGGTACAGTACTGTCTTATTTCCAGACTGAGAATGGGTACAAGCAAGAGCTAGGAATGAAGACTGACAAGTCTTCTGAGGACAGCCAGAATGAGTGAGTACAGAGGAACCTTGCTGATGAAAAGGTAGGCACTGACAAAATTAAGAGGAAATTTTGGTAATTTGTGCACTTAAGGGTTTATACCAAACACTTCCAAGAACACTTGAAAATGCTAATTTGAAAATTTCAGCCCTTGGCAGCTCAATTCACTCAGAATTTTCATTGAATTGTGTACAGTTACACCAGAATGTAACTATGGAGACAGCATCCTTGTGTATGTACTTTAAAAAATTGCCAAGAGGTTCTCTGTTCTACTTTGGCCAGAACCTGGAATTTGCTATTTATTTCTCTTTTGACAGATACTTTTTTCCCAGAAAATGCACTAAAATAATTCAGTTTAAAATGACAGAAACAGAAAATTGTTATTGGATAGAAATAGTCATAACAATACACTACTAGTAACGTCTTTTCTGAAAAAATATATTGCCACATATATTTACATGTCCATGCATATGCACACAGTCATGCGACTTACATAATTAACCATGTGTTTGTGTTACTTTTTCTTAAAAAATTGTTTTTGACATGGTGTCACTAAGTGACTAATTAATTAGTTATAAGTACTCTGTCCCCTCTAGATATTATTGTTTACTAAGACGATCATCTGTCTGGGAAGACAAGAACCACATGTGTTTGGTCATTATAAGATCACTGACATTGAAGGCTGAAACTGAACTAGAAAACTAGAGGGCTAGAAGTCTGCCTTGATCATTAGTTTAGGATATATTCTGGGGACAGTCAATTACGTTATTTGTGCTCAGCTTCCCTATCTGCAAAGCCAAGACATTAACTGCTAAAAACTGTCTGAGTTCCTCCAATTCATTTTAACAGGGACCTGAAAAGTCAACTATCTGTCATGAATCAAAAATTTACAACCAATTATGACTTCAGTAATATCACCAACAGCACATAAGTGCTACAAGTAGGTCACACAGATAATAGCCAATGTGTCATAAGACTATATGCAGTATAATTCTTATTTAAGTTAAAAAAGGATTGAGCAGAAAGCAGATCAAGGCACACAGTAATGCAGTGATTATAGGCACAAGGCTAGCAGTGATAAAACAGGAGCCCACAAGACTCTAAAGAAGGATTTGAGACAGTAAGAGCTTAAATAAGAGTATAGTAAATGATTGTCGTAATTTCTGCATGTTAACTGCAGGATGCAAGCAAGAAAAAAAGAAAGAAAACTCCCTCATCTTTGATATAGACATACAGCTTTTCATAGAAGCATAACTGGAAGGGATTTTTGTAGTCTGAGGATAATAGAAATTAAATTAATATCTCTTTTATGTTAAATGCTTTTGCTGCAGATTTATAAGCTTCCATGAAAAGCTCTGTTTAGGCATTGTCTTAACATAACAGTGATCCAGAATATGTGATCCAGAAAGCATAAAAATCTAAACATGTGCTGATCACTATGTAAGCGTATTAGCTGTTTTAGCAATATTATGTATACGTTAATGTTATGATGATTATGCATGGGCATCACTTCATAGTCACAACAGGTGAGGCATCAAATTAACTATGTACTCCTCCTTGGTTATCCTTTCTCCAGTACTCACAAAATCTGTATAACTGGAAAAAAAACCTTCCAAATTTTCTTCTGCAAAATTAAAAATCTGTAAGAACCTAGTTTTGTCTCCGTTCTACTTTTCACTGATGAAAAATAAAGTATAAAATCTTTTCCCATATATATATGATGAAAACGAAAAAATACAGGCATTGAAGATTACATGGATTGTTTTCCCCATAAAAATATATACTTTTTTCAATGTAGAAGTTTTAATATTAACAGGATTTTAGCATGAAAAGAGGTAGTTTCTTTTGGAAACTTCTTTCAAAACAAACCTACTGTATAGTAATTGTTGTTAGGTAGAAATTAGTTGGTACATTATGTTGGGTTTTGGTCCAGGCAGTCTACATGTGGGAAAACTTAATATAAATTAATTGAAAACCTAGAATATTTTTCAGGGTCCTTCCTCTTTGTCAATGCAGTAAATACAAAATAGTTTTTAAAAACAGCATCCTTGTATTTTCTGTCCCCCAGGCTGGGACCTGCTCCCTCCAGCCTGCTGCAGTTGTACTGTAATGCTGCATGACAGCCTATGATAGATGAACTTCAAAGAATTTAGCAATTTGATTCATATAAATTCAGATGCACTGCTCTGATCAAGACACCAGATGGATACTGCATTTCCTTCATGAGATTTACAGTATGTCCTGGGTTTAAATGGCTTATAAATTCCTGCCAATGTATTTCTCACAGTCCTTACAGAGACATGCAGCTTGTGTCCCTACACAGACCAGGCACAGTGTTTAGGGACTGTACATAAACTCTGAAATACATCTGTTGAACCTTAGTATGAAAGGTGTTGCCCTCCTAGAAGGCAGAAATGTGCTTTTCATGAGGTCTGACTCCAAACAGAATATGACACAAAAGCATTTTCATCTGGGATTATTCAAAATTGTCAGGTTGTGAAAGGATGAAAGGAAGTTCACTCTTTAGAATATGCAATCAGGCCAGTTTTGAGGTTACGTCTTCTGGGAAATTTGAAAAGTGATTCAGCTTCCAAAATCATTGATACCTGCCTTCCTTTGAGCTGACTATTTGCTAAATAGTATGGGAGAGTTATTGTCCACTAGGGAGCATGTTAAGAATGCCTAATTAATTTCTCTAGTAATGTAAACTAAATCTGAATCCTTAGAGACACAAGGAAAGCAAAGTCAAACAATGTGATCTCTCTCTCTTTGCCTCTCTGTATCCTTTTTCAGAGAAATCATTTAAATTATGAGAGATTATTTTAGGTCACTGATGGAAAACTAAATTTGATCTTCACGCTTAAGACTCCTTCTGTTAATCCCCTTTACAAAGCATATTTTTAGCTTGCCTCAATTAAAAAGAAAAAAAAGCCTCCAATTGGAAATGTTCCACACTCTGAATTTGTTACAGATTTTGCTGGTTTGTGATGGTTAACTAAAGCTAGCGGCTTGATAATTTTGTAAAAGAAAATGTGCTGAACTTTTTAACCTCACAGTTGTCCTTTTTCTATTGAGAGTGAAATTTTTTCACAAACGAACATGGAATTTCCTTTCTTCTGGAACAGAGTATTGCTGTTTCTCTGGAAACAGTGTCAAGGTTTGTTGGGGGATTTCTTAATTACAAGTGTGATGCACTGATCTGTATGAAACACAGGAAAAAAAAGTCATATAAAGATTTGCTAATATTTTTATATCTCAAAATCCATCATGTTTATGCTAAAGGCTTGATCATGCATAAAGAAAAATATTAGAAAAAAATGCCTAAAGAGCTTCAATAAACATATGCCAAAATATAGGCCTTCCCAGACATGCTGCCTGATAATTTCAGAGCCTTTGCAATTCTGCACAGCATTTTCCATAGGCCCCTGTGTTGTCCCAGGCAGCTGTACCATCTGGCTGATTTGCCCATATTAGGAGCAGGGGCATGCTATATTTGCTTTGTAGGATGAGTGGAAACCCCAGAAAGTGACGCAGATGGAAAGCTGCCTTATAAGAACAGCAGTGTATACAGTGTATACTTGACTGCATAGGCAATTGCAACTCAATTTAATTTTACATCAGCACAGAAACAGAGGAAATAGTAAAATCCTGTAATAAAAACTTCTTTTGGAAATATCTCTTGAATGAACATCCAAGAGGCAATCCAGAAAGACAAAGGAGTCCAGGAAACCTGGACATGCTTCCAGAAGGAAATCTAAAAGGTTGACCCACCTTGCTGAAAGGTGAGCTGCTGGGAAGAAGACCAGCCTGGCTGAATAGGCAAATTTGTCTGAAACAGGGAAGCAAAGAGAATGTATTACTTTTGCAAGAAGGGACAGGCCACTCAGGAGGACTACCAGGATCTTGTGAGCTATGCCTGGAGAAAACTAGCAGGGTCAAAGCCCAGTTAGAACCTTAGCTGGTTACTGCCATAAAAAGACAAATAAAGAAGTTTTATATAGATAGATTAGCAACAAAAGAAAGGCTAAGGAGACTCTCCACCCTTTAATGGATGTGTGGGGAAAAGTAGTCATGAAGCATGAGGGGAAGGCCAAGGCCATGCCTTCATTGCCTCAGCCTTTCATAGTAAGACCGGTTGTCCTCAGGGAAACCAGTCTCCTGAGGCAGAAGACGGGAACAAGGAGCAGAAGGAGGACCCAAAATCCAAGGGCAAATGGTCACTGAGCTGCAACACCATTTAGACATGCGCAGGTCTACAGAGCTGGATGGGATCCACCCAATCGTACTGAGGGAGCTGGTGGAAGAGCTCACAAAGCTCAAAGAGCCACTTTCCCTCATTTATCAGCACTCCTGGCTGCCTGGGAGAGTAGTCCCAGTTGCCTGGAGGTCAGCAAATGTGACACCTGTCTACAAGAAGGCCTGGAAGGAAGATCCAGACAAAAATAGGCCTCTCAGCCTCACCTGGGTACCAGTAAAGGTTCTGGAGCAGATCATCCTGAGGGTCATAAAGAAACACATGCAGGACAGCCAGGGGACGAGGCCCAGCCAGCATGGGCTTGGGAAAGGCAGGTCCTGTTTGACCAACTTGATCCCATTCTACGGCAAAGTGATCCACTTAGTAGATGAGGGATCTGGACACTCTGGATCAATGGGCTGAGAAGAAGTGTATGCAGAAGAAAAGGCAGAGCCTTAGGTGGGTATGCAGAGAGTTGTTATGCTTTGTTGGTCTCAGTCTTTTCTTTGGGGTTGGAAATGGCTCAACAGTGAAAATGGCAACTGTTAAAAATTATTAATCAGACTAACATTACCATATCATTCATACTAATATGCAGCAACAGTAATTCTTTTTTTACATAGCTTTGAAAGTAGATTTTAAAGCATGCTACAGAAGAAGTTAGTCTCAGGTTTCCCTCCAACAAATGGAGCTATTTGGATTACAATTCTATTATTGGAATCAATAACAAAATCATATTTCATTAATAATATGTCAGGGAGTGGCCTGACCATCCTTCCCCATGGAAAGGGAAGACTTCCCTTGAAATCTCACAAATTTCCAGACAAATTTGTGCTGTTACAAATTTATGAAAGAATTAATGTGTACATAATCACTTCATGTTAAAGCTCTTTTCTGGATAGCTGTAAGTCTAAAAGCCCAAGGATTTTAAACCACAAAGAAAATCTCAACCTCCCATGCAGGGGTCATGGTGCCAGAAAGGACTAGCAGTGCAATGGTAATGAGGACAAAAGTTGAATCTTGCCATGCTAGAAAAACTGTATGGAAAAAAATATACCACAATTCAGTAAGGACAAGGATAAGATTCTGCAGTAAGCACTACAGCAGGACACATATCACACGTCTTTGTAGCAGTTCTGCAGTTCTCTTGGATATCATACTTCAGAAAATATGTACACCAACCACGTGTCCAGAGTGAACAGGAGCAGCTGTGTTTGACAGGAGTGCCTGTGAATGAGAAAATGCTAAGGAACTGGAACTGTTTAGCCTAGAAGAGGCTTAAGTAATGAATTCAAGAACTTACTCATTTCAGTTCTGATAAGTTTTTGAATTCATGTCTTAAGGATCTGTGTATCTTTTACCACTCCCCTTCATAGAGAAAAGCATCATTATTCTATCAGGATATGAAATGGTGAGTTAAAGTTCAGGATGCTCTGATGTTATGAAGACAGTTTATAACAGTGAACAATGAAATAATAATAAGATCACTGTAGAGAGAATTTCTATAGAATTTTCCATCACTGCAGAAAAGCTTGGAAAAAAGTTTTAAGTGAGGAAAATCTTAAGACACATGCCATGAGGACATAGGTATGCATGTAGGAAAATGACCAGTGATGGACTTAATAAGCTACCAATAAACCTGAACCCGAAAATTTGCAAAGTCCACCAAAATATCACTGAAACGAACCAATTATCACAGTTGTTCTCGGGCCACCGCCCAGACATTTCTTGAAGAGAATAGCTGACTGCTTCTAAATTGTCTCTGGTATTTATGTTGACAGAATCTTCTACGATTTAAGATTTATTTAGGAAGAGTGCAATAAGTCAAAGTTGTATTTAACACCGGAGTAAATATAATGAAATTGGTGAGAAATCATTCAACATAAAAAGAAGGAGGATTCATGGCTACAGACATCTGTGGCTGTAAACACAGCACAGACTATAAATTAAATGCCAAATGAAGAGGCTTTATAAAACACATCCTCACAATTATAAAAGCTATGACAGAAAGCAGTGAGTAGCGGGGCTTATTCACAGATCCTGCAGAGCTCTCTCTATGACCTCTGATAACCTCTTCTCAAGTCTACCAACTTCTTTTTTTTTCACTTTTTTCCTGCACTGCTTCATGCGAGAGTGCCTGAGTGCACTTGCTAGATTCAGATTAATTTAAGTAAATCAGAGTGCATAGAGTATTACGGCTGCCTTCCTCAGCCACCCACCTACTTAATACTCATCAATTGTAAAGAAGAGGGAATAATAAATGTGGAATGAAATGAAGAGGCATCTAGAGCAAATGTCTAATTTATTGGGCATGGATGGGGTGATGTATGTCTCTGTTTCTAAAAGAGTACAACACTAGCATAGCAGCTATAATGCCACTAATTGTATATGAATCTACATTTTACCTGACGATTTTGTATCTATGCCTTGCCCATCCCTATGCAATAGCTTACCTGATGTTCAAATCTTGACGGCTAATTGAAGGCCTTAAGTAAGATGCCAGGGGAATATCTTTGTTCCTGTATCATTGGAGTTCCTCTCCATCTGACAAAAAATATATCCCTAAAAGATCCTCTGATGTATAATTTTGCCTGAAGGAACAGAAAACACTACTTTAAGGGAGTCTTGTACATTTTCAGGTCTACAGTAGATGGACCTGGATCACTTCATTTGGATTTTCTTTCTTCTTAAATAAACTAAGACCTCAGGAGCCACTTGTTATCTCTTTGTCTTAGTTTAAACTGTCTATCCGTATTTTGCCTTACTAAAATAAGTTACAGCTACCAAGAATATAATTTATAACATTGTCTTTGGCTGAACCAAAGAAGATTGTTCTGTACAGCTGGTGATCCATCTGTCCAATTAGTCATACAATATGTAATAAGTGATGAACATTATAGCAAGAACAATTGGTTTGGTTTTAAGACTTACACCAAGATTTTTCTATGTGGAATATAGTCACCATCAGATGCAAAAGATCAAAGATGACAAAGGAAAAGGTCTGTGTGTTTTTCCTACATTTAAAATCTCCTTATGAGTGAAAAAGAAAAATACCTCATATATAAAAGCAAGAATTTATAGCTAGTGTATTTGCAGTCTTAGCAGTCCAACAAAATTACTAGTAGTGACGATAGTAGTACTATTGCAGATCTAGTTATTGCAGAAAGTGAATATAAAAGATAATGAACATCATTATTCATTAAAATTTTCAATCATAAAGTTTTTATCCACACTTGGTGTTTTCCCTTTTATTTAATGCCACTTAAATTAATCATCTGAACATAGAAAAGCCTGCCCTTCCCTGCCCTTTGCTTGCAAAGCCTGGGGCACTGGTCTGAGTGGGGTTGGAAGCACAGCTTCGGTCTGTCTGAGCAGGTGAAGAGCTCCACAAGTTGACAGCATGTCAAGTCCTTTGCTGGGGATGCTGATGGCTTCTTGTTCCTCAGCTGCTTAGGGTTCCTTTAATACATTTGGCAGCATGCTTTTACACCTTGCACCTCCTTTTTAGTTTGCAAGTTCACATCACACGCAAATTTCCTATTTGTTATGCATTTTATGTGTTTTAAATGCTGCTATTTTGTTCTGTTTGGTACCCCTGAAACTGGTTTTGTTCAGCTCCAAGTCTGCATTTCTTTCATAGACTATTGGTGAGTTGTTTATTGCCATGAAGTTCCTAGTGTCAGCCTATGTCTCATTTCTTATCATTCCACTTCTGCTCTGCAGCTTGTATCCCTACCTGTCCTAGGTTGCCATATAGATGTATTTAAGTATTCTATTACCACCAGCTGTGGGCCATTAGCTGTTATCACCTGCTAATGACCCACCCCAGATGACAGGCAATGGGCCATCAGGGACCCACCGGGTGACTCATGGACTTATCTCATCCCATTGTGGGGTGCTCTGCCCAGGAGGGAGGAGCCAGGTTTTCCCACCCGGATATAACCTGTCCTTGGAACTGCCTGAGCTAGCCCTGTCTACTGGGTTCCCAGAGGACAAGAGCTACCACTGGATCTTCAGCTGGAGACTAGACCTTCACAGGATCACCACTTCAACTGGACTACTTCAGTTGGACTGCTACCACCACCCTAACAGGGTGTTAGGTTGTATCTGACTTTTTCAGCGCTTTTCCTTGTATTATTTCACTTATTTTTAATTTCAATCTTGACTTGTGATCTCCCACTGGTTTGTTTTCAAACCAATACACTACCTTTCAAGTTTTCAGCTTTAACACTAGACCCACGTTTCTCTACATTTCATTGTTACGCTAAAATCAATATCTCTCTGGACCTGTACAGTCTAAATTCAGGTTTTCATGGGATGGGAAAACAGAATATTTTACCATTTAATTATTATAGGATAAATAAAAATAGTGATTAATTTAAATGAAAGGAACAATTTTTGCTAGTTTCCTGCATTAACTGCAGGAAAATTTCTTTAGTTTCAGAAGTAAACTACATCTTCAGATAAATACAGTATATTCAGGAGTATTCCAGGTAATTTCTTTTTTTTTTTTTGATCTTTTGCATGTCTTGCAGAAATTATTAAAAAGTAAAATAGCTTACTCTAATTATTTTGACCAAGTCTGTAAACACAAATGCTGCAACTAAAAGAAATAATTATTGTACCTTGATTAACAAGCCACATAACAAATTTTTTGTGCGAAAATCAATGCAAACGCTCATTTTCAACAAACTTGGTGCAGTCTATTACTGCAAATAGCTTCCTCACAGCTTTTCTGTGTGCTGGTCATATTCAAAAACATGTATTATATCATCCTTAATGCCAGAGGGAAAAAAAGGTTGGATGTTTTCTTCCTCTCCAGAGCTATCAAAGAACCAACTGCACAGATGTTTGTGAATGAGAAGTGTTTGTTACAGAAGGAGAATTTTACTATGGTATCACCCATTTATCTTCTAACACAAACAAAAAAGAGAAATATTTTCTATATATTACCAGAATGTCACACCTATGAAGTAGGAAGGTGACTTTTGCGCTGCATATGTTTTCTACCTGTAAAAACACACCTGTAGCAGTGTATCTGCAGGTTTTAGTGAAAGCAAGCACCGTAGTGAGAGATGATTGGCACTGCACATCCCCCTTCCCCTATCCCATAGAGTTAAAAGCTGGAAAATTCTACTTTGCTCCCTCTGGCCGAGTCTCCCCGTTGGGTTTGAAGTTCTGTGCCTTTCCTCCTAGCGTCCCCATTCCCTAGCTCCTCTGCCAGTTCTGTATCCCTCTTGCCCCTATTGGCCCTCCTGTGTAAACCCCTCCCATCTTTCCATCCCTCTTAACCACATGTTCGCTTCCTTTCGGTGCTCTCAGCTCCTCGGAACCCAGCTGCCCCCTCCCCCCGCGTCGTGTCCCAGTCCCATCCGCCTTCTCCTCCCCGTCATCCCTACCAATAAACCCTGGATTCTGAAAGCTGAGCGACTGCATCTCCTTTAATCGCCAAGGCTCCTGCTAATCCTGCCTTTGGGAAGTCAGCCAATTTAAAAACATACCTTGACAAATCTGTAAGCATTCACTATAGAGAATGTAATGAAAAAAGTTAAAATTAGACAAATCAAGTCCTGATCTTTATCTCAGTTTGCTAAGACAATACAAGAATACAAGTTAACTTAAATGATATATATAAGCCCACTGCAGAATAAATACAATTAAATGTAAATCCCACGAAACAGGAACTAATTTTTTCTTGCAATAACACTGTCATTTATATTAGCTTTATTGATTGACTTGGACCCTCAGAAGTGCTGGAATTGGGAAGGATTCTGGTTTTGATCCAAAAAGGTAAGTATCACTGAGTTTTAAGGATTTCTTATGTGCCTGACATTTCCATGTTTTCACAGTTACCGTCACATTTCTCTATCCAAATATGCATCCTTATGCATCCTCTGATGAATATGTATATATATTCATAAATATTCCAGCTCATGAAAGAAGGCTAAGTGGAGGAAAGTTTATAAATGGGGAAAGGCTATAGAGATTTTCTAGAGAGTTCAATGAGGTAATCAGAGAAGAAGCAACTATATAGGAAACTTTGTGTAAAGACAGTAGAATAATTCATTTATAATTTACAATAGGAAAATGAAGAAAAATCTCATCTAACAAAAGACAGTAGAGAAGCAAAAATGAGCAAAACTCATTGAAAGACCTATCTGTAAAATATATAACTTGATTTTTGCCTTGGTGTTTGTCTGGGAACACTGACATGCAAGTTATGTGCGTAAAAGATGTTTGACTGGTATTTCAAGTCTGATCATTCAGATGGCTTTCTCAGTAAATCTTGATGAAAACATGTATCTTTGAGGCAATTTCATCAATAATATCCATTTTAGCTTGCAAAAGTAATTTTATGACATATTGTGTTGTATGCCTGACTAATCCCAGGGGATGAATATTCATGGTTGTTATGAGATAGACTCTTCTAAACTCTTGGAGTTCCATATTGGCATCAGGCATCACAGCAGATTCACAGATCATTTTGTTCAGCTAGAAATAATCTGCTGTTATGTCTTCAAAGTAAGGTGGTTTTATTTGTATCACAAGGGTCTATTAAAACCTAGCATTACAGCTCAGCTAGAGACATATTCAATTTACCAAAGAAGTGCTTGAAATAGCAAAGCTTAACTGAACAAAACACTCCTGCCACTTCAGCTTCTCTGAAACCCTAAAAACCTCTCTTCTTCAGTGTTGTGCCACTGAGCAGTAACATAACAATGGAGACTTAATGCTGTCACCTATAAAGTTTGTAGTCATCCACCAGTAATATTCATTTGGAAGGTGTAATAACTGAAGATACATTAGCATAACCAAAACAAAAAAGGGTATTTGGGAGGCAAAAATAGATTAATTTGAGATCCTTCACTAAAGACCCAGAGAAATCAGAGGTAGAAAGAGACTGTTAGATTTTGCATTCATTATATTCCTATATTACACTCTCCAATGAATTCTCCAGCCAAAAGTTTAAAGAATATCCGTAACTCTTTTACTTTTTCACACAGAAAAAAAAATCCTGATAGAAATTTTCAGCAGAAAATGGAACTTGTGATGCTGAAAAACTCAGTATATGGAATTCAATCTAAAGTTAATTTGTTTATAAGCTGAATAATAAGACTTTCTACAGCTACATTCCTAACAATATATCTCAAGATCAGCTGGGTAGCCTCACAACACATGAAGAATGAAGAAAATGTGTAGAAGACAATGTGCACTAAGGAAAATGTCTTTTGATGATCTGTATCTTTACAAAAACTTAGTGATCTACCTACGTTGTGAAATAGGCCCACCATCTGCATCTAACTGTCCCTTAAACCAAAAACCAGAAAGCAGTCATACCCTTAGTGATGCACAGAGTAAGGATACAAGGGAAGACTAATATCAAACCTGGATTTTTGTATAGAATATAATATATGCTGGAAAATACTAATGAATTATAATAAAAACTAATATGAGGATATTCTTAAAATCATAACAAATAGGAGAGAATGGCAAACTGGCAGCCAATTGTATATGGTAGATCTGATAAAGTCCAAATAAGATAGAAGAAATAAGTTAATCTGCATAGCATCTAAGAGAGCATGTCAAGTGACTGGTGAGGTGGAGCAGTGAAGACAAGAAAATAGTAATATATCCTACCTTCCTCAAGGAGTAGCACAGTATCAAGAAACATCAGGAAAGCACTAGAGGTTGTCGTGGTTTGACCCTGGCCAAATGCCAGGCACCTATAACATCTGCTGTCTCCGCTCTCCCTTGCTAGAGCTGTGCAGAGGAGAGGGAGGAGATGAAAAACTAACACACACACATACACACACATGCACACATACAGAGGGCTCATGACTTGAGATAAGGAACTGGGGGAGGATGCACCCAGGGCAAAACAGACTGAAACTTAAAGTTGCCAAAGTGATTTATTGCTAACAGAGTCAGAATATAAATGAGAAGTAAAATAGAACTTTCAAAAACACAGTTTCTCCTCTCACCCCCTCTCCCTCCTTCCCACCAGCAGTCCAGGGACAGGGGGAATTTGGTCAGTCCATCACCAAGATTTTCTTCCACTGCTCAGGGAGATGAGTCATCCTCTGCGTAGCCACGGGTCCTTCCCAGGAGAGACAGTCCTCTTCGAACTTCGTTGGTGTGGGTCCAAATCTCACGAGAAACATCCCACCTGAATCTGCTGCAACATGAGTCCCTTGTCCATAGGGTGTAGTCCTCCGAGCCGAGCCCAGGCTGTTCCATTTTGGGAGCAAGGCCTTTCCCTCCACTGGGGGTCCCACTGGATCACAGCTTCCTCCAGGCATCCACCCGCTCTGGCATGGGCACCTCTCAACAGGCTGTGGGTGGATCTCTGCATCCCTGTGGACCCCACGGGCTGCAGTGGGACAACCTGCTTCACCATGGTCTTCACCACAGCCAGCAGAGGATTGTTGGCTCCAGCACCTGGAGCACCTCCTCCTCTAGCTTCTCCACTGACCTTAGTGTCAGTATGTTGTTTCCCCTTCACATATTCTCACCTCCTTCTCCACCTCTGGCTAAGAAGAAGTGTGAGACTACCTTGTTTTGACTTCTTCTAAAATATGTTTTCACAGAGGCATAACTAACATCTCTAATTTGCCCAGGCTTGGCCAGCAGCATGTCCATCATCTTCAGAGCCATCAGAGATTGGTTCTGCTGGACATGGAAAGAACTTCCAGAACCTTCACTCAGGACACACAGGAGCCATCTTTGTGCCACTCCCCACCCCAACCCCCTCCCCAACCAGCAAAAATTGGGCTAAGCAAAACCAACACAGAGGTTTGAATTCTTGTACAACACTGAAGTTTATGTTAGCAGGCGTGCTTAGTTGGTACATCTTGCAGGTGTTGATAACAAAGTTAAAGTTGCTCTGATCATGTCCAGAAGTAGCACGTTTCACTGTCCACCTCCATGAAAAGCAAACTACTGAGGAGATCAAATGCATTCCTTCAATACACCAGCTGAACTGGTGAGTGGGACCACTGTCTATGTGAGAGCCAAGAATTAAAGATTGATAATTTTGTCTTAATCTTAACATCCTTTGGAAAGTTCACAATATCTTTGCTTAAATTTCTTTTAATTTATGCTTCTCTTCGTAAGATTAGAGATTTTGTGGTATGTTTTTAAGAATGGTTACCCATTCAAAATAAATTTCTGAATCTTTTTAAATTTCAAAGCAATACAGTGCATGCAAGTACAAATTATTCAAACATTTATAAAACAGTTATTCAAACATTATTTCAACATTTATATCTACAATAAAAATATTTTTTCGCATTACCAAACTAAATCTTAATTTTTTCGCTTAATCTGTGTTACCTTAATTCTTTAGTCAGATCCCTATTAGAAAATCCTACACTTGAGAATAGTTTCAATGGTGTAAATCTGATTATCAATATGGATTTTTAAAAATTTTTAGTTTCTTCTTCCCTTCTATGATCAGTAGTTTTTCTGTAATTTGTGTGCCACCATCATGTTCTCTTGATCTTTGTGGATTTGTTAATACTCTGAACAATAAATACTCCATGTTAAATTTCCAAACAATATTTTTAATTGCTATATTTTTATTTTATTTGTTCTTTTGGTAGGCGATATCAAGTTGCCACACAGGGTATTTCAGTTAAAAGAAAATACGCCTTTCACTCCCCTTTAGCTTGAATGGTTTGATTCTCCAAAGGAAATCTTTGCCTCTACATTTTTTCATATGCATATGGCTGAAATGGATATTTGAAGTAGCAGATGTTGAAAACATGCATCTCCCATTAAACTTGCTTGATCCTTCTGTTTAAATTAATCATTAAAACCATATTTCAATTCTCTGTGGCATCTTGCTGTTTTGCATTCTGTTTCTGTAAGTTTCCACCCTGCTATTATCAATCCTTTGAATACTAGCTAGCAGGAGCCACAACTGCACCAGCATGTGATGCAGAATCAAGAATTAGGCTGAAAAATGAAAGATAGTAAATAAGCCTCTCAGCTAGGCTCCATTTCGCATGAAAGGTTGGACCTGATGATCTTTTAAGGTCCTGTCCAGCCTGGGCTGTTCTATGATTCTGTGACTCTAGAACCCAAGCTTCAACTGGTGGGCTTCCACTGACTTCCACTGGAGATAATGAGGCAAAGTCAGCCCTTTGGGAATTAAAAAGGCTTCATGTGTAGAGCAACCACTAGATTCTGCTGCATGACTAGGACTCCCAGACCCAATTTCATGCTGACAAGATTCACAGACATCACTAATATTACTTTTATTATTTGAGAAGGGAGTCAAAATAAAAGTGAATGTTTGCTGTGAATAAGCATCTCCTTTTTACAATGCCTGCATACTTTTAACTAGTTATCCTTATTTTTTAATTATTCTAAAACCATTCAGAGTGTTAATTAGTTAATTTTCTAGCATGAAGAGTAATTTTAACACTTTGAAAATTGATTTTACTCATGTTTAAATCCTTGATAAAGCAGATTAGCATCTATATGCAATCATACTTTCAATTTCCTCACAATTCATTTTCAGTTGAATTTTTCCTGTCCACTGAAGCACCCAAGTATATACAATATCATTGTCTTTGAATATGTTAATAAATATTGAAACTAAAACTGACTGGGAAAACCAAAAAGATAATGGCAATTTAGTGATATCTTCCTTTTTAACTTTTGCTTTATTTCTCCCTCCCAGCCTCCCCCAATAACATTAAAGTTTAAAGTAGAACACATAGACTAGCTTTTGAAAACATGACCAAGCTTTTCAGATTTAGTTCTAATTTCAAAATAGGATTATGTTTTTAAACAAGGTCTGGTAGAAGTCTCCAGCTCTAATGAAATCAAAATCACTGGCTTACAATAAGAAGAAGCTACCAGAGTATTGAGGAGTTAAAGGTTTAATGCTCTGAACAAATTAAAATAAGTGTTATCCAACTGCAGAGAAGTATTATTTAAATCATGGTTATTAGCCTCAGCTTTCTGCTGATTTTCTGACATTTGAAATTCGTCCTTCTCTTAATAATTTAGAGTCAATAAATAAATGCATATCTGGGGGTACATCAGTTAAACCTACCTGACTAGGAAAAAATTATTATCCTTAATCTGTTTTCTTCCTAGAGAAAGGTGAACAAATGCCTTGAGTGAGATCACACTGCAATATTTTTCTTTTGTTTTCTTGTCACAGTAACTGCCAATTTACTACAGTGAGTCTGCAGATTATCTAGAAATTGCTCCCTTTTTCTGCCCTCCCCCCTCACCAAATTAAAGTTGGTCACATCAATCAAGATTATTTTTATTGGTTGGAATTAAGGCAGTAGCAGGTTAAAGAGCTTAAAGGGGACAAAAATAGAAAAGACTTTGTTGGTTGAAAAATGCTCCTCTCAATTTGGAGCTTAGCTCATGGAGGGTTTTAACATGAGAAAACCCTCATACTGGGGGTTGCAGCATAACAGCTGTCTCAGAGCTCTGTTACTGTGCTCTTCAGAGAAAATACAAATAACTTAGGATAATATGATTTTGAAAGCTCTTTACACCCCAAAATATGAAAATAATTCCAAAATTGATTTACTAGTGTTATTTAATGCCATTAAAATCCATACATCTGCCTAGTTTTATAATAGTCATTTTTCAGAATAGAAAAGACTTTACAATTTGGACTTGGTTGTAGCCTTTTAAAAATATCTTTCTATACATATAATAAGCTCTTGATATTCACATTTATCTGGCATAGCCTTTTGGGACATGATGGCTCTATTTTTTGCTGGTCTATATTCACTACACTTGCTGCAATCTTGCCAATGCATGAAGTAAATTTTAGTGCATTAGGCTCTCATTTTGTTATCTGATCTATGCTAGAAGTTGCCTAAACAAAAACTATGTTAAACTACTATAAGTTTAAACAAGCAGACCAAGGGGTCATCAAGAGGTGATAGAAAAAACTCGTGCTTAGCAGTACTGATAAAAGATACATTGAACCATCATCCAGAATTTTAGAACGCTAGAACATGTAGAGCAGGAATGAATCTCTCAGACAACACACTTGGTGAATGGATATGACAGTCTTCCTTTTATGTCATTTTTAACATCAGAGCTGGCTCACCTGGTAATCAAATTCGATAATGAAACTAAGTAGAACTGAATTAACAAGGTAAATGAATAGAACCTAATGCATGGACATGCATATCAGACCTGGTTCCCCAAATAAATTGTGGTGTAAATCTCACATTTTCTAACAGATGAGTCATGAATGCTGAGACATTAGAAATTCTTCACTACATTCTTCCTTTATCACAAAACATAATTTTGTTCTTAATCAGTTAATTAGTATACAAAAATATTCTTATAAAAGATGAGAAGATTGTGCAAAAGAAGATCGCAGGTTTGTTTACATTACACCAAGCCTGCTGGCAGCAGGTGGGGTACCCACCTCAAAAAGGAAAAAAAGATATTTGCTCAGGAGTTCAAAGGTCTCACTGAGAGAGCTTTAAACTAGATTTGAAGAAGGAAGAGGATAAAAACAGGATCACTAGAGATAAGCCCATTTGTGGGATGCCACAATTTGAAGGACAATGTGCAAGCAACACACTTCAGTCTGCTGCCTCAGTAGATGTAGGTGATGAAGATCTGTGCGGCAGCAAGGGTGCAGGGGTTATTGATGTGTTAGAAACCACAGACATATCAGAGAATTATCATGCAGGAATTAGAACTTCTCCACCAAAAACAGTGGCAGGATTGATAACCCAACTGAAGAGCATGTACACCATGCATCCAACATGGACAGCAAACAGGAGGAGCTAAAACCATGGTGCAGTAGAAAAGAAGTGCATGACTGTCATGATGGAGACATAGTGGGTTTACTTGCACCACCAAAGTGCTGCAATGGATAGCTGTAAACTTTTCAGAAGGAATTGGGAAGGAACGGGAGGTGGTGGGGCAGCCCTGTATGTTAGTGAGTGTCTAATTTTCTGGAGCTTGTTGATGGTCATTACTGGTAAAAATCAGGGGTAAGGCCAACAGGGCATATCCTGTGGAAGTCTGTTACAGACCACTCCACCATGACAAAGAGGCAGATGAAATATTCCATAAAGAGCTGGGAGAAGTCTCATAAGTGCAAACCCTTGTTCCAACTTGCCATATGTCTACTGGGAAAACAACACAGCAGAAAGGAAACAATTCCATGCGTTTCCTAGAGTGTGGGAGATAACTTCTTGACAGAGCTGATAAGGGAGCCGACTAAGGAAGGTGTCCCTCTGAACCTGCTGGTTGTGAACAAAGGACTGGTGGGTGATGTTATGGGTGGAGGCCATCTTGGGGAGTGATCACAAAAATTTTAGAGTTTTCTGCTCTAGAAGTAAGAAAGGGAGTAAGCAAGTCTGCCACCTGGGACTTCCGGATGGTGGACATTTGCCTTTCCAGAGCACTGGCCAAGACAGTCTCTTGGGAGGCAGTGGTAGGGCAAAGGAGTGCAAGAAGGCTGGATGTGCTTCCAGAAGGAAATCTTAAAGGTGCAGGAACAGGCCACCCCTATGTGCCTAAAGACCAACTGATGGGGAACAAGACCAGCCTGGCTAAACAGAGCGATTTGACTGGAATTCAGAGAAAGAAAGAGAATGTCCCTTTGGAAGAAGGGACTCTCAGGAGGATTACCAGGATCTTGTGAGCTATGCAGGGAGAAAAGTAGCAGGGTCAAAGCCCAGTTAGAACCTTAGCTGGTTACTGCCATAAAAAGACAAATAAAGAAGTTTTATATAGATAGATTAGCAACAAAAGAAAGGCTAAGGAGACTCTCCACCCTTTAATGGATGTGTGGGGAAAAGTAGTCATGAAGCATGAGGGGAAGGCCAAGGCCATGCCTTCATTGCCTCAGCCTTTCATAGTAAGACCGGTTGTCCTCAGGGAAACCAGTCTCCTGAGGCAGAAGATGGGAACAAGGAGCAGAAGGAGGACCCAAAATCCAAGGGCAAATGGTCACTGAGCTGCAACACCATTTAGACATGCGCAGGTCTACAGAGCTGGATGGGATCCACCCAATCGTACTGAGGGAGCTGGTGGAAGAGCTCACAAAGCTCAAAGAGCCACTTTCCCTCATTTATCAGCACTCCTGGCTGCCTGGGAGAGTAGTCCCAGTTGCCTGGAGGTCAGCAAATGTGACACCTGTCTACAAGAAGGCCTGGAAGGAAGATCCAGACAAAAATAGGCCTCTCAGTCTGGAAATAAGGGGGCTTAGGGAAGATCCAATTTCTTTCTGCTTCACTGCCTAAAAGGAGGTGGTAGCAAGGTGGCATCTAGCCTCTTCTCCCAAGCAGCAAGTGACAGAACAAGAGGAAATGGCCTCATTTGCACCAGGGGAGATTTAAATTAAATCTTAGGAAAAATTTCTCCTCTTGAAGAGCGTTCAGGCATTGGAAGAGGCTGCCTGTAGCACTGAAGTTAGCCCGGATGAGCTTGGGGGCTGAAGTACCTGACGAAGCCCCCTGGGTCTGAAGAGACTTTTAGCCCAGGGTGACAGAAAGATATTCCCCCAATACACCTTGCAGTCAGCCTCCTAAATATGCATCAGGGAACAAGAACATTGGATTTTGAATCTCTCCTCCTCTTTATCCTTTTGGAGTTAATAGCTAGAATGTTCCTTCTACCCGCGGTTTATTATTGGTTTTTAAAGTTCTGTAACCTCCTCCCTTGTACCCCTATTCCCTGGCTCCCCTGTGAATCCTGTATCCACCGCGTCCCAGTTGGCTCTGCCATTCAAACTCCTCCCATCCCTCGGTCCCTCTTAACCCCATGTTTGCTTCTGTTCTGCACTCTGCGCCTCCGGATCCAGCCCCGTTCCGCTCCCCTCCCGACTCCACGGACCCTGCGCCGTCCTGCTGCACCCTAATAAACCCTGGATTTCTAAGGCTCAGAGTCTGCATCTCCTAATCGCCTTGTCTCCTGCTCTTGTCTGTCACGGAAGCAACCCGCTCACGCGAGCACGCGGCGTACCGGCACCGCCCGGCCCGGACTGCGTGGGGGTTCGCAGCAATGACCCTTTTTCTTGGGGTTTCGGGGGTCCTGCTGCTTTCCCCAGAGCGAGAAATCTCAGCTGCCTAGAGAAGTGGTGAAATTACCATCCTGGAAATGCTTAAAAAATATGCAGGTGTGATATCTGGGGACATAGTCTAATTCCGAACACAGTGCTGTCTTAACTGTTGGATTCAATGATATGAGAGGTCTTTTACAACCATAATGATGCTATGATTCTATGACTATGATGAGTTTTGGGATAATTGTTTCAGTAGCAATGGTTATAGATTCCTGAAATGTTTAAAATAACTACCCCAGAATATCTTTCCAATTTTTCCCTCACACTCCTAAGATAGGGATATATTTTGTGTAATATTTATACAGTTATACATACAAATATACTTCTGTTCTTTGTATGTTGCATTGATGATAAGGATCATCAGTCTTGATACAATTCTCATTGACATGAACATAACAACCAACCATAGGCTCAATATCAGATTCAGAGAAGTATGATCAAATCAGCATCCCAATGCAAACAGCTGATTGTAAAAACTTATGATAGAGTTTTTTAATAGAAATTTATTTTCAAACTAAATCCAATGTCACTTGCTTACTGCAGCTGTCCAAGCCCCATATACCTCAGTCCCTTGTCCCAGATCTCCCTCCCACTTCTTTTACCACCACCTAGCTTTACATATAAGCTTACTCATCCCTCACTTCCAAATCACTCTTTTCTGCATATATTGTACTCGCTTCCATGTTAGCTGGCATAATTTTGTCAATGTGTGTCTGCTCAATACTGGGAAGAGAATCATCTAGTATTTCAGAAATGTGTAAGCACAGAATTAGTAATTTTGCGGAAAGATGATTTTTACAAAACATGGGACATTTTCACATCCCATAAATAAATAAATATCCAACCAAGTACAAAAATTTCACCTAGAAAAAGATGTTCCTTTTCCAATTTATATTGCATTTATCAATCAACTAGTTTTGTCTCTACAAAGATTTTGGGCCCCACAAGAAACCAAAACCTAACGCTGTCAAAATATCCATAAAAAGATGAGTCTAAAAAGAAGTTACTTAATATTAAATAAATCATCATGAGAATGTATTTCACTTTTTGCTTTGGCTAATAGGCCAACAGCTGATAGAGAGAGATTGCAGTCATCTCTTTTTAGAAGCTAGAGGAGGAAACCTGTCTCTACTAGGAAATTACTACTATAAAGCTGGAACAGGACCAAATTCCTAAAAAGACCATGATAGGTAATAAAGTATTGTCTTCTTATCTGTTCAGTGTATTTATCTTCCTATTCTTTCATTTGTTTGCTTTCAGGTATCATAAAAATTAATGTATTCCTCAGAACCAACACACATAGTATATCCTAAAACTTCTTGAAAACAAGGAAGGAAGAGGTTGATGCTTACTGTTGAAGTAAATAAACTTGCTTTTGAGGAAGTTGTCTTTCTGAAAAATTGCCATATCTAATCTAACATTGCCCTCTATCCTCCAGTGCAGCTACAGTGTTGATCAAATTTGTTCCTAGCCCACATAATCAATAGACCTGAATCCTGAATAAGTTCTAGATATCTTCTCTCCTTGCCTGTATAACCTTTGAATTTTGAAAAATATATTGAGGAGAGGTTATATTGATTTATTCATGACAATGACATGTCTAATACTCTCTATAGACTTCCCCATACATCCAGTTCACAGAAAATAGCTCTATTTCAGTGAAATGTGTTTGGATACAACAGCCTCTTGATTTTTCATGTCCTTTTTTAAAGAGCTTCCTGCCTTTCTTATCTGTGTGTTAAAGAAAAAGAAAACTCATTGAAATGGAAATAAACCTGAACACCTGATTATGTGCAATGCATTTTGAAATTATACACACAAACATATAAGCTACAATAGCAGCCCTACACTAGTTAATAATTATGTTTGATTGCTCAGCCCCTGTGGGGATTGCTCACAGACTTCATTCTCCACAACCGTTAAGGTATTTTGACCAGAATCCTAATGCAGCTTGATGTAAATTAGATAAGAAAGTTCTTTTGTGATGTTGTTAGCTTGTGTCATTAGGTGATGCAGCAGGATGTCATCAAATAAGAGCAAAGAAGCAAAAATAGCAGAAGGAAGAAAAAATTAAGACAGCGACAAGAAGAGACAAGCTTTTCCCAACAAGCCTCAAAATATCAATGTCATGTTTAACCAAACAGTGCTCAAAGGCAAATCAAAATCTCTTGCAAGTATTGCCTAATGCTTTTGTCAAACTTCCTTGTTAATGACTATTAGCCTGTATTAATCAAGTAAAAATGTTCTCATTTTGTGAAACGCAGTTGCTGGACATCAAATGGATGCATTTTTACTGCAACAGATAATAGAAGGAGCAGATGCTAGAAATGGAAATGTCAATCATATTTGCCAGCAAAGGACACAAGTAAACATACTTAGAGAGCTACTTTTCTTATAATAATTCTTCCATAGTTGCTAACTGGCTTATGCCAGAGCACAAATTAATGATTCATTAATCTGAATCAGTGTCAGAATAATAAATTAAGAGGAAAACTAGTAAACTTAAATGTTGCTTATACAGAGACAGTCTTGCAGACTTTCTCAGGGCCCTAATATGTACAGTTCAAAAGCGTAAGTATTTCTGTAAAGGATAAAATAAGAATAAAAGTTTGATATTAGTGGAAACAGGGAGGGTTGTGTTTTCTATATCCAGTTATATATCTTTTTCATTCAATAAACCATTTCAGGAGACTCTGTCAGCTTGCTTTAAGTAAGGTTACACACATCTATACCTGCTGAGAGCCTGGCTCTGCTGGCTCTGAACCGGCATTTTTATAGACCTTCAGATGTTACTTTCAAAAAACTCATCTACAGAAGCAGCACTTTTGCAGCTCTCACCACCACCATTATTACTGTGCCACCAATTTCCAAGGCTCTATTGGAAGTCTTGAGATGTATTAAATTATAAGAAAATGTAACATTGCAAAGTCTAACAGATCGGACCAGAGCAGATTAAATAAAATCCCTTACAGAATAAGGAAGATCTACTGTGTAACTGAAGGAGCATGATGATCTTATCAGAAGCATAAAAGCAATGCCAGTGTCTCTCTTATAATTAGTTTTTCTCTCTAGGCCCAAAACACTTTACGCTGAAAGACAGAATTGACATATTTGTTTTACAGACTGAGGCATAAAGAAATCCCTTGTTCAGCATCAGCAAGCAGATGGATGGTGTAGCCAAGTTTTGAGGGTCACAATCCTTGGTTCAGAGTGATCCCAAAATGCATTCAGTGAAGAATAGCTATGAACAGAAGTGAAAAGAAAGGAGAGAGACACACCCATCAATATATATTCATATGTATTTTCTACTCCTACATGTGTTTCATTCATAGTCTTTATACAGTTTGCTTCCCACAAAAACCTTAAATATACTGGTTCATACCTTCTGGCAGTGGAGACAATTTCCAAGATGTACTCTTTGGGATTGTCACAAGAAAAAACCCCTCATAAATGAATTCTGAAACTGGGATTACTTAAATTTAGCTTGCTGAAAAATACTGTCAGGACTCAACTCTACTGAACGTAGTATTTTCTATGACATATTTGGCTTTTTGGTACTCACTTCATCTTGGAGACTACCACAGGGAAGAAGATTCTAAATGCAATGACAAAAAGCAGCTGTAGCACAATTCTTTTTCCAGTTATTGTCATACCTATGACATTTTCTTCTGTTTCTCCTACTAGAACAAGAAGAAATAACTCGAAGTCACTTGGTTCTCTCTTCCAAAACATTTATATATAAGAAAGCAATACTGGAAATAATGGGCCATGGAGAAGAAAATAATTTTGGGTCATTGTTGGTATAGATCCCAAGGGGTAACATCCTAGCACTTATTATTGGAATTATCTCATCTTAGTTGGTGCTATCTACCAAAAAAATAATGTTTGAAGATAATATTTCTTTAAACAAAATATACATCCATGGAAAAAGACCCCTTTTTCATCTCTTAAAATTCCCCCTCTTCCTCAAAAGGAAACAATAATATCTTCACATTGACAGGAAAACTCACGCATTTGTGTAATTATTGATAAAGACCTTACAGGAGATTTCTCTGTCATACGTTTGATTTCAGCAACTTGTAAAATTCTAAGTCAACCATATGTGTAGATATAATAACAATAATAATAACCCACCACAAATGGAAAACCCAACTAACCACACAAATACATGCACTACCATCAGCATCCCATTGTACACCTTTTGTTGCACATTAATCACTCTTCCAGACTGAACTGTGGACAATTAAGACAGCAGCTCCTACTGTAAAGCAGATTAAATCCTCTTAAAGTTGCTTATGGCCCTTTAATCTAAGTGCACTGTACAGAGGACTTAGTCCTAGTGCTCACCCTTCATGAATCAACTGGAACTCCGTAACTGACCTCATTTGGCATCTGTCATAAACTAAAAGCAATAGCACCCAGCTGTTCACTTAAATAAAACATGCAATTCCATAAATAAAACATAAAACTATAAATGTAACTCTAATATTTTGGAAACTCAATGTTATTCAGTGATAAAAATTCAATTGTTATTATTTCTGTGATTTTAATACCTTCTGAGCAAACCTTATCCTGTTGCAATTCCTGCCCCCAGGATTTTCTGCTGTGTTTTCTCATTCTGTAATACGATTGTCATGGCACACAAGATTCTTTTCTACCCTAAAATGGAGCTCTTCTCTCAGGGTGAAAGAGCAATTTGATGTCAGTTTTCATCACTGAGAAAAGAAGTCAGCGAGCTCTTTATCAGTGATTAGTAAAGGGATTTTAGCCTTTTATACCATTTCTTAAAAGTTGTACTTTCTCTAATGTCCCTTACTTCTTACCAGGAATGGTTCTTGTCTTCATTTATTACCTGCAGCACTGGTCAAAAAGAGAATTATGTAAGTGTCTACAACTCTTGTCCTGCTCCTGGGTCACTTGCCCTAGAAAGAGTCTTCATATTTTCAGCAAGGAGTCAGTTATTTCCCCCTGTAAATAATGACAGTAGAGTACATCATCAAAATGTAAATTCTGAAGCATAAAGAGAGAAGACTATATCACAAGAAAATAAAATACTAGGGGAAACATAGAGAGGAGTGTAAAGATTGTGTTGGGGAAAAGAAAACATAGAATCATAGAATATGCAAATGGAAGGCAACCATCAGGATAATTTAGTCCAACTCCTGGCCCTGCACAGGACACCTCAAGAGTCAAATCATGTTCCCGAGAGCATTGTCCAAAAGCTTCTTGAACTCTGTCAGGCTGGTGCTGTGGCCACTTCCCTGGGGAGCCTGTTTCAGTGCCCAACCACCCTCTGGGTTGAAAAACCTCTTTCCTGATATCTACGCAAAACTTCCCATGACTCATCATAACAGATGATCATACTGCTGAGGGAAATCTGGGCCTTTCTCTGCAATGTCTGCACCTGACTGCTTCTGGCTGCAAAAGAATTAGGTACCTCCACGGGTACCCAGACAGATCCACAGAAGGAAGCCATGTATTTCAGACTCTAGGAGAGGATGAACCATGTCATATAGACAGATTGGTGGTAAAACAAGAAAAACAAGGGACTATAGACATGAATTTGTGAAAGGGAAGCTGCTAGTAAAAGGACAGGAGGGAGGTCACCGCTGACCAGAGGTCAGACTCTAAAAGGGCAAGATACAGATGATACTGCGTGAAGCCAGTAACAAGGAACTGTGGTTTTAAAAGAAAAGGAGGAGAATTAACAAAGCCCTGAATGACAATTAATTAAGAAGAAAAGTAAGAATGATACACCAAGCCTATGAAGCTGTCTTTGAAAGGTAAATTTCGTTAGGAGGCCAGTAGTAGGACAGAGGCAGGACTGAGGCAGAAAAACCGTTGGCAAGAAATATCAGAACAAAACAAAATTCTATCCTTAGAAAATATACCTAGAGCTCATTATTCCCTCTTCAGTGTACAAAAAAAAAGTCATAAATTCCTACTTTTGTCCACAGATCTCTCTGAAACCACTGGCAAAGTGTACCATTTATTGTTGGTCCACATAGAGTACTTGTATTAGCTAGTGATGAACCCTTCATACTGAGCTCGAGCAGCAAAAATGTTTTGACTCAGTTTAAGGTGCCTAGTGTTCTGAAGAACCATGAAGAAAAATCTCATTGGCAACATGTAATGAAGAAAGTTTAGAGTGTTGCTTTTTTGCATTGTAAAAAATAGTATACAAAAAATTTTATGCAAATGAGTATGTATCTTACAGTTCATTAAAAGAACATAACCACAATTGTAGAGAGAAATGTTTTTGAAGATTATGAAGTCTCTGTTAACATTATTTCAATGCATATCATATTTTTGTATAACATTCCTGCCAACGCATTCATCAGAATGGGCTCCCTGACTCTTTTGAAACTGCTGGAATATCTTGTCAGTTTAAAAGGTGGTGTCCCTTTTTTTTAATATATGTATGTAAATGTAAGCACTTTTATTTTTGGTAATAAGCTGCTGCTATGTGAAAGTGCAACACAATAAAACATTTGCTTTACATATTACAAGTCACACATACCTACAGCAGAAACACCTTTGCACATCACTTCTGGTATTATATACATGTTTTCATACTTTTTTGAGTGTTCCATGGGCAAATATGAAACAAAATTTGGAATCAAATATGTGGAATAAAAATAGATTATTTCTCTCTCTCTCTATTATTTCATATTTGATTTGGATAAAATCAAATATGGACTCAAATTTACTTTTAACTAAATTAGGAATGTTTTAGTTGTGAAATCCCCCCAGAATAATGAAGATAAATTGACATAATTAATTTAATTCAGTTTATCTGTGCTGTTTTGGTATAATTTTTTAATGATGATGTAGCTAACAGAATATAAAATATTCAGTTACACTTTTATTATCCAATGAATTTGCAAAGGAATAGAGACACTGTAAACACAGAGATACCCACAGAGTTGTTTCCCTAGCAACAGGAAGAAGGAATGTGCTGACAATTTTATATACCTTCATCAAATTACTGGAGGCACACCAACATGGTTCATAGATGAGAAATCTATTGCACTTAAAAAATAGAATAATTTAAAATGTAGCTGAGGTTGCTTTCCAGCCATGTTTTGTTTCTCAAATCTTTAAGAAAACATTCTTTGAGAAAGGTTGAATGTCTGGTTGAAGATGCTTCAAGGGGCAAAATATTTTAGAAAAATTTTGCACTATTTACTGAAAGTTGGACTTTGCCTAAACTACTAACTTGGTGCTCAAAAGTTATGGAATCACCACACGTTTCTCACTGAGGTTCTCCATGGCAGAATGCAGACAAATCTGAAGACACTCCACTTTGGCCATAATGGAGACCAAATGCATGAATTGCAGAGAGCACACCACCAAGATTGAAAAAGAAAATATTTTTCCAATATCAAATGTATTGGCTTGGCCTCTCTGACTCTTAAAGACAATCCCATAATTTTTAAATCAGAGCTGGCTTGCAAGACACCAGACTGGAGTGAGAAAGCCTTCTCACAAAGAAAATAATTTTGGATTTCTAAGGTATTAAGTCATTACAGTGAATTTTTCTCACTCTTTATATGCGTAACAGCAAAGGGGGAAACACTTCCTTTTTTGTTTGTCCATGTCCATCTATTAATTTATATTGTTGCCACCACTGTTTCATGGAATGCCTCGCAACATTTCTAGGATCTAGAGTGGTCTTAACCTAAAGAATACATGGTATCTACAGAAAATGGGATAGAAATAAAGTACTGATCAGAAACAGCCATCTATTGCCAAACAGTTTCAGCATTTTTATCTAGGAGTACATAAAACCAACCTGTTGCACCTGCTGTGCACTCACATATGTTACTGATTCTAAATATGGAAAGTAAATTCCTTAAAGCAGCATCATCTTCTGAGAAAACTTCTGCTAATCACTCAAGAATCTTTTGCTGAAATCCCAGCCATCTGAACCCAAATTAAAACAAGCTTGAATTCAGTAAAAAATTTAAGGTTTTGCTACTAATTCATTAATTTAATCTCTTGTACTTGCTGTATAAAAGGAGTGCATTTTAAATTATCACAGATATAAAAGGGAGGAAAGAGTGATGAAGAAAGACTGTTCCAAAATATGATGTCATATCTGTAAAGGTCACAGAATAAATTTCTCTCTCCCTCCATGGGCTAGATGTTCCAATCTGAATTTGCTTCACCTAGGTTCTGGCACTTAAATCATGAGTATTCCTTAATTTCCTCTGCAATTAGTGGTAAAATGTGATCTTTTGGTAATTCACATTTTAGATGGGCTGAATCATCTTCGGAGAGGTCTTTCCCTCCCAGCTGTGAGCAATCTGAGAAACCGCCTCATACAGGTGTATAGGCTCACTAATGCCTACACCACTTCATGCCTTTCTAAACCACCACAGAGCATGAAATAATGTCTCACACCATTGATGAAACTGGTAACTACTGAATTGTTTTTATTTGTATCCTTTTTATCTAGGGGCAAAAAAAGAAAGTAATGCAAGAGAGGAAGAAGAGAAAGTAATACAGGAGACAAGACACAAGAGAACAATTTCTGTGTTGGAATCCTAATTCAGGTCTGGAATCTGTTACCTTCAAATTGGAAGCTGGTGGAATTCAAGGCAATTATCTCATCAACATATTATGTGCTCCGATTGTGACAGCAACACAATGATGGCATTGCATTTGCAGGGCTGGTCTCAGACAGGATGACAGATGGCACCTCCATTGCATAGTGATGTCCCCAAAGAGATTTAAAAAACAAATGAGTGGTTTTCAAAGATAATGTTAAAGAATAAAATGTGATGATTGTTCATTAAATTTAGACAATGTTAAGCCACAGCCAATTGCAGCCAATATTCACTGGAGCTCAATCCCCATCCCTGAAATCCCTGAGTAACACCTTCATTTTAAAGTTGAATAATAACTGTTAGGAGCACCAGTATCAGGGCAGCAAATATGTGATGGAATAAGACCAGCAAATGGAGATGTTTGCTCAGCCCCTTCTGCTCTCCAGAGAATCTGCACTGGCTGAAAGACTTTTAAAATGTGTAGGAGTGGTGTGAAGTATCTGACTCTAGAATTTCACCCACAAAAATATGGAATATCTCCATCTTGCTTAATAAATCCATGTATGGCAATTTGATAAATAACAAAGATCCACTGAGTCCCAACATTATATTCAACTATTACTTATTGACAGAGTTGAAAAAAGCACCATAAAAGTCTTGCAAGGGATCATATATTCAAAACACATGAGACTAAGCATTCTGTCTGTTAATCCCATAGGACAAATCTGTGGTGCAATACCCAGTTCTACAGAATTCTACAGAATTCCACTTTTCTGATTGTTTTGGTAAAAATGTAGAGGAGTAGTTAAATTCTTATATGGGAAATATTTTCCAAATTGAATCAAGTATTTCCTGTGATACTGAGCTGTTCCTTCATGATATGCAACACTAATCAACCAAACACAGGTAGAGCAGTCGATAATTTGACCACACTTTTGAATGAAATTAGCTAACTGGTTATCCCTGGGCAGTTCTGCCAGCATGTAAATGTGCCATTAATTACTTCTTTTCCACATCTCAACAATACTGACTAATAAATAACTCCTTTGTCTGATGAATATATTTTCAGCATTTTTGCTGAAGAAAATTCCCACCAGCATGAATTAGAGAATCCCAATCCAGTCACTAAAAAGTAAGTAGATTTCTCAGTGCTTTCATTCATTTTTAAATTGCAAGAAAAGATCTAAAAGCAACATATCTCAGGAAAAATAAAGTTATAGTAATACCTTTCCACTTTTTCAGCTTATAAAATTCAATAATCTTGATATTTTAAGCTATATATTTCCTAAGTAACCAGCAGGACATCTACTAAGAATAAAACAAAATTCTCATGTCAGCACCCAACAGGCCTCTAAAGGGTTGATATCTTTCACTTTTAATATTGCTCATCTAATGTTTTAGGGGAAAAAGTAAATCATAAGAAAAATTAGTGAAGATACATATCTAAAAAATTAGTATTAATTTTTTTTGGGAGTTTAAAAAATGCTTAGCTAAACCTCATTGATGCAGAGTATCTACTTCTTTATTAAACACGTGTTACTCTGTACACTCAAGACTCTCCAGAAGGAAGTTGTCCCACTTTTGTTCAGTTATCTAAATGAGATCTCTTAATTGGAAACAGAGTCTGCTTTGATTCCCTTGACAGCTAGCAGTAAGAGATATGCCCCTCAGCTGATACTGTATTTCATTATTAAAAACCTCCCCAAATTTAAGAATATTTATCACAACCCTGTCTAATATAATTTTCTTTATTATAAAATAACACTGATAATTTAAGCTAGTTCAAAGCAACTTCAAAGCATCTAATCAGTGCATTTAATGGACAAAATCCTTCTGTCTTCCAGAGCAGCAAGTAATGTTCAGTGAATGCAGCTTATACACTATTCAGTAATGAAATGGAAAATTAGAAAAATTGGAGAACAATTGCAGCAAGTTTTCAAATGAGGCACTAGGGAAGGAAGTATAATTTAAAACTATATTTTTCATTGAGTAAGGATGTTAATAACCTAAGAATCCACCTAACTCATTCTTCATTTCACTTCTTTTTTATCTTATGTTTACAAAACCTCACAAACACATCAACTGAATTATTTGAGATGCTATATCATCCTAGTAGTCAGTTAGTGATGTTGAAGCCATTCAGTTGAAAATATAAATAATCTAATGAAAATATGTTTTCATCTGGACTTTATAAAGCATATGGCTGTCTTAAAACTGAGGATCAGTAGTAAGTAGCAGTTAATACCTAATAACACACTCACATGAATGATGCTAAAAAGCATCACTATGACTCCACAATCACTTTTGATCTAAAAGAATAAATAAAAATAAAGAATCCTGTTGCTTCATCTTAGGAATGTCCTATAGCTCATTGTATTTGACAATATATACTGAAAAAAACAGAATGGTGGAAAAGCATCAGAAAATGTAACTGGGCTGTGTTCCTAGAGTACTTAACTATTCCCTGCTGAACTAGCGATGAAGACTTGATTACATTGATCCTCAGCAGATGGGTTCCACAAGGCACCTAACATCCAGCATAAAGATATAGGATACATGTAAGAGGAAGTGGATGGATGGATGGATGGATGGATGGATGGATGGAGGATGGTGGTGGGGAAGGAATGATAGGCCCTCTGTGTGTGTATGCCTTGCCCACATTCCCAACAGCATGTTTCACTCAGAGCCTCAAACTCATCTTTTCCCTATGTTTAACATTCTGCATTTTTAGACCGTGATGATGATTTTCTCCCCATAACTAAATTGAATACATAGTGAGTACACAAAATGGTATGTAGAGCTATACAGATGAAGTTTCACATGCATACTGCTTTTATTCATAAGCTCCTGACATTACTCTTTAAGTTCAATATACATGCAAATTAAAGGTACAAAAAGGGTTTGTGAAGCAGATCAGAGTAGACATCAAAAGAATCAGAGAAAATCAACTTCTTTTACCAGACCACCTCATACCACAATCACTGACCTGAGAAACAAACAGGAAGATGTACATAATTATGAGTAGTTACTGGGGTTTGGTTTATACAATACATTTATACAATATAATAAGTGCTGAAGATAAAAAGTAAAATGCTGTGAAAAATCAGTGGCGGTCTAAAACCAAACTTTTTGTTTATGAACCTTACAAAATCAGGCACAACACAGACCGGAGGAGATGTTTTTCTCAATTAAGTCGTTTCATATTTTACTGAATTACAAATAACATTCCTTATTAAAATACTGTGTAACCTTACTGCAATCAATGATGAACAGCTGCAGTCCATTTTCAACCACTATGAAAACAGTGGTGCTAGTTTTGCTTAATTTTAAGAAGTAACTGGATATTTTCTTTATTCAGAAAGAATGTAAAGCAGAATAATTTCTTTTCTTTTCAGTTTAAAGGAATGCTGACTAGCTGAGCAAGTATTTTATAAAACAACATAAAGCCTACTGCCCTTCATGCCCCTCTCCAAAGCACTGCAAAGAGAAGTGAAATACTCAAATGAAAATGTTAAAGTAATTCCTTTTTAAGCCATCTTAATTGATTTTAACAAAGATTTTTCTCTTTTAAAATTTGGACAATGACTCTACATTGAACAAGAATAATTTATTATTAAATAACATATACTATATAAAGTCAAGCATAGAAGAAATGACCACTCTTACTTCTTGCTTTCAAGGTCTGCACAAGCATTCCTTTCTCATAGTTTTTCTGGGCTACAAATTTCTGTGTACTACAGGTTGCATGATGAAGATCCATAATATGGCATTTAGACACAGACCTCTGAGGCAGATTTGCCCTGGCCTTAAGAGATCTGATGACACCTGATTTTGCACCAAAGCTGCATGTACAGTTCTAAGAGAAGCATGCAGATCAGCACATGAAGTTCTTGTCACATACTGTCCTTGCGGGATATGCCAGGTGATAGAACTGCTGTATTTGTTTGCACAGTGTATTGTGAGTGAGTTGTAAACTATCATTATTCAAAGAATAGGGCTGAACAAAAGAGAGAAGAGCGATCTGTCTTTCTTAATGGTATTTCAATAGAGTGGGAAAAAAATCACAGAGACAAACAGATGGTCCTTCCTTAGAGAATGTGCTTATGTAGGAGAAGCACCTACACAGCAGACTGGGGCAGGCAGAAATGAAGAAGATGGCACACAGAGTGCAGCCAGGATGAGTGCAGCCTGCAACTTTTCTGAGAGGACCAGAGCTTAGGTTGGTGAATGGACAGATATCTGAAACCCCCACCTGTGTTTGCACCAGGTGACACGAAGCCACACAACATGGCATCACCGCAAGGCTTGAAGGAACAGGCAGGAGCCCATGTGCCATGTTGCAGTCACTGCCACAACTCTCTGCATGTCTCCTTCATTACATGTGACCTAACTAATAGCCGTATTAATCTGGCCTTTAGAATAACTTTGATGATACTCCTCTCTTGCCATACACCTGCAACAGCTTTTACAAGGGCAGTATCCCAAAGCCCTTGAAACGCTTGCCTGGCAAGACAGAGAAACACAACCTCCACAATGTATCCTTCCTGTCACTGACACCATGGCATGTATAGAAGGCATGCCTTGGCAGGAAACTACCATAAAAAACCTCCAAACCTCCTTGCACATTACACACAACACCCTTCCAAGGTGCAAACAAATCCACCAATTAATTTGAAGGTGTTTATTCAGTTGAATAGTTTAACTACGACTACAACCTTCCCTCACTTGTTATTGTGCTGCTACAAGGCATATATAAAGGCTCACTAAACAAAGGAAAAGAACAACTTAAATGTATGTCTGACCAAATACATATGCACATTCTCTTAAGCATAGTCTCCATTTTTCATACCTAGCATGACTCATTTAACTGGGCTCTTAGTAATCGCAAGGATTACAAAAAATTTTATAATTCTTGAAGGTGCTGAACTTTTTGTCACACTGTAGTCTGTGCAGATTTATCTGTAACATAGTGGGTTTTGTCAAAGCAAATCAGAAGAAGAGGAAGAAACTGTATTTCAATTTGCTTGCTTTGAAGGAAGATGCAGAATCTATATGTTCCCACAGAAGTGACCTCCATGGCATATTTGAAATCCAAGACTAATAGTGCCTAAATGCATAAGTGGATACCAGACAACTCATTATCCAAAACTGCAGGAGTATCCTGGTAAAATACATGATGTTTTAGTGTGAATAAGGACTGCACTGTAGAAGGAAATCTCCTAATCCCCCCTTGCATACTGTGCTTTGTTTTGTATCACAATTGAGATGCAGAGTGTGAATTACATTGATTCCAGATGAAACAAAACCAGAGCACATCTCATCATGCCAATGACAGGGCATGCTTAGTCATTAGGGCCATATTTGAGTTAATCCGTAGTCAAATCTTTAAAATACTCATAGTGTGGATGTCAGATCTACAGCATTAGTTACTCCACAGTTTCATTCTGATTTTGCCATGCTACTTGTTGTGGTGACACAGCCATAGATGACAAAGTCAATATCCATCTATGGGTTTCATGGACTGATTTATCCATCAGCCTGAGTAGATCAATTTAGATTGCAAATTCTGTGGGAGGAGAAACAATTTTTTCAGCCATATTTCTTTGGTGTTCTAGTCTATGAGGGGTTATAAGTTTTGAGGACTAAGATAGCAACGATGAGCAGAAATAGTGTTAAATCTCCTCAAATAAAACATAGACCTACTTTAATACAGTTCTTCAATAAGATTTTCAAAAAGGACTAAAAACATAAACATGAAAACACTTTTACTTTCCCTGCTGTCCATATTTCTTTAAAGTAGTATTATCTGAAAATGGTAATACATTCTTGAGATATATTCTAAGACATATTCTTGAGAATCTCTGGGGGAAAAAAGGTCAGAAAAACAAAGAAGATGGAGTTTTACACTACAATTACAGACTTGTCAATTTGCACTTCCAGAAAAACAACTAGAATAAATAAAAAGTCTCTAGCCATCTTGTGGATTGCAAGACAATGAGCAGCAGTTTACATGACTTTGTCAAGTACAATATTACCATTCCTTCTGTGATAGGAAAAGCAACATAACTCAAGCATCTTGCCTTCTGTTAAGGTTCTTAACTGATTCATAGCACTTTACACGAACAAAATAATGGAGTATTATAAAGCTTACAAAAGAGTACAAAACTGGTTGGAAAACCTTACTTCAAATGATTACTAGTCTCCATTACTCTAGAAATCTGTAAACCTGGCATGCCTTAGTATTTCTGTTGACAGCTTGGATGATGACAAACACACTGTCTCTGTTAAATGTAAAGGAGTGCTAAGCTGAGAATTACTATCAGGATCATAAAGGACAGGGTTATAAAACTACATTCATAAACAGAAAAAATAAAAATTTTGGAAAAAGGAAAATACCTTTGTATCATTAAGGATAAAGAGCCTATTTTATTGCAAAGAGAATAGTCAGGTAAAAGAAAGCAAGGTGACAGTTTTTCAGAGATAAAGGAAGATACTGTTTTTGAATTGGAAGCTGAACAAGAACTCATCAATAATATATTACAAAATATGCTACAGGGTAAGGACAAGGATAGCATTTGATTTTTGGGGAGTTTCAGGGTTTTTTAGCATCAGAGATTATTAAGGATGGGTTAGAAACTCCCTGTCAAGTTTCATAAAGCTGATACTACACAAGTGACGTAGGGAACAGAATACATGGTCTCAATCAGTTCCTCTGGACTTATATTTCTATGACTGATTTTTAAATTATTCTCAATTAAAAATGTTTGGGGGTGGGGTTTTTTTGGTTTTGTTTTGGTTTTTGGTGTTTTGTGGGTTTTTTTTGGTTGGTTGGGGTTTTGTTTGAGTTTTGTTTGTTTGATTGGTTGGTTTTTGGGTTTTGTTTGGTTTTTTGTGGGGTTTCTGGGGGGGGGCTTGGATTTTTTTCATTTTTTCACAAAATCTGTAGCAAAGAACTACACATTAGAAGAACCTACTCAAAATTTGTAAAGGTTTAAGAGAGCACCCACACGGCAATCTTCTTTTGAATGAGTTAAGATGCCCAAAAGACCTAAAAGTTAATGATATTTAGGCATTTTACTATCAAATCTCCTGAAATATCTTCTAAGTTTTCTTTTTATTTTAAGAGTCAGCAGGAGTTAAAAACATGCATGAACTGTCCAAGAGTGTTGTGAACCAAAGATGCATGCATTAATAAAATAATGTATAATTCCATTTAGAATCTTCCTTGTTGTCTTAGTGAGGTAAATGGAATGTAAGAACACCAGTTTTTCTGGATATTGAAGTCAACAGAACATTTTCTAGGGAATTCAGTGGGACTGGACAAGGTTCTACTTGTATCTTACTATGCAATCCATCCTTTATGACAAAATTGCATTCAACTGACAATTTATACTACTGACACAAATAATAAGAGACCCAAATCATGAGGAAAGGTCTTAGCCAGATGGAGACTGAAAAAGAAATTCTGTTTCTGAGTGAGCATATAACTTTCTACACTTCTACAGTCAATGGAAAACCTTTAGCAAGCTTCAATCAGACCAGGAATAGCACTCCTTTTTTTGGTTCTCAAAGGTGTTCTGAGTTCAGATACTCTGAACATACCTTCTCAACAACTGTAGAAAGAGAAATAGAATTTTTACTTTTCTATTTTTAATAAACAGAAACCTAAACATAAATATCTGTCACTGCTAAACTTATATTCTGCTGAATATAAACATCCATACACTAAATTTTTTTCATTGTAGCTGTATTTGAAAATAAACTCCCATAGTGATAAGATCACTGTGCAAAGCTTTAGTTCAGAGCCAGTGCTGGGTTATACCTTCTTGGGATAAAAGATTTAAAATGGACATGCCAAAAAACCTTAAATTGCACTATCGCTCTGTAACTCTATTGCTATAATAAGACTTCATTTGATTTGCTTGAGAGTAATAATAAGATTAAGGCCTAATCATAATTTCCCCTATGACAAAAGATAAACTACTTCTCATTGATCTCTCAGAAACCAGACCAATCTTTGGATATGAAACAGTCATTCACAGCAGCAACAGGTATATTATCATTCCAATAACACAACGTCAAGGATACTCTGATTTTCAGAGAAACATACCATAGTGGTCTCTTGAGTAACCTGATTAAACTCTGACCCAGACCATAGGGAATAACAAGAATTAACCAGTTGCTTGAGGGACATTGTATGGATTTTGTTTCCATTTGTATTGATTTATATAAACCTTTCCAACAGGCTTATTGGCTTTTGTACCAAAGCCCCATGGATTGAATGAGAACCTTTCTTTTTCATTCTTTTTCTGTTGCTATTGTGACATTTAGAGCAAGGTAATAGTGCTTCAGAAGTCTTTTGTGACACCTTTCAATAAATTAATTCAATCCTTACTAATGCATTAACTGTGTCAGCAGAGGATCTTCATAATTAGATTAGAGAAAAGGTATATGGCTTGGCACTATTTCTGAATATGTCATTCCATTTTAACCTCTTCAAGTTGTTAATTTTTTATGTTCAGTTATTGCTATTAAAATTCCAGTGGTGCTATTGAGTGCAAACATGATAAAAACATGGATTACATGTCAACCCATGAACCAAACACCTTATAATCTGAATACTCAGGAAAACAGACAAGAGTATAAAAGAATTTTTACCCCAGCTTGAGAAGAAAAGTCACAATAATTAGCAGAGGAAGTGAGCTGGAAGCAGTTGGTACAACTTCAGCTTTGACATTATTATGATAATTTTCATCCAGAACAACTTGCCAGTGATAACACAGGAAGCTTAAGAAAAACACCAGAATTAACCACAAATTTCTTATGTCTCCTGGCAGCACTGCAACGGTAAGAATGCTCTCCTCTGTCCTCTCAGATAGGACCATATTTCCATCACAGCATCAACTCTCTGACTGAGTAAGACACCAAGAGACATATATAACTGTATGGGATTTTATTAAAATTTCAATGGAATAAAATCATTGATATTTTCATTACTCTAATCCAAAAATCAGTGTGCAGTAAGGCAGCCCTGCAGCCTTTACATATTCAGAGGATATTACATATAATAACTTTGTTAAGAAACAGTAGAGGTCTCACTTTTGAATGTCAAACATGATGTTAGTCTTCTCCAAAGCAGTCCACATCTAAGATAAACAGAAATCACTTTTAAAACTCATTTTAAAGTGGAACTGGTCAGATGTCTCAACCTTAAAAAAAAAAGCCTTGGTGCAATCAAAACAGCTACTGAGACTAGTAGTGAGTGAATTGTCTTCTAGTGGAGAGAAGACATTATCCCAACATTGAACTTGAGTGAAAATTATTCTCTTAGCTCTTATGCAGGATTTATTTCTTAAATCAGATATGACTTCTCTTTAAATATCAATATCATGGGATTCGCACAGGGAATTCTGCAGCTTCTGTGAGCTACATGTTCTCACAACCTCACAACCCACATGGTACATTTTCCCCTTAGGTTTAAATGGAATTTATTGCAATTCAAACTGTGTACACTACCTCTATGCCATCCACTGAATACCACTGAAAAGACTCTGTCTCCACCTGTGGTGGTTTTGCTTAGCCCAGAACATCAGCAAGGTTTCTTTGGAATCTAAGAGAAATTTAAACCCTTAAAAAGTTGTTGTGCTAGGCCTGAAGCACAGTCTAAAGGGTGGGGAGGGGCAAAAAGATGGCTTCCGTGTGT
Source organism: Entomyzon cyanotis (assembly GCA_024500445.1). NCBI lineage: Eukaryota > Metazoa > Chordata > Aves > Passeriformes > Meliphagidae > Entomyzon > Entomyzon cyanotis. Next base: position 79,368,155 of record JAKEPQ010001005.1, on the reverse strand, counting down.
CCTGTGTGAAGGTTCTCGAAGTTTTTTACCCTGTCCAGCAGAGCCAATGTCTGATGGCTCTGAAGATGATGGACATGCTGCTGGCCAAGCCTGGGCCAATTAGAAATATTAGGTACACCCCTGTGAAAACATATTTAAGAAGAAATCAAAACAATGTGATCACGTACTTCTTTTTAGCTAGAGGAGGAGGAGGAGAAGGAGGTGAAAATATGTAAGGGTAAAACAACATGGAGACACCAATGTCAGTGGAGAAGGTGGGGGAGGAGGCACCAGAGCTGAAAACCCTCTGCTAGCTGTGGTGAAGAAAGTAGGGGGAGCAGGTGGTCCCCCTGCAGCCTATGGAGTCCACAAGGATGCAGAAATCCACCCACAGCTCACAACAGAAGAGCAAGTGGATGCCTGGAGAAAGCTGTGACCCAGTGGGAGTCACATATAGAGAGTTAAAGCTGCAAAGGCCTTGCAAGGGAGAAAAAGGCCTTGCTCCTGAGATGGAAGCAGTCTGGCCTCAGCTCAGGAGTCTGCACCCTGTGGACGAAGGACTCATGTTGCAGCAGAAATTCAGGCAGGATGATGCTTGTGAGATTGGACCCACACCAAAGAAGTTCACAGAGGACTGTCTCTCATGGGAGGGACCCCATGGCTAAGTAGAGAACCCCTCTGCCTGAGGGACTGACCAGAGAAAAAAGCCCTGCCCCCACCTCCCTTGCTGTTGGTTGGAAGGAGGGAAGGGGGCGAGCAGAGAAACAATGCTTGTAGCAGAAGAATTGTGGTGATGAATGGACTAAGGAAAAAAACCCATACCCTGCCCCCTACTCAGGCTGTTGGTTGGAAGGAGGGAGGGGGTTGAGTGAAGAAAACGGTGTCTTAGGAGGGAGCGGGGGGAGTGAAGGAACGGTGTCTTAAGAGCTTATTTTTACTTCTCATTTATCCTCCGACTCTGTTAGGTAAATAAATCACTTTGCAATTTTACGTTTTGAGCCTATTCTGCCCTTTGGTGCGTCTCTCCCAGCAGTGCTTTATCTCAGCTCATGAGATATGTGTTTAACAGATATTTTTCCCCTCTTCTCCTACACAGCTGCAGCAAGGGAGAGCGGAGAGAGCAAACATCATACATGCCTGGCATTTAGCCAGGGTCAAACCATGACACCACCTCCTTTACTCCCTCTCACCAGATATCAATCCACTATGATAAGATTCCCCTTGAGCCTTCTCGTCTCCAGGCTGAACAGTCCCAGCTCTCTCAGTCTCTCCTCATACTTTAGGTGCTCCAGTCCTTTAATCATCTCTGCTGCCCTTCAGCCAACTTGCTCCATTAAGTCTATGTATTTCTTGTACTGGGAATCCCAGGACTGAACAGAGTGCTCCAGATGTGGTCTCACTAGTGCTGAGTAATGGGAATGAACAGTCTTCCTTGACCTGCGAGCAACACTTTTATAGCCCAAGAGGCCACTGACTTTCATTGCTGCAGGGGGATATTGCTGGCAGATGTTAAACCTGATATTCTCTGACATACCCAGGGCCTTGTCTGTAGGGCTGCCTTGCAGCACGTCAGCCCCCAGTGTGCAGCACTGCCTGACATTATTCTGCCTCAGATGCAGAATTTTGCATTACCTTTTTCTGAACTTCATGAGGTTCCCGTTGCACCATCACTTCAGCTTGTTATGGTTCCTCTGGATGGCAACACGACCAACAGGCTTATCATAGTGATACCTATTGCATCCCTCCAGTTTGAAAACAACTTATTAACTTGTTCAGGGTGCTGTCTATCCCTTCAACCAGGTCATTAATGATAATGTTAAAACAGTATTGACCCCATAATCAACCCTGGGGTACACTACTGTTGACTGGCCTGTGGACAGCTTGCCACACTTTGAGTCCAATTTTGTCTCCACCTCACTGCTCACATACCTAGCACATTTTGTCTGTGAGTATGTTATGGGATACAGTGTCAAAAACCTTGCTAAAGTCAGGATAAATCTTGCTAAAGTCAGGGTAAACAATATCTAGTCCGCTTCCCTCATCCACCTAGATAGTAATTTCCCCATAAAAGATGCTTGAGTTGGCCAAGCACCATTTCACTAAAGCCTCAGTGACTATGCGAAATCAAATTCTTGTCCTTTTTAAATTTGCAGAACATTTTAGGTTTATTTGGTCCACTATTTTCCCTGGAATAAGGGGGGGGTGACCCTTAAGAGGGAAGCTTTAATAAGAGGGCAGCCTGCTGATCGTCCTTGGTCTACTTCAAGATAGGAGTGGCATTTTTTTTTAAAGCCCTCAGAAATCTTTCCTGATTACCATGACCTTTCAAAGACAAATTACAATGTCATTGACTAGCACTCTTCACAACTATAGGTACATACAATATAGGTCCCAAGCATCCAGGTTGTTTAAATGTTTGTTTAACTTAATTTTCCGTTACCGAGGCTGTCACATTGTTGCAGGTGTCTAGCATTTCTGAAGACAAATCCTGCTGGTAGAGAGTGAGGCAAAGGTGGCCTTGAGTACCTCACTCTGCTCGATATATTTTGTTCCTAGGATTCCCACTGAGTTCAGTGCAGGATCCATGTTTTCCCCAGTGTGCTTTTTGCTGTCTGTGTACTTGTAGAAGCCCACCCTGTGGTATATCCTGTTCCCCCCCAGATTCAATTCCAGATGTGTTTTGGCTGTCTTTACCCTATCTCTTCACACTCCTACATGCTCCTACATTTCCTCTCTGCACAGTTACCTGAAGCAACCAACCTGTGTGTGTCTTGTTCAGTCTGAGTTTAGTTAGGAGCTATTTGTTCACCTATGCAGGTCTTCGGACATTCTCCCTCACATGGGGTTGGAAAACTTTTTACTTAGTAGAAGCTATTCTTTAAAATCTACAAGCTCTCTTGAACTCCTTTTTTCCTCCAGGATTGTCTCCCATTACATTCTTTCAAGTAGGTCCCTGAACAGACCAAAGTCTTCTCTCCTGAAGTCAAAGTTGTGATCCTGCTTTTTGCCTTGATACTTCACCTGTGGATCCTGAACTCCACTCCTGAACTTTTAGTCTCTGCAGCCAAGACTTCCCTCAGGCTCCATATCCCTGGCCAGTTATTTTTTTGTAAGAATAAGATCCATCACAGCATCTCCTGTCATCAATTTGTGTCAGGAAGTTAGCAGTGCTCTCCAGGAACATCCTGAATTGCTTGTGCCCTCTGTGCTGCCCTTCCCTGAGATAACATTTGCCTTTTTCTCCAAGACAGGAAGTGATTCAAATCTTTCTCCTCACAAGTTTTGTGGAACTTGAAGGTAATTAACTATCTTGGAGGTGTTTTTCACATCTTTCAATTTTTGTTTAAATTGCCCAAAGGGTTCATATTCTTAGGAGGAATTAAGAGGGTGACAGAAGTCTTCTATCAGTCAGAATAGCATTTTTATTTTTGCTTCCATGCCTATCAAAAGGAGGGGTCATCTTTCCCCTAAACAGATCATCAAACCTTTCTCCATTACTGGTCTGGAACCTCAGACATGAAGAAGCAGCCAGCAAGGCATTAGCAGCCTTCAGCAATTCCATAAATCAGGAATAAGGCCACACCTCATTGAATTATCATCAGTGTATTCTAATGAGGTTAAAGATATGGAGTCCTTTAGCTCCTGCTAACATCTACCAGTACATGATAGTCCAGTTGGCTACTGTTGATTGCAGCATCTTAAAATAGTATTCCCATTTGCTGTAGAAGCTGAAGTCTTTTTCTCTGAACTACCATTGCTCTTTACATCTGAAAATAACAATGATTTTACTGGTGGAAGAATCGTATTTGCTAACATACACTTAAAAATCCAGAGGCAAAGAGCCAAAGGTAGTATATATACAAACATCTGCCAAAGATACGGAACTTACCTATGTTGTAAAGGGTCATCAAGAAGCTATCATAGTGAAATCTTGTCTTTCAGGAACTGTGATCTTGTTTCAAAATGGCAAAAAAATGAATGTTCTGTACCAAAGACCGAATCTGTAGCAAAGACTGAGTAAGCAGAACACATGGTGCTGACAAGAATTATATTCTACACTTGACATTTTTTCTATAATATTTCCATGAAACAAAATATGTTTGCATAGGTTAAAATCCCAGACAATTCTTTTTTTTTTTGTCATTTGTGTTAGTGGAGCCACAAGAACATCAGAGTATGTTCCCAAATTTGGAAAAATATTTCCAGTATTTACCAATACTTCCCTCATATCTAATCCTAAGGTCCCTCACAAAGGAAATATGAGAGAAGGCTTCTGTAATACTGTCTTGGAGTGATGTTATGATAACCCTGTATTCCATTGTTAGCTTATATGCTCAGAAAATGTGGTCCTGTGGCTTTAACTACACTCAGCAGCGGAGAGAAGCACGGGTTGTTTTGAAAACTTTTTCCCCAAGCCTCGCTGCGGGGGAGCGAGGAGGGGGAGAAGGAGGACTCTCTCTCCGGAGACTGCGCGCTGCGACGGCGGTCGAGGTTGTCAGTTCTGTTCCTGGGGTTTTTTTCATCATTTTTCTTCGTTTGGATCCTTTTCTTCGATCTCCTTTGTCGCCCAAAAACCCAAGGAGCCCCGGAGGACAGCAGAGCTCCCGGGGAGCTACTGGGGCAACTCCGCCCAGCCCCCCAAGGGGGCCCGGAGAGGAGAAACTACGTCTGAGGAAAAAGGACACTAAAATTTACCAGCTTTGTAATCAGGTTTAATAACTCCTTTTCCCCTGTTTTCCCCCTCCCCTGTGCCTTGCAGGTCACTCTGCGTGGTTTTGTTAAATAAATAGTTTTTTCTTCACTTCCATCTAAAAAATTCTATTGTGGGTGGGGGAGGGGGTGTCAGAGCCCTTGGCTCTCAGAGGAGGCATTTGTTCAGAGCGTTCTCCATCTAGAGAATTTTATCATTAATCCAGGACAATTACAAATATTGAAAACATGCTGCGGTATAACAAATAACTGGAGAATCATCTAACTTCAAAGATATAAATTATAATTGTGAACAGTATGTACTATCTTAACATTAACAAAGAATTTTCCCACCCCAAATATGTGAGATCTAATATCTCATAATCTTATTTAAAATAACACTGCAGCTTTTCACAGTGTAATAAACATGGGACGCACACAACGTTTCTTCAGATTCTCACACCTCTCACACCTAAGCTACATTTAAAGATAAGCAGAAATGCAATTACACAGAAAAAGATGATATAAAAATCAGACAAAAGAATGTATCAGTTCATCTGGATGTAATGCAATAGTACAAGAAGAATGCGTTTTATGAAACACAATCAATATATATATTTACATTCGCAACCTGAAAATTTAAGGCTTTTGATGTGTTTTTTCAGTGAAAAAAAGAAGTGATCTTCCTTATGATACACAAAGGATACATTTTTAAACTTGTTTTTAATTGCCCTAAAAAAAGAGCTTTAGTTTTGATAGATTCCCTGCTGTTTGCCTTACCCTGAGAGACATATTGGAAATAAAACCAGGTTCTGCTGTACAAGGCACATCGATCACATTCTTTTTATTCATACTGCTAGAAAATGTTTTCTGTAGATCTATCACAATTTTGGTTCAAAGTCATTGTTTTTCATCAAGTCTTACTTTAGAAAATATTATTTATAAAGTAGTCAACTAACTACAGTTCACTTTAGTTAATTTAGCTAAAGAAAAAAATTGTAAATTGCTCCAGTATCTAGCTGGATGAAGTAAACTATTTTGATTTAAATGCACTCTAATAAAATGTTTATCAGGATCTCTTCAGGGTTTTCAAGCAGGCTTTCAAAGCAGTGGTGTGTGAGACTTGATTAAATGCCTCTTATGTGCTACATATCCATAGTATTAAGGTCAATCGAATTCTCCTCAGCAAAAGCTGGCAACTCAGATGAAATTCAGAGGGATTTAAGCAACAGCTATTCTGGCATTGAAAGCTTACCAAATTCTGCTAGCTTTTCCCCTCACTACAGGGATATATAAATAGCAAGACACAGTAAACAACCTGAACTAAAATCACCAAGCTTAACAGGCTTTAAACAGGAGATGAATATGCAGCACCTATTTCTAAACAATGCTTGTTAGGCTGAGATAATCAGTTAAAACCAACTACATGTTAACACCCAGATGATGCAAGACAATGCAGAAACATTAATTCATGTTAAAAAAAAATCACAATGCACAAACCTAGCAAGCCTTGTATCTGAGTAATTTTAGCGAGCTTTTACGGCTCCATGCCACTAGCACCTTGTTTCTGCTCCAGAACTCAGCAATATCTTCCACTGTTCAATCCCACCAGCCCTGTTGTTGTCAGCTGCCAGACTAGTTTCACTGTTCTCTGTATTTGGTACACACATCCAAAGTTTAGTGTTTCTCCTCCAAGAAAAGATTAGAAACACCAGCCTGATCCCTTTAAACGGCAGAGATCAGACCCAGGCCAATAACGGGATTTTTATGTGATGAATACCCCTTCCAGCTTCAAAAGAAATGTCTGCAGAGGGGTTGCCAGGGTGTGTCATGATTTTTTTGCAACAATATAAGGCAGAGTAAGAGTAGATGTGAATTAAGAATCCACACTGACATCTTGTGGACACAGAGCCAGCAAAACATTTCAAAGCGCTTGCAGCACACCCCATTGGTCTGTTTAATCTAATAGATAAACTTGAATAGTACAGGGAAAGGGAGATCATTTCCTGACACTTGTTAAACTGGACACTATGGAAGGTACCAAGTCTGTGCAAAATGGTGTTTCACACAGTAAATACTAGAACCTGGATCTTCACAAAAAAATGTTCAAAAATCCATTTAATATTTTTATTCCCAAGGCTCAAATTGAAAAATGAAACATAATTAAAAGAAAAAAACCCCCCAAAAATGTAAAAAACGAAAACAACAAACACTTTAGAGCATTTACATGATTATTTTAGAATGCAGGCAATGATTTAGCTAGGAACTTGAAGTCTATACTTATAGCAAAAAAGAAAACCTGATGAAGTTAACACGTTAATAGTTGACATCTGCGTAGCTGTCTGTTACAGAAGCATTTTCAGAATAGCAGACACATACTACTGGTCTGAAACAGGTCTATTGTTAAATTGGTTTTTGCATACTGCCAACTTTTCTAGAAAAAAACAGACAATCTCTGAAATATCTTGGGAAAATTCTTGTCAACAGAAAGCAGTATTACAGATTTTATTTAAATAAATATTCACAGGAATGGTTCCACAGACAGCAAAGGAAAATGTCTTACTTCCTGCCTTTGGAAGGAACAACATAAAAGGAAACGTTTTTAATCTCAGTCTTTGGGAAAAGCAATGGTAATTCTCCCGTTTCTTCAAGGACTTCTCAATGTATCTAATTTTAGACAAGGTGTGCAGAGAATAAAGAGATGAAAAGGAATCTTAAGTACTGTGTTTTGCATGACATGTCCTGAGAGATTTGCCTGAGAGAATTATTAACATAGACACCAGAATGAAGCTACTAGCAGCAGGAAAACACATATTGATAAATAATATGCCTCCAAGATAATTTTTAAGCAATGTTGCTCAATAGTGAGTCCTAAAAGCCCTCTAACATAGCTAGCCTCAGAAGAGTTGGCTCATTTGATGACTTTAGAGGCAAAAACATTCTGAAGTAATCATTTTATGAAGGAGCTTATTCCAAGGAATCATAAATTTTCAGCATCACAAAAGGCTTCACTTTTGTGAGAATTTTTGTGAGAATTTTCACTTTTGTGAGAACTAAATGCAAGAATTTAGTTAGCTTTCAGAAACCCATTTTGGAAACAGTGTCGTTCCAGTAATATTCATCTGGATGGCACAAGATTGCTTTTTACCAGATCTGTATCAAATATAGAACTTGCCCTTTCCTTTTAAAGTCATTTGCTCTTTATCTTGGTATTGCCTAGGAGATCCAAAACAAAACTGAACCACTGCTCATTTGCACCATATTTGGACTATGTCAATCCTGTGCTTTTCAGTTTCCTGCAGCATTCAGAAAGGATCTCTTCTCACAAACTTCCTTCAATGTATAATTCATAGAATTTTTGGGGGTGTGAAGAGACTTTTCTGTGGAGATCCCTCACAGACAAAGGATTTAAGATGGTAGATCTGTCAGAGGCTGAGTTGATAAATCAGGCTCACTGTCCCAGGGTTGACACATTTGGGATCCAGAGTCTCCAATTTCCTTGCTATTCTATTGAAATCTGACTTTTCTTGTTCTATTCCTGTGGCACATTTCAAGAGTGGCTATTCTTTCTTCTTCTTTGATTTTAAGCATTCTGTAGCTGCATTATGTCAGAACATGAAGATGGGATGTTCTGTGGATCCTTGTTGATTAAAGTTCTATTGCACAGTTACTGGTGTCTGGCCAGAATTGGACTGTAGTTTCCTGTCAGTTCCTTGTGTCTGTATTGATAATAATGTCAGCTCTTCCCTTGGTTAGTGTCAGTTCACTTGAAATACACATGTATGGCTTCTGCTAGGAAAAAAATCACCAAACCCTCCCCACTTCAAACAAGAAACAAACAAAAAAACCCCACAAAAACCAACCAACCAACCAACCAACCAACCAAAAAAAGACAGAAAAAAACTAACCAAACAAAAAAACCCCATCAACTTTGGGATTTCAACCCATCAACAGTGAAGAATGAGAAAGGATTTAGCTGTGGATTATTGAATAACTCATAGGGAAAATAAAATTTTACTATATTAAACATGGAAAACCTTCACTCCACTGAGGAAAGATAATACAGCACTTGTCTTCCACGGAGGAAAGATAATGTAGCACTTGTCTTCCACATGCAGCAATTAGAGCTGACAGGTATCTCCATTCTGTGTCACATGAAAGAACAGATTTAGCTTGCATGTATAACAAACCACAAATGATTAATGAAGGTCTAAATTTACAGATGGATAAAATCATAATTTTTTTTATATTTCTACAGAGAAAAATAAGGGAATTAAGTTCTGTTCATAGTGATGCTTCTCTACACTTTAAAGTGCAATTAAATATATTTGGATTCAGCTTATCTCAGTTTTCAGTAACTTAAGAGCCTGTCCTGCAAATAATTAATCTTTTGTCTCAACAGTTTATATACAACAGTCTGGGCAATAATACTAAAGGTTTCCATAACCTTACAACTAAATTTTCAGATTAAAATATAGATTAATACCATAGCTGGTTTTCAGCCTCAAAAACACTTAATACAAGATGCTGTCTTTCATATTGCTCCCTTTTGCATTCTGAATGCTCCATCTAAATTTCTAATTGTGTCATTGTCCAAGTGCCATCTTGATCCTCTGAAAACTTAACCATGCACTAAATTTACAGGACCCATTCCCATGGGATTACTGCAGTGTTTGAAGCTGGGCTGAGAAAAGGATGTATGAGAAAATTAATTGAAATTATGGAAACTGAAAGTAGCCATGTTAAAAGCTCCAGTTAGACCAAAACATTGCTTCCAAAAGCATATGACTAAAGAAGGGTAAAGCAACACAAGGAAGCTTCTCAGTATAATATCCCATCTTTCATCCACTGAAGTTCACTTATAGCATTTTCCCCATCTGTTTCACCAGTCCAGACATTGTGATTGTTTTATTTTTTAATTTCAAAAATAATTGTAGACGTGAATAATCTTTCACCCCAGTTTCACCCCAGTTTTTAAAGAATGCATTACTGAGAGATAAAAATGTTTGGCACCACTATTTGCTTATTATGCTTCTTTTTTCTTGGTTCATTAAAGATAAACATAAATGTATATATGAGTTATAGCAGAAATTTGGTGGCTCTATGAATTGTCCTCTCTCCCAATTTTTTTCTTTTTTTACTTTATAATTTTTTATTTTATCCATATTAAAGAGCCAATCTCCTATGGAATTCATATACAAACACTAAATATTGAAATTGTGATGTTTCACGTGTGATAGCTAGTAATAACAGTATCTTTTCCAAGAACTACATACACTGAACAAACAGTACAATATCACATTTCTATGTGTATGCCATGTCATCTATATGTAAAAATATTCTGTCTTGTTGAACCATGATAATGTCATGAGAGCACTAGAAGAACATTGGGCTTCAGATTTCACAAAAGCCCACTGACTGGCAGCCTCATTCTTTCCCTAAACTTTAGTAGCCCTTTAGTAAAAACTCTTCCTTCACTGTGTCTTGTTTTCTAAAGGTTAGATGAGGTTAAAGGTTATTTGAGAACTTATTTTTTGAAAGCTCGTATTTTAAGTGGATATAGATCATCAGAAACAGGATTGTACACAAGAAGGTCATGTAAGAAACATCAAGAAAGCTGGAAAAGCAGTAGACTTCCTCTGGCATTTTCCAGTGCTCCTCTGTTAATAGTTGGACATGAACTGTAAGTGCCTAGACCAAAAAAACTGTTACATCATGTTGCTTCATTAGAGCAACCATTCTTCATGCAGAAAACATATTCCTTTTCAGCCCTTATTGATGGAAAAGCAGCAGCAATGTTCTTCAGTTTGTGCTTTAAAATTAAAATTTAGAAATGATGGAGAACCATCAGGATTTCAAGGCCTACCTGTGACCAAAGGCGTAAGACTGAGGCTTTCATTTGTTTGGTAAGAAAGCCTTGCGAAGAAATGAGACTAGCAGCACTGAACTGCTTGCTTTTCCCTGTTTAAGCATGACTGGGGGTCTAACTAATCTAATGATTTTGGACTTCTGAGAGCCTCCATGACAGCTTTGAAGGCATCCTGCAAATCTGTTGGCATACTGTTATAAAGGTAGGGTTTCAACAGATATCAAAAGTTTCAAAAATAAGATTTTCTTCAGTCATGCAGAACTCTGCATACAAGTGAACAGGCATTTAGGCACTGTTATCCCTTCTGCCAAAAACAGTACAAAACAAAACAACCTGTGAATTTTAATATATTTCACAGATTGTCATCAAAATTAAAATGAAATAATTTCAAAGGATTCCAGAAAGCTAGCAGATTTGTACAGCAAAGTATGGTTCCAGCATTACATTTTCACAGAAGGTGACACGAAATGCAAAGATGTGATGTAAGCTGGCCTAACACTATATCACAAGTCTCTACCTTCTTTGACAAGCAATGCATCCAATTAAATACTGGCTATAAAACCAGCCATATTATTTGTACTGAATGAATGGGCATCTGAATCTGAGCAGTCCAAGCAGTGAAAAATCCAAGTAAATATATAAATGAGCATATCAATATGGCTCGTAGCAAAAACCATAGAAAACAAGGAAAAAAAAAACCCCAAAGAAACCCTATGTAAGAAAGCACCTACAAATTAAAGGGTAAAAAAAAATATATATGAGGTGTTATTCTAAAAATTTTGAAAAAAATGAGATAGATTTGAATATTGACCATAAGAAATGTGAGAAGCAGTAATGAGAAAACAATTTGTTAGGAAAAGCTCTATTTTTCAAAACATGGCTATGCTTTGGTGAGGAAAAGAAAGTCTGTACCCTACCTTTTTATTTTCATTTAATTTAATTTGGTAGAATTGAAACTGAAATTGAAAAAACATGGTGTAAGTTAGTCTCTCTTTTAAGTATCTTAAAACAGAAAAGTATGTCTGAAAATTATTCCAATGAGTTTTAACAGGTTATCAAAAAGTTAAAATAAACAGTAGAGGCTCATTAGACCATAAAATAATGTCAGTTTCTTTTAGAAAAATCTGTTTCTTAAATCTTTTCTTTTCTACATTTTGTAAAATTTCACTTCAGTGACTTAAGATAGTGAGAAACTCTGATTGAGATTTTAATTAGTCCTTTTTTCCTTTCAGTTGAATTCTAATATGTTTTATTCGTGACATATGCTTATCTATATTAAAGCCTCTCAGGAGTGAAATAGACATTATCTACGGAAATACCAGTTTTACTCTCCCAGGAAGAAACATTAAATTTTACATGAAAACATAAACACTATTATTTTTATTATATTGCCCATATTTAAATTATATTCATAATTTATTCTTGCTGATATCCTCACTTGAAGTTAATCATATGTTTAAGAACTGTAGAAGTAGAACCTACAGGGCACATCTAAACATGATTAGCAGAACATATGGGACAAATATTTAAAACACGTCTTTTCAGCCTGTAAAGTTATCCAGAGATTGATGTGGGCTCGTGTCACTTGACTATTTCCAAAGGTGTCTGTGCAAAATAATTTTAATATTAACTTGTTAATACTGAAGCTTTGGGCAGTGGAGAGTAAAAGTCTTATTAGAATATTTATATTCTTATGTCTTTCTGAGACAAAGAGGTGCCTAGCAATCTTATGGACTCGGTGGCCAGCTGAGAACACAGAGACAGGGTTTGGAGATGTGGATTCATCTTCAATTCACCACATTTCTGACGCGTGATTTTTAAATGTCATGCATACAGAGGGATGAAGTCTTCTGGCTTGGTCTCCATTGTAGTGCCACTGTAACTCTTTTTTGCTACAGCCTTGTCTGCTCTCTCTCACCCAATAAATGCTTTCCACAGCAACTCTGGAAATCTGCCTGAAACTATCATGAGCCTTTTCTCCAATTTTCTCCCAGTTGCCCTTTGTCAGATCAGAAATTTAGCTCTTCTAATGCTATTGTAATTTGCAGTAAGAATATAAGCCTTTCTCATATCTGAAAATAGCCCTTCTCATCCTGGATCCATTAGTTTTATTCTTTCACCTCAATAATTTACTACAGAGATGGAAACACAGCTAGGAAAAGGAACTGGGCTCTAGATCCACATAAACTCCTGAAACAAGATTCTGCCAGAAATCAGGAGTACTGCAGGAGTACCCTCTAAAACACCTTCAGCCACCAGCCATGTCACACTCAGTAGGTCACTCTCCCTCCCCACCTCCACTAAGAAAAGAAGGTATTAAGCATTTGTTTCAGGGATAGCAGCAGGAAATTCCTGGGCACAGTTCATTTTTTAAGAGCCTCTATACCAGAGGCTTTCAACACCAGTCTTTAATCAGTGATTTACAGCTATCTGTGAAGGAAGAAAAAATTTCCAACAGAAAGCAGAAATCTCTTTAAATGTTTTCAAATTTAAGAAATAAGCTGGTCATTATTTTTAAAGCAGTCAAACAAGCAGGTATTATTACTAGTTACTGTGGAAACATGCATTGCAGTATGCATGTGACATTAGCAACCTTGTGATACCACACAAAAGAAAATCTGTATGTTCTCATTGCTTAGATGAAAATATCTGAAGCTCTTTTGCCATTATGCAGGGAGCCTCGACATCTGCATCTGAGATATGGCTTCTAATCTCAGACCCAGGCACCTACTTTGATCTCACGTGAAGCTTTTATTATATTTTGCCATTCAGCCTCACTTTTGCCTTCTTCCCCTGACAAGAGGCAGTTTGACCTTCGCTTGTATTCTTTAGAGGGGGATGCGAGTAGGAGGGGTAGGGGTGAGGGGGAAGGCTGGGAAGAGGAAGACCTTGGCAAAAGAAAAGCTTATGAAGGCTATTTAACTGATGTCCTGTCCTTTATGAATGAAAGTAGCAGTGGCAAACGTGCACTTAAGTCTTTGAGACAGTTTTCACAGGAAACAGTTTTATAGTCAAAGTTATTTTGGTAAAATTTTAATTTGTGTATACATTGAAAACCTCATAAATCCAGACATAATACCTTTGATAGCTATTATAAAGTAATGCATTGCTGCTGTGATGTTTCCCTCTCTTTGAGTTTGTGACCAGTCTTCTCAGAGCCACCAGGTACCTGGAGCCACAGGGCCCCAGTTTGACTTTAATCACTGAAAGTTTTGCCAAGAGTTTCATTTTTGACAGGTCTAGGTTCCTAGACTTTATCTAATATTGAGACAAATTTAAAGGATCTCAATAGCTTTATCTTTGAATTTACGTATGATTTGCTATTAAGAGGCACTTGGCCTTACTGCATTACTTTTCACTTACTCGTTACCACGCAGCACTTAATGTTTTACCTCTTCTTCAAATGAAATATATTATCTGTGATCAAGGAGGTTAAAATTAATCTAGTTTTACTTTGTATTTCAACAAAACAGGACTGTAAGTATGACCATCTATAAGATCCAATAAGAAGGCATCAAAATGCTGACTGACAGGTGGTAACTAGCAGATGTAAGCCAGTTTCTTAACCCACTGTAAAATGTTCATTAATATTCACCTGGCCATGCCTTTATTAACATTGGTGAAATGTGCACACTTATTAAAAAGGCTTTTGTTCCCTCAGGTTACTAAATCATGTCTATGCGTAAAATATTGACTCAGTGTTAAAGCTGGATAAATTCCAAAATGGGAGGAGAGTATAAGTAAATCTAGGAAAGTCTGTCCCGTTGCAGGTCAAGCAAGAAGATGATTGCAAGGAGTTAGCATTTTGATAAAACAAATACTCATTTCTACAAGGAACAAAAAACAAATTTAAAAAAACACTTCAGATTTAATCATGTTATTTTAATTAAGCACAAGATATTTCATTAAAATAAATGGGAGAAGGAACAACTCTGTTGTGGGGTAGAAGGAGAAGGCTGGAAGTGGGTATTCAGAATGCTCACAATGTAGTTTATGACAGCCTTGCAATTTAACATAAACAGACTAGAGTAATAGAACATAGAAACTCAAACACTTAGCTTTCTTTATAGCTTGCAAAAGAAATGCACAAATGAAATCACACACAAGGGAAAGTATTCTTTGCAAAGTAAGGAGTTGCACTGCCTAATGATATTACCTACCACGTTTACACCCTCAGGGGCCTAAGACTCCTGAAGGCTGGTTTTCCCTGCAAAAACTAAGGCAAAGAAGATATTCAATACTTCAGTCTTTCCATTGTTAAGGAAATGTTCTTGTCTGACCACTTAGGAGCCACTGTGGGATTCACAATAACACCACCCAAAACTTTCACTGATGGGACCAAAGCCCCTTCGCCTTGGGCAGCTCCAGTGAGCCGATGGGTCCCCGCTTAACTCCCACCACACGCACACAGATTTCAAAAATCCGTGCCTAAGACAGTATTCCTACCCATGTGTCTAGCAATGTGAGACTCTCCATTTGAGTGGTCAGCACAGGCTTTATTGACAGTCTATTGACAGTCAATAGAGAAAAATACACATTTCTATATTGTGATACTCTGTATCTGGTTTTGAGACGTAATATACTCAGGTGAGATTAACTTCACCTTGAACCAAGAGGCATCCATTAGACATAATCACTGCGTATGGGCACTCTAAAAATGTCAGACCGTACATTGAAAATCTGTTGGCATTTTCAAGCACTATTGCACCTGTTGACAAGATATTTTCAGTGAAAAATTACATCCTAGCTAAGACCAAGAAAGCAGACTGTTGAACTGCAGTGCAAAATCACTGATCAATTTAACATCACATTCCATTGACTTAAAGGAATGTCTTTATAAATTGAATCTAAACAAGGAAATCTGCTCCATAGTAGACACAGCACCCAAAGCTGTAATTTCTATACAGGAGGATGTTGCTACATTTGCAAATAATGAACTAAACCCTGTACATCCTGTCAGCTGTAAGATAACCAAAAGAAGAAAGATGGCTGTTTCGTGAGGTTTATCTTCTGCATGAAGCTTTCCACCAGATGCCAGTCTCATAACAGAGAAATAGTTACAATAAGCTTACTTTGATTTATTTCCAAAGGGGTACCAAATTTTGAATAAAAATTAACAAATTATTAAAAAATATTCAAAAATAACTTCAAATATGGGTTTAGTTTTGGTTTTTTGGTTTGTTTCTTCATTTTCTCTATTGCTATTACTCTGAAGCAAAATCTTTATCTAAAATATATTGCTTCTTTTAATGTGCACTACTGAACAGAATAAGAAATTTATGGTTTAAGGCCAAGAAAATAACTTAATCACTAGAAAATTCAGAGAGATTCCCAGTACAAAACACATGGTCTGCCTACACTTCACAAGGTAATGTTGAAAGTCTCTTTGACTGTGTAGCTCCTGTTTATGTAAATTGAAAGTCTAAACAGAAGGTGTTAAATGTGTCTTCCATAAGGTTCCGTTTCCCCTTTAAATTTCATCCCTATGGCTCTTAATTCCTTAATGTACCATTCTTATGTGTGACTTTGACAAGCTATGATTTATGAAGATCCTTGTTCAATACACCACCAGAAACACTTGTTTTATGCATATTCACAGAAATATGCAATAATTTTTATTTGCTTTGAAACGAGTAACTTCTTACTGTCTCCAAACAAATGAAATGTCACAATCTATTTCCTTTCAGTGCTGCAGAGGAGACATTAAAAGGGTCTGGACAGTTAACTAATATTAAATCTGGAACAAGTGAAGATAAAGAGCCCCAAGTCTCTAATTAGCATAATTTATTAAAATGCCAAAAATTAGGACATCAGATAAAAAAAGCACTATTCAACATCCAACTACATCATTTAGTCTAAGTTAATTCTAGATCTGCTGTAGGGTCAGGGTAGAAAGGCAACTTGACAGTGTGCTTTTCCTCTGAAATGAAAGGCTTAGAAGAGATATATCTCTGTGTGCGCAGAGGCATTTTAGAATCACAGGGTCCTACGATTGTTTGAGTTGGAAGAGACTTTCAAAAGTCATCTAGTCCAACACCCCTGCTACAGTCAGGGACACCTTACACTACACCAGGTTGCTCAAGGCCCCATATAACCTGACCTTAAACATTTCCAGGGATGGAAATTTCCAGATGGAGCATCTGCAACTACTTGGGCAACTTGTGCCATCTTCTCACCAACCTCATTGTAAAAGACTTGTTTCTTATATTCAATCTAAACCTAGTCTCAGCTTAAAACTACTACTCGTTGTCCTGTCACCCTTGCAGAAAGTCTTTCTCCATCTTTCTTATAGGCCCCTTTTATGTACTGAAAGGTAGCAATACGGTGTCCCTAGAGCCTTCGCTTCTCCAGGCTGGGGAACCTCAACTCTCTCAGCCTCTCCTCATAGCATAGGTGCTCCATCCCCCTGATCATCTTCATGGCCTTCCTCTGGACTCGCTCCAACAGGTCCATGTACTTATGTTGGGGGCCCTAGAGCTGGAGGCAGATGGAGTCTCACGAGAGCAGAGGGAGAAAATCATGTCCCTCAACCTGCTGGTCCCACTTCTTTTTATGTGATCAGGGATACAGTTGGCTTTCTGGGCTGCAAGTGCGCATTGCGAGATCATGTCCAGTTTAGCATTTAGTCCCAAGTCCTTCTCTGCAGGGGTGTTGTCAGTCTATTCATCAGCAACTATCATCACCACATTGATACTGAAGTTTGTCCTGATCGAGGTGCAGGATATTGCATTTCTCCTTGTTGAACTTCATGAGGTTCACATGGGACCAACCTGACAAGGTCCCTCTGGATGTCATCCTTCCCTCCAGGATATCAAGAACACCACTGAGTTTGGTGTTGCCTGCAAACTTGTTGAGTTTGTTTGCAATCCCATTGTCTATGTTGTTGATAAAACTACTAAATAGTATTGGTTCCAGCTCATGAGGGGCATCACCCATTACTGCTTTTCTGTTTGCACACTGAGCCATTGACTATAGCTCTTTGGATGCAGCCATCCAACCAATTTTTTATCCTTCCAATGGTCCATCCATCAAAACTATTTTTTCCTGATATAATAACAAGAATGTGATGGAACACCACATCAAAGGACTTAGCAAACATGACATTGTGATGTCATCCAGGTAGATGACATTGAAGCACTTCCCTTTTTCACTGATGTAGTCGCTCCATCACAGAAGGCCACTGGGTTAATCAGGCATGATTTGTGTTTGGTGATGCCATGCTGGCTGTCTAATCATCTTCCTGTCATATACATATTTTGACATACATTTCAGGATGACCTTTTCCATGACTTGTTTCATTATCGTTTCACTGATGACTGAAGAATTTTTGACATCCAGCTTTTAGGTTTGATATTTGGCTTTTAGATGGCTAGAAATATAGGGAATTATTGCTATCAAATTGTTCATTTAACGTCACAGGCTACTCCGCAACCAAGCTCTGACCGAGCCACTGAAGACAACTTGCTTGTCTGTCTAGATCTAAGGGCTAAAACTGGCTTTACACAGCAGGAAACCTTTACCAAATGTGTTCACAGTGCTCCAAATACATCTGTTTATATTTGGTGTAACCAAATCTCCTCAACATGTGGGATGTCTCTTCAGTAGAGCAGGGAGAAAATTTTAGAAGCTCAAAGAGGAAAGAAAGGTGGTATCTGGAAGGAATTCATTCTTACAGCATAGACCAGTATGAGGGGCAGTGGGGAAACAATTGTGCCTTCTACACCTCGAGGCCCACCACTGTGCAGTCCCTCTGCTCACTGCAGCTGAACAAGCTGTGAGAGAAACTCAGTAAGACGCACAAACCTGAGCTACTTTATTAACTTTTATTAGTAATATTCCAATGCAGACAACACCTTTATTTGACTTTAAACAATCAATAGAATCAAACCTACCTGCAATCTAAAAACCACTACAGATGTATAACTAATTTTTAAACAGATTTACTATTTTTTATCTGAGTCAAGACTTAAGTGAGAGTAATACCAGAGCATAGGAGCAGAATGTGATATAGGGAATTAACAGCATTGAGCTTTGCTTGCAAAGTTGAATGTTTCTGACTTAGATTCCATATGCAATCAAGAAAGACAGAGAGAGACGATTCTCTGGGAAGTATTTCTTTGCAGCCAAGCTGGAGTCAGGCTTTCAAGTGTTCTTTGAAGCAGTTTTCCTTTTTCTCTCTTTTTTTCCCTTCTTTTTTAATTTGGCATAGGATGCCCAGATGCCTCACTCAAGAACTTTTAAGTTATGTTTTGCAAATGAGGTAATTTGCATTTTCCTTTTGTCACCATCAGTAAGGTAATCACTTCACTTACTTCCTTGGGAAGGAATACAGCAATTTATAAGTAAATGTGCAAGTTAATTATTTAAAAGAAGCAATTGATTTATTTTGAATATGGCTAGAACAGCCAAAAATTCTTGACAAATGATCTAGATATCCAGGGGTGTAACTCAACCACAACTCAGTCTACCTTTTGAAGAGATGTTTATTCTAGAAACCACTTTAAAACAATTTTCATATGTTAAATGTATGGATTACACATCAGCTAAACACACACTGAAACAGCTTTGTAATTCTAATACATTTTCCCTGTTATTCAAAATTTCTTTGCTTTATAAAAAATAGGAAATTTTTATGTAACAATATTTATACAGCTGATGCTGGATTGTAAATCATTAGGGAGTATTGAGATAACCACATTCAGCATAAAGAAACTGGTACAGAACATGCTGTGTTGTTAACCAGAAGAGTATTTACACAACTTAATTTTTTAACTATATTTTTTCTGTGGATTAATTTATCTCCCTGGGAAATTTAATTTATTCATTTCGAATTTGAAAGAGGATAAATAGATGTGTGTTAGGTCTTTTAGTTTTCTTTTTTCATTTAATATGGAAAGTTAATATTTCAGTGATTTAATTCAATTTTGGAGAAATTTCTAACTAAGAAATAAACTATGAAGATGGCCAGTGGAAAATGTCCATACAAGAATGTGTGTGGGCAAAGCAGAGTTAGTGAAAACTTGTTTGAAAATAACTTGATACTTGATAGTTTCTGTGGTATTCTGTTAAATTACACAAATAGTGAATGGCATCCACTTCTCTTACTTCATTAACAAAAGTCATTGTTCTAGTGCTGGTTTCTGCTCAGGGGTCTATTTTGATGCTAACTGTATACAGCATAATTATGTCAAGTTAGTATTAATCTAATGAAAAGCAGACCTCATCCAAGACACACACAAAAATACCCCTCAGTCTTAATCCTTCATTTTTCATCAATCCAGTTTAATTATCCTAATTTCAAAATTTTAATTACATTATGCCAGCTCATTTTGTGATGTGACAGAGACTGTTGATGCTCTCATATTCCTGTATGCACTTGAAAAATGATATATTTGAAACTCCTTCTTTCAATATTAACTACTCAACTTGCAAAAATTGACCTCTAAGATGTAAGTGTATGTTTTAAGTGGTAAAGCATAATTACAGAGAGAGAAAATAAATACCCTTGATGCAGCAATATTTATGGCCATTTTTACCATAAATGCAGTTTGGTAGGCTAGCAACTGTACTCTGCTCCTTTGTATTTTGAAATCACTTGGTTATATTGCTTATGAGAAGGTATAGCTCACAATTGATGAATCATAATATAAATCATAATATGAATAATATGAAAAATAACTGTAATAATTTCATGCCATTTTTTTCTAAAGCATTGTTGGATATTATTAAATCATGAATTTCACTGAACAAAGCTAGAGTATTTAGAGAAGTGAGATACAAAATTTTAATTCCTTAGTCTTTCATCAACATAACTAGCTGTATTTTGTGATGTGCCTGAATGTTTACAAATTTAGTCATGTAACAATGCAGTACAGTGAACAGGTTTTATAGTACAATTGATTAATGTAAACATGGTCACATACTGGCGATTAATTTGACATTGTTCTGGTTGGAGAACGTGCTAATTGGCAATAACCTTCAGTAGCCCAGACATTTAATTATTGCTTTGTTTTATGCCTTCTATATTTAGTGATATTTCCAGACACACTGCACAAGTGAATTTTTGTCCAGGCCAAAACTATTCATTTTGGATCACATGTACACTCAAACATTAAAAAACTCTCTAAACATCTAAGTGTTCTAATTGCACTCAGCATTTTCGCCGAGCACTGGGACATTTTACTATCCATAAAGCTCTAGAACATACCACAGCTCAAGAACATTTCAAGAATGGTCGGTGGCAAAACTTCCATTGACTGCAGAACTAGAGTCACCATCAGGAATAAAACAACTACAATCAGCAATAAAATGGAAACAATAATTTTTGCGATTTTACACAAGAGAAGATACAGATGCTAGATAGAGGTATTGCAGTTTGCTTCCAGTTAGATATAACAGGTATAAAAACAACCTGGAAAAACTTATTAAATAATAAAAGGACCTTCTGCTGGGAAGAAATTCAACAAATGGCAAAAATTCTTGAGTCAGTCTAAAGTAATGTGCAATTATTCAGTTTATATTTGTTTGTATGTTATTCTGTTGTTCCAATTCAATTCTTCAGTAGAAGGAAATTTTGGTTTTAACGACCAGAAAGAAAGAAAAATTGCAGCCCTTCTTGTCATCCACATTAGAGTCAGCGCTGTACCACAAGATAATTTTTTCCTTCTAAGCTAATGGTTATGTGAGATAACTCACAGAAAACCCTCAGCTCGGTTCACAAAGTCTTGAGTGGCTTTATCTACATCAAACCCTGCAGGGACTTGCTCTTGCAGATGTGAACTGAGTCAGGCAAAGCTGGACTAAGGGAGCATTATGATCACATTGAAAATAATAAAAAATACTTGAATTAACCTCCCAGAACACAATGTATAATTCATCTATTTCCTTTCATTCTCAGAAAGAATTTTTTTCATTCATTCTCAGCTGCAAGGGAACATTTCTTCATATGTTGTTTTTTTTTTTTTCTAGTAGAAATATTAAACAGAGAATCCTTTAATTCTGGATATTAGTCTGAAGTTTATAGGTGGACAACTGCCACAGTTTGCAATATTCAGGTAACTAAAAAACCCTGTACTCACGTATAGTATCTCATTCTTCAAAATTCAAGTTGACAAGTGATACCAGCAGCAATACATTAACCTTTCATAAGGCACTTTGAAAAGACTCAGTTGGTGCCCACTAGAATATTTCATTCTGAAAATCTGAAAATATATGATAGCTGCATAATGCCGAAAGCACATTGAGACATCATGCCTACTAAAAATGTCCACCACGTAATGCATTGCTATGTTAGGTTTGGCGTGCTGCTCTATCAGTTACATTTACACTACAAATACAGTATAATTGCAACTCTTCCAGTTAAGCCCCTTGCTCTTACATTAAACAGAAAACTTGTGCAAGCTGTTGGTCTAGTTTTTAATTTTGTTTTTTAATTATAATTTTTAAAATTTCATTGGTATACTAGTGCAATTTAAGTCCCATTTGATTTTCCATATGTTACTGAGCACATCATAGAATGAGATTTTATGGATGTCTGTATTTTGTCTGTAATAATATGTCTGTTTCAATTTTGATCTTTGTTACATTTGAAGTTCTGTAAAAATTTACTCGCTCAAGTTACTTGCAAAAGTTATTTCCTCAACTTCTAGCTTTAGCAAAAGCGGTATTTGGTACCCTGACCAATTTGTAAGTGGGAGAACTTAATAGATTAACTGGGAAAACACAATTTTAATATTTTTCTGGACCATCTTGGAGTTGAATTCAAGAGATTTTAGTGTAAGAGTTGTATCAAAGGAAACCAGTAATGTTATAACTGCCATGTGGCTCTTTGAGATACTGATTTTATAAGGTCTTTTTTTAAAGTTAGATAAATTGCATGTCTTGGAAAAACTACTAATCTCTTACATCACCTATCTCATTGTATGATGAAAGTTGAATGTCAGAGTATGTATAATAACATTTTTCTCCCCCGCAAAATATTGCCTTTCTCATTAAAAAAACCCCTCACATAATGAGATTTTATTGGAGATTTGTCAGTCTTCTGAATTAGAGCTATTTAAAGGAAAATCACTGCTGAGGCTGCTGAAGAGCTTCATCGCCATGTGAATTAGTCATCAGGTTTATCAGTGCCTCTTTAAATGGTAACACTGACAGGTCTGTGTCCTTTTCTCGTTATTGGACAATAGCTGGAGTCAAGCGGTGCCCCCGAGCACCTTAGATGTTGCTGCATTTTTGAGAGAAAATAACAAACCAGAGCACTTCCTCCTTCTATACTGGTGTATACATTTGAAAGCCAGAATGTATTTCTTCGCTTTCTTATCATTGCTTGCTCATATTTATTAATAATGATGTAAATTTTATACTCTTTTCAAGTCGGCTTACATAAAATTAAAGAATACATGAAAGAATACTCAAGTCTCCTTCAAGTAATTGGGTTTATTGCAGATTTTACACAATTTCTTTATTTGTTTTGTTTTGTTTTGTTTTGTTTCATATGTTACTTTTGATACCATTTGGGCTAAAAAAATGGTACCGGTTTTTGTTCCTTTACATGTAAACATTTACAGTGTAAAAAAGGTAAACTCTTCCTTAAGTATAATTTTTGTTTCATTGAGGTCACTGACAACATATAAAGTCAAAGGAAAATTTGACATCATCTGAAGCAGCGGAAGAATATTCATACTGTCTGATAATGTAAGAAAGGATAAACATTATTTGGAGTGCAGCTGAAACAAAGACAGCTCCCAAAATAGATATTTAACCATGTTAATCCGTGAATTCTCAAGGATAACTGCTTAAAGAATTGCAAAAATTGAGACCCAGCATCTTAATACAATTACTTAAAGAAAAGATTTTAGATTCAAATAGAAGTGCTGTTGGTAACGACTATGAGTGCTAATTATTCACTCCTGTTGCGGTGGCCCTTAGGCAGATAAGCTTGGGTGACCAGCCACATGGGTCAGTAACAGTGGATGAGGAATCCTGGGTGTGAGATCAAAGCCATCACTGATATGGTCAGGGCGACAGGCTTGTCACCACCCAGAGGACCCTGCGGCTGGAAAAATTAACATGCACCAAGCAGCAAGTCTATTGGCCCTGTGCACTTCCCTGCCTTTATCTCATTTATGGTTTATGTTCCAGAATGTTCCCCCCAGCATGGCACCCCATTGGTTTAAAGCTTTTGTACCCTCCCTCACTGTACGGTTATTGCTTTGTACCCCTTTCCTTCTCCCCTCGGACTTTCCCTGGTTGGCCCTTCAGGGCTGGCCACTCCCTGTTTCCCTCCCCTTTTAACCCCATGCAGCCCTTTGTTCTGCGCTCTTGAGCCCTGGATTCCTGACCCTCTGCCGCCCTCCGTGCTCCTTCCTTCTTCCCTGCCCTCCGTCCTTTCCCCATCGATCCTTCAATAAACCCTTGGAATCCCAAGCTCAAGCACCTACATCTTCTTTCGCCGCTACCATGTTTCCCGTCGCACTACCGTCCCCTGGGTGCCACAGCTCGTTGGCGTGCTTCACTGCCATGACGCGCCCAGCGTGTCTCCGGCTCAGCCGCTCGCCCTTCCTTGCTGCTTCTTGGCGTGTGGCTGCATTCTGAGCGCAAAGCAGCACACTCCCCGATGAGAGTTGCAGGTTTCAATAGATCAAATCCAGAGTAATTCAGAAAGTATGCAATATTAACAAAGGACACCATAGTACAAGCAACTAAACATCTTTGTCCATGCTGTGGACCTACACCAGCTTACGTTTTTTTTAAAGCTACTACAAGCACAATTAAGTATGTGCTTGTTTCATGGAACGATATGGTCTGAAATCTTTGAAGGATTTCTGCCTTCTACCTCAGGTCGTCTTATTCCTTGTTTCAGAAGTGAATGATGACAGTCCAATATATGCCATATAGTTGATCTCTGTAAGAGTGTAAACATGAAATCTAGTTGCATGCCCTTTTAAGTGTGCTAATCTTGCTGTTCATGACTAAGGTATCCTGAGGAAGGATGCTCCAAAACCCTGCAGGCTGCTATAAACACATGGCCTCTTTTGCTTGTCCTTCACTGGGTGTCAAGAGAACTGCAGGCTTCTCAAAATCTGTTTACATCTTGTTCACGCAGAACTTCATTGCTATGTTATGGATATTCCCTATAACGAAATGCAAGAAGAAGAGTTTTCAGAGTCTTTCCAGGAAATTGCTGCTCATCATATCTTAAATGCTACTGGAAGCTCAGCGGGTAGAGAGGTGATAAAGCAAAATTGGAAACTCATATTTCCAGTGTTAAAAAAAAAAAAAAAGGATTACAGTCTCTTCCTAAAGCCACAATTATGGTTTCTAGATGTTGTCTTTCTGTGCAAATTTCAGAAAACACATAAGTTTTACATTTTATTGTCAATATTACTCTCTAACAGCAAGCTCCCTTTTTCACCCATGTGAGTTCATTCACATATTATACTGTTTCAGGCATATTAAAAAGAAGTCCATCCCTCTCTTTATCTTACCATGCTCAGCTAGTTACTTCTTCACAAATTGACTGCATCTATGATGAATAAAAGGTCACACCATTACTAAATTAGAGCTGAAAGTAAAATTTATGGGAACTTGAGGGGAGTGCAGGGGCAGTTAACTCCATTCAGCCAGAAAAGACAATCCTGTGAACAGTAAAGCTGTTTTATTGCAAACTATATTGTAAAAATCTTGCACATTTGTCTACCATGATGAATGGTTTTGACAAAATCTGGAATTTCTGTGGCAATTCAGTCCTCTATTCTGTTCTAGTTTCAAATTTCAAAGCAAATAAAATCTTAAAGCAAACAAAATCATTTTAGAGTTTACTTTTTCAGCCAGTTTTCTCAAGAAAATTTTCCTGGACTTTCAGACTTTACAGCAACTTCATATAAAAACAATCCTTCCCTGAGATGTTTTCTCCACTTTTACTTCTGTTTGGATGAAGATGTAATGTAACCAAGGAATAAAAACAATAATTATTCTCTCCCTGGAGTTCATATTTACTCAGAATGACTTAAGCACAATAATTCCCAAATATTTTTATATGCATATTTTTTGTTGCATTCACCAAGAGTTTTTCTCATTCTTTCTCACTGCTTGGATTTTTGATGTATTTTGTAAATATCCCAGATTATTTTGGGGTCACATCACTCAAGAGGTACAGCAGTTGCCCTTTACCCTGATATCAAGAAAGTTTAAATATTTCATTGATAAATTTAATTTAACTTACCCCCATTTCATAACAACTCTTAAAAATGCTTGAAAACAACTGTCATGAGACCATGGGAGGAGCACCTGTAATTACAAGTTATCAAGGAAAAATTAATTTTAGAGTGCATATGAACTGAAATTTAGAGTGCATATTCCAAGCCCCAGAAGGCCCAAATGGAATACACAACTGCCATTTAATTGAAAAACAGAGGCTTGAAATGTAGCATATGGCTATGGCTCTCAATGAACTATTCTAATAAATGTTTATACTTAAATGGTGGAGCTGGTGGAAAGAGCTGAATACTGAAACAGAGGGCAGAGATACAATTAGGAAAATTTAAAAAACCCCTAAGTGTTCTAAAAGGTTGATATCTTTATAAAAGCTGCACACAGTCACCCAAAATCACTAATAATATAATTCACATTTTAGGGCATTTGAGGCTGTCTTCACTAGACTGAGGTATGATTTCTTGAGTTTTCTGGATGTTTATACTGCCCCAATGTACAAGACAGATTGTCTATACCTAACAATAACCCTAGAAAAAGCTGTATCATGGATGTATACAAATACAGAGCAAACAATCCTTTCTTTTTTTCTCCCCTTAAAATATAGGAAAAAAATTGAAATATTTTTAAAGGAGAAACAATAGTCTTACTAGGGTAGAAATATTTGTTTAAAAAATCACCTAAAACCAACCAGCACTCAGTCCCACTGGCTTGTAATGCTATTTTATTTCAGACACTGAGCTATACAAATTTGCTTTTACCTTCCTTGGTACAAAGGTTTTCTGTTGGAAAACACAGTTTTCCAGCAAAACTTGTGTTAGTTGAGCAGGCCTGAACAAAGCCTCAGCATAGGCAAACCTCAGTAAAAATCCTAGTAAAATGTCATGAGAAGCTAAAACCTGGGAACACAACTG
This sequence comes from Entomyzon cyanotis, assembly GCA_024500445.1. NCBI lineage: Eukaryota > Metazoa > Chordata > Aves > Passeriformes > Meliphagidae > Entomyzon > Entomyzon cyanotis. The sequence continues at coordinate 79,341,494 of JAKEPQ010001005.1, read as the reverse complement.
TGTTTCTAGGCTGTGAGAAAAATGTTATGAGAACAGATAAGGAGTCAGAAGTGTTATGAGAAAAGAATAGGGAGTCACCAGGAGGATCCCCCCTGAATATGTGAGAACAGACTGCAGATACGTGTGTAACTATAATTAGAAACATCTGTAACAGTATATAAGTTTCTCGTTTAGTGAAATAAAATGAAGCTTGCTTATATCTCACATTGAGATTGCTGCCTGCTTCCTCTCGCCGATTGTCAGTTTTCAAATGTATAAGATTTTTAAAACACTTTTATATTGTCTTAAATTTTCATTAAATTCCAATGTATTAATAAAAATATTAATTTTGACTTTTATATACATATAAGAATCCAAAGGAAAAATACTAGGAGGTGAAAATATTTTATGCCAGTTAATTTACTATTAATTGCACAAATAAAAAACACTGATGTGAAACCTACTGAAAAGTTGTACATTACACAAGATTCATAGTATTAGAAGTTGCAAGAGGCTGAGGACAGACATTGCCTAACCTTAACTGATTTCATCCATAGAGATTATCTGTTCAATACATAGACCTGTTAATTCCTGTGGGGAAGAGAAAAAGGAATATTTGTGTGTTTCCCACAAAGGTCCAAATGATTGCAGTTCCTTAAAAAAGGCCATATTTGTCAGCAGAGGAGACACAGTGCTATGCAAAAAGCAGATTTTTTCTGTACCTTGCTGGAGGTAGGGGAGATGAAAGGAATCAGAAGGAGAAAATAGAGATGAATTCTTTGCTAATAACAGTCACAGACACTAGATGGGGATGGATGTCAAATCAAAAATATTGCTTCCAAAATGCACTTATGCTGCTAGGAATCTAGGTCATAATATATGTAAGGAATGAACTGGGGATGCTTTATAAGTTCCCTGTGATTTCCATTTTGTTTTTGTGTACATCTAAAAATATTCTAATCTGAGCTGGTAAAAATTACTATTTTCCTCTTTTTCAATGTACAGCCGCTACTTCATTCATCTGACACACAAAAGGAGAGGCCAAATAAAACCTTCCAAGATTTCCACCAGCAATTCACCACCAAATTTTAAAAAGTGGTCTTCCATTCAACTTAGTCTGCTTGATGCTTGAGTTTTTTCCTGTCTAAAGACAGTATTGTCTCAGGCTATCTTTTACACTTGAAATTTAAAGAAGAAAGTAGCTTTAAAGAAAGCAAACTAGAAAGCCTTTACAGTGGCTGTGTCAGCAAAATGAGAGGCTTGTCACATGGAGGTAGGAGCTAATTTATCTGTTCTTTTGAGAAATTCAAGGGGTGTTTCTAGAAGAGGTTTGAAACATGGGGACAAGCCAGCTCCTGTGACAGCATTCTGGAGGTTTCTTTCTAGATGTTTTCCTTGACCCCTCTGAAAATTTTGTGTTCACACTAGCAAACAACCACAGCTCAAGACTCCAGAGTTGCCCATTGCTAAATGCACTTCCAGGTGCTAGGGAAATCACAGATATGATAGAGCTGCAGACACTGATATGGCAGAGCTGCATGGGGAAAAAGGAAAGAGATGTCTCCCCACTAGGAAAGGTCCAAGTGGAAAATCTGGGGGAAAAGCACAGTTGAATCTTCCCTTCATAAAAAAAGTCTAGACTTTATCTGATCTTATGCTAAAAGTGTTGAATTTAAGCTAAATTGTATGCTCGAATTTGAAAAAAAACCCCAAACAAATGAGCTGAAACAAAGGTCTAGAAACACCCAGAGAACTACATAATCTTGCATGCTGAACTGCAAAAAAAACCCCTTCCCCTCTGAAATCAAGTCTACATACGTAAAGACTAGATTGAGGCAACATCTTTAGAGAAGTAGAACTTACATGTCTTTACACACATAGCGCAGAAGTAACATCAAGCGCTGCTGACATGAAGAAGTTAGTGTGAAACTCATTTCCAGGATAATTTTAGAATAGAAGACTAGATCTAGGCAGGTAAGATAGCTATCATAACATAAAATTTTTGAAATTTAAAGACAATTTTTTCCTTACATTTAGTGTGAACATGGTACTGTTCAATGGGATGTCCAATGGTCTGAAACAAAAGCACTGGAGAGAAACGAGCTGAGTATTTGGATGAATTAATTCCCTAGTCAGATGCTCAGTACATCAGTGACTGCAATGTTGCCAGTGAGTCCTGATGCATCCCATATAGAAAACACTTTGTATTTTATGGAATGAGAAAAGACAAGATTTGAGAGGCGTCAATAATTTCCAGAGTACTTATTGTCACCTGTGCAGCAGTTATTTTTCAGGCTGTTCTCTGAAATACAAATTCTTGGCAGCAGAAGCAGCCTGTGCAGCCCTTTCTTCCCCATGCAGCATCTGTACTTCTCAGGTGTGCCAGAAAGCCAAGGTTACATAGAGAAACTGGTTTAGATTAAAAATCACCTTGAGAAGCACCCAGAGAAGTTGCATTGCATAAATTAGCACTGTGTTTAAAAAGTCAACATTTATTAAAATCTGTGGGAAAAACTCAGGCTATGCTGTTAAAACAGACATCAAATGTAAACAGAGAAGATCACAAAACTCATTCTGGCACAACCTCTTGAACCCAAAAAAACCCCCAAACCAAACTTGAAATGTATTTTGTTGTTAACAGCAAGAAGACAGAAAAGCTGGCACCTGCAGAGGCAACAAAGCAGTTTGCCACAGCAGTATGACTTAGTTTTTCACACGGAAATTTGCAAGAGAATATTGAAAAATTATTTTTTATAAACAGAGTACACATAGACCAGAGTGTGGCAAACCAGGGGAAAAAGAATTACACAGAGAAAGGAATTTTACTCTGTGATATGATTTATCCATGAAATAGCAGGATCCAACATTTTTTCTGTTTCATTTGGTTTGATTAATTTTCAAGTTTTCTTCAGCTTCCTAAGAAGACTGAAACCCCAGGAAAAGGTGAAATACTTAAATATAGAATTTTATGTGGAAATTATTAATTAAATAACAAAAATAACTAATTAAAAAGAATATAAAATAGAGTCAGTAGAAAGTGTACTCTCACCCTGTCTGTATTAGAAAATGTTTTAATTTTTCCTTTTCCTAGTTCTATTCACATTGTCATTCTCCATATTGTTACAGTGCATTTTGTTCATTAATGATCCAAATACACATGAACGGTATTTCTCCTGAATAGATAGAATTGGAGTGTTGTCTAAACCTGACAATTATTTTTTAATATTATTTTCTAACGAGTTTGTATTCTCCCACTGCTGTACCTAAAAATTACATTTTGACCCTTGGTGTGTACATGCATGTATGGGGACAGAAGGTTGTCACTGTCTCGTGAAAGATGGAGGGAAAGAGCCAGCACAGGGAGCTAATAAATCCTGTTTGAATCCTACTGCAGAAAAATAAAAATTTAAAAAAAAAGGGCAAGAACTGTGAATTTATGATTATTCCGCATGAAAAGACTAATACTTTGAAAGTTTTCATATATAGCACTGCAGTTTTTCACAGCTTTGAACATCAACAAAAAAGTAATTATGGCCTTAAATTGAAAGGAATGATTTTATATCAAAGAGGAGTTTGCTTTCCTCAGTGCTGTTTACCTCTCATTCCCTCATGGAGGTCAGGGTAATACCTAATTTTCTGATTAATAAATATTCCCTTTTGTTTGCATTTTTCAAAAGCTGTTGGTACCAGCTGGCATCATTGCATCAGCTTGGCTGGAAGGCTTATGCACACTGGTAACCCCTAGTGACTTCTCATGGCTGGAAGTAACCTGCCATACTTTCAAACTTGTAACTGATGTTGACTGATTATGGCTTCATTTCTCTGAGATTACAGTTTTCTGAAAGTTGTATTTGTGGGGTTGCTGTTATTGTGAGTGAATTATTTTGTCTCAAAAATCAGACTGGTGGCTAAAACCTACTGAAGAACCGAGTTCTAACATAATTTCTGCCAGTTTCACAGATCTCATCTGATTTAGTCTTTCTGAGAACAGTTGGAGAAGAAACTCTTTTCACATTTTGAAACCTAAAGATTATTATTTCAAGAAAAATCTATACTATACTGAGACAATTTTCAAAAAGGGGAAGAGACAAACATAGGCAAGTCAATGAACTTAAGGATCCCTTTCTCTGGTTTTGAACAATTTCTGTTTTGGAGCGCAGAATGTTTTCCTAATGAATATCTAATTAAAAGATAGAAAACTGGTTCTAAAGTGTTTCTCTTCCAGTTAAGAATACATTCCAGTATTAAAGAGTCTTATCAGAGAATTCCCTATATAGTTCTTCCTAGAGAACTAGGAGCAGAGACCTGTAATATAGAGGTCTTTCACTGGCAAATTTCTATTCTCTAATATGCTCACAGATGTCATTACATCACTGATTTCCTGTCCTGCATTAAAAACCTGTGTTCCTTGATCCTAGAGGTTAGTTATCATCACTGGTAGCAGCAGCTTCAACAGCTGAACACTAATCAGCAAACAATTTAGGTTTTGAGGTAATTATTTTCCAATTACTACTATCCTTTTCACTGCTTGTTTTCAGGACTTCATGGAATGTGTGTGTTCATTACTCTACATTAAAAACTCTAAATTATTCTTTTACATTCAGATGATCCTTTTTTTTTTTTTTTACATCCATATGACCACTCAGCTCTAAGGAAGATGAGCACCTATAGATTATCTGATGTTTTTGCAACAGCAACTGCACTGGTTGAGAGTATCCTACAAGTGCCAAAAAAAATCAAGGAAGATCTTTTAAAATGAGACAGCATGAACAGGTCTGCTTTTCATTCTCTCAACAGTGGGAGTTAAGAGTTGTGGCAATGACACAGAGGCAGTTTATGCAAAACTAAAGACTCGGTGTCTTGATTTTCAAGTGACGAAAGAAAACCAGTAGAGAAAAGACATTTCAACTAATTTCTTTCCTGGACATTGTACCATGGTGTAACTCAGAGGAGCACCACAGTAGTAACAGATACACACTGATTTGCATCTGTAGAGGAGTTGGCTCAAATCACTCTGTGTGTAACACACTGCAATTTTAAGCATTTTGCAGCTGTACTTTGCTCAGAAAAATCAGACATCAGCTGTTTTCCCGCAGCTTTGGCTGCTGCCCTTTGCCATTTCCTCTGCCACTCAAGGCCAACTGCTCACAGTTCAACTGAAAAACATTCAGGATCTAAAATTAGATCATTAGATCATTAGATCTAATTAGTGCATTCTCCAAAGACAGCAGAACCCTTTGAAATAATTTTCCCATAATAAGATGTGATGCAAAAATTATCCCAATTTAATTTACCCTTCAACATTCATAATATACCATCTGGTATTTACTGCATGCCTTTGTAGAGTTCTTCACTGACTCTCCTGATATCTCAGCTATTTCTTTGCCTCCTACCTAGGCTGAGAGATGACCACTGACTTTAGCTGCCTCCAAACCTAACTCTTGATGTAAATTAACAGCAGTTGAGTTACTCTGGTGAACCTCAGCTCTGTTTTTAACCCAAGCTGACTATTACTGACAGCTATTTACTCAAAAATCATGTGAACAGTCTTTACTTCCAACATCTTTTTTTTTTTTTTTTTCCCAGATGCTACACAGGACTTAAAAATTTATAGAAGCTGTGCTTGTGGGAAATCAGCCAGATGGACAGGGCGTGACAGACACCATGTCTTTCTATGTAACAGAGATTTTTCCTCTGGAATCTGCAAATCCAGAAATTAGAAAACTACCAACCATAACCTATTATGACTGCATTGACCAAAAGTAATACTCTTTAAAAAATCTCCTCTGATTTAAAATTGAACAATATTATTGATGACAGAACTGCAGATGTGTAAGTAAAAGCAGAACATGAAGATTCCAAAGACTAAAATTTTTATTTGTGTGGATTTTTTTTTTAAAACTGGAGGTTCTTTACATCTCATTTGATTAACTGGTATCACATTTTTGTGTATAATCCTTGCAGTATTGTATAGAAAGTGATAGGGCTGTTTTTCAGGCCATATTTGCCATGTGATGGTTTTATCTGCAATAGCACTTCAGATTATTAATTTTGAACTCCTGCATTTTCAGCATTAACAATTATTTAGTAGTATTAATTTAAGTAGTATACTCTTCACTTCTAAACTAGTTTTACCACTTCAAAATATTAATCTGCAGATTAATAAACAGTGCTTCCTAGGAGAAAAGAAACTCTATTTTGCAGGTAATTACACTGAGGCTCAAAAATGCTAAAGGTGTTCAAGAGCGAGATAAATTTTACTACCAGAGCTGACTTCTGAAATCCATAGCATGACAGGCATCACTGGCAATTCTGCAGATTTCCTGATGCTCTGGCCTACCCCAGGCTGTAGAGCAGCACATCACAGAATCCTCCCCAGTGTCTCACAGGAAGCTGGCAGAGCAGCACTGGACATGCATGCAGATATATGGCATGTGCAGATATAGCAAGTGTATAATCCACTGTGTAAATAGGCACCAGTTAGTAGGGTTTTGTAACACTACTATATCTGTTTTGCACATAACCATTTGCTTACCTGCTTGTCTCAAGGGACATGCAGAATTTTAAACCCAAGGATTCATCTACAAACCCCCTTTAGTGAGTATAAATCACACCCAATGACGCCAATGGACTTGGGATTCATGCCCCACCACCTTTCCAAGAGCTAACCCTATAGGACTTCCCTCTAACACTCACTTGGGTCTCTTCTTCACCCTGATCCTGTTCCTGTCCATGATGGGCCCTAATGCAGGAGGAAGGCTGCAGAATATCACTTTCACAGATGTGAAACATGAGCCCAACCTCAGAGGGCATCAGGTGACAAAACCAAGGAGGCTGTGAATGCAGCTGGGGGTCCTTGTTACTCCAGGCCCCTCCTGCACAGGTACTTCATTCACAAACCTAGTCCCTGCTGCCAGATACCTTTTTGGGATGTAAGTCAACACCACATGAGCAGAAAGACTAAAATACCGCTTCAGTGGTGTGGATTATCTATTTACAATGGAATTGAAATGGCTTAGAGAGACTCTGTGGGAAAAAAAATATGTTGTTGCCTAGTGTCCCTGCTCTGTAAATATATCTAAGACTTCAAAGTCTACTTCAGTTCCCTGGCACCAAAGCAAGGAGATTTTTTTAAAAAATGAGCAAAACTCCAACCTTAGCAAGATTGCAATACAAAAGATATGATGTGAATATGAGGCCCACCCCTGGAAACGTATCAATTAACAGACCATTTAAATGTGTCTTGGTTAAAGCTGTGGCACATACCCAAGGGCCTATTTAAAGATATTTTTTTAAAAAGCAACCAAACCCCTAAAAAACCCCAAACCAAAACTACCCACCAAAATCCCAGATACTTTTCTTAAGCCTAATTCAAGCCATTTGTGTCAAAAACTTCTAACAGATATAAACACACATGCGCAGGCAATCCTGATACCACTGCCTTATGTGCAAGGTAAGGGATTGGGTTTGTATATGCTCTTGATAAATGAGGGGGAATTATTCCTCTGTCTTTGGCTAATTTCTCAAACACTTCATGCAAAGTCCTAAGCCTTCCTAGTGAGTTAAGAGCAAATTGTAGTTGATGAATACCATAAGTGTTGTAAGTTATATTGATTTATCTCTACTTGCACTCTGTGGGCAATTTTTCTCAGGAAGGGAAAGCCCCAGACTTGTTCACTCCCTCAAATGAAATTTTAACAATTTCTCAATCAAAGTGTCAAACCATGTCACAGCTGCAGATTACATTTTTGTTAGCTTGTTTTGTAAGAGAGGAGAATGGCTAATTTTGTCTGGGATTTTTTGATTTTTTTTTTTTAATGTCAACCCTACCAGGAGCAACAGCGTGTCACAATGTTCCTCGTTTCTTTTTTGTTGGTGTTAAAAAGTAGTATAAAAATTGCATTACTTGGAGAATTAAAGACAGGCATACGTAAATGTTACGTTTATGTTAATACAAATAATTTTGCAGCCTGTCTAGTTTGAATGCATTATTGTTAAGCAGCAAGCTGCTATTAGAAAAGTAAGACTTTCAAATGTCATCTATAAAAATATTAATAAAAATATTAATTAAAGAATATACAAAAAGGTCTTACTAATGATGTCTTCCAAATTTGCAGGACTAATGAATAATAAAATGGTTATATTAACCTAAAACAATTAACCTTTTTCTATCTGGACATTACACATGCATTTGTGTACCTGCCAGGAATCAGATTTATAAACAGATTTTTTAAAAATCCTCAAAAAACACAACTAGGAAAACACCTTAAACTCCTTAGAGATATATTGAAATTAAAATACTTTTGGGAAAAAATATGGTCAAGAGAAATGTGAATTGTTTATTAGTAGCAGGAAAAAGCGGAACAAAAAAAGATCCTTTCCATGGTCTTATTTTGGTACAAATGCATAAATGTAAATAGATATGCATTCTGTTATAGTATTATATGTTAAGTTGACATATTACTTAACTCTTTACAAAAGTAAAAAGATTTTTCAAAGATTTTTTCCCATCTAGGCTACAAGATTTTACTGTGTATATACGTTACTGCTTCTGACATACACATTAAGAAGATAAATACACATTTAGGAAGATAAATATTTGAAAAACTGATGTTTGATGAGTTGGGTGTGCAAGAATGTGTTTATATGTCTGTTTTTTGTCTGAAGAATATTCTTCCATGAAAGAGAAAAGTTGAGTTCTACCCTTGAAGAGTCATGCTGCAGTCAGGACAAGTAGCCCTAATCCCAGAAGAGACCAAGTAAGTGCATAAGTGACTGATATTATAACGATAGCCAAGAGTAAATCTGAAGCTGCTTTACGTGAGTGTTCTATATTAATTATCTTCAAATTTATCACCTAAGAAAATTAAACAAGATGTGTGTTATTCTTCACGGCTGGTAAAATAACTAATTTAAAACTTAGGGTGAAACTACAGCACATTATATTCAAAGGAGCCATAAATATAGTACTTTTCTTAGCTCTTTTGTTCACCTAGATCTTCTGATTCTAATAACCAGTTTAATTAAAAAAGGATCCTTATTCTGGAAGTAAGCTTCTATACAAGCAAGCTATTCAGACACCAATAAAATTATTTCCCAAAATTGTAGAAAAGGTTGCTGGTGGATTCAGACTGTACATTCAGAAACATCAGGCTTATTGTGGTGAGTCTAATTTAATATGCTCAATTGTGCAGGTCTTTCTTCTTTAATCTTGTGTTGCAAATACTATGGACTCGCTTCATTGTCGGAATTCACTTTCTAGCTCCCCTTTCAGCTGAATCAGTATTACAAGTAATGTAAACACAACATTCATTCTATTAAATGGAGAAAACAGTATAATTTCCCATTACTTTTAGTTTAAAAAAGTTGAACTGGATTTACCTATTCTTTCCAAAATATTTTTTTTGGGAAAAAGACCAAATCTCAGCTTTCCAGTTAAAGATGTCTAATGACAGAGTAGAAGACCCTAACTGCAATATTGTAGTGGTAACAGTCATTGCTGAAATTCTGAATATTTACTATAAATCCATATGAAATATGTTTAGAGATCCTTCTGTGAAATATTAAATAGGAAGGAAACAACTTGTGTGAACATTTTATTATCAATAATAAGAAAATTGGACGGAGGAGAAAAATGCATTAAGCTATAGAATTATAAATAGAGTTGGATATATGATCAAGGTAATTATTGTATTATAGCTTAATGCTCAAGAATTCCAAAACATGTAAATATGAGGTACAATCTTGTGCTAAAGTTATAGATGGGACTCTCATTTTAAAAATGTCTTTTTTTTTTTCTTTTAACACTTGTTTAGGAAACCTAGATGAAGTGCAGCATTCTGGTCAAATGTTATTTAATATGTGAAGGAAGAAACCCAATACAACCCCCCAAACTCCCTGCTACATATTTTTGATTTATTCCTTCCAGATGCTTATATTTTAAGTGAAGAGGCTGTATTAAACAGACATTGAAGTGTATCTAGATTTCTTGCCAGCAAGAGCATAAACAGCAAGAATAGAAATGCCAAGACATTAGATGTGTGAATTTCGACTGCAAGATGACAGAATATAAAAGCTAGAAATGTCAACTCATTTCTTTTGAAGCATGGAGAAAAGCTCATAATACAAATTAACTGCCTTTAGGTTAAGTTTCAGAAGGCTGAAGTATACTCAAGTTCCAAGAACAGCTGGGATTTAAAAATAATTTGAAACTTTCAACAAGCATATGTCCTGGTGTTTTCAGCTTAGGAAAATGTGGCAGCCTTTTATTTTCTCCTCCATGTGATGTGTGATATGACACGAGATTGCAGATATGACTAGTTAGAGCCCCTACCCACACTTAATGTAGCTTATGTTTCTCACAAGTCAGATGACATTCTATAACTGGGGATAACAATAGAATGCATTGCCACAGTTCACTTATGGACTGGAGTTTTCTAAATTCCTCAGAAAGATCAATTTAAGATATTGAAATACTAAAATAATAATTATTACTGAAATTAAATTCATTAAAACATCCAACACATAAGATAATTAAGAATAAAATTTAATATTCAAATATATTATTAAAATTAATTTCACATTGGGAACACTCAAGGACAACAGCAATAACAAAATCTTGTTATCCAGTCTCCCAACCTAAGTATTAGAACATACACTGTATTCCTAATAATCCACATACAGTGCAAGAGGACAGCTTCTGCCAGCGACAGTAGTGTGTGTGCGCTTTGTCTGACAAATTGGATGGTGCTTTAAATGTCATCTAATGCTAAGCCATTTTATAATTGTCAAGATAAAAGGATAATTTTGTCTATACATAAAACAAGAAGTATAATAATGCATATGATGTACATTAATCTTTCACGACTCTAAAAAGGTGCCACTCACTTTTTTGCTGCCTCCTGTGCCTCAAGCACAAAATATTTAAGTATCACCTTCCCCGTCTTGTGGTGTAGACAGAAATGAAAGGTCTAGTCCAAGATGGATTTTTATGACAAGGGAAATACACCATATGCACATTTCTGTCTGAATACATCCAAACTACTTTAGGTTATGTGAAAACCTGTCCAATCCTTTAGTCTTTCTAGTCCTACACCCAGTGTAGCTTCATTTTGGACAACTTTAGTAGTGGAAAACATCTTAGGGCTGGCAGACTCTTTTTTTCAAAGCCAAAGCACGTCATTACAGAAGACAGTATATAAAGAATACAAGTCCTGAGCCTTCCATATTAAGGAACATGTATTTCTTCTCTCTTTCTTTCAGTGATATTAACCCAGTCCAACTACATTTTGGGGTAAGATTACAGAAAATTACACATTTCAGAAAGGTTAACTCAGCTCTATTATAATTTCCAAACAATGGCCTGACATGACTTAATTTGACTTTGAATTTCCTTGTCCTGAGGCAGGCAATACAGGCAACTTGGTATTTAAGGACAAAAGTTCCAGGAAAGTACCTTCTTTTTGGGGATGATGGTCCTGTTGTTGGAGGGAACAGGGACTATATACAGAAGGTCACAGAGCCAGTTATTAATTTAGAAAATTAAAAAAAGGTAAATGTTGTGTTGCTGTGGCTGTGATTCATACATACATTGTTATATTTCTTTCTTTTTATTTACATATAATCTTCTGTGGCTCCCCTACAGCGAAAATTGGTAGTGCTTTCTTTTCTTTTTCTTTTTTTTTAATGGGCTTAGAATAGAACCCATCAAAAAAATCTCCAATGGAAGTCTGAGGGGCAAGCAAAATCAATATACTCTTTCTAATAAATGAAAAAAACCTGTTTTGTCTTTATCGATGGCATATATTGTTCCAAAAGAATAGCTGATTACTACAGGGAGACATTAAATTGATGTATATAAATAAAATACACTGTTATTGAAATTATTGATTTCGTTGACATTCTCAAAAAATCCACCTACTCTTTCAAATTATTCTCAAAAAGTTAGTTAGTTAGTTAGTTAGTTCTAACTGTCAAAAGTTAGATAAATTAGTTAGCATATTGTACAAATTAAAACAAGGCATTGGGACATATTTGTTGAGGAAAATGATCAAACACCCAAACTGCTATCACTAGTAACATGCTGGAACTGAAAAATGAGTTCTAGCAGTCTGCTGTGTACTGTATTGTCCACTCTGCTTTTCTCTCATGCTATGGTTAACAATAAAGTGTTCAGAATATAACTGTGTGAATAAGTCTATCAAACCCAGAAGAAACTTCACATGCCCAAACACAATAAAGATAAATGTTAAGTCTTCTACTTATCACAGGTCTTCCCATGATGCATTGATGTTAGTAACCATTTTGGCCTTTTTTTTAAAAGAGGGACTTGAATCAGCAGCTCATGGAAGTTGCATCATCTACTGCAGTGTCCTCTTTTGGGCTCTCAGCTCACTGGTGCCATGTAAATACAGCTTTCAGAAGAACTGTTTAAAGCAAGTATTGTACATTTTGTTTGCCATGTTGTCAAAAGAGCTGGCAGTTCATTCCAAATACAGGATGAGGGGGAGGAGGTGGAAAAGAAAGATAATTCCTTCAGAGACAGTTTTTTGTGATCTGTTAAAAAAAAAACCAAACAAAAAAAACCCCCAAAAAACCCATAGTCAGTCACATTGGGTTTTACACTTGGAAATCCGCCCTTTAAATACTTACCAAGCAACAAGTGATCACTTTGGTCTAAGGCAGTATAAATATTTCCCCTATACCAGGAAGACTTTGCAGGTTTAAACATTGTAAAATTACAGATATCCTTCAGCTGGAGGTCTTCCACACATACTAATAATTCAAAATGAAAGAGATTAAACAGTTCATGTGTTTTGACTGTTGAAGAAAACTTGTTGTAATTCCTACCTTCCATTTTAACTAGAGACAAATTTGGGCCAGACAGGTTATATTATTGACAAAAGACTCACATGGCCACTGGGTGAGTGCTTACATGTAAAGAGAAAGGTTCACCATAGTTCTAAAGTGGCTTCTATTTCTTCATCTTTGACTTTCCCAGGAAGATAATGGGAAAAGAGAATGAAAAGCTTGAGAGTTTTTAGTGTACTTCTTGCATTAAGAAAGACACCATTTCATTTCCTCCCAGAGGAGGAAATATTAATGTTCTGGTTTAGAGCAACGTATTCTATATTCATGATTTTTTTGGGAGGAATGCTATTGTGGGAACAATTTTCCTCCTTAAAATTTATTTTCTTGCTTTCTTTTCTTGTGCCTGCACAAATAGACTCGGTTTCTTATTTTTTCAAATGTAACCTGCAGTACCAAAATTATCATAGTCTAAATTATTGTTAAGTATTTCCCCAATAAAGTGGGATATGTTGGAAGAGCAGATTTCATGCTAGTAAACAATCATTGCAGCTTCACGCTTTCAGCTCAGATACTCAACATTTTACTCACTCTGACCTAAAAAACTGTTCTCTCAGGGTCCATCAGCTGTCTCACATTTCATATCAGAATTCAGTTTATTATGTTTCTTTAAGAAGAAGCCTCCCTTACCTGTACAAATGTAAAAGACAACATTTTCCAAAGTCCAGGAACACATCATCAGGAAGAGTTAGGAAGCTAGGGTTTTTTGTATGTAAATTTAAGAGGTAAGTCTAAAATATTTTGATGGTACAATTGAGAGTATTAAAATTAAAGCCAAGAACAAGATCATATTTTTACAAATACAAAAATCTCTCAAACTCAGTCTCCTTAGTGGCTTGGTAAATCACCTTCAAAACAAAACAGATTTTACTTATTTTTAATTTTTGCTTTAATGTTACACAGCCATCAATTCACAAGAGATTATGTTGTATTCATCAACAATCTGGTTGCCCATGCAGTGTATATGAGTAGCAAAACCTTCAGACCTCTAGAAATCATCAGTTCCAAGATCTTAACCCGATTTAAAAAAAAATGGTCTTTATCATCTGCCTTTTACTACAAGGTAGATAAGCACGGAGCTTTTCTTACTTGAATCCAACACTTCATACTTTTTAATAATTCTGAAGCATTATAAATGTTCATTCTACAATGCAGAAGAACTATTCAAATAATCTCTAGCCTGATTTGATCCAAGAATTTAAGGTTATTTGATAACAGTCCCAGTATTTTGTCGGGATTATATTTGATTAATTTGATTATTATAATATATTATATTTTATATATTACATAATATATATACTATATTTAATATATATATTATATTATATTTGATTAAATGTATTAATTTGATTAATTTGATTATATATTTGATTAATCTGATTAAATCAGTCCCATTTTATCATATGAACCCTGCACACACTTAAATTCAGACAAAGTATCTCCTTCTATTTTTGAACTAAAAACACTTAAATGGTTATAATATTTATATACATTTGCATAAGTGGATCAGAAATGAGGTTATTCCAATCCTGGCAGTAATCATGTGCATAGATACAAGGCTTGACATACAGAAATTAGAGCTTCTCTAAATTCAACTCTGTGTGATGCAAAGCCAGTAGCCAGAAGTAAATCAGCTTTTCCTTTATTTGTCTATGAAACTATAACTATATTTTTGTCTTTGGACAAAAGAAAAATAGCTGAAGTTTATAACTTGCACGTTTTAGTGTCTGTTTTAACCAATTGTGTCAGGTGGTTTCTTCAGGCAACATTCATACGCACTTAAGTTGTTACTCCACATATTCTGCTGCTAATTTTTGTGTTAAATTTTTACCATCCAGCTCATCCAAAGGGTCCAGGCCCTGTTCTCAGTCACTCTGAGGGATAGTACAAAAGCAGCATAGTACAGCAACAGAAAACCTCCTGAAAACATCTCACTCTGTTCTTATTTCTGCTCCCCCAGAGTAGTACTCTGGCGGGTATCTATCTGTCTGAAGGAAAAGCAGGACAGTTCAAGGATTGGAAGTGGTATCTTGGACCACTTAATGGTGACAATAACCAGCACCCATATCAGGGCTCTGGGCAGATGAATGATCGGCAGTAGCTCAGTAAAGGTCAGGATTTTTTTGCTGCTCATAAGACACTGCTGCATGAAGTTATTGCAAGGGGAAAGGAGGGAGAGAATGACCAAGGCTCTCCTGTACCACACCAAACAGCTCTTTTAATTCATACTTGGCTGTTTGGGCTTTTCTTCCACCTATTTAAAACTGGGGTATCCAGCTGGAATAACATACTGCTTTTCTGCTCTTTGTATCAACCTCTGACAGAAATGTGAGGTCCAAAACAAAAGACCATAACACCTGAATTCGCCAAACCTGAGCTTTCTCTTTCCAAGCCACTTGCCAGTGCTTAAACTCTGACATTTCATCCTAGGCGGTTAATACTAATGATAGTAAGAAGGAAGATTTTCTTTTCCTAAATCTTCCAAAGGAGAGCACAGCAAATCAGAAATTCAGTGCAGATCCTGTAGTTCAGTATGGGGCTTGATCATAATGAACATATCTTTAGGAGTGAAGAAGAAAAGAAAAATACCATTGCTTCATTTAAATCTCTTCTTTTTTCATGCCATGAGGAAGCTCAGTTCTTTGTTCTCCATGACAATTTAATCCCTCCACTAAACATTGCATTTTACCTAGAGCTCAGAGCACTCCGACCATCTCAACTGAACTGTATTCTGAAGCCAATACTCTCACCTGACAAGCAAGAAACCTTGCATTTCATTTCTTCTCATGGTGGACTGAGCTAAATGCGTTGGCAGTGCTATTTTCTTCCACTTGTAAAAATGCAAAAGTTTTAGTTGTTCAGATGCAATAACACTTTGATAGAATTTAGCAGCTGCCATCAGTTCTTTACATCAATTTGTTTGCATTGACTTGTGTATTGGGGTTTTGTGGCCAGTTTCTTGTAGTGGGGAGGTTACAGGAGTGTGAGAAGTTACAGGAGCTTCGGTGAGAAGCTTCAAGAAGTTTCTCCTATGTATCAAAGCTAATGCCAGCCAGCTCCAAGAGAGACTCCCTGCTGGCCAAGGCTGAGCCAACCAGGAATGACAGTAACACCTCTGTGATGATATATTTATGAAGGAAAAAAAAAAATCTGTGCAGATAGAATTGTGGCCAGAGAAGAGCAGGTTTGTTAGCATGGAAAACACATAATCACTGAATGATTATATGCAGGTGCCTTTATTCGAGCTCGGGAAGCCGGGTGTAACATCTACCCAAATCTGACTTCAACATTGATTTGAAGCGAATACAGTTTTATACCTTCCCTTACAGAACAGTGATGTAAACATATGTTAATTATCAACTTATCATTGTTCCATTGTTTCCCCCCAGGCATGACTTTAAGCCCCCCTTCTCCCACAGTATTTCTGATTTATTTCGCAGGTGTGAATCTGCATCAGTTAACTAAAACAATCCCGATATTTTCTAAGCAATCTTCATATTCATGTCAACCTGACCCTGTACAAGCAGTTCTTACCTACTCCCGTTCCCCAAAGCCCATTCTTAACTATCCCGATTTTAGAAATATTTTAACCCTATGTTAACAGGTTGAGAATATGTGAAAGGAACAACTCTGCAGACAACAAGGTCCGTGGAGAAGGAGGGGACAGAGGTGCTCCAGGCACCAGAGCTGAGATTCCCCTGCAGCCTGTGGTGAAGAACATGGTGAGGCAGCTGCAACACTGCAGGCCATGGAGGAGCACAGGGATTAAGAGATCCACCTGGAGCCCATGGAGGAGACCCACGCTGGAGCAGGTGGATGCCTGAAGAGGGGGCTGTGAATCTGTGGGAGGCCTATGCTGGAACAGGCTCCTGGCAGGGACTTGCAGATCTGTGAATAGAGAAGCTCACACTGGAGCAGGTTTCCTGGTAGGACTTGTGACCTTGTAGAGACCCCTTGCTAGAGAAAACTGTGTCTGAAGGACTGTCCCCCATTGTGGCTAGTACAGGTTCTTCTCGTGGGAACATTTTGCTATATTTCATAAACAAGATAAAGTTTGGATGTTTTGCAAACAGTTTCTCTGGATTGAGTGAGTTCGGGCTTGGCCAATTGTGCCTAGGGGGAGGTCTTGGGCTGACCAATCTGGGGCACTTCGGTAGACTCTATATATATGGAATTCAAAACAATAAAGTCCCTTTTCTCCTCTCTTCGCTTGTCTGAGAACTTGGGTCAGTCCTCAGCTAGCCGCTCAACAGCGACACCCCATGGAAAAGGATGCACGCTGGCACGGCTAATGAAGAACTATAGCTTGTGGGAAGGACTAATGTTAGAGAAGTTCATGGAGAACTGTCTCCATGAATCCCACACTGGAGCAGGGGAAGGACTCTTATCCCTGAGAAGCAGCAGGAACAACTGTGATGAACCTTCATAATCCCCATTCCCTCTCTCCCTGCACCACTGCAGCAAGGAGACAAGCCTGGGAAGGAGGGAGAGGTGGCGGGAAGGTGGTTTTAAGATTTGGTTAACTTCTCATTATCTGCTCTGATTTTGATCAGTAAGAAATTCAATTAATTTCCCCAAGTGTGTTTTTCCCATGGCGGTAATCAGTGAGTGACCTCTCCCTGTCCTCATCTCAACACAGGATCCTTTAATGATATTTTTCTCCCCTGTCCAGCTGTGGAAGGGAGCGATAAAGTGGCTTTGGTGGGTGCCTGACATCCAACCAGGGTCAACCCACCGCAACACGACCTTAAGTTTCAAATATATTTTGCTTATCCCTTCACACACTGCTCCTAAGAAGGCATCCCTTAATAATTCTGTTTCTCATTCCATCCTGTTCATGATGCAGAAACCATATCTGTGTGTAACATTCTACTTTTCCAGACTTCTCTAGCATATTTACTCTGCAGAAAATCCTTGAACAATAGACCTCATTTGCAAGGAGATCCTTGAGGGAACATCTTGCAGAGAAGCAAACATGAGATCGTACTGCTGTGCTAATTACTGAGTTTAACATGAGAACTGCAGTGAGTAGAAAGCCACTGTGTGGGTGAGCCTCATTAAGATACAGAATTCCCGATTAATTGTTGAATTAATTGAATTCAGATGGAAGGACAGATCTCTTTCTTCGGCATAATTAAGAACTCCTAGGAATAAGTAGATTAAATGGAAGAAAAATAACATTATTGGCGTTTTTAGGTTCCATCCTTATCCCTTTCACTTGAGTGTGCGCTAAAAAGGGCATTAAAGCAAGCAGTGAGATTAAGAATTTTTTACAGAACACCAATAATCAGTTCTGCACCTCCAATGCTACTGTTAGAGTCACAGTTCTCATATTAATACTATTAAGCAAATCCAGCCAAATAAGAAAGAGACTGAGTGCAAATCAACACCAACTTTGGAAGTAGCATTTACCACAGAGTACACATCAAAACTCAATTACAGAAGTTTTTCCTCAACTAACTCATAATCATGAACAAGCACAGAAGGTGAGTTGATAATAGAATGTAAAAAACAAAACAATAAAGCCTTTCAATTTTATGAATTTTCTATGATGGATTGATTTCCTAGCTTTGGATAGCAACTCAGTACCTCACAGCCTAGTAGAATGCCTATGTCTCATAACTGAAAAAGAAAGCAACACAGTTTCAGTTAGGAGAGGGCTGTAGTAAGTGCAATAATGCATAAGCATCATGGTGCCCTGCTGGCATGGATTGCTACAGTCTCACTGGTTTTTGCTTTTATATCTACTGGATATAATTACTTCAGACGTAAAATATCAGTCATCTTTTCAACCCAAATTTAGATATAGACTTAGAGCTGAGTTTAAACACTATGATGATTGAGAGATTTGGACACTAGAGACCATGTTATCGTACTGTAAAATTCAAAGTGCTTCTTCCACTATAATTTTGGTCAATTATAAGAAAATCAAGGACTTGTAATAAACAGAATTTGGAAAGAGCATAAATGAGATAGCCAACTTTTATCAGAATAGACCTGATTAACTAGGTCAGCTTCTTTGATGAAACATAAAAAGATATATCTTACCAGCCAATTTCCAATATGGCTTTTGAAATCCAAGGACTAAGAGTTGGAAAAAGGAATAAATATTTAGCAGGAAACAATTTAAATCTTAATGTACTAGCAGTCTCAAACAAAAGTTATCCAAACCAACAAGTCCAAAAGGAATTGTAAATTGTCCTTTCAGTAAAGGACATGCCTCAAGTTTCATAAAGCATCAGAAAACCACAGCCCAACAGTTTCCTTGCCCTCTTTAAAACCAGGCTGCATTAAGGAGGGTGTGCGTTCTTATTCAATTTCCTCATTCCTGCATTATAACAATTTAATATAGTGATGTGGAAACAAATTCTGTCTCACATCTTGCCAGCTATGATATAGCAAAGTAAGCTTTTCTCCCAAAGTTTTTAGCTCCTTCACAAATAAACAATATAGGCCACATCTAATTGTGTTTTCCTTTGCTCCTAAAATGTTATTATGAATTGTTATACAAGTAAGAAAAATAAGCAAAAAATATTTCTGCTCTGTCCAATTCATAGTCCAGGTCTCTAAACATTACTTGGATGAATTAAAGGTTACACTACTTTTGTGGTATCACTGAGAGTCCAGGAACCTCTTCAACCTCAAACTACAATTTGTATTTCAGTTCCAAGGGATGTGTTAACTTTTGTGCTAGAAGCTCTACACTGCTGTGAAGTTTTATTCCCAAACAAAAGAAAAAAATGTCAATATTCTGACAAATGAAATTTCCATATTTGTCACAGGGAGTATCCAGAAATTCTATATGATCTGTCCCCCCTGGAAAGAACAAAATCCCTCATTAACTGATTTCACTGATACCACTATCAGCTGCTAAGCTCATGTTCTCAGCACTTCTATGCTGAAATTCCAAGGATAGAACTTACTACAGCTATTTCACCTGGAGAATCAATTAGTTACACAATCATCACAAGAAACAGTCTGTTTTGCAACTCTAATGCTACAAAGTCCTGCTGACGCTAAATACATGTTTTCATCTCTTTGGCAGAAAGGCCATACTCCTCAAACTGGTTGTCAAAGCCTTAGAAATAGGTGAGCCTCAATGATGCCATAAACCAGCTCTTCAGAGACACTGTGCTCTATGGAGGCAACAGAAGTAGTCATATCTAAATATGTTTTGGAATTACTATTACTGGCAAGTCACAACAATACTGTCAAAAGTGTTTGTGATATATTAAGAGACATTTAAGTGAAACCAAATACATTTGAAAAACCGTAAGTGCAACAGCTAGTTGTTGGTCTGAACCTACAGAAACAACCACAGTGGGAGAATACAGAGCCAAACCAAGTCTCTCCTAGTTTCAATTTTGCATGGATTCAGTTTCATGTATCACCATACAAGATAGAGTAGCACGTGGCAATTTTTCTCAGATCCAGATACCAAATTCAGTCAAGTGAAAAATTCAATGGCTAGCCTCAAAGGAATTTTTTTGGGGGGGGGGTGGGCGGGGGAAGTATAAGAGTTTGTTTGCATTTAATACTATTAGTTTTAACACATAGTTAAAGCCTTAATAATTCTCAGTGACTAGAAATTTCAGACTGGAAAACTTGACAGAATTAAGTCTCTCTCACTGAAGTCTGAGTAATTTTACATGTACATTTATCAATTCAAGGAAACTGATCCTTTAATTTGATTGTTAGGGCAGTTATACAGAAGAGGTGAAACAAGTTAATTTTTTTTTTCTGACCTGATCTGCAGATGTGATTCTATTCTTTCCACATCCTAAGTATATGTAATAATTCACTTCTCAATTTTGCCAAAATTTTCAGAGGGTCTTGTTTTCATTCTAAATTCCTGTTCAGTACCAGAACACGTGCAACCATTCTGTATTTTTCCTTATCTTCTTTTACGATTGTTTTAGTTGCCAGCAGGTAGGAAAACTGGAGTATAGGAAAGACAGTGAATTAAATTTCTTCTATTTGTTTTTTAACAGAAGTTCTCCACAAATAGCAAATTGGGCTGCTTAAATGAATTCCACAGAATATAACCACTTATAAACAGTGGTTTCTTGTGATGGATAAAATTGTCCCACCTTCTTTAAAGTGTGATTTGGTAGCAATATTCTCTATATGGCAGTATATGAAAAAGGTGAGGCTTTTGCACTTGGCCTGGATATATTACACAAAACTATGCAACACGTACAAATTATCAAAGTAACTGTACAAAATGGGCCACAAGTAAAGAGCAAGTAAACTAAACTCCCCAGTTACATTTTAAATCAAAAGTTCACTTCATGGGCAACTTTCTAAACCACAAACTACTGCTAAAAAACTCACAAGACTTTGCACCAATTTAGTAACAAGTGAAATAGCCAAGAAAAAACATCAAACATCCATAAAAACCAGACTAACTAAGAGTTATACTTAGCTGCTTATATTTCACAGTGATTGATTCATTCCTGGGACTTGTGGCCCTGCAACCACAATGTCTATGGTAAAACCAAATAAACTACATGTAGGTTGCAATTAGGAAGAAGGGCTATTGTTTTAACTACCTTCAAGAAAGTTCAAGTTTATAGTATATGGGAATCTTTCATTTGAAAACAACCATGAAGTACTTCACAAACATTGCATGCTTGAGATCCTACATTAAACTTCTCGATGTTCCTGCTGGTTGTGATAAATTATTTGCTTCTGCGGGTATTGCTTATAGTCGGCCACCTATCTGCTTGTCTTGGCACTTGAACAATGCAGCACATATGCCATTTTATTAATCACAGTTTATTATTAATTTAAAAAATATACTTATTTATATACATTGATTTAATGTATAAGATAGAGGAAGCATCTTAGAACAGAAAAATTGAGTTGAAAGGGACCCACAATGACCATTGACTCCAACTGCCTGACCATTTCAGGGCTGAAAAAAAGTTAAAGCACAGCTTAAGGGTGTTGTCCAAATGCCTCTTTAACACTGACAGGCTTGGGGCATCGACCACCTTTCCAGGAAGCCTGTTACAGGGTTTGATCACCATCTTGGTAAACCGTTTCCTCATGTCAAGTTCAAACCTCCCTGACTGACACATCTTTGAGCCATTCCCACACATGCTGGCACTGGGACCAAGGAGAAGGGATTAGCACCTTCCTCTCCACTTCCTCTCCTCAGGAAGATGCAGGGAGCAGTGAGGTTGCCCCTCAGCCTCCTTTTCTTCCACGCTAGACAAGCCTAGTGTTCTCAGCTACTCCTCACAGGATATGCCTTCCATCCACTTCACCACCTTTGTCACCTTTCTCTGGATGCATTCAAGTACCTTCATGTTCCTTTTAAGTGGTAGTGCCCAGAACCCCATGCAGGACTCAAAGTGAGACCACACTAATGCTAAATAGAGCAGAATAATCACATCTTTTGCCCAGTTGGTGGAGCTGTGTTTGATGCACTCCAGGACACAATTTGCCCTCTAGACTGCCCACGCACACTGACTCCTTTTGAGCCTCCTGCCAGCCAGAATCCCCAGACCCCTCCTGCAGGGCTGCTCTCCAGTTGCTCCTGTCCCAGTTTAGATTTGTGCCCACTGTTAATCTGGCCCAGGATTTGGTCTTTTTCAGTTTTGTGCTATTGATGATTGCCCTGTGCTTCAACATACCGAGATCCCTGTGCAAGGCCTCTTGTCCCTCAAGAGAGTCAACAGCACCTCCAAGTTTGGAATCATCAGCAAACTTGGTAATAGTAGATTCAAATCCTGCATCCAGATCACTGATAAGTATTTTAAATAGAACTGGCCCTAGAACTGGTCCTTGATGAATTCCACTGGTGACTGGCCAGCAACCAGATGTAGAACAATTCACTATAAGCCTGGAGCTCTGTCCTTCATCCAGTTCTTCACAAAATCACTGAATTGTTTTTGTTATAAACGGGTTGGCTTTCACAGGCCAGTTCTGTGTTACGTTGTTTATTAATTAGTTGGGTTCTATAGGGGCTGTGTTCGGTTAATTGATTTGATTGTTACTTGGAGTTATTTAAGTTATTGCGCGTCATGTACAGGTGTAATGCCTTTGTAAGAACACTAGGTGGCAATAATGAATACGGGGGATTGCACTAGGAATTTTCTAGAAGCTGTCCATGAAAGTGATGACATCGACTCAAGAATGAATTGGTGGACTGAATGAACCAACAAGATGGACATATGGAGAAATGATTGGCCAGGAATGCTCCGTACAAACGAGCCAATCCAGAAGCCCCTAGATGAGCCAATCGCATCGAGAATCATGAAATGGGCCAATCCTGTCCAGGCAGACCCTTTAAGAACTGTGGTGGTGCTGTGCACCCATGTTCTCCTGAAGACCTCAAGGGACTGAAGGAGCACCCTGCGTTGTGCGCACGCAGCTTCCTCTGCTTTGCCACTGAGACTTTGGGCTTATCCCAACTTCTTGTTTCCAGTCGTTCTTTTCTTTTGTTTAATAAATTAACTAAGGATAAGCAGTGTCCTGCTGTTTGTTACATTTTTGGTTGAAAAAGACCTCAGAGATCACAGAGTCCAACCTTTGTCTTATCACCACCTTGTCAACTAGATCATGGCATTAAGTTCTCCATCCAGTTGTTTCTTGAACACCTACAGTGATGGTGAGTCCACCACCTCCCTGAGCAGTCTATTCCAATGATAAACAGCCCTTCCATGAAGAAATTCCATCTGATTTCCTAAGCACTATCTCCTCGCTCATCTCACAGCTGGTCAACTTGTTCCAAAGGATGCTGTGAAGAACAGCACCAAAAGCCTATTAAAACCCAGAAAAACTACATCCAGCACTTATAACAGATGAGACCTTCCTGTAGAGGGGTCAAATTAGTTAAACAGGACTTTCCCTTTGTGAGCTCACATTCACTGTGCACAATGATTTCACTATTCTTTAAGAGTCTTTCAGTAGCTCTCAGCATGATCTGGTCCTTCATTCTGCCAAGTACTGGATCAGTTTTGCACAGAGCTGCACACCATTTTAACACCTCCTCCATAATGCAGCTGTTACAATAAATTAGATGAGGTCTAATGGTTCTGATAGATGTCACTGATCACTGCACTGGGTTTTGTGTTCAGTGGATTGTTTACAGTCATTTGAAATTATTGACCTGAAATCAAAAAACTGTGCAGATAAACAGCAAAGTTTAGTATCTCAGAAAAGCATATACTGATGAAAACTTCGCTATATAAAGAAAGTCTCTTCGTATAACAGCAAAATAGTACTTTTATTAAGTAATTAATTTTAGATTATATGAGCAGAGTTGCAGTCTGTGTTTTCAGGTAATCTCCATTTATTTGATTAATTGAAATAAACAGATATATACCTGTAAATCTAGAAAGGAGACATTTTTCACCAGAGCAGGCAAAGAAATCACATAATTTATCAAACCTCTAAACCCTCTGCTTCAGCTGCAGTACTAAGCCAGGAATCCTGTTAAGGCAGTAAAATCAGACATTCAAAGGACAAACAGCATCACACCTTATTTTTACAGATATTCTGCATTTATTTCTGATTATTCTGTGTGGATCCACATGAGAGTGAAATATGTTGTATTGGATTAATCTAAAGTTTTGGAGGCTATTAGAGTGCAAATTTTTATTTTAGTAGGTCACAACATGGTTGATTTCTAGTAAGGGCATCTCTCTGAAACCAGAAATTTTAATTTTGTAACCACCCCATTCCAGAACTGCAAAATAAAATACAACAAAGAAATAGATTAATTCGACTATACAGATGAGGAATTGTAAGGAAAAAATACTACAGAGATGCACCCAAGACAAATGTAGTGATGAATAAATAGGATTTGCTTGCTTGAGTATTTAAGGACTACAGATTTTGATTTTTAATACAGTTGCCATTGATGTCTGTCCTAATAGACTAATTTTAAAATTTTCAAATATCTGTAACTCAGGTTAGAAAGTCAATGGTTTTCTCTTCACTTAAGGACATCCAAAAGCTAGTTTAAACGACACAAATACAGTTAAGCCTCTATAACACAGATGAAAATACTGAGAAATTGATAAACACAATTCTCAGCTACAAACAACACTAACACTCACTGCTGCAATATTGATTTGCATTGTCTTTTGCAGTCCCACCAGCAGTAAGAATTTGTCCTCAGTATGCACACCCTATATGACCAGCAACCCAAAAATATGTCTCTTTTTTTTGTGGACAATCCATTTCAAGAAAATCCAAGAGAATTGCTCCAGTTAAGAGCAATACATTTACAGAGACTACTATAAAGGAACCAATATGTATTATCATACAGGACCACAGCAACCTGTCTAATAATTAGTCATTAACTATCTGATAATGAAGATATTCTTTCATATATTCTTGCTTTAGGTTTTCAAAGAAAATGCTTTTCAGTTCTTAGCTCCAGCTGAATTGCAGAGGGAAGGCAAGATACTCTGGATATTTCAAGATAAACTCTCATCTTTGGTTTGTGCAGTGTGACAGAATCAACAGTGTCAGAAGAGTAGTCTTCCTTTTCAGAATTGCTGATCTGGTACCAGGAAAACTTGCTGCATATAGTTTAAGCATAAATAATTAGTAACCCCAAAATCTCTCTCAACAGGCATTTGGTGTAAAACCTGAGAAACTAAATGTTAAAAATTATTTTGTCATAACTTTGGCAACTACTGGCAAGAAAACACCTGGTCAAAGATGTGATCTTCTGTTCCCTGCAACCTAAAGAACAGAAAATAAGGACAAGCCGGCTTATGTCATAGAAAGTGAGGGTAGCTTAATATCCTGTCTCTGGGAGTGGCCTGAAGTAGGAGCTTGGAAAAACAATACAAGAGCTGGGCAGGGTTAGAGTTTTTCTCTTCCAATACACTTGTCTACCAAATGGCAGCTCAGGGAGCTTCAAAGACAGATACTGGGTACCAAGAATCACCTTGTTAATTCCAGGTACATACATATGCTTACTTTCTAGTCAGTGGAGTGAAATAAATCACCAAGGCCACACAGTTTGCTCATTCCTGATGTACATCTTTGATTTTTTTTTTTTAAAGAAGTTCACACTTCAATGTATTTAATAATTCTTCAAAAGTAATTGAATTTTCACATGTAATTTTGCCTACCTGCTCTGGGCAAAATTGCTATATCTTTTCTTTTAAAATGCAATTATCTGGGTAATTCATTTGATATCCCCCAGTTTTGTGCTGTGAGATGACATAATTACTTGATCTTATCCACACTATTACTTATTTTACAGAGTTCAATTTCTGCTCCCTTTTTTCGTTTCTAGGTAAAATAATCCTAAGGCATAAAATGCCCTTTCCAAAATGGGCTATAACCCTCAGATCTGTATTAGTAAAAATACAGGTGCATTATCAGATTTTTAGACTGACATAATAACTTTTGCTGTTGTTTACTGTTAAACATTAAGAACTCTCAAGAAAGCACTTTTTAATCTCCACTGATTATTAAGCTCGTGTATCTTCAGTACTGAAGAATTATTTTATTATATGAAATAAATGTTTTTCATGCTCCTATTCAAAATAAAAAGCTCTCAAACTCTGGGGCTACTGCTGGTGAACCTCAGATATTTTTATTTATATATCTCATTATACAAACTCATTACTTACCAACCAGGATCTTTAATTCTCTCTCAGTCCACCTGTTCAAACAAACTATTCTAACAAGATGGCAAAATCAGATTTTATGCTGATTTTGCACTGTTCTTTTAAATCTTTAATGTTTCAGTGGTTTGATAGCATGCAAAAAGAAACCCATCATCATTATCTTGTATACTCATTTGGGCTCTCTTGTAGAGGAGAGAGAAACTGTTAGACAATTCCTGCTTGTCTATACTTTCATAGTAAGCTAAAGATAATGGCTCCATTTTTCATATTTCTTTCTGTCATTAACATGACTTTAAAGTGAATAATGAAAGAACAAACAGCATTCTAACAGTAATGGAAGGTTCCTAAGCTAACTGAAATTCCTGCTTCAAATACTCCCGATTAGTTGTCTGAAAGCCTGTTGTCAAATAAAAGTAGAAACCAGCTCTGAAGCCTGCGCAGAGACATTTTGCTGTTTAGATCTTTATAAAGTATCCAAGGAGATCCTGGTGCAACAAGTGAGCCTTGCTCATCCAGAGGGACTTACCAGGTGTTGCAAGGACAATTTGCGTTTCCCGCATCTAGAAATGTCCTGAGCCTAACATTGCTGAATGATACCTCTGTAAATCTGAAGCCAGATCCAAGAAAACATTAGATAACAGGACTTTGTTGGTATTCAGGCTGTCTGAATGTAGTCACTCCAAGGCCAACTGAAATATTTTCTGATTGGAAAGCCACAACTACACCTGATCCAAAACTCAAAGATTACCATCCTAGAAACTCTTAAATTGAAGTCTTCCTGAATGATGATAAAAATATTATTTCAAGATAGAAAACATAAAGTTGTTTCTTGCAGTAACAAATTAATTGATACACAAACCAAGAAAACAGTTGACCACAGGAGTGCATTAGAGAAGAAGTTCTACTTCCCTTAATGTTACACGAGTGCAGCATTATGGTTTTTAGTCTGGATTAGAACACTGCAGGGGAGGAGTCAAAGTTTTTTATCAAGCAGTGATATTTAACACAATCAAATTTTAACAGAATAATTTTTTTTAATTCAGTGTTTCAAAAAGGTATTTCCACCTCTTTGTGAATAGAAGGCATCTACATAATTTTGTTTTATTTTCCTGTGAATGATCGGAGATCATACAATATTAAATGTGTATTTAGCCCAATAAATTCATTAACTTACTTACCTAAACCTTGGTCCCAGAAAGCATCCAGTGTTGATTTGATGATGTCAAGAAAACCACCAAGAACCTTGCAAGAAAAAATTATATCAGTTTAAAATTATAAGAAAGACATAAATGCTATTTATGTTCTGAGTCACTTATGTGTCATAGATAATATATTCCATTATATTGTACCGTATATTTAAAAAACATTCGAAAAAATCCCAGAAACTTGTTCACTTGTTGTGATAAAAGCTGCAGTTTCCCCACCCATTTCTTCCTTAATGTGTAGCCACCTCCCATTGTTCTGCCTTTCCCCACCCCACGTGGCCCTAATCACTCCCTTGGGTTTTCCCTATTAGTTCCTGTACCCTAACTCCACCCATGTACTGCCCCTGTGCCTAGAGATCACTGGACCAATGTGCTGTCCCCATCCCCCTGTTTCTCTAGAAAACTCCTCACCCTCCGCCATGTTGTTGTCAATGCATGTGGATGTCTATGCAACACGTGTGTCTGTGCACATGTGTGTGTGCATGTGAGGTTTTCATCCATGAGGCATCTCTGCCTCTGGGAGGTCTTTGGCCTCTGGTGCAGCCATGTGAATAAAATCTTTCATGGATACCGTGCATAGACCCTCCTCACCTCCTTTACCATCACCGGTTGCGAAGAGCAGACGAAACCAGACCTAGCCTCATGGCTCCCCAGCCAGTGAGAGCGCAATGACTGGCCCTGGGATGAACGGTGTGGTGCACTGAGGCACTGAACTGGGCTGGACAGAGATGCTCTCAAGTAAGGTCTGCTATAATATCCCTTAAACCGCAACATTCACTCATTAAATTTGAATTACTTCTGATGGCAAATGCTCAGACTGTAATTGAGTTGATCTAAAGAAGGCTTTGCATTGTGTATGTCAAGCACACAAAAGGACTGTCAATCAGCATCATTCCCTACATAAAGTTGCATGCATGCTTGTGCTGATTTTTATGGTGAACAGTTTGAATAAAATACTCAATTTGCCTAGTGGAATTCTTTTACATACTGAGACAGTTTCACTTTGCCTGGCTTTTTCTAGTGAATTAGCAGCTTAGAAGTGAGGTGATAAATTAGTTAAACTATATTTACTCCCCTGCCATCTTCTTGCTCTTACCTAACTTGTGCCTATTTCTCCTTGATATCCATCTTGTAACAATTTATTCTGTAATTACGGTTCCTGACATTTTTTACATAAAGTTTTTCCTGAAAAGCACAAAATTTACTGGCACATTTTTCCTGATTATGTTGTCTACCAAAATCAATCACTGTCATACTTATTAAGGCCCTTTGAGGTTCCTTTTTTTTGCTTTGTGAGTTAAGATTCTTGTGTTTCAAACTGCTCATCTAAGAGAAGCATATGCCCTCAGTACGGCTGTCATTTTTATTAAGATGTGTAGACACCATCTTTCCATTTACCCTTTTTGAGTCTTCCCCTACTCAGTCATTTTGACATTTTTTGTTGTTGTATTCTAGGTTTATATATCTATAGATGCAGAATAATTTCAAAACAATTACAGCAGTGATTCAGTACCTATAGAGGTCTCATTGTAGTAATAAAGATTTCTCAGATACTCTCAGAGAAAGGTGAAACACATTTAAGCCATAGAAATTAAGTATGGTCAGAAATGAAAATGTTGAGAAGTTTGAGCTGAGGCTTTTAAGACCAATTTTAAAGTTTCCATAAATTAAAGTTTTGTTAGAACAAGACTGCTGCCTTTTACCATGGAACTTGTATTTCAATCTTAGGTCTGTTTACTAAGTATAAAAAACCAATCTTTTCTTATGTCTGCAGCCAAGCCCATTCGTAAGCAAGCTCCAGATTGAAACACAAATTCAGGATGGCTCCTAAGCTTTGTACATATATCTGAGTGTACAGTTAATCTATCAAAGTTACATACATTATTTATTAAAAATTTACTATATACAAAATGACAAAAAAATTAGTTGTTCAACAAGAAACACCTTGGCATCAGTTTAAAGGAAGTTTCCTTACAGAGATCAAAGTTTACAAGTTCAGCAGTAAGTTAAGCTTCAGTACCCGAAGTCTAGACAAAAAATAGCCATTTTTATTTTTTTCAAAACATCCACCAAAGTAATCATTCATGTTTAAGTTGGCTGCAGCTATTGAGAGAGCAGGTGAGGTATGCGGGCAATTTCACAACTCAGTGGGTACTCACTGAGTGGATGTGCTTGTTGTTTAATCCCTAAATCAAGCAGAAATGGAAAAAGCTAAAATTATCCATTTTAGTACATTGCCCCTTTGGATGCAACATTTCTCCTACCTATTCAGCATATGTCCCTATCTTTACATTATTCAGAGGCTTTTGATTTCTTGCCTCTAGGACACGTCTTAGGAAATGATGAATCTCATTATTCTGTTCCCAGACTATAATGCTCAATGTTTACTTTATAACCGTTTTTCCTCATGCCCATTATCAATGTTTCATTTGTGACTATTTTTCCTTGTGACAACCCTCTTGAATTTTTCTCTTCCTGTTGGTTACTTCCCAGATACGTTTATGCCAAACAATGACATCCCTTCTCCACACACTTGCCAGACTAAACAGGCCAAGTTCCTTTAGTTTCCCATCTCTTCCTTTATCTGATCATTGCAACAGCCCATCTCTGTAAGTCCCCATTTTGTTTCTTTCTTGATTGTGTCCCTCTATACCCACATGGCCATCGAGACTCAAGACTCATGTGAATACACAGCCTGAATACATTGCACTAGTACACTTATGTGAAGATACATCAGGTGGAGGAAATAGAATTGATCATCTCATTTCAAAAGAAATGTATCTTCCCCACAGATGTTGAAGAGAAAGGAAAACAGAATCTGTTTTCCTATTCCCAGAGCTGAAACTAATGTCAAAATTCAAAATAACTTGTCTGTGTCTAAGAAGTTGCTGAGGTGAGTCCCCATCAATGTGGGACTGCACAGAGCTGGGGGTTGTCAAAAGTATTAAGTTGTTTGGTTTTTTTTTAATTCTCTGAAGGAGTCCTACAAATATATATCAGTTTGCACCCCGGAATTCTTTTTTTGTATTTCAAATATCAGGATTTTTATTCTAATAATGCAGTGAGATTAAGGCATCCTCTCAGGGCTCCATCCTAAGCCATGCATCACAATGATGCAGTAGGTGTGAAAGCTGTGTTATTCTACTTACTTACATTCAAAAAGAGGACTTTGAGTGTCTTCAACAAAGTCAAATTCCTATGCTGAAACATTTTTTTGGTCATATTTCCAATCTGGAATAATCACTTCAGTGACACCAAACATTCAGTTTTCTGCCCTAGATTTTATGTAGGTTAGGTTTAGTTCCTTAAATTTGTCTCAGCACTAATTGGCCATACCACTGTGGGACCTCATAAGGCCAGGGCAACTTGCTATAAATTTCAGGTGATTCAGCAGCAAGCATCCTTTCCTCCCAACTCTTGCAATGCTTAAAAGTGTTTGAGAGGGACCATGCCACAGGTGCCAGCAATCCTCCTTCGTCAGGGAAGCTGGACTAGGTGAACTCCAGAGCACCCTTTCAACAAGAATTTATATCTTTAAATGAACTGTTTTCCTCCCTGCACAATGCCTCCCTGCCCTGCTGCTCTAAGACCAGCACTTATTTAAGTGAAAAATAACAAAGCTACAGCTCTGCATCCCTTATTAATGTGTGTTTCTCCAGCATACCCAAGCCTGTGTCCAGTGTGGGTACAAGGTCGAATGGACAACTGACAGAATTACATGAGACAAGGTGAAACAAACACTCCCAACCTGGTCTCGACTTTGCCTTGCCATTTTCAAGAAACATAATGATAATTTGATGCAAGCTAGAGGCATACCAGGGCCATTCTCATAATTTAATACTAGGCAGTGGGCCAGGGCCAGGATCTTCTTCGTATGAATGCACTATTGAGTCCAGGCCCTTCAATAAATCTAAGTAAATTTGTGCTGAGCTTCAAATATACCTTCTTCTGTACCCTGGGGCCAAAGTTAACAATGGATATAAACAAGAGTGCAATGTGTATTGGGTGTTTTCCATTAAGCTTCACTGGCCAAATTTGTTTTCCAGCCAAGCTGGCGTTATTGCTGTGCAGTCTCCAGCACAATTACTCACAATATTGTTGTCTTCTTTCCCTGTCTCAGTGTGTTACTTCCTTTGACATTTTGCATAACATTTTCAGCTTGTCCCCAGCCTTGTGGGAAACAGAAGCAAATAATTTCTCTGAACTCAGACCACACAAACAGAAGGCTGAAAGCATTGCTGTGAAACATATCTCTGAGCAAAGGCTATTCAACATAAACATTCTACCACTCAGTTACAGGCACAAAAAAAGAAAATTCTCCCCCTCTTGCACTTCTTCCTCTGACCTTCCATTCTCTTGGGGGAAAAAAACCAACCAAAACCAAAAACCAAAAACCAAAAACCAAACCAACCCAACCCAACAAAAGAAAAAACCACAAACAAACAAACAAACAAACAAACACCCCCCCCCCAAAAAAAAAAAAAAGAAACCCTAACTAACACTGTTATTACTGGGGAAAAAAATAACATATCTGCACATCAGGGAAATACAAATTACAAATTACAATAGTGAACATAATTGAAATTCTATCAATGTTACTAGAGACATATAAACTGTAACACTTGCGTTCTTGTAGCTGGGTATCAACTGGTGTTAATTATCAAAGCTCCACCAGTTCCAGTGGAGATCTGCCCACTTGCAGCAGCTGAGACACCAGTCCTCAGCCACTGAACTTCTACACTACACTTCTACGCATCCACAACATTAGATACAGCATTACAGAAACTGGCACATGGCCCTGACCATGACCTTGAAGAGGCAAACTCTTGCTCTGTGTTCTTGGCTGGTCTAAACATTCATGTATCTGTTCTGGGGAAATCAGCAAGCAAGGTAGAAGGGACATTACCACCCAGTGACCTATATACAAATACTGAGTTGGACATAATTACAAGATGTAATTTCCCATAAGAAGATACTGACACACAACAATAGTTCTATTAAAACAAATATGGAAACTGCTCAAAATCTGTTATAGAGACAAGTGGCACTAAAAATCATGTCTCAAAAGCCTAGAAAGATGAAAGTTGTTCAGGCAGGATGTGACCAGAGCAAATTAATAATAGCTTGCATTCAAGAAGCAAGATTTATGAGACACTAATGTATTACCACTCTTATTGGAACCTGTACAATACAGAAAAGCAGATTTAGAGAAAACAATCTTCAAGGTTAACCCTTTTATTTCCACATGCAATTCACAGAATTAGGTTTTGCTTAACCCTATCAAAGGATTATGTGTTGCTAACTCAGGTTTGCACCCAGGGTACCTATGGGAAGTCACAAGTCATGTCCCACATAGCCACGACACAGGGCTTCATGCCAGATACAGTCATAGCTGCTTCCAAATTGCATGACTGGATACACATAGAGAAGCCAGCACTAATCCTGAAGAGAAAAATCCACTTAACTTCTGATTGCTATCAACTACCATGTTATTATGGAACTGATTCTGAAACAAAAGCACTTAGTAATGAACTCCCAGGTACAAAAGTCATTATACAGTTGATTGAACTTATGCTTCAAAGCATCTGGGGCTGTTTGCGTTTTGCATTTGTTTGTTTGCTTGTGGAGGGTTTCCTTCCCTCCTTTGATCCAGCTGTATATTCCTTTGCCAGATTATTTTCTCTCTGAATAAAGTTCCATCAGTTTTGGTTCACAATCGTGATTGCAGCTTTAGCCATTTAAGAATCATCTGCAATTTTCATCACTTGACAAGGCTATCTGTTCTTACTATGCTCTTGAGTCAGAGTTTAACGTCCTCTGCTGTTATCACGAGAAATTGCACTATGTTTTTGCACAGAAACAACTTGTATGTTCTCCTGAATAGGAACTCAGCAGCTCAGTAACATGGAATATTCTGGACCTGAGTAACAAAGAGTTGATGTAAAGCATGCCACTAGGAATGCCACAAAAAAGAAAAAAAAATCAACAACCAAAACCACCAAAAACTTGCTTTCATCACAAGTATGAAAATATGGAGTTTAGTCTCTACCTTATAAAAGACAGAAAGTTTAGAGATTCAAGTAAGTTAAATAAGTTTCATGTTTTCACCTTGAAATTCCTCTTAACAAAAGATTGTAACAGAAAATAAGAGCCAATTTTTTTTAGTTGAAAAAAATTTCTGTGAGACTGAAGAACATTCTTAAAATATACATGAAAATAAAACTGGGGGATGAATATTGTTTACTTTAAAACCAATTTCTTTTCAAGAAATACTTTCTGAAACTAATTTCTTAAAACAATGTGACCTTCACTCATTTTTTTCCTTTTGGAAAAAGAATAATTTTCAAATAGGAAAAATACAGCTGGCTGAACTAGGCAACAAGACATGAGGACGTCTTGTTGCCTAGTTCTGCCAGCTGTATTTTTAAGGACCAGTATTCTCCAGTATATTTTATGATGTCAAATATTTTCCAAGGCCTAAGACCAAAATTAAACAAATCCAATCTTTAGGTCTGTGTACTAATCTACTGCCTCAAAAGAATAATTGCAGATAGTTGAAGATAGCTGGCTAACATCTGAGAAAAACAAGCTTTAGTGTAAACTTTTTGTTTACCCACATTTCATAGTTTTAAAGTAAAGACACCATTTAAATTTCACCTTCTTTGTAACAGAAATGAAAATATCTAATTTTTTGGTTTTGACTGGTTTTATTCCAGATAAAAACCCCAAAAACATAACGATGTAGTAGATTCTCGGTTGCCTTAAGCATACAGCTCTACTTCAATTTCTTCTTCTTCCTCACCCTTGGGATTAAACATTGACTTTTGTTTTCCAGTGTTGATGGTTTTGTTATGGTATTGTTGTGGAGTTTTTTTTGGGTTTTTTTTTTGGGGAGTATGTCAAGACCATGTCAAGCAATTTCTGTTAAGTTAAAGCCCATTTAAGTTCAAAAATCTCTTATGCATACAGGTCCCAAGTACACATTTTTTTTCTTCTTGACCAAAATAAATTGGGCTATGAGAACTATTTCTCACATGCCAAATTGGTCCTGGCATTCTTTTCTGAACAAATTTCTTCACATTGAAGTATTTTTTACCTTTTGGCTTCCCTTACAGCAAGACCTTAACAACACAGACAGCGATGACATACCTTCATATTCCTAGTCAGTAGCCTTCTAGTTAGAACAGCTATTCTCCTTCCCTACAACGTAGCATTGCAGTGTTTTATTAACCACCTGAAGAAAATTTTAGTGCATCAGGACTACACTACATGGATTTCTACCCTTTAAACATAATCTTCATTCTTTGCTGTCCATTTGCGTAAACTTTTTTTTTTCCAAATAGGCCAAGCTGATGAAATTCCACAATGAGAATATTCTATAAAAACATGCAGGTACAGAAGTCATTTCCTAGTGTTTTCTGGCCTAACTTTCTGTCTCTGGCAAATTTAACCACCCATATATACACTTTATTGGCAAGATAATATTGAAGCCAAAATGGGCCTACAAACATCGGCATACAAAGTGTCTCTACTTATCTAGCATAGACAATTAACTGCCAATCCATTTAACATGTTCTTAATCAACTGATTGCAGTGCTATTTCAGTATCACATGGTGTGATACTAAGTGCTCAGGAGAGTGAATCGATTTCCATGTCTCTTTCAAACCACAACAACAGAATTATATTTGTTTGGCACAGCATATTTTCACTGAATATTTTGAACTTATACTGTCATTCCATAAGAGTGTGTTAATTAAGTCCCATACTGGCTTGAAGGATTTTGACCATTAATTATAATATGCAAAATTATTCTTCAAATTCCCTCTTATTCTAAGTTGGCAAGGTTTAAAAACTGAAAATCTTTAATATCTGTAAACATTAAATCCAAGTTACGGGCTAAATTTTGACTTCTGGATGAAATATAACATCCATTTGTCTTATTATGGTTACAAACCTTCTAAACATTACCAAAAATCTGAAAGAACTTTACTCAATATTATCAGGTTCACTTACTGTTCTCAGTGAGAACACAGCTTTTTCTGTTACTATCTGTAGTTCAGGGATTCCCAAAATTCCCGTTAAGTTTGCTTGTTAAAAATTGTTAATGAACTAGAATTATTTCTATGCATGGACCTTGTGGACAGAATCACTGTGGACAGCCAGAAGGCCCATTATTTCCTCATCAGTCTTAGGCTGAGATTGACTAATAGTTCTTAAAGCATCTTTGAATTTGGAGCAAGCCATCATGATTCTGTGATTCTCTAGCCATGTGTTTTAACTCTTGATCTCAGAGACTCTTCCTTGTTTTCTTTTTATTGCCAACAGATCTCATTTGAAGTGTCATTTTCCCTAAGAACACTTCCTACCATGTAACAAGCCCAGGCAGTGCATTTTCATATGCATTCAGAGGTGAGAAACTTCAAAAAGCTCTGCTACATGCAGTGTGTAAGTACTACTTTAGAAATATCATGTAAACAATACAGCTCACATGATTTTTCACCAACCAAAAAAAACAGTCAATGTTAACATAATGCAGGATATCAAGCACACAAAAAAAATATACTGAAGTCACACACTATTCAGTTTGCCTCAGCAATGTCCTATGTTGACACGCAGATGTTTGGAGAATTTCATCATGGCCTTCTATTATGAAGGTCTGCATTTCATCAAGGCTGTCAAACCCAACTTTTCTAGTGAAATACTTGAAGTACTACCCACAACATACACGGTGTTTGAGAAAACCATGTCTTCCATAAACAGTACTGAATGTGCATATAAACCTATACATTCTTTAAAGCACAGCTGACAGATCCCAACAACACCAGACATAACAGTATCTTCAAGTTCTCTTTTCTGTGAGTAATGATTTCTTTTGCCATCAGTTTAAAGCACAGACTAGTTCTGTAGTGGAGGTCTTGAGTTTCAGCTTACAGCAACAGCTCAAACTGAAATAGAAAGTATGTATATTTTAGTTCTGTTACTGTCGAGCATTTCAAATTTGGTGTTCAAATAAGAAAAAAACTATTGCATAATGAAAAATCAGGCAAATGGAAAACCTGAGGCTTAGAGTAGAACCTTGTCTTTTAAAAATTGTATTATTACATTCAATCTTAGAAAGAGAATTAATAAACATAAGAATTAATTTGAAGCTCTGAATTAATCATATGACAAATAGACTGTACTTCATGCTCTAACCCTACCTGTGAACAAAATTTCATGGAAGACTCCTGCTGTTTTCTTTAAATCAAGCTCTTGATTTCACAGGTGAAAAATAAGCTAGTTTGAAAACTAGATGATTGCCCAATAGACACTACAGAGATGTTTGCAATTGCCATTTAGAATACAATTTATGTTCAGCAACTTTTTGTAAATTCTTATACCCCTTCCAACTTTGTATTTTAGGGACAGGAAGATATTGAACACAAATAGTGGCAGATGGTAATATTTCAACATCGTATGTACCCTTGGCAGAGTGCAGACAAGTGTGTCTCTTATGCCTGCAATCTGAACCATCTATCAGAGTGATATAAACACAGTTTGAAGCCCAGAACCTGAGCAGATTCAGCACTGGTCTCAACCAAACTGTTCAGCCTTGTGACATAGCTTCAGTTTGCATAGCCAATTCCTCTTGAATTACGCCTGTCAGCAAGGACTGAGTCAGCATATATTTTGCAGGACCTAAAAGGTAGATATGAGCATTTAAAAGAGAATTAATTCACCAATATTTTTGTATTGTCCTTTAGTAAGATAGCGGTTAGAAAATAAATTTGTATTTTGAAAACCTAATAGAAGAAGAAAATCGACAGACTAGTATTTTAGGGAGAGGAACATATTAAACACAAATAGCATCAGACATTAATATATCAACATGGAAAACACCAATTTAGGACACCATGCATTATGGCAATCAAAACCAACAAATTTAGATTTTACGGAGATACCAACATTTCCTAACAAGACACTCCAAAGCATCCTACTTTTAAGATTCTGGTTTTTAAGCTGGGCACCAGTCAATGTAAATCATACAAAAGTGATCTGTAAGAACATTGTTTCTATTGAAAATTAATTTGACCAGGGAGGATGTTAGAGGCAGATGTCTTCCAGAGGATATCCTATCTATTGTTTAAAGCAGGTTCTCCTAGAGGTCTTTGTTCAGAATATGAACAGAACTGAGACATTTAAAGTTCACTGAAAACAGTCATGAAAACCTGAATGAAACACAGAATGATAAATGTTTAATGACTTAGAGTGCATACTTATAAACTGGCAAGAACCATTTCATTACATCATTTTATGCTGGATTTTCTTTCAACAGGATTCTGAGTTTTTGATAATATTAGTTGTGCTAGACTAGAAAAACTAAACTATTCAGTTGCTGCTTTGAGTAAAGGTGATTGTAAACATGTAGAAATTTAAAAATTTCAATTGCATTGTAGTAATTTCATTTCAGTATCTTGGTCAAAAGGAAATATTACTGCGTAGTGGACTGAGAACAGGCATAGGGGTGTTGGTGCACAAGAAGTTCAATATGACCAGGTAATGTGCACTCCCAGTCCAGAAAATCAACTATATCCTGGGCTGCATAGAAAGAAACATGGCCAGCAGATCAAGGGAGGTGATTCTTCCTCTCTCCTCTGCTCTTGTGAGACCATGTTGGAAGTGTTCCATCCAGCTCTGGGAGCTCATGCATAGGAATGTCATGGACCTGTTGCAGCAACTCCAGAGAAGGGCTGTGGAGACAATCAGAGGGCTGGAGCACTTGATGGAGTTGGGTTGTTCAGCCTGGAGAAGACTGGTGGGAGACCTTAAGTACTTCCAGTACCTAAAGGGGCCTCCAAGAGAGCTGGTGGGGGGACAATTTATGAGAGCATGAAAAGGGGGAATGGCTTCAAACTGAAAGAGAGTAGGTTTAGATTAGATATCAGGAAAAAAAAATCTTTGCTGTGAGGGTTATGAGACACTGGCACAGTTTGCTCAGTGGTGGATGCCCCATCCCTGAATGTGTTTCAGGCCAGGTTGGATGGGGCTTTAAGCAACTTGGTCTAGTGAAAGGCACCCCTGTCCATGGCAGGGTGTTTGGGACTAGGTGATCTTTAATGTCCATCCCAACTCAAACCATTCTATGATTCTATGATACATCTTAAAATCTTATAATCACAGTTGATAGCACCTCCTATCATTCTAATTCCCAAGTAATCAGAAGAAGTCAAACCCCAGATTTTTCCACAAAAATAAAGAAGTCTGTTATTTGACTACTCTTAAACAGTTAGACTAGGAAAAAAATCATGTGAGTATAAATGATACCAACTTGCATGGTCCCTTTCAATCAACAGACCTTAAAATTAAACAAGTCTTGAAAATTACATCACTAGCAAACAATGATAGACACAGAGAAAAGTGTCCTTTATCAATATTAAACTAGTTTTCCTAATTCAAATGACCAACTTACAAAGCAGAACAGCAATACAAAATAAAGAGTTTTATAAAAATCCCATAGATCATT
The DNA here is from genome assembly GCA_024500445.1 of Entomyzon cyanotis. Classification (NCBI taxonomy): domain Eukaryota; kingdom Metazoa; phylum Chordata; class Aves; order Passeriformes; family Meliphagidae; genus Entomyzon; species Entomyzon cyanotis. The sequence continues at coordinate 79,302,335 of JAKEPQ010001005.1, read as the reverse complement.
CTGTAACATCACAATACAATTTAATGTGATCTGGTCAAGTTCCTCAGGCAGAGGAAGACCATCTTAGATCTGTTATGAAGGACCTTGTCCAAGTCTGTTGGAATATTCTCAAGGCAGGAAATTTTGCAATCACTCTGGGAAATCTGCTTCAGGGACTGATCACTCTTATGTTGGAAAAGCATTTTCCAAATATCTAAATATGCTTTCCAATATTCCATGTTGCATCTGTTTCCTCTCCCCTACCACTGTGTACCTTTAATAAGAGTTTGTGTATTGTATGCCCTCCTTACTGGAGTTGAAGTCAGAGATTAAATGTCCCTTCAAGTCTGATATAATTCAGTTCTCTCAGTTCCTCCTTATGAACTGTGCCCTCCTGCCCCCATTTGTACTGGACTTCCTCCAGTATGTCACTGTCTCTCTAGTATGGGGAGCCAGAAACTAGACACAGTGCTCCAGATGTGGTCTCACCAGTGCCAAACAGATGGGAAGAATCACTTCCCTGGACCTGCTGACCACTCTGTTAGTAACATATCCACTGTTGTCCTTTTCTGCTGTCAGGCAACACTACTAGCTGACGTTCAACTTGTTCCACTACAGCCCCGTCCTTTTCCCCCAAGAGTTACTTTCCACCCAGATGGTCCCCAGCTTGTGCCACTGCACAGGGTTTTTCCATAACAGGTTTGGGGCTATATTTGTGCCTTCTTTGGACTTGATGAAATTTCCCACAGAATCATGTTGATTTTTCTTTGAATAGCAACCCTGCCCTACACCATACTGAATGCATACTATCATGCAGTATGTGTATTATAATCCGAAAATGTTCAAAGAATTACTAGTCACTCTTGCTTTTTCACACTCTTCCTCAAGGAAAGTAAGGAATGAGGGAAATCCCACTGAAATAATTTGGGTTTGGTATTGATGTCCACAAGATGAGTATTTGTCTGGAGAATCTTGAGCTCCTTGCACACATTTCCTAACAAATCTGAAGTAGAGGAAGCTTTTGGAAAAAAGGATATGCCAGATCTGAGAGTTTATTACTTGACAGACCCAACTGTCCAATCCTACTCAGATACCATCCCTCTATGGGATGAGGGAAACATTCTCTTTCATATTTTATTTCTGACATGCATTTCACATGAATTTGTTTCAGGAGAGGCTTTGACAGATCTGAAGGTTATATGTGTGTTTCATTCAGCCACTGGCTTTTCTGAATTTGCATGAGATTATAATTCATTTTCTGAGTCAACAAATTAATAATAATTTGTTTTTATATTAATAATTATTTTATAATTTTATTATAATAATAATTTTATAATAATAATTTTGTCCAGCAGACATGCTGGACCTTAACAGGATGTTCTTTCAGATTTATGAAAAACAAAGTAAGGTATATAATGTTTGAAGAGCTGCAGAACTGATTACAGAATCCAACAGGTCTGCAGGAACTACCTTCAACTAAAAAAGTGCCTGCAGTTTACTCACCTTTGTGTTTGGATGAGAAGGTTTCTTCTTTTTGGAAAAAGAGCTAAATTTGGCAAAAATGAGGACCAAAATCATTGTTATGATCAGCAAATGAATACCAATTCTCCTTGGGCATTTTGCATATCTCAAATAATAATCTTGAATGAGAAAGAATATGCTAAATTCCCCATTGATGAATTTTTGATCAAAAGCTAAATAAATAAATTTATATTTCTCCAGATTCATATCTGAAGAGTTAATTTTTTTTAAACTAACAAAAAATTGAATACTTATTCAAGCCCCTCTAGCTTGCCCAGAACCTAAAATACAGATTTTTTTTATTTCTCTTAAATGCTTCACTTTTTTTAATCCCATTTTCTTTCTTTTTTTTTTTAATACGAATCCAGTAAAAGTGGTTGGCACAATCAAAAATATTCAATTTTAAAATACTGGGAAGACCTAAGGCGAACTATAGCATAAGTAGAAAATTCAGCGCAACAGATATAATTTCACAGAAGACCCCTTAGAATGTAAAGCAAGAAGTGAAGAAAAAAATGTTGGAAATTATATGCCTTCAAAAATTCAAAACCTTAGTAGCAATGATGATAATAGCTTTACAAAGGAAAAAGTTTTTCCTCTACATACTGCTTTTTGCCTCAGTATCTTATAATATTTTAATATAATTTTTTGGCTCTCCCATACAGACCATGCTATTAACATTGCTATATTTAATTTTGCACATGTTAGAATGTCCTGGTTTTGAGTCTACCCAGCTGTTCAAAGCATGCTGTGTAGCAGTGAACTTTCCCCTACTTATTGCCTCAGAGATTATTCAAAAGAATCACAAAGCCTTTTCCAAGAGAATTATGGGCAAGGGAGCCACAAAGTGAGAGTGGTAGCAACAATTTGATCTCAAATTAAGGCTCAGTAGGGCTGTATCTTTGAGATCCTAACTTGTCCAATTTAATGAAAATGTCCTCCTACTGGCTCGATACATACTTCGATAACCAAGGATGTGCCTTGGAAAAGGAATATACATGAGAGACAGAACACTCAATGAAAGATAATAAAATTATAATTTAACAGTAATCAGATGCAAACAAATAATAAATATTTGTTATTAGACGAACTTATTTCTGAAAACATAAAATTAACTGACATTAATAGAATAATTAAGAATGAAGATGCCAAAACACCACTACAGATTAAAAACTTCATAAAATATATATTGTTCTGCTTTGATTTTTATCAAATAGAAATTATAAAGCCTCAGTTTCAGTAAAGGCTGTTTCATATTTCAGTCATCACAGGTAAAAGGTGCTGAACTTAGTATACTGTGACTTGAGCAAGTGCTCACATTGGCCCTCCTGGAAGCATCTTCATCTCTGAGATGGATAAGATGGATCAGGTTTTCTGGGAGGTCTCTGCAAGACTGGTGAGCAGGAAAGGTTTTACATGTGTAGATCATCAGAGAAAACCTTCCAGTGTATTGGTACCAAGACAGTTAAGAAAAGTGAGCTTACTTACTAAAGATTTCTTTTCTTTGTTTTTGCTGTATAGGATTTTTTTTTTTTTTTACTATTAATTTATTTATTCAATTTGTAATTATTAAAATTTTTTACTTTTTTTTGGGTTTTTTTTTGTGATTTTTTTTAATATACAGGGATTTTCAGGGTCTTCTAAGTCAGCATATCAAAATGTCACCCTACTCCTATACATATTTTTTTAAAACTAATCATAATAGCAGCATTAGCTTTTTCACTGTGGCATTTCCCAGATTCAAAATTAGCTCACTTCTAATAGAAATGTCCAGAAATTAATTGCTTGATAAATCAGATATTTGGCAAAAAAAATACTCTTCTAAAGTTAAGAAAGCACAATCTTTTCAAGAGAAATAAATCACTCATGCACTGAGTAGATGCATCTGCTGTTATCTAACCAGAAACCAACTGGAAAAGTTAACACAAAGGTTGTGGACCTCATGAGCGGAGAGGAACAAGCTGGTGGTGTATATGGAGAAACTTCAGCCACTGAAATTGTGGGAATGGGTTTATCTGCTTCAACTAAGACATGTTTACCTTAAACCTCAGAAATGCCCTCTTGAGGATGCTGGAGAAGAAAGACATGGCACTAAAATATATATCCTGACTCACTGAGGTGTCTCACTTATTAGCTGAGACCATCTGAACAAGGAGCTTCATTGGTCTAAAGGGACTCCGTCTTTCAACCTGACTAGATATCTAATTTTGGTCAGCTTTTAGTCTGCAAATACAACACTTCCCTAAACAACAAAGGTTAGGAGGACAAAAAGCTTAACAAAGCACCCATTCCCAAATGAATTTCTGGACAGTGAATAGAAGGATTGCTAGAATGTCAGGTAATGGCTACTGTTAGTGACCTTATTAGACTACAAAATCTAGTATGTCCTCACAATTGTATCACAGAACCAAACAAAAAACCAGACTTGTTTGTGATGATATAACCAAAAAGCAAGCAATATTAGTGTAATTTTAATAAAGTCATGGTATGTCAAGCTGATAAAGCACACATGGGAGTTAAAAAGTTCTTCCCTTTCAGTTCTGGCCTTTTCGTTTCCATTTTTCTTTGACAAACTAGTTCTGCCTTGCTAGTTTTTTCAAATAGCTGCCAGGCCCATTTTCATACAACATATTATTGTACTTTTCAGTATGGGCAATGACTTACAGAACAAATACCAAAATATATATAGTGTGAAAACAGGGGCTCGATCATCTTATTGATTGAAAGAAAATTCAATATTAACTCACCTATCCTTCTCAGGAGACAATGGATATGGCAGATAATAGGTCATTGCATATAACTCAAAAAACTTTGCTTCAGTTCCAAGCTCAGTCCAAATCTTCCTGCGCTCTTTCTAATACAATTTAATAAAATCAGAAGTGCTATTTGGGCAATAAAGTTACTGCTTGTGAGGTGCCTAAATGCTACAGTTATTTGCCACAATGTTTGGATGGGGGGGTTATGTTATGCAAGCACATCAATACACACTGTATTTAACCAAAGAAATGTAGCATCAAAACAGCTATAGGTTTGTTCTCCTATTTTTGAACATTTTTTAGTTTTCTGACCTTCAGATCAATTCATTGTAACTAATCCAATTGACCCCCATTAGTTTATCCTAGTTGGTTAATAGAGATAAGCGTACTGCTGTGGTGACAAAACAAGAATCACATGGGACAATAACAAGTTTTACAAAACTCTTAACAAATCAAAATACAAGAGGAAACAACACTGTTGCCTATTCTGGGAGTGAATATTAATGTACATACAAATATACTGGAAAGACCTGAAGATGCAAAGTCCTTTGAATTCAAATCATCCTGAATGAATTCAGGATGCAGGGATACAAGACGTGTTCTATCGAGCAAGTCTTTGTTCCATTTTTATAGATCATAGACTACATTTTTTTCTTGCATTGATAGCCTAGAAAAATTTCATGCAATTTGTACACAATTTGTAAGAAGTAGGAAAATGATCACATTTCATAAACTCTCCTGAAATCCCTATTAATAAAAAATTCCAAACAGTTCAGACCCCACACGAAACAGACAAACAGGCAAACCAGAAATACTCCATACTTGTCTCACTATCTGAGAGGTTGCCCAGACACATCAGCAGGAAGAATAAAAGGTAAAAATGGTAACAACTTTTCTGACTGTGCAACTGTAAAAAACTACTTTAGAAGTCTCTATGCTACCACTTTTTCTGAATAGTGGATGCCAAGAGGAGCAGAACATACCACAGACCATATACTCACAGCCACTGCTAGCAGCTTATTAGGACATTGTTTTGCCTCCAGGTCCCTTCCTCATTTGGGATTTAAAAAAGCACACAGTTGAGAAACAGAACAGGATATACTTTCTGTATACTGTTGATATAGCCATGGTTTCCTGTCCTGCTACCAATCTTTGTGCAATCCGAGGTTCTCTGCGTGCCACAGTACTTATCAGACTTGATTAGAGGTCAGATTGCTAGGACTCCAAATCAAAATTAGCCAGTTACTTAAAGATGTCTTCCAGAAGCTTATAATTTCTTCATGTCAAGATTACTGCTGGTTGCCTGAGCTAGCACACAGGCAGTGTGGTTGCACACCACTATTTCAAAGAGATGTCAGTGGGCAGAAGTCACCTTTGGAGCACTGGTTCTCTAGATACCTGCTGTGATAATAGTCAATTAAACATTCATTCTTTATTCAAATTGAGGATTAACTGCAGACTATTCTTTAAGCAGGTCCACTTCTGTGTTTCTGGACTCAGGAAACTATTTCCTCACTAGCAAGCAAAGTGTGATCATCAGCAGCAATTACATTTCATAACATAGCATCTGTTTTGGTTTTTTCCTAGTGTTAAGGGTCCAACCTCGTATAGTCCTGAAGTGACAACAGAATTGTCAAAGTCCTTTCACTTCTGAAAAGGATACAATTGTCTCAATTTCTGAAATAATGACACCTTCCTGCTGACATCTCCAGTAAACAGACTATTTCAGCAGCACAGATCTGACCCACATGAGAGAGTTTAGCAGCACAGGACATCATGTTTCATCAGTTCCAGATGTTACTAGTGGTTCTGTACTATTTGAGTTTACTACAGTGGAACTAGTAATGCAATATTTTGTGCTCTTCTTTTCCAAAAGGTACACTGCAAAGTATTCTCATTACACTGTGTCCCTCCATCCACCCCAGGTTTTCCTGGGGAAGGTTGGTTTTCCAGTCTGTTCACTCAGTTCTCACAGCTTTGTGCAATTCTGCAATAGTCATGCTGTCTCTGCAATACTGAGCTCTTCTGTCTGCATCACAGTTCAGAAAAGAGGAAGATAGCAAATAATGGGCTTTTAAATTTCTCTGGCATTCTGATGTTATTCGTAAGAGTGCTGCTATGCGCAACTTCTGTACATCAGGCATAAGAAATGAGGAGCAAGAAGTACACACTGTGCTAGCACCAGTTTCCATAGAAACGGTGGCAAAACATTGCACTTTTCCAGTTTTGGAAAAATATTCCCAGTTTCCTCCCAGTCTGACAGTGTCATTAGAAATGACAAAACCCTTTCTCTGTTTTGGTTTATTTTGTACAAACATTTTTTTATAATCATAAGCAGATAGTGTTGAGACTGTCCTATTTGACAAGGTTACTCTTGTGCTCGCCCTTAAGAAGCAAAACAGAAAACTGTTTGAAAATGCACTGAGCAGATAGGCAAGATAAAATGTACTGTCATTCACTGTCCCTGCAACAGATCTTAAGAGACAATCGTAGCATTTTTTCATTATTTTAACAGGCAGCATTTTGAGACTGATTTGTCTTGTTACACTGTACTAAACTCATCCATTTAAAATAAAAAAAAGTGAAACTACACACAACATTTTGTGTATGTCAAGGTTTAGGACTGGTACTCCCCAGTTTAGTGCTCCCATTGAGACTCCAAACTACATGCCACTCACTTACCCCCTCTCCGTCTCCCTTCTCCCCCTGTGAGAGAAGAATTGGAGGTACAAAAGGTAAAGATCACAAGCTGAGATAAGAAAAATTTACTGGAAACAGCAATGACAGAAGAAAATGAACAGTAACATCAAAAATATTAATAGCAAAAGTGTACGAAAGAGCGATTCACATGCAAAATGCTCACTGAAAAGATCAACCCAACAGCAGCCACACCACCCTGAATGCTCCCTCTGTCTTGGACCCAGCATTACCCAATCTCTTCCTCTATCTCGGAACTGGTGTCACCAGATCACTCCCTCCACTGTGCTTTCTCAGCTAGAGGGGACCCCTTCTCCCTGGAATAGACTCTCTTCCTCCCATCCCCAGCAATGACATGAGGTGGTATAGAATGATCTCCAAGTCCTGGCCATGCCCCCTTCCATCTACTGCAGAAATTAACTCTGTCATGGCTGGGACCAGGACATTATCCACCCCTTATTCTATATCATGTGTATCATGCTCAGATTCTATACCTTACAATTATACATATATATATACACACAAGCAGGACCAACTTTTCCATAGTTAATGGTCTTCCCTCCAAGATGTCTGCTGAGTTCATTCACTCCATGACTGTGAGTTCTATGCACCCTAGATGTCTTCTTGGGCAGGAGGTGTGTTGTCAGGTGGTTGCAGGCTGCATCAGTGATGCTTAAGGATTTTTAACTTTTACATATTTTCATATATTTGTAGATTTGTAGATGGCTAATACATGGTTGTAACTTCTAGTACTTTTCCTAGCCTTTCCCCCTACATTTTAGAGCAATAAGCTAACCTTCTAACAGATTCCTGAAATACTGTTAATCTTATTTCAAGAAGAGAACCAGCTACAAAGACGTTCTGTTTTCCAACAAGAATCTGGCAATACATATCAAAAATAGGGCAAAGAAGCCCCTGGACCGATTCCAATGTAGTAGTACCTGGGGAAAAATTGCCTGACCAACTGCTTGTCTAGTTGGACAATATATGATAGGTATACTAATCAACTATCCTTATAAAAATTATAGAATAACTGTACCAGTTGCAGTTTTCACCATATTGTATACCTGAAGGCTTTCAAGAAAAGGTTTGTTTTCATATTATCATTCTAATGTTGTTTGGAAAGGTTTGTTCTATTTCCAGGCAATGTCAGGAGCTCATGACTGGTGTTTCTGGAGCAATGCATCCTCACTCTCCATGGCAGTTATGGTATACAGTGGCAGTGTCATTCAGCAACCAGTATTATACAATTCAACATTACAGACTGTTCTCATCCAAAAGCACATCCCCTTGAGGTACAGATTGTGTTTCCCCATCCCTCTACAGTACCCACCAAGTGCACCCAGGTTCATGAACAAAAACAATCCCAAGCATGTGTTTGCCTTATCTCCAAACTGTCTTCCCCAACATGTTTCTCATATTCACTACAGGGACTTTATTCCCTTCTGCAGTACATGGAGGTTTTGATTGGGCAGGGCCAGATGGATTGGTAGAGCTCTAGTGTTAACTAACCAGGTGGCCTTCACCAGATTCCAATGTTTGAAAATTCCACCATCCATTGCTTTCAATCTGGTTTCTAACAGTCCATTGTAATGTTTAATTTTCCCAGAGGCTGGTGCATTATAAAGAATATGATACACCCACTCCTTACCATGCTCTCCAGCCCAGCTGTCTTTGAGGCAACTTTTGAAATTAGTCCCCTTGTCTGACTCACTTCTTTCTGGGGTATCATGGCTCCACAGGACTTGCTTTTCAAGGCCCAGGATGCTGCTACAGGGAGTGACATGAGGCACAGGGTACATCTCCAGCCATCTAGCGGCTGCTTCTACCATTTTAAGCTTGCTTACAGACACACCAAAAATATGCTTATTAATTAAAACTGCCTTTAGAATTCACAAACACAATAAATAAATCTTGTCATTCTCTGTACTGGAGAAGCTGAACACAGGTAATGCCTTCCCAAGTGTTCTGGACCAGCACAACAATTCTGAGACATCTTTGGGCTGAAAACTCTACTACAGGTCTATAAACACTGATGCTCAACATGTCCTTTGTGAAACTTAAATCCTAGAATTTCCTTTCCTCACAGGTCTGAATACTATAAGAACTTCGGATGCATCTATTAGTGAAGAAAATGTTATGCTACAGTGCATACTTCCTCATTTTGTCTTCATGAGCTGCCTGCTTTTGCCATCTGAAGTTATACTGTTTATCTTTGTCATGGGAAAGTTTACTATGCTTACTATAATATTGACAAAAGTGTCATGTGTCTTAGTAAACCAGCAAGAGCAATCTGTCAAGCAAAGAAACTTAGTTTAGTGCTCATTTTAATAAATCAGTATGCAGAGATGGCTCTGTATAATCAGGTTTGGATTAGCAGTTTAAAAGTCACACACACCAAAACTAAAAAAAAATATGCCTCTTCAAAACACAGGAATACATTGTTCAATCATGAGAAAGATATTTCCTGTAAAAATCTCTTATGTTTGCCAAGAACAAGAAATCACACTGGGAATTTACAAATGAAAAGCAGAAGTGCTTGAGTTATTTTCTCATTGTACCTACTGTTAAGGTATACTAATGTTAACCACTTAATGAAAAAAAAATTGGTTGTAACTTCTTAAGAGGGAAAATATGCCTCAAAGCTAAATTCTTGTGTGATCATAAAATTAACTACTAAGAATTGTTATTTCACTTCTATAAAGAATGAGCTACACAGCAGAGATTTGAAGACTGTTAAATTGCCCAGAATTTCCATCGGAGAAACAAGTGATGTGAAAAATTAAATCAAGCTTTTTCAGAAAAAAAATAATGTAGCTGTGGCACATATTCTTATAAACAGACCACTGGAAAATTGTTTTCAAAGTCAATTTAAAAAAAGTTTTAACACATTTGTTTCTAATGTTCATAACAACCACATAAAAAGAAGGATAAAGAGTTCTAAATCGTACTGAACAGAGAGTTTTATTCCTGTGGCCCCCGTTATTGAAAGAAGAAAAATCAATCAAAAAGAACTTAAACTACAGCCAGAGAGATGCTTCCCGACCAATGGTAGTTGAAAACAATGGGAAAATGAATAGTTTCGAGACACAGTGCCTTAGCTTTTCTTCTTCTGCTGTCCTCTCCAGGCTGCTCAACTCCATAGGGGATTTTGGTCTCTTCAGGGAGTGGGAGATGTTCTAATTTTTGCAGACATCCTGTGCCATTTCACCTTCTCCAAATTAAAATGAAAGATCAGAGCTAAGCAACTGCATTAGAACTTCCTACTCCTGAGAGAAGGAGATATGAGAAAGCTTTAAAATGCACAAGGTATCCATATCTTAACAGAGTCATCTCAGATAAATTTTTTAGTGTAAGAATCTTCTCACTTGAGAACTCAGGCCTGGAATTTCAAAGTTGACTGTGTGGTTGTCAAAGGATAAAACAATCCAGAATTTTACTAACCTTGCGCGTTGAATTTACTGTCTAACCAGACTATAGTTATTGTCTACCATTTCTGTTCTGATGAGAACCAGACTGAGACATCAGTGCACAGTTCTTTTGTTTTATTTGAGAGATTTAATGATCTCCATCCACAAAAGACCCCAGAATTAGCCAGAACCAACGCAAAACATGATGCCACACATTCATTTCTCTGTTCTTGAGAAGTCATTTATCTTGAGATTATTGCATTCTACTCCCCAAAGCATACACCATGCCATTAATTGAAGTTCAATACACAGAAGAACTTCAGAACTGATCTTGCCATGTATTTTCCAAGCTCAAACCCATATTAACATGTATAAACAACTCTAAGGGCTATTTTATTTCTTGGTAACCTTTTCTAAGTGACTTTATGTCTGAGAACAGAAATTAACAAAGAAATGTGGCCTATTATATGCTTAAAGGGAACATTCTAGCAGGTGATAACAAGAACTTTGGACTTCTTGTCACTGTAAATTCACAACTGACTGTCAAGAGATCTCAACTACAAATGAAGTTGTATTCTCCAACTAAAACTGTCATTCTCTCAAATACATCTTGACCTGTGAGAAAATACTCCATCACTAAGTGTACAGCTTATCCAAAATTACCATAACCCATATGTCACATCCTGATGACTCCTTATGTAAGAGTTATTTGTTTGTTTATACGCCAGCCCTACCAAAGAAACCCAGGGTTCAGCTGACAGCTTTGTATATAGTTTTTTCTTCTGCAGGCTTTATTCTTGATTATTTTCATCTGCATTAAAAGAGCAGATTAACTCAAAGCACAGTGAAAAAACAAATACATCTTCCTGTATCACTGTGATTAATTGTATCTTATGATCTTATGTTTAACACATGCTATTTCTCATAAGCTCTCTGAAAAATTTCTGCACAGGATTTCTCAGTCTGAGGTGAGATTTTGTCAGAGTTCCTCTATGGTTTTCCCCTTGGTGTAAATGACCATAAATAAAGGGAGGGGGTAGTTCCCTAACATGGACACCTTTTAAGGCAAAACAAAATCCCTTTGGGAGAAGTTCATATTGTTTCACCTTCTTTAAAAATAAAAAATTGTCTTACAGAGGAATCATAATCAAAACTAGCCACTGATAGCTGTGGCCAATGAGGGAGATCACCACTAAAGGTCTAACACTCATTAAAAATGCAGCACTCTCCGTAACAAGTATTGCACTCAGAATGTCTTGACCTCTCTTTCAAAGCCAGCAGAGCAACAGTGATTAGTAGTACTCTTGCCCATTGAGTTCAATGCTTATGGAAGACACTGAAAAAATTTAAAAATGCATTTGAAAGGAAAAAACAAAGAAAAATTTCTTTTTGTTTTACTTTTACGGGACAAGTAGAATCAGTCTTGAAAGGTGGATCAGGTAAGAATGAAGGAATTGTTACACAAATTTTCATTACAGAATATTCATGTTTTGGTCAGCCCTCAATGGGAAGAAAATTGAAAGCTGCTTACTGTTTCACAATGCACAATAGCCTTTAAGCAAGAGGAAATATGTATGAGATAAGCATGTTAATCCTACATTATTATAAATTCACTTACACAATAAAATCCTTAGTTGTTCACAGCTGCTTGATTTATGGGACAGTTATATAGGCTGTAAAAGAAAGACATACACAAATCAAATATTAAGAACTTTGCTGAAATTTAAAAAAAACCAAACCACAAATCCTAAATGGTCATTTCAATATTCTGTACACAGAACACTGTACCTACAGACCCAAGACACAAAATGTATGAACAGGGCAATAACTTCCAAATCCAATAGATATTCACCAAGATTCAAAGCTGCAAGGTACAAGTAAATAGATATATGCTCTGTTACTAATGTCAGCTAGGCTGTAACATCTTTCAAGATCCTCAAATTTGACTCATCTGGTGCATTAATCAGAAAAGTATCTCCACCTTCCTGGCCAGTGTTTGATGATTTTGTACAGAAATAGGATGACATATTGAATTTTTTACCTGCACAGGGAGAGGCAGTTTCATGAAGCCAAATCCTGTATTTTATTGCCCACCTAAAAATCCCACCCTTCTCAATACCAGCATGGTTAGTTTAGTATTTTTTAATTTTTCATTTGCTGGATAAATCTACTCATTTATTAGAAAAACACAAGAAATAAAGCACACAAACACACATATTTCAGACAAGATCCTTCAGAAGTAGAATGTGAAAATCTGGATATAATTTAAAAGAATTAGTTCTGTTTCCATTTCAGCTCAGAATGATGTTTTCAAGCAACGCAAAATTAAAACTGCATGTCTTCTGAAAACTGTGTGTTATAAAACTCAGTACAATGCAAAATACAAGACAAAGCATTATTTTTCATTATGCCTTCAAAACCATCCTTAGGATTCCTTACATCATCTTGCTTTCCAGGGCACATGTTCTGCATGGGACTTTGAATATGTGACAAGAGGAGGTTGGAGTTTAACATGTTCATATCAGCTATTCCACACCTCATTTGCCCTTACATAGAGGCCTGTCTTCTATTCCTGTCTAACAACAGAATTATAGTCAGAGTTATCTTCTGCAAGTGTCTTAAGATATTAAAAGAAACCAGAAAAAAATTTCAGCATAGCTCGGGTAGCACTTTAACATAGAAGCACACGACAACAACAAAAATTACGTAGTTATTTCCCATCAAACTTTTTGCCATCAAGTTGTTTTCACAGAATGACACTACAGTCAGTCTGTAATTATGGGATAAATATCGCCCATAAATGCTTATCTTTAAAACTTTATTGTTATAGAGACTAGGAAAGGATGAAGCTGGAAGGCTATTTCTGAGGTTTTATAAAAAGTGTAGACTTGTAAAAAAAACCCAAAAAACCAAACAAATGCATTATTATATTAAAAAGTGGCACATACTCAGAATATTCCCAGACAAGAAAACAAAATAGGAAACATATTTGTACTTCTCAATTTCAAGTCATTTAAGCAGCTCCAAAAAACCAGGGAGGCTCCAATTCAAACAGGGTGCTTCTTAACCCATATCTCTCAGAATAAGCGTGATCACTAGGATTTTAGCTTCATGAAGTAAGGAGGTTCAGTCATGCTTTCTGATAGCCAAAATCTAAATCATGACACAAAATGATAATTTATTTCAGTGATCATGCTTTCTCATTTAGCGTATCCTTGCAAAGGCTACTTGTAAAACTAACATTGCTTAGGCAGCATTTTATCACATAATAGTAAACATGAGTTTTTAAATGTGCACCAGACTGTGCACAGTAAGAGTTTTGCCATATGGCAGTAAGTGGGATTCTCCAAATTTTTATACTGTTTGGACAGGAAACATATGAGGTGGTGATTCTGGCAAATAAGACTTCTAGAAGAGATACTTTACAGGCAACATCTAATTTGGTACATACCTATACATACTTGCTCCTCTCCTAAAGATTATCTTGAAGTAATTCATGTCAAGGGACAGCATTGCTACATTTTTATTACTTGACCCATGGAGCTTACTACTCCTAAGTTGTCAGGGCTAACAAATCTCCTGGGTTGGCCAGCTTTGCACAGCCCTTCAGTGCCCCTCCCCAGCAGCTAAACTTACACACAGTTTGAGCCAGAAGGAATGTTCAGGTTTGACTGGAACATTTAAAATTGATTACAATTTAGTTTCATTCAAGGTTTCCAAGCTGATCGTGGCACCTAGACCAGTAGAAGCTGCACCAAATGTCTGACCTCCTTACCAGAGAGTGCTGCCATCCAGCTGTTCCCACAGAAGATGCTCACTTCACTGTTCCAGTGCAGGAGACAACCCAGTGTCAGGCTTTGTCACAACACACTTACAAATTTCTAGTCAGATCTGTTGACTATGGGTTAAATTTCTTGTCGAAGCTGTCTCAAAGATCTAGAGTATCCATTTCATACAAAATGCCAATGCAGAAAACCAGAATTTACTGGGAAAGGGAAAATGGATGGTTATATAGGCAATCTAAGGGGGAAAACCAGCTTCTATCAAGGCCCTTCTCACTGCTCTCTTCCCTCCTATAATATCTACTTCCCTAAAAAGCAACAATTTTAGAGCTCTTTAAAAATAAAATTCACATTTTACGACCCCAACTCAGACACCTAAAACATTGTAATTTCCTAAAAGCCATTCAATTTAGCATAAAATTCAGCCCTTGAAACTCAGAGGCATTAAATTTCTGGGCATCTGTAGGCAATTGTTATGCTTGACAGAGCTCTAGATACTGTATAAGAAAATGCAGTGTTGCCATATTTTATGAGGTCACAACACAGTAAGCTGTGCCAGAGGGAAAATAGTCTGTCCCATCAGGGAACAGGATTATTGCCTCATAAAAGTTGCATAATGGTGTAGCAGTGTGTCTTTGCTACACCATTATGCACACTCTCCCCCCCCTCTACCTATGTGGCTTGCATTCCAGAAGTTTCTCCTTTGTTCTCCTTAGCTCTGTATGGTATTGGTTCTTTTGAATTATGTATCCTCCCCTATCAGAAGTCTATTGGTGTGTACCCCTTTCTTTCTTCCCTCTGGCCTTCCCGGGCTGGCTCTCTGGAGCTAACTCCTCCCCTTTTCCCTTCCCTTATAATCCCCTGACATCGCGTGCTTGGTGTTGCAGTCTCCGGGCTTTCAGCCCCTCTGCCCATCCCCGGTTTCCCATCCCTCTTCGCCGCCCCTGGACCCTCACCTGAAGATCCTAATAAATTCCCTGGAAGACCACAGACTGTGTCCGTACGTTTCTTCGTCCCACCTCATTTCCTGCTGAGCTTCTGTCCCCCGAGCTCCACACCGCTCCAGTGTGCTCTCCCACCCTGGTGCAGCCCAGCCTGCATCACGGCGCAGCCGACTGCCTTTCCGTGTGGCGTTGGGGCTTTCGGCTGCTTTTCGGGGTTGCAACACCACATAATGGTATTACTTTTGCTCTTGTACAGCAAAAATTTAAGATGAGGTTATATTGAACTTGTTTCCTTGGTTAAAATTCTTTGTAGAATTTTTGTTCAATATTTTGCTTTTTCAGAAGCTTTCACAAATGTTCTGTAAATCTACAACTATGCAGGCAACAAGGAAGACAAAATTCCTGTTCCAAAAGTTCTCCCTCTCTTTGGCATTACAATATTCTAACCAATATTATGAATCATGGGCCTGAAACACCCTGAAAACAAATTTCATAAATCTTTATTCATAAAATGCTCCTTAGCAGAGACCACAGTTCTCATTTCTGCAGAAGAGCTAAAACTTTACCTCTATAAAATATCATATTAATCCCTCACAACTGGATTTGCTTAGGGACACATAATCCTGCCCATAAAAATGAGACCCACATTATTACACTGAATCAGAGACTTAGGTTCTTATTCTCCAGTGGCATTAAACATATTCTGCTAGAACCTGTGACAGCATTTTCCTGTGATACAGTTTCTACATGTTTATTGTATTTATCCATCTCTCATATTCTGTCAATGATTACTACTCACTGTAGTTGTTGTACAGTCAGAAGAAACAGTTGGATCAACATGGAGCAGACTGTAGCAAACCAATGTGGCTCAAGTTTTCTAAGGGTGTAGCTACATTATTAATCAATGTGGTGCAATGAGCAAAGGATACACCTTCACACTGCATCTCTGCTGACAGTGATATTACAGAATCACAGAACAGCTGCGGTTGAAAGGGACCTCTGGAGGCCATCTGGTACAACCCCTTTGCTCAAGAAGGACCACAGGTTCATGGCCCAGGAACATGTCCAGATGGCTTTAAATATCACCAAAAAGGGAAACTCCACACACTCCAAGGGTGTGCTGGTGTTGGCAGAGATAATTTTCTAGTAGCTGGTATGGGGCTATGTTTTGGATGGAATGAACCACTTTTGTTTCAGTTTGTGAATATTCTCTTGTCCTGGCACCAGGCATCACTGAAATGGGCATGGCTCCCTATTTGTTTACAGTCTCTCTTCTGTTTTATACACATTGGTAAGATCCACCATGCCAGCACCAAACATTCCCTCTCCAGGCTGAATGTCCCAACTCTTTCAGACTTTGCTCATAGGAGACATGGTCCAGTCCCTTCATCACCTTCATCACTCCTCTGGACTCTCTCCAGTATGTCCATGTCTCTCTTGTACTGGGGGCCTAGAGCTGGACACAGCACTCCTTGTGTGGCCTCACCAGTGCTGAGGAGAAAAGGATCATGTCCCCCAGCCTGCTGAGGGACAGCAGCATACCATCAGCCCAGGACACAGTTAGCCTTTTTTGCTGTAAGGGCGCAGTTGGCTCAGTGTCAATTGCAGTCCACCAGGACCCCCATACTGCCAAGCTGCTTTCAAGCTGGGTGGTGCCCAGAATATACTGGTGTGTGGTGCTAAATTGCTGGTCCCAGTACCCTAATGGTGCATAAATTGCTGGCCCTAGGCAGATACCACAGTGGCCTCAGCAGCACACTGCTGGAGAGCTTTTTGTCCAACCTGAATGTGGGCAGCTACAGATGTGCCATGAAGTAAAATGTCAATCTGTGTTCCAGCGAAAGGGAAACCACCTAATGTTCCAAAGTGACCAGGTCAAAGGCATAACAGAAGCTTTCAGGTAAAGATGCAAGGCAATAACGGAAAGCAGCTCTTCAGCAAACAAATTACTAATGCAGGTGCACTACTAGTATCTGTTGCTGTTGAGCCGCTAGCAGAGAAGGAAACCCCCAATTCTCAGCGTGGCATAGAAAAAGCACTTTATTGTTTGAATCCAACATATATATAGAGTTTTCAAAGGTCTCCCAGATTGGTCAGTCAGAAACCTCCCCCTAGGCCTGATTGGCCAGGCCTGCACTGTCCAAATCTTGAGACACTGTTTTTAATAACATCCAAACTTTATCTTTGTTTATAAAACACAAATGAATTCTCATGGGAAAGACCTGTGCTAGCCACAAGTATCATAGCTATTTCTCAATCATAATTGACCTCTTTATGGGATAAGTGAAGGTGGCCCATCCACCTTGCCAAAACCTGTAAAATTTTGGCCCAAATTGCTGTCATGCAACATGTTATGACATGATCTCATGGTATTGATGCAAAATTTCCACTGAAGTCCATGTCTCACAATTGGTGTGGAATGGACTACAGCTAATCATCACCCACAGCAGTGTCTGACACTGACACGTCTCCACCCTCTGGGACTAACTTGGAGCTATGTGGCAGCCACACACAGAGGTGAGCCCAGGCCTGTCCCTGACCAGCACAGAGGAATAAGCCGGTTCCTGTGCAGGTCCTGAAAGTCTTGACAGCACTACCCCCCAAGCTGCTGTCAGACTACCCAGCTTTTCTGCCCTGTGGTTAAGGGGCATTGGTGGTTTGTGATGTGAGCACCATCCTTCCACCTGGGATACTATCAAGGAGGTGGTAAAGCTGCTCTATAGAGCAAGAGCATCCATAATTCCCACACTGGGGCAGAGGTCAACCCAGATAGTCTGACAGGAATCCAGCATGTCCATGGGGATGTGCGACCTCTGTGGCTGTGCCCAGTTAGCAACACATATTCCTGTCCTAAGAGAGTCAGAATTACGCCCCTACAGAAGGAACCAGTTTATTCCTGACTTTGACTCAACAGTGATATTAGTGCTTTCACAGTTGCCTGTGTTCATCAGATGAGTGATTCAGTGCAACAAGAGTACGGCACAAAACAGGAGTTTAGAGATCCAGTTTTCTTTTAAAAACAAGTTATTTTTCCATTCTCTCCTTTTCCCATAAGTCTGTGTACCAGCTCAAAGAAAAACGTTGAAGGTGTGATTGAGTTTGCACTACTGTTTAGTTTCCAACTGAGAAAGTCTGATAGCAGAAATTCCCTTCCAAATGATGAATAACAAGAAAGAGAAAATTGTTTTAACTAAGGAAACTCAACATGAAGACTAAATATATAGCATAACAACTTAAATAGAATCTCCTGTTAGTTTTAGAGTGCAGTTGCTCAGGGATTTCAGAGTGGACCAGAGAAAACACTTGACACTTGGATAAAGTTTTCTTCATAATTCAGTCATCATTACTTCTTCAAAGAGTTGTACATAAATGACACATTTGTGTGTTCTATACTACATTTGAAAATCCTCTGTACATACACCTGTTTGTGACACATGTCATGTCTTAGACAGCTGACGTGATGATTGACAGAAACAGAGATGCAAATTCTCCTTTGCACACAGAAATATTACTGTGCTGAAATGCCAATCATTTAAAGAAAAAACCAAAACTTTGTATCTGCAAAAGAGACAAAGGAGTACTAAGAAAGAAAATTTAATGATTTGACCTCATGTTCTTCTTTCTCTAGGATGCAATTTTGTTTTATCCCTGCCTTTTACATCAGGAACAGAGAAACAAAAACCCATCATATCTGAAATTCTACAGGCAAACCATAATGCCTTGCATAGTTCTGAAAATACTCAAGGTTTACAGAGTATTATATTATACAAATGATTATACAAAACCATGTAATTACAATAAGTAAACTAGTGCATGCTTGTGCCAAGTTCAGAAACTTTCTCTTTTATAGTAAAATCACAAAAAGGGAATTTATTTAAAAATCTCCTCACATTAAAAATAATAAATCTTCTATTAAAATACATTAAAAAGTTGTTTACTCATTTCAAAATAATTATTGCCCTAGCAGTCTAAAGCCAAGGCTGTCTAGCCATCATCACAACTTACAGCAAATCCAATGAGAAGGGCCTTCTGAGTCCACCATATTCCCATTTTTATGTTGTAGACATCATCAGCATCATCCAATCACAACCTCACTACCAAATTCCAACCTGCCATATGCATTTGAAGACATGCTTGCAAACAACTCCTCCATAACCTCCATAATGCCCACTACATTTTTATGATCTAACACTACTCCTTCACCCTCCTACACTTTCTCCTGTTTCATCCCACACCACTAGTCTTTCTGTCTAGTACTTAAATATAAGGGCAACATTCTCAAGATAGCATAAGGCTTGCACAGGACTCCCCACATAATAAATAATTTCTTTTTAAATAGGGTTTTATGCATTTGTAATGCAAGATTAAGAGAGCATCCCTGAAGTCTCACACAAACAACTCTTCGTTTTCCAGAAAATTTTAATGGCTTTGTTCATATATTCCTAGCACAACTCCTAAGGATGTTCCACACTTTAGTTTGTTCACTTAGTATTCCTCTCACCACTCACATGAGACAGTTAATTTTTTTATTCCTAAATAATGACCTAATCAACACACTTTCTTAAATAAAACTTTTCTCTGTTGCATAATGTTAAGCCTTCCTCGCTAACATCTTACCCTTACATACCACACACTAAACTAGAGAAGCACCTGCATTCCTCTAAGCTAATCTGCTATAGTTTCCACACTATTAAATCAGAATTAATACATCTGTGGTTTTATCATACTAAATTAGCATAGCATCAGTTTATCTTATTTCTTTTCATTAATCACAGAGGAAGAGAAAGCAGCCTGTTTAGTGTTCCATAAGACCTGGGCTTGCTTTTTCCTAATTTGCTCCCCAATGAGGATAGGTACTTTAAGATTTGATTTCTTTAACCAAAAGTTTTTAGGCCAAAATTTAACCTACAGTAAACTTAAAACCTTGTCCATTTACCCTAGCTTTTTGTAAAAACCATATATTAAATATATTTCCTTTCATAATTTTGCCAATATCCTCAAGAAAGCGCATAATGAAATTGCCTATCTCTATTTTATTCAAAGCAAAGCTGTATCAGCTGATTTTAATACATCCATTAGGATTCCTTCCATTTTAGGAATTTGAAAAGTAGCAGAGAGGAAGCATACTGAGTAAGGCTCATTCATCTATTACAAAAATCTCATTTTGCAAGGATTCTATAAAAGCAAATTTATGATGTTTTCATGTTCCAAATACCTAAGCAAAAAGTAATTCTCATTTAAGTTGACCCTCAGGTTAATCACATCTCATAACCACTTTTCATTTCAGCCTCATAAAATTCTTGTCAAAAGGATCATTTGATGTGCTATCGAATGGAAGAGAATGCAAAGAAGGCATTCTAAGAAGATTACTTTCTCACCATGGCTTTCAGGCTGCTACAACTCAGTTTCCAAACTCCTGCATGCTGTCCGTGCAGAGTTCAAATGTACAAGGAAATTGCAAGAATGAGGTATAGCTTCTAAAAAAGAAACTGGATATGATAAACTGAAAAATCAACATTGACATTTTTAACTTGTTAAAAGGTGTCACAAAATAAGACAATTATAAAAAGCAATGGCTCCCAATACTTTTCCTTAAAGCCTGAACAATCTAAGGAATCTAAATCATATTATGGATAGGCTTGTCAGAAATGTTTTATGCAGTGTTTTAGAAATCAAAATTTGTTTAAAAATAAATTAGAGACAAGATCTAGGATAGCACGTCATCTAATGCTTGCTATGATTCTTTAATCTGTTTTATGATGGCAAGTTTTTTAGAGGCAGGTGTTGTAAAGACATAAAACAAAATTATTCCAGACCTAAATGCAAAAGACAGCCATGCTTCCCTTTGTACTTACAGAAAATGTACCAGCAAAGCTAGATCAAACTGCTCTAAATCAAAACTCCTTGGAGAAAAATGTAATAGGCTTGGGTAAAGACAGAGATAATAAGACACTTTT
This sequence comes from Entomyzon cyanotis, assembly GCA_024500445.1. NCBI lineage: Eukaryota > Metazoa > Chordata > Aves > Passeriformes > Meliphagidae > Entomyzon > Entomyzon cyanotis. The sequence continues at coordinate 79,281,289 of JAKEPQ010001005.1, read as the reverse complement.
ACTATATATTTAAATCAAATGAAGATTAGTGTTTATATATGAACATTAATTTTTTGCATGATCTGTAACCTTACCGGTATTGCTGAAAGCAAGACATAAAAATACTTATTTGCTATGCAGTGCTAGTGTAGCCCACCTTCTTCATCTACCCCACTATTCTCTAAAAATTCTTCTTCCTGATACAGAACATATCAAATTCAATTTATATGTATGGCCATTTTTGCTCTAAAGGCACAGTAGTGACTCACAGTCAACCCTGGGCCCACCAGGGCCAACACGTCCTTCTCTGTGAAGCTGTTCTCCAGCTTTCCCACAATGCTGAGGTAACAGTATAAATGGTAACCAGAATGATTGGTAAATTTACACCCATTAAAACTATTTTTATAAGTGCTAATAATTCAAATAATTCACTTTGAGTTATACTCTCACAAAAAATATAGCTCACAGTGAAAAAGGAGAGATCACACAGCCAAAACAGAGCTTGACCAGAAGTTACATAAAGGATATTTTTCTTTTAAATTTGTTAAAAAACAGGAGTAAAATGATTAGGCAAAACTCTAAGACTCAACTATTACAATTCTGAAATAGTACTAGACTGCATCATTTTCTTATTCTTTAACAGGAGAAATTGCCTGTCCAGGGCCACATTTTCTAAGTCATAATAAATCTTTGTGGTGGATTTTATTTCCAGTGCTTAAAAAAAAGCAGTCAGCCAGGGGTCATGACAAGACAGGACGTCATGCAGTTTGCATGAGGGAGCAAAAGCCAACATTGCAGGAAGAGAGAAGTTGGCTCTGCTTTCTCTCTGTTGACTGCATGGGAAGTCAGGTCTGTTAGCTCAGGGGCAATAGAGCTAACATCATTCTCTTGACAGCACAAATCAGTAATTATCTGCCTGCAGCAACACAACAAAGTAAACATGGTCCTGCAACTCAAGTAAACTGAAAAAAAATGGCATCTTCAAAATACTTGAGGATTAAGAATATATCCAAGTGAAGTGGTGCTACAATGTGTTAAAGTGCTATTGCAATTTCAATAGAGGCTTTAGAGGTTCAAAACTGAACTACTATTAGGGCCTACATAGTATGAAATATTACTTCTGCTGGATAAAAGAATTTAGGAAGGGAAACACAAATTCGTGGGAAATGGCAAAAAAATGCATTTTAGGTCTGTCTGTTTGCTAAGTCTTAAATTAGCCAGAATTTCAGATGTGTTGAATCTATATTCTGAAACATAGCTACAATCCTATAGTGCAGTTAAAAAAGAAGACAAGGAGAGAGATAATTGTGGTTACTCATTTGTTTATGCCTTGGCCAGAGTTTTGGGGTCCATAACCATAAATCTGAAAAGCCAAGCATATGTATTTGAGTGTGTGGAGCAAAGAGAAGTATCTGAGAGCAGATACCAAATCTTGCCTCAACCACGTATAAAACTGATTTCTACTCTGATTCATACTATACCCGGGCTTGCCTTTAATAGTGACCCTAATTAATAGGTGATAGGGATATTTTTTCAGGCACTTCCAGGAAGCCCTTTAAGCAACATCCAGAAATAAATATTTGTGGTTGTTTATTCTCTCCACAATTAATTGCACATAAGACTTTTACAGTCTTTCTGCTTCTGAGAGAGCCACATGCCCTGTTCTTTCTCCTCCCCTTTTCTATGTGTAAGAAAACAGTTTTTCCTAGATATATCTCCTGACATTTGTAGTTGGTGATAAATTTTAAACAGACCAAGATACAAAAATTTCCCTTGTACTGGTTAAATAAGCACATAAGCAAATCATACAAGAAAGCTGTTAGTTTATTTGATTTGTTGTAACTAAAAAAAAAAAAGAGTGTGGTTTGTTCTTATAATTCAATTCAGCTGCATACATCCATGCAATTTAATGCTCTCATTAGTAAAAGCAATCACAGTTACTGCAAATTTTATTTGTGCAGTAGGCCAGATTTTGTGTGTACAATTTGCCAGAGGGAAAGGGAAGAATGGGTTATAGATACTTCTAAATGCTTGCTAGGACAGAGTGTATATTACATATGTATATAGGTATATTTTTTAGAAATATTTGAGATGCCAGGTAAGGAGCAGCATTACCATGCATAGAAAACAACATTTGCCAGATTTTTACTATCCATCACTCTAAGGCTGCTATCAATGTCATCCAAACCCCAGTACTTTGACTAACAAGAGGACCTGGTTTTAAACTTCAGCCTAAAAGCACAAGTTCATTTGTAGAAGACAGAAATAGAATCTGAAAACTATCCCTGTCCTCAGAAAGCTTCTGTGTTAAAATGTTCTCAGCACAGATCTTCCTTTCCAAATGCTGTTTTTAATTATTGGAAGTAATTAATAAGCCATGCAAGCTTGATGTATGTATATGACAGGTATAATATTGTTCTCCTGATATCTCACTGGGTCAACAAGTAGGTGACATACTTGGTGTCTTGTTCTAAAGTGCCAGGAACCTGCTGACAAAGGATTATGTATGATAGAAACAATCAATTACAGAATAGAAATTCAGAAATAAGTTAAACAAAATAAAACATGAGGTATGATATTCTAGAAATTAAGTACACCAAGAAAAGAAATCTTTGTTGACCTTTTAAGACAGACAAATGGATTTGCAAGCTTCAACATTACTGAGGTTTACTGTTCCCATAGTCAAGATCCCCCTGTTACCTGCACCCCTCCCCAGGATCTGGAGACTTTCTGCCTCAGTGAGAGAAGAGGCTCAGGCTGCCCCGAGGCACAGCCAGCTTCAATGCCCCCAGCACAGCCCCTCAACCCTTCAGCCCCTCTAAACTACAACATCCCTCAGTCCCACAAGCCAAAACCCAGCAGAAAATTGCTGTCCATACTCACATTTACCTCCATTCATGAAAGCTTGTGGATGAAGACACCAAAAGCAGGTATTCTTTTGCCTATTTTTCTCAGAAATTTGTCATTGAAGTTCTGTCATCCCCTATTGGGATGTCAAAGTTGAAAATTCAGAGATAATTATAATACAGAATTAGAATATTATCATGTTGCTGCAGCAATTAATGAGTACCATAGGTTAATAAGGCTAACTAGAGATCCATTACATCATGATACTTAACACTGCTGTTTTAGGAGAAGCTTCATTGGTAAAACCTACCGTAATTTTTTCTTGGTTCACATTTTGTCACAGGGAATAGAGTAACACAACTGAAATCAACCTAAGAAAAGGTTATAGCTAGTGGCCTACAAGCAGAAAGAGAATACAGTCAGGTAAAACCCCTAAGACAGAATAGTACTGAGCAGAACAAGTTGCTCATTTTCTGAAGGAAAAAAGTGGTTTTTTCTTTTAAACACAGTGTCATTGCTTGTTATTTCTGATCATCATAGCATCCTTTTTTTTGAAAGGAAACAGCGGTAGTGAAAATCTAAATGCAGTTCCACTTTTACAAGCTGTTTAAATTTCTGACCTTTTTTCCAAATATTTTTCACAGTATTTGTGGCATTTTAAAACTACTAGTTTAACAGAAGCACCAGCAATTTTAGAAGTTTTAAGTTCTACCTGTTGGAATGTGGCCAAGATGAAAAACAAATTTTTAAGCTGTATTAAGATTTACAAATACAGCTACTTCTATTAAAGTATTCTGTAAAGCTTTCTGTGTATCAAGACAAACACACAAATTTCAGATCTCTGCAAGGTTTAAAACTCAAACTTTGGTGAAGTAAAATGGAAATGATGGTGTGAGAGGCTTCTCTCAGGTTAAAATTCTAGGAGAATAGGAGCATAGTATAGGAGAATATTCTTTCTAGGCAAGTGAAATCAGTCACCTATAGTGAAGTACTTGCTTCTCCACAGGATGGGGTCTCATTAGTAAAAATGAAAAACACCAGAATCACAAAAGTGGTTCTCGGACAAATAAATAATAACTTTGCTGTAAGTAAATAATATACTAGAAGGAAAAGTATCCAACTAGAGAAAATCACATCAGCTGAATAATTAAATACCTTGTTTTGAGATTGATGCTACCTACCATTTTCCCTTACGGCTCTGCCAAAATACTGGGCAAATACTAATTTCACGCAAGTCAGAAATCACTGATAACATGGACAAAGATCAGAGCAGTATAAGACTTAAACAACCGTGAGGAGAGGAGTAAGGCACACTGAAGATTCCATTTTATGACGTGCAAAGCTTTTTATTGACAGATTAGTAAAAAGGGACTTAAAAACAGTAACCTTCTCAATAGGAAAATATTGGTTAGCCAAGGAAAAGTATAAGCTACCAGAATAAAGTAGTTGTGAGAAAAGCAAATACCATGCTAGGATGTATCAGGCAAAGTTTCACTGGTAGCAGTAGGCGTGTATTCGTGGTCTCAATCAAGGCTCTTCAGTATTTCTGATGGCTAATGACCTCAGGCACATGGTGAGAGTCTTTGAGCTTTCCTGTGCAGAGCCAGGAGCTGGACATTGATGATCCCTGTGTTTCACTTCCAGCTCAGGATATTCTATGATTCTGTGATTCTATGATTCACTACAGCACATAATTTCCAAGAAATTTCAACATACAACAAAATAAAGAAAATGTTCCTTGCCTTTTCTCAAGGTGCAAAGAGCATAATTCATTGGGATTTTACAGAAATACACAAATATAATTAACATATATCTAATGTCCTACTTAGTTTTTGAAAGACAGGAAAAAAATACTGCCCTGTGTCAGAGGAAGCAGTGACATGTTTTAGGTCAAGCAAAAACCCAGAGGCCCAGTTTTGCAGACACATTTCTCTTGTCTGCTCTCCTCTAACCTTTTAGCCCTGTTCTGCTGCAGTAATTTGCTAGTGTTTTTGTCACAGTGTAAATAAAGTTCACAAATGCTACAGTTCCATGACAGCTCTGCTTTGTGATGCAAATGAAGAGCTTCTGAAACAAAAATGTAACAAAACATGACATGGTTCAGAGATATAGCACAAACATTTTACAGCCATGTAATTTCAGTGTTAAAGTCCTATTTAGAGAGCTGAGCTTTGAGTCGTTTCAAGGTTACTTATTACCTTTAAACCTTAACTAGAAGTGTTCTTTCTACTCTTGTTAATCAAAAGTAATTTTCTCTATTCAGCCTCAGAACATCTGTTATCTGCTCCCCAAGTCTTATAAACTTTAAAAACTTCATAAACAAGGATGCCCTCTACTTGATAGTCATAGCTAGTTTCAGATCCTGGGTTAAAAATATGTGGTCCCACTTAAGATTATTAAATATTGCACATAAGCTGAGATTGCCATAGGGACAGTATGTCTGAAACACCATCTCTCTACACTCTTCCCTGCAATTCTAAATTCAGCACATGCCTGATGACTGCTCAGGGCCTTGACTCAGTTTGATTCACAGGGGCCACACTACAGCTTGGAGCAGCAGTTCCCAAGACTGCTCATGGTGCTGTTTCCTCTTGCCACTTTCTCACCTCACTGGCCTCCACTCTGGTCGTTGAACCACTGTTTGTTCCGACCTTTACCCAGAAACTGCAGCTGTTGCCTGCTTCCTGCCTACACCATCCCTATCTTCTCATGGTCCTCCTCAAATGGTAACTCACTTTACCTCCCTGAACAATCTCATGACAGAGAAGTGCTCATGCTATATAAATTTTATGTACTAGCATAAAAATTATATACATTATTCAAGCAATTAGTGACTTCAAACTGCTTTCCACTGCAGAACAAATTGCCCTTCATTTTACTTCAGAAGAGAAAAAAAGAAAAGACAAATAAAACCCAAAAAACTGGCACAGTTAATGAACTACTACAAGTTTTTTCATCTGTATATAAAAAGGACCAGCATGTTCTTCTGAGTACTTCTACACTAGAATAAGAGACTCTCTTCACATTAAATAAGTATTTCTCTGTTCCATACAAATGGGAAATGTTCTAAGAACTGGTACATGTTCCCATGCATGTAACATTTTTAAAGTCATTACTACATACACCATGATGTATTTGATGAGGGAATGTTAAAAATCCAGAAAAGCAGAAAAAATATTTCAGCAGAATCCTAGTTCTATGACTTTTAACAGATCGTATGCAATTACTATCCATTAATTAAAGTAGAATGTAATACAGTGTATGCAGCAGCACTGTTAGATATTTTAGGACAGCTTAGAGTCACCTCATAAGAAGGTGGAAAACATGAAGTACCAACAAAATGAAGTGAAACTTAAAAAGAAAAAAAGTATAAAAAGTAAATTGCATTAAGGTTTTCAAGTGGCTGATTGAAACTAATTTTTTTTCCTACAGAATACATGAAAATGTCCTTCAGCTACAGCCAAAAGGACAACCTGCTCCAAAACAGTGCTCTCTTTGATGAGAAGCCTGGAAGAAATTATTTCTACTTTTTGTATTTTAAAAGAAAAATGCATTAGAACAGCAACAGGACTCTGAAAACTGCCTTACTCACCTTTTTAAGCCAGCTTCTCTCAGCAAGCATCCAGGAAGCAGAAAGGCTATTAACTTACAACTTAATTTGTGAGGTCTGGGTTTAGCAAGGTGTTCTGTAGGACTAGAGACGCTCCCAAATAGTAGAGCTTGTATTGAATAAGGCAGCATCGTTAATAAATTGACATTTTGTTCCTTTCTGGGTTTGGACAGCTGAATAAACTTTGCTTCTCCTAGATGCTGAGATGACTGGCTGAACATCAAATCCATGGAATCAAAGAATACATCCAATACCTGTAGCTCAGTGTGCAGAGGCAGTGTGAGCTGCAGGTTGAGCTCTGGAGAGGCAGGAGCCTAAGCCCAAGGCAAGAGGCCATGACCTGCTGACCCTTTGCATAACAAAGGGTCTGGGGACCTGTGACCCAGACACCCAGGCACCAATGACTCCAGACTTTCCCATGCTTAGATTGTGAGGGTATAAAAGCCATGGCGTTCCTTTGTTTGGGGTTCCTCCTCGGAGACACAGAGCTTGAGTTGTTATTTTGTTATTGCTCCAACATTTAATTATTTTAAGTATTGGGACATCTGAGATTCTGCCAAGGGAAACCTGGGAAAGGAAACCTGGTCTGACTGTGTGAATGTGGGGTATGTAGCTGCAAAGGGGCCTCAGTTCCAGCTTAGGTGGTACAAGACAGGGAATTTTCCTTAACAATGGGAAAGTAACAGTACTGACAGAACTCAAACTTCTGTATCATCCAGAAACAAACCCAGTTTAGTAGGATCATAGTTGTAATAGAAAACTGCTCTGCCGCCAGCTCAGTTAGGGATCTGCCTTGTGGCACCGTTTAACGTAGCGACGAGAGGAAACTCGCGGCAGTCTCAATATGAGATATAAAGCAAGATTTTTTATTTCACTAAATGAGAAACTTATATACTGTTACAGATGTTACTAATTCTAGTTACACACGTATTTGCAGTCCGTTCTCACATCTACGGGTTTCTTCCTCCTCATTCTTTGTTAATCACCAGTTCACTCCCATACATTCTTTACACAGCTGCATCTTGATATGTTTTCACGAAGCGTTCTCAGGGAAGCAAGCTACTGCAGCTTGTTAGGATTTTTACTGAGGCCTGAGTATGCTGAGGCTTTGTTTGGGTTTATTTAGTTAACACAAGTTTTGCTGGAAAACTGTGTTTTCCAACAATTCCCCCATTTCGTTTGTGAGAACAGACGTTGTCTGTTGTCAGATTAATTTGCTTTGTTATAAGTAATTGTTATTATTATCATTATTATAAATTTATTGAAGGAAATATCACTAGTTATTTAGTTATGTTGCCACGGTCTATGACTGTCATTGTTGAAAACATTCACTTCACAGGCAAAGCTTGGAGAACTTTTCCCGGGTAAGGACTCCAAGTTTACCTGGAAGAAGATTTAGCTTTTATAGACTCAATTTGGCAAGTCAAAATTTCTTGATCACATTTTGGTGCAGAACACTTGGGACTCATGGCATGTTTCCCAGCTAGTTAGGACCAAGGCTTGGCCAGAGCCTAGGCCCTAAGTAGGAGGGTTTTCTTAGAACATTTTATAAACAAGCTTTGATTAATATCAATAAGGAGAGTGTCTTAACATGTTACTATTTTTGTAGATAGCTATACAAGGTGAGATGAAATATTTGAAAACAGTGGACATTATCATTGGACTTTAACTAAGGAAGATAAAACTGCAAAGGCTTTTGTGAATAAGAATATAAACTAACAAATTTAAAACTTAAAATTAATATCACTGAAAATGAATAAAGCTTGATTTTAATAAATTTGATTTAAAACTAACAAATAGGACTTAGCTATAATGGAATTCAAAGTTGATATCACTTTAACAACTTAACTCTGACAAAATTTAAAACTTAACAGAATTTAACACTAACATCACTTAATATTACTTAACAGAATTTTAACTTTAACAGAATTTAAAACTTAATAGAAATTCAATATTACTTAACTCTAACAGAATCTATACTTAACCAAAGGTACTTAACAGGTAACTTAAACTATTCAGTAGAACTTTACTCATAGGTTTCATTCACACATCAAAAACTCTTAAGAAATCAAAACCACACTCAGCAGTTCAACACTTTCAGCAGTTACAGGTTTCATCTACACATTAAAACACTCAAAAATTAAACAACACTTTCAGCAGGCCTGCAACATACACACAAACACTGTCATAAGCAACACTTTAGCAAAATTCAGCTTTCGTTCAGGCTTTAGCAATTAAGGTGTCTTTTTTTATCAGGATAATACATTGTTACAATGCCTTTTTATTAGTAAAACGCTGGAAACAAGTACAAACTATAACTTGTTTGCACTAATTAACAGGGTACTCTGAAAACACATTCACAAGTTGCTTTTTGGAGCTTTGCCAAAGGCATCTATGGATGCAGCTGGTGTTAGCTTGCAGCAACGGTTTCGGTCTCGGTGGCTTCAGGCTGGTGCTGTTGGTTAACACTTGGTAATGGGTGTTTCACCCGGCAAAAATTCAACAGTGGCACTCTCAAACAAAGCAGCTAAGATGTTTTTCATCGTAAAGTTGCTAAGTTCTATGATACGTTGACACAGGAATAGTTTTTTCATCCAATTGGGTAACTTTGTATTTTCGGCTCCCGGCAGCGGCGCGGAGGGCCCTCCCCTTGCCAGCGCTGGCAGCGATGGAGAGCTACGATTCCCCCTCCCCCTGGCAGGGGGCTCCCCCGGCTGCGCCGCGGCTGCTGGAGTCTTTTGCATGTTAAAAGCAGAACGGCAACTCTCAGGTTTTCTCTGCTTTTTGCGGCTGCAATTTTTTGTGTTGCTACTTTTGCAAGTTCTTGCTCTGCTGCATGTAGCTGTAAACAGGTTATGACTTCACTTTATGGTTTACCAAGTTTTTTTGCAACTTTATCACTTTCTAGAAGTAAACTAGTTCTATAATTTAACCACTCTTTTACGTCGAATACTGTAACAGGATTTGCAAAAAATCCAGAGGCTTGTCCCACCACAATCAGGCCAGCTAACTGCGCTAGAGTGCCTTTACTGAGTCCGTGCTTTTCTAAAAAGCATAACAATAAAAATTGGGCTACCTCCATCTCTATTTTGGTCCAGCTGGGTTTAAAGTAACATGGTCGCCGCCATCCGAGCGCTCCGCTGGGGCGTCTCTGCTTATTCCGCGGTCGCCAAGGTCAGTGCAGCTCACCGAAGTGTAGCCCCCCACGGTAGGCAGGTCTTATTCGGCCCAGGCCTTCGGATTACTTTCCCCCTGGCAGGGGCGATAATCTTAGCCCACCGGCGCTGCTCCGGTACCTCTCCGTTCTCGCCGCTGTCTGGGGCAGGGTCGTAAAACTCTGCTGCCAGTGTTCGTGGTCGTTGCTTCTCGGAGCAGGGTCTTAAGTCCTGCTACCTGTATCTCCGTATCACGTCGGGGTCACCATTTAACGTAGCGACAAGAGGAAACTCACGGCAGTCTCAATATGAGATATAAAGCAAGATTTTTTATTTCACTAAATGAGAAACTTATATACTGTTACAGATGTTACTAATTATAGTTACACACGTATTTGCAGTCCATTCTCACATCTACAGGTTTCTTCCTCCTCATTCTTTGTTAATTACCAGTTCACTCCCATACATTCTTTACACAGCTGCATCTTCTTGATATGTTTTCATGAAGCGTTCTCAGGGAAGCAAGCTACTGCAGCTTGTTAGGATTTTTACTGAGGCCTGAGTATGCTGAGGCTTTGTTTGGGTTTATTTAGTTAACACAAGTTTTGCTGGAAAACTGTGTTTTCCAACAGCACCGTACCACTTAGGCTGTAGCAATGTTAGGGCAACTTTCCGGACTGACCATTCAAGAGCCGTTCTTGGAGTCCCACTTGCACCACCCCAGAATTACTGCTGGAATCAAAGCACCTTCACAGCAGGCAGCTCCAATGAGCAGCTCCAGTGTCCTGCTGGATTCCCACGACACATAGTCAGACACGTTTCCCTCACTGGTTCAGTACCAGATTTCCTGTAGCAGAGTCATAGAGGTCTGATTCCTTTTAATTTAATTATGGTGCAGCAACATGATTACAAGTGAGTCTGGGTGCTGCTGGGCTTTTGTACTCTTACAGTCTGAGCACATGTTCCTCACACACACTTCATGCCCCTTACACGGGCCTTGTGTTCCAATGGCCATTTTGGGCCTGGGATCTTCTCCTTGTTTAAATGGGTTCTACAGAGTCTCTGGGTGACCAGCCATCTGGCCCCACAGGACCCTGTGTCCTTTGTTAGGCAAAGGGTCAGTGCCAGGTCACAGCTTATTGCTGAGAACTCCAGTCATTTCCCCCCACCTAGGGCACAACCTGAAACTTGCATTGCAGCTGCTCACTGAGCTGCCTGCACTGGAAATATACCCCAGCAGTGAGTTCTAGAGATAAAAGGTCCATCATGTTTTTAAGTCTGAAAGAAAAGCAACACAGCTATTTTACCAGAGCACGGTAAGAATCAGTCTTCTTCAGTGAAACTTATGCCACATTTTCCTCACATTTTCTACTTACCTCCACAGCTCTATCATTTTTTTTATCAAACCTAAAATTTGGTCTAAATCTTTCAATGACTGTTCATAAATTTAGATTATGTCCACATGACTCTGAACTTATAGTCTACCTTTAATATTCTCCATTCAATATCACCTGTAATTTTGTATCCTAGTTAAAATGATTCATGGTTCAAATATTCCCCACTAATTGTTTAATACTCTTGATAGTTTCAATAAACATACTATTTGTGACATTAATGTACAGTTTCATATATGAGATTTCAACAGCATGAATTTAAAACACTGTTATAGTACTTGCATGGTAAAAAGACCAGAATTCTATAAGAATTACTTGTGGAGCCTCAGAATGAATTTAACAAGAAGCTCAGTTTGAGTGCCAGTCTGTTTGTTGGGGTTTTTTAACCATATGAGTTTTGTATGACAAGTGATATTGCCTCTCTCCACAATTTGTTCTTATGTCAGTAGATCATTATGACTGGAGAACTCTAATATTTTATTGTTTATGTAGTCTTATACAACCACTTTTGTTTCAAAAAGACCAAGTTTAAACAGCATATGAGTTCTGCAGCTTTCCAAAACATGGTTGCAGTGACATAAATAAATTCTTCTGCGTTATCTGAGACTCAAAGCCTAAGTATTGGGAAATCTATCCCAAGTCCAATATTTTACTTACATAACAAGAACATTTCATTGCTTCCAAGCAGGAAGACATGCATCAATTTCTGATAAATTAAACAACATCCTTTTTTCCAGACTTAATTATTTTACCAAAATCCAATGTATGTCAAAAGGGGTTTTTTTTTATCCCATTAAAAAAATTCAGAGTCTTGTCAAAATCATGTTCACTGATTGAAAGCCAAGACTACCTAATTGTTTGTCATGATAGGTGGATATAAAATAAATACCAGCATTTGAAAATGAAAATTGTGTTACTACTTCTATGAATGTTAGTACAACTAGACAGAGCAGGACAATGAGGACTTTCTTTCAAACTGCATCTCACTAACACATTACATGGTTATGAAAATACTTCATTTATCTGTTAATTTTTATTAGTTATGATTAAGAGTAAATGACTCACTTTGCTAAACGAAAGCCACCTGCAGTTCCTCCTAATTACCCCAACCAAAGTGCAGCAGTTCCATATATTGCCCAGGTTTCATTCTATTCTGTGTAATTAAAGCTATTTCAAGCCCCTATGCTACCAGAATTCCACAATTCAAAATGAACAGCAGACAAATTTTCGGTTTATAAGGCTTGGGAATAAATTTATATTAAATCATTTCAAAATAATCTTACTTAAACATTTCCATGATTTGAGGTATAGATATGAAAAATGGACTGTGCACTTTTAAATTAATGGAAGCCTGCCTTACTCCTGAAAACTAGCATTTTCCAGCAAGTCTGTTACAACACCACAGAAAATGACAGAGTGAGTGACACTAAGTTTAGAATAACACTGTAAAACAAGGGCACTTAGTTCTCAGAGAGAATGTATCCAAAAAGAACACTGAGTTATACTCAAAAGTGCATGATCCATCAGCTGCCAGAAAGAGCTGCAAAGCTCCAGCCTTTTGCAATTGAGCATTCATTTATCTCAGAAACTGTCATTGACCTCGGAAAATACCCTTTCTCTCTCTCCCATTGCTGAATTCACAAAGAAAATCTCTGAAATGCTTTACCATTTTTAGGACAGGAGTCAAAGGTCAGAAATAATTATTTACTCACAAATGTGAGAAAAAGACATTTTACCTCCAGGAAACTGCTCTAGTAAGCTGTGAGACAGTGCCAGATGAGAGCATTAAAAATTTCTCATTATGGGATTAATTAATGATTCCTCATGCATCCCCACTGCATGATACAATATCAGAGAGTTCAGCTACAAGGCAAGTTTAGCAGAGAGGCTTGTGGATTTTGGAGCACTTATCAGTGCTCCTCCAGCTGCAGAGCTGAGAGATTATCAGGACTATTATATCACAGGTGTACTTACTGTCCTCCCAGCAGTGAGATTTCTCAGACATTGTAGTGTGTAGGTCTGGTGTTTTTCTGCAGTCACACCACATAAGCACCAGAATTTCCAGGACAAACATGGCCGGTACTGACCAAAATATCAAAAATACCATGCAAGTTGCAAACCAGTTCTGTAGCATTCCATCAGCAAAAGGCAATTGTATACCCAAGAGATGCAAAGAAACATGGTAATTATGCAGATCTCTGGGATTTCCAAGCAGAAACAGGCTTATCAAGTATTATCTATTTGTTTAAGAAGTGTTTTGCTTGGCAAAAACTCCTCACAAATAATTGGCAATCAAGATAAAAGAATGGCACTGTGTAGTGTGTGTGCCATCCAAAAAACAAAAGAGAAGTTCAAGTGGCACAGTCAGAACTAACAAAAGATTTTGTTCTGTCCCTGGTTTTTCTAAGTCCCTCTACTTCACCGTCACCACCAGCCATCTCTTGGGATCTGATCTGGCAGTTGTCTGCTCACATGGCAATTACCATCCTTTTACAAAAGCAATCAGCAGTGCTCAAGATAGTCCCTTTATTTAGCAACACCAGCTGGCTGCTTTATATCTCCTCAGGAAGAAAGCCTATTGACCTGGTTCCAGCCAGTTCAGGGTAAATTTTTGCAGTAGGCAGTAGCGGGCATGGCTAGAACTAGGAGGTTATTCTATACCACCTCATGTCATTACCATGGGCAGGAGAAGGGGTCCCTTCTGAGGAGAAGGGGTTTCAGTCTGGTGGTGGCAGAGGAAGTCATCCAGTATTGTCTATCGTCGGGGGATTTTCCACGTGGATTGTTCCTTTCTTGTACCTTCTGTCATTAGTATGGTTGCTGTTACTGTTTGTTTTCTTATCTCATTGCTGTTTCCAGTAAACTGTTCTTATCTCAAGCCATGATCCTTGCCTTTGGTGCCTCCAATTCTCCTCTCCAGCTGCCACAGGGGGGAGGGGGAGCAAGCAGCACATGGTTTTAGAGGGAGCATTAAATTGAAGAATACCATTCCTAAACCACAACAGGTATGAATTCTTGGGGTTTTTTTCCACACACCACCTTCATGGTAACAATAAGCCAGTATCACTTTAGGGCTGGATTATGGAAGGAAGATAAGAAGTTCTGGGTCCTACTCATAGACTAGCTCAGATGCAGTAAATGCTGACAAGCCAGCTGGTAGTACCTGTAAAAAGAGAAGGGGCAGACACCCATGATCCTGCAGGTTTCAGATTTTCTAGTCTTGATTTAACAGAATCCAAAACATGAGTGCCAGAGTGCAGAAACTCCAAATCAGTGCAGGCTGGTAGTCCAGGCAGAGGACACACAAATGAAGCCTCAATGTATGAAGGCATGCCATCTGCGTGAGACCTTGCCCCATTACTCTGAAAGAGATCAAGTCCTCATGCCTCTTAATCACAAAGTTTGAGTGATTCCACTCAAAGACGTTGAAACAGCTAGCTAGCCTACCTCTTACCTCATTGCAAGGGCAAAAAACCCAACCCAAAACAAGAAGAAGCAACATGAAAGAAAGATTTCTAACAGCAGTGGAGCAGTTGTTAGTATTTGAAATGGATTATTGCATTTTAGCATATTTACTTTTCCATTATTCTTTTGTTTTCTTTCTTTATTGAAACACTCTCTATTCATCCACTTCATACTTTGCAAATTAACACAAGTAGAAATACTGGGGACTGGAGAGCTTAGTTAGTTTTTCCAACTCTCATGGATTGGAATTTGATTTATTAGTGGCCTCTGAAATTTACAGCTCTCTCTTTCATCTACCTGGAAGTAGATTTCCATGAATGGAAGCCTGAATGTGAGAATTCAGGCTTAGGGTGGAGGTTGTATTTTTCTTTTACATGTGTAAGTCTTAAAAAGACAAAATCATGTTTTTATGTAATGTATTAAAATACAAACATACCTTTCTTCTCCACCCTCCACTAAGAAATATGAGAGCTACCAGGGAGTTCTTTCTTCTTTTCAGCCCATAGCTAATAATTCTCACTTTTTCTTAATCACAGCCTCTTCTATAGTACAAATGCTGCATATATAGTGTTACATTCAGCTCTCTTTCATAGATCATGCTCAATAAAAAATAGATATGTTATGCTGCAAGTGAATATTTACTCTCCATTAATATTAATTGGTTTTGGTATGTGTAAAGCTAGTTAAAGGATTACACTTTTCTTATCATAATTAGACTGTTCCATGATATTTCAGCCACCAACCTGTTCTATCACTGTGTCTGACTTCACTGAATTTTCAAGCAAACAAGTTGTCTGCCAGTAATAAAAAAAAAGGCAAAGTATCTTAAAAATATTTTTAATATTTTCTTTAACTTGTGCTTTGGAAAAAAAAAAGCAATTCCCTCTTTTGTTGAAAAAATGGCAATTTTAATGTTAAAGAAGGAAACACATTAAAATACCTTCCTTTCTGCACAAAATCTATGTGGTTGAATACGCATTTCCAATACCATCATCTGCACTGTAAGAAAAATTCTTTTCACATAGATTTTCTGTAACTTTAAAGTCCAGTTTAATTTGGATGACTAACGAGTCCCAATTCCATTTGCCTTACTAATATCGAGAAACCAGCTAGTATTATGACTATTTTTACTGTTGCTGTCTTTAAGACTCACACCAGTGTTTTACTGCAGCATTACAGCTCCTTGTGTGCTGAGCATAATTCCTGAAGGCTGCAACACAAGGATCCAGAAAGTTTCTTTTGTTCTTTCATTCTGGAACAGGTTTTGGCAATAGCTTTAGTTATTGAAATAGCAGTATTTCAAGTGCACAAAACATTAGCTGATCAATGTGCCTGTCTTCAACCGTATGTTTTGAAAACTAACAATCAGTGGACATTTTGAGTAACAGACATCCTGCAGTTGTATAAGAAAATGTTACAACACATCACTATACAGCCTACACAATCTACGAGTTATGTTGCTCAAGCATTTTTCATAAACAGAATCCCAAACTGCACATTTTTACTGGTCTTTCTAAGCTCAGAACATTCATGAGGATTACCCTTTGTTCAATTTTATATGGTGAACTTCTTCTCCCTCCATTATTTTCCTCAGTCTGCAATATAGTTAATCAGTGTTTGGCAGGAAGCCATTACTGTGGGCAGAAAAACTGCATTTTGAATCTCTCCCATTCCAACAGTGAACTGAACATATTTTCATTTTTTTTAACAAAAGGCAAAACTAACAAATAAAAGAACAAATGAAATTGAGGTATTTATATACACATACAGAGTGTTTCTTCATGCCATAGTTAGTAGACTCATGGAGAACCTTGCCAAAGGACATCATAGATGTAAATGTTTATGTGAGCTCAAAAGAGATCGGACAAGTTCTCTAAGGAGAAACATCTTCAAAAGCTACTAATAACAAATAAACAACATTCATCTCAGGAAATCACTGGACTGGAGATTGTATTGTATCAGCAGCATTCACCTGTTTCATTATTTCTGTACGTGTCTACCACTGTCAGACAGAATGCAGCTCTGGGTCCTGTCTCACACACGCACTGCGCTCTGAAACAGTGACTAAGTAGCTATGACATTCATATAAGGCTAGGATTGCAGTGCCAAAATCCTGGGCTTCGAGCTAGTTTTTTCACATCTGCAGGAAATGACTGCAAGAGTACTGTCAATTCTGTGACAAGTCTCACTCTTCCCTTCGAGTTAGGAAAATGACCCTGAGGCTAAGAAGCCACCCATTAGCTGAAGCAGAATTAATTTCCCACATAATGTTCCAGTTTTATTGAAAGTTCCTGTTCAAGTCTAGTGATAATACAACACTAAATGGTAGTGGATTATGCAGGAGGTTGTACACCAATTCGAGTGTCCATATTTAAGTTTGTTCTGTTTATATTTCTTTTCATCCTCATATAAATTATAAATAATTGACATTTTAATTCAATAGATTGAGTTAGTGTATTTTGAGTATTCCCTATGCCTTGGTATTACCTTGTTTTAAGAATCCTCTGACAAGTCAGTCTCAAAAATTTGCTTTGTTTCAGGCAATTCTTTCTTGTATAGTATGTAGCTTCTACTTCTAAATGGAGTTAAAATGAAAAAGTATTTCAAAGATCAACAACATCCCAAAGTGTAAGAGTTATTATACAGATATTCAGACACAAGATTCTCACTGGGTGTGTGCCTAATTACTAAAAACAAAACAAAAAAAAACCCCTCAAAAATCTTTTAAAACAAAAAAAGTCCTGCTTACACTGGTTGCCAATGAATACTGAAGCCATATTTGTTCTTTTGACATGCCTTTTTTTAAAGATTAAGGCACGATGATTTCAAGCTGCTTTATTATTTCCATATTACAGGAAATACTATTATTTGCACCCTGGTATTGGTTTGTTCCATCCCACTTCAACTCATTTAAACTGAAACATGATGAGCTTGTTCTTTAGTCATCTCACTTTGCTTTAGAAAAGCAAAACAAAATTTTTTAAAGCTATACAAAATGTGGACTGCTTGAGAATTAACTTACACTGTTTGGGGGAAAAAAGAAAAAGCCTTAAGGTGATATCTCACCACTTGCTATCACCTCAAGTTTGAAATGGGAAAGAATTGCTCTGTATATATTGCAAAGATAAGTGAGAGAAGATGAAAGGAAGGGGATCTTTCTTCTTTAGCAGATGAAAAAGATGCTCAAGACTTGGTTCAGGATAAGCATTATTTTAGGTCTAGTGTCTGCAAAATGTCAATCACAGACAACATCCACTCGATCCATTGTGTAACCTCAGCAACAACTGGGCAGAATTATGTAGTTTAAGACCTTGGGATACACTGTCTTAATTTTGGATTTGAGTATTCTTTACTCCTACTTTGTTTGAATTGTTTTAAATACATCTATTAAGATCTGTCTCTTTCTAGCTTCCTTTGACACACTACATTTTACACTGCATAACACATAGAAATCCCAGGTATAGAACATTCTTCAGATTTTTTAATGTCTGCAGGAGCAATTTGAATTACCAAAATTTGGAGTGATTGCAGGGCAGAAACCGGTAATAAACTGGTAGCTTGGATAGAAATACACTACTCAAAAGATGGTGGAGGAAATACAATGAAAAGCACTTGGGTTTCATTTTGGTACTTCTATTTTGTGCACCACACTATTAAAATCCATTATGAAAACTGCACAAGACTGGTAGTAAAAGGAGGAGAGGCATTCCTTTCCCTGTGCATGCTGGTGAGGGTAGATGGCCAAAGAGGTGACCGGGTGCAATGAGTTCAAGAGATACAGCACAGATCTGGAAGCTGCAATTCATACAGAGAAAGCAACAATCTGTTGAATTTTCATGAAGGCTCCAGTCAGGCCTTGGAAAAGTCCAGAGAATAATTTTTTGAGACTAAGCATAATAAAGTCTAAGACACTGAATTGGCAGGAAGCAAATTCTTTCTTTCAAGAACAAAGTGGGCATGGAGTATTCCAAATCTCACTTAATAAATTTGGGTTTGAGAAGTTTAAAAATGTTTTATTTGATATCTCAGTTATAATAGTTCAGGTAAAGTGAACTTTAGAGATCAGACCAGCTTTTAGCAGGTACGTCTTGGGATTCTTTAATATGCAGTTTATTCCGGCCCACAAACAAATCTCCAAGCTTGGCTTAGATCACAGTCTAGTTGTCTGGAGCCTCCACTTAGAGTCAGACTGCATATCTACTGGAGCAGGAAAGCACAGGGTTCCTGCATGCTTATGTACTATCTTTGCCTCCTCCTGATATGGTCATAACATGGACTTTTGGACTGTAGTCCAAAGCATCAGAATCCAACAGACTAGGAGGAGTACTATGAGGTTGCCTGTAGGGACATACTTGAACAAGACTGCTCCATTTGTTTTTTATCAATACAAAATTAAATCACTTCTCCAGAGACATTTGAAGATGAACTCTAGAAGAAAAATAAAATAGTATTAGGGATGGGAAATCATGATTTCTTCAGGACTGACTTTAAAGATAAAGGCAGTGAGCAATACTATGCTTTGGCACTGTTTATCTAGAAAATACACTGATGATGGGTGTGAATATCATGGCTAAGAGTTTGAGTGCTTACAAGTGCTTCATAGACAATGATCAAGTGGGTCATGATTCCTTTGCTCAAACACTATCTTCAGGCAACATAAACAAGGCATCTAACCTTGGCTCTAGCAAAGACATCTTCTGTGTCCTTGGGAAATGCAGTGTGCATCACTAGTTCTTTTATTCGTGTGCTCACATCTGCCAGTAGGCTTAATTCTCTCTTTTTAACAAAATTATGAAAAGCTGTGTTTTAGGAGACACAACCTCCCCAAAAGGCAAGTTATTACTACTCAGTACTAAAAAGCTAAATGACATCTGCATGTCTTTCAATAAACATTTGGGATAACTTTGGTACTCAGATTATAGTACATCAAATTACTCACAGGTTTTAGGATGACCCAGCAAAGCAAACAAGCCTGGCCTTAGAAGAACAGGCAATTATAAATCAAGATATTTATTTATTTGATGGACATTTATGTTTTTTTCCTCCCAGCAAATAAATTACTTCATTCAGCAAGTAATTCAGTACACAAAACTTTCCTTCTCCAACTTAAAAACATATCTTTCACCAAAACACTCTAAATTTCAACTGAAGCAATGAAGTTCATAAATTATATAAACAGGAACATCAAGAAGTCTCTTTTCTTAGAGACTTAAGTTAATATCTTAATTTTCCCACCCAAACACTTAGTAGTAAATGCCTGTTTTGGATCAAATGCATCAAAACATAAATGCAACTTTGTGCTTTTTAAGAGCAGGACAGGATATCAACAAAATTACATCATGATGTTAAGACATTAAAAACTATATAATGAAACGTTTTAAGTGCAGAAAATATTTAAATTAATTCTATCTGAAGTACCAGCTGAAGCATGCAATTTAAAGCACCACAGAACATGAACAGTTGAACTGAATCTCAAAGTTCATAGAATCATAGAATGGCTTACGTTGGAAGGAGCCTTAAAGATCACCTAGTTCCAAACATAGGAACCACTAGGGAGGCCACTCACTGGACCAGGTTGCTCAGTGGCCCATCCATTCTGGCCTTGAACACTTCCAGGCGTGGGGCATCTGAAATATCTCTGGGCAAACTGTTCCAGTGCTGTTGTAGAGTAGAGCGACAGGCCTTGAAAGCCAAGGTGACCTTCTGTCTCTGGTCTGGATGAAGCCCTGGGACCAGTGAAAGACATCCTGGTAACAGGGGAAGTGGAAAGAGTGCATTGTGGACATGTGAACTGCTGGACCTGTCAGAAGTGAAGAACACCATTTGTTACCTTAATAGGTATTGTTTACCTGTTGCCATAAAAGGTAATGTTGTGAAACATGATAGTCAATTGGAGCACTTTGTAGTGTAGAGTTACTTCCTGTTTGTGTTGGAGTGTATAAACAATTATCATTGTGCAATAAAGGTCTTCGCCATACCATCGTGGAGATCGTGTGTGCCCTTAAAGAACACTGCACAGTACCTCACCATCCTCACAGTAAAGAATTCTTCCTAACATCTAATTCAAACCTGCCCTGTTTCAGTTTTGAGCCATTGCCCCTTGTCCTCTTTCATAAGAAGTTCCTCTCCCTCCTTTTTATAAGCCCTCTGCAAGTACTGTAAGGTTGCTATAAGATGTTCCCAGAGCCTTCTCTTCTCCAGGCTGAACAATCCCAGCTCTACTAGCCTGTCTTCATAGAACATGTGCTCCAGCCCTCTGATCATCTCTGTAGCTACCTCTGAACTCGCTCTAAGTGGTCCACATCTTTTTTGTGCTGGGGACACAATGCTCCAGGTGCGGTCTCACAAGGGCAGAGTAGAGGGGGAGAATTATCTCCCTTTCTCTCTGGGCCATGCTGGTTTGGATGCAACTCAGGACGCAGGTGGCTTTCTGCGCTGTAAGCGGTCATGTCCAGCTTTTCATCCACCATAATATCGAAGCCCTTCTCTGCAGGGCTGCTGTCTATGCCGCCTTCTCTCAGACTGTATATACTAATAACACTTGCAGATTATTTATTGAAAGCAAAACAGGCAGAAAATAATATCTATGGTTAGGAAAGCAGTTTACATATTTTTAAAAATTCATTATAGTCTTTAATAAAGTATTATAATCTTATTTATTGTAGTCTTTTATGAAAAATCTCACTATAGTCTTATTATTTTAACTCAGATGCCAATAGATTGAAATTAATTAAATTAAAATTTTCAACATTTTTCTTTGGCACCTCTAAAAATATTCCAATGGTGCCCTGGATCACTGTAAAGTGAACATAAACCAACAGCAATATTTTGCTTTTCTTATCTATTTTTCACAAGAAACTGTTCATCCACATGCAGTTGGAAAACAGCAAATTGATGGTCAAAGATGTTTATTAAACTAGAAAGAAATAACAGGTTCCCTTCTGAGAAGCAGAGCTAAATTCTGACAATGACAAGGCTGGAGTGGGGTGAGCAATCTTTTTATAGCTGGTAGTCAAAACTCTTGGATTTTGGAGCACTATCTATGTGGGAATTCAAGAGAGAAATTAGTTGCAACATAGTCCCTATGCCTACGATTAATTACAGGTAACATAACAAAAGATATTTTAAAAAATTAATACAAATATTTTACTTTTTTTTTCCACCAAACCTCTCACCAAAGAATGAAAAGATAGGAATGTCAATTATCCAGAATAGTTTTTTAAAAATCTGATGAAAAGGAAAACTACAAACCAGAGTGACATGATACTAGAAGAGCTCTGTTTGGACTTGTCCCCTCGTTATAAAACAAATGAGTACATAACCAAATATGCAAAATGTGACAGTCATTAGTGTAATGGTTACTAATTTGGGAAGGAATCCAGAACATGTAAAATCATTACACTGCTAACTAGGAAGTTACAGTGTGATGTTTTCACACACAGAACACACACAGAAGACTGAATTGCTAATTTTAAATTATTTGATTAACAAATTTCCTGAAAAATCAAGACTTCAAAAGGTTACAATGACTGGAGCATCCCAACATTTTTAAGCAGCATTGTGCTATTTCATGATAATACTGGGATAGAAAACTATTATAACACACCTATATCTGTATTATAGTCCTTTATATGCAAGGTGACAGTAAATTAAGGATGGCATGCTACACTTAAACTTTTCAGAAACTCCTACATTGTATAAAATTCCTTGGCCTCATTTATTTAAAAACTAAATCAGAGACTTGACAATTGTTTACAACTGCACATTGGCCTACCTCTATACAAGACTCCAAACAAATAGGCTGTGTGTGTGTATGTTTACTTCCAATAAACTGGGAATTTCTGAAGTGTACAACTAGATGAAATGCTCCTCTCTGCTAAGAAGAAAAAACACCTTGCTTTTCTCCCATGAGATTAAAATATATATACTATGTATTCACAGCATGTTTTTAGCTGACTAAGACTTAAGCCAACAAGTGATTGAAGAGATAGGACACATAGATTACACTTCACAAGTAAATTCATCTTTCTTCCATCTTTAAATATATTCATACAGTCTACAGGAGACATCAATTTCTTTTATTTTTCCAGCTTAGCTGGAGCCTCAGAGGAACATTTTCATTTTGTCAGGGACATACATCAACAAGTCACTAGAGCAATGCAAAACAAAAAAATACTTCTGTCTATGTCTGTCTTTAGGTGTAAAGCACTGAAATGTCAGTTGTGATGCTATAGCACTTGCTCTGCATGATCACTGAGAAGGTATAGCTGCCACCCCTGAGAGCACATCCATATCAGAGTACCTTCAAATACCTCAGCTCAGCAGAAGCAAATATAACACCAGATACAAAATTCACACCTGAAACAAGTACCCCGTGGGATTTCACACCAGCAACATGACAGGAAAAATCTCTTCAGATCAAAAAAATGCACTCAAAGAGCAGTCGTGTTTTCAAGCACTCTTTAGCTCCTGTGAATGGAGTTGCTTCAGCCATCGCAGAAAACAAAACAACTTGGAGGACAAGCTTTCATCCATCTCTGACAAGGTACTTGGTTCTTCCCAATCCTATTAATTTTATTTTAGCTGTGCCAGGTTTCTTCCTCAAGCATTCTTGTTTCCATATGGTTACTAAACCTTTACAAAAGTGTTTTCCAGTTTCTGGAAACTAAATAGAAACAAAGCCTTAAAATCACCTGAGGAAACAAACTTCTGAGAATCTCTTTCTACTGTTCCCCTGTTGAGGTTGAGCCTTTCTAAACAGACTCTAAGCAAGGACAATACTGCTAGTTAGAGGGAAGAACAAAACCTGTGCACACAGATTGGTTACCTTTTAAGTTTTTCAGTAAATCTCTGTTATGGACAGGTTTAATTTCAAATTTGTAATATTATGCATCAGTATTCCTTTATTTACTGAAAGAGAGCAAAAGGAATAGAGATTACAGGAATAATGTGTTAAATTTTCAGTCTAGTTTTTCAATACGTCTATATGAAATACCACTTTAATTATCAACGACACTCAAAAAGAGTTATTAGCATCAACAGAAAGGAATATTTCTCACATTTGCACCACGGTCATAAAATTGCCACTGCTAGATATACCAGTTACAGCTGGGATAGTGGTAATTTTCTTCTGACTAACCCTAACCCAGAATACATAACCCTAATCCTAAACCCAACCCTACCCCTAATGCTAGGCCCTAACCCTAACCCTAGCCCTAACCCTAACCTACAGTGCTGTGGGTTTGGATTCAGTATGAGACTGATGTTGATAACACACTGATAGCTCAGTTGTTGCTCAGCAAGTTCTTACCCTGAGCCAGGGGCTTTTCAGGTTCCTGTGCTCTGCCAGTGAGGAGCTGCACAAGGAGCTGGGAAGAGAGCATGGCCAGGACAGCTGACCCAAACTGACCAAAGGGATATTCCAGATCACAGAATGTCATGCCCAGCACATAAACTAGGGGGAATTTGCTGGGAGGGGCCAACTGCTGCTGGGAGATGGGCTGGGCATCAGTCAGTGGGTGGTGAGCAGTAGTACTGTGCATCACTTATTTCTCTTCAGTTTTACTTCTCTTTCTCTCTCTTTTTCCTTACAGTTATTATTGGTGGTGGTATTACTATTACCATTAATATTATTAGTAATGGTATTATATTTTACTTTATTTCAACTATTAAACTCTTATCTCAACCCATGTGTTACTGACTACTCTACCCAGCCCAGTAAGGAGGGGAGGGAAGGAGCTAGCAGCTGCATGATACTTGATCACTGGCCGGGGTTAAAACATGACTAAATCCTTGATGGATTCAGTTAGCATCACTGTATATCTTGGCTGTTACTATTATTGGAGCCTTCAGAAATTACTTCTGTTTTGCAGGCCTAGATGCCAGTGATCGAGAGGAGAAAGAATCAATCTAACCAGGAAAACAATAAATAATTGCAAATATTTGCTTATAGTGTTTACAGCACATCAGTTTGCAGAGGCTGGCCTGGCTTGACATAAGAACTTCATTAGAAATATTTCGTTGATGAAGCTAGAAAAGCACAGATGCAGGTGACACACTGGAGATCAGTAGCTTGAATGCAGGATGTTACACAAAAGGGAACTTGTAATATTCAATTGATCAAACAGGACAAGCTGCTAAATATGAAGAAAACTAGTGATGATGTTCCAAAGGAAGATATGCTGTGAAGAAGAGCTTGACTTCCAATCACATGTGAAAAACGTTCCTGGAGGCAGATCTCACTGTGCTCTTCTAGGCTTGTGTATTAAAATCTTATTCCTTTCTTGTAGAATTTATGTGCTTTTCAGATGCATAAGTTAAGCTATTTTTATCCTTTCCCAGCAGGATAGCTAATTTGTTATCATGGAAGGAGGGATGGAGAAAAAAATACACAAAATCAGAAAACCAGAAGCACTTTTTAAAATAAACAATATTTATTTGTCCTAATAATGCCAGTGTAGTTGCAATAAAATGCATTAAAAGAAGTACAACAAACAGAAGAATAGATAACACAATATTAATTTTCTCATTAAATTCTCAAAGTCACTGTGAATATTTTCAGCCAGATTCTGTTCCACGTTTTATCTGGTTGTCAACTCTCTTCAAGTTAACAGCTGAGTGAGGAACCACATGTAACTACTCTCAGCCCAGACCTATAAAACATGCAAACAGTGGTTATATTCAGCTGCTTTTCCTCCTCTCAGCCCTGGTACCAGCATTTCTAAAATGACAGAAGTTTCAGGATCAAGGGAAGAGACTCCCTCCTCACCCCCCCGACAAGGGAGCACCCATGATGGCCAGCAATTAGTGTGTCTGCAGAAAAATATCCAAGAGAAGTTGGGAAACAGAAGACGCATAATGTCATCCTGCTTATGGGCTCTGTGCTGTAGGGAAGGTGGACCAGATCAGGGCTCCTTGAAGATGATTTCTTGTGAAATTTTTCATCATCTTGAAGTTGTTTCTGTTTTAGAGGATTGAGATTGAATCTTATTCCTCCATCACCACACTAAATTTTTTATTTAAGGAAGTCAAAAGGTTTAGTTGATTTTTTAATAGGAGAGCAATAGTAATAACTATCAAAACAAAGTCTTTTCCTAGGAAGAGGATATTGTTCCAAAAAAAACCCCCAGCACCTCCTCCACCAAGAAACAAACTATTGCCACTATGAGTCAAGTGACCATCGTCCAGGCAGAGAACGACAGAGCTGCACATGCTCCCCTTCCGCTACATCACAATTGCTTCTTAAACCAGCAATCTCTTACCTTCAGCAGAAGTGAAAAACTCAGCCTTATATTGTTACATCACATCATCACAGACAGAAACTTTGCTGTTGGTGGCACCAACAGGAGATGCATAGGCAGACCAAATGCAGGCAGACTGCATCTCAGACTTGCTGAAGAGTACAGACTTGCTTCTCAGTAACTTGAAGCAAATCTCTTTAGAATGCAGCTATGCAGGACAGGCCTTCTCTTCTCATTGTTTTGATTTGCATGGAGAATGGACAGCCATAGCAATCACCAAACTTGGAAAAAATGCCACTTTAAAATATCCCTTTCCCCATCTAGGCCTGCACTATGTGCTCTCACATAAGCGAAGAATAGTTTTTTTGGTGGAATACCACCTGCTCTTGAAGTTACTTAACTACAGTATATCCTATCAAAAATCAACTGCTAATTTCTACAGACTACATAGCAGTTGCATAGTGATGAGATCTATCCCATATACCTGACAAAAGCAGTATTGCTTAACCAGCAGCCTGGTTCATTTTCTGAGTTTTGTCTGCAAATACATCTTCCCTATACAGGGTAGAGGGACAGTATAACACTGGCTTCTCAGGATAACTGAAAAGGTAAGACATGATTGCAAACATAAGAATTCCAGCTAATGAATTTGAACATCTCTATTTTCATGGGGGGAGAAAAGTCAGGGGTAAGCACTCAAAACAGATGGTAAAAGGTATCGAATAAATTAAATTATTGCCATTGAGCAGCAGCCTGAACTCAGAGAAGGAAAAGAAAATAACAGAAAATTTTGACAAAAAAGTCAACACAGAGATCTGAAATCCAGCAGTGGTTCTTTGCAGATACAATTCTTTTTCTGAAGTGAAATATGCTCCTTGCAATTGATGTCAAGGACTTACTGATGAACTCAAAAGGGCTACCAAGCCTTGTGGACTCTGAAGGTGTCTCAGACTGTTGAAAAGGGACAATATAGGAAAATAGCTGCAGCAAGTGTACAAGTTCTGTCCAAGAGCTGCAAACTCTGAAAATCCCACCCACAGGGCAGATGAGACATTAAGACCAAAGTTCAGCTGTGAATCCCAGAAGATCTAAGCAGTTCCATGCGACAGAAAAATGCTTTTGAATTCTGTAATAAATCCAAAATTTTCAGTGCTACAAAATTTCCATGACAGATCTTTCCCAGCTGCCCAGCTCTTGAAGTAAGAGTAAGCTAAGAGGCCAGCTCCCAAGGGAGCCTGGAAAACTTTTTCTCAGAAATTATACACATAAGGCATATTTTAAACTTAGACTGTCTTTCTTAAAAAAAATCATAAAAAACTAAGATTGCTTCAAGATTTTTGATATTGGAATGGTGTACCCTTCAAACTTTTATAACTATCTGGAAAAAGATTTCCAACATGTAACCAGAACAAAGTACTTCTTGACTGAAATAAAAACCTACAATAAACTTCTCCAGCAAATTCAAAAGTCTAAGAAACTGAATGGAGCAAATACAAGTTTTACCATTTAGGAAGAAAAGGAAGACAGGTTCTGTAGAATACTTGGCTTGTTTCTTCTATGAAAATAAGTAATGAAATAGTGCACAGAAATTATCTTGTATAGATTCAAGAGGGAATCTCTCACTGGGAGAAGAGGACAAGTGCCACTTTACTAACCACAGATTAGCGTGGTTTCTATATGGACTAAGAAGGTGATGATTTTAAAACCAATCTTAGAAAAAGAACTCCTTAAGGGTGAAACATGAGAGCCAAAGCCTCCTACAGGTTTTAGGCTGCAGTGCAAAAAAACCACTCTTGATCAGGAACATATGTAAAGGACATCTCCAATATACTTCTCACTGGAGTAATATGGAGATCTTGCTCCCAAACTTCCTGCAATCAAGTAGAAAGGTGTGGGAAAACACAGGCCATGGACTATTTTCAGAGTGGGAAATGTCTGTGAAGAAAAGTATATGGTTGTAGTAGCAGGAAAATAACTCTTCATTTAAACAACATTACAATCTGTGCAAAGAAAGATTCTTTGTACGTAGCCCTGCATGCTCATCAATGCTTCTCTCAAGCCTGACATGACCAATCCCAATTTATTTTGACAGAGATTATTCACAGCCATGACTAGATCCTTAAACATAATCTTAAAAAAAGAAAAAATTCGGTTGTAGATTCCTCATCCTGAATGGCTAAATACTGAAGGCCATGTAGTCTATCATGTGCACTCTGTTATGGTACCTTGAAGATAAAGAGCAAAGAAACTTCGCTTTAAAAAAAAATACCTTGAAAGGTAAAAAAAAAGAAATTATAACTTTTTTTTTAGGAAAGCTGGAAGTCTCTTGGATATGTAATATTCATAAGTCAAAAGTTCTGTTCCTGGGTACATGGTACTGATGTCTTTTACTTTCTTCATCTGATTGTGGGAGGCCTTCCCATTGTGTGAAATATCACAGGCCATATTTTTATCCTTGTTCTTTCCTGTGCACTCTCCTTTAACTCCAAGATATTTTCCAAATAACATTTTTAAATAGGTAATACCCAATGAATTTAACCAAATATCTGAGTTTAGTTAAAGGCTTTTTCAAAGCAGAAAAATCGATAAGGATGTTTCCTTTCCAGGGGCAAATTGTGCAGATCTGCAGTTCAATAAAGCATGTATGTGAGTCTCACTCAAGCCATCAGACACTTGGGAACATACTCAAGGAATAACTAAAAGCCTCTGTTCAGCTGAGTTGGGGCACTGTTACTTTATTTCTGCTGACTTGCCTGTGTCCTTGAGCAGCTGGAGATCCTTGCAGGGGTGAAAACTCAACAACCCAAGAGAAGCAAACACCTTATTCTCTCTTTCTCAAGGGACAAAATATAATCCAATGACTAAGCAACAGGAATTTAGAAAAAAGCACGAAAGCAATTTTTTGCTTTGCAGAGGACTTTCTACACAAACCTGTACAAAGATATAGAAAAGACAGATTTGCAGAGATGTTCATGGGGGAGATTCATCTTGCCTGTTCCCAGGCATACAGTGCTCTTTGGCACTGCCTAGAGCATCCTATACACTCACATGGGCTGGCAAATGTGCGACACAAGACTTCTTGGGCATGTGTACTCCTCTGGAGTGGCAACCACAGGCCACACATGCTGGTCCATAGTGCCTGAGCTTACATCAGGTATCTTAAACAGCTGGGGTCTGAATTCTTCCAGTCTGTGCTGACCTAGCCATTCAGGATTCCTGAATGAGATGCAGATCTACCTTAAAAACAAAGAGAGAAGTATCTCAGACAGGAATGTCAATAACCTCATCTGAGTGGGAATCTTGCTAGTGGGAATACAGCTAGCCATAGAATCATAGAAACATTTAGGTTGAAAAGACCTCTAAGGTCATTGAGTCCAACCATTACCCTAACACAGCCAAGCCCACCACTAAACCACGTCCCTAAGTGCCAAATCTACACGCCCCTTAAATATCTCCAGGGATGGTGACTCAGCTTCTTGTGCAGTCTGTTCCAGTGTTTCACAATGCTTTCAGGGAAAAAATGTTTCCTAATATGCAATCTGAACCTCCACAGTGCAACTTGCAACCATTTTCTCCTGTTCTGCCACTGGTTACCTGGCTACAACCTGCTTTCAGGGAGTTGTAGAAAGCAATAAAGTCCCCCCTGAGCCTCCTTTTCTCCAAACAACCCCAGCTCCCTCAGCCATTCCTCATCCAACTTGTGCTCCAGACCCTTCACCAGATTTGCTGCCCTTCTCTGGATACACTCCAGCACCTCTATGTCTTTCTTGTAGTGAAGGGCAAAAACCGAGCAGATGATTCAAGGTGTAGCCTCACCAGTGCTGAGTACAGAAGGACAGAACTTCCCTAGCCCTGCTAGCAGAACCAAATGCATTGCATAGGCATGTGTCAAATTTGGTCCTCTCCTGGCACCTAGCTCAGCAATAGTAGCTAAGTGTGTGGGGATCTCTAGAGCTCTACCAAAGATCAGTGCCCTGGTTTCTGCCTTAAAAGTCATATAAGTTCACCTGAAAATGCAGCTGGGTGAGAGTGGGTAATAGTAATACTTCTCTTGGATAGATGTCCACTGTGGGACACAGCTACTATCAAACCCAGGGTTTGGAAGAATTTACACTCTTTCTTCTGATAATCTTACCTGATCATGAATCTCTGAAGCCTGAGAAACCATCACTTCTTTCCCAAGCAAAGCTGCCACCCTGGGCAGAAGCACTCCTGCCAGCCAGGCTGGGGTCTTGGTATGCAGCATGTTCCCCAGGCAAATGTGAAAGTTACAGGGAGAGCTGAACCTTGGTCTTTCACATCCTTCAACTTGCAAGTTTTTTTTACAAAAGGTATGACCTTTACTTCCTCCCTGATTGTTTTGGAAGAAAAGAGAGGACAGAGGAGAGGGAAGCACCTGCATCTTGTTCAGGAGAATGCTTTTTGCCTGTGTTCCTCAAGTGACATTTGCCAAGGAACACCGTTTCTAAAACCAGATCAGCCTTTAGCATGAACTAGGCAAGAGGCAGCTCCCTTTGGTCCCAGTCAAGCCTCTGCACAAACCCAGAATAACAACTTCTCACTTACAGAGAATACAAAATGTACACCATGAAATACAAACAGCGTATTTCTTGCAAGAAAGGGAGATTGTCAGGATCATATTTTGAGACTCAAATAGGACACAGATGCATACATGGTTTCTGTGTCACTTTTACTGGAAGTTTTGAAAACAGCTAACTGCAATAAATGCCTATTTCATGTAAATGACCCTAAAATTTATCAGACACCTATCTGCATCTTTCAGCAATTAAATAAGTTATTCAATCAGTATTTATTTAAAGAGAAGGATTAAGAACATAACCATACACCCTTATGTTACTGAAGTGATCCAAAGATAAATACATTAAAGATTTTTAAAAGTTATATAAATAATATGAACTGTAGGCAAAATTTATTTCCCTATAGACAGTAACCACTTTATTAAGAAATGGGATTATTTAATAATAATGTTAGAAACACAGTTTTAATTGTTTACACATTCAATCAATAATTGGCTAAATTAGTCAAGGTTCATTAAATCTGTGATAGAAGGTTTGCCACAGAAAATACCAACAAAATTCTTACTGGAAATACTCTTCAAATGTAGCAAGAATTTCTTTATACCATCAGTTATAAAATGAAACATTTAAGTCCTAGCTTCAAACCAGTAGCTGAAGAAAAAGCATGAAATGGAAAGGTCTGCTATGATCACTCTTCAAAAAGTGCCACTCATGCTCATTAACTTCTCCTCCTGAATTTACAAGCTTTTATTACACAGGAGCACAAACTGTTCCACTCAGGCATCTTTGCTGTCATCTTCATGTCAGTCCCTGGCTGGAAACTGCCTAGCTCTTGCTTTCCTACAAGGTCACTGGACCCAGCTGAGCTAAACCAACTTTGACCAATCTCAGTTTAATACAGCAGAATGATAATTTAAATAGTGTTATCACTGTGCTCCAAGAAGCTTATGGAGGAAGACTGAGAGGTTACCTGAGTGCATAGATTTTTTTTTCTTTTGTGTGTTAAAGAGAGGTGTAACAAGTGAAGTTATTTGGATTGTCTTTGCTCCATGTCATAATAAACCTCTGCTTCCTCTGAGAATAAATTTGCATCTTACTCAGGTATTGAAGTAAAAAAGCAGACATGGTGCTAAGAATTAGATACGACAAAGTGTCTATACAGTGGAGAGAGCCAGATTTGAAAGGTTCTGGAGTAAATGTATTTAGGCAAGAACCTGTAAATACGATGGCTATTAAGAGCTAAATTTTGTCTGATAAAATCCTAATGTGGCCCTAGGGTGTAATATAAGCCAAAATTCCATCCCTCCCTCCTCCATGCCACTGTTCATTAGGACAGAATAACTGAACTAAAACTAATTTATTAAAAATTAAAATAAAATACAACCAAGCATTTTTTTTAAAAGTGGAGAAATAATCTAGTACCATTTTTTAATGACTAAACTACAAATGAGAAAACCAATTATGCAGGCAATTAACATCCTTCAAGTGTAGAATCGAATGCTTAACAGTACTGTAAGCAGTGGGAAAAAAAGAAAGGAAAAAAAAAGACAGATGAAATAGAACAGCAAGGAATCTGACGCTACAAATGATCATAACATGCTTGTAAGAATTAATAGGCTAGAACAAATTCCAATACAAGTAGAACAAAAATATGTGCCTTGAGAGACAAAATTTGCTAGAAAAGGGATAAAGAATTTCCTGTGTTGCTTGTAACACATTACTGAAAAACTCCAGATAACAATAGTATATAATTTGTTACATGAACTGTAAAACCTGCAGAAGGCTCAATAATGTTGAAGGACTGCTAAGTCATACGCCAAGTTGCAGATGAAAAATTCATGCAGTGTCCTAGCCTTTGTTACCAGAACTTCTATGAGTTATTTTATGTACACAGTCATAAGAAACAACTTAAATGCACAGATGGTAATCTACTGTTTGTCATACACTAAGAAATAATACAGAATGCCTGAGGATAGGCCTATAAACAGGAAATAACATAGAAGTCAGTTCAGAAACCCAATGTAGCTTAAAGAAACTGCGTATGTGTGGATAGAAGATGTACCTACTTGGATAATGGTAACAGATATAGCAGTATACCACGTTTAAGGTACTGTGAAAATAATAAATTATCTGAGCATTTCAGCACAGAGTGAGGAAGATGAGAGTTGAAACTCATTGAGGACCAAATTCTAAATCATCTATTCACTACAGCAAGGACAAGATGGCCACTCTTAGGCTTATTTGGTGTCCAGTACCTTCATTCTGGCCTTGTACTGCATTGTAACCTTAAACCCTACAGAAAACTTCAGTTTCAAGTCTGGGTTTTGGCGCCTGTGTCAGTTGTTATCACTGACAGAAGACTCAAGCTAACAGCGCCACTGGCCAAGAGAGATTGGAGGGAGAGGCTGCCTCTGCATCCTGCAGGGCTGGCCTGAGCCCAGCAGTGCAGGTATTGGGTGTTTCTTCAATGCTGAAATCGGAACCTCATCTCCCAGACCCCAGGAAAAAAGGGAGCCCACATACACACATGTTCCCTTTTTAGCCTAATTTCTTGAAGGAATTAATAAACAGCATCCCTTCCTTTCTTCAGCTGAAGCCTATGGTTTCCCAGCCACAGAGAGTGGGCAGAGAAACAGCAGTGAGCTCCTCTCAGCTGAAAAGTAGTGTGCAACACCTTGGGTCCGCCCAAGAAATGCAGCTTCTATCTCATCTAGGATTTCTCAGTCTCAGCTTGATTGTCTCCAAACTGGACTTTGTTGTGAATAAGGATTCACTGCTGAAGAGCTCCCAAGGTTATGGCCTTAGCTTCGGGCTCCACAGTCCCACATCTGGGGTTTCACTGTGAGTAAACAGTGATTTAGCATCAAACCTTAGCTCTGACATACCACACAAACGGTTTTCTCTCAGCTGTGAGTCATCCCCAGAAGACCATTCCCCGAAGGCACAAATGGCTGTACTACAGCAGTACATGCAGTAATTCCCTTGCAAGGGAGTGTGGGCAATCATTCACTGGCTCTTGGAGAGGGCCACCTTAGAAAGTCCTTCTGCAGAATCCAGAATTTCTTCCAGCCTACTCCTAAGGACATGATTATGGCACAAGAATATGTGCCTTTATACTGCAGGGAATGTGGCATAAACCAATTTCAGAGGAAGGCAGGAGCTAGTTCCTTCTATCTCAACTCATAACAGAACACACTTTCTTTCCCATGGGTGTGATATAAGCAAATTCACAAGCTGGCATTTTTAGGAATATAATATTGAACATTTATTAGGAGAACAAAGACTTATGGCTGGGTGGGAGTGGCTGGTTTGCCTTATTCTCAGTCCTACGCCTTGTTCGTTTTAATGTGCACTTAAGTACTTTCTGTAACTGTTACATATTCATTAAGTCCAGAAAAAACTATTTACACTTCAATCATTCTTCCTTCTTTGCTCTATGCTCCTGTCTGCCAGGTTGGAGCCCATCTTGGCCTTCTGGTTTGTTTCAGGGTTGAAGGCTGAAGTCTTCTATACCCCTAATTCACCTGTGGCTGACACTCCCAGTGAGGTGTGAGTGTACATCACAGATGTCCCGGGATGCATGAGGTCTGTTTCTTTTTCTTCCTTCATGGCATCTTGATCTCTGGCTTTGTGGCTTTTCAGTTTAAAAGATATCTATTACCATGTATTTCTTACCACATTTCTAGCATATTCCAACTATTACATAGCTAATAATTCACTCTAACTTTGTTTCTACTTAACTATGTTTTATCTAAGTGCTACTTTACACAGTACCTTATCACTTATAAATGCTAAATTCATATATGCGAAAGCCAACATTCACTATCCACTCATTTATCACAGGCGTGGGGAAAGCAAAGAGTGTGGAAGCAAAAAAAGCAAGAATTACAAGTCACCAAGGACTATAAACAGAAGACAATATGCCCTGGGACAAGTTCTCCCCGCATGACTGTAGGCACTGATTATTGTCTGTAATTCTGGGAACATTAATCTGGGAAACAAGTTTTTTAACAATTTGCTCCATAGAAGCCACAGTCACAAGAAGTATGTAATGCAGAAGTTTTTACACTACACTGGGTGGCACAAATGAGAAACCACTTAATGTAATAGAAAACACATGCCAGCTCTTACTGAAGCCTGTCAATTGGGTCCAAGTCAGGTTGCACTGGAATCAGATGAAGTAAAAACCGGAGCCTGAGGATAAAGAGCTCAGGACATCTGTGGCACCCACAACCAAGAAAATACTGCAGCTAGCTCTTTGCACACCTGTAACAACCAGTTTTTTCTCTTGTCTGACTGAGGGCCAATTTCTATCATGAGTATTCAAACCAAGCTATTCTTATTCCTCAAACAGTAGAAGTGAATTCAGAAGGAAAGTGTGAAATATGTATATCATTCTTATTTCCTTCTCTGAGTGCAAGGACAAAGACCTTTGCCTCCATTCTACTCTTATTTACCCCTTTATTTCATTTATCTGCAGTGTGCTTCCTTGCTAGGTGGATTTTACATCAAGTTTCTCTTTTCCTTTTTCTATTATTGCTTCTCACCTCTCATGTGTCTCTGGAGGTCAAAAAAGAAAGACAATTCCCATGTTACAAAATTCCACATGATTTCAACCTTTGTTCTGTTAAATTACTATCATCTTTCCCTCTCTCCACATTGCTTAAAGTCTTGAGATAGGGATCTATCATTTTGCACAGTATCCTATTCATGCCTATCACATCGCACAGACCTTTTCCAGCATGACCTCCCTATCTGGGTCTTCTCATTATTATTGATTTACCTCAGATAACCTCTGAAGGCTCTGATTCATCTTCTTATTGTTCAGCTGATTTCCACCCTGCAGATAGCTCTTTACCACTAATTTAAAGCAAACTGTTACCTACATCTAACACCCTTTATACTCCAGATTTTTGTATTTTACAGTTTGACTCACTTTTCAAACTGTTCTGTAATAGTAATTGTCTTTCTTTTGTCTTCCTTCTGTGGGTGTTCCCCAGAACTCTCTGTCACTTCTCCACTCTTTCTCTCTTCAACCTTGGCAACCAGTATTTTTATCTCCATTCATTGTACATGTTATCATTTTTCAGATGACAGACTATTGTATTCCTCCTGTTATTTTTCTCCTTGTACATATTTGGTTTATCTTTGCTTTTCTTTTCCTTGTTTTTCCATGGATGAAAAAAAGTGGCTCCAATAATTTTATTTACCTTAAAGCATGTATTTTCATAGCATATTGCCATATAGCACAGAGAAACCTGATCTACCTCTGAACAAGGCAGCTCAGGACCTGGGAGAACAGTAGATGTGTAAATGAAGCTATATT
This sequence comes from Entomyzon cyanotis, assembly GCA_024500445.1. NCBI lineage: Eukaryota > Metazoa > Chordata > Aves > Passeriformes > Meliphagidae > Entomyzon > Entomyzon cyanotis. Next base: position 79,245,735 of record JAKEPQ010001005.1, on the reverse strand, counting down.
GTTCCTGATAGCCAGCTTAGTTTACTAAGGGCAAGCTACATGCCTACAAACTCTTGCACTATATACATACACACACACATACATATATGAGATGTAGATGTAAGATGTAGATATCTTGTTCCAGACTTCTCTCATGGTTCATTACTGGTGACAGCTATAGGTCCCATCACTGCTACTAAGGTGATTGATGGAGGGCAATGGAACAGAAATTTACACTATTCTGGGATTAAATACTTCCCACAGGCCTCAAAGAAGTGATTTACTCCACCCTGTTGTGGTCCCTCATTTTTAGTGAGAGATTCACATTAGCTGGAATGCAAGCAAGTAAGGATGCTTTAAATATCAGACTGCTGGGAAGACCTAGGTTAAATGATTGCAGTAATTCCTAATTTGAGCTTTCTCCAGTAAAAATTAATCCCTGTTCAGTTTGGTAGTTAAGGAGACCATACTTTTCAGGCCTGTTTCATGCTTAGTTACAGTAACTTCCTGTTTGTAGAGTCTGATCTCACATCTTTCGCTATGCCATACTAGCAACACCAGTTTCCTTTCAGCTTTGCCTTGTTATTTTGTTAACCATTGTTCAAAACATCTGTGTAATCTTTTCAGTGTAATATTTTTGCCTTCCTGTTTACCTTTTTCTCACTTGTTCTCAGTTTCTTTGTAAGGATTAATTATTCCCATGCAATTTTAATCCTTTCCCAAGGGCAAAAGCTAGCTCAGAGAAACAGCAGGAGCTTCATCAGGAGCTTTCATTTAACTTATGCCAAAAATAATTGTGCAAATTTTTTGCCATTTATGTTTTAATAGAGTACTCATAATTCAGCTAATTCTTAAGATTAAATTGTCCCACATTATTACCTATTGTTATTTACAGTCAAAATATCACATGCAGAAATAACAATTACAATTAAAAGTAATTTAATACATTTATTATACACGTTAGGCACATGTTTACATGTACAGTTAATAATACACTGACAGCCAACAGAATTAATGACTGAGTGTTAGTTACCAGGTTTAATTGATATAAATACAATTTTCCTTGGTAGAAATGCAGAATCAAAACTCGAATTTGTGTGTTTGTGGAATACAGAGTGCATGTGGTTTTGTGTAACATATTCAAGGAAGAAACAATATTTTCTGAGATTCCTTCATAATCCAGCTCTTTTGTGTATAGAATTTTCATTGCCACATGGATTGAAACTGCATTTTCTACATTGCAAGGAGAAAAAACAAAAGTAGTGGAACAAAAGCAAAATCTACTTGGATAAACAGAAGATCAACATCCTTAAATGTAATTTTAGTATAAAAGAGAGGTCTGACAAAGAAAAATTAAGTGAAAAAGCACCCTTGTTTTTCAGGATGGTGGGACTGAACTAAATACAATATACAGTTCTAGCTTTCCTGATGTTAACTTTACCTCATAGCTGGCCAATACATCCCTACAGTCAGCCAACTTTCTCCCCATTCTTCCTTCACTGTTCACTTTGTAAAATAGGGGTAAATGCTAATTACTTACATAATAGAGCTAATAAGGATGCTGATGTTAATGCTTTATGCTGACAATATTTTGACCCGAGCACTATATTAAATATAAATATAATCAGTACAACTGCCAATCTCTTCACTAAGAATTTTTCAGTGCCTTTTCAAAAGGACAGATGTCTGTCAGGTCATGTATACAAAGCATACATCAGATCAAAATCGTGGCAGGCTGGGAGAATTTCCAGTGACTGGAAAACAAAAAATATAACACACAAACACAAATAAAGGAGGAGCCAGAGAACTATAGGCTGGTCAGTCAGTGTTAGGCAAGATCATGGAGCAGATTTTCCTGGAAGTTATGCTAAGGCACATGGAAAACAGGGATTGGTGACAGCCAACATGCCTTCACTAAGGGCAAACAATGCCTGGCAAATTTTGTGACCTTCTACAGTAGTGATGGATAAGGGGGATTGACTGATGTTGTCCACCTGGACTTGCGCAAAGCATTCAATACTGTTGCGCACAACATCCTTGGATCTAAAATGGAAAGACATGGATCTGATGGGTGGAGCACTCAATGGATAAGGAGTTGGCTGGATCCTCACACTCAAAGAATTCCTGCCAATGACTCTATGTCTGGGTGGAAAGCAGTAAGGAGCGCTGTCCCTCAAGGGACAAGCATTATTTAACATCTTTGTCAGGAATATGGACACTGGAATCGAGTGCACCCTCAGCAAATTTGCTGGGGACACTAGGCTGAGTAGTCTGGTTGATACACCAGAGGGAAAGGATACCATCCAGGGGGAAAGTATACCATACAGAGGGACCTTGACAGGCTTGCGAGGCTGGCCTGTGAAACCTCATGAAGTTCAACAAGGTCAAGAGAAAGGTCCAGTATCTGTGTCAGGGCAATCCCAGGCTGGGCAATGGGAGAATTGAGAGCAGCCCTGTGGAGGATTTGGGGGAGCAGATAGGTGAGAAATTGAACATGAGCTAGCAATGTGCACTCAGAGCCTAAAAATCCAACTGCATGCTGGGCTGCATTAAAAGCAGTGTGACCCACCGGTTAAGGGAGGTGATTCTGCCCCTCTGCTCTGCTTTGATGAGACCACACCCAGCTGCATCCAGCTCTGAGGTCCCCAGCACAGAAGAGACATGGACCTGTTTGGGCAAATCCAGAGAAGGGCTGGAGAATCTCTCCTATGAAGGTAGGCTGAGAGAGTTAGGCTGTTCCTCCTGGAGAAGAGATGGCTCCAGGGAGACCTTATAATACTTTTCAGTACCTAAAGGGGGCCTACAAGAAAAATGGGAGAGGAGTCTATCAGGAAGTGCAGTGACAGGACTAAACAAGGAGGAATGTCTTTAAAGTGGGAGAGGGCAGATTTAGATTACATATTAGGAAGAAATTCTTTACGATGAAGGTGGTGAAGCAGTGCACAGGTTTTCCAGAGAAATTGTGTCCCATCCCATCCCTGTTAGTGTTCAAGGCCAGGTTGGATTGGGGTGCTGAACAACCTGGTCTAGCGTAAAGTGTCTCTGCCCATAGCACTAGCTGATCATGGAAACTAGAGGGTCTTTAAGGTCCCTTCCAATCCAAACCACTTTATTATTCTATTCTATGATTCTAATTACTCTGGGGGGGCGGGGGGGGGGGGGGGAAGAGTCACTTATATGTGCAAACAACACAGAGATTAAGTTTACTGAAAGTTACGTGTTATAGGGATGTTGTCAGCTTCTACAGAGACATGAAAATCTTGTTTAGAAAGTTTAATAATTCAGTTTTACTCTGGACTAAAGTACACAGGCCTTTGTGATAATGTTAAAAAAGCATATGAGTAAGTGTTTTGAATTAATTTTCTTCTGAAGTGCTACAAGTCAAAGTCTGCTGGCCTGAAGCAGTTGGTCAAACATTCTTGTTCCCTTCTATTAGGAGCTATAAGAGAGCTGTAAAGTTGTGAAACATTAAAAAGAGTAGAATTCACTTCTTGTCTTGGAGATTGCAAATGGGAGGACATTTTCCCATATTCAAAGAGACGCAGTTCACTTCTTCCATGCCCCAGATACCACAGGAATGTCACCTGAAACCCATCCCCCCACTCTATTCTTGAAGCCAGCAACCAAAGCACTCTTTACAACATGCAAATAAGTGGCAAAACCAACAGTTCCTAGAAAGGCAGCAGATTCTTAACTTAAAATTCCTTTTTAGAAGCTTCAATCTATGTAGAGCTAATTGATTTAAAGCTTTTTTTCTTCCCCCCTCCTCAAATTCTACTTTATTACTGCTATATGTTCTTTACATGCATGTGGGAAAGAAGGGAGAGGGGATCAATGAAAGAATTTTTTTCATTTTCTGAGGTTTTTAAGAAAATTTCACAAGTAAATATACCACAAACCATTTGCTAACATGTAGCTAGATGGAAGCAGGTAGCTGCTAACTAGCTGTATGATATTTTCATTCTGAGAAAAAACAATGAGGATGTGGATATTTACCACCATGGAAGGAATGAGCAGTTATTTTTACATCGAGACATCTAGGAACAATTAGATAGGCTCTGTAACATGTAGTGGCAAAGACAGCTTCCTTAATCTAGTATATATTTTCAAATCAGATTATATTCTGCACAGCAAATTCCCTTGCCTCCTTCAAAAAAAGTACAGAAATATTAATGAGCCGAGATATTCAGAGATCTGGTTAATTAAATTGAAAGGCCTAATTTTGGAGATCTACTACCTGTAAAATGTGGTACTAAATAGATTTTGTGAGTATATAAATGGATAATTGCAGGGATGATAGATTGCTCTTATAAAGTCCTAACATCAGGGAGATTTTTCTTCATTGCTTTACCCAACAGCGGGATCATTCTCCCCAGACGGAACATTTCTGAAGGGATATAAGTGTCAGGTGAGCAATATCAAGCCAGGTATCAGGACTTTCAGCTGTGCCCTTTGCCTCCTGATAGATGATCATCAGCAGAACAAGACAGGGAATAAATGCACGTTTGCATTGCTCAGCATACCTTCTGCTGATTTGGCTGCATATTTTAACTGCAATATACAGCGCTGGCTCACTACAGATACTCTAGTCTCAAAAATATCCATGGGACTCTCAGCAAAACAGAAATCAAATAGGTTATTGAAGAGAATTTTGCAGGTAATAGACATAGAGATAGCAGTAACAGCATTTCCATATAAAAATGAAACCTGAGGAAACAGCAGCCTTCTCCACAACCTCACTTTCATTCCTTTGTTTCCTCCCTCCTTAAACATAAGCAATGTTTTTAATTCCAGTGTCTTTTCCACTAGTCTTTCACAGTTTAAAGCGAATGGAATTCTGCTATTTTATGGCAACTAGATATATAAAAGAGTGTGTTTCTCTCCCTCCCAGGTTAGAAAAGTTGCAATAAACAACAGAAGATTCAGTGATATTACATTGTGGTACACAGCAGGTGAGTGCCACAGGGTATCTAACTGCAACATCAGCTCTGGCAATATGTCTTCATAGCTGCTCATTTTAGTTCACCCAATAATGACTCATCTATGTGATGAAAGTTGCTAAGAATGTTTCATAGGATTATACAGAATCAAACAATCTGGCTTTAATTGCTTTCATCTAGCCTAAATATTTGTGTAGCATTTCTTATGCTTACATACAGTGCTTTGATGCATTCAGTTATGATGTATTACTGTCAGGTTTGTTGCTCTTGGCTCAAGCTTTGATGGGAAAGCTACTGGACCCCTGCCTTCACACTCTGCTGTAATGTTTCTTCTCAAAGGAATTAACTTTATTGTCATGCTATTTTGTATGCAACTGATAACAGTATCCATAAAAGGCTGCAATTCTACTATCTCACCCTGAAAGAGTATTTTTTATTCAAAATTTTTAAAAATTATATAGCCAGGATTTCCACACAGATAAAGATGCTGTTTTGCAGAAGTTTCTAATGTGAAATGGAACAAACACTAGAAAATCTTGTTTCTTTATCCTTTGCAGCAGTTAACACAGTCTGTGACATATCAAATTGTCATTTTTCTGTGCCAGCAGGAGAAGTGCAATTCCCAAGACCATCAGTCATCATCAGCTACTGATTTTTAGATACCCATTCTGTACTGTGTTATGGTATATAAACAGGGTGGTTCATTTTCTCATGAATTTGCCACAAAACTTGCCTCTTGATTTACAGCTTACAGAGTAGCATCTTTAGGAGAAGAAATGTGTTAAATTGAACAAGAGACACCTAAGTACTATCCACAACTAATTTTATTCCTGCTTTAAAATTCAAAATATTTTTATGTCCAAATGCACTTCGGCACTTTTCTTTCATGTTCAATATGTTTTGGCCATAAATATATACCACATTTACAAGTACATAGATAGAACAGGTGCTGCCATCCAGAATCACCAGTTCAGAATTGGTTTTTTGCTTGGTAAAGAAGAGAGGAACAGAGCTCTAGGATAAGTAAGAGAACACACCGATTAAGGAGTTAGAAGCAGCTTTCTTCTTTTTTTTTTAGTGTTTTCTATGATGGTGTATTTGTTTGCTGGGAGGTTGTCTAGGTGTATTTTTTTTTCATTCCCTAAAACCAAAATGAAGGTAACAGATCTTTGGCACAATACAAGTTTTTTATAATAATTATTACTATTTGTGGAGCATATTGACAAAAAGAAAAGTAACTTCTAAAAAAAGAACAAACAAAAAGTAATTATAGATACAAGATCCCATCAGCAACATTCCCAGGATCACAGAATCACAGAATTAACTATGTTGGAAAAGATCTCTGGGATCATTGAGTCCAACCTGTGACTGAAAACGACCTTGTCAACTAGATCATGGCACTAAGTGCCACATCCAGTCTTTTCTTAAACACCTCCAGGGACGGTGAATCCACCACCTCCCTGGGCAGCCCATTCCAATACCCAACCCCTCCTTCTATGAAGAAATTCTTCCTAATGTCCAGCCTAAATTTCTCCTAGTGCAGCTTATGGCTATATCCTCTTGTCCTGTCACTGGTTGCCTGGGAGAAGAATCCCCACCTGGCTACAACCTCCATTCAGGTAGAGGTAGAGAGTGATAAGATCTCCCCTAAGCTTCCTTCAGGCTAAACAACCCCAGCTCCCTCAGCCACTCCTCCCAGGATTTGTGCCCCAGACCCTTCACTAGCCTCGTTGCCCTTCTCTGGACACACTCCAGCATTTCAACATTCTTCCTAAATTGAGGGCCTCAGAACTGGACACAGTACTCAAGGTGCAGCCTAACCAGCACTGAATACAGGGGAAGAATCATTTCCCTACTCCTGCTGGCCACACTCTTCTTGATAGAGGCCAGGATACCATTGGGCTTGGCCATGTGGGCACACTGCTGGCTCATGCTCAGTCTGCCATCAGTCACTACCCCCAGGTCCTTTTCTGCCTGGCTGCTGTCTAGCCACTCTGTCCCCAACCTGTAGTACTGCAGGGAGTTGTGGCCAAAGTGCAGGACCTGGCACTTGGTCTGTTAAACCTCATATCACTGGATTCAGCCCATTGATTCAGCCTGTTCAGGTCCCTCAGCAGAGCCCTCCTACCTCCAGCAGATTGACACTTGTACCCAACTTGATGTCATCTGCAAATTTGCTAATGGTGGATGTGATCCCCATGACGTTGCTGGGCGCTGAGGTCAGGCTGACAAGCCTGTAGTTTCCTGGCCCTGCTTACAGCCCTTCTTATGACAAACAGGGTGTTCAGTTCCCCTCAGAAGGAAGTCACCTACTACAACTACCCTTTATTTCTTCTTAATTCCTGAGGCTGTGATCCATCTGACAGATGAAATGCACCTGGGAGACCCTTCAGAGATACTTTTTTCTTTAGTGTCATCTGCCTGACCCTTTAGATCCAAGGTCTCATTCCATAAGGGTATCTGGAAAGGTGGTGGGGTTCAGGAAAGAATTTTATTACCTCCCCAGGTAGGAACCCATATGCATTCCCCCCCATCTACTAGACCTCCTCCTGTCTGCTGGCAAGAGGGGCAGGATACATCTGACTCCGCCTGAGCTTCTCTCAGGGTTCAAAGGGTGTAACTCCACCAGTCTATTTCTCTTTCACTCTCCCTAATACTCCTGAGCCTTTCCACTTCTTCCTTAAGCTCTGCCACCAGACAGAGCAGGTCATTCACCTGCTCACACCACACACAGGTATCTTTTGCACTGTCCTCCATAACTAGCAGCAAGCTCAGACACTCCCTCCAGCCAGTGGCCTGGACAGCTGGGTCCTTCTCGGAATGTTCTGTCTGGGTTAGCACACTCTTGCTGGCAGCAGCAGCCATGGCTTTTGACCATTTGTAAACCATTGCTGGATCTAGTCAAGCTGAGGGAAAAAAACAAGACCAAAATATCCAAAACACCACACCCACCTAACACACAACCCACCACCAGAAGCCGGCAGGGTGGATGCATCCTTCCTGTACAAACTGCTATGCCACACCCCTGCTCCTTATGCTCCCTAGGGCCATTTAAATCTCCTGCAAATGGTTCTCGCACTGCCCCTTGCTCACCTGATAAGAGGTTGAAAGTGAAAAATCCAAGAGTGGGTTGCAATCTCAATCAATGTGGTATTTACTATTACAAAAGGTAAGAGCTTTGTTTTTAAATGTATTAAAGCTATACAATTATGTAAATATGAGTTTTAGAGTTAAAAATGGAAGAGGTCAGAACCTTATTTGAATGGGGATTATCTGCACAGGCCAGTGTTTGGTAATTCACAGTCCCACTGTGACTAGTTGGTACTCTGCATGAATGCAAAACTTGATGCAATCAGTCAAAGAGACGTTCTAGCCTCATGATTTCTTTTTTTTTTTCATGGTTTTTCATGCTATAAAGTTGCTTATAACTCTGTTCCCTGAAGCTTAAGTCAGTGTGAATGGATAATCCTAAATTTTCTTTGCACATAGTTCTCTAAAAGAGGATCTTAAAATAACTGAGTAATGGTTTCAAAAGATTGGCTATAATCTAATATCTCTATTTGTTTTAACCATATATACAGTCAAGAAGTCTTTATAGAAACCGACTTGCCTAAAACAGAAAAAACCTTCATCTGCATATAGATATGACACAAAGCCTAAGATGCTACATCAAAAATAGTAGGTGCTGAACCAAGAACTGTTTCAACAGCTCAGTACAATGTTAACATCCATCTCACAAGTATCTCACTTTTCAGCACCACTTGCCATCTTCCATGCTGGCAACTCCTCATTGAAGAGGAATAAATCATTCCTTTCAATTTCATCTGATCATTTCACTCAATTTTCCATTGTCCCGTTCTGCTGTAAAAAGAGAGTATGGAAGGGTTCTTTTTAATAGATTTCTCGGACAAAAATTAAAACTCAAATGCGGCAATATTTTATCTGAGAACTGTTTATTGATAAAGAAGGGTAAGTGTTCCTACCAAAGTGGGACAGAGAAAGGAACAAAGAGGGAAAAAGAGAGAAAAAGAGAGGCGGAGAGAGAAAGAATACCGGACAGATTGTTACCGCTGTATCCCAGGTGCCCCATCGGTAAGGGTTTGGCAGATGGAGTGTGCGCGCTGCAAGCTGTGAGGAGTCAGCGTGGCTCCCACGGCGGGCTGGGCATGATTTCCAAACAGCAGCAGCTGCGTGTCCCTTCTCTGGGCGAAGAACAGGTTGCCGTGGCTACGGGCACACTCGAGGAGCAGCTGCAGGCGGTCAGGGTTGGAGCATGGTGACTGCAGGTGGTGGCTCCTGGCTGGGTGCAGGCAGGGTGCAGGCGGCGCCAGCGGCATCGGGCAAACAGCAGAGCACGAGGTCATCACTGCGACGGAGCTGCCTCGAGGAAGCAGCGAAGCAGGGCAGGACAGGGGCAGACAGGACAGATAGCCAGGGCAGGAGCAGGACTGCAGGGAGAAAAATGCGAAGGGAGGGAGGGGGCAGAGCTGACCCTCCAGGTGAGCCCCCACTCCCTCCAAAAAACCCAAAGAAAATGGCCCCCCGGTCGTGTCACATTTAGCTAATTTTACGTGCTTGGCCCTCCTATAGCGTGACTTCCCGCGCACTTTTTCCGTGCCTTTTTTTCCCGGGCATCCGGGGATCTGACCCGCCAGCGAGGGGAGGTCACTTGCAGTGCAGCAGTGGGAGCTTTCTCTCTCCTGATTGGCTGCCAGGCGAAGCCTCTCGATAGACAGAGCTCTGAGCGTGTATACATACCCTGAAGTAATTCTTTCACCTCAGTTATGACATATGTTGAGGCATAAATAAAAATCGGATTGGTCTGTCTCAGCTATCAAGTAGTATTGAGTCACTTTTAGCTCTGTACCTAACAGTGAAACCCATGCACTTCCTCTAACTTCTGCAACCTCACAGCCCCCAGAAAAATCTGGGTTTCTTTGCCAGCCTTTCTCTTATCTCCTTTGCTTGCCATTTATCCCAGTGCTTCTTTGTGGAAACCCTTTGTCAGGCCCTTCCAGGTTTCCCAGAGGGAAGATTTAAAAATCCTTAGAAGCCTTCTCCTGAATTGCCTGCCATCCCCACAGCCACTGACCAGGGAGATGGGCCTGTCCAGGTAGGACTCACCTCTGTCTGTAGTCAATCTGCTAGCGACAATCCAGTCTGATTGAAGTTAAACAAAAGGCATGCAAATGTGCTAAACTACAAAGAATGACATGCTGAGGAAGTATGCTTCCACTGAGGTATTGTTTACTCAGATAGAATCCAGAACCCCAACTCAAACTTTTTGGTTCCCACAAAGCACCCTGAAACGAAATCCTTAAATGTTTGCATTTTAAATCCACAATTATATTAATTACCTGATTTGGATCAAGATAGTGCGTGAACACTTACCAGTTTATTTTCCATTAGAGGATTTTTTATTTCAAACAGTGTTGGCTCCTTTTCCACCGTGGTAGCTTTATAGTCTTTCCACTGAAATCTCCATATAGTACACAATTATCACTAATGGAAATAATGCAGAAATTAAAATTAGTGCCTCATTATTCAGAAGTCTTTTAATATTCTTCCCCATGCTGCAGTAAATTGAGTTGTGAAATGATTAGTTTATTTTGTGGAATATCAGAGCTAATTATTGCTTCACTGTACAAGAGGTATTAAATTATACATGGATTTTAGCCTTCAGAATTACTTCAGTTTGTGGCTCCCTTCCCATTCCACTAACTTGCTCTAAGCTACAATGCTTTTAGGCATAGTCTTCCTTAAAAATGGCATGGTTTTCCGGGCACAAATATTGTAATATTGGTAAATCCATATGTTGGTTTAGTTTTGGGATTTTTTAAATACTGTAAAATTACTCCTGGAAGGAGTGTACAAAATATGAGCCTTCCAGACTTAATGTGTCACTCCTAAAGCTCATAGTTATTGAAGTTTATTAGTACTCTTCAGCCAAACTGTTTCATTATCCTAAATTCTCTACTTACCTTTGCATTTTTCTTGTTCATAACCTCAGGATTTGAATATTGCAAGTTATACGGTAAAATAGAGTAAGATCCAAAAAAGAAAATTTTTGTATGTAGGAGAGCAGATATCAAAGAGAGCATACAAATCTTTATACTGGTGCCATCTGTAAGGAGTCATAGGAGATACAGGGAAGACTCCTAGCAATTTTTTGTATTAGTAATATTTTATAACTCAGACTCCATCACTGAGGAAGTGGACACGATCTCAGGGTGGAAATAAAGAGCTTAAAAGCAGCCAAAGACTGCTACAACTTCTTTACACGCATTTTTCAGAGCAAAATTATATGCTGGGATGAAACTTCATTTTCTCTTCAGCATCAATGACATGACAATTATTTTAGCAGCTGAAAACTCTTGGATGCCTCAATAAACAAAGCAATAGTCCTATCTTCATAGAACAAAAACCTATCGAGTAGGTTTATGTGCTAGCCCTAGAGACAGGAGGATAAATTATACTTGCATTACAGTCCCAGGGCTTGCTATGGGAGAGAAGGGGAGAATTCTTTTTCTTCACCACAAAATATTTTAAGGAAAATTTGTTCTGCAAAAGACAAGGCAAATAAAGCCCAGGGACAAAAAATGAGGTTTTTTGACCATTGTCACAAAGTCCTGGAGACAAGTCCTCATAATGCCCACATAGTATTTGGGGGGTGAGGGGGAGGGGGACCCTTCTCTTCATATCTTCAGGAAAATTGATCACAGATCCTTGTAAGTTATTGTTTTAACACCCCAGATGCACACAGAAAATGTATGTTCTGTTGCAAACAATCCATTACAGATATTTAGAAGATAGGAGATTAAAATATTTAGACCACAGTACCTCTGATTCACAGTTAAAATTAAAAAAGCCCAGAACTTCATGGACCTCTAGGATAAAGCAACAGACCAGAAGTAATTTGCTGTTTGTAAATGTAGAATTATACAATGTGGGATTACAAGGAGAAAGGATCAAGTCTTTCCTTTCACCTTTCAAATTCCAAGAACCCAATAAATAAACTGTACTGAAGAGGCATTGTCTTGTAAATCAGCCTCATACTAAAAGCTGCTGCAAGTCTGGTTTGCTTTTTGTCCCCCAAACCCATTTATCCCAAAGTTAAAACAGGAAGTGAGATCAGGCATTATATTGTTTTAAGGAGCATATCCATTCTTACCAGCAACTGGACTGAGAAAATTCACCAGTTTATCATAAGCTACCAGAAGTTTTGAAAAGTTAAAGGTTTAGAGGTCATTAGAGATTTACATCTAATTTGTACCACTAACCCAAAAATGTCAGTCTAACATAATTCCCTTGGCTGCATTAACTCCCTGCTGTTCCTAAGAAAATACATTTTTAAAATCCTCTATTTTAAAATGTACCGTACTTTTTTTACTGGAATACATATGTTCATCCCAGAAGACCCATTACAAACTTAACCCAATACTGTGTTCAACTGAAACCTTATAGACCCATTAACTAGAATGAAATAAATTGATCTGAACACAGACAATTTTGTCATATTGTTGACTGCTTTGTTTTATTGGTATGCAGGACATTTGACTTTCCACAGTTTAGTCCAACAGGCTAAAACTGAATTAGGATTCAATCAATGTTTGAAGTATGATGGTAAAACATGTGGAGGCTTCTATGATGTTGTACTTGTTTTTGTTCTTAAAAAACAAAACGTCAAACCAACCAAAACAAATAAATTTGATAATGAGGAATATACTAGGTAAATTAATTGTATTTTTTTTCCTTGATCATCCTTGCATTGAATCACAAAAAAACCAATTCAATTACTGACCACCACCTGAAATGAACTTCTCATGCCTGAAGTGGCATGAAGTCTGCTTCACTGTAACACCTGTGGTTCCAGCATATCCACAAAACTGAAAGGACAGAGTACCAGATTAGACTGAACAGCCCAGAACTGACACTGGAGTGAGTAAATAAGGTACTAGAACAAAGAGTCTATTTACACTGTCTACTCATATTTGGTGGCTTGAATGTTACAGTTTTGCCAGATAAAAATAGCTGGACATCTTAGGCTAAGCCAAAAGCAAAGCTGAAGTACAATAATATTGTTTTCAAATATTAAAAGAAACATGGTGACGAGTTATTAGTTTGTCTCCCTATGCCCAGCCAGGTCTGGAAATAATAATTTAAATCACTCTATCTGTTTTTCCACAATCACAAATAACCACTTGGTATTATATTTTTTGCCCTTATCAAACTATGTTTTAAAAAGTCACACCACTGCAATTCTCTTGCTGGAAACTGGGAAACACTTGAATTGGTTTGCAGTCATAATCTTTTAGCTCTCCTCCATCCTATTTACTTCCCTAGACTAAACCAGCTGTACTATTTCCATCTCTTCTCATCAGTCAGCGTCTTGGTGAGTGTCACAGCTGCAGTTCCAGGCTGAGCAAGCCCTTCTAGAGTGTGATAGATACTCAGTATTCCAGATAGAGTGCCCCAATTCTCTGTATACCCACTTTTTCTTGTCTCTTTTAAACCTGCATCTCTCATTCCTTGAACACTGCCAGAAGAGGTGGCAGCATACAGTTTTATAACAGCCTCCCTCCACAGCTGCTTCCTCACCAGACAGGTATGGAAAACATGATGGGAAGTAGAATGTTTCACCAAAGACATAATAAGATGATTGTCTCATGGATCACCTTGTTCTCATCTATAGTCTCTATTACAAGTATTGTTTGTACTTGCTCTCTTTTTTCTTCTTCTTCTTCAAGAGGAGATGTGTCAGTCCCTTAATCACCTTTCTGGCCCTTCACTGGACTCTCTCCAGTATGTCCATGTCTCCCTTGTACTGGGGACCCCAGAGCTGGGCACAGCATTCTTCATGTGGCCTCATCAGTGCAGAGCCAAGGGAAAGGATCACCTCCCTTGATCTGCAGGCAGCACTCATCTTAGCTCAGGCCAGGACACTGTTGGCCTCATTGCTGCAAGAGTCTTCTCTTCTGCATAGTGGGCTCATTAAATTAAATTAAATGAATGTCATTCCTCCATATCTTTACTCCGCTGAAAAATCATGAAAAATTGCAGCCTAGTGCACTCCTACTTATCAGCAAAAGTATTTCTTAGAGTAGGCAGAGAACCTGATGTGTCATGGGGGTTGTCCATGAGATGGAGCTTCTACACAAGCTACATGTACCACAAGGATATTCTGATGCACAGTAATCTGAATGTCACAAAAACCTTGGAGCTACATCCTGCTTGGCAATATTTTAGCTTGGATTAAAACCATAATGAGTTGGTGCCTAATTTGTCCTTTGCTTCATTAGTAAATGTTAGACTCTTGTAGATACATTTAATTGCCAAGTCCCACTCCAAAATAATTAGTTCTGCTAGATTTTAGTTTCCTCATTAATCTTATCTGAAGAATTTCTGCCATGTAAATAAAGAAAGAGGCTTATGTTTTTAGAATTTTCAGTGGTGTGTTACAGATAACCTTTATAAAATAATTGTGGCCTTTTAGGAATATTGAGGAAATTTTTCATTCTGTGATATAGTTTGATAAGAAATTGCTACTTAATGGAAGCTTATATGCTCTTTGGTAACGTATTTTCAAGACTCAGAAATAAATGACCTTTTGTGAAAAATCTCTGATGTAGTGTTCCATGGTCTGTTGTTAAATCTAATGGTTTAGAGCCTAATGGAATGTAGTTCCAAAAACTTTCAGGCTGGTAATCTCAGACAATCCCTGCACAGGAGGTGCTGCAGAGGTTTTAAGTGCCCAAAGCTATAATCTTCCAAAGAGTGGAATATATTCCTAGCTGGAATTTCTACTAGCCTTATTATGAAAAAAATATGAAGGTAAAAATTTTTCTATTGTATAAACTTTTTTTAAGACATCTACCCACCACAGTTGAGAACGTCTAAAAAAAGAAAAAAAGTCATTTTCTAAAGTAGATAAACAAAGGCAATACAGAAATCTGAGTTCAGTTATTAGCTGGAAGAAATAACACTATAGTTCTATTCAGTGGTATTCCATTGATTCAGACCTTCTGGCCACCACTTTCTGTAGCAAACAGCAAACTTGCAATAGGAATAACCAGAGCCTCCAGACCTTCTGGAGACCTTTGCACACAAGGCATGCCCTTTGGTACAATGGTGGAGGTACTTATTTAATATTTATTTAATCTTTATTATACCATATTGGAATAGGTGAGGACACTACTACAGCATTCTACAGCTACAGGAAAAAGTGATTAGCTGTTGAATGTTACCTAGTGAATGTATTGTTAGGACTGCTTAATTTTCTTTTTTTAAGTTCTGAGTGTCTGCACATTTTGCTTGACTACTAAATTAGAAATTAAATTAAATTAAGCTACTAAAGTAATTAAAAGTAATTAAAATTACTAAGTAAGTTTGCAATGACACTACATAAGAAGGAGCTGTCTATTCCCTCAAGGGCAGGGAGATCCTGCAGAGAGACTTCAACAAATCAGAGGACTCTAGGTAATCAACAACTCTTATGAAGTTCAACAAGGGAAAGTGCTGGATTCTACCCCTGGAATGGGGCAACCCTGGATGTACAAACAGACTGGGGAATGACATGCTGGAAAGCAGCACCATGGAAAGGGACCTGGGAGTCCTGGTCAATGGCAAGTTGAACATGAGTCAGTAGTGCCCTGGCAACCAGGAGGGACAACTGTGTTCTGGGGTGCATCAGGCACAGCATCACCAGCCAGGCAAGGGAGGGGACTATCCTGCTCTGCTCTGCACTGGGGCAGCCTCACCTCGAGTGTTTGGGGCAGTTTCTGGCAGCACAGTATAAAAAAGATATAAAGCTGTAAGATTGCCCAAAGGAGGGCAATGAAGATGGTGAAGGACCTTGAGGGGAAGCCATATGAGGAGTGGCTGAGGTCAGTTAGTCTGTTCACCCTGCAGAAGAGAAGACTGAGGAGAGACCTTGTCACAGTCTACAACTTCCTCATGAGAGGAAGAGAAGGGGCAGACACTGATCTCCTCTGTGGTGAGCAGTGACAGAACGTACAGGAATGGCGTGAAGCTGTGTCAGGGGAAGTTTAGGTTGGATATTAGAAAAAGGTTCTTCACCCAGAGGGTGGCTGGGCACTGGAACAGACTCCCCAAGGAAGTAGTCACAGCACCAAGCCTGACAGAGTACAAGAACCGTTTGGACAACACTCTCAGACACGCATTGTGATTCTTGGGGGTGTTCTGTGCAGGGCCAGGAGTTGGACTCAATGATTCTCATGGGTCCCTTCCAACTCAGAATATTCTATAATTCTATGTAAATGAAAAATAATTTGATTTATCTTTGGTGGATCTGAATTCTGAGCCCTTATGCACTAAAGCTATAAAAATAGCAGTATTTAGGCTAAAGATTGGTTCCAATGATAATGTTCAAATGGTACTGAAGACTTCTTGAAAGTCTGTGGATTTAAGCATTTTTGGTCGGGTATGAAATCTATGAACCATTTTGTGTAAGATTTTCCTTTAATCAAATGGGGGGGTTGTTACTAAGAATATCTATTGTTTTGCAAAATGATGCATGACAACAGCTAATTAATTAAATAATTTGATTGTGTAATGTAGTGTCATGGTTAACATGCAGTAACACTCCTAGGACAATAGAAATTTTTGGCATCAAAAGTTCATTCTTGTTTAGTACCACTAGAAATGAAAGCAACAATAGTGGAAAAGAAAATGTGTAGGACCCTAGTCCCTACACAAAGTCTTGCTGTGTGACACAACATAGCTGTCTGTCTCAGAGTGCACCATGCTTTGAGAGAGCAGGCCTCTTTTGCAGATGCCCTAGAGGGGAATTATGCATAAGTGGTTTTATGTACCAATAAAACACCATGTGCACTTTGTGTAACAGATGACTTTAGGCCTGACAAGGCTAATTATATTGTTGCCATTTGACCTTTATTTACCGCAACATTTCCCTTTTATTTAGGCTAAGAATCGTCTGACTTAACAGTTCTTTATAGCTTAAGATCTCATTCTAGAAATTTATAGATAACTTCATAAAACAAACTGTGATTCTTTTTGACAGTTTAGTTTATCCTAAGTAGCAGCTGGCACACGGCTTCATTGGATGAGATATCTGTGTTTTGAAACTACCACATCCACTAGTTAGAAAGTTACTTAACCTGCTTTCCTGCTTTCCTTATTTCCCCAGGCAACAGGACAGAGATGAGTCACATTCCCTACTGGCTTGGCAACATGACCAGAAAATGTCCTTCCTTTCTAGACAGAATATCTCAGAACAAAGCAGAACCTCTTTTTGCTGCAAGAAATCTATCCTGAACAAATGTTTGCATATTTAGTTTTTAAAGTAGTGTAAACAAAGAGGCTAGTTGTGACTTAAGAGCTTTATCTCCAGCAGAGAATGACATCAGTTAAATCAATGTTACTGTACAGGCAGCTTCTGGTTTCACTTCTGCACCAAAGGGCTAATGACTTGGATTTTTTTGCTATTGCTGAAACTTTGTATACTAACTCAAGAAAATAATCCATAAATAAATTGAAAAGGAATTCTTACCAGTGCACAGTTTATAGACCTTCTGTGTTTAGCATGGTTTGTTTTTATGACAGTTTCATCCTGCACATGACCTAGGAGGATATCTGCAGAGGTCAGTCACTGTAGATGTTAGAGATAAAAATGGATCACAGTTCTGCACAGTTTTGAAAGTATGCACAGTTCTGAAACAGGAACAAAATGGAAAAAAATGGGAACTTAGGGATCCTTGAAGCTCAGACTGAAGGAGGCTGAGAGTAGGCTTTGTTTGGAATCACTGGTATGGAATATCCTAAAATTGTAACATTGCAATTTATCACTCTTTCCTCCATGTTATTTTAGAGAACTGGTATCACTAGATTCATGTGATTGTGACAATGAGATTCCTAGCCTCTGTGTTATGTTTATCGACCATCTGAACAGCAAAGTGAGGGTGGGCATTGGACATCCAGTGGCACAACTGGCTTCTGCTTTTCCCTGGCAGAAGATGCAAACACCACCGAACTTGCAGTAGGCAAGGTTGGAATATATTAAGCACTAAATTGTTTTAGCAACAGAAAATTGTCAGAGATTATAGATTTTTACAATTGTAGGTAAAAAACCCAAGTCTTGTGGCTGTAGCTATGCATGTTCAAACACACAGTCTAGCATGAGATGGGAGATATAAAGTTTCATAAACTTATGGTGACTTCAGTTGCATAGCATCTTTCAAAACTATTTTTTTATTTTCTTCTCCTGCAAGCCAGTGGCGTATTCCCCTCACATAGACAACCCAGCACCTTGGTCCCAGGTACATGTGGCTTTTTCTGGGGTCTAACTCCTGTGCTTTCTCCTGCTTTCAGTAACTACTGAAATTTGTCCATCCTTGACTGATTGTCAGGGACACTGTTTGGGGATGAGGAAACGAAAATTGAATTTTATAAGCTTTCTGTATTTAGAATGGTTTATTTTTAATGACACCTACATCCTGCATAGAAGAAAGGGGATAGATCAGAGGTAAAAATGGATCATTATTATCCATGCAGATACTGGAAGTTAAACTGCCTCTTCCCAACTATTGTCATAACCTGGTTTACAGCTAGAGAATATTAGATCAGTTTCTGTACTAACATCATATAGATTCCTAGTAATCATTACCCTCCTGAATTTTATATAGAGATTAAAAGCTTGTTGACCAGCTTTCAAACAGTAAATTAAAATTAATCCTTGCCTTTTTACTTTCTGAAACACCCCTCCTTTTTAGTTCTTGAAATTTTCCTACACATTAGAAATGGAAAATTACTACAAAGTGTACATTGCACTCATTAGAAATTTTGATAAAATTATCAAAGTATAATTTTGACTGAAAAATGCTGTAGTATTTTCATATACTTTATCTTGTACTAAAACAGTGTTCTAGGGAATGTACCCACAAATGGGTATGGTAGTGATTTAACTAGAAAAAGTCTTTTTTTGGTCACAAAATATCTAGCTTTTAACTAATGCGTATATAATTTTCCTTTTCAAATTAGAATGCTCTGAGGAAAAAAACAAAACCAAAAAACTAACAAACTCAAACAACAAACAACAACCAAAAAAACCCCACCAAAAAAAAACCCAGCCAAAATAAGGTTTATTTTTCCCTTTTGTTTTGTGGACAAGTAGATACATGGTTTTGAAAACCTTACACCTTCTATGCACTGGATGTACATAAATATCCTTGGTTTATTGCACATGCCTTGCACAACCAAGGCAGCCAGAGCCATACCATTGAATACAGAGATACAAGCAACAGGGTAGCACGTACATGTCTTCAAAGATTCTGCTCCTGAGCTAACCAGTTCCCCAGAGGTGGCAATAGCATCATCTAAAACATCCATAGCACAAGCTTACCTCCTATACAGCCACTCAAAACAGTGCTCTGTGCTGGCAGACAGCCCTCCTAACACAATTACCCTTGAACACCACCTTATATACTCCACCAAGAGCAAGAAGGAAGCCAAGAGCAGGAATTAAGTGGCTGATTTACCTAAATTCTCCAGCTGGGAGTATCTGTGCTGAAACCACTAAATGGCTTTGATCATCTTTTCTACGCCATGTCAAATTTAAGAGACTTGAGAGTGTACTGCAGATTGAACAGGGGGAAGGTCCTGAATCTAAGCCCTTCCTCTCTTTCAGCTGACAACTATTTAGACCTGATAGTTCCTTGCTCAGGAACTCAGACAAATGTTGAAAGCTATTTACATAGTCATTCAAAATCTTTAAAATCTGCACTAGAAGAAAATATTATTTTCTGGCAAAGCTGCCAGAAGGGGAACATCCAGAGGAGAACAGAAACTCCTTTCATTGCCTCCATTAATCTGGCAACATGTGCGTGCTCAGTCTGAGACAAAAGGAAAATTTGGGAGTCCACTACCCAAATGCTTAACAAGTCCCAGGGGCTGAGGAGTGCAGCCACATCTGTTCTGCTCATTTCCTTGGAATCTTCCCTCTGTACCACTGTTGGAACAGCAGGGAGGTGTTACAGAAATCACATGTGCCTGAGCAGAGAAAGACCAGAGATGAAGGGACTAGGGAGGGGGAGAGGAACGGGACCTGTAGCAGGGGAGGACACCCTAAAGAAGCCAACATGGTTTTGTGAAACCGAGCCGAATCAAAAGCCCGGTGCCACCCCCGCTTGGGCTAAACCTTATGAGGCAGAAAATTAGCGCCCTGAGCACTCACCACTTATTGCTGTTAACATTTTAGTTGCAAAAAACTTGCAGTGTTGAAGATGGAGATGAGGTTCCCTCATGCTTCATTCATGAAGCTTCTTCACCTGCCATTCTTCCTTGTATAAACATGAAATCTCTAAATTAGATTGTTCCTTTTATTTTGCATACTATCATTATTATCATTTGCCTCCCTAATTAATTTTCCTGTGCTGAAATGGATGGTGACATTCCAGAATAAATCAGCAGAAAATACCTCCTTGTTTCACAGCTGCATTTAGATCACATTTCTGAGTTTATGAGAGTGGGTGAATTGGAGAACTATAAAGAAAAGTTCAATGGTTTTCAAATTTGAAAATAACGGGAACTTGAATCATTCCTCCCTAAACTGCCTTTTTGCCATTTCTTCTTTTTTTCCTAACAAATCTGCCAAATATTTCAATGCTGTAATTTGTTACAAAACAATAAAATGTAATTAAATGACCAGAAGCTTTGTTAGTAAAACAATATGCACATGCACATCCTTTTGTGCACTGCCAAAACAAGCATGCATGCAGAATATCATGTGTTGCCAAGCAGAGCACATAATGATGGGAGCCTACCTCCTCCATCAAGAGAATCAACATTTCAGAGGTTTTTTCCTTAAAATAGTATGTTGTACAAGGTATTGTTCAAAAAACCATACAACTTGCTGTATAGCTGCATAAGTGTCTCCCCAGCCCTGGTGATTAACTCTGTATTTCTCTCACAGGTCGTGCAGCTAGTGGGTGGAACCTGGGATGGAAAGATGGACTCATTGTTATGCACTTCTGTACCTTTAAGTTACCTGGGAGGCAGGAGGATCATGATGCATGGTTGGGATGAATAAAAAAAAAGGTTCAAGGGAAAAATGTTCTCAGCAGGCAGCAGCTGGGAATATAAACTACTGCTCCAACTGATCCTTTTACTGCAGGAAGATAGTACACAGGTAGGACACAAAGGCAATGCAAAGAGGAAATAATAGTAAGTTTGAGTTGGCTAGAGGCTTGCTGAAGAGAGGGCTTCGCTCTCATCCTCAACTTTTTCTCTCATTTCTGAGGCAGATTTAGGAAGGCAGCATATCTGTCCTTGGGTGGAAAGAGCAACTCCCATTGCCCTCAAAGGAACAAACACTTTCCAAGCCTCTCTAGTCTAGGTTTATGGAAAATACTGAAACTTGATTTGATTCCAATTGCAAGATGTGTTCATGAGGTTTTCTTGTTTTAAGTTATCAACTGCATTTGAGAAATTTAAATGTTTGTCACTATCTTCTTTGCTCTTACTGTTCATAGGCTACAAGAAAAATACAGAAGTGTTTTAATTACTATACTCTTAATTTACTAAATGCAATTGCTAAATATGTGTTACTGAGAATTTCCATGAGTTTTCATTTATGAATCCTGTAACAAAATCAAGACAAGAATAATTTTATAGAGGCAATCTGATATACTGAGATCAAGATTCACAAATGGAGAGAGGAAAATTGAAGACAGCCCTAACAACCTCGTGGCATAAGCAAGCTGTCCAGTCAACAACACCTCCTTAGGGCAGATGTTCCCTGTACACAATTCACAGAGGTCAGATTTTTCTTATTACACATTTTCAATGACAAGGAGGGGTCCTGGCTGCAGACCAAGCAGTAAGAACTCCAACTGCTTATTATCTCTGAATGTGTTTTCTTTCATGTTGCAAAACTCACTGTGCCCCAACAAACACCCAGTACCATGGCCATACAACATTTCTAACACTTAGGATGCGTATGTGATGGGGGCACTCCCTAACAACCAAGTGTTTAAGACCCCTCTTGCATGCCCTCCGTTTCTCCTGGATATTTCCTTACCACTTCCAAATTTCAGAGTCTTTGATTCTCCCTCAGTTGAATCTGTGCTCTGTTTAAAACTGATATCCATGTTTTCATTGGGGCTGAGCCTAACATAGCTGATTGTCCTGTTCTGTGTATTTAAATCCACAGTGTGAGCAAAGGATTTCTGAGAGTTTTCTATGTATTGCTCCTTTGTCTTTTTTTCTCTCTCCTGTGCTTCACAATCCCTTTGGTTTTGCCATTAATCTCTCCTCATTTATCTTCAGGTTCTCATCCAAATCTTCACCCTGGATCATCTGCTTTCCTGGTTACTTTGATTTTGATTCACTTTCAAACTTGTTGTTTATCCTATTCTAACACAATTCTTGATCCTGCTCCATCAGTAAACACCTGATAGTACATATATAAAAGGTAAATTATTTATCTAGACAGAAAGTCCATTCCTCTGCCCCTCTTTCCTTCTCCATGACTTCTGAAAAAGTTCCTCATCTTAGTGGCAACAAAAAACCTCTTTGAAATTGCTGCACTACATGTCAAGGTCAAAGTGACTGAGATCAGGATACAGATGTAAAATTAGCTCTTGTGTTTCCTAATAAAACAATTATTAATAGACCTAATTATTTTTATATCCAAATGTGTTCATAAATCAAGCAAATGACACTTATTAAAGCACTTTCATATAAGGAAGCTATTTACCTAACTACTTGTTTCATATTTCTGGGTCTTTGTAAGTCCTTTTAATTAGCATCTAAAATGTAAGTATTTCCAGTGCTTTAAGGAATGCATGATTCAAGTTGTTTGGCCAAACTCTGAGTGCTTGGCTCTTTCTTAACAAAAACATCGCAGCTACTAAAGGTTATGCTAAATACAAGATATCAGAGCACAACCCAATAGATTGTTCTCAAAGTGTTTGACCTCTAGAGATTATCATTACTGACCCAATATAAACATACACTGTATCTGCCTTGGCAGATGCTACATTTAAAGTGTCCTGTTTATACACTTTGATTTTGAGAACAAAAGAGCGTCCATGTAAATTCCTGTCGTTGTTTAACATACTTACATGCTAAACAGCCATGCTGGTACGTACAGAGTGAGGCAGAAAACAAGAAAACAGGAAAAACCTCAACAAATCTGCTTTATTTTTGAACCTGAATCCTTTTCTCTGTGGTCACAGTCTCCAAAAAGTAAAACCCATGACCTGAGGGCTTTATCTTTTAGTCCAGGGTTGTACACCACAAGCTGCTGTGAACCACAAGGAGGCAAATGCTAAGCCCATGTCTTTCTCTTGGGGAAAGAACTGTGAGTGGTTCCTGTACCTCACAAGGTACATATGATTCCAGATCAGAGTAATCCCTGTAAAAATCTATGGAGTGGAAAGAAAATACAGGAAGGGAAGTGACCTTTTACAATGACAAACCATCCATAAATGCTAATGTGGAAATCAATCCTTCACATTTCAGTGAAAAAGCACTTGCCTGCAATGCTTGATGCAAAAGAGGAGCCAAATTTTGATTCCAAACCACAAAAGCTGGCATTATCTATTCCTACCCACTTCCCCAAGACAAGCAAAATCCCTAATGGCTACAATTACCTTTTCTCACACCACTGGAAATTCAGATTTCTTGAGCAAACTCTGATAGGCTTTAAAGATTAGTTACACCTTTGCTTTCCTGGAGGGGATTATCACCTTCCCTGATAGATGAACCCACCCAATATTAGCCTTCACCACTCCAGTGAAACATCAATGATACAGTGTAATTGTAAGGACTCTGAGCAGCAAGAAATTCAGCAGATGACACATGTTCTCTGCTGCAAATTTTCAGTGTGGTTTAATGGGAGCAGATAATTAAAAATGAAAGTTACCAACTTTATCCACAAAATGCCAAGAGGGTCCGAAACCAATGGACCTAAGCCAATATAAATTCATCATCATTCTATCCAAGTTTTTTGGTATTTTCAATTACTGTTTGTTTTCTGTATTACTGGAGCTTTTAATAAAGAATGCTTAGGTTAATATTTCATCCTGTAGATTTGTCTCATGTGGCCTGCAACATAGGTGTATACATTTGTGTGTATTTTAAGAGTAGTCACAATCACAAAGGCAAAAATTAGTGAAAGACTTCATACAAAGACATTGCTAAATCAGGAGTTATGCAGTTTGTTTATCTGCTATGTATTTGTCTTTCAGAACCTACCCATCCAAGGTGACCCTTATTTTTCACTCCAAATTTATGGCAACTCCCAATTAACTGTCTCCTTGCTAAGCACTATGAAAATAATTTTTTGCTCACATTACTGTATTTTTTTCTATTTCTTAATTTAGAAGATGCTAAATATTATTAGATATGGATGGAAATTTCAGGCATCACACATCTGGTCTATGTGGCATATTAAGAAGTCAGATCATTGAGGGAACTGTACCAAGACAGGCCAAAAAGCAAGCCCTTGTGACCAAAGCTACATGCAAAGTGAATGGCTTCCCACAGTCAGAGCTAAACAAAGCAAAAGAGTAAGGGTTCCTGGATAGTAGCACTGATTCTGTTGACATTTCTGCTGTACTATTTGACCACTAGAAAGTACCATGAGATTTCCCAGAGATAGATCATGGCTTAGTGACAGATCTCTGCTGTACTATTTGACCACTAGAAAGTACCATGAGATTTCCCAGAGATAGATCATGGCTTAGTGACAGATCTCTGCTGTACTATTTGACCACTAGAAAGTACCATGAGATTTCCCAGAGATAGATCATGGCTTAGTGACAGATCTCTGCTGTACTATTTGACCACTAGAAAGTACCATGAGATTTCCCAGAGATAGATCATGGCTTAGTGACAGATCTCTGCTGTACTATTTGACCACTAGAAAGTACCATGAGATTTCCCAGAGATAGATCATGGCTTAGTGACAGATCTCTGCTGTACTATATGACCACTAGAAAGTACCATGAGATTTCCCTGAGATAGATCATGGCTTAGTGACAGATCTGATAGTCACTCATTAAATGGCAAGGTAACCTGGAGGTGGTGAGCTGAAGAGAAGCAGACACTGTCTCAATTTTCAGGAAGGAAAACAGAAAAATTGCTTCTTTTGCAGATAAGACTTAGAGAATAATAAAGAGAGTTAGCAGGGAAGTTAACACTGAAGTGTTCTTCTTTTGCCAGGCCCTGACTGTAATCCCACTGCCACGCAGTACATCAGGAACTATTGTGTTCTGACAGATATCAGACATTCAAAACTGAGTTTAAAAGTTGATGGTACCCAGTTTGCTCATCAATACTGTCAAACAGTAATGAAAATCTTCCCTCACAGTGGAAAATAAGGGCTTTTTGGCTGCAAGTTTTTTTCTCTCATCTAATGGACCTCTTCCTTTAAGATCTCTGTCAGGGCCAATGTCTTACGCTGCACACCTTCATATATTCTGCTTTGAGCATGAAATGAATAATGTAGTGTCCTGTAAGAATTAAAGCAGCTGAGAAATCTGCCTCATGACCTTCAAGTTTATTGTAGAAAAATTCCAGACTGGCTGTTTTGTTTGAATTTAAATGCCATATAAAGCCATATACTGCAGATACCTCTTAAAAATAAATATTGTTTTGCTGTAATTTAACAAAAATATTCCAGACTTTTGGAAAAAAATAGATGGAAGGTTTCACTACTTTCTCTGTCTAGTTATACCTACAATCGTAGAATCATAGGAGCACAGAATTATAGAATGGCCTGGAATGGACTTTAGTAGATTGCATCTGCTTGCAATCCCCTGCTGTTTACAGGAACAACTTTCAGTAGTCCAGTTTGCTCAGAGCTCTATCCAGCCTGGCCTTGAACACCAGGGGACAATCCCCAGTTGCTCTGGGAAACCGGATTCGGTGCCTCACCACCCTCACAGCAAAGAATTGCTTCCTGGTATCTTATTTCTGTCAGTTTGAAGCTATTCTTCCTAATCCTGTCACTACATGCTCTCATAAAAGTCCCTCTCCATCCTTCTCGTAGGCTCCCTTCAGGTACTGGAAGGCAGCAATTAGGTCTCTGTGGAGCCTCCTCTTTACCATGCTGAACAATCACAATTGTCTCAGCCTTTCCTCACTGGGGAGACACTCCATCCCTCTAATCATCTTGGTGGCCTCCTCTGGACTCACTCCAACAGGCTAGTGTCCTTCCTGTGCTGGGGACCCCAGAGCTGGACACAGTGTTCCAGGTGGGATCTCACAAAGCAGAACATAGGGGCAGAATCCCCTCCCTTGCCCTGTTGCCCACGCTGCTTTGGATGCAGTCCAAGATCTGATTGGCTTTCTGGGCTGGGAGTGCACATTGCCAGGTTGTTTCGACCCAGGTGCAGCATCTTGCACTTGGTCGCGTTGAACCTCATGAGCTTCTTCTTAAACTTGTCCAGGTCCCTTGGGGTGGCATCCCATCCTTCAGGTGTGGCAACCACGCCACTCAGCTTGGAGGCATCTTCAGACTTGCTGAGGGTGCATTTGATTCCTCTGTCTATGAAGATATTAAATAACACTGGTCCTAATTTGGTTCCTGGAGGGACACTACTTGTCACTGAGGTCCATTGGGGCTCTGAGCCATTGACCCTCTAGATGCGACCATCCACCACTTTCTTATCTGTCTAACAGTCCGCTCATTAAATCTGTCTCTCTAATATAAAGAGAAGGAAAATGGTGTCAAAGGCTTTACAGAAGTCCAGATAAATAACATGCACATCCTTCTCTTGCCCACCGATGTTTGAGTTTCTTCTGAATTGTAATTTAAACCATAATATTTCATAGGCAGTTTCAATGGAGGATCTTAGGTCAATTTAGAAATGTTAGGAGGTGATACAAGTTATGATTTTAATATCTGTAAAAAGTTAATTCATAGAGATGGTACTGCTGCTTCAGGTTCCTCACCATATCTGCATCTAGCCTGCATCTTTCCACTTGTCCAGATGTTGCTATTTTCCGTTCTTATAATCTCTGCACACCTGAAACTGGGTGGATGATTTGTCATTGCACCTTAGGTCTACTCAGTGTACCACACAAAATCCAGCCATGTTTACCTCTAGTAACAGGATTTTAATCCTGCTTGATCTTGCCTAGAGATAGGGAACAATCTGCTCCCAGTCATTTTATCATGACATTTCAAAGACAAATATTATTAATATCAACTGTAGAGATAAACAACTGTCCAGCTAGAAACCACAGGTGTGTGCACACCCCGCTACTTGCGCTTCAGGATTGCCATAGTTCAACATTAATAAGAGACATTTTTATTTAAGTCTGTCATCTGCAGGCAAATATTTCCAGAGGAAGGAACTATTCATTTTTGTAACTGAGGTATTAACTTCCTTTGTCCTAGGAGTAATTTCATGTTCTGTTTCCAATAGCTCCTACTTTGTAAAGTATCTGTCTCCATGTTTCCTGTTCCCTTAGAAATGGGTTGTCATTGAAAGTACATGTAATTCTATAAAGAACAAAATAAAATAAAGTATCTCCCTCACCAGTCATTGTTAAAATGAAAATATTTCAAAACCCAGGTAGCACAAAATTCAAGCAATTTTCACTTGTTCCCTTTTCATTCGTTAAACTCCTAATCTGAAAGTAGTGTAGGGTGAATTTTTTCCCAAACTCATAGTGAATTAGAAATTTCATGAATGATCTATTTTGCTGGATATTAATCCAATGTCTCACTCAAAGAAAGTGGTTTAAAGTGTAACATTGAATTCCAAGTCCACTGAGCATGAAGAAATATTTTAGCATCAGCACCAAGTAAATTATTTAGCAAAACATAGGTATTATAGCCAGTTGTTTTGTTCTTAATTCACAGCAATGTAAGCTAAAAGAGAGTCTACCTTATGCTTATCTTTAAAATTTTCCTAGCTATTTCATTGCTCCTCTTAAAAAATTTTTAAAAGTTAAGCAATATCATGTTTAGTTTTGTTTCCAGTGAAACTAAAACACACGTTTCACTTTCAACAGAAGCAAAGCCAAATTGATTATAATACTGATTTGCTTGAGAAGCAAGGAAAACTGTGTTAAATTTACATCTTTACAAATGAAATGGATAATCAGGAATTCTTACAGGTTTTTTCATTACTCAAATGTGATTAAATACTAAATATTTGACAAAACAATGATTACTTGAATAAATAAATGCCCATTTTCAGTTACATACTAGAGGTTCTTGTCTGATTTCAATGTTTTTGTCATACTATCAAAGAATGGCAGTGCTGTGAGTTATACAACCAATCAATGTAAAATGGAACAGCTGGAGTGACTTAAATATGTCTGGAAAGTGTTTGTCTTGACTGTTAATCAAATATGGCAGACAAAGACAACAGTTTAGAAGTAGTTAGCCGGCCATTCAGCAAAAACTGTCATTGGACTTACATTCCAGGTCATGCTGAGTTGCACAAGCTAGGACTTTTTGAGAAAAAGATAGTCTCTCAAATCAGGGCTGGCAGGCAGTCTTGAAATAGCTCTAACTTGCACCCCTCTGGGGACTACTGCATGTTAGTGTAGTGTTTCAGCCAAATGTTCTCCCTTGATACTACTCATTTAAAAGAGCTTGGGAACAGGAATATATATACAGCTCATTCTAGTCACCATTGAGTGCTAGGATAATTTCTTTTATGCTCAGCCAATTTGGCTTTCTGGCAAGCAAGTGAAACAGAGGTATTCTGAAAGCTTCAATGAGTTCTGCCTACTGCATCAAAAGGAGGTGCAATCTCTTCTTATATTCCTGATTGTGCTTTCTTGCCTACAGGATATAAATATAAGCTTTTCTCCTGGTATATTTATATTCCTAACTTCTGTTTATTTTCAGAAACTAGGAATCAAGTACTGTTCCCATATTTTGTTTAACAGAAAAAGAAAATTTGTTTCTCTCATGAAGCTCTGCAAAGTAATCAAGAAAGCAGTTCTTAGACATTATTGTGGGATAGTTCCTATTCTTATAATTTCACTTCATGGCAGTCTAAAGGGTTTCACTAAACTGGTTCAAGATTAAACATCCCTTGGATGATGCTCCAATGATCAACCTAACTTGCTAAAGTACTTTCCAATTTTTAATGCATTTGCAAGTATTGTGCAGAGCAAATTACAGAAACTTGTTTATACTTATTCATTCATCAGTAAATACTTTCCTCCATCTTCCTCCTCAATAGTATCAATGTTTGGGTTTTTTTGAAGCATACCATTTTATAGTGAAAATTTATTTCTTTACTATGAATATTTCCTATTTTCATAGAGCAGCAAAATACATATACTGAATTTTGTAGCTCTTTTTCCCTCCAAACATATTCCAAAGGGGAAAAATGTGTTACTTAACAACAACTGAAAGGCTTACTTTTTCACTTTAGACAACTTCCTAATCTCTTTAGTAATAACACAAACACTTTTTTACGCTATAATGTGCAGTCCTACCAGGATCCTTTCAAAGCCAAGATGGACAGGCATCATTCCTAGCTGTGACCAGACCACAGCCCTTGCCCTCAGGAAGCCTGGTGGGAGCATTGTTTTTGTGGGGATCCCCAGCCTTATCTCCCAGCTCAGACAGTCACAAAGGAACAAGACAGCATTGTTTCTCAGGTCTAACCCCCCACGTGCATATTCAAAACCGACAAAAAGCCTATGAAAGAAGTCAGTGTGAACATGGTCTGGTCCTTGATTTCAGATCCCAGACTGCTACATTCAAAAGGTGAACATCAGGGAGACTTTGGTTTTTCACCTAGGTGTCTGTGTAAATCAATTGTAAATCCTCATTGCCCATATGAAGGGTTTCCATCAAACAAATTGAGAATCAGAACATTTAGGCAATTTCCCATGGTTACTATTGTTCAGCTACTCCTTCTTGTAAAAAGTCAGTGTCGGATGCATTCTTCTTGCACTTGTCCCTCTCCAGAAATATTTATGGGTTTCTCAGAAGCTGAAAGCTGCCTCTTCACTTCTGGGTATTAAGCATCTGAAATGGTTTTTCCAAAGTCTGACTCTGAAGAGTGCAAATGTTAATTTTTTGGTTTAGTATGAAAAGTAAGCAACATTTTTTTTATCCTTCTCCCCCTCCAAGGAGAAAGAAGCACAAAAAAAGAAAATAACTTCATGTCATGTTCCACTGTGGGGAACTGTGAGGAGGACTTTTAAAAACAGGTGGTCTAGGACGAAATTAAGACAACCAACACAACACTTTATCTGGGAACCATTTATTGTTAATGAACAAAACAATATTTTCCCAACCCTATGAAGGAGGGTTGGGAAAATGGAAAAGAATGGGGGGAGAGGGGAGAGACAAAGAGAGGGGGGGAGGGAGAGAGAGAGACAGACAGACAGGAAGACAGACAGGAAGACAGACAGGAAGACCGGAAGGAAGGAAGACAAGAAGGAAGGAAGACAAGAAGGAAGACAAGAAGGAAGTGATGTATCAGGGGCCGGGGGTGCTGCACGAGCCGGCTCCCCCGCGGTCCCGGATCCCTGGTCCGTGTAATCCCACCAGATCTGGGGCGCCCGGCCCCCGAGGTTCCGTGGCATGACGTCAGTCTCCAAACCACGTCAGTTCAAGCAGGAAATTAAGTAAGGTGAAGGAAAGAACTGGACTCCACCTCTGTTCTGGCAGGGAGGTTTATTTGGGGTAATGGGGAAAAGGGTGTTGCAGGGGAGGAGAAGGGGGGAGGAAAGGCCGGGACAGGATAAGGGCTGCCAGCCCAGAGATGCAAGACCTCGAGCTGCTCCAGACATCGACTTATAAAGGGAAAGGAAGGGGAGGGACTGTCTCCCCTAGAGCCAGTCCCGGGGAGTCTGAAGGGAAGACAGGCATAGGGAACCCACCAATAGATTTCGGGTACAGCAGAATGCGTATTTCAAAATGAACCAATGGTACACTGAGCGGGGAAACAAAGGGAGCACATGGAGATCTGAATATTGCATTACTACAAGGAAGGAAGGAAGGAAGGAAGGAAGGAAGGAAGGAAGGAGAGATGAAAGAAAGAAAGAAAGAAAGAGAGAGAGAGAGAGAGACAAAGAAAGAAAGAAAGAAAGAAAGGAAGAAAGAGTGAGAGAGGGAAAGAAAGAAAGAAAGAAAGAAAGAAAGAAAGAAAGAAAGAGAAAGAAAGAAAGAAAGAAAGAAAGAAAGAAAGAAAGAGAAAGAGAAAGAGAAAGAGAGAAAGAGAGAAAGAAAGAGAGAAAGAAAGAAAGAAAGAAAGAAAGAAAGAAGAGACAGATAGTGCAGATAGTGGCAGAGACAGATTAAGCAGAAAACCTCACTGCTCCATGGATCCCAGAGGCATCCCCTTGATGCTGTCCATCACGTCTTCTTGGTGGGGAGGGACCCCCAAAAACATAGAGTTCAGTGGATTGAAATACATTTGAGCCAGGTGGGAACACCCAGCTACCTTTCATGGCAGGGGCCAAGTTTGACGCAGTCTCTTGCAACAGTCTCTGGATCTGTTTCATCGCTTTGCGTCACGTGCTGTGCTTTGCCGCAAGGCCTCAGCAGTGATTCTGGGGAGCGCTTCAGGGGTCCTTGATGGATTGTGATGCCTCCTCAGCTGCCCCTCACAAGAATGTCCTGTGGACGTGGCCTTGCTGCAGTGGGAGGTTTTACAGGGAGAATGGGTGCTCAGTGCCTCTGACCAGAGGTGACAGCATACCCCCAAAACTCTCCTTCTCCCTTCTTGGCTGGCAGGGAGTGTATGCAAGGCTGGCCTTAGCAGATGAGCCTGGGGCATGTGGCCTCCCCAAGCCCAAACTCAGCCCAAACTGATTTTCAGGACAGCTGCTGGCTTTGGCTTTCTTGTGGGTACATTCTTCTCCCCGGTCTTGTTGACTTCTCCCTAGACGTGAGGTAACTGAACAATAGCGTCACTTTTATCTGATCGCAAGTTCCCTTCGGCAGCTGAATTCACAGTGTAAAGCTGCAGTCAGGTCAAGGAGGGGTGGGCTTGGGTGCTCACATCTTCTTTATCCAGTTTTGCCATAACGGGCAAAACTCCTTTGAAACAATATTTAAGCCATCAACCATAACATTTCAGTCTCCAACTGCCCTGATGTGCCCAGACCCCCTGTGAGGCTTTGGACACGGTCCCACCAAGGGACGACAGGCCAAGCTTCACACTGCAGAGCCCTGGCTTTGGAGGGTGGGCTATGCGGGGCATGAGGAATTGGCCAGATGGACACAGCTAAGGAGCTGTACTCAGTGACTCCCTGTCCAGGTGGAGGCCAGGGATGAGGGATGTCCCTCAGGGCTCTGCCTTGGTGTCGGGGCTCTTGAATGGCTTCCCCAATGACACCAAGAGTAGGTGGAGCTCCCCCTCAGCGTGGGCTTTGCAGGGCACAGGAAGCTGAGTGGAGCAGGGGCTGAGGAGAAGGACTTGCAAGTGCCAATGGATGAGAAGCTCAGCATGAGCCGGCAATCTGTGCTCCCAGCTCAGGGAGCCACCCATCTGTCCTGGGCCCCAGAGAAATGTGCGAAGAGCAGCACTTCAAGGGAGCCAATCCTGCCCCCCTCCTCCGTGTTTGGGAGAGCCTGGCTGGAGCACTACATCTGTGTCTGGGGGCCCCACCATCAGAAGGATGCGGACCTGTTCAAAGGAGTTCGGAGGAGAGCGACAGTGATGCTGAGAGAGCTGCAGCACCTCCGTTATGAAGACAGGCTGGGCAGAGAATGTGTTATGATCTGATGTGGGACAGATGCCTCTGCCCGAATCAAGGTGCAAATGAGACCACGTGCTGACAACACACAGATTTTATTTAACATGGATTTTAGTTAACAAGCAATGTGAGGTAGAGAGAGAGAAAGAAATAGGAAAGAGGTCTCAGACAAAGCAAGAGAGCAGAAAATAATCAGATAAAGAACTAGATGACCTTTAGGGCCCTTCCCAAGCCTTTCTGTGATGCTAGAGGATGTGTGGATGTCTACTGTAACTTGATAGTACTATTAATATTATTATAATTATATTTATTTTATTGATTTACTACTGCTACCACTACTACTGCTATTTCATCTTCTTCTTCATCGTCTTCTTCTTAGATTTCATATGATCATTATTATTCTTATTCTTTCCTACTACAATTTCATAATCTTAGAATTCTTATTCTTCTTATTCTCCTCCTTTTTCTTCCTACTTCTTACTAGTACTACTACTTCTTTTTCTTCATCTTCTTTTTCTTCTTTTTCTTCTTCTTATTTCTTACTACTCCTACTATTTCATTTTCTTTATCTTCTTATTCTTCTCCTTCAAATTTTTGTTCTTATTTCTTATTCTTATTTACTACTACTATTTCTAAATCTTCTTCATCTTCTCCTATTTCTTATTCCTAACCTTATTCTTCGTGTGTGTGTGTGTGTGTTTCTTGGGGTTTTTTTTTGTTGTTGTGTTGGTAGGGGTTTTTTTGGTTGTGTTGGTTTTTTTTTTACTACTACTACATCTTAAAGACAACTTTCATTAGTTTTGGAAGAGCTGTGTGTGTCAGAGTCATGCAGTGTTGTGGGGTCCTGGGAGCAATGCCTCCCATCAGTGGCCATTCCTCATTGATAAAATCCCAAACGATCAGCATGCAATCCTTTCTGGGTGAGAGGAAAGGGCCTTCGATTGGGCATGGGGAGGTTCAGATTAAAGATCAGAAAGAATTTTTCCCTGACTGAGTGGGCAGGCATTGGCAGAAGTTGCCCAGGGAGGTGGTGGACTCACTACCTCACTACCTCACTACCTCACTACCTCACTACCCAGTTTAAAAGTCATGTGGAAGTGGCACTTGGGGACATACTTTAGGGCTGATGCTGGTGGTGCCAGTGGCACTGGATGATTTTTGAGGTCTCTTGCCACCTTGATGATTCTCTGTGATTCACCGCTGAGGCACCTGGCCCCAAGTGTCCCCCGTGGGTGCTGGTTTGGGGTTGGCCCCATGGATGATCTTTGGTCTTGGGGAGACCTGCTTGGGAAGATCCAAAGCAGCCGGCAATTGCTCGGGCTGCAGGGACATGTCCAGGCAAAGGCAGCCTGTGTGGCTCCCCCAGGATGCAGGGCAGGCTGCAGGCCAGCTGCCATCTGCGGGGCCCATCCTGGCGCTCTCAGAGGGTGCTAATCCTCGGGCCATGCCGCCAGGCAGGGGCAGCGGAAGAGGCTGCGCAGCGTCTGCAGAGCACACCTGAGGCAGGAGGGACGTTTCTTGTGGGGAACCAGGTGCTGGCCGAGCACTGGGGCTCCCAGCTGGGGAGCTGAGGGGCTGGGGCAGCTGGGCGGGGCAGGCAGCGGGGTCTGTGTCCCTGCCTCTGGCAGCTGCTCCTCGAAGGCAGGAGAAACCACATGTCCTCTGAGGGCTTGGGCTTCCAGATGGGGAGGCGAGGCACAGAGTGGCACTTGGTAGTACGGCTCAAATGCCCAGCGCTCAACACAAGCCTCCTGAGGGATGGGCACTGGGAGCCCATCTTTGGTAAAACCTGCTAGTCTTTGCTCTCTGTCTTCTTATTTGCACAGCTCCAAGATGCTCACTTCGTCCCACTCATCCTCGTCCCACAGCAGGGACTTAACCCTGAAGCTGCGGACGTTCACGCTTTCCCAGTTGTCCTGCTCAAGCTCTTTGTCACTGTCATCTTCCCAGCTGGACTGCACGGAGGGTCGGTTACCATTTCCTTTGGGCAACTTCTGGCCAATGGACTCTTCCCAGTCTGACACTTCTTGGTAACTACTGACTTGTCTGTGGGACAGCTCTTGCTCGCTGTATTCTTCCCAGTCAGAGAGCTTCTGGGAGCTACCAGCTTCTCTGTGGGAAAACACTTGCTCCAAGCATTCTTCCCAGTCAGAAAATTCTAGGCAGCTCCTACCTTCTCCGTGGGACAGCTCCTGTGCACTGCATTCATCCCAGTTGGAGAGCTCATGATTGCTACAGGTTTCTACTTGGGACAGCTCTTGCTCAGGGCAGGCTTCCCCTTGGGACACGTCCTGGTAGCTGCCAGCATCTCCTTGGGACAGCTCTGTGACTTTCCCCTCTTGGATCTGGGAAAGCTCAAGCTCCCCAACTAAGGCCCCCTCCTCCCTCTCTTGCTCAGCTAGCACTATGTCCCTCTCTGCCTCCTGCTGATCACTGTGACCCTGGGTGGCCAGCAGGCAGGAGAAGGGGCTGAGGGAGCAGCAGGGACTGTGTGGGGCAGTGTTTGGGCTCTCTTCCCTGTCTCCTGGAGCTGCTACTTCTAGTTCTGCAGCCATGCTTTGCTGCAGGTCTCTGTGTTCCACTGGCTGCTGGCAGATGCCTGGACCTCAAGCAAAGCTTGGCTCTCCATCTCAGGACTCATGTCCTGGGCTGAATCTGGTGCCGCCTGGCTGCTGTCTTGGGGACTATGTGGGGCACCGCCTGAGCCGTCTGTTTCTGGTGATGGTGCCTCCTCACTGAGGAAAGGAGGACCTGGTGCCTTTTCCACTTCTGGAGCCACAGGCTCGGTGAGCTCCTCCTCCTCCACACCTTTAGCCAGGGCAGCAGCTGCTGGCCCAGTGTCTAAGGGACTCCCCAGGGAAGGAGGGGCATTGGGCAGCTCAGAGGCTGCCTCTCCTGCTGCCTGGCTGCCCACCCTGCTGGGAGAGCCAGGCCTCTCCTGGGCACAAATCTGGGCATTCTCTTTCTATCTGGGTGCAAGGCTTTGCCCCACATCTCATGACTGGCACCTTCTCCCCACTGGGACAGGCCCTGGCTGCTCACACCTTCTTCCCTTTGGGACCACTTTTGGCTGCTCACATCTTTTTCCACTTGGGGCAGCTCTTGGACATTGTAGTGCTTTCCTTGGGATAGCTCTTCATCACTGTTGTCTCCCACTCGGGATAACTCCGGGTCTCTCTTGTCTTCTTCCCCTTGGTACACGTGCAGATGGCCTCGCACGTCTTCTTCCAAAGGAGTCAGTTGCTGGTATGCCTCCCCTTCCCACTGGGACAGCTGTTGGCCTGTGACATCTTCTTCCCACTGGGACAACTCTTGGTATATCTCATCATCTTCATCCCATTGGTCCAGCTCCTGGCCTGTCGCACTTGCTTCCCAGTGGCACAGCTCTTGCTGTGTACCATCACCCCACTGGACTCTCACACCTACCAGCCACTGGTGCAACTCTTGGTGTCTCTCAGCTCCCCATGGGCAAAGTTTCTGCACCATCACTTCTTCTTGCCATCGATAAAACTCTCGGACTACTTCTACCCAGGCACAGCTCTCGGCCACCAACAGCTCCCCGTTGGTAAAGCTCTTGATCTACCTCATATTCCTGTGGTAATGCGTTTTCCCTTCCCTGACCCCGCCCCCCTGACCCCTCCTGACTGGCTAATGTGAGTCAAGCACCGCCCCCCGGCCCCACTGACAAGCCCCAGTGGGATCCAGAACCACCCTCTTTGATTCCGGCCTCGATGGAACTCACATCCTTCCCCATCTCCCCTCCCCCCTCCACAGTCCCCCAATCCCTTCCCCTATTATCCGAATAAATCACCATGGAAACATGGAATGGAACAGCTGCCTTTCTCAACTTGCGGCACTTCTACGAGGACCGCGTCTAAGGCAGCCTCACAGCCCGCGGCCACAGAGGAGCCCTCCCGGTGTAGTCAGGCTTGGAGACGGTTCCCCCAGGCAGCATGGGGAAGCCGTTTTTGAGTCTGCACTGCTGCATATTCCCACTCTTGATCCATGTTGACAAGGGGCCCCTCCTCCTCAGTCTCCGACAGGGGCGAGTCTGAGCCGCCCCCTGCCCCCAGCCACTGCCCTCTGAGGGCCTGGCCTTCCAGCCAGGTGGGCAAGGGGCTGGGGGGCTGGGAGTTGGGCTTCACCTTATCTTCCTCCATCACAGACTTCCTCTAGCACAGAGGGATCCCAGGACCTGCTTCCTTCTGACACAGAGGCTCTCCTGGGACTGGGCACCCCAGGGCTCCACGCCCCTTATATACCCTGCTGGCAGGGCGGGGCGCGGCTCTGCCATGTCACAAAGGGCCTCTGGGCATCACAATGTCCCGCATCACCAAGGGCCCTGACACAGTGCGCTAGTGTCACAAAGGGCCACACCCATCACCCTTCAGCAGCCAAACTCACTGTGAGTGGCATGGAGCAGCCCCTGGACTTGTGGGCTTCCAGCCCCTTGCTATGATCTGGTTATTGAAATGATCAGAAATGCCTCTGCCCGAATTAACATGCAAATGACACCACATGCCCAAGTCAATACTGTGGGTTCTTTTGGACAGTCAATGAGAGAGAGAGAGAGGGAGAGAGAGAGAGAGAGAGAGAGGAGAGGGATGAGGGGAAAGGGGAGAGGGGAGAGGGGAGAGGAGAGAGGAGGGAAGAGAGAGAGAAAGAGAGATACAGAAAGCAGGGCAAAAAACAGGCCAGAGCCATGGCAAGAAGCAGACCTCGGCAGGCTGGAGCTAAAACAAAACTACAAAACTCAAAAGGCTCCCAGACTGAAAAAGCTGAAAAGACAAAACACAAAAACAGCCCCCAGAGTCATCAAGCCCCCCAAAAACTCCAGAGCTTGTGACACAGTTACTTTTTATGCCCACTGGCCCCACTCACAATGTGCCTGGTGACAGCAGTCCATTGGTCCAGTCCAGAGTTCCACTGCAGTCCATTGGTGGAGACCTTTTGCAGTCTGATGGGAGAATGTCTCTGGAGGGTACAGTGTCCTTGGTGTTCCCCTGCTGACTGGTTGTCCCATGTGAGACATGAAATGGTTGCCAGGCAAAGTCTCCCCAGAGACAATGCTTTCTCCCAAAATCTCCTAGTTGCCTCCTGTAAGTGGCACATGCACTCTCCCACATGCCTCTGACAATCACTCTGGAGACAAATCAAAACTAAATTGACTCCACACACTTCACTCAGACGGGTTTTTTTCACCTTGTTACTTTGCTCTTATCACAGACCATCTGAACTGCCATTTCAGGTGTGCTTTAGAGTCACAACAGCTACTAAAGAAAGAACAAAACTTGTGAAACAAACAAAAAAACCACGGTTTTATTACTTCATCTTCACTGGGGTTACTAGTCATTATCATATATTATGAGAACATACTAGAAAAATCATGTTTTACTGCACTGTTCCTTGCCCACTGCCCTCTATTTTCACTGTGTTTAACTGTATAAAATAAATACTGAATCCTATCAATATCTGAGCTGTCCATTCACTGATTTGTTGGAAGTAGTGAATGTTTTTTTGATCCCCATCTGTATAACTTTTCAGTTTAAGGTGGGTACTTATCTGATGTTACCATGAACGAAAGAATAAGCATACCTGACATGAGAAATTGCTGGTGCCTGTTGAGCCAGTTTAGGCTGGTGCTTAGGAATTCCTTCCAAGGACACACATTTCAACAAACCCTAAGCACCAAAATACACAGAAGATGTAAAAATTATACAAATGAGGAATGTAAGTTCATTTAAACAGAGGAATAAATATTGCTAGAATATTTTTGCAGCTGTTTCCTCTCTAGTTAACTGTTGTCAGTGCAGCAGAGCAACCCATGAAGGAGCAAAGTGATGAGAATAAATTATCAGTTGAATTCTGAACTGACAAGTCTTTACTGGTGTCTGCATTTCAGAGCAAGCTCATTGCACACATTTGACAAATCTGTTAGAAAAAATTATCACATTCCTTGGACTTCCAAAAGGGGTATGAAAATCAACCTGAAATAATAGGAAAAAACACACTTTTGACAGAAACTTCAAAACAGCAACAATAAAAGGCTGTGATTATTCACAATGTGTAACACTGGGGAACAAGAAACAAGATCTCCTTTGGATGGTTTACAGAAATCTCCTAATTGCAAGAAACCAAACCTTATACTTCCATTTAGGTGGGCTAGGCACGGATTGGCTGTGTGCATTGCCAATCACGCGCCTTTCCATCCAGTCACTTTCCCAGATCATGCAGTGTCCCCACTTCTCGCTAACCAATCACTGCCTCACGCAGAAGGCATCCTTTCATGAGCAAGAGTGTACAGAAATGAACAAGATTTACAGTAAGGCTTTTATCTGTCTTCCACAACAATGAGAAAATCAGCCATGGGAGTAATCTCCCACAGGAAATGGTGGATTCTTCAACACTGGAATCTTTTAAGATTAAGTTGGACAAAGTAGTCTATCTCATAATCTAGACCATGCATTTTCCAAGAAAAGTTGAACCAAATGAATCTTGTGATTTCCTTCCAACCTAGTACTCTGTGATTCTGTGACTCTATGAAATAGGGTACATGTACAAGCTGGAAAACATAAGCAAAAGAGTAGTTAACCAGCATTTTTATAAGGTGGCACTACATTTCAGTGTGTTACTTTTGGGTAAGTTCTGACCTCCATCTGGTTTTAACATTTTGGGACAAATCACATAAATAATTATTAAACAAACTGAAACCCAGTATGTAACACTAATTTTTTAAAGCCTTGCTGAATACTACACAGACCATATAATTAGTAAATTATTTTATCTGGTTTTTACTTCTACCAATAAATAATTCTTTTTATTATTTCCACAGGTTAGTACTAGTATGGTCAGTGAAATTAACAGAAATCCTATTGCAGGAGGACCATATGACAGAATTTACTGTCAAGTTTTCATATTCAGCTGCCAGAACGGAATTCAGAAAAGACAGTCATGACTTCTCCTAAAATTGAGAGTTAATTTGTCAGTCCTTCTGTCTAAGTCAGTTTGTCCTGGTTTCTATCTACATGTATATATTGAAGAGTACCCCGCAGTGACTGCTATGAAATGTCACTGTTCGGTAGGTGGCCATTAAACTGCTCTGAAACCTGTGGGAGGCCCTGCAGTAGGGGTCACCTGGACTCCTTCTTAGTCACAGGGATCTCAAACGTCATCAATTTCAGCTTTTTATTTTTCTTCAGCTATTCCATAGGAGGAACTTCTGCTCAATGCTCCTCCCCCTGCTCCTTCCCCCAGCAGCAGAGCTAAAGAGAAATAAAATTTTCTTCAGCCTGATGTCATGCCATAGCAAGACAAGTCTATATTCTCTGCTTGCAGGCTTATAAACAACTCTGTAAGTGTTGAAGAATGCATGCCTATCTCAGCAATTAAAGGGAAATATATTTCCCCCAGCCAATGCTTTATGTTATTTCTACGTATACACTAAAAATAACAGCATGTGTTTAGTCACAAATCTAAAATCAGAACTGCTAAACATGTCAGCTGTAATTTCCCCATGGAGCTCCAGTATTGTGTTTGCCAGGTAGAATTACCATGCTCACTTCAATTTACCCGTTGTTCCTAATATAGGCCAGATGCATTGAAGGCTCATGCAGTTCCCAAAGAGATCAATCTGCTCTTTGATCTCAGCCTTCAAATCAAGGCTTCACAGGATGTTTTAGCAGAGAAAGGCCTCAGGACATATTGCAAACATCACCATCTGTATTTTCCCCCTTGCTCACCTGGTTAGTGATCCAAAGGGTACCCCAACTTCATACTGATCACAAGGGATATTTTACCTGCTGCCTCTGCCTTTCCTGGATTTCATCTGTTCTTTAGTTCTTCCTACATCATGCTTTCCCATTCTCCCCCAATCACTCCATAATTCAAACAATTTAAGAGTTTACATTCTTTCCAGCTTGTACTGGAAGAATCATCATTGCAATATTTTATGGAGTTCTCATAGTTTTTACATTTCCTAATTCTGTAAAATTCTGCAGTCCTATCTCTCAGATGTTTGATAATGTTGATTCACAAGGGGGACAAAAAGAAAGACATAACAAACAGAGCTTCTTCTGGCACCACACCTGGTTAAGATATTTGCACTGGATTTATAAATCCAGATTTCAATAACAGCAAGACGAGTGGCAGTGCTTTCCAGAAAGGGGTAGCAAATTAATATTACATGGTGCAATTAATGCCTTCAAACCTCTTTATTTAACTAGGTATCCTCAGTGATCATTCTTACTCACATTCAGTCCCTTCAGGCAGTAAGAAGCAGAATCATTTGGGAAGGAGGTTTCAGTTAAATGGAAAACAGGTATTACGTGTCCTCATTTCCACTCCTGCTCAACACTGACCCAAACATGGGTAATAATTTGGTTATTACTCTTCAGGACATGCAGGATCCCATTTAAAACAGCACTTTCTCATTACTGTGCACAGCTCTGCTTTCCCTGATGCTCCTACCAACATTTGTGCATTACACCAATGTCATCTCCTCCATATATGCTGAAGCAAGGAGGGCATAGGAAGACCCAACCACAAGGGAAAAGGTCTCATTTATGCTATCCCGCACATTGCTCCTGAATTCTACTAGAATAATAAAACATAAATAACTACATATTTAAAAGCATTTAGCCAAGAGTGAAGCAACTGCAGGTCAGCTAAAGGCTTTTCTTTTCAGTTACCTGTCGTCTTCCCTTAGTGAACTGCCCAAAGAGCCATGGGGAATTCCAGTTTCTCAGACTAGAAATACCAATATGATAACCCTTCAAATGACAGGGTACTCTGATGTTTTGGGCAAAGCACAGTAAAATATAATGTTA
This sequence comes from Entomyzon cyanotis, assembly GCA_024500445.1. Lineage (NCBI taxonomy): Eukaryota > Metazoa > Chordata > Aves > Passeriformes > Meliphagidae > Entomyzon > Entomyzon cyanotis. The sequence continues at coordinate 79,204,322 of JAKEPQ010001005.1, read as the reverse complement.
GGAATTAACACCACCCTTGCACACAGTCATCCTGGCTTCCCCCTCTTCCTTCAGTGATTCCTGCTGAGTCAGGCACGCAGAAGCCACAAGCAATGCCAAAAAAGGCCTTTATTTTAAGCTGGTCTGTTACACCCTGTAACAAAGCATACTGCAACACACCCCCTCACTGCACTCACAGCAAAGCATTTACAGAGAGGAGGCAAGTAGCTGCACTCACTCAGGTTGAGGAGATGGGGGGGTTTTTTGTGACAGAGGGTTATTTCAAATGTTTTGCAGTAGATGTAAATTGATGTGGAACCAGGACTGTCATTCACTTGGTGGTGATGGTGTCTCTCTACCACACAAAACAGGAGTTATTCTTTGGGCAAATAGATATGCAATAAGAATTCTTGAGTGCTCCTGAGAACTCCTGTGGCTAGCACAGGTCTTTCTCGTAAGCACATTCTGCTGTGTTTCATAAACAAAGATAAAGTTTGGATGTTTTGCAAACAGTGTCTCAAGATTTGGACAGTTCAGGCCTGGCCAATTAGGCCTAGGGGGAGGTTTCTGGCTGATCAATCTGGGTGACCTCTGAAAAGTCTATATATATGGAAATCAAAATAATAAACGCACTTTTTTCTTGCCTCACTGAGAACCTGGGTTTTTTCTCTGCTAGCGGCTCAACAGCGACAAACTCCTGAATGAAATAAATTATTTCAAAATGCCCTTCCTGCCAAAACATATTGCACTAAATAAATCTCAGATTCCTAACCAGATTTCTGTTTACAAAGTCATCTTGCTCTAATATAGTTTCAGTTTGTTATCGCCCTTCCAACCATTAAGCATTTTTGAAGCAGTTCTACAGTCACAAGTATAGAGAATTGTGAAGAAGTATGAGTTTGTCTGGGGGCTTTTAAGCTCACTGAAAGAAGACAGCAAAAGAGTAAAAGCTATGAGACAGCTAAATAGTTTTCATCCCTCACTGCTTGCCAGAGAGATACAGATAATCTATCCTAAAGTCTTGGAATCTTATTCCTGGCAGTACAAGTGTGTGCTTCATTCTCCAGCATTAAAGATTTGGGAACTGGTGAGAGGAAACAACTTTAAAGAAATCCATTATTAGTAACACTTCTAGTGTAATTTCCATGTACTCTGCCATTGACATTATTTGGTAGGCTAGTCATAAGAATAAATATATAAACTATCCTCATGAGAAAAAAACAAAGACTTTTGGCATAAGTCTATAAAAGGAAAGAGAAATGTATTTAAACCTGACTATAATTCATGACCACATCCAAACCCAGCCATAAAAATAAATTTCTCTTTTTGTTGATTGAAAGACTTAAGGAGTACAGTAAGCTATTAAAGAAGTCTAGAGGTTTTTTATTATCTGCCAAATGTTAATTCTGTTGAACTGAAAGAATAAACTTTCTTCAACAGAAGAAAGCAGACTTTGCTTCTAGGACTATGTTTTCAGAGTATATTTCAAATCACTGCCTTCATGACACAGTACCTCTTATAGATATGATGAACTGGAGTCCACTCTGATTTAGTGCTTGCTTGAAGAAATATGATTCTCCTTTTCTACAACTTCTTTTTTTTAATTTACTCTATCTCCTCTTTCAATTATTTCATGTGTGCCTATGTTTGTCTGCATTGATATTTTCTTTTATTCTACATTTTTTGTGGACATAAATCAGCATAGATAAGGGAGTTAAGCCAGTATTATGCGTCAGTTTAAATTCATTCAGCCTGCCAGCAGTCTGATAAAGATTTGTATTTGGTATCCAGTTTTGTCTTTCTGCTCAGGAAGGTCATCCAGAGCCTTAGGAGAATGATAGGAATTGTTTATTCATCTTACAGTATATCCCAGGTCAACGTCTGTTCCTGATATATGTACTAGTTGTATTGTATAAAACAGCTATCCAAACACTGCATTGTAAAAATATAGTTAGAATTTATAGTTTAAATGTGTCATGGCAAGAACACTGAATTTTTCTGTTTCCAAGGGAGTATTATATAAATATTCCTAAATCAATAAAGTTCACTCAAATGTATCCCAGAACAGAACAAGCTTTAAATCCAATGACACATTCTTAGTTTCTCCTCTATTCTCATTGCAACTTGGTCTGATCTAGAGGCAACCTAGTGTTCTCAGACTCCAACTGTTCTGAATTTAGCCTTTCTGGGGCAAATCTGCTTCACCATTACACAATCACTGCATATATTTGAAACAGTATGCACATATTTTGTATATGCATATTTGAATTATATATGTGCTTTTGCAGTTTCCTCAACAAAGCAGGCAGCTGCTTTTGAGTAATCCCATCCCAAAGGCAAGGAGTCACTGAGTAAAAAGACCAAGTAATCCACATATATGACATTGTCTTTCTAATACAGGACCAAGGGCAGAGGAAGTATCTGTCACAGCTTTCCAAGTCCAAACTGAGGAGTTTGGGATTCAAACCTTAGCCTACTCCACATGGAAGAAAAGACCTTCCCAAAGGAAAAAGGGGAAGAATATATTATGCATAGTTGTCACCCTAAGGAAATACACTGTCCTTACAAAAAATGTAACAGATATTTTACAATCTTTAGACTGTAAAGTCTTTAGAAAGGAAACAGGATGAAGAGATAGTTCTTCTGAAGATGAGAGCAGATGACAACAGCCTTGAAAATGAAAGAAACCTATTGCGCTTGGGATTCCAGGAGGTTTATTGAAGGATCACAGGGAAAGGCGAAGGGCAGCGAGGAGGGCAGAGAATGGGGGGCGGCAGCGGGGCAGGAATCCAGAACACAAGAGCCTATGCATGCTGCTTCTCGGTGTTCTGCCGCTTTCGGAGCGCAAAGCAGCAAGTGGTGCCGAAAACCCAGGATTATAAGATCTGCCAAACACGCCGGACCTGGCACAACCAGTCACGTGCAGCCTTGCCGCGCTGACAAGCCATCACTGCCGTGGAAGCAGCAGTGCCTGCAGCCGGCCCCGCTGCCATCTCGCCACGCCAGCACCGCCATGCTGCAGCCACAGCGCCTGTGCCCGCACACCGCTCACACCCACTCCACACGCGCCTGCTGCCGCCTGGCAAGGAGCCAAATCCATGCAGCGCTTCCGCCCATGCCACGTGGTTCGCAGCCACGCCGCCATCTTCTGCCGCTGCCCCACTGCGTGCCGCTCCGAGCGCAGCATCGAAAGAGCCCGCACTGCCCTGCTGCTGTGGTCACTGCGATACCATCTCTGCAGTGAGGCACACGTCTTGTGTGCAGGTGTGACATTCCCGGGGGACCCGGGAGAGACTTTGGAAAAGTCCCTGTTAGCAGTTGGGAATACCTGCTGTTAGCCGACCTCTGTTGCTGTGGGAGCAGTGTGACATCGGTGCTGTAGGGACTGAGAGAGCAGAGACCAGCTGTCAGCTTGCGGCAGACAGCTGCAGGGACCCAGTGCAGGGAGACCAGCTGTCAAGTTTAGGGTAAGTGTCTTGGCACCGGGGTGGGAAGGGAGGTTCCCCTGCCGGTCCCCCAAGAGTGTAGTGATCTGCAGGTAGCCCTTAGGGACCAAAAAGTGGAGAAAGGGCCCTCTGTTCCCCCAGCCCCTTTTGTTTAAATTTATTCATTTTTTGGCATGACAGGTGTAGAACTCTGAGGGTTAGCCAGCATGGGTTGTGGAAAGTTCCGGCTGCCTGACCCTCAGAAGGAGGTGTACACTCAGTTATGTAATCTTTTAGTTGGAGGTAATCCCCCTGTTTTGGTTTCTCCCTCTTCCTCGGATCCCTCGCGTTCTCCCTTGGACTTTCCTGCCCCCTAGTCTCCTCGTCCCTCTAACCCCTTTAGGGGGGAACAGGTGGTTGCATCCCATCACCTGGCGCCTGGCTGCCACCAGGTCCAGGGCGCTTCCCTGTTCCCTTCTTTCCCTCATCCGAGTGGGACTGCGCACCCCGCTTGGGCTTCTAACCTAAACCGCTTCACCTCACCCTCTTTGTCCTCCCCTTCTCCCTTTACCGGACTGGACAAAGATGGCACCGACCACGTGTCAGCTCCAAATGGCTCCTGGCACGTTACCACCGACCTGAGCTGCCCACAAAATGGCAAGGCAGAGCCTGCCGGGGCAGCTCCTTCTCCCCATAATCCCTCCTGCTTTCCCGCCCTGCACCCTTCCATCACCTCAACACGGCCCCTGAACCCTCCTCCCTCGGTGTCATCATTCCCCACCCCTATTACATCAGGGGGCGGGGTAGCAGCATGGGAAAACCCCATCCCTGAGTTCCCAGGCTTAGGTTCCCACGCTGCATCAGCCACCGCGGTGGGGTGGGGAGGTGTGTTTGCTGTGCTGGAGTGTCGTGGCCAGGAGGGCCCCAGCTCTCCACTACGGCGTGGCCACCCTAGCCAACCGAATGCAGTGGTCTGGTAGGCAATTCCATTCAGCCGCCTGAAGGAGTTGTGCAAGGCGGCGAAGGAATTTGGAAGAGAATCCCCATATTTCCAGTCTCTTTTTCAGGCCATGTTAGCATCACATGCAAAATGCCCCCACGATATCAAAACAATTTTATCTTGTCCATTGGCAAGTGGCCAATTTAAAATGTGGGAGGCTGCCTGGACAAGGAGGGTTCAAGCCCTAATTGGTTTATACAGGGAGAACCCTGAGCGTCAAAACCTGACATTTGACTGCTTATGTGGGGAAGGAGATTGGATAAAACCTCTTGATCAAGTAGCTGCTTTATCCTCCTCTGTGTTATCGGATCTGGTATGGGCTGCAAAACAAGCCCTAAAGCTTGTTCCTACCGGTCCTGCATCATTTCTACCCTACACCTGCATTACACAAGACCCTGATGAGCCCTTCTTTGATTCTGTCTATCGCCTTTCCATCGCTTTTGAGAGACAATTCAAGGGAGCAGAGACTCAGGAGGAAGTTTTGTTATCAAGAGCCATGCTTAATATGAACGATCATTGTAAACAAATTATCAGCGCTCTTTCTTCTGATCTTCCACTCACCATTAACTGGCTCATCGACACCTGCATGCTGGTACCGGTAGCCCTAAATTCAAATACCCCTTCCAAACCTCCCCCGAAAGCTTTCCCTGTGAACCAGAGAAGGCCACCTAGACCTCCTACCACCCCTATTGTCTGTTTCCTGTGTGGGCAACCAGGTCACCTAGCCAGATGTTGCCATGTGTTCCTGCCAGCTACTAATGACAGTTCTATGAGTTCTGTGTCTGCAGAACAGATGCCATCATACCCGACATATACCAATCAAGCCTACCAGCCAAGACCAGCGCAGCAGCAAACACCTCCAGCCTGCGCATTTCCAGCGCCGCCACCTCCTGCTCAACCGGCACGGCTTCCACCTCCTACCACAAACAGCCATCCAAAAAACTGATTGAGGAGCATGGAGGGGCGTCGCACGTGGACATAAGTAAGGTCACTGCCTCATCAGACCAGATCACAGTAATGATGTCACTAATGGACAATGGACTGGACTCTTCAAATTCGTTACAGGCATGGTGGACTGAGTGGGTTAATTCAGAGGCCTTATGCCACTTGTGTGCTATCTAACCAGGACACATCTACATCAGTAAGGGGGCTAATCGATACGGGGGCGGATGTTACTATCAGTTCGAAGAGCATGTGGCCTTCACATTGGCCCTTGCAAACCACCACACAATCCATCAGTGGAGTAGGGGGGCATTCTCCTGCGCAACAAAGTGCAGAGAGTATTGTCATCATAAGTCCTGATGGCACGCCAGCCCAAGTCCAGCCGCTGGTAATGGATGCTTCATTCAACCTTTGGGGCTGAGACACCTTGTCTCAATGGGGGATTCAGATTCATATCCCACCTCTGGAGTCGGGTTTTTATCTGTGGCCACTGATGAGCGCACTACCCCGCGCCTAATTGGCTTAGTGAAACACCGGTGTGGGTAGATCAGTGGCCACTCCCAGAGGACAAATTAGGCACTCTCAAGTCCCTCGTGGAGGAGCAGCTTGCCAAGGGCCATATTATACCAACTAATAGCCCTTGGAACTCCCCCCGTTTTTGTCCTCCAAAAACCTAATAACAACGGGTGGAGGCTCCTCCACGATCTCCGTAAAATCAACGAGGTCATTGAGGACATGGGGCCTCTGCAGCCTGGGATGCCATCAGCAGCCATGCTCCCCCGGGAGTGGAAGTTAGCAGTCATAGACATCAAGGACTGCTTCTTCCACATCCTACTCCACCCTGAGGACGCCCCTAGATTCGCCTTTTCAGTTCCATCTTTAAATTGCCAAGCCCTGATGTGCATGTACCATTGGACAGTTCTGCCGCAAGGCATGAAAAACAGCACCACCATCTGCCAATGGTACATGGCCAAGGTTCTCACCCCAGTCCACCAGCAATCCCCAGGAGTGATGCTGTACCACTATATGGATGACATCCTCATTTGTGCGCTCAATGAAGAACATTTAAATGTTATTCTGGCACTGACTTTTTGGGTTCTTCAGGAAGCAGGGTTCCAGATACATACGGAGGAAATACAGCGCTCTTGGCCTGCTAAGCACCTTGGCCTGGTGATCAGGGAACGGACCATCGTGCCCCAGCAGCTCGTCATCCAGGACAATCCAGGGACCCTGCGGTGTCCTAGGTTGCAATATAGATGGATTTAAGTATTCTATTACCACCAGCTGTGGGCCGTTAGCTGCTATCACCTGCTAATGACCCACTCCGGATGACAGGCAATGGGCCATCCGTTAGCTGTTATCACCTGCTAATGACCCACCCTGGATGACAGGCAATGGGCCATCAGGGACCCACCGTGTGACTCATGGACTTACCCCATCCCATTGTGGGATGCTTTGCCCAGGAGGGAGGAGCCAGGTGTTCCCACCTGGATATAACCTGGCCTTGGAACTGCCAGAGGACAAGAGCTACCACTGGATCTTCAGCTGGAGACTAGACCTTCACAGGATCACCGCTTCAACTGGACTACTTCAGCTGGACTGCTACTACCACCCTAACAGGGTGTTAGGTTGTATCTGACTTTGTCAGTGCTTTTCCTTGTATTATTTCACTTATTTTTAATTTCAGTCTTGACTTGTGATCTCCCACTGGTTTGTTTTCAAACCAATATGTGCGGGAACTCCATCAACTCTGCGGGTCCATCAACTGGGTTCGTCCACTGCTGGGGATCTCATCAGGAGACCTCACCCCCCTGTTCAACCTACTTTGCAGCAGCAAGGACCTGGACTCCCCACGTTCCCTGACACCATAGGCCCGAGAGTGTATCATCTGTGTACAGGATGCCATGACCCAGAGACAGGCACACAGAGTCGATCCATGCTTACCATACCAGCTAATCATCCTGGGGGAAAAACAATACATGCACAGACTAATCTATCAGTGGGACAGTGAGCTGAAGGATCCACTACTGATCAAGTGGGTCTTTCTGCCTCACCAGGTCTCCAAAATTCTAACAACACCACAAGAGTTTGTGTCAAGGGTAATTATGAAAGACAGGTCTCGGCTTCGTGCCCTGGCAGGCCAGGACTTAGCATGCATTCAGGCACCATTCACAACTGATTATTTGGAACACCTGATGCAATTCAGTGAAAATTTACAATTTGCTCTAGAGGGGTACTCTTGGAAAATTCAGATTAATCATGGGAAACACAAACTGTTCAATACCAATTTTAAATTAATAAAAAAAAAACCAAATTGGCAGACACCCCTATTAAGGGAGCCCTGACAGTTTTCACAGATGGCTCCAGGACTTCTCACAAGTCCATGGTGACTTGGAGAGATCCCAGGACACATCAGTGGGATGCTGATGTCGAGGAGGTCTCCAGATCGCCTCAGCTTGTGGAGCTGACAGCAGTTGTCAGGGCCGTCAAAAGGTTCCCAGAACCCCTGAATTTGATCAAAGATTCGACCTATGTTGCCAGAATCGTATCTAGAGTGGAGAATTCAGTTCTAAAAGAAGGCTCAAATATCAAATTGTTCAATTTGCTATTGGAGCTCATAGAAGTTCTGTCCCACCGAGAGCAACCGTACTTCATGATGCACGTGAGGTCTCACACTGACCTGCCAGGCCCAATTGCTGAGGGCAACAGAAGGGCAGACACTTTGGCCGCTACAGTCATCAAGCCCTCGGTGCTGGACACATTCGCACAGGCCAAGCTGAGCCATCAGCTTTACCATCAAAACACCTTGGCCCTTGTGCGAATGTTTCGGCTGACCAGGGAGAAAGCCAAAGCTGTTGTTACCACCTGCCCTTCATGCTGTAAATACCAGATTCCATCCTGCAAACAAGGAGTTAACCCCAGAGGGTTACACAGCTGCCAACTTTGGCAGACAGATGTGACCCATGTTCCAGAGTTTGGCAGACAAAAATATGTTCATGTCTCTATTGATACATTTTCAGGAGCCATCCATGCCTCAGCACACTCAGGGGAGAGGGCAACAGACGTCATCAAGCACTTCCTTTTGGCCTTCTCAATCCTGGGTGTGCCAGCAGAAATTAAAACAGACAACGGCCCTGCTTATATTTCAAAACAATTCAAAGAATTTTTAAAGAAATGAGGAATTGAGCAGTCCACTGGGATCCCTCATTCACCCACAGGAAAATCAATTGTAGAACGGGCCCACCAAACCATCAAAAGGGTCCTTTCTCAGCAGCGAGGAGGAGCAGAGATCACTTCGCCCATTGTGCGTCTCTGCAAGGCTCTGTTCACCATCAATTTTTTAAATAATTTCTTTGCAGAGCCTGTTCCCCCTGTATTCTGACATTTTGCCAATGACACCGGGGCAAAATTAAAGGAGCAACCACCAGTGCTGGTCAAGGACCTGGAATCCTGACAAGTCAGGGGCCCCTTCCCTTTGGTAACCTGAGGGAGAGGGTATGCCCGTGTTTCCACCCCAGCTGGTCCCTGTTGGATACCCAGCAAATGGCTGAAACCCCACACCCCAGACCTTCCAGGAAAGCAGGTCCACTTTGCCAAAAAGGACTATTTACCAGACTGGAAGACCCTCTCCACTGTGGCGTGGAAGAGAAGAAAAAAGAAAAGGTCAAATCAAAAACCAGAGATTAACCCAGATTCCTGGATAAGTTTCCTACAGGCAGATTTATTTCCCCCTTACGCAGAAATCCCCCTCAGTCCGTGTGTATCCTGCACTTCCTTGAGTCTTTTATTTGATAAACCCTAAATTGTAATCCTTATGCAGTTTTCTTTGCCCCTTTTCCCCATTCCTTTTTATTTATAACCAATGGGAACCGCTGGGGAGAGAAAAAAATTTTAAAACTTTTAGTTACCCTATTTTATCTGAGTTCATTTAGGTTAGAAGCCATGCAGAAGCCCCTTGACCGCCTGGATGTTGGCCCTCTTCCTTCCTGCCAGCATGTGGCTCGTCCATCAGCCAAAGATCAACTTCTGGGCCACGCTCGCAAGATCCCTCAGGCAGGAAGAACTCCGCATCATCAAAGAATTGCAGGGCCACATCCGGGATCTCAAAACCCAAATAAAGAACTGGCTTGGTGACCTCTTTGGAACCTGGGGACTTTCGGGATGGGCTGGGTCAATTTTGCATTCAGTTACTTGGATTTTGCTCAGTCTAATAACTATAATTCTTTTATTTGCAGTTGTTATACTCCTTAAATTACGTTCCCCTTTTTCGTTTGTTGTAAATAAGAAATGGGGATTTGCTGAGGTGGCCCTTAGGCAGATCAACCTGGGCAACCACCAGCATGGGTCAGAGACCATTGAAGAGGAATCCTGGATCTGAGGTGAAAGCTGTCACTGTTGAAGTTAGGGCGACAAGCTTGTCACAACCCAGAGGACCCTGCGGCTGAAAGCATTACTATGTGCCATGTCAGAAGCTTATTGACCCCGTGCACCTCCCTGCCTTTGTCCCATTTGTGGTTTATGCTCAAGAATGCTCCCCCCAGCACAGCACCCCATTGGTTTAAAAGCTTTGTACCCTCCCTCGCTGTACAGTTACTGGTTTGTACCCCTGTACTTCTCCCCTCGGACTTTCCCTGGTTGGCCCTTCAGGGCTGGCCACTCCCCGTTTCCCTCCCCTTTTAACCCCGTGCAGCCCTTTGTTCTGCACTCTTGCGTTCTGGATTCCTGCCCCGCTGCCAATCCCTGTTCTCTGCCCTCCTCACTGCCCTTCGCCTTTCCCTGCGATCCATAAATAAACCTCCTGGAATCCCAAGCGCAAGAGCCTATGCCTCCTTCATTTCTACCGCTTTCCTGATGCGCTACCATCCCCCCAGGCGCCACAGCTTGCCCGTATGTTTCACTGCCACAGGGTGTCTGGAGCATGTTCGACATGGCCGTTCGCCCTTCCGTGCTGCTTCTCGGCGTTCAGCCGCTTTCGGAATGCGAAGCAGCATCAATGCTTAATGCAAAATTCCTTTCCTAATTAAGCTATTTTTAAAAGAGTATATTCACCAGTGAATAGATTTCTGCCTTCTTAGGACCTTAGTAGACAGACTGAGATTTGTTGTAATATCTCATAGCACTACTAGATAACTTATATTCCTCAATGAGCTCAAGAAATGTTAACAGTATTCAAATAATTTTTTTAATCAATAATTTATATTATATAATTTATTCAACAATCTGGAATTTCCATACCTTGTCAAAGGATGATGAACCTAATAATGATCCATTATCCTACAGACACTTGTAGATTAACTTTCCCATCCTTCAGGCAGCTTCGTCTCTGACTAAAATCATACAAATTGTTAAGGGCTTCTAGACCAGAGGACTCACTCCTAGTGCATTCAAACATCCATTATTAATTTTCTTTTGTCTTTGAGCTAAAGAAAAAAAATATATAACTGAAATGACATCTTCAAACATTTTTTGTTATGATATTACATATCCAAGAAGAAGCTGCTATACCTCAAACAGAGCTTTACACAGAAGATTTTGCAAATTCAGAGTGGGAATCTATAAACAGCTACATTTGTGTATGTGTGTTTGTATGTTTATAAAATATCTATATCTACAGTACTGACATAGAACGCCTTTTTCTACCAAACCAATACTGCCATGAAATTAGGTCTTCTCTATGAGGGAAAGCTATTTCTGTTCCCCAAAAGCATTTTACTCTACATTATTTCATCCATGCAATGGGTAATGAATAGCAGTTTGTTAGCACACAGCAGAATATATTATCTCTGGAACAGTTCCATGATTGTAAAACATCTATTTTCCTCTCAAACACCATTAATTCTAGAAATATAAAAGCCTAATTACACATACATCCTCCTAATACACTTTAAAGACCCACAAAAGAAACAATAATACTAAATACTAAAAGCTATGAGCAAAAATTCTTAGATGGAAATTTGGTTCCCAAACTATGAAATGGCAAGGAAAATATGATACAAACACCTGTAGAAGAGTCAGACTTCATTTATACTGCAGTGTGTTAATACACAAACACACATTATGGCAATTACATAAATATTTAGTATTATATTCAATGACAACTGACTTACAAGATGTTACAGATTCAATTGAAAAGCTGCCCTATTTAGAGTTTCCTACAGGAGAGACTGTTTCTTGCCCTGAGACAATATCTGAGCTATGGAGTGAACAAACCTGTTTCTGCTAACTGGTGATGTGTTTGATAGATAGGACTGCTAAAACCGCAGAGATGGGTGATAGGAGTTGGAATAGTCTAATTTTTAAAGCAGTTCAGAAATTCTATCCCTGATTTCTAGCAAGCACCAAGCCCTTCCAAACTGGATCACTGGGTGATAACTCTCATCCTCTAGAGTCCCTATTTGTCATTTTGGGACTTTAGGAGCTCTGATCTCTGAGTTAAGTAAAATCTCTCCTCTAAAAATACAGTACTGTGAGGCATTCAGAGTGGCCTGACCTGTCATAGTATTCAGCTTTTTCTCTGCAATCTGTGTGTAAGGGGGGGTGGGTGACCCCTGGTGTTGGACAAAGCATTTAATTTGCTAAGAGGTATCACAGCAAAAACAGCAAAGAAACTAGTAGGACATCCAGTCCTTGGCTTCATTTCCACATACTAGCACTGTGATGATTCCAAATATCTCCACCCTCTTGCAGATTATTCCATCTCTTCTAATTACTCAATTACTCCTTATTTTCCATTTAGAGTCTATCTCTTGCTTTTATCACGATGGGCCCTTGCCCTGTCTTTTGATCTTATTAGCTTCTTTATCCCCAACAATTTCATCTCTGTTGTTCCTCTTCTGTGTTCTTCCCCCACCCTCCCCTAATTTTAAACTCTCCCATGTCTTCCTGAGGTCCCCTGACCTCCTCTGATAATCCTTATCTCTGTCCCTGAGTAACCCTGACAGCATGGAGAAGCAATTCCACCATGTCAGGAGGTCCCCAACAAGTGGAAAAAGGATTTACATGGAAATTACTGTCCAGGCCCCAAAGCCCAGGCCAGCTGCAGATTATGTTTTGGTGTTGAGGAGAAGATTTGCTCTGTGATTGCTGCAGAAGAACCAGGGGAGGATGGAACACTTGTGCTGCATACAGGTATAATTCTGCTTTTGTATTTTTGAGAGAGGCATACTTAGCCAAACTGGTCATATTTTTAACAGCTACGCCAGGATTATATGATTTTTCTGCCTATGTTCAAGTTCCTACCCCTACTCTAGTGCATATTGGCACTAGAAGTTCTCAGACTTATGATCCCTTTCCACACAGAAAAACAAGGTTTGCTTCAGTCTAATCTCAATTGAATAAACCATTGAGCTAAATTCTTCTTGTCCACTGTCAGAAGGAGGTAATTTGAGGAAGAGAGCTGCCGTGGAAGACTTCAGCTGAAATATATGCAGCACAGACACAGCAAAAAGACCCACTTCTAGATGAAACATACTTATAACCTGAAATGTCTATTGGTGCACAGCCAAAGACGCCATGCACTTTGTGTCTGGAGCCAGGGTGAGTCCCAGTCAGTACAGTGTGAACACAAATATATGGCTGCAGGGCAGCCCTCAGTTCGGGTGGTGGTATAAATGTTTCATGTGCAGCAGAGCCTAAGCTGAACAGCCACGGGTTTCTGGGTCTGCCACTCTGGATGAGAAACATGGAACCATGTGCCTTTGAGAGGTGCAGAAGAGAGACATGCCTTTCATCCCCCCTGTCCCACACCAGCATCAGGTCTTCACACAGTAAGTCTGAATCTAGTAGTTTGCACAGGAATGAATGCAGAGGGTATGTAGGAGGGATGAGCTCTGATCATTGGGCGGCTTGTTGTTGGAGGCGGGGAGAAAAAACAGTGTATCCCCCAGTTACTTCACTGAGCACCTGCATTCCAGCATGACAGAGATGCCAGAGCACTTCTCTGGCACCTGCCCCATGATGTACAGCTCCGGCCTAAATGTGTGGTGCAGGAACACGAGCAGCTGGTGGAAGATTCTGTTCTCGTGGACACTCAAGGATTCACAGGTGCCATCCATCCCAGTAGCTGGGTGCATCTCTGGCATGAAACTGCTTTTGCAAAGCACTTAGCAGGCACCAATAAGGTCACACACCAGGTTCTTCAGATCCTTGCAGTGTCAGGTAATCCCTGCATTGGCAATAGGGTGGGAACAGCCAACAACCTGGCAGCATTTTGTGCTTCGTTGTGAGCTCCACTGAAGTTTTTCTCTTCTTTCTTCTTGTTCTTCTTCCTGCTGCTGGGGCTGTCCTGCTCACAGCAGCTATTAGAGGCAAGTTTCATTTGCCTGGTCCAAAACAACCACTGCTGCCACAAAGAGAGGAGTGTGCCTTCTTCCACTGGCCTGCTCTACTTAGTGTCCTGCAGCAGCCACCTCATCTGGTGCAGTGACTCCTCTCGCTGCTGCATTTGCTGGGCTGCGGATACAGGGATCAGGTGATGGTGCTTCAGCCCCAGCAGGACAGCCAGCACAGCCAAGAAGAGCATAATTGGCACAGACATGGCCTGGGAGAGATGTTTGCTCAGCAGGGCTGGGTGGGAGGTAACATGGAGCAGAAGCTGCCTGGAGTTGGGTCCGGCAGGTGAGAAGGTGAGGGAGGTGAGGGAAGGTGAGGGAGGTGAGAGGGAGCAAGGACAGTGCTTGTGAGCAGTGCATGGGCTGCTTCACAGAAGCCTTTGGGCACCAGAGTCTACAGCCTTGAAGGGGATGCAGTCCTTGCCTGGAGACAAGACATGGCCCATTCTATCCAAGCCACCTCATGGCCAATCCCTGGCAGGGCTGTGCTCCACAAAAGGGCAAGAAACATGCAAGCAGAGTCTCCCAAGGCCCCATCCTTGCCAGACTAGTGTCCCATGGAGCTTTATCTTAAGCAAAGTTTTAAAAGAATATTTTAACTTCCTTTTCAAATCCTCAAAGTTATGCAGAATTATAGATTATATGTGTTCGATACCATGTGTAGTTGTCTTTTTCAAGATGAAAGATGGTTTTCTCTCCTACAAATAGAAATTTCAGCACTCGAGACAAGGTTAAGGTGTTAATTTAGGCTAAAGAGAAGTACTCAATACAGAACAATGCATTTGTTCACGACTTTTTTAACTTAGTTGAAGTTATATGAGGCACAAATCAGAGAACTCCCCTCCTCATAGGACAGAAACCAAACAATTTATCACAAAAAATCTTTGTTCCTAAACATCTGAAAGATATCTTCAGTATCAACCATCAAAGGATTTGGTATGTTTCTAAAATTGTCAAAGAAATATTGTGTCACCCTCAAGTGGATTCTTTTGTCTGCTTCAGGGGCCATTACTAACAGCTCTTAAAAAATCTCTTATCTGTTCTTCATTTTCAGTGTTCCTTTTCCTTAACAATGGTGGTGTATCATGAGGAAATAATATGAATGGCAGATATCAAGACCATTGAAAATAGTGATATGCTAACATTCCCAAAAAACAGAGGCAAAGTAGCTGGAGAGTTTAAAATACAGCTATTTTTGATCTTAGCCTAGATCTTTGAATAGGATTGATATTTAAAGTAGAAATCAATGCAATTTGAGTAAAGGACAGATTTTTTCACAATTACTCAGAATAAAATGGGACTTTACAGCACCACTAAATTTCATGGATTATGTGAATAAGCATCAGCAGGAAGGAGTAACAGAAACCAAACCTGGTCCTTGAACAGGTACCTTCCTACAAAGTTTTTCTGACAAGTTTACTTACCCAGACACACAAATATCCCAAATCTAAGACTAATATTAGATGCTTTTTCAAAGCAATATCCAGTATGATAGCTTTAATGTAAATACATTACTATAAACACAAATTTAAATATATAACACCTTTTTTTTCTTTTTCTAATGCTTAAAAATAAAGCAAAACTGTTGTCCGTTTTTTCACGTTCCCAGGCTTTGTGCTTTCAGAGATAAAATATTGTACACAATCTTATCCTTTTGCTAAACAATACAATGCTGTGATTACAACAAAGCTGGGAACTAATCCAGACTTTCTGAGCCAAAGATATTGCCACCCATTACTAATAGTTGGGGTGGTGCTACCCATAGCCCTGAGAGGAAAATGCGAAAGCAATAGTGATATTGTTTCCATATGGATAGACGAAATTAGTAATTAGCGCAGGCTTTAAATTTTGTGAGTGACACTGATAAGGCACTTTTACTATATGAATTTAGGAACAGAAAATCTCCAAGAAAAACTGATAATGAAGCACTCATCTCTGAAATAAGAGTACAAAGAGTTTCACAATAATTTCCCTATTTCCTTTAATGTCTTTCTGAACTAAATTGCTTCCTATCTCATTACCCATCACTCATTTCTGCATCCCAACTCTTACAATTTTCATTTACTTTCTCCTTGACCATGTGTCCCTATTCTTTATTGTTTCTTCATTCCCCAACCCCATCACCCCCTTTTAACACCACAGTCTTTAGTCTTACCTTTCTCCTTTCTGAAGTTGCTATAATTCCCAAACTCTTAACATTTAGAGGCACGACAATTCTCCTTTTTCCTAACATTGATTACAGGGGTCCACTGCCCAAAGCAAGATGGCAATAGACAATTACATGATCACAGCACATTTCAGATTGGAAAGGTCTCACTTCTGTCCTTTTACTCACAGCAGTCACCTCTGAGATCACATTGGATAAATCCAGGTGCTGTCCACTTCCATCTGGAAAACCTCCAAGAACAGAGACTGTGCAGCATCTCTGAGCAACCTGTTCCACTGCTTGTTTCTCCTTGTGGGAAAAGGAATTTCCTTATATCCCCTATGAAGCTCTCTTCTTTTAACTTATGCACGTTGTCTCACATTCTCCTGCCCTGAAGCACTGTGATCAGCCTGGTTGCATCTACTCTGTGACATCCCCATAGCCCTGGGGGTTTGCTGTCATATTCCATGAAGCTATGTGTTCCACAGGCTGTACAAGCCCAGGTCCCCCAGTCTCACCTGACAGGAAAATTCCCCTACCCCTTCCAACCTGGACACCAGGGCCTTTTCCACAGGGTTGCTCCCTAAACAGGCAGTTGCTAGCCTGTGGGACCGAAAGACATTCATGCACACCAGGGGTAGGACTTGCCATCTGTCATTGCTGAATTTCAAAAGGTTCTGTCAATCCACCCTCTGGCCTGTCCACATGCTGAGATGGAAAACACTGATAACAGAAGAAGCAAGAGAAGCAATGGAGAGCAGAATGACCTTCAGGGCATGAGAGCAGCCTGCCCAGGGCCTGAGCTCCATATCCAGCCCAGTGTCTGAGATACAGAAAGGTTTAGTATGCCGAAATTTTTCTTGTACACCTCTAACAATCAAGGACTAAAACTCAAGAGACAAAGCCAAAATGGCAGTGCTCAGAGAGATGAGATGGCAGCAGGGCTACAGCATGCCCTGCAGGGTTTGTCAGCACTGAACACTGTCCAGGTTCTGACTTAGTCAAACCCATCCAGACCCCCGGGAGATAGGGGAGTCAGTTGGTGTTATTCTGCAGGGAATCTGCACATTCCCTGGGAAGACAAAAACGTGAAACCAATTCAGATTTAGGGCCCAGTATATGGCAGAGAACAAAGAGATGCTGGAAACAGTCAAAGCCTTATACAAATATCCAAATCTTTATCTAATTTGAAGGAAACTGGAAAACTGGAACATCTGGAAACTGACATCAGCGCCCTGTTACCAATAAATTATTAGCTAGGTGGAAAAAATAAGGGGTTTTGTTTGTTTGTTTTTAATGTGTGCAGTAAAAGCACTACTAGAAGGTTCTAGGGAGATAACTTGGAAGAAAAGAGGGATTCATCGGGCATTTAGAGCCAGAACTTGCGTTTGCACAGCTGTCCTGATTGTGCTTTTCCGATGTATGCAGAGTCTTATCCTGTTCCAGACACAAGAATGACTTGTTTGTACTTTATTTATTTAGTAATCACAGATTTCAAGATACCATAGAGATGAGCCAGTCATATAAACATCCCAGTAGGCTCAAAATTGAAAACATGAAAATAAGACAAATACAGGGACAGAATATAATCCTCCATGCCTTCAACAGCAATTCCAAGCATAATGGCATCTGTTCATGCCAAGATAAGGTTAATTTGATCTTATGACCAACTTGAGCAAAGTGTCACATACCAAAATATTTGAATGCATTTATCCAATTTCTGTACTTTGTTCATGGCGTTGCACCTAGCTTTATTCAGTGAAGGAAATACTCTTTGAGAGTATTTGAAGGAAATACTGTCAAGGAGAAGGTTGCTGTAAAGATTCTTAAGTATTTTTGTAATTTGAAAACCTAGATCTACATTTTCAGAGCCTACTCAGGCATGCATATGCCTTTGAAGATCTTAGTAAACACCTAAATTCCACAACATATTTGGACTATTGGATTATTTCTATTTTCAAAGCTCTTAGAAGTTTCTATACTCTGTATGGTCAGGTTTTCAAAGCAAGGACCTAATCAGATTGAGACATATTTAAGTGGAACACACAACCAACATGCCTTCAAATCTCAACCCTTAAGGTTATATTTTTTAAAAGATATAAAGACAGCTCTGCCTGCAAGTTGGCAGAAACTTACCTCTGAGCAAGGCAGCCTATTTCTGCCAACTGCTGAAGCACTCCGGCTGTTGGCACAGTTGGATGGGAGGAACTATGCAAAACAATTACTGGTTTGATTCAGTAGGTCCAAGAACTGTGTTTATATGCAGCAGGCAGAAGAAAGAGTATGCAGAAGCTCTGCCGAAAACTTTTTAAATGGACCATGAAGAAGCTATGAAGTGCTCTATTAAATGCAATAGCCATAATGAACATTTTACTGGATCATGCAGGCTCTATCCTCATGAGTTTTATTATAGTTATTATTGTTATTGTTGTTATTGTTTCACTGTACTGGCCAGAAATGAGGAATTAAGACATAAAAAAAGGTGACAGGAGGGGTGCTGGGAACCCTCTTTCGGTTCAACCTAGGAAAGCACAGCAAGCACAGATTACATGAAATGAGCTACATTAGGAAGGTCAGAGGTGGGAAGAGGGCTCCTTGCCTCGTGGGACTCAGATCCTAAGCAGTACTACTTAGTAAGCCCTTAACAGCCACTGGCACTGCTGTCCCCAGCTACACTCCGGGGGCAAAAATCCCTCTGACTGATGTGAAGCTCCCAATGCAATCTGTTGCCATCAACATGGTGCAAAGTTATTTGAGAGCCTATTCTTCTGTTTTCCATTGTTTTCTGTTAATGTGATAGCTAACAAGTATGCAGCTTGCAAAGGCTCAGATGAGACTCAAAGCTCTTTTGGGAAGGCAGAAGTTTCTCATAAGGAAAACCATGTTACTGTTTTATGAATTATTTTACAGTAGTGCTAATTGCTCTCTGAAGACTGATCTGTATAGTGCCAACAGCAGAAGTACTGGGGCTTCCTAAATGGTTTTCTAAAGAAGTTTGTAGTCTTCCCATCTATCACATAAAATTCATCTATTTTGTGGTCAGAGCTAGTTATGTGCTTGCAATCCAAGACTTTGTGTTGCAAAGCTGGGATAGGAAGAGCAGAAAATTCCCTTGCTGTTGGCCACTTGACTCACTTGAGAAAAGCAAAGAAGGACAGCTGAAGGAAAATAAATAAGTACTTCTTTGTCATATTTCCTAGTCATATGGGAAGTCAATGAAGACTTTAGGAAATTGCCTAACAGTTTTATGTAATGTTCCATAACATGCTTTCCTTGATGCTACATAGATCCTGTCTTACTTTTAGGTCTACCGGATGCTCAAGTCTGAAAACAGACATATGCTGGAAATCCTGATGGATCTGCTGAACAGATCTCAGTTTATGACAGAATACGGTCCAAAATACCTGCTGCCCCACGTTATAATCCTCCAAGAGATTCTTTCCAGAAAATGGATTACTCTTTTTTGGGGTAGGTTGGGACAGATAACATAAATCATTAATTAAAATAGAAAGTACTTTCATTTTTTCACAAGGCTGAGCGGACGATGTGTGAGCTGACGTGATGTTCCTGGGCCCATGGGAAGAGGGTGTGGATGGGGATAGCAGGCAAGGCTGATCAGGGCCTTAGGCCATGTCACAGTCCTCAGGGTCCCTGATAGTTTTCTCACAGCTTATGGTATTTTCATTTAAAGTTGGAAGTAATATTTCTTTCCACTTCTAATACATATGGTTGTTATTATTATTTACTGCTGTAATAAAGAAATTATGTAGACTTTCAGCACTAGAAAAGAGATCATTAATTCAGAATTTAGGAAATTTTTTTTAAGAAGAGGAGAAAGTTGTCCTTAATTTCCTTTGGGATGAGAAAAAGGGAAAAAAGGACACTCCTGTAAGGTAGGGGTTAAAAAAGTGATCTCTGAAGTGTGGCGAACACACACTCTAGAGTGTGTGCTAGACAAGTCATTGAGGTCTGGGAAGTAAATATTCTTTGTCCTGGTAATAAATAAAATAAAATAAACTAAGATACATTTTAAAAATATTATTTATTTCTTCCTTATCCATTTTAAATTTCTTTTTTGTGTATTTTATAAAGTACAAAATAGGAACAAAGTGTAATTTTTTGTAATTTGTCTGATAACAATAGCCATAGCAAGACTGACCTGATCTCTACAAAAACCTCCTGTAACTGATTCTTCTTCTTCATAGCAATGCAGGTTAGGAGTGAACTGATGAAAATCTGGGACATTTCAGTAAGGCCAAAAAAAGAAATAACCAGTCTGGGAATGGACAGGATAACATTTAGTATATGGATGATCTGAAGTTTATGCAAAGTTTTAAATAAGGACCTATAACTCCAACACTAAGTACAAGAAGACAATCTTGGAAATACAATTGTTGGAAGTGGTTGCTCACATAATTTCTCTGAGGGGTCAGAGAGAAACTTCCAGTAAAACATCACTACTCCTGAGAACAAACTGCAAGAAGAGTTTTTTCTCTCAGTATTTCAACTGAGTCATCTTGAAGTGAAATTTTCTTTATCACTTGTCTCTGCATTTTTCCTCTTAAGATGGCCTACATGGTAAGCAGCTCCATGTGAAAGACATTGACTGTTGTCTTTCGGAAGAGTTTTTAGAAGGGTAGGGGTGTGTGGAGTGATGTGTTACATTTTGTGGACTGCTCCCAGTTAATCCCTAGCATGAATACTGACAGGACTTTCTGTTCTCTCAGTTCAGATTTTGTCTGAAAATCTAAAATCTACCATTTATTAGGTATTTTCCCTTTAAAACTGGGTCCTGGATAATGACAGAAGAGCTTCTGTTTCTGTCATGTCATGGCATTGTTCTAGATTTTCACCTTTACCTGGACTTGCTGAAGAAGCTTTAAACAAGCAGTTATTAAAGACACGTGCCATGAAGTTACTGTAAATCAGATGCTGCTGGTGTTGTTACATTTCTATCTGTGTCCTAACAATCTAAGAAATGAAATTGCTATGTAAAATCTTCCATGTTTTTCTGCTAAAATCCGAATGAACAGATGCCTAATCCAAAACTCTAATATCTGAGTTCAAAGTCACCTGAGTTTGAGATCAGACACAAAAACTTCCCTGAAACTGCTGAGCTAAGATAAGAAGTTTTATGTCATAAAGACTCGATAAAACAGTCTCACTAATAACTTCAGTTGTTCCTCACAGGAATCACTGTTTTTATTGCTTTTGATCTTCTTGGTAATCTCTTTAGGTTTCTCTCTTAGAATAAACAGACCTTTCTCTCAGACGTCAGCTCATTTGGTACATTCATTTTCACTTTCTTGTGCTGCATTTGCCAGAACATCTGATGCCTTGGTACTCTCAGGCACCACCTGTTGGAAGTGATTACTTCAGCTGACACTGCACAAAGATCTGAAGACTTACCTCCATGTTTGCTTGAGAAGACAGCTGGTAATCCACATTTTTTAAATTTAATCGACTGTTTATTTGTATATCCCATCTTTTTCAGAGTTCTGAAATGAATAAACACCATTCAGGTGGCCAGAGATTCCCTGGAACTCTAAAGAAACTCCATCTCATTCTCCCCCTACTCAATCCAGAGAGGGGAAGGACATCTGTTTTCTACATCCTTGCTTAGCAGTTGTGACTCCTCAGACTTAGCTGGAATTTTCAAGTGAACTAGTCTGCACAATTCTGCTAACAATTTCAGGCAAATTTAGGGAGTTTTCCAAAAGAAAGGACTTTAGCTGAAAGTGCCAACTATCTATTCTCTCTGTTCATTTAACTTTTAGAATTTCTTAACTGTTCAACAGATACAATAGAATCAGCAATTTATATAGCCTCTGGAAAGACTTTCCAAGTACATTGGGCTTCAGCAATGTCAGCAAGGCAGTGTGTAATACACCAGTCCATCAGTATGAAATGAAACATTAAATTTGAAAAGAATGTCCTAACAACCATGAAAGAGCAGCTGCATTTCCAAGAGTGCCCCAAAAGATGAAAGCAGCTGAACAAGAGATAGGAAAATGCAATCAAGAGATTCAGAAATGTGAAGATTATATTCTCTTTGACTGTTGACTGTTGTAACGTGTGTCCTTCCCCTGATCCCTCCCCCTTGACCCTTCCGGACTGGCTGATGTGAGCCAGGACCACCTCCTAACCCCACGAATAAAAGCCCAGCGGGACCCGGAACCGGGCCTCTTGGATTCTAGGCTCTATGGAGCTAAAATCCCCCCTCAGCTCTCCCCTCCCCTCCCCCACTCCCCAGTTCCCTCCCTTATTATCCCAATAAACCACATGAAGCCTAGAATGGAACAGCTGCCTTTCTAAACCTGCGACGATTCCACGAAGACCCAGTCTGACCAGTCCCACCGCTCGTGGCCAAGGAGAGACCATCCTGCGTGTTCCGGTTCTGGGGCAGCTCTCCCCCTCCGCAGCAGGGGAGAGCTGCCTTTAGGCTCTGCACTGCTGTAGTTGACTGTCTCTGAGAGGAAAGAGATTTCATCTGAAGCTGTTAGAAAATTAATAGTGAGTTACTATATCTCACCAAGAGACATTAGCTTGACGATCAAGCTGGTTTTAGTTTCCTCATGCCATCCCACTCTTATTTATGACAAGTCCTCCAATTCCCCTCAGTCATTTATTTGTGGTTTTATCCTTCTTACAAATAGTTTTAATATCTCCACTTAATCATTAGTAAGTCAGCAATATAAATTCATTCCTTTTAATATACTTTATCAAATAATCGCTCCAATCTTCAGTGATTGCACAAGACTAGAAGAGGGAGAGAAAAACTGTTTTTCTGTCCCACAGGAATGTGAAAATCTAGTCCTAATTTCAAATAGAAACCCAAAATCTTAGCAGAAATACCAATGGTGAAATATTTCTCTTAATTGTTTTGCTGTGTTTCTATTTTACAAAAATAAACAGTAAAACGAAGTCTAGCTGTCTAAACCAAACTTCAGTTCAAAGTTATACACATGGTCTTTTCCTGTATTTGAATGGTAAACAAACAGTTGTTGAAACCAGCCTTTTCCTACAGGAAATTGACTTCAGGAGCTCGGCAGTTTCAAATGAAAAAAAAGCTTTGTCTGGGCTTGTCTCAGCTCAACATT
The DNA here is from genome assembly GCA_024500445.1 of Entomyzon cyanotis. Classification (NCBI taxonomy): domain Eukaryota; kingdom Metazoa; phylum Chordata; class Aves; order Passeriformes; family Meliphagidae; genus Entomyzon; species Entomyzon cyanotis. The sequence goes on along the minus strand of JAKEPQ010001005.1, from coordinate 79,181,400 downwards.
TGCACTCTAAATGAAACTTGCTTTCTTAGAGGTATGCCGCTGTAAAGACACAGGCCTGAAATGATATCATGAAACAGTGTCAGTGTGGCTCCCAATAGTGGAGATCAGATTTTGAGGTCTGAGCAGATAATTTTGGCAGATAAGTGAAACGCACTCAGAGTTAATTGAAATAGAATTGGTCACAATATGAATTATGGAACTTTCCTCAAAGACTTTCAGCACAATTTCTAGTAAATACCTAACCAAAATAAATCTCAAAAATCATTGTCACTCTGAATACGAAGAGTGTAGAGAGAAATCATAGGAGTCAAATCAAGCTGCTGAAATATGGTTAAAGGTCAGGAGAAAACTCAGCTCCCTGTGTCCTAGAAATGCCACAAGGAGTTTTGTCAACCAAGACAGAGCATAAGTTTGTTATTTTCTTTCTTGACCTTCCTGTAGAATGGCTCCTTATGGTGAAACATATTAAAAACACAATTCTTGATATCACGTCATGGTGCTGATAGATGATCACACACCATCTTTATCCAATGAAACCCTGTATGTTATGGTAAATCTGCTTCTGTGATCATTTCTATGTGTGCAAGAGTAACCCCTATTAGTCCTGCCAGACATGACATATTCCCATCTTCCCTGGTTTTTCCTTCATTTTTGGCAAGCTCTGCTTCAGTGATGGTCAGGAATCATGCTTCCTTGCATGCCACTGCATAGCTGGCCTGAGCTCTTGTTCAGTGAGATGTTTAAAGTATATTTTTAGATGTCAGTTGTGCAATAAGCTTCTCTTGCTTGAAATTTTAAAGCTGTGTTCGTACCCAAATGAGTTCATGCTTGAGTGATTAATGGAGGAGGTTCCTGGTGCTAGTCAGTGTCTAGCCCTACTTTGAAATAAGATCAAATTGATGAGATTAACTAATATGACATACTGACAAATCATACATTCTCATACTTTAACAACTTCCTCTGATTTATTGTTGCAAACAGAATACAGTCCAAAGAGGTATATATGAACTGTGTATGTGAACATTTATTTGAGCATATTTCAGGCTTTTTATGGGCTGGTCACCAAAAGCAGGGAACAGCTGGGTGAATCAGCAGAGAGAGTTCAAAAACTAAAATGTGAATAAGCATAGCTAACTATTTAAAATAATTCCTCTAACTACAGAAAGAGCCTTCAAATGAGAAATATACCATACTACTTAAGAAACTTAGTTTTGTCTGAGGATATTCAGAAAAATCGAAGAATTCTTGGTGCATTTCTACATGGAAGTGTCAGAACTGAGAATTACATTAAACACAGGATAGAGTTGTACATGAAATTAGTATTCTGTGATCCAGTCATAGCATAAAATGTCACTGCAATACTTATATTCCAGCAGTTCCAAATTTTACATGATTACTTAAAGGAGGCCTTCTTCCATTAACAAGTCCAAGTACCTTGCATCTAAGAGCTTAAAAATGCTGACATGTTCTCTGAGCGTTCCCATGTTCTCTTAGTGTTGTTGACATTCAGGATAGCTTGATCATCAGGGAAGCTCAAGAGGCCTGGCAAGAAACAATATGCTGATATATAAAGGAAGTAAAAAACTAGAAAAGCTGATCTAAAATTAATTACTTGAATAAGTAAGTGATATGACCTAGTGAATTCAGTGTTGTGAATATTGACCCTCTGCAATTTAACATTACAATTCATAACTGAGAATATAGAAAATCATTACATAACTAATGATATACAGATTGTATGAGACAAAAACTGAAGAAGACTGATTACACATATGGAGAGAGTAGATGAGAGAGATGTACAGCCAGAGGACTTTGGTCAGTTGGGAAACTGGATGTAGGCAAGAAAAGATTTCTTTTTAAGAAAATTATATGTGAAATTTTGTGCATGTATGTTGTAATGTGTGTCCTTTCCCTGATCCCTCCCCCTTGACCCTTCCGGACTGGCTGATGTGAGCCAGGACCACCTCCTAACCCCACGAATAAAAGCCCAGCGGGACCCGGAACCGGGCCTCTTGGATTCTAGGCTCTATGGAGCTAAAATCCCCCCTCAGCTCTCCCCTCCCCTCCCCCACTCCCCAGTTCCCTCCCTTATTATCCCAATAAACCACATGAAGCCTAGAATGGAACAGCTGCCTTTCTAAACCTGCGACGCTTCCACGAAGACCCAGTCTGACCAGTCCCACCGCTCGTGGCCAAGGAGAGACCATCCTACATGTTCCGGTTCTGGGGCAGCTCTCCCCCCGCAGCAGGGGAGAGCTGCCTTTAGGTTCTGCACTGCTGCACATGTACAGGAAATAAAGGGAATTTTTACTTAAAAGTAGGCCTCTATATTAGCAACAATGGACAGAAAAGATATTTTGAGCAATGTTTATTGATTATTTGCATACAAGTTGCCAGTGTGATATGGTCGCTAAAAAAGCAAAAAGTGATATTTGATACACACAGGGAAAATAACGAGGCAGAGAGCTTTGATCTCTTTATTACCTTGAAAAAATCATTAGTACTGCACAATTATGTTGCAACTGAAAATGGCTCTGAGGAAAGAGAAGAATCTTTGTAGGTTAAGGAAACCTGCCTCATAGAGAAAGACCCAGAAACACACTGAGTGAAGAAGAAAAGCATCTTGAAGAATGGTATGATCAGCCTAAGTCCCAGCAAACGGAATATAAATTTCACAGTTTGACACAGCAACCTAGCACTGACAAAAGCCATGTGGGTGGATGCTTGACAAGTTCAGGATTTTCATTTCAATTTCTTTTCCAGAAATTTAATGTCCAAGGAGAGCAATCTACCATAGTGTGTTCTGTGTTATCCATCACTGAATATTTAAAAATAAATGTTGGGCTTTTTCCTAAAATGCATGCCATGACTAAAAAAGAACCTGTCTTCGCAGGTTCAATACCTAATACTTCCTTTTTCCCTTTCCCCGTGCCTTAAGGCACTTTGTTTGTTTTATTAAATAAACAGGGTTTTTCCACTTTCATCCAAAAAATTCCTTTTGTGGTGGGGGGAGGGAAGTGCCAAAACCCCTTTTCTTTTGGGGGAAGCATTCATTCGGTGTGCTTTCTCCTAAACTTGTCTCTAACCCGAGACACTGAGGTTGGAAGGGACCTCAGAGTTCACCTAGTCCCAGTACCCCTGATCACCCAGGGTCACTGAGACCTGGTTGTGTAGGACTGTGACCAGATGGATTTTTAATGTCTCCAGGGAGGGAGACTCTAACACCTCTCTCAGCAACCTGTAACAGTGTTTGGTTACCCTCAGAGCATAAAAATGTTTTTTGATGTTCAGATGGAACCCTGCATGTTTCAGTCTGTGTTCTGTCTCTGGGCACCACTGGAAAGAGCCTAGCTCCCTCTTTTTTGCACCCTCCATCCAGGTATCTGTACTCATCTATGAGATGAGATGAGATGAGATGAGATGAGATGAGATGAGATGAGATGAGATGAGATGAGATAAGACGAGATGAGATATACTCATCTCTGAGATCCCCTGAAGCCTTCTCGTCTCCAGGTTGAACAGTCCCAGCTCTCTCAGCCTTTCCTGCCAAGAGATGCTCCTGTCCCTTCATCACCTTCACGGCCCTTCAATAGACTCTCTACAGGATGTCCATGTCTCTTTTGTACTTGATACCTCAGAACTCATCATAACACTCCAGGTATGGCTTCACCTGAGCAGAGGGGAAGGATCACTTCCCTAAACCTGCTAGAAATGCTTTGCTTAATGCAGCCCAGGATACCAGTAGTCTTCTTTGTGGCAAGGGCACATTGCTTGCATGTGGTCAGCTTGGTCTTTGCCAGGCCTCCTGGACCCTGTTCTGCTACACTCCTTTCCAGACGGACAGGCTCCAACCCCGTGTGGGGGGGTGATGCTTCCATAGAGCAGGACTTTGCACTTCTCCTTGTTGAACTTCATGACGTTCTTGTCAGCCCATTTTTGTAGTGCACTGAGGTCATTCCAGATGGCACACTCCTTCCAGTCTTGTGTCAGCAGCAAGCTTGCTAGCTCCCTGACTTACTTTTGTCACCTATGTACTGGCAGAAGCTTTTTTTGTCTTAGACGTATTTCACCAGATTCAGTCCCAGCTGGGATTTAGCTTTCCTGTGGGAATTGACGACTAGCCTGCCTCAGCTCACAGACACCAACCGTGTTGCAAGCAACTTGTACCTGTGTGAATCCTACTCGTACCTATGAGAATCTTAGCATGGACAGAAGCAAGAGGCAAAAAGAACAAGCAGAACAACCACAAGGAATGTACACCTGTGAGAGAGAGGCTGTTTTCTGCTAAAGATGTGTGCTAGGAATAACTGACCAATAGCATTGTATAATAACAAGTTAGGAGCCAATGGCCATATGGCATGAATGTGAGAAAATAGTATAAAAGAGACTTTGTAGCAATAAACTTGGCTTCTACCTTCCTTTCTATTTGGCCTGGGGCTGTGTCTTTGTGTGTCATGCCTGTCTCAACAACGACACTTTCCTATTCATATCTCTGGCTTTTACCCTTTGTGTATTTTCATTGCTGTGTTTAAGTTTGGCCAGGATCTGCTTGTTCATCCACATAGGCTTCCTGGCATGTGTGCCTGACTTTCTACTCACTGGGATGGACTATTCTTTGAGTTTGGAGAAGGTGATACCTGAATATAAACCAGCTTTCTTTGGCCACTTCTCAGTCTAGGGCATCATCCCATGAGACACTTCCAAGCATACATTTGACAGGGTCAAAATCTGCTCTCCTGAAGTCCAGCTTTGTGACTTTGTTATTTGCCCTATTCCCTGGCTACAGGCTCCTGAACTCTACATGACTATTTCATGGTCACTGTCTTTGGTCTTATCTCCCCCAAAAAACCCTTCTTGTTATTGACTATAAGGTCTAGCAACACTGTCTCCTTATTGGCTCCTCTTTCACATGAGTCAGGAACCTGCCATCAGTCCTCTCCAAGACCAATCACTTATGGCCTTCTGTGTAGTCCCCTCAGCAGACATTGGGGTGTTTGAAATCCCCTGTAAGAAGGGAATGCGAAGCTGTATCTGATTCTCTGTTGGAGACTTTATCTGCTTGTTCTTCCTGGTCAGGCAGCTCATAGCAGACACCCACTACGACATCACCTCCACTGGTCTGCTTTTTCTCCCTTACTCATACGCTCTCAGCTGGGTCATCATCCATTGCCAGGCAGAGCTCCATGTGTTCCAGTTTCTCTCTCACATGAAGGCCAATTCCCCTTCCTCACATTCCCAGGCTGTCTTTTCTAAATAGTCTGTATTGCCCCCATGCAGGCATGGGACTCTCTGAGCAGCAGGAAGAAAGAGCTGAGCTGGTCTCTGCTCCCCAAGAGAGCTATAGACTGGGTTTCTCAGAGGTTATGACACCTCTTGGCAAGATGAGAAAGCTGCAGAGCAGATGCTGGCTCTCAGGCATCCATATCAAAACCCTTTTCTCTGAGGTTGGATGATTGATTTCAATAATCAGAGCCACACAGCGACAGCAACCTCTGACACATTAACGTTTCCATTCACTGCAAAACCTAATTTTGCTCCAGCAGTAACTTAGGCCATCGTGGCTTTTACGATGACAACACTGAGCTTCGCCAGCTGAAGCTTTATCACTCAGAAGCTTTAATCAAATCTATAACTTTTTAAGACCTCATGTCTCTGACCACATTATTCACTATGTCGTTTATGTTCTTCTGTTCTCCTAATCCACTTATTGAAAAAAAAATTTTGAAGAAGCTATGAAAAAAGCTATAGGTGTCCTTATGCCTAATGCCATAATTGCAATTACAGAAGGCTGAAAGCTGTCTCCTAAAGCAAGTCAAAAAGGAAACCAAGATGAAGCAATCAAAGAAAGCCTTCACAGTACAGCAGGGAATTCTGTGGAGAAAAAAAATGGCTCCCACAGAAGTGGCAGGACAGGAGACATAAAGTGTGCATTTTTTTTCATTGTCACTGTAGAGAAATCACTTTTATTTGGTAATAGTTTAATAATTTCTACCATAAATGCAATGAAAAATCTGTAATTCTACATGAAAACATTAATTAGCAATGTCACAGTTTTGCTAAACAATTTTGCATCGTTCCTCTGTTTCTACATTACCTCAGAAGAAAACTTTTTTTAAAAACTCCAGATTTAGTTATGAGTAAAACCAGTGAATTTAAGACGCAAAATTGCTGCAGTTGTTTGTGTTGTAAGAGCTTCCAGATGCTGTGCTTCCTTTTGGAAGTCAAGCTTTCCAAGAAGCATGGTGATGTGTGAACTATTGGTTGTGATTGGATATACTCGAGTGGGCAGCAAAATTACGTTTTGCAGAGTATTAATGAAAAGGCATCACTGATGTGTTTGTTGGCTTGCTCTTCCAGAACAGAAAGGATGTAAGAAATGTCTATCAATGTTATATTGCTGCTGTCACTAGGGTTCCAAATGTCCCCATCAAGACAATAATATGTAGGGTATTGAATACACACAACTGTGTAACTGAGGTCTAAGAGATTAATTTCAAATTGTCCAGGCATCTGTGGTGCAGCAAACATGTTTCTAACATTCCAGGTTAGTGTTGCAACTACTACAATTTTCCTTCTTTTCTGTAATTGTATATTCCATTATTGTTGCTCAGATCAGTTCTCCAATCACCAAACCTTCATTTTGATACATGCTCAGAGGGAAAGTTCATGATAGAATACTGCTGGGCCCTTCTGAATGATGGAAATGCCATCCAAACACATCTAATAACAGCTAAAGTGCTTCTTTTCACACAATAAAAAAGAGCAGTTGCTCACAACTGAAAAAGCAATAGAAAATAACAGTATTCACGCTCCACAGGCATTGCAAGCAGCTGTAAATTTTTCCACTCTCATCCCCTCCACAAATTTTTTTAGAAATTGTCTAGAAAGGAAGCAGCTCTCAGATAAATTGCTTCTCCAACATCTTTTCATACAATGCATAAATATATACAATAGCAACAAGCCTATCATCTGCTATTTTTACATGGTAGTGATAAGGAAAGTTTGTAACCTGAAAGCAGAATTTAAAGATCCTGTTTTTACCTTCAAGTGTTTTTGCTCTACACTCTCACCCTTATTTAATTTTTCTACTTTATGGCAGCTCTGGCCATGCTGTACTCTCCTCCTGAAACCTGATCCACCCTCAAGCCTGTAGGGTTTGTGAAATTATTAGGTACTATGTAGAGTTGTACTTTTTGGACATGTAGCAGGTCTGATTACATGCTCACTAGCCTGCAGTGGAATTAACATATAGATGATTCATGTAGATTATTACTTCATTTCTAGCCCAACTAATAAGTCAGCCTCTGTGAATACATATGCAAGCAGTAAGAAAATACACCACACCCTTTTAAAGGATCCCTTATGGGGAACAAAGGTTTTTTCTGCTCAAGACAACTCTTGTAATATGACTAGGTTCACACAATCCTAGTGGAAGTGTGTAACTCAGAAAACAGGCCTGTCTGTTCAGGAAATGTTATCAAACTGAAACAGCAGAGTTCACTCTGTCTTTGGTCTTTCCTCATTTTGATTTAAAAAAGGGAGCAACAAGTGCAGTGCTTTAATTCCCAGAAGTTTCTAGGGAGCCAGGCAAATGAAAAGGGAAGTGCACAACAGAGCTTTTTGTTTGCTGTTTAACTCTTCCGTCATCATGCACGTCCCAAGAAGAGACAAACAAAAAACAATGTGATTTTGCCTATTGCTAGTTTTTTTCTTTTTTGTCCACATATATATGAATAACACTCTTTACACAGAATTAATAATATTTTTTAATGTATGTTTTAATCATTAAAAGGGTAATGCTGTTCTTCTCAATTACTCACGGAAGTAGTTCTGAGCCTCTCTTTTGGAAAGATCTTACAGAACTATACTGCATCATACTCTTATCTCAGGAGTGCTACACATGTCCCCAAGGTGCCTGGAATCAAGCAGCCAACTACAAATCCCATTTACAGTACCTTTCATTGGACAAGGTGCTGGGCCATCTTGTCTAGACCATGCTTTTGCCAAGAAAGGTTAGACCACGTGATCCTTGACGTCCTCTTCCAATATGATATTCTATGAAATATTGTAAAAACATTAGTTCAATTGCATGATCCTGGCAGTTACAAAACACTATCCAATATTTAAGTACTCCAGAGTGTAATACAAAGCCACTTCCCCTCAAAGCCTGTGACTGTTATTAATGGCTCATCCTTGCTTCTTGAGGAAAGAAAGAAAATTTTAGTGGTTGATGGCATGTAATACAAGGATTTTACACTCTCCTGTACAAAGTAAATTGATAATTCCAGCTGAGATGCCTCCAGAGAGTCAATGGTATCTTGCCACATGTTCAGAACAAGAACTGATAACTCCATTGGGATTTTGTCTTGCCCATGGGTAACATGCCTTTCTAAACAGCATACCTGAGTGTGTGTGTGTGTGTGTAAAGAGTATCGGGTTCCATGTAATAAAGATGGTGATGGACTTCTTTCTGGAACATAGAAGAAAGTAGAAGCGGTCATTGCTTCTTCCACAGGCCAGAAGGTGGATGTACCAACCCTGTGCCTACCAAAAGAAGCCTGTCAACTGGAGACAGAAGGAAGGATAACCTGAGGAGTTGTGGGGGAATACAAAGGGCAGAACTGGAACTTATTTAAGAAGGGACATAGAGAAAGTGATCTTACTTGGGAAAGAAGGGAAGAGAAAGCCCAACAGCAATGTTCCAACCCTCCCTCATATCTTGTCTTTCCAAACCACACATTTCTGTTTAGCATAGCTTTCTTGTTCCCTTCCTTTCTATCCACTCCTCTCAGTTTGACCCACAGTGCTTCCCACATATCTTTTTTTTTTTTTTCTGGCCCTCTTTCCCGTTACTTACCTGTTTCACTTAATTTCATTTGCTTCCTGCAAACATTCATCCCTTCAGATTTCCCAGTGACTCTGCAGAACTGCATGACTGTGAAATGACCTGGGTTTGGGTGGTCTCACACCCTTTGGAGCAGACTGTCTGCAGGCAAGAGTAACTTTCCATGAGTCTGTCCTTGTTTTGTTAGATGTAGTGTTAGTTTTCTTCCTAACAGCTGGTACAGGGATGCGTTTTGGATTCAATGTGAGACTGATGCTGATAAGACACTGATGGCTCAGCAGTGCTTACCCTGAGCCAGGGATTTTTCAGGTTCCTGTGCTCTGCCAGTGAGGACAGGAGCCAGAACAGAACATGGCCAGGACAGCCGATCTGAACTGTCCAAAGGGATATTCCAGACCATAGAACATCATGTGCAGTATTTAAACTGGGGGGAGTTGGCTTGTTGGGGCTGATTGCTACTGGAAGACAGGCAGTTTTATTGTGCATCACTTGTTTCTCCTGGGTTTTATTTCTCTGTCTCTCTCCTTTTCATTATTATTTTTACTATTACTACCATAACTATTATTAGTGATATTATAATGTTTTATTTTGTCTCAATTATTGAACTGCTCTTATCTCAACCCATGAGCGTCAGTCTCTATCCCTTCAATTTTCCTCCCCTCCAGGGTGAGGGAGTGAGCAAGCTGCTCCATGGTACTTAGTTGTCAGCTGGAGTTGAAACATGGCCGAGCCTTATGCTGTGGCTATCTGCTTTTTTGCCTTGGCTTTCCCAAGTCATTCACACAGGTTCACTTATGAACATTTCTTAACTCACGGTCTCTATTTCCCCAGATCACCTGTTTCTTTCTTCCTTCCTTCCTAGATCTTTTTCTTGTCAATTTTACACCAAAAAGTAGTGTAAGACTTTTAACTCCTGGATGTATTTGTGCTGCCAGTGTTTCCTTATTGCACCTGCAGCTGAAAAGCAGGACTCCTACAGGCACACATGCTGCTCACCTCTTTTTACATGCAAACTTCAGTGAGGCTGGTCCACCATACTGACCCTGCAGGGAGCTTTCTGTCACCTCCACGAAACATGTGCATTGCATTCAAAGTCTGACTGCCTGATTGTTCATCCACCACAATACAGCATACCTTCTCCCTTCTAAATTAAAAAGGCTTTCCTTTGAAAGCATCTCACCTAAAGGGATTTCACTGGCATTAAAAAGAGCCTTTTAAAAAAGATTTTTATGTGACAACGGCCCATTGTATGCCTTATGAAAGCATTTGCAGTATTTCAGGTTTTAAACTACCACAAGCAAAACCTTAGAAAATGTGATTTAAAAATAGAGTTTACCTGTCATTTTGTAATCTCATTCTCATTTGTCTGAATCTGTGCTCATAGGCTAGAGTAAGACCAGATAAGCTTTTTCTCTGGAACAGCAGCTGTAGGTGAAAATGGTTAGGTTTTTTAATTTCTAGGGACTATTGGGTTCTCTTACATTCACGTAAGATCAGTAGATCTTTAATTTAGGTGTATGAAAAATAACAAAAACTGGGAACACTACTCTTTCCTCTTGCTGGGTGTGTTTTTTCCTCTGTCCTTTAGGTGAGGAACCCACTAAAACAAGAGGTAACTTTTATCACATTAGGGAAAAAATTATCTTCGATATTTTTAGTCAGCTTTCATGTACAAGGAATCCTGTCCCACGTTGAAGACCGCAGATTTAGAGTTTCCCTTTTCCCTCCAGTTCTCCTCAAAGTAATCCTAAAGCTTTTTTAAAATTTAAGTGTTTCTTCTCAAGCTGATTCTCAATACCTTTCTACTCCTTTCCTCCTTTTACCTCTGTCTGCCCTGCACTTCACAAAGGAACATCAGAACTTCTTATTTTCAGCCAACTCTTTTCACACAGTTATTAAAAAATGGCATCTCAAGTGTGCTAATATGAACTTTTAAAAACTGTACTGTCCTGAACACCCCTAACTATGGAGTACTATTTTGAAATTCTTATATGACATAAAAGTCCATTGGAACATCACGCATATGGGCTAATTTCAAACAAAAATTTCTGCTTAGGAATTCATTTTCATTCTGGAACAAACAAAATATATCAAGAACATTTTCCAGAGACAAAAGTTCTTCATATGGCTTGAAGTACTTGAATCATTCTATTCTCATTTTTCCTTGTAATGATGTTGTAATCTGTAACAAAAGTATGAAATGAAAGTCATTTCAGTAAAAAAAGAAAAATAAATTCTTTTGATATAGCTGAAAGGTGGGTTTTTTCCCCTAAATATAATGTTGTCACATTGATATGGAAAACTTATTTCAGAGGAACTGTAGAATAATTCAGAGAAAATAAGTCCTTCAGAAATATTTTGACTGCTGCAGAGCTCCACCAAGCAAGTGCACCTCTTGCCAGAATGGGAATGGTGAGTTGGGTACTGTATTTTCTGGCTGTTTTGGAACACAGGATGGAACCACCCATACTTTAACTAACAATTAAAAACTGGTAATGAGTAGAAAAGTACTACATTTCCCCTAGAGAAACTGCCCAGAACAGAGGTAATTTCTCAAATTAAAATAACAGGAAGCAAATAAATTGATACAATAAAGGTGCCTAGAATATGGAAGTATATTAATGATGAAAGCCTACAGGAAAGAAATTACTCGAAGAAAGAACAAATGTGCAAATATTTGTTATTTACAAAAACATGTCCACCTGGACTGTGAAAATTCTTAATGAATTACATCCCTGATCTTTCAGATATTTATTGTGAGTTTTTAATTTTACGTGGAAATGCAGAATTTCAAGGAAATTATTTAAAAAAATATTTAACCACTTATTTAATTGCTTAGAAAACTGAAGCCCAAGTTTGGGGTTTTTTGTGAACCCAAGGGATTTGTTGGCTCAAATTCTATTTATGACTTTGCATTCTTTTAAAAAGCTGATCCTAAATATATACTTCAATTACAATTCAAGTTCTAATTGAACTTGAGTTCTAACTAGGAATTGTGAGAGGCTGAGAGTTTCACACACTTTGTTAAAACCTCAGAATTACACAGGTAACCTCTGTCCCTAGAAACATCATGGTAGTAATGGAAGAATCAGTCTTCCCATTAGTTTTTAATTTGAGAATGAAACCAAGAAATGCAAAAAATGGAATGATTCAGAAGTGATGCCTGATTTGACCCCAAACATTTAATCCCAAAAATTTTCCAAATTAAATATTTGGTCACTTCATCCATGTGTGTCATCTACCATATCACCTATATGCACCCTATCTGTACGCAGGACAGCATTCTCTCTGTGTAGGTATCAATGCCATTTAAAACATTTTCTTGATACAATCAATTCCAAAAAACAGAGGATTTACTGATCTAATTTTCCAGTTTGCCAAATAATGCTGCCTAATGTAGCTTTTCTCTAAAATTTTACAAAACCAAACCAAACCACCACCACCAACCAAAAAACCTCCACCAGAAACAACAACAAAAATCCCACATGCAAAAAAAACCCCACATACAAAGAACCACAAACAAACAAAAAAATCCTCACAACATTGAAGTAGTCCTTAGCTGCTTTCATTACGGTAACTTTTCTGGCCTCAGGCAGTCTCTCCTGCAATGGGTTGTTGCTGTAGGTCCAGAGGGCATAATAGGTCTCAGCTGAACCCTTAAAAAACATCCTCTATGTCCAGCTACCTGTAACAGCCTACACCTACTTGAATCAACATTTACCAGAAATACATTACCATTAATGAGCCCCTATTGGATTTTTCCCTGTATCATTTGCACTGTTGTGATAAGACAAAATTACTTTTACAAACCATCATCTGACAACCACACCACTTTATAGTATTTTATTACTGTAACACTGAACATTTTAATACCTTCAGACTTTGCTGGTGAAAAATTTAATACAGCACACAGCATCTGAAAGAGAAATAAGGATGCTACCAGGAGGCAGCAACTCCTTCATGCCAATAGCCAGGTCTGCCAAGGGTACCCAGCTAGCACTACAGGGCACTGAGACAACACCAGTGCTGGTAACTGGTTTAGAGGTGTATGTAAAAAAGGTGTCTGATTAGGCAAGCTTCTAGCAACACATACCAGAGCTGAGGAGTGACACAGAAATATTTCTTTAATTTATTTCTGTTCTGGGTTGAAGAACTGCTTAGGTAAATAAGATTTTAACTGCATGTGCCCCGTTCTAACTGGAAGAATCCAGAAACAGCTAGAAAACTGAAGAAACACATGAACTTTGCGAAGTCAGATACAATTATAAAACAATTTCCCGATGTGTTTGAATTGGGAGAACAGAAAGAGATAGAAACCTTAAGTGACACTTCTGATTGCCCTTGTATATGGAGAAAATCAAAGAAAGTGTCCTGGATCTGTGTAGTTAGTGCAGAAATTGGCAGCTTGTGTCAACAGCACAGTATAGAAAGTAATAAATAGTGGGGACAGTAACCCCATGAGGAGGGGTGGGAAGAAGAGGACAAACACACATGCACAGGTACGTGACATCACTTGAAAGTGGAATTCCTACAGGGGCCAACCTGCCAACCAGAACTTTGGGACATTAAGTGGTTTTAAGTCTTCTGTCTCCCTGGGTAAAAGCTGCTGGGTTGAACTGCATCAGAGGGATGGAGGCTTCGTTACTGCAACTGAATGAGAGTGTTGTACAACAGAAATAATTTTTGCTTGCAATACCCACACCACAAGCAAACTTTCAATTTTATCTTACTCAGTGTTAGTTCTGTCCTTCTGTCTACTCCACCTAAATTCCCTTTATTAACTTCTTCAAAGAGGAAAGTATATTTTTTTCCAGACTATGAAAAATAATAGGCTTAATGGTTAACTCTGAAGGGCCAACATTCTTTGACAATGTGAATCCTTAAACCTAAACATGCTTGTTAGGTGAAGCAGCTATTGATATTCTTGATAAAGCAAGTTAGAAAATGTCTTTTTGCTGGATAGATTTCAATATATACTTCCATGTGCTTTTGCTTTTCATCCAAAATCCTTCTAAAATAGGCTGGGATGGAGAGTTAAGCATTTAATTTTCCCTTCAGATATACTCATTTTTCTACCCTTTTAGAGTACAAAAGGCTAGACAATTCCCCCATCTGTTCCACCAGTGCTGCTCAGCCATTGCCACCCAGGTGTGATGGTGCATGCACCTCATCTGGGAGGTCACAGCTCAAGATGACTCACATGTGCTAGGCCTGTGCTGTTTCCATTCAAACTGCATCATTACTGAGGCTCTGCAGCTTATTGACAAAAATTGCCCCACTAATAGGCAGGCAACCAAATTTCCTAGGGAACTCAGGAACCATAAATTGGATTATAACAACCTTAAACCAGTTTTAGATCTCTTTTTTCAGGTCCCTATGTTCCAGTGTTTTATTTTACACAGTTCAGTTGGATTTGTGACACACACATACACATCCCCCACAAAAAAAGCAAAAAACTATTGGAGAAAAAAGAGGCTTTGTTTCCTTAATTTCATGAGAAACCCCACAGCTTCCAGTTCCCAAAGCACAGTGAGGGCGCGACATTGCCATTGTTGTGTGTTAGTATTCTTACTGGAGTGTAAATCCCAAGGGAGTGAATTCCTCTATTGCAGGGGAACCTGGAAGAGCAGCAGAAATTTCAGCTTTTATTTCTCACTTCTTTCACAAGTCTGCCCATAATTCGGTTGTAAAAATTGTGGATCCTCTTTTGTCAGTATTAAGTACCCTCTGTTATGATGAGGGGATGATAAGACACAGTCCTTAACAACCTCAAAAGGTAAGTCAGTGTTCTCAAACCTGTAACTGTGTCTTCTTGTCCCTGTATCCACAGAAACCAAACAAATGGCTCATGAGGCTGACAAGAATACAACAAATATTGCAGTGGACTTGTTTCCCATTTTGATTGGTCCATACATGATGGCAACATTAAACTTGAGTTGTCACATCTGAGGAGAGGCTTTCTTAGTTTAAGGACCTTTTCTGTTTGTAGTCTTTGCTGTAACTTTTTGTAGCAACGTGGGGTTTTAGGATTCCATGTGCTCCTTTGTCCCTCTGTATACCATTGGTTCATTTTAAAATATGCTCTGCTGTACCTCAAAACCTATCGGTGTGTAACCCTCCTGCCAATCTTCCCTTCGTCCTCCTGGGAATAGCTCAGAGAGAGCCAGCCCCTGCCCCCTCTCCTTTCCTTTAAAAGGCAGAGCCTGGATCAGCTCGTGGTCTTCCATCTCTGGGCTGCTAGCATCTCCTACCTGCCTTGTCTGCCTTCCCCCTTCTTCTTCCCTGCACCCCTTTTCCCCGTTACCGCAAATAAACCTCTCTAGCAGAACAGAGATGGAGTCCAGCTCTTCCTTCGTATCACTATATTCCTGCTTGAATTGATGTGGTTTGAAGACTCACGCCATGCCGCAGAACCTCGGGGGCCGCCCGCCCCAGATCCTGTGGAATAAAACGGACCAGGGACCCCGGTCCAGGAGGGAGCAGGCTTGTACAGCCCTCCCAGACCGTGATACTTCAACTTTTGTTGATTACTCAGATGTTGTTTATTTATTGGTGAAAACTGCATGCAATTTTGAGGGGTATGTGTATGGATCACTTGGGTGTAATTTGCTCACTTGTATACCAAAATTTGTAAGTGACTTGGCTTTACTTTTAGATGAGATTGAGTTTCAAGAAGGCACAGTTTCATTATTAAGAGTCTGAAAAGGTCATAATACTAAATCATAAATACTAAATCATATCATCAACTGTCAATAGCAATAAACTACTTAACATCAATTAAGTTCTCTTCCCCAAATTCTTCAACATTTAAAAGGACAAAAAATAATCTCATTCTTAAGGCTCTTGCTAAACATTTGATTTTCAGGTAATTAAACTAATCACTTATTGGTTTAGAAAACTGGTTTTCAGCCTGGAAATGATGACTTTCTAAACTGGACCACTAACATTATGATTAGCCAAGTAACTTCTGTGTAAAAACACAGCAAGTTTACTCTTCCTGATATGCCCATACACTGAGATGGTGTTTATATGTTTTGAAATAGCTCTATTCAAGCCAGCAGAGCGGTAGCAACACTAATGCAATTCAAAGCCATCAGACCTTAGCTGTGTTACAAAAATTGATGTGGATTTCTCCCTATCGTCACCCTGCTACTGCAACATTTCTTCAGAGAGGGACAGTGTTGGCCACAGGTGAGGCTGCTGAGAACTTCACTGCCTGACTGACTGACACCATCTCAATAGTGACTGTTTAGTTACACTTCCTAGTGCTGGGCAACCTGTCTGTAGAAAATGTCGGACATTTTCTATCAACTTTAACACATATAGCCAAGCTCTTATTCTTCTTGAGTTAAAAAAAAATTGAATTGATGTGCACCACTCATCTTCTAAGTATTTTTAATAGGGACATTCCATTACTTCATTTTGAAACCACAAAAGCTTTACTTGTCTTTAATTTCTGGGTAGTTCTGTGCAGATGCTGAGATAAAACTAATTCCTGTTCTCTGAAAATTCCGCAACATGTCAAGTCTTCTGTGGATAAGGTACAGTTTAGGTCCTTCATAAGGAACTTCACTGATATTTAGATCTGTCCATATGCTTCCTGTACTCAGGGCATCAGTCAAACAGATATAGGAATCACACACAATTTACTCCCCTAGGGCAACGAGATGTTTCTCTCCCCAAAAAGGCTCTCATTAGGGCACCTACACTTTATGCAGATCTTCTGCTTAGAAGTAAATCTCCAGCTACATCAGTAAGCATGAAGTGTGGTTTTCCTAACACTACATTGGAATTCTCTCTCTCAAAGGGAATGTCACATAACTGCTTTTTTCTACCTGCAAAAGGGAGCATTATTGACTTCAATGCAATAGCCTTGGTAGCACCTACTTATGTCAGCTTCAGAAAAAAGGTGGTATCTGGCTGGAAAAGCTTTGCAACGTTACTCATACATTTTATAGTAGAAAGAGAAAAGTTGGATGTGTAAAGAGAATGGTTAGAGCGCTAGAATGACTATATATGGGGAGAGACTATAGGCGTTGTGACTGTACAGTTTTAGGATGAGATAAATAAGAACAGACACAGCAGATGTAGTAGCTGGTATTTGGATGCTAAAGTATTCACTGAGAATCACTCCTTATGCAGGTCAGAGCCAAGACACATACAGTAGAAGTCAACGTGTAGGGAGAAGGTGTTGCACTCTGCATGTTAATTATGTGAAATTTATTGCCGCAAGATATCACTGTATCTGCATTTTCGGAAGGCTTACAAAAAGAGGTGAACATTCAGGTACGTCTTAGTCAAGTAAATTATGTCAACATTTCTATTTAACATTATTAATAATACCTTTATTTTTAAAGTCATAAATTAAGCTAACTTCCTCTGTGCTGGTTATTCCCTAACACTGCACAATTTCCTCCAGCTAATGTGATGTGTTAACATCATTTACTTCTGATCTCTACACACAGGAAAGCCATTTCCTATTCCTTGAATCCAAAATGACTAAACTATTAAAAAATATATTTATTTGAAGGTGCAATCAGTTTTCATCCCAGTACATTTTTGAGTAATTGACTATACAGTCACAAACCTTATTGACATCTGGAAAGTCTTGTTTTACTGGCCGGTTTTATAAGGCTTTCTGTGGTTATTCAGAGAGATATGCGAAGTTTTAACTAACCCAAACAGAATTGATGATACCCAAAACTTATCCAGCATTAAATTTGTTTCCTAGTTCTAAGTGTCTGCCTTTGCTCAATCATAAAAAGAATTCTAGTGTTTTTCCAGCTGTCTTGTATTTAAGTATTTTCAAACAGTTGAAAACAGGTTTCTGCCTGGTTTTAGCACAGCTTGTTCAAAGCTTCCCAAAGCAATTAATTGCCAGTCTTTGATATTTAAAATGATCCTCATACAGGATGTGTCATACCTTGCATCCATAATGTGCTTTCATCCAGGAGATGTGATGGATTTTACAATGTCTCAATCTTCATGCCAGAAGTTTGAAAGGATTTTTAGCCTCCTTTTTGTCATATTTTATCTAGTTTTGACCAATTTTTTACTAGAGAAGCAAAAGGGAATTTGGGAGATGTTTTTCTTCCTGTCAATCTGAGACATATAAATGGAATATATATATAAAGAATATAGATGTAAAAGAATAAAGATATTGTAGGCAGCAAATGATACAATTAGTAGTGCCACTTAGGTAACTTGTAAAGCTGGGATTTCCAAGTGCAAGTTTCTTTTAATTTGCCAGGCACTAAGCCAGAGAAGATGACATATTTTAAAAAGTTTTTACACAGGATCCACCAAACAAATGCAATACTCAGTGATACGACCTACTTTTGAAAATCCTAGGTGTTAATTGCTGCAGTGTTGATCTGGTGATTTCAGTTTGTTCCTATATCAGTTTTTAATATGTTTTTTCATGATGACAGTCCCATTTTTGAATGCCACATGTTCATTTGTTGGGGATAGAGGCTAATTTTCAACATTCATGCTTCAAAGTGGGGCAAAGTTTGTGGATATAACATCAAGATTATTATAAACTGTGTTTATCATTAACTTATTTTCAGTTGAGAATATGGAATAAAAAGCAAAATTTGGGAAATTGATAGTCAGTATTTGTCACTTGAGAGCAAGTAATTCAGTAAACTAAGTATCCGATATCCTAAGCAGGGAAAACACCATGGTTAATTAATGTACATGATGAAGTTCTATTTAAAGTTTCCCATATGCCACAAACTGGGGCTGTTACACTAAGACAACATTGATTCTACATTGAGCTGCTGATACTTCCACTGTAATTCTCTATGATTTTAAAAAACATGCAGAAGAAAAAGGTAGATGAAAATGTGTAACATCTTTAATGCTCTTGCTAAAACTCATATGGAGGTCTACACAAAATCCATTAGTGTAGGAGGTAGGTAGGACATAAAGTAAACAATAAACTATACTATCATAAATAGCAGATTTTGTATAAAGGAGAAGTTGTGGAAAAGAATAACTGATCTAAAACCGCTTAACTGTTAAAAAAAGAATTCATTATATCTTGGCATTGAGGAATACCTCAGCAGTAAGATTTTATTCTTACCTGCAAAAAAAACATGCAAATTCTTTTGTAATCATCAGCTACTCGTATAAGTGGCATAGCTATAATTTTTCAGGATTTATGATGTCTTAATTTAGTCATTAATCTTGTGATAGTTTTGCCATTAGTAGTTAACAAAAAAAAAAGTAGTCATCAGATTTCTATATTACTAAATTTAAAAGTAAGCTAATCCCACGCTGAATTTCCACTCGCAAATAATAACCATGGTTCTCAGCAAGTCCAAATTGCAGAAATTTGTACCTATTTACATAAAAGAAAAAAAATTAAATATAAATTAAATACAAATGCAACTGTATTGACTTCTTCTTGCCAAATGCCAATTCTCCCTAACCACTAAAAATGTAACACAAATATTAGGAAAGCTACATACCTGAAGGCTGCTAAGTGTCAAAGCAGAAGAATTGTATCAAATATTGAAGTTCCAAACCACAGATTGTCCAGACCAGTGTATCACCAATATGTGTTTATGCGTGTAAATACATGAGAAAATATTAATGGCAGCAAAGAAAGGGCACAAGGTACATATACTGTTCTTGCCAAGCTGTACAAACCTGACTAAAATGAAGCTAAAAAGAAATGCCCAAAAGAGTAGAAGATTACGCTTCAAGAATATTGTCACAAAACTGCAACAGACATAACTTATTTTGCTTGTAGGAGTTTTGGCACATTTTAAAGGATCACTTATGTGAATGTCACATGAAAGTAATTTCAAAAAAATGGAAGCAAAGCATATTCTTCCACAGACAAGATGGCATATAGATTGGGGCCTAGAAAAATCAAAAGCCTGTATAGAGGAGCCATAGAATCACAGAATGGTTTGGGTTGGAAGGGACCTTAAAGATCATCTCATTCCAACCTCCCTGCCATGGGCAAGGATACCTTGCACTAGTCCAGGTTGCTCAGAGTCCCATCCAACCTGGACTTGAGCACTGCCAGGGATGGGGCAACCGCAACTTCGCTGGACAACCTGTGCCAGTGCCTCACCCTCCTCCCAATTAAAATTTTTTCTTGGTATCTAATCTGAAAGTACTCTCTTTCAGCTTCAAGCCATACCCCCTTTTTCTGTCACTACATATTCTTGTAGTCCCTCTCCATCTTTCTTGTTGGCTCCCTTTAAGTACTGGAAGCCCACAGATTGTTTATCAGTTGTGTCCTTTCTTTTCTAAAAGTACAAAATGTCAGAGGTGAGCTAGTATCTCAGTGAATCAGAGAGCAGCACAGAATATAAACTGTTCTGAAGAGTTACATAAAGAGTTGCAAAGGATATATTTGGTGTCCATACATGCGCTTCAGCGATTAAAATATTACCTACTGCAGACTGGCAGAAAAAACCATGAGAAATTATAACTCCTTGTTAAGGGATGAACTGATGAACTTTGCACAGGAAATGAAAAGGCACACACAACTACACTAGCTAATTCACCATCTGTGGAACTTGTTCCTCTCTGTAAGCCGCTCACAACTTGATTTTATCAGATATGGAAAGCCTCATCACCTTGCAAGACTGGATCACAGATCAAGTTTTTCAAATTATGTTCAGTGGAAAAGGGACAGAAAGAGACATAATTTCCCACTTTTTCTATTTCAAAGTCAGTTTACTAAATGCATGATTTTAATTCAATATGATTTAAACACAGTCAGCTGAACAAAAAGAACCCTTCATATCCCAAGCAGGCAACAAAATCGAAACAGATGAAACAGGAAAGGTACAAAATCTGAATGGTTCAAGACACCAGAGACCCACCGAGACCCTTGATCCCTAAGCATTGGCAAATTACTCCTTATAAACATTGTCTCCTTACTTTACTAAGAAAGAAACGTATCTGAGGCTACTTTACTGAGAAAAAATAAGAGCTTCCATACATGTAACCAATAGACAGCACACAAACACCAGGTTATTAATTTGTCAACAGTTCAGCACTGACACTGTAATGTGGTGTTATTTCCTTGGTGTATTTTTTTATATATCCATTCTTCTCTTCATAAGTATATAAATTCTCATGTTAAACTGCTGCTCTTTTTATAATGAGAATAATGAACATAGAAGATATTTTAAAAGGAAGTCAGACCTTGCTGAAGGAAAGTCTTGCTTCTTGACTAATGGATCTATGTTTCCACCTCAGTGTCCTCCTAAACAATTCTGAAAGGGAAATCTCTATAAGGTGCAGTAGATATGAGGTAAAAGATCATGCTTTGCTTTGGGATTTGCTAGGCTTCATATCTCTGAACTTACATTTTTATTATAGTCTGTGAACTGCTTGGAAGGAAGCATGGATTGCAAGTGTTTAAAATTACATAAAAACAAATATGTAAATACACAATTCGAGTATAACCTGAAAATGACAAAGATGTTCTCCAGTTTGTTCTCCCTTGTTAAGATTTCAATTTGTTGTACACCTACTTAATTAAAATTTCTTAAGAATATTTTTTAGTTTTTCATGTAGCAAGGTAAAAAAAGTTTCAGACTTTTAGTGCTAGGAGAAAAAGCCACTAAATTCTACTAGAGACAGCTGAGCACACTCAGATAGAGCACTAGCCAAAACAAGAGCTGTTCAAAACTGAGCATCACGATTTGGGACAGGTCATCAAGCAGTTGTAAATCATCGCCATCATTGGAAGTTACTTGCATCAACTAAGAGCTGCGTTGGAAACATTGATCAGTTTATGTTAAAAACCTTTCCCTCTGTCTTAGGGTTATGAAGCAAAGCACAAACTCTAAGTGGCAAAGCAAAGCTGAGTAGCTTCTGATATTGATGGTTTTCATTGGTTTTCATGAATGAATACAGGTCAGGATATGATTATGTAAAGCACAGCTCTCATTTGTCAGTCACAGTTCAATGCTCAGGACTATTAGGAATAAAAGATAACCAATCTGTGGGCAGAAAGCTAAGTGTTTCCAAGCAAGATGCATGTTTAAAGTTTCATTGGGACACAGCTGTAGACTTAGAAATAAATCATACTTTCTGACAGAAGATCCTCTTCATCTTAAGTTGCTTAATGTCTGTAAAGCAATTTGAGGTGATAAGACTGCAATACTTTGCAAAAAATTAAAAGCTAGTTCTATGTTCATCATTACTATGAACTAGAGCTTTTCCTTCTCTTCTGTGACTCTTTGTGTCCTTTAATTGTCTTTGTCTCTCTCTGTCTTTGCGTAAGACTAGAACATCTTCAAGACAGGAAACATTACTTAACACTCTGCAGCATCATTGCTTAATGCTCTGTGGCCCTAACAGCTACCTAGAATCTCAAAGGTTATACGTATTCTATAATGTCAAGACTAATTCTCCCATTTCTGTTTAGAATAAATACAAGGATTATTTTTCAGCTAAGAGAAAATACTTTCTGGTCTCTATCACAGATACCGAAACAGAATATTTTGCATTAGTCTGTAACTGTAAAGCCCAAATTTTATCTGATGAGTGTAACCTGCATTTGTCTTAGGGTTCATATTTTGGTAAATTGCTCTTAAGTATAGCTAGAGAGACAGGTATCTTCTGTTTATGGAGGGAAAGATCACAGCATGGCTCTTCTGCTTGTTTTGGCATTTTCAAATCTCAAAAAGATTGTGCATATTTAGGAGAACAGGTACTTTAGATTTTAGAGCCTGCAACTCCAAGAGCAGTGGTTACTCCTCTGCACCACATTTTTCTCCCCATAGTAGTGAGAAAACCGCGTTCAGCTCTTCAGGGTTTGTACAGCTTTCTGTTTCATCTCTGGCCTTTCCCTTACCTATAACCAGGGCAACCATGCCCCAGTCACATAGTAGTCCAACAGTCTTTACTCTGAAATACCTGCCTTTGCTAGCACTGCAGACAAATTTTGGCCAGCCTTTCAAATCGTTGGCTTTCTTCCACATTTGCTGTCATATCTTAACACCCACTTGTGCAATGGTTTATGCTGTCATTATGTCTGCAGGGACTGTCAGGTGCTGTAGCCTTTTAAATGTCTCCCCATTCTTGAGGAGGACTTGTTGTCCATAAGTGAACATGATTTTATGAGAACTCTGACTGTGAATATCTCCCGAAAGCATTAAAATTGAAATAGTGTTTCCCTTTCATATTTTGAAGTTTTAGCTTTTGGCAGATTAAGCATTTGAACCAAGCCAGATGTTAAAAATTCTCAAAGTGAAATGACCACAATGTTACCTTTGGATCCAGATTTTCTGAGAAGAAAACAATTTACTGAATCCAGACCATAAAAAGGAATTTAAAGCTGAACTGCAAATATTAAATATGCAGTATGGATGCAAATGGTATTCTAATTCTCAGACAGACTTTTCAATTATGTTAATGATTTGACTGTGTTTTTCTAACAAGACTGATTCTGGATTTGTGTGTAATTGCAGGGCATATTTCACTCAATTCTAACACTTCCTAGATAGTTTCTGCTCATAGAAAATTATAGATATTCTGACCTTTATTAAATTGCGCCTTGAATAATATACCCAGGTGTGGCCCAGGCAGAAGATATTATTTAGAAGTCATGTTAGCAGAGGAAAGGAGGTAATTTCTAGAAAGTAACAAAGGAGTAAAGCAATTAAGAAAATTCTGACTTACAACTTATCTAATTTAGAAGTAGATAAGGGAATAATAATGTGACCACACTACAGCTGAAATAGTTTCATATGGTATTGTATACCAACACAAATTTCTTAAATTATATAATGTTTTCTTTTTCTAAATAACCCTTCCTTCCTACATGGATGACGATTTCTGTTTTTTATAGATCCATAAACAAAGCCTGAAAAAGAGGTAAATAACATTAACCAGTTAATTTCATTCAAGGTTCTTCAAAAAAACCTTTTATTTGGGGCTAGCTATACCATTTGCATATATCTGTGAATTTAAGTAAAAACTTACAGTTGAAATAAAGAGTAGAATCAAAGAATCAGTACATCACCATGGTTGGAAGGTACCTCTGGATACTCTCTGGTCCAATCTGGTCCATGGTCCAATCTGGTCCAATCTGGTCCAAACTTCTAGTTCAAAACTTGATCAGCTAGAGCAGGTTATCGAGGACCAAGCACATAATCAGATTGTTTGATAACATAACTGTTTAGTTGTAGTTATTTGAAAGTCTTGATTGACAACAGACCAGAATTTACAGCTAAAAAGCTGAGCTTTTCTAAAAAGTAAAATCCTGAAATTGAAACATGGATACTGAAAATAAGAATTTGTTTTACTTGTAATAGGCACTACAAAGTGACTATTCATGAATACAGGAATGTTCAAGAATTACTAATTGGAAATTATAATCAGATTGTTTGATAACATAACTGTTTAGTTGTAGTTATTTGAAAGTCTTGATTGACAACAGACCAGAATTTACAGCTAAAAAGCTGAGCTTTTCTAAAAAGTAAAATCCTGAAATTGAAACATGGATACTGAAAATAAGAATTTGTTTTACTTGTAATAGGCACTACAAAGTGACTATTCATGAATACAGGAATGTTCAAGAATTACTAATTGGAAAACACAAAGTAAATAGTCAAGATTCCTTGCATTTTAAAATTGGGCTTCCATATTAAAATCAGCTTTTAATGTGTCCATGATTTTGTTTTACCAAACTCATGAGGCAAGCTTCAAGCTGCAAGCAGGAGAAAGTTTGTATTTATTTTCATAGTCAGATTTCTATACAGACATCACTATGTTCCTGACAATTAAACTACCAAGTAATTCTCACCACAGAATCCATAAGCTAAATTAATATATTAATCCATAAGGTATTGCTCCTCTTTAATGGGATCACATTCATACACATTTTCTATGTCAAAACCCAGAGACTCTGATGTATTTTGTGGCATGTATACCCAGGATATGGCAACAGGAGGAGTGCTGCCTACAAGCACTCTCCATGCACTATTGAAAGAGCAAGCACTGGTTACAGCAGCTATTCATTACAGCTCTGGAGGAGTAGAAAGACTGTTTCTAATTTTAAAGACTGGAAATTTGGAGCTATAAACAAAACATGCAACAAATCTGGCCAACTCCTTGATTAGAAGAGGCTATATAATTTAGACAGAACATACACTTGGATCAGTTGCTACTCAGAAAAAGAGGATGCATCCAATTTAATTCATTCTAATTTAATTTCTGTACTAATCTTAAGTAATAACAGCCATCTAAGTTGAGGCTATACAGACAATCTTCCATTCTCTTCAGTGAACAATATATGTAGACTCTAATAATAAGGCCTCAAAATAGCCTTGTTTTGAATGTGTTATATATTTTGATACAGGGACCTGACTTCATATACTTCTAAAAGAAGGCTAATCTGATTTCCACCACAGCACAAAAGCCACATCAGGTTGGAGCCACTACAGACTCTAATGATATCCTGGAACATCCACATTTACTGTAAAATCTGTTTTCACCTACAGCAGAATCATCATTTTATGCTGTCACAGTTCTACTGGAAAAAGGAAAAAAATAAAAAGGACTGCAAGTACAGCCATATGAAATCATGCTACTTAGGAAGAAACAGGATGGAAACGTCTGGAGATGTAGCTCCAGAGGAAGTGTAGGGCTTTGTACTGTAAGAAAGAAAATTTAATATTTTCCTATACAGCCTGCTCTTCACCTAAATCAGAATAAGTTAGCTTGTTGTGAGGGTCTGGGCCAAATTATCAAAATGAAGTTCGGTCTTTTGCACACTCTTCTTTGCTGATCTCCTCCTATAAATAAACTCAATAAAAAGGGAAACACCCTCTTGCCTAAAATTAGTATTTTTTTCATTAGTTCTCCCATCCCATTTCACCTCCTGTTTTGCAAGGAGATTCACTGTGTATTTATATTTTCTATAAATACACAGTGAATCTCCTTGCAAAGCAGGACACAAAACAGGGACACAAAACAGGACACAAAACAGGGATAGACACAAGAATATATATATGTATGGCATTGCTTTCCTTCCAGAAGTAAAAACAGTAACAACAGGGTTGTAGTCATTACATAATTTCATTATTCCATATCTAGTGATGCCTGGTTAAGAATGATTTCACCCAGTCTATGATTCAAACATTGATTTAGTTCAGAAGATTCTGTTCTTGTTTGCATGTTTGTTTAAACAGAACAACAGCACGGCAAATGCTTATCCTTGCAACATTTGTTCAAAAGAACGATTGTCTTGAAGGTAATGCACTATCTATCTAACTTGGTTACACTGCAGGGAACAATAAAAAAGAAAGTAGATGTTTGAGTCTGATGAAGGAGATAATATATTGAAATAATGGTTCTTTTGTTTCCTTACTTCCCTGCTAATTCAATTAGGATGTAAACTTCCCCTAGTAGTAAGCTAGCATAGGTTCCAGTGCCAACAGCATGTCTGGCTCTTTGAGGAGTCCGCATTATCAGACATACACATGAATTGGGTACTTCAAACAGGGATTCAATCAAATGGAATGTTACTACCCTTATCTGCAGAACTAAGTTAAGATACTTAAATGATTCAATTTTGCTGAAGGTTTAATCCCTTTAGAATTAGTTTTTATGCTGAGATAGGAACCTTATTTCTTGTCTAATTTTGTGCTAGAAGAAAACACCTAAGTTTGTTATTAGCCTCTGAAGTATTGATTTTCTGTTCTTTTTGACAAGTTTCCTTACAACCACAAAGCTGTCCTTTCCATTGTAATAAAAGCCATTGGAAATGTTATTGTGGCAATGCCGTTGTACCACTACACGAAAGAATTTTCCTGTGCTATTGTTCTGAACCTCTGGGATTAATAGGTCAGCTATAAGTATTTGTTGTTCGACCCCCAGATTCCTTAAAGTGGCTAAATAATTATGGAATACTGTCTGTCCATCTGCTGGAGTTGAGTGCATTCAGAAAGTCTTGGAGGATTGACAATGGATGAATGTATGAGTATGCCTCCTTTTGGGAACAAAACTAAACAACTCAAGTGGACTCAAGTTGAGAGGGATCAGAGATCACCACTTTTCATCTACATAACTGGAACAACGTTTTCATCATGCAGTAAACATAAAGTATTTTCATACAATCAAGTTCCTCAGTAATGTAGAAACATTTCTGTCCCTTAGATAAGGGAAACCTAAAGCACAAACTGTCCTATTCAGGATCATGCATTCATTGTGAGACTTTTGTATATTCTTCCTGCACCCTACTGAGCCAATTCTGACTTCATTGGCTTCTTTAAATTGCAATATCCCTTTCAATTCCCCTTTCTTCTTTACTATATTTTTCCATTGCTTTTACATTGTTGCCATATGGTCTTATACTCCATAATGTGATGGCACATACTGTATTCTTTATTTTGATTTCTGTAGTTGTTTTTAGCTTGGGCTGTTTCCATTGCTCTTCTAGCATGACAGTGTTCCTTTTATGTGTATTTACTATGATAATGTCATCACTTATACCTGTACACTTGCAATGCAACCAAACATTTCCCATTCCTTATAGGTTGCTGAAACTTTGCCCTAGAAAATTTTATTCTAAAGCAGAGAGACAGCAATTTATGATGAGTATGTATGTCTGTGGCCCCTTCATCTGTTCTGACATAATATCTACCCGTCTCATATTCTCAGAGAACCAGAGAGGTAATCAGCTCTGAAGACTAGCCTATAGATTAGATAGTGGTGTTAGTAATGAGAAAGCTAGAGCAAAAAGGTATTATTCTAGAACACCTAAGTATCACTCAGCCAAAAAACCCTCCATTTTATTCATTGACTGATACAGTCAGATACATTTTAACCCTGCAATTGCTCAAAGTTACTAATGCCTGACATATTTTTCCCAACTTCACTGTGTAAAACACTTCACCGTGTTTCAACAGATGCCAAATAGTAGAATGTTATTCTAAAGTCAGATGAAATTGAGATAACTCATCAGTTCACAGAACTGTTTAAAACGGATCTTACCCTAAACTTATGATTCCTGCATTTAGCCTTTGACTGTGAATTCAGAAAATGAATTTTTTTCCGGTTTCTGGAAACTCAGGATGTGCCTGATAAATAAAAGAGCAAAATTTCCACTCCCCATGTGATCACTAAAAACTATACTTGGGCTCTTCAGTTTCACATAAAATGAACAGAACCCAAAGCCAAACATCGTGCTTGGATCTGTATACTCAGCAAGCCACTGAAAACCTTTCCAGAACTTAATGTTGTTCCTAGCAGACTCTGTGACAAAATTAAAATTATCTATACAGCAGTTTTGCTATCCCCATGCAGCAGTCTGAGTACAGGATTTAAAGCTTATTTTACAGTTATTTCAGCCCAGCTGTGAACTGAAAAAATAAAACAGCTGTTCTGTAATGTTTTCCAAAAGAGAATGGGTTCCAAAGCAAAGATAGTGTAAACTCCCTGAGAACAGTGAAATATAGTCAAATTGCATTTAGATCCAGTTTTCCACTACAAATCCCATAGGAAATTATAGTTTGCAGATGGAAACTAAATGTCTCAATGAGATGTGATCTAAGTGGTCCAGAGAGAGGTTTTTATAAAAAGAGCAACTAAAAGAAATAACAAAGGTTTTGTTGATTTTGTCTTCATTCCTGTTTCTCACTCACACTCATTCAAAGTCTTACTCTAATTCATAAAGCAACCATTGCTTTCCAGGGATGATTTAATTACTATTTTACAAAAGAAATGCAGTATTTTCTTATTAATGTTATATCCTCTGGATGTACCAGAGGATGTTTCATTTAATGTTTTATTTAATGAACCAAAATCCAGATGTGGAATTAATCTTTTTAAAGATTGCTCTACTGCTTTCTTCACAGATTCAGAGAAATCATCTTTTGTTGTAGAAGTCACTGTGCACATCCAGTCATAGTAGTTAGACAAGTCATGGGCTAGAATCCCAATCAGATCATCAAGATCATCACTTGCATCAAAAATACATCAGGATTATTGTAAATGGAAGACCTCAGATCCCTGCAAAGATCTGCTTTATTCAAAGTCTTTTAAATACTTTTGCTCGTGAATGCCCAAACTTATTTTGATTTGGTATCACCAGTGATGAGTGGCAACAGCTTCACTTTCCTTCACTATTCTCTTCAACTTTCTAATTCCTCAAACCAGAAGCTCACCTTAAATAATCAATTATTGTATTATATCTCCAAAGTTTCCAAAGACTCTTATCTGCTAAATCCATATTTCAAGAAAAGTATATATTACTGCTCCATCTTCGTTGATCACTTAGCTTCTTTTGATTATTGCAGCAATTTCTTGCAGACTAACTATGCACAGGAGAGTTTTTGGTTACATATTTGCTTTGTGGGGCATAGAGCAAGTACATGTTTTTCCATGCAATTACTCAAGGTTATAATTCAAGCACTATCACAGGTATGAAACAAAGATACATTCATAAGCTTTCCAAGGGAAAAAATAGATCAGGCAGATACAGATAAAGAATTAATCTCAGAAGCTATGTTAGACCTGACACATCCTTATTACAGAAAATCTATTGCCTTGCTTTGATGCAAGATGAAGAGAGCACATGGAAGTTTGCAACATGGAGTAACCCATCGGTACATAGCATACTATATTCAGTCCCCTAGCCAGGATTTGGATTGATGCAGGAAAAAGTCACAGTTTGCATCAAGCCAAATAGAATTTTCCAAAGTACAAATAAATTTTGGATTATATGTCTGTTGTGATGTCAAGAAGCTGACAATGCCTTCTTACTTTTCAGGAAAAGGCCTGCAACCCGAAACACTTCCTTCTAGGAAAAAGACAGAATTCAGTTCTGCTGCAGACTGCATCAGGATTCTGCACCACTCACAGATATAAAATGTTGAAGGAAAGATTTCTCAACAGGTAACTAACATGTGGTAAAGAACTGGCACATGAAAAAATCTATAAAAATCTTCAGCATGCAAGAGCAGGGGCCATATTGTAGCCTAAAAATTAAAAACAAGATGTATGCCCTGTAAGATTTACATTTTTAATTTTTGACACAAGTTACTAATAATTTTCCCTCTAAAGTTTGCAGCATATATGTGATGTTAGAAGTCCTGTGTATAGCAATGGAAAATATCCCTTGAAGTGCCCATCCAAATCATTATCACTGTTTTTATCCATACATAATACTTACCATTAGTTATCTGGCACTATTACCTTGACTTTAGTTGTCATACCTTTACTGAGTCCCAGAAGATTACATTGAAGTAAGACATATCACAGGGTTCTTCCTCATACATGGCAAAGAAGAAAATGCTCTGCTGAAATCACGTAAATATTACTTTTTTTTTATAATGTAGCACTGTTTGTGAATGGTCCAAGGGAACTTTTATGTTCCTTACATAGCTGAATCCAACTACTAAAATACAACTGTGCTCATTTGGGAGACCACCTCAGTAGACAGGGCTACAAAATCACAGGGTGCTCTTTGGGTAAGCAAAGCAGAAGCCAAATGACTGTTTCAGTTATTAGAAACATAAAGTCAGCAAGAGTCAATTGTCTTAGTTTTATTTGCAAAATTGAAAACAATTTCACAAGAGGAAGCTGAGTTAGAACATAAAGAACATGTCTGTATTCAAGAGGGAATGAAAGCACTGGAAGTGGTAGGGTAAAAAAACTTTGCAGAGTTGAAAAATTATTTGGAATATGCAATGAACACCCAGGGGAAGATGGTCCTGGGGATAGGGCACAAGAGCTAAGTTCAGAGGGCTTGATTCTACCATTAACCTTAAAGGACTCTGGTTTTAGGAAGTACTGAGTGTCCAAACTCTAAGAAGCTGGCCAATTTAAGGTAATAGGAAATCACAGACCACATCAGTTGATTCTGGAAGTTCCCTCTTTACTTGTGGGAACAACAAATTAGGATTTCCTAACTCTACTCCATATGACTCTTTCCCAAGAGATATATTCTTTTATTTCCAAAGGAGTCCTGAGAGAAGCAAGAATGTCAACAGCAGTACTGCAAAGCAAATAATTCACTGAGCGAGCAAATCCATCCCTCTACACTCTAATGCTTTTCTTTTAACTGCTGCCAGGTTTTCATCTTTTACATTCAGGAAAAGCATGATTCCCCACATAGCTACTGTGTGAACAGCAAACATTATTCACTATGTAACTTTTATATTCAGAAAGTAAAGCCAAACCCCATAATTAATCACCACTAATCTTTATTTCAGAGTTCCACAGTCAAATCAGTGGATTTACTGCAGAATAAAATTGGCATATTTTATGCAAAGAGATTTATCTACAAAATCTGCAAAAGAGATTTATTTTGTGATGATGAATCGAATTCTCAGTCTCTGATAATTTCAGGTTATTTGTGACCAGTGAAATGGCAATTGCTTACAAAATCACTGTAGCAATCAATTTTTGATCTTTGTTGCCCTACAATTTGCAGCATGATTAAGAAGAAAAATCAGAAGAAAATTTAGGCAGGTATTAATCTAATGGGAAATGAGCATCATGTAGATTAGCTTATTTCAGCAAATCTGTGACAAGGCAATAAAGAAATAATTCTCACAATTCATGATAAAAAAAATCAATTGCCTTACTGAGAAGTTTTGAACTGGTGAATAAAAAGCTTCAAAAGAAAGTCAGTATCTGATCCACAGTCATACAAGCTTTGCATTCTTCTAAAGTCATGTTAGTTTTGTAAACATTGTTTCACACAACAGAGTATCAGCATAAATACCTTGGGGAATCTGGGAGTCTGTTTAAACAAACACAGTCTAGGAACGCAAATATGAAATCATCAAACCACTTGATTCACAAAAAAAAAAAAAAAAAAAAAAATCATTGAAAAAAAGAAAAAAATTAAGCCAGAAGAGACATAGAAACATAGAAGCGCAGAATGGTTTGGGTTGGAAGGGACCATCAAAGATCATCTAGTCCCATTCCCCTGCCAGGTGAAGGAGTTTCTCACACTAGATCCAGTTGCTCAAAGCCCCAACCAACTAGACATTGAAAACTTCCAATGATGGGGCATGCACAACTTCTCTGGGCAACCTGTTCCAGGGTCCCACCACCCTCATCACAAAATAAATCTCTTACTTAGGTTCAATCTAAACCCATTCACCATACGTATAATTTCTAGTCCCCTCAAAGAACAAAACACATTTTGTTTGCAGAAAACAAAGCATATTGCTCTATGTATAAAGTACCTCAGATTTACAGATCTAAGTGAGCAGTAGCTATGGTCACCACAGCCATCCCATCCCCATTCTAGGATTGCTGGTACTCCACATACACTGCAAACATGTAAAATGTTTCTTCAAAATAGCTGAATTGTAACTTGCTTGTTCTGTAAGAATAAGCATTAAATGTCTGGCAAAGCAGACTTAGACTAAAATACCTGAGCCAGCTACTTCCCAGCCAGACCAGCCTTGGATGTGTCTTTATTTGCTAAGAACTCTTTTCCCCTTCTCTAATCCTTCCTTTCACCCTCACAGAAATCTGCTGTGGCAAATGAACCAAAGCAGATCCTTTAGGAAAAATTTCACTTCAGTTTCAGGTACAATTGCCTCTAGACAAAATGACAGCTTTTTATTTTCATCTCTGAGGTCATACTCAGGAAAGACAGTACTTCTTCTAAAATGCCTTCTCAATCTCCAGCACACAATGTGTTTATTTGACTAGGTAAAAGGACCCAGATATATTGTGGATCAAAGAAACCAAATAAAAGTTGAAAGTTACACATGAATTACAAGAAGTATTTACACAATAATTTGCTTCTACTTCAAAGCCACTCTCTGCACTACATATTTTTTTAATTTAGATTTCAAGGCAGAAACCTATATGATCTCCAAAATTACCAATGACTCCTGTATGCTTTGGTAACATTAATATTCTTGATTTCCATACACTAAGCCAGTTTGGGTTTTGCTGCTGTTGTGATCTCAACAAATTCTTGGGGCAATATGTTCCACAACTTAACCACATTTCATGTGAAGAAGTTCACTAGATTAGAATTTTGTACCTATTAATTCTACCTAATATTTCCAGATCCTGTGTTACACACCAGGGAAAATGTGGTTAATAAAGAAACCAATTGGAAACCCCCGGACTTTTCACAGCATCATTTGCATTTCATACAAAGTCTATGATGTATTCTTGGGCACCACTCTATCATCAGTGGTTTAAAAACCTTGGGCAGAAATATGATTGGAGATTTTCTTACCAACAACATGAGTATACTTAATTCTAACTGAAAATAACTTTGTTTTGAACAAAATTTAAAAAATTATGACTAATTACTGGCAAATCTATTGTGTTCTTTCGTTTCCATTTAGCTAACTGATCTATGACATCCTCATAACTCATAAAGACTAATTCCAAAGACTATCACTGCATAATTCTCATCTTTTGATCACCAGTAAACATCCCCCAGAAAAATGAAAATTTTTTCAGTATCATTGTACTGTGCAACTCTGTTACTATTGCTTACAGATTTGGTACACAGCAAATGTCCTACTTCCCCAGACTTTTATTTTAAAACAGTTATCATAGGCACACAAATAATTAATTTATTATTTTAGGGGTTTTGGTGCAAATTTCCATCCTCTTAGAGCTGTGTATCACTAATGCATCATCTTGGTTCACAAACACCTCAAAATTCTCCACTATTTTTTACTGTGAGTTTGTTGCATGCACACACTCACACACACACAAAAAAAACCAACCAAAAAACAAAAAAACCACACAGATATACAGCACGCCTAGACTCTACTACTCTATTTTCTGACCGTGGTTTCCAGCTAAATTATAATAGTTCATGCTTTGCAGTATCCATACCATGTAAAACATGACTTATGTGAAAGCAGGTGAGCATGATCAATGTTCCATGGCCACTACTTTTTTCCCTTTATGTAAGAAATAACTTTGGAAGAATTACCCAGTTATCTTCACAGAGCATCTAAGAGAATTTCTTCTGAATTACGTTATAAACCAGCTGCATAAAATGACCCTGTGCCATCCTGTAGTTTTCTTATGAATTGCATTGTCAAATACTTGTCAAATACTTGTCAAATGCTCAAGTGACTCCTTGTCAGTTCAATTCCAGTCCCAAAGGAGGACTATAAATAGAGAGCAGTTACTGCACTCTTCTGATCCACTGCAGCAGCCAGGAACCCCGCAGTTTCTTAAGAGAGAAAAACATAACCCAAAGCTATAAATATTTCTATTTTTTTTTTTTTCTCAGGGACATTTTTCATCCCAGAGAGTGGAAATAAAACTGAGGAAGCTGATCATATGACCTTGGGAGATCTGAAATGATTGCTCTGACATGAACAGTCTTTGGTGGGATCCTAAGGAACTGTATGCATTGGTGACATTAGCAGCAGTCATTAACTTTTGGTGTTGATCATCGATCCCAGGAAATGTGTGGCTTGCAGCACACCTCAAAGTTACTGCTGCTGGTCTAATATATGGTTTACCACTACAAGCAATCTTCCATTTTGGACGGCTTGTGGCTGTCTCAGCTACATCATGTTTAGTGGCAAGAATTTAGCAGGAACTGGTGGTCAGCTTTCAAAAAAAGGAGAAGAGTTTGACACAGACTTTTGTGATTTCAGGTGTATTTTCTGTTTACTATCTGTAAAGCTGTAAAACAAGATACTGTAAAGGAAAATAAACTGAGTTATGGTTTCAGATCATTTTTTCAGCCCTTCTTTTTCTATGGCTTTTAAATCTCATGTCTTTCTTCCTTCGAAACTTTTTAACAGGCCAGTGTCTACATAATGACTACTAGCGCACACATTAATAATTTCCACAGTGACTGATGACTGATGTGAGAAGAAGGTATCTGGTTTGAAAGTTTTTCTGCAGCTGGAAATATTCACTTCCCTTTTAATTCTCTTCAGTCACCAAAAAGGGAAAAATTTCCTCCCAATACTTGGGGCTTCAACATCAGTGAGAGTCAAATTCTATTTTGGCATTGCTCTTTCTCTTCCATCAGCTTCAGAGCTGGATCCAAATTTTGCTCTATACATATGTCGGGGGTTGAGAATTTCTTCCCATTCCCGTTACTAAGCAACAAATAGTTAGATGTTTAGAGTAATCAAAAGACAAAGGTGGGCTTGGGCGAGGCAGGGTAAGGGAACACCCGGCCGTTGAAACGGGAGTCTCGCTCTCTCGTGGTTCGGATGCTGAGAGGAGAGGCTGCTCTTTGCTTTTCGGCTGGACCAGAGGGAATCCAACTGTGCCCTGTTTTCTCTTCTCCTGACTGGGTGAGCTTGGATTCAACCTTTTCTCCCCACGGGAAAGGGCACGTTTCCCCGGGCTGCGTTTCCTCGCAGCCGCTGCCGGGAGAGTCCCGCGGCCCCTGCTGCCTGCCCCCGCCCTCTGCCGCACGAGACCGCGGCGTCTGCTGTGACTGCAGAAAATCCTCGCTGGCTGGCTGGCTGGGGAGAGGGCCAACTCCTGACCCTGCCGCTCCGCTCGCTGCTCCGAGCTGCTTTGCTGCCTGCTTTCTCATCTCTCCGCCATTATCGGCTGCCACTACCTGACCTGAACCTGCGCCACAGCGCCACCTGCAGCCACTCGGGAGTCATCGCGCCTGCCCTGCCCAGCCGGGAGCTCAACAGCGCCCCTGCTGCTTGCAACCGTGATTACACCACACGGGCAAAGGTTCAGCAGCTCACAAGCCATCTGCTATTGGTTTTCTGGTTCTAGTTCTGGTTGCTATTATTGTTATTGCTTGTTTATAGATACTAGTAAAGAACTGATATTCCTTTTTTGCCATACCTTTGCCTGAAAGCCCTTGATTTACAAAATTGAATAATTCGGAGGAAGGGAGGAAAGGAAATCACATTCTCTGTCCTGGGGGAGGGTTCAACCTCTCTTGGCAGACACCTGTCTTTCAAACCAAGACAACATATCATAGTTCTGCATGATCCAGCAAAACTCAGGTCAGCAGATCAACTCAACTGACATAACTGGTGCATAAGTAGATTCTGAAGTCAATTAAGAACAAGTCAGGAAAGAACCATGGACACATAAAAGCTTACAAGCAATTGAATCCATTGTTTGGGCAAAAATAAACAACTTCCCAGATCACAGATTTTATGCCACCCTAGGAGTATTGACTGGTAGATTGCATTTTAGTAGGTTGCACTTTAATACAAGTTTGCTTTCTGGCTTCTATCCAATTAAAATAGTCCCAGGTTAACCAGGCAATTTAGCTCTGCTGCTCTTACTACCATTAACTTATAAGCATTAAGTGACATTTGCCCTGGAGACTGCTCTTAATGTTACATACTGCTAATGCATTCTTTCACTCAGATTTGTTGGAGTTTATTTAATGGAATGTAATGGGACAAAAGTGTCTCACAGTTGTTGGTAATCACAGGCTTGTAAGAACAATGTCATGTCCTTTTGAAGCATGAAAGCATATATAGTAAGTTAATCAGTGTTTCCCCTGGTGTGCAGGTGTCAGGGAACAAGGGCAAGGCAGTGGGCCCTCATCCCTGTGGCACACCAGCCAGGTGTGATGGCAATGACCCACCAGACTGTAGGGACAAGACTGGGATGGCTTCCACCTGGCTGGCATGCTATGGTGGCAGGAAAGACCTTCTAGAGAAAACTTTACTCTTTATGTCATACTCGGTTTTTTATATTCTCTGGGCTAGCTGTCAGTGAAAGCTGACACTTCCCAGAAGTCATACTTTAAAAGATGACTTGGAAACCCTAGTGCATGAATTACAAGTGATAACCATCTACCCTAAGGAGCAGATTCATTTTCCATAAATAAAGTCCATTGCACAAGTGCAGAACAGAGCCAACTTTTGTTGGTTGCTCACCACACTGTATGTCTGGCCATTTTTAAATTCCACCAGACAGTTAGGCATCAATTCCCTTGGCTGTATCCTTGAATAATATCACTGAAATAATGCTTCATTAGAGACACCATGAATTGTATTTTTTTTTACTCCAAGGCTTTTACTTTTTACTTTACAGAAGGGAGGGAATTATGCATTCCACTTATAACAAATATTTGGAAGAAAAACAGCCACATTTTTCCCTCCAACTACATATCCCCATGAGCAAGAATAGCACATATTCAACAAAGGGAATGATGCTCTATTTTTGTCTGTGAGCTGGGTGGTCCAATTGGTTACTGCATTGGCCTTTCTTCTCTGAACACTTTGATTTTAATAATAGCTATGGGCACAACAGAATGTGAGTATGACAAATTCATCCTACATGTCCTGGCTTGTGTTACAAAACCTCTGCACAATATACAGCATACTTTAATATACTAGGGAAATTTGGAAACAAAGGGAAAACGTCAGTTTTTTTGCACATATCAACATTTTCATAAATTAATTTGACAAATATAATGAAAATTTAAATTAATACTTGCATTGTTTATATGATTTTTGACACTGCACTTGTTAAAAGTGCTGAAAAAGTGTGTCAAGTTTTACATCAGCTGGGAACTTTGGCATTTTTTTCTCAAAAAAGTATGTCTGTTACTTTTTACTTCTCCTTATATGCATCTCTGTAACCTATCTAGAAGTCAAAATAAAGGTGAATAGGTAAAAATTCCAAAATGCTAACAGTTATAAGCAACATTTTAAAGGAAGCTTAAATGCTGCTTGGTGTATTTCTGAAGAGCAAAAGATTTTAAGACTTTGTAGACTGCACTGAGAATGGAAGAGAATTACAAAATGCAGTGGTGGACTTAATGCTTGACTGACATTTGTTTAAAGCTATTGAGCTAAAATGGAGGTTAACCTCGTTAAAGAAGACTGTTAAGACAGGCACGTGCTGTGGTCCAAAAGGAAAGTTCTTTGAATTCTCCAGACTGCAGCACATCCTCATCATTGAACTCAAAGCTATTTGAGTCAAACAGAAATTATGCACTGCTCTAGTTCTTAACACACTTCTCCCTGAAATTTCTCATCATGGCAATTTGTGTGATATTAATTGCACAAAGAAGGACACATTGTGTCTCCAGACAGAGTGATGGCCCTTTTTTGTTACTCCTCTGAGAGCAAAGGAATCCAACTCTGATTTCTTACCATAAAGTACATTGGCAGAAAATTAGCATTTTCATAATGCTCTATAAATACCATACAATTAGAGACTGTAAAACATAGTTTGGACCTGTAAAATTAACCCACCTCTAATTAAGTGAAATCAAAATTTTCACATTTGAGACCTTAAAGTGAGATACCCAAGTTAAAGGTAACTTGGTTTTTAAGGACAGAGGAACTGCAATTCTTAACCAACCTCTATTTCAACTGCTGATAATGTTGTACCCCACACAAAAAAATGCCTCATCTTTCAATTGTACTATTCTAGACTTCAGATTTGACTTCAAGTCAAAAGACATTCCGTGGTTAAAACTGTAATACAATAGATAAAACTAGAATGTGACCAGTGCTGTCTGTGGGGAAAAAACCAACCAACCAACCAACCAAAAAAAAAAAACCCTACACAATGAGAAATGTGGGGTTTTCAACACAGAATTGACTGCATTATTGTCTCTGGAATACACACTACTTAAGTTCCACTATGTTTTATAAATTTTACTTAATTGGCTGTGTTTGGTCTCTCAAATTTAATGTTGTTAAAACTTCTGGAACCAGGACAATTAATCACAGCAATCCACAGCAGGGCAAAAACATTTGACAGACTCAAATCAAACACTGTTTACCTTTAGGATACTTCAGCAGCTCTTGCAGATCTAGCTCTTTGCTTTTCCAAGCATTCATCTAACTCTTTACCAGGGTTGGGGTTTGTTTATTTTTTAATGAAAGTCTCAACTGGCATCATAAACTATTGTATTGGATGCTTTATGTATCGAAGCAAATACTATAATGTTGATTTTTCCTCAGCAAAACCCTCCCGTTTCATTAGGACACTTTTGCAGCATTAGAAATGTGACCTATTGCTGTCCCTTATTCCTATTTCTAAACTGTTACCCTCGGGTATACATTGACAGGACTGCATATTACACAAAACACCGTATCTCTCATTTTATAATCTACCAAAGGATGTAGCCAGAGCTAGAAGCATTCCCCTTCACTTTTTCAGCTAAATAAAAATTATTTTTTTATTATTTCAGATTATAAAGAGCATGCAGATGAAAAAGATCCAGTAATCTATCACCACATCTGAAGTACTGAAATTATGCTTATTGGTTTGACTTTCTTTAGCTCTTTTCAGGAAAACTAAGTGGATATGGTAGATTTATCAGAGTATTTTGTGTTAAGCATTAAAACTTCAGTTGCTAGAAAGGACTGCCAGTTCTGCTACTATGCTCAAGAAAGTACTCCTAAAACATATTATTTTTGCTAGCAGTACTAAATTGTTGAAAGACAGAAAAAAATGGATAGTCTGCAGGTATTTTCCAATGTGATTGTCAAATATTGGTGTTTCTCCAAATGTTTTAAAAAGTAGTTTTAATGCCCAGATTAATTCCTAAAAAGGGCAACATTTACTGGCAGAGCACTTTAAAATAAACTGGGACAAATTAGGCAGTCCAAAAGAACTGGGATTCACTCTCTGCTGACAGGAAAATTCATTGCAACCACCTCATAAATGTTATACTCCAAGCAAATATCCCTCCTTAGAGACTCAATCTCTTGGGAATGCGTTTATTCAAAATCCCAGCATGGGGATCCCAGTGCACAGGTCTCTATGATGCTGATGCTATAAAGTTTCTATAAACTGTGACCTCAATACTAATAGTTACTCTTAAAAATTATTCCCTTTGTCAAAACACAGTGAACTCGAGTCTTACCAGGTGAGGCATTTCAGTCAGCAGAGTAACTCTGGATAGTGCCAAGCACTCCTACTACAGTGCTCCACCAGAACTAAGAAGGTTTCCTTTATAATCTGACTTGGCTATTGCCTCAGGTCTGCTGGCTCAGATCTTGACCCTGACACAAATGTGCCCTGTATTTTCATCAAAAATAAAACAGAAAACAAGGCACCTACACTTCCAAAGTGGTCTGTGTTGATATCATCATGCCTTTGAAATAGTATCCATGCTGACATTAAAGAAAGTAATGTACTTTTATAAAAGTAAAAATTGCAAAATAAACCCAAGTAATAAAAAATAAATAATTTATTTAAATAAATTAGCAAAATCCTTGATACTTCATAAAATAATTTTGCATTTCTATTTTTCTTCCTTACCCTTCTCTCTTCATTCAGGTTAAAATTCATGCAAAGGGTACAGACCAACTTGAAAATTAATGTGTAACTTTTCACACATTATTTTATCTAGAAGTAAATATTTAGATTCATTAGATTTCTACAGCTCACTCAAATCCAAGCCTCATTACAGTCATTTGAAATAAGAATGACTGAATGTGCTGTTGCTTTCAAATTTATTTCCTATCCAAGATCCTAACA
Organism: Entomyzon cyanotis; assembly: GCA_024500445.1. Lineage (NCBI taxonomy): Eukaryota > Metazoa > Chordata > Aves > Passeriformes > Meliphagidae > Entomyzon > Entomyzon cyanotis. The sequence continues at coordinate 79,141,169 of JAKEPQ010001005.1, read as the reverse complement.
AAACAACCTGGTTTTTTTTAAATTCTCATAAGATTAACTGACCAAATGTAAAAATCCTAACAGTCCTCTTCAACTCTGTCAAAATCTGAATGTTTTGGTGTTGCAGACACAGGCATGCTCCAAGACTGTATCAGCTGGTCTCCCCAAGTGTCTTGGTTCTAATGAAGCTTGGCTCTGTGCTCTTGCTAAGGGCTGAAATGTGCTGAAATGGCATATGAGCCTCCAATGGCTTCTCACACACATGAACCAGTGGGATTTCCTCTTTGCAGTGACAGGCACACACGTAACTTTTTCTATTTTATGCTGAATGCCTTTATGCATCAAATGTTGAGCAGATATACCACTCACACACAGTCATGGAGTCTCCATAAGGTATACAAAAACATATTAGCTGGAAAATAGCAGCACATCCCCTTGCAGTTATGTTACAGTCCTGTTGAAGAGTAGGGAGAAATAAGATATATATTTATATATACAATCATATTTTCTACAGTTGTTTTAGAATGACAAGCTGAGGTTATTTTGACAAGGTGAGCAATTAAATGTACCATGATTTCCTAGGATTTAAAGTGATTTGTGCCAGTCGAATTATCTGTGTTCCCACTCATTGTTTATTCACCTATGTAGTTCCCTGATGTGCTCTCCAAAAGTGGTTTAGTTAGTTTCCAAGTCACTCAACATATTTCACTTTTAAGCAGCTTTGTGCTAAAAAGCTTCCACTGTTGTAATTCTGAATCTTTAATGGTATTGGAACTGTCAGGCAAAAATTGAATTCTCCTGCTGTTCTGAGCAGCATGAGAATGAAGATGACAAAAGACCTGTGTTAATGTTAATCATAGATGAGAAATACAATGGCATTTTTCAAAAACTTAGGGCTCTGCTTCAACAGGCACTGGCTCCTTATTTCTCTCTTCCAGTCTATTAATTTTAAAAAAGAATAACTGCAAATAAAAAAAGTAACAACAAAGAAAAACAATTAGCCAAATGCACTGAATCTGGAAAATTCTCCCAGCATGTGTTTCCCATTGGATTTTTGATTGCTCTTGTTTCCAATCATTAGATTGTTTTAAGTATGTCCTATAACTCAATATTAAACTTTAAGTAACTTGTGATCATTCACTTCCTTCTCCCCATAGCGTTCTTCCAAGATTATTCCCTACTCAGACAGGGCACTGAAGAACAGAGGTCTAAGGTGCCTGGGAGCATGATTAACATCCTCCATAATTTAGATGTTGACTCTGTAGCTGAGGCTACAGTGAAACTGTCACTCAGATCCATTTGATGGTTCCCACAGAGCATTTCTGACCATTAATCTCACCAAGTGTCTCCCTTAGAGTGTGATGAAAACGAGGTAAGAGAGCCTACTCTCATGTAGACATGTACACTCCAGATATAAAATCTTATAAAGAAAAAATACCCCACTCTGAAGGATTTAGACAGAATTCAGTTATATCCGAATGGTAAATCTTAAGGAGTAATTCCAGCTATGACACTGCCAGCCCTGCAGGTTCCAAAAAACAAAACTAGTAATGTGCCTGGTAGTGTGGTCTCTATATACACACTCCCAGGAAACTCTACAAAGGCATATCTTTCACAAACCCATTTCAAGCTGTCTCCATTCCAGCAGTCAGGCCATCATATTAGTGAGGTTTTTTGCATAAGGCAAAAAAGGCACATCCCTCAAAGTCGAGTATGGCACCATTTTGATGTGTCTCCAGACACTTCTAAGCAGAGTTAGCTCTCACAGCCAACTCTAAGCAGAGCAGTATCTCTATACTGCCTGTGACCACCTGGCTCGGCCTCCACTCCCTGAGTGTCTTGGCATAGTTGGTGCTGACAGATTATGCCCATTATGCACCATTACTATTTGTCTCCTTTCAAAATGTTCCGCTGAGAGTTTAGCCAAAGACAAGGTAGCAGCCTCAATGCTCCTTAGATTTCCTACTATGCAGAAAATTTGCTTTTCTTATCAAATCCACAGTTATTTGAGAGTCTCAGCTTAATATTTCAAAGGTCTGTTAGAGTAGCAGAAACGCAGGCTCTAAATTCAAGAGCTTTTTCTATGTCCTGAAGTACTTCTGAGTATTAAGACACCACTGCATGCTCTTAGGTATTTCTGTCAAAGCACATACAAAGCTCCATTCTTCTTCTTTTCAGAAGCAATGACAGTCATCAATTGTCCTTATCCTTCCAACACACCCATGAGATAAAAAAATACAATGTTTTCTTTATTTTTTCCCATGGAACTCAGACTTTGTAAATACAGGTCAGGACCTTTCATTTTCTATGACTGAAACACCCTCATACCTTTCATGATTGAAGCTTAAGCAAAATAATGTCCAGCACTGCAGCATTACATCTTGCTGCCTCGCAAAATTCCTACTTTGCTTCAGTTTCCAAAAGATCCAAACAATGTACTGGAGCAGGTAGGCACCTGCTGCCAGGATCCACACATGGCATTTAGACAGGAAGAGACACCACCTACACCAGTCAAAAAAGGAACCTGCTGAGTGTTCCTGTAAATTCATCTGGATGCCCAGTCTGTGTAGAAGGGCATTTACACAACATACATTCATTTAATTGTGGGGATGCCGGAATTGAAAATGGCTGTTGATTCCCTCTGCATGAACTTTGGACAGAGGCAGAGAGCATGCAGGGTTTCCTCTCCATTCCTAACTAATGCACCAAGGAACATTTGCTACTAACCTGCTTATGGTGAGGTCATACTCTTGGAAGAAGTCCCAAATTATTTTGTGTTCTTGACCATTGTCTTGGTTTGAAAGACAGGTGTCTGCCAAGAGAGGTTGAACCCTCCCCCAGGACAGAGAATGTGATTTCCTTTCCTCCCTTCCTCCGAATTATTCAATTTTGTAAATCAAGGGCTTTCAGGCAAAGGTATGGCAAAAAAGGAATATCAGTTCTTTACTAGTATCTATAAACAAGCAACAACAATAATAGCAACCAGACCTAGAACCAGAAAACCAATAGCAGATGGCTTGTGAGCTGCTGAACCTTTGCCCGTGTGGTGTAATCACGGTTGCAAGCAGCAGGGGCGCTGTTGAGCTCCCGGCTGGGCAGGGCAGGCGCGATGACTCCCGAGCGGCTGCAGGTGGTGCTGTTGAGCTCCCGGTCGGGCAGGGCAGGTGCGATGACTCCCGAGCGGCTGCAGGTGGTGCTGTGGCGCAGGGTCAGGTCAGCGTCCAGCAGCTGGTGATGGCGGGCAGGCTGAGAAAGCGCGGGGGGCAGCGAAACGGCTCGGAGCAGCGAGAAAGCAGGGCAGCAGAGCGGGCGCCGGCTCTCTCTCCCCGCAGCCAGCGAGGCAGCAAGGATTTTCTGCAGTCACAGCAGACGCCGCGGTCTCGTGCGGCAGAGGGCGGGGGGGCAGGCAGCAGAGGCCGCGGGACTCTCCCAGCAGCAGCCGCGAGGAAAACGCAGCCCGGGGGGAAAACGTGCCCTTCCCCGTGGGGAGAAAAGGTTGAATCCAAGCTCACCCAGTCAGGAGAAGAGCAAACAGGGCACAGTTGGATTCCCTCTGGTCCCAGCCGAAAAGCAAAGAGCAGCCTCTCCTCTCAGCGTCTGAACCACGAGAGAGAGGTTCCAAGGCCTCCCTCTTCCCTTCACCTGCCTCGCCCAAGCCCAGCTTTTGTCTTTTTTACAAAAGGCTTGATTGCTCTAAACATCTAACTATTTGTTGCTTAGTAACAGGAATGGGAAGAAATTCTCAACCCCCGACAACCATCTTTTTCCTTGCCTTGCAGCTTTTTTCCTCCTTTGGCCTCCACTCCTGCTATCTTTCTTGAAAGAGATGACAGCCCTCTCTGCCTCCGTCTTGGTCCTGCCAGTCATAATCTTCTGTCAACTCTTTGCTGAAGCTCTTACACCCCACGGAAATTCACACTTCCCCAGTTGAGCCTGAATGCAAAAAACCCCACAACTCACAGCAATTAGCAATGTCAGTTAGCTGTCACTTTTCTTTTGGCCTAAACATTGCGGGGGCTCAACCACTTTACCAGTTCTAGGAAGGATTTTGAACAAGTAATTTTCTTTCTCTTTGAATATCTGTTTTCTTAAGACTTTGTTGTAACATCAAATTAATTTGCAATTAATAAATGAACCACATTTTTGGTACCAGATGTGATTTTCTTGCCAATGGAAACATGCTTTGGGGGAGAGGTAGCAAGGTCCATGCAGCAGAAAATAACCACTAACTCTCATTAACACATAGTACAACCTATGTCAAAAGATTCAACAATTATCATTTTGGGTCCCTAATAATGTACACAACTGGTAAGACTGAAAACCTCAGCTGCTTTTTTCCTTAAAACACTATTTCTGAGATTTAAACCAGTAAGACTACACTCCAGTGTCATTTCCTATGCACTGTTTCAACATCTCTGCCCTTCCTCAGGTATATAAAAAGTAATGGAAGACCACACTTGGACGAGGAAAACACACAACAATGATTAAATTTTCACTTGCAAAGCACAGACCAGTGACAGCATCCTCTAACCCTACTCCAAAGCACATGAAGTAAAAGCTACTACTTCTATTTATTTTGATCTTACATTTCTTAGGAGTCTTTGAACTAGAGATTTTAAACATGGCATTCTTTAAAAGACAAAATACACATCCCCTGGTATGAAGTCATCAAGCTTTCTTCTTCACTTAGTACCCAGGCCAATCTGTTTTATAAATTAAGTTTATGAATAAAGCTGACTGCTGTCTCTCAGGTGATCTGCTGATCAGGTGAACACAATTTCAGCTGAGTCAGAAATAGTCAAATTTGTCTCCAACAGAGCAATTAGGTTGAAATGAATGTGTTTTTTTAAAAGTAAAAATTTCTGCTATGTGGTGTTATGATCCAAATATTAAGGTTCTTTAGAAATACCTCTGCCTCTGAATTATGGTGCAAATGGGACCATAGTATTAGTTTGACTCATAAATGAGTCAATAGTATGGGTTTTATTTGATAGTAAATATGGGAGAGAGAAAAGAGGGAGAAAAGGAAAAGTAGGAAGAGAGGTGGGGGGGACAGAAAGAGGGTGACAGAGACAGAATAAAGAAAATATAACTATCCATGGATCCCAACAATGTTGTGTTGATCCTCTCCAGCTGGTCTTCTCAGTGATGATGGTCCTCCCAGAAGCATAGAATCCCATGGGTTAATATACCCTCAGGCCAGGGGCAATGTCCAGGCATGTCTCCCCGGGGGAGGGGCAGTCTCTTGCAGCAGACTCTGGATCTGTTGCATCACTTGCAGTCCTGTGGTGCAAGGCCTCTGGGGAGTGCTCTGGGGGGGTCTGTGATGGATTGTGACTCCCCCTCAGCTGCCTGTCACGTGAAAGTCCCATGGATGTGGCCTGTGGGGCTGGGGGTTCCACAGCTGCGCTGGTTTGTGTAATGGAGGATGGGTTTTTATTGCATCTCACCAGAGGCTACATCACATCCCCAAACCTCCTCCTCCCCCCTCAGCTGAGGAGAAAGTGTGTGTAAACCTGGCTTCTGCAAGCTGTGCTCTCCCCTCACTCCAAACTCAGCCAGAGATGATGCTCAGTGCACCTGGTGGCTTTGGCCTTTGTGTATGCACACCTTTCCCTCAGCCTGAGGTGATTGAACAATAGGTTTCCCTTTATCTAATCCCAGCAGTTTGACTTCCAGTCCAAAGTCCCAGTCAGACATCTTCAAGGGAGGTTTCTTTGATTGTAGCTTCTCTATACAGTTTTTGTTATAATGACCCAAATTCATATCAATGTTTGAGGCATGAACTATTTCAGTCTCTGATATGTGGTTTCCGAACCAAAGTTTTGAAACTTGCTTTGAAGCTTGTTGAAGCTTAAGTAAAATGAAGATTAAAATGAAACTCCATGCAGAAGATATTATTTGGTTTTGGCCACACAAAATGCATAACCAAACAATATTTTAGATAAAATGAATGGGTTGGGTATTTTAATTGACCACTAGTTTTGGTGGTCCAATGCACTTTAACACAGAAAATAACAGTTAAAGAGAAAATTAATCCAAAATCCTCAGTATATTATTTCACTTTTTTTTTTTTTTTTTACAAGGAGCAATTTCTGCTAGCATCTAGAGAATGAAAAAGACTCTTTGGAAAAACACACAGGAAACACTTTTGAAATTGAATCATTCTATCATTATGGTAATGAAAAAACAAGTTGGTGCCTTCAACCCATGTGAAAGGATGTGAAAACAAACCAGTACAGCATATGGGGGTTATTTATTTATCTACATACAATGTATGTAGATAAATAATCTAGTAAATGGAGCAGTTCTAATTTGATTCAAGCATGGAAATGCTTTTCATACTCACAGACCTAAGTCTCAAACACGAAGCCACAATCCTAAAGAAGAAAATCTAACTATAAAATATATGAAACATAATTACTTGGTCATTCAACGGTATTTTATTTGTGTGCATAAAGTATGGAAAAATGAAGAGTCATTTGTAAAAGACGTTGAACACTTGTAATGACGAACATTGGACTGAAAGGTGTTTTGTGAAAGGAAGGTTTGCAGCACAGAGTTGTTCTTTTATTTTGAGCATATGATCTTTATTTCGACTATTACATAAGAATAACTTTATAGAATAAGATTTCTGAGTTGAATTTTTTCTTTCCTCCAACATCTGTTCCAAGTTTTGATGTTCCTACTTTAGCTCCCACACTCTTCACAGGACGAAGAATTATTTACGTACAATACTCTGAAAGGCACCTCAATCAACATGACACCTTTATATTTATTTGTAAGATATCATTGCACAAATTGAAGTGAGAGTGGGGAGTATAGAGTGAACACAAGTCATCAAGAATAATAATTATAAAAGAGGAAAAATAAAGAGTCTGGCATATGAAAGTTTCTTCATTACTCCTTAGTATATTTATAATCAACCAATTTCCTCTCACATTTGCCAGCTCTGTAAAATAAGACCTGTACATGTTCCCAGAGTTTGTTTGTAAGATATACAATTCCAAGTAGCCATGCTTAAAGGAATTTTATAAACTATTTTATAATGTCACATGGTAATTTCCCTGTGCGGGGAGTCACTGGACACATAAACTGTTTCTTTGCCAGAACAATATTTCTAGTTGTTGATAATGATGACTTTGACTAGCTTCTAGGCAAAGCTGCCACCTGGTTACATCCATGTTCCTTTGCCAGTGATCTCTCCAAGTCACAGGGTTCACAGATGAAAATCTCAAGTGTCCTGCACAAAACCCCAAGAGATATCTCTTCTCCCACAGTCAATATTACACCATGCATACATACACTTACATACAGCTTTGCAAAACTTTACCAGCCAGCTTCACCCGTAGGAAAGTAATTTCACCCCTTTTGCAGACAAGGGGTTCGTTTGCCTGGGAACTCTGCTGTTTCCAGAAGCTGCCTGTGAATTCCATGCTGATGAGGCTCGATGGAAGTAGAGTTTTGCACCAGCAACACCCATGCCCAAGACAGAAGCAGTGACTTTCATGGGCAGCAGCAGGCAGCTCTTCGTTCACAGGAGCATAGTCCCTGTCTCAGTATCTCACTGGTTCCATTTCAGCAGATCTGAAATCTTTATGACAAGTTCCACTCATCATCCTCCTTTCTTAGCTTTTAGGGAAGAAAGAAATGAAGGAAAAGAAAGCCCAGAGGAAGAACTTACACCAGGATATCACTTCTCTTGCTGCACCATACTACCAGTGTTATCATGGCACATGTCAACGTGACTGGGATCAAGATCAACGTTATGAGAATTTCATCCGGTGGATCTTCCCAGTGAACCTTTTCTGAAGTACAGTTTGAAAAGAATTGTTTATGAATTCCAGTGATAAAGCCTTCTGCAAGAGGGTTTGGCCAAAAGCAACTTGCATTGTTGGCTTCACGTTCTGTGCACTGGGTAAAGTTGTCATAATACCTGGGAGAAGAAGAAAATTAAGAGAAGTTTAAATGCATATTACATTTAAGAGAAAGGTATGGAGTGTGTCATATATCTCTAAGAGTGTGTTTGTCATGCAGATACTCTGCTGAAGGACCCCTCATGGAAGCTGTGAGTACCAAATACTACACAGTGAGACAAAGACCTGACTCACAGGTACTAATGCAACTGAGAGATCTTATGTGAAATTCTGAGACCTTGAATGGACAATGGCCAAACCCTTGTCTTTTGGACCTCCTAATGCCACTTAAGTAGAATTCCCTCACTAGAGATATCTACAGATTCTTTAAAAAACATGCACACATATGCACCAAGAACCAGACATTTTGAACAAAATATGGACAATTCATGCCTCAACTGCCACTGGACATGATGTTGTGGTGAAAATTAGGATGTGACACTACATGCAGTAGGACTAAACCATAACATGCAGTACTGTGTAAAAATTTTGATTCTGTTGCGCCCTCAAGTAGTGAAAAAATAATTGGAAAATAAATGCACAGAAAGTTAGCTTTTGACAAAATTTCTCTTCTTTCCATCTCCAGCAGGTGCCCAGAAGGGAAAAAATATATAAATAATGTCTAATTACATGTTTGACATGCTTATGAAAGGCTGGGAACTCCTTGTAATACCTAACACTTGATTTCAATGTTGCATGTGCTGAAATTTATCTGTACAGGAATAACTTCTATTTAAAGAATTGGCTACCTCTCAGGGAAAAAAAGGAACCAATAAGCCTAAATGACTAATCACATGGGTTTTGTGGTGTTATTATAAGCCAAAGAAATTCAGGAAGTGGATGGATATGGGGGAGGAGATCGGAAATTAGGAAGATGAACAGTGTCTGGTCAGTGCATGAACAGGGCAAGAAATAAGGAAGCTGAATTATTGTCTGTTGCATTTCTTTTAGTCCTGTGTGACTCAATAAACTCACCTCAAAGGGGAATTAAAAATAGAAAGGAGAGAGCAAGAAACCACGTGACACCTCCAGAGACAGCATCCTGTATTATTATTAAAGCATCTGAAGACCCTAATCTCCCTTACAGTCCGATAAATATGGTAACTCCCGACAAATGACACGTTCTGACACTAAGTCCTACAGGGTCCTAATATTTACTCAATCCTTTGCTGTGAAGTAGAGGAGGGAGGTCATTCAGTGTTTGGGCCAAGAATGAAGTCTATTGTCTGGTGTGTCAGGGGAAATATCTCCTTGGTCATGCTACAAGCACACAGGTTGGGAACACAGCCTGAGCATCTAAATTCTCAGGGCTGTGTTCACAGAGTAAGAAAAAGCCCCACAGAAATGCCCTTCTGCAAGTTCCTTGCAGTTCTCATTCCAAGGAGTTTGAGCCAATACTGCTTCATTCATTAGCAAATATACCAGACAAAATAGCAAAGCCAAACTGTGGCCTGAAGATGCATATATGCACAATGTATGTATATTTTAAGCAAAGTGACTAGAAAGGAAGTTTTTGTGACATCAGCAGCCACAGAAAAACAGGAAATAAGCTAAAAATAAAATACAAATATCAGCTGTTTGCTATTTTAATAGTGTAATTCTTCTCTGTGACCTGGTGGCACCTATTCTTTACGTCCTTGGACTAAATTAGAAGCTGGAGATGTCTAGCCGAATGTGGGAGAGACAGTCCCAGAGGACCTGAGCAGTAACACATCTAAAGGCAGCACTACAAGGTTCAGCAGGCTACAATGCATAGATGGAGGAGCATCCAGCTGCCCAGACAGGTCAGTGCACATGGCACAGAAACCAGGCAAAGCTCCAGATTTCTGGACTCTGCTCCAGCCTGCTCTGGGGCCATGCTCTCATGGGCACCCTTGTGCCATCTGTGGCTGCTGTTACAGCCACCTCAGTAAGAAAACCAAGAAATCCAGTTGATTTCAGCATAAAAATACCCTAAACTCAAAGATTTGATGATACAAATTTTTTTTATTATTATTTTTTTCCTCAGTGTTTAAAATCCTATAGAAAATTCACTACTGTACGAAGAATTCTGTAGCTTTTTTCTCCTTAAATGTTAGATGGCATAAACAAAAATATTTTCCCACTGATATTTGATTTCAAATACAACACAGCTAGGAAAAGCTTGTTAAGTGTTGCCAAAAGGCCAGATAAAAATAACTTTGGAGATACATTGTATTTGAAATACTGAATCCCTAGGAGCCAAAGTAGAATAAAAATGTTATCTTGATAGTTGTAATTCCTTACAATTTTCCCTTAAAACCCTTTCTCATGAAAATGAAGAAAAAGGAAAAAAAGCTACCTGCACTATAACTCTTTCTTCACACAATTGTGAGAATGTAGATAGAGGAAAATCTCAACTATCAGAGAACTGCATGTTTGCCAGTAAAGCTGAATTCACTTAAATATTTATGTAGTTTAATAATTTAGAGTTTATGCACTTCAACAGAAAGTTCATGTGAAAAAAAAAATAGATCCTCTTCATGTCACTGTGGAACACCTGCCTCGTAAGGGAGCAACTGCAGCCTCATTACTACAGGATGGGTATTTTGTAGTTGGTCAATTGGTTTGCAAGCTGTTAGGCTTTTTTAATAGGGAGATGGGGTTAATAGCTGTCTAATTCCAGTTCAATTCTCCTATGCTCAATTCTTTTATGCCTTACATAATTCTCTTTATTCAAATGGTAAAAGCTGGAGTAGGAAACCTTTTCATTCTGTTAAATAAAATGGCTATCACAAAGATGTCCTGGCCATTGACTGGAGATACTTCAAGAGAAGTGCATTGAAGTTAGACAACTTGTGAAAGGAAAGAACAAAAAATTATAGTTTCTACTTATTCTCAGAAAAAGTAATTGGAGAACACACTGGAGCTCAAGCTCCTTCACGTCTTGGATTATAAGAAGGTATGGGAATGTTCTTATTCTTTGTATTGAGTCGCATTTTCATCTCTTTCAGGCTAGCTACAAGGAACCTAGGAAGTACTCAGGAAAGGGATATTCACTGGGAGCCAGTGAAGCTTTTCAAGCTTTCAAGCTTTGTGACAAGTGGGCCAAAGAATCACTGAGCTTCAACTCAGCTAAGTAGTCCAATACAAAAAACCCCAAAATCTAAGCATAGTCTGAGCAGCAAAATTCATATAAAAATGTGCTTTACCCTGATATGCTCAGGACAACTGTATTTTCTATTGAGGAACCAACTCCTTGGTCATACCACACATTATTGAAAATACTTTGAGAACACAAGAAACAATTCCCTTCAGAGCAATCTCTGAGCTGTAACACAATTGTCAGAAAAACAATTTTCAATATTCTAGACCAATATTTCATTTTCAGAGCACACACACTTTTTCTCCTGTACTTTATATTTCCACTAAACCAGATAATAACAACCATGTGGCTGGCTTTTTTGTTAAGACTGTGGAAAATTTTATTTTGTGAGTATTTTACCAATGAGAAAACATACTTTTATGTATTACCTATAACCAAGAACCTGGACAACAGGCAGTTGTTACGGAGAATGGTAGTGGACATATTTGCCTTAATGGGACAGTGTTTCATGGAGTGTCCACTTGTGGCTAGCACAGATCTTTCCCGTGGGAACTTTTTTTCTTCCTGCATTTTATAAACAAAGATAAAGTTTGGATGTTATTAAAAACAGTTTCTCGGATGTGGACAGTTCAGGCCTGGCCAATCAGGCCTAGGGGGAGGCTTCGAACTGACCAATCCGGGTGACCTTTGAAAAGTCTATATAAGCTGGAATTAAATAATAAATTCTTCTTCTGGATGCTACCTTTTGAACCCGGGTCTTTTACTCTGCTAGCGGCTCAACAGCGACATCCACTCAAACTAGTTAAATAGACAGCTCTGTTTATTACATCTCATCCATCTCATGGTACACAGTTGCCTCTCACTTAGGGCACTTCTCAGTCTAAGTGGGGGCTTGAATCTCATCCACGGTTTCCCACATCTCCAGGGAAAAATGTGGTAAATTCTTGCTCTTTCTTCCTCATCATCCCTGCACAGGAAAACTGCAGAAATGAGTGGTTTACAAAAACACAAAACCCACAACTCCTTCCTTCAAATTTTCATGAGACCAAGAAAACAAATAGATAGTTTAATTAAGAGGTATAACAAATAAACATTTTCCAAAGCAAAATTGTTATTTGAAAGAATCCCAAACAATTTTCAAACAGCCAAATACCATATATAGCCTACTTAAGACAAACATTTGTGGGCATTTTCTGAATGCAGCCAGTAGACTCACTGTCAGTTCCAATAGGAGAGCTTTTCCACCTCACCAGCACTCACGGATAGACCACCACAGAGACACTCAACACACAAGCAGTCAGGAATATTTTGCAATTGCTTAATAGGGAGGGCCAGGAATTAAAAAATCAAAACACCACACTTTCACTACCCCATTTTAAATAAATCAGTTTCATGATTACTGATATAATTATAGAAGTGTGGTGCAAGACACACATAATGCACTGCGAGTAATTTTTTTTTATTTTGAGTTCACAAAGTACTCAGATAATGCAGTGAAAATTTGTTGTGGTGGATAACTCTCTAGCATAACTGAACAATCTAGAGGCACTGTTCCAGGACACTACAAGTCATGTGGTGCATTTTAATAAATATGCTTTAAAACTATTTGCTTTCCCCTGACAGTTTGACCAAAAATTTCTTTGTACACAGTCATATATTAAATTGAATTATCATCCTTGTAACCTCTACCCAGTCTGGAATGCAAAACGCTGAAATGATAATAATATTAACAAGACATATCATATGATAAGAAAGCCTTTTCTTGCAGCATTTCTAGATGAAGTGGAAGCAGGAAGTACCAAACAACCTCACAAAAATAAAAAGCCTATTTTTATGTGAGATGCAGCCAGACTGTATAGAACTTTAGGTTGTACCTGTCTGGATGAACTTCAAATAAGAATCCAAACCTTAAGATGATAATTTCCTGAGGTTTCACCATCATGTTAAAAGGATAGTTTTAGTTTTATAGTGAGTTATGAGCATACAAATATGGTGGAATATTTCTGAGATTTTCACACTCAGCAACTCTCCAAACAGATTTGTGTCTGTATCTCACCATTCCTTTAATCACATATCTTCTGCCAAGGTAAGTATTCTCAGTCACATTTTTACCACCCTCATCAGATCAGATCTACTGTTGTGCAGCTCCAATAAAGAATTCAGCCTGAAGAAAATAATGTGCTACAAAAACATAAGGAAGGAAATGAATAGGGGAAGAGGGAAACTGGTTTAATGACATTAGAATGTATAGTTTACTCATGCCACTAAATAATGGATATTGTGACAAATTTACTCACTTGGGTTGAAGATAATAAACAGATTCTGGTATCCTTTTAAGTAATTACAGATCTCTACCCTTACTTTCACATCAACAGCTGTCTGGAAAATGCAAAATGGTTGAATAAACCTAACTGAAAACCCTAAAATGCACAACTATTAGTAAACATTTGTTATTTCTCTAAAGATACAGCCAGAAAATGTAAATATAAAGAGCAACTGTAGATGTAAGCAGTTATTTCATATGTCTAATATCCATCTCTAATGAACAACAGAAACCACTACCGTAAGCAAATGTAGAACAAGGAGATAAGTGTAGCCTGACAAGTGGTACTATGTTATTAAGATCAAATATTTAGTAGCATCAGAATTTTACCAAGCCAGAAATTTCAACTGGAAAGCAGGCTTTGCCTTCCACCACTCCTGACCTATATTTTAATGATTACTTAATTGTAAACTAGGCCTGTTTTTGGAGAACACCGGGGGAAGTAGTCTCTGAAGCCATCACTACATCATGGCTACAGAAGCCAATCCCGTAACTCCCTTAAATGAGACAAAAATCAAAAGAGTAAGTGAAAGCAAATCCTAATCCCACAAACACTTAAGCATACATATCCAACTTCTCATAAGCACAGTATCTCATAAGTGGCCATTAGTGAAGATCTATGGAAGAAGGCATTCTTCGTATCATTAACAGAATCATTACATACCTACCTCTTGCAGTCAAACACATCAGGCTTGTGATTCTCTCAGGGAAACACAAATTTTAAAACCTCTTACTTATGCATCAAGTTTCAAAGTTTGTCAAGTTGATCAGCTAGTGAAAGCCCTTCATCTTCTCAGGTTTCTCACAAAAAGAGACAGCATGTTTCTGGGGGCAAGCATTGAAACACATCACATGTTTTTGTGCACATCAATATTTGAAATGTTACAACTAAAATTTTACACCTTGTACTAGAACATGTGCAGAGAAGAAGAATGCATTCCAAAATTCAGACCCAAATTATAAAACCATCTTTTTATTTACAGTAAACACTTCTCAGTGCTGAAAATAACAGATGCACACTCTCTACTACCTCACCTGCTTTTTCTCTATTGTAGTTAGTTATTTCTCTATTCAGTTCAGATTACTTCACAACGAGAGGGCAAAGGCAATACCTGACAAAGATCTGAATTTTTTTCTTTCCCATCAGCTGTGCATCTCCCCTTAGTGTCATTAAGAAAACCATTAGCATTTTCTGGCACATATCCTCCTTCAAAGGCCTAGCATGACAGAGATGACAGAGATGAGAGCCCTGAAAAGCCAACAATACAATTTGAAAGTGCATTCCCACTATTTATCATCATGTTAGATTTCAAATCAAACTTCTGCATGCTTAGAAATTATGTTGGCTTTACAGTCAGTGGAAACAGTGGAATAACTGTAGGGCATGATGTACAAGACAGCTTCCCTTAAGCTTCCCCTGCCAAGGAAGGGCGTCCAGGACAACTAGTAGCTTGGACATACGAGTCCCACACCTGCTCTGCCTAGCAAAAAGAAGCCCTCACACAAAAAAAGCAAGGTAGTCAACAATTACACTCAAATCTGCCACTGTTAGTGATGGAGAGACATGCAAGCAGTACACTAGTATCTATCTCAGCTCAACTCCTTCCCAAAAGCATTTCCACCTGAGCCACCATGGATTTGCATAATTTTCACTCCAGTCAGCCTGAGTGCAAATGCTCTTGGTACATGCAGGCATTCAGGTCAGCCACTGGCACCAGTCACGTGCTGAGGTGGCTCTGCTTTCTCCCAAACACATCAACTTGTAAAGTTCATTCAACTTGTAAAGTTTGCTACAAATAACAGCTTATTTGTCTCCACTTTTCTCAGAATGTTCCAACTCCATGATAAAACCATCATTTCACCACCGCTTCCCAAACTACATGCTCAGCCAGCTTCAGTCTAATTATCCAACACTTTGGGAGGAGCCAGAGTCAGGAGGGTCTGTAGTTACTATTACTAGTCCAGAGCTGCTCTGAGCTACTCATTCACACCTCACACTGCATCACTTCAGCAGCTCAAGGCTTTTCTTACCATCTAGATGAACCAAGCTAACAGGTGAACAGAGAAAATGTGGCTCTAATCCAGACTGGTGCTCCACAGCTGAGCCTCCAGATAGCCACTCAAAATAGTCACCTGTGAAGATAATTTTTCTGAGCAACAGACAAAAACTCATGGGGAAAGAAATAACAGAAGAGCCCTTCTTCGATCCATCTTACATCTACAAACAACTGCTTCATATTCCATTTTTATGAGGACATTAAAGGATTTTAAAGTGTCACCTGCTGAGTGGAAGCTGTTATTAGATTCCACTTAGTTCAAAGTAGCCTTTTATAATACCACAGCACCATTTCTTCAAGTGGAATGACGGGAGAGAAATATCTGGTGAAATCCAGCTGTGAAATAGAAATCATCAATCAGGCTTACACTTTGAGAAACACTGACTATAGCATCACCATGGATTGAAAAAAAAATTTTAAAACCCCAACAATTAATCTGCTTCTAAGTTGAACTTTTTATTATCATTTTAATACCTCTACCTACATATTTTTATGAGCATGTAAAGAATGTACATTTTTCCTGATTATTTATGGGAAATGGGTTTTATATACACTGGAAAAATTCCTGTAATTATAAAAGACACTTGCTTTGTGAGGAGAGTAGCTGTTGTGTTCTGTTCCAAGCAGAACACAAACAATTGCAGTCAAAAACCAGTCGATTAATTACAGATCTTAAGCTTCAGATTATGTCAGGTACTGGACTAGTTAAAGAATAAATTATTTTTGCAGTCTTGCACAATAAATGTATTATGTGAAGTTGCAATCTAAGCATGGACAGTTCCCAAATGAGACCAAAACTGATGAAAAATTACCCATAAAATCTTAGGAATGGTAACAACATTACAATTTAAAATGTAGCATAAAGACCTCTTACAGGAGAAGCCTAATACAGAAAAGTCCTGCTTATCTACTATTCAAGAATTTTATTATGTTTTAGCATGACTTTGACAGTCTAGCATGTTCACATTGAATATGGGTTTTTTCCTTTCTTATGTCTTCCCCTTTTACTTGTGGTGGTAAAGACACATTCCCTCTCCTTATGTAACTTCTTGTTGTGCTTCATGGCTTCCTGAGACTGTTCCAACAACTCATGCACACAACAGACAACAGAAGCAAATGGTGGGCAAAAAGGGCCTCCCTTCCTCCTTACCCACAGTTGTGTATGAAAGATTTGAGTGTTGCAACACTCCCTGGAATAGCTCACGGGTAAGCCAGCAGCCTCCCAAGCAGGTGCAAAAAATATTATGTCAGGGTATTCTGGACAATGTCCACCAAGACTGTCTGCAGATCAGAGGCAGAGAGACACAGCATCTTGAAACTGTCACCTAGGAAAGGTAGCTGTTTCTCAGCTCCTGGATCTGCTGAGTTTACTCAACTTCTTCTTGGGCCCAGCTAAACTCTATCTCAGTTTGAGGAAGAACAATGTAATATGGCGCTCCACCTGTGAAAGGTTACAAACCCTTGCCTTAAGAAGGCTATTATGGGGGTCTGATAATATTTAAGCACTGTGAGTAGCCAAGTAGTAGTTTTAATTGCTGAGCCTTTACCAAATTCCCCTTTGGCTGATGAAAACAATGATTATTTTCACAGTGATAGTTAAAAACCTGTATGTTTCCCTGCACAGATATAGCCAAAAGCAGGAACAATGTTACATTTTTGAACCTATTTTTATAAGTAGTAAAACCAATATCTTATCCCAACATACTCCAAATCAGCCTAGATACGTATTAGATATATATACTCCCCAGTAACAAGAAGCAAAAATTCATGATAGACTGAAGTACAACGTGATAAATTATACATAATATAGACCATCTTAAGACGATCTTGCTTCTTAAGTAACCTTCCTGCTGACAAAATTCGGACTCAGCACCTCAGTGATAACTCCCAGCCCAACAGGCAGACACAGAACCCAGTTCTAGAAGCCAGAATGCTCATTTTAACATTTCTACATTTATGTTATAATCTGATACCTTAATATGAAATGGTACATTTTAGCAGTTAGTGGAATGTACGAAATACATTTGAATATCTGAGAGAAACGTAAAACATCAGTTTCTTGAAAGCTACAATGAATTGTGTTCATAATTGCTCATCCATACACTACACCTTGGCAACCATTGTCTTTCCAATCCCAGGTCTTATATAAAATTTTCAATTTTACAAAGCTGCCATATCTCTATTTTTTATAAGCACTACAGCTATTTCATACATTGCCACCAAGTTTGTCAATGCAGCCAGCAACTTCAATGTCTGCCTTTTGCAGGTTACACAACAGGCTGAGGAAGGCGACTTATCTATCTGCTTAAGACTGCATAAGACTGCATTTTTTGTTTTGGAACTACTTTCCAACACTGAATTACATACTATTCTGTAAAGATAACAGAATGCCAGAGCCTTGGCAATTAACCCTGTAAAACCCGGGGTTTTTTAAGCATCACTACATAATAAACTACTGTAATTGAAACAAGACCCTGAAAACAGAACATAGTAGTATTAATTCATACCTCATCTGGTTGTCAACAGTTAACCACATGACTAATATCATATGTAGCCTGGAGCAAGAAAATCTATTTTTTTGTCTCTGCTGAGTTAATCTCCATTATTTTATGTTCAGGGTTGATCCATTTAGAAAACAAGAATGTAGAAACTGTTTTGCAAACCAGAACAGAAGAAACAAAAAATTTTGTATTAACTTTTCATTTTCATAATGCATTTATCTTTTCATTTTCACTGCCTCTAAAAATATACTGTCCATTTTATATGTATTACATAATTCATACCAGTCTATCAAGTTATACCGTATAATTTTACCACTAAGCAACTTTACAAAGAAATCTTATGCATTGCTTATTTTGAAATACAGCCCTTACTAATAAGCTCCATGAAGACTGTTTTCTATTACTGATCTTACCATAGTAAAATTCAAAAAAGGTCATGAAAAGTGTTGAAAGGCATATCAGCAGACAGTCCTGAGATTTAACAGCAGAGTGCTTTCTAACATCACCTCTAAATTGCTAACATGACTTTTTCTAAGCAACTTGGAATTGTATCTTTAACTATTTGTTAGTTGACTTGGAAACATAAGCAATGACACACTGATGCCATCTCATGTGTGCAAGCTACCACCATTAGTCTGAGGCATCTGCTGAAGTACACATCAATTTGACTCGCTGCACCCTAGCTAAAATATTGTAACTGGGGTCTTCTGGTGACCTTGACTTCACCAATGTTGAAAACTCTTTCAGAACTTTAAGAAGAAATATGGATATTTACATCAGTGACCTCTTGGCAAATCCAGCTTTCACTCTCTTTTGGAAAAAAAATACTCAGGACAAATACATGTAACAGGTGCTAAACCTTGCTGAAAAAAGCACTTGAAAAACTGAAATCTGATATTAAAAATGGAAAAGTTTTCAAGTCTTGGTAATGAAAAGGTAATTCTTCTCCTACTTAGCAGCAGGCTCAGAAGATCATTCTCTTTTTTCATACTAACAGAACTCTCACAAAGATTTGCACAATTATTTGTAAATTGAAGAAAGAAAGATGTGAGCTCTTGAAAACCTTGAAAAGATGGGGAATGGGCTGAAAAAGCACATTATTCTGGCATGATATGTTTTAATGGATGACCCAATATGTCCTGTGGTTTAACAAAGAAAGAAACAGTTATTCCTGGTGAAGAATAAACTCCAATTGTTTTCTCTTCTCCCCATTCCACTGCCCTGGTATCCCTGAATCATGGCTTTTGTAGACTATGATTACAACATGTATTGTGGTATAAATAACAAATACACAGTTTTAGTTCACCAAATCTGAGTTCTTGCTATTTTGTGTATTTAATTCAGCAGCCTCCCAAAATATTGGCAAATTTCTCCTTCTCATCTACAGTAAACCCATTTACTGGTTTCAAAGGGGGGGGTTTGCAAAAAGCAAGGTTTTTCAGTGGCTAAAATGAAACCGCAAGAAATCTCCTTAGATGAAAAATTGATAAGGCTTTGCTAGTTTGTAGCATAGCTATGTCTATAATACGCTGCAGAACAAAGTGATGGCTTTGCATTTATAAGCAAAGTGGTCTGCAGGTCATCACAGAATTTATAAATGTCTGTTCTAATTATAGCATTAAAATTCAGATGTCAGAGTAATTCGCTAAAAATTCAACATTCATGAATGTTTTTCACCACTCTTCTGCAGCATGTAAGATGGCCACAGCAAACACAGTTTTAGAAATGCATTGCTGTAATTCTGCACTAAAGAGGGAAAAAGTATTAGAAATGAGTATCCAAAGCCTTTCCAATACCTCACCTGGAATTATCAAATATAGATTTTATTTTCACAGCCATGCATTCATTATATCTGTGCCTCTCCTTTGTAGTAAAGGTGGAAGCCATAACTGCACTAAGAAACCGTATTTCAGCCTCTGCATAAATCAGGAGGAAAGCAGTTATAAGGGAATGAAGTATTCCTGCCTCATGTCAAACCTTGATGTCTGAATTCAAACGAACCACTTTATTCATATTCATCAGGACCTATCCGTATCTACACAATATAAACTAAAGCCAATACATTTCATATGAAAGTAATGGAGATTCACCTGAAATACAGATCCTATGAGAGATATTCTACTATAGGCCCACTCAAGGGACCAGCTGTGCCTTTGCATTAACTTCACAGCAACTAGGATGGCCCCAAACAGCACGTGAATGTACACATTCTCAGCACAGCCCTGTACCTGGCTACTCCGTGAGACTTTATAAACTTCAGTTTTCTTTCATTCCCAATTTTTTTAATAATAGATGGCAAGCACTATTTTTTCTGCAATGAAAAATTGCTATTGTCACCTACCAGTAGGATGGAAATACAAGTGCTCAAATATGACATTCTTCTCCATTGTTCTACTTGCTCACACCTAACTGATTTATAAGCTGCTTTGCTTTTCTTTTGAAAAGAAAGGCATGAGTCACAGAAGGAAAATAGTATGTTCTTGGGGTAACTATTACCAGCCTGGTTTTGCCAGTGCTGCCACGACCTCTAGGAGTTTTTAGATGGCTTTTTGTAATACAAAGCTACTGTAAGTTTTGATATGTAGAGAGGTGAAAGAAATACACAGGTAAAAAAGATTAAATATCAGCATCTTCTGCATTTCACTGAGAGCTTAAATAAAATGCAGCAACTGTATTTGTATGAGAAGCTCAAAGGAAGACAATCCTACCAAAGAAGATGAAATGCTTGGTCTTGTTCACATCACTCTTTTTCTATACCCCACCAAACACTAAATGGTAAATAAGCTACACTGCCATGACGCCACACAAGGTGCAGGTTTATTCAGCCTTCCTTCACAGAGACAAGCTGACAAAGAGTATTTTCCTCTATAAATCCAACACAAATATAGACACCCTCCTTCTACATGACACGACAGAGGAGGAGTGGGACTCTCTCTGACCAGTACTGTTCTGGATCAAAAATCACATGTGCTGGTCACTCAAACATCCAGTTTCCGGCAGCCCCAGGTTGCCTTTCATGTGAGAAAATCACATGCAAAAATCCAGAACTGAAACTTTTCTGATAATGTCTGAAAGAATGAACCAAAGGTGTCAGCTTTCTAATTGTGAGAACATTACTGTGAGAACATATTAGCTCACATGAATTAGTGCCTCACCTCAGTTGCAAAACAAACCCAGTGGTTTGTCTGAGATTTTCACTAGGGATTTGTACTGAGACTTGATACCAGGGAACATGTCGATCCCATCTGGAAGGAAATGGAAGAGGTGGTTACCCAGGAAATGAGAAGGCTGAGGTACTCAATGATGATTTTGCCTTGGTCTTCATCGGCAAATGCTCCAGTCAGACCCCTCAGCTTGCAGAAGGCAAAGCAGGAATTTGGAGAATGAAGAAGTATCCACAGTAGGACATCAGGTTCAAATCCATGTAAGGAACCTGAAGGTCCGTGGGACCTGAGGAGAGGCATTTGCAGGTGCTGAAAGAACTGGCAGAGGAAGTGGCTAAGCCACTATCCATCACATCTGAGAAGTCACAGCACTTCAGTGAAGTTCCCACTGACTGCAAAAAAGGAAACATAATTCCCAATTTTAAAAAGGAAAATTTAAAAGGAGCACCTGTCCTCTGAAGACAGGCTGAGAGATTCAGGGTTGTTCAGCTTGTAGAAGAGGCTTAGTGAAGACCTTATAGCACCTTACAGTAGCTGAAGGGAGCTAAAGAGAACTGAGAGGGACAGTAATGACAGAACAAGGGGGAGCGACTTTAAACTGAAAGAGAGTAGGTTTGGATTAGATATTAGAAAGAAATTCTTTACTGTCTTGAACAAGTTGCCCGGAAAAGCTGTGGATGCTCTATCCCTGGAAGTGTTCAAGGACAGGTTGTATGAGGCTTTGAGCAATCTGGTCTGGTGGAGGATGTTCCTGTCCACAGCTTGGAACCAAATGATCTTTAAGGTTCCTTCCAACCTCAACCATTCTGCGATTGTGTGGTTTTCACAGAACACTCCTCTTCTGTAGAAGTTTTGTCATCAGCAGCTGGACACAATCACTGATCCATGTCTAGATCAGGCTTCCTGCAGTGGTCAGCAGAGAAGACGAAAACTTAGATAACTGACCAAGAAAATTACTCAGTTTGGAGGCTCTTTACATACACACTCAGCCACCAGAGGTTAATAGCTCCAAGCTTTGGGAAGTGGGGGCATATAATTTCATTTTGGGCTGCACATGTTTCTTCCAGAGTTAGCTTTCGCATTGATCTTAATGTGATCTGGCTTTCTTTTCCAGAATATTTTAATAAGTTTCTTTGAAAACTCTGCACTTTTATGATTAGCTTAGCTGGGCCAAACTGTAACAGGCAAAACTCCCACTGACTTTAAAACTGAGCAAGAGGATTACTTTTCCAGATTACCTCAAATTTGGCTTTAGTCATACAGTTTTTTTTACCCAATTCTTTTTTCAAATCCACAGCATCTGTACAGAGCACATGGGTAGACTCCATCATCTTCAATGGGATAGAAACGGTTTACAGAATTAGTATTTCATATAAAGTGGGTAAACTACACTAAGGCTGTACAGAAAAAAAATAATAGTTATGTACAGTGCACACAGACCTTGGACCATGCTCACAGCAAATCAGGGAATTTAATCAGGTACACACATACCTGTAATGAATGTGCTTCAAATGTACAGTTAAAGAAAAAATTCACCCTCTCCTATTCTGCTATGAACTCAAATTTAAGACATTGGAAAAAATCAGACTTTCAACATCTTCCAGGTGCCATAAAGCAATATCACATAGCCATTGCCTCACAGCAAATTAGGGAGCTGTGAAAACAAGTAAAAAGAAATTGGAGGATTGGAGGAAGAAATTTGTTACAATCAGTTATTTTCCTGAAACAGAAAATCCAGATGTAATGTGTTACATGCACTACTCTGCTAGAACTCTCTTCCAAAACACAAACTGCTCTTTCATGCCTGGACTCTAAATCCACAGTTATTCCTTGGCTGGCAAACACAGAATGACTGACTGGGAGCTCTCAAAGTAGCAGGTATGCAACCCTAGACACCTGTGAGATGAGTGCTGCAACAGTAGGATTGGCTCGAAATAAGAGAATGCCTCACCTGTAACAGATGACATAATCTGTTTATAGATGCAGTGGATCAATACTAATCTTTTAAATGAAGAGTTGACAAAGTCCCATAATCTATTCACTCACTCTTACAGTTTAAAATAGTGACTACTGGGCAGATTGCATGGCCTCTATTATTCAACAGTGCAGACCAGATGGCCACAGCCATCTCTCTGGCCTCAAAATTACTGAGATGCTAGTAACTACTTAAATATTTGGAAAATGGAGAGAGAAGCAGAAGAAAGGGGAAGACTGGTGCTTGGGAGCAGGCCAAAATCTTAACAAGCCACTGAGAATCAGTACATTTTGGTCCCACATTTCCATAGGGGTTAGGCCTAGAAGATACACGCAGATTTATTTAGAAATTGTTTGTTCTAGCCAAATTGTTTCCAGGATTCAGTCAGAAGTATTTGAAAAACTCTTTCATGAGCTAAGAATAGAAAGTAATCTAAGCAATTACAATACAGAATATTTTTTCAGGTTCTGGGCACTCCCATCTTCATCTGGCCACTCGATTCAGGAATTAGTCATACCTGGCCTCTCAACTGTAGTCCCACACCAAGATTTAGCACAGCACAGTGAAAACAAGTCTGACTGTTAATAATGAACTTTGGCTTGTGGACAGTAGTTGATTTTACATATTCAGCTGCAGTTGCTAAATATTAAGCTGATAATACATTAATATAATATGTATGTTATCATATGCAATGCAGCACTATTAACATACACTTTACTATAAGTAGCTATAACAGAAATATTAAACATGAAAAATAAAAACCTTTCTGCAATTTCCAGTCTTCTGGCAAATGAAAAGTATATTTGCTTTTGTTAATTCCCCATATAGTTTTCACCCACATTTTAGTCTCTGCTTATTCACTTGCCACATACCATAACTTCATGTCTTTTAAACAACCTCACTGTATTTTCATCTTCAGAGCTCCCTCTGAATAATCCAAAGGCCTCAGAAACTGTGACTAGGCAAGCTCCTCCACTTGTGTCAATGAACACCTCCAGCTGTGTTTTGAAGGTTTTTACCATTCCTGTAACCTGTTTGTGGTTGGCCTTCATATTCTGATGTCCAAGCAAGAACCACTGCAACCCACAACACCTAAATGACTTACAATATTTTAAAATCCCTCTTTGATCCCTCATCATATTTAAGCTTTCATGTAACTTTGGACAATTTGACCCAGAGTACTTGTATGTTAACTCCTGGGCAAATCCTCAGAGAAAAATGCAAAAATTAATAGGGAAACTTTCTCCTGATAGTGTTTCTGTAAAACTTTACCTGAGAATTTACTGTTTATATGTGATCATTCTACATTTCCAGGAGCAAGATCAATATCAGCTATGGAGGCTAAAGCTCTCATATTGGTTTGCAGTACCAGCTGCCACACACAGGAGCCTCATGTGCTCAAAGTCAATGAAAAGGCTGCTTTTTAAAGAGCACAAGTTTGTTAAGAATGTCAGAGCTGTCAGAAAATCTTACAGTTTAATTAAGTCACAGCAAATTGGAGTCACTGCAATATCTCTCACAAATGTTTGGCGAAACAGTGAAGCAGGTAATTGCTATTTACAATCCCATAACCAAAGGACAGCCATTTACACTGAAGAGCTAAAACTCCTCCATGAAACAAGGAATTTAGAAAATATACAGATTTCTTTTAACTGTTACATTTCAATATAAATTATGAAGATTTCACAAAATCTAAGTGAAAAACATCATGCAGAAATTACTGCATGAAGAAAGAGCTTCTTTTATAAAAACGCACCATTTTAACCCACTATCTAATTCAGGTTGATTAATTGTTACGCTGGAGGCTAGATATGAAATCAGCACAAACTAATACTACCAAGTTTAAATATCTGAATTTTAAGTGCCCATGGCTAGATATACCAGTTTTTCATTAATTTGTCAGGTTACTCCAAAGAAGAAGTGTTTCTGTCCTATCTGTCAGGCCTCCTCCAATGCACCAGAAAAAAATCAGCCTGTACGTGTCCCTGTATATGGCAGGGGGGTTGGAACTAGAGAATCTTTAAGGTCACTCCCAATCCAGGCCATTTTGAGATTCTATATGCTTCTTATATAAAGCATGACATCAAATAACAATGTCTGTTCTCAAAGGAGTAAACATCTTAAATGTAGATGCACGTCTGCTGCTTCTTCAGTGCAATGAACCCTTATAATAAGCTTGTAATCGTGCTTCTAATGCTTGGTTAATCCTTGATTCAGGAGATAAATTTCAAAACAAATTCCTCCTGCTACTCTCTTCCAAAGTAGAACTTGAAACATAAAAAAATAAGAAGTTTTTTTTTGTGTTTGATTGGTTTTTGGTTGGTTTTTTTTAAATGTGAATTATGTAAAAATGTAAAATATTTTTCTTCTGTAAGAGCCTTGAATTCTTCAGGTACTGCTTCTGAGGGAAAATGAGCAAAGCCTCAGACTGACCAACTTCCTCAGAAAAATCTTCTTGTACAGGGAATGAAAATGACACCAAAGGGTGAGCACAACTGTAAACAACAAAATCAAGGTGGATTCTTAACTCTAATGAAAAATCAGGAAAACTCAGAGATTTCAATCACCTCCAAACCTTGAAAACTTATTGCAACAAAATGTGTAAATTATTGAAAAACTTTTAGCACAAGTCTTGCAAAAAGCTGCCTGTTTTTTCACCTTCATAGCCTAGTACTTTGGCTCCTACAGGTGCGCTTCTCTGCTGGAAGTAATCCCATTAGCTGAGGTCATTTATCAATACAAATCAGCAAAGAATTCTTGTGATTATAATACAATTGTAATGAACATAAAATGGAGCAAACTTACAGTGCTTCCTTCAAAATAAAAAAAGCATCTTGTACCTAGATGAATTATAAAACTAAATTTATTGCTCCAAAACATACAGATATTTATTAAATAAATGTTGCAGTACCAGCGCCACAAGGACTTTCTTTTTCTTTGTATACACACACTTCTCTGTCAGATTTTAATGCAATTTCTGCAAGCTGGTTTAGAAGAGCTAACCTTCTTCTTGCTCCTCCCCACAGCTGGAGAGAGCTGCATGAGTGCATCTTTCACTCCAGTGCTGTAAGATTTATGAATCTTTTAAGAGATCGCAAAATTTTAGTCATCTATGTGTGCAAATAAATGTGCTAAGAAGGAATAGCACCCAAATTGTTAATATGCTGTCAGATTATGAACCATTATCAACAGATGGGACATTTCAACACAGGTGTCAGCAGAAAGGGAGCCATGGGAAGCTGCTGCAACACAGCACTGCAGTCCAACATCTGTCGAGTCTGTCGGTGATCAGCTAGTTAAAATCTTGCATCACATGCCACAACACTAACCAGGAGACAAGACCAATGATCCTATGAGACAAGAACATACCTAGGGCTCAATGACACTGTAACAGGTGTGGTGACAGCTGGCTTGGGGCTACTCTGCCTCCATAGCAGCCTCCAGAAACAGCATCAGTGCAGTTTCAAATCCAGGAAGATTTTCTACTTCAGGATGGCTGGTGCAAGACCAGCTCTAGCTCGCTTGAGTCTCGTTTTCTGAAGTGCTGAGCACCAGCAGTTTCATCTGATTTCAGCTGGTATAGAGGCTACTCAGCACTTCTGAAAACCAGGCATTATGCATTAGCAGACACAGTCTTAAGAAGCAGATGATCCACAAAGCCAAAAATGCCACCAATTTCACAAGCCCTGTGAGTTTCCTCCAGATCAGAATTTGAAGCGTGCAGCTTTATAGAGAGGTGTTTAAATATCTCCAGTAACTACAGAACAGGAAAAGAGATTAGAGAGTAATAATGCTACCCTCACTACTATCAGTCTTGCAGTATTTTAGACATCCAAACAGAATGGGTGGTGCTCACTCACTCCATGTTATCTGGCAGGCAAAGAAAAAAATGACAGCAGGTCCAATAGCACAAATCATTTTTAATTTGTTTAGGGCAATTTCACATGAGGTGAATTTCTGAAACAGTGTCATCTTACTGAAAAAAAAAAGGAAATCAGAGGAGGGAACTGCATTGCTGTCAAGAGAGAAAACAGAACAGCATGAACACAAAAGCATTATTGTTTTAGTGGTTTTACAGAAAAAAAATTACTTAAGGAACATTTGTCTAAAATGCACAGATACAAATTTCATGTAAACGCAACTGTCCGAGGTAAAGGCAACAGCTGCTAGTATTAATTAGCCCATTGATTAGTTTTCATTAAAATGGACTCTTTTGTACTCTCTTAGAGTTAAGAGCTGGGTGTCTCTGTGTGCACATGGCCTTACTGCTGGGGCATAAGAGCTACAGCTTAGCCCTCTGAAAGCGGCAATAAAGTACAGGAGGTTTTCAATTTCCTGGAACAAAAGTATTTCATGAGCATTAGGGGAGAACTATTAAAACCAAAACTAATGCTTACATGATAAACTCTGTCAGGTTGCACCACTTTTTTGAGTCCACTTTCTTCATCATCTCTTCAAAGGATTTTCCACAGGCAGGCAACTTTTCTAACATGAGAGATTCATTGCAGAGCTCAGTCTGTTGCCGTGCACCTAGGAAACATCAGAAGCACCTTTAATCACAAACACTGAAATAGAAGCACAAACACATCACTCAAATTTGTTCACACAGTTCAGCTTGCCACTTCGATTCTCATAAGCATAGCATTAAATTTTCTAGGCAATTTTAGAAAATAGATAAAATATATCTTTACATAAATATATCAAAAACATAGTATAAAAAACTAAAGATTACAACATGTAGCATTGCCTTTTAAACCTAGCATAGAACAACCTATATAATCACTTCTCTAATCTTACTTAGCTACTGCTCATACTGCCCATAACTTATTACTGCCCATTTGCATTTTTAGTTAAAAGCTAACTGGATCTCCCAATCACACATTTCAGTGTAGAAAGCACTTTTCAAGCTTACACAGATTCATTCCATTCAATTAACTATATTAGCATGGAATTACTTTAACATTGGAAATATTTGTATGTCTTACCAGCTAAAGGGTGTGAATTTCGACAATCACAGCTTTTTCTTTAGTATATCCACTAAAGGAATTGTCTAGAGATCAAGTCCCATAAGGAGTGGCTAAGGGAGCTGGGGTTGTTTAGCCTGGAGAAAAGGAGGCTCAGAGGGACCTTATCACTCTCTACAACTGCTTCACAATGGTCCTCACGACCAGCAGAAGATTGTTGGCTCCTGGAGTACATCCTCACCCACCTTCTCCACTGGCCTTTGTTGTCTCCTTGTTGTTTTTACCTCACATATTCTCACCTCTTCCTCCTCCCCTGGCTAAAAAGAAGTGCATGCTCACATTGTTTTGATTTCTTCTCAAATATGTTATCACAGAGGTGTAACCAACATCTCTAATTGGCCCAGGCTTAGCCAGCAGCATGTCCATCATCTTCAGAGCCATCAGAGATTGGCTCTGCTGGACATGGTGAAAACTTCCAGAACCTTCACACAGACACACAGAACACACAGGAACTACCTTTGTGTCTGCCCCGCCCCCACTAGCAAAAATTGGTCTAAGCAAAACCAACACACTTACATAATCTATAAGTAGTAAATAATACTACTCATAATTAGTATTAAATTAGTCAGAAAAAACCCTGCAGAATTTCTTCCCTTCACAGCAGCTCAAATCTGAGAAAGGTATTTAACTGAACAAAACTGCAACCCTAACAAACTGGTATATCAGGGTATCCTCCTGAGAACTCTGGAGGGGCAGCTTTTTTAAAGAATGTAGCCGAGGAGAACAGACCATTTACTCCTAAGAAAAAATTTCACTGAAAACCTATTTACACCAGACAGAAGAGGTATTTCTTTCACTTCTGTTAGTTACTTTGAAAGCAGGATCCTGTTACTGATGAAAAGAGCTGGGGGTTCTAATTTTGTGTGGTAACAGCCAAATACATTGCCAGATGAACTGAGGTCAAAACCATGCAGGACTTTGCTGAGAAGTAGAGAGAAGTACTCATGGCCACTTTCCTTAATATCCAGTAAAAAAAACCCTAAACTCTAAGGCAAGATGGCTGGTTTCAGGCTTCACGTCATAACCCAGCCATCACTCAGAAACCTGAACATCTCCATTTGAAATGAGGCATGGGATTGTATAACAGGCTTGAGAGCACATCATGTCAACCACCATGGAGCTGGCTCCTTTGGAGCCTGGGCAGGAGCACCTTGCAATTCAACTCCAGCTATCACAGATGACTCTTCAGCTGGTGGCCCCTGTCTCCATGATGCTGTATGACAACTGAGCCATCTCACTTGGCTAAATAAACACTTTGCTTTCACACACTTTCCAAGAGCAGCAGGCCCATAATGGGACAGCCTATGATGCATCTGCGGCCGTAAGTCTACAACTTCCTACGGACCACAAACCTCTCCAGGTGTATGGATGACTCACTGGGACCTAGTCCTTGCTCCTTCATCATGTCTGTCAGTGCTCCTAAAGCTGACATAAAGCCTTCATCCACGTCAGCAAAAAGCCAGAACTACAATAAATCACCAGTGATAGAAATGGTGAAAATTACCAAACAGGGTCAGCATAATTTTGTCCTTGGGATTTCAACATGATAGCATGGATCCTGCCTACTTAATTGTTCCCATCAATTGATCTGGCAGCTGCAGCAGTTACCAGTTATAATTTCCACAGCTAGATCTGCAGATGAATGCCAGAGTTGTACAAAATTCAAAACCAGATATGAAAATTGCATACCTGGCAACTTAAATCCTGCACTGATGCTTTGAAAAAAATTACGCAAAGCTACTTTTTCTAGCAGGATATTCTAAACCAGTTATCATTTGATTTATAACCAAAGCCAACAGAGTACAAGTTTTTCTTCCACTACGTCATGTGTGCTGACAATTGACTCCAGTCCTTTCCCAGCAGGGTGTTTAAATGGATTTTCCATGGCCTTGGTATTGGCTGTCTCTCTTTAAACTTCAGTATTTTGCAGGGTCATAGAAAAAAGACTCTTATCTGAGTCATTTGACAGCAATCTGATGACACAAGAATTTCTGTCTAAATCCCTGACCAAAGGAGTTAAAAATCATGGACAATTCTTTAGTTTCACCACTGCTATTGAGGACAATTCTATGGTTTCACCACCACCTTTACAAGAAAGTACAACACTCTCTTTTCATACAGCCAGTGGGCAAGACTAGTTGTAAAAAATGCATGACAGTTGACTAATTGAGATGAGATAGGATGGAAGTGTTTCTCAAACTGCAGCCATTAACAAAACAGAAACAGAAGTTTGAATTTTTGAAATAAAACTCACCTGCAAATCCAAGCGTCATTAGGCCATTAACTAGGAAGGGAAAAAGAAGAGACGAGTTAGATACCTCCACACTCTTATATAAAAGAATTAGTGCAATTAAAAGCCAACTAGAGAATAATTATGTTTCAACAGAATATTCAAAATGCTCAAACATTAGTTTCAGTTTTCGTAAAGAGTGTGTCTGAATGAAATAATGACCATTTAGAGAACATTTATGTTGTTAAGTTCCTTTTTATCTATCCTTTAAATGGCTGAGTCAGACTTGTTATGGGTCTGTCTATACCACTCCTTCCTCTAGTTTCTGATATTAAGGATTAGGGACAGGGCAATTTTTCCTTTAAGCTTCTTAAGGGTGAAAAAGTTCAGAAGATAACACGTACACTTAAAACATAGGTGTACTGCACATTCCAACATGCAGAGAAAAAAAATCCTTTTGATGTTAAGCAAACACAACCATATGTAAGTGTGTACTCTCTCCTTATTTAGAGGCATAATGCTGTGTTTAGGTCTCCACCTCTTGCACAGCGAGGTCACACATTTTGAAAAACATTACATTCCAAACCTATAAGCTTCTTATGAAGAAGTTATGCTAACACAGGTATGTTGGAAGAGCATCCAAATGGAAACACAGACTACACCAACAGAAGTAGCCACCTGATTAGCGATTTGCAGTATATCCAGATGGATTCAATTAACAGAAGCCCACTGTGTTTGCACAGTTCCAGTTACACTTACGATTTTGTAAATATAGCTAAGAGGGACATGGCTTCAATTATTTTTGACGTCCCACTGAAAAAAACAATTGCTGACAATCTTTATAGTGTTAACCTTGCATCAGAAATTAAATTAATGACTTCATGCAGATAGGTGCCTCCTTGTTTATACAATACATGGCACTGCAGTAAAATGAATCAATACATGGCACCGCAGTAAAATGAATCAAGATATATGTAGCAGAATATCAGTACCAACCATTGAGCCAGACCATTGTCACTAGGATGTGCCAAGCTGTCAACTGAGTTAACTGAAAATTATGGTGTACATGCATGCAAGAAGAATTTAGATCCTTCTAAGGAACATATTTTTCTTCCAGACATGCATTAATCTCTGTGTTAGTTACTAATGAGCCAGAATGTACTGTGAAGAGCAGGAATCTACACGTCAGAAAATTGTGTTGCATCCAAACACACAGAGATGAAACTCCCTAATACACTCAGATGGCTGTATCTCTTCCACAAATGGAGCACTTTTCTTTCCAGGCTATTAGCTGTTGGACTAATAAATACACTTCATTCCCTCGGTAGGTTTTTTTTTGGATCCACATTTGAAAATGTGCTTTATCAACCACATAAAACTGAAGATCAAATTAAAAGCACACACTTTATGATGAACCCAAACCCACCCATTCTGAGTAAACAGTGTAGGGTGCACATAGATACCCTAAATATTCCCCTGGAAGATCACAGACTCCAATTCTTCTTCTATCAAATCCTATCACTGTGCTCTAGATCTTTCACAGTTATGGCTACAGTAATCCTCACAAGACCACAGCAATACAAATAAAAAGAGGGTTTACAGCCAAGTGTCCATGAGGAAAGCTGTGAAAAACCAAAAACTGAATAAAAGCTTACTGGTTAGTGTTCACAAAACCTCCAGCCCACAAGAAAATGTGTTTTTTGCATTTTTTTATCTGCTCATAACAAAGTGACATGGGATGTTTTTCACCTATTCTCAACCAAGAGTCCAGATACATTCAGAGAAGGGTGAAACAACAATTCAGATTACCATGCACCACACCTTTATTTTCTTTGCTCTGAGGTACTCAACTCATAACAAAGATTTATTCAGGAGACTACAGCATGCTTGCCATGACAATTTATACAAAAAGTATGATCTTTCCAGCAGCTCTTTTCAGATGGGGCAAGTTCAGCTCATTTCTTGAAAGGCTGATGCCATGATGTCTCTCATTAGAAGACACACAGAGGAAGCAAAATGGGTCACAGTGTTGCCATGATCCCAAAATAAAATAGCTGTCATACACTCCTAACATTTAGGGAGAGCAAAGGAGGTTCAGTTTAACTGTACTAGCTGCCTTAACTAGCTGCTCACTTTTTTTTTCCCTACATGGTAGTAGCATGTATGATCATCCCTAGCATCAGCTGAATCAGATGGGAAGGGAACAACCAGGTTAGAGCCAGAGCAAGAGGTGAAGCAAAGTATCAGCAAATGAAGGATAAGGAAAATAGGTTTCAAGGATTTTGGGGGGGGGGGGGGGGGGTGGGGGGAAGAGAGAAGATAAAACAGGAGAAAGGGAAAATAAGAAAACTGAGAAAAAAACCCCCACATTTTTTATTCACAACTTACTTCAAAATCTTGTATAAGAAAAGTTGGAAAATCTGATGCTAGACATTCACTAGCACCTTTTATTATCTACTCTCTACTCTCCTTTTGTAAAAAGACATCATTCTGACACTAAAAAGGGAGTTCAAAATGAGATTCACAGCAATATGTAAATTCACAACTAGGATACACAGCAGGGTAACTGTCCTGTAATTTTGTCAAGTATATAAGCCTTTTCTGTGAAATGGAAAAATATTTCTCAATATTTATTTTTCTCCTATACTGTTATTATTCTTTGATATTTTTCCCAGAGTCTTAAAAGAAGCACTGAATGTCTGTCTTGCAACTACTTCATTAAATCTGAAGCAGCATATGAACTGCTATGTGTTTTCCCTATTCCACCTTTCTCCAAACATGTTTTAAGAATTTTAAGAATAATTCTGAAAAGCTTGTGTATATGAGCGAAATGTTAAAATTTCCTCTTGTCTGAATGTTTCTTCTAGATGCTGCTATTACTGACAAGATAGTAAGATCTTTGAGTGGCTCCCATACTTTCTCAGAACAATTCTTATTTTAACAGATAAAATTGCTGTATGCACCTTTTAACCAGAAATCACAGCAGTGTAATACTGTGCATATTCTTCAAAAATTGAGATGTTTATTCAAAACCTCATTTTTATCAATCATAATTTTAATAAGAAAATAAGAACATACAAGGACCTCAAGTAAAAATTCATGTCAAGAGCCTACTTCTGTATCTCTTTGTAAAAGCAATCCTGCCAATTCCGATCATCTAATCTTTATCTACATCAGGACATCAGATCTCCAATGGAAGTTATGCACCAACCAAACAGCTGTCTCTCTGCAGAACTTGAAGTTTCATTGATAGCAGCACATAATTGTGCAAGAACTGTCCTGACATACAGTTCACAGTAAGTAAAACTGGAGTTTGAAATGGGAACTGTTGCTCTGCAATCATGCATCTATGATTTCCTGAAAACATAGGTGAGAGATAATACTCTGTTGATACAATTTTGTCATACTGATCAAATCTCAATGCTCACATTTTTTAAAAACCTGATTTTAAATACTGAACAAGCCAATCCTACAGGAGTCTAGTGCTTCTACAGGTATTTAAATGTTGAATGAAGCTACCTGTTGCAGAGGTGCTATTAAAGATCATGTTAAATTCAACAATCTTTTATGCAAATCCCAAGCCTTACCATTGCAGGTGCTCTAGCAGGAATGCACAGACACTTCAGGATATCTAATACAAAAGAAATTTCCATGGAAATTACTTCTCCTATGCTCCCACACAATGTCAAGAGGCATCCTACTACATCAGAAAAACACCGGTTACAATTGGGGTAGTGTTTCTTTATTATCTGTTTCTTGGGCATTCATAAGTTCAAGAGATTCATTTCACTAGGGTCTGAATACAGAAGGACGCCATGAGCTAATAAAAGCATCATGTGGTTGCCTTTCAAAGCCTTTTCTAAACGTCCTGTATTGGGGTCAAGTCAAATGTACATGGCCAAAACACCACACACTCTGAATAGGCTAAGAAATCCTGCAGCTTGATGGGAAAGCCCAGAAAGGTCCCTGTTTAGAGGCCACTATAAAAGTGGAAGGAAAGGAAAAATAATACTATTGGTACAAAAATGAAACCACCTGTTACTCTTTAAATAACTCTCTGCACAACATACATGGCTCAGAAGGTCATCTTTTGTTCTCAGCTACGAACTGTCCTTTTGACACTTCTTCATAAGAGGAGTGGGATGGGGAGAGGGGGACACAGACAGGATGCAAGAACACCACCACATAGTGTGAGAGCAGCCAAGGAAATGAGGCAACTGAAGTTCACAGAGACAGGCAATGACAGGAACTCTACGCAAAGGAAGGATGCCAGGAATAAAGAGAAGCATGCAATAAATAGAGTGCTTGAAAGAAGTGTTACACTTACATCCAAAAATGCCCCAGAAAGAAGCTTGTCTCAGCATGTGGAGTGGCAGGAGCAAGGTAAACCTGTTGGCAGGGTGCATCAATGTCTCTCTGGGTCCAAGAAGTTTTCTAGATAGCTAGCATAACTTGGAACTCAGCTTTGCATAATCTCCTGCTTTGATGCTGAATTCCTTCTAATACTCTTTTTATGCCCTTGCATCAACGGTATGGAAGATGCATATACAGCCATGAAAATGTAATATCCAAAACTAAAAGTGCAGTTCAATGCTTATTTTATCACCATTTGAGACAATACATTATTGCTTTTGAATTGTGAAGGTAATTTCAGACTGTTAGCTATTTTGGACATTAGAGCTTCTTCCTGCAGAGCAAGAAAAGCATGAAAGGAAGCAATTTAGCCTTTTCATTTCATCAGTACAAATCAACAGGGAATGCTACTGAGGGCATCAACTGTTCAGACCCATGCTAGTTCAGAGTTCCCCAGCTTTCCAGTAATGACAAGGAAATGTGACCATTATTCTGAGCTCATGCTTCAACTGAGAATCTTTCAGAATAGAAATACAAATTATTGTCCTCTACATTGTTTTGTAAAGTTCTTAAATCACTGCTGGCAGCATATTAATAATGCTCCACAATTTCTGAACAGTCTGTCTATTTCCAGAAATGTTGGATGGGTTTTTCTACTACTTTGAAACTGGCATGTTTTATTTAAATATACAACCAGTATTTTTAATAAAATATTTATTTCTCTATTAAAAATAACAATTTATCAAATAAATAAGTAAATTAACCATACCAGTTCAACAACAGACTTGTGAGGGGATTTCTTAGCTGTACACTAGGATCTGTGTTATACTGGAAGTTGCATGGCTCAGCTTGAAATTTAACAATGTTTTCTTCCAGTCTTTTCTGTCCCATTACATTTTTGATGAGGCAGTGTGTAACTGAAATATAAAACTTTTTTTTTATAGCCACCAACTTTCATACTGTGAATAAACAAAATACTCCAACACCAGAATCAATTGCTTGAAGTAAACACTCTTCACACTTTTATAAAAGTGGCATACATAAAAGTGATCCTTGACTTGAGATCCACCATTCCAGAAAGTAAAATTGAGGATGAGTAAGAGCAGAACATTTGTTTCTAGACTAGAAAGAAATCTGTGGCATTAGAAACTGTTTAAAGGTGACATTTAGCAACAACCACAGCATCACCAGCTGGTCCAGGGGGGTGATTGTCCCACTCTACTCTGTGCTGGTGTGGCCTCACCTCAAGTCCTGCATGCAGTTTTGGACACCACGATGTCAAAAATTACATCAAACTATTAGAGAGCATCCAACAGAGGGCTACAAAGATAACGGAATCAATTAAACTGGAAAAGACCTCTGAGATCATCGGGTCCAACCTATGACTAAATACCACCTTCTCCACAAGACCATGGCACTGAGTGCCACATCCAGTCTTTCATTAAACACTTCCAAGGACAGTGACTCCACCACCTCCCTGAGGTGACTCTACCACCTCCTTTTAGGCAATTGTAGAGTAGTAAGGTCTCCCCTGGGCCTCCTTTTCTCCAGGCTAAACACCCCCAGCTCCCTCAGCCATTCTTCATAGGACTTACCCACTAGACCCTTCATCAGTTCCACTGCCCTTCTCTGGACATGTTCCAGCAACTCAATGACCTTCTTGAAATGAGAGGCCCAAAACTGCACACACCACTTGAGGTGTGGCCTCAAAAGTGCTGAGTACAGGGGAAAAACCACTGCCCAACATCTGCTGGCCACACTACTTCTGATATAGGCCAAGATGCCATTGGCCTTCTTGGCCACCCTGGCTCATGTTCAGCTTCTCACCAGCATCCCCAAGTCCTTTTCCACCAGGCAGTTTTCCAATCACTCTGTCCCCAGCCTGCAGCACTGCATGAGGTTGTTGTGGCCAAAGTGTACGACCTGGCACCTGGTCTTGTTGAACACCAGACCTATTGATACAGCCTGCCCAGATTCCTCTGCAGAGCCTTCCTATCCTCCACCAGATCAATATTTGCATCCAACTTGGTGTCATCCACAAATTTACTATGTGTAGACTTGATCCCCCTCAGCCAGATCATTAATAAAGATACTAAACTGGGCCCAACACTGATCCCTGAGGAACCTCACTAGAACCAGACACCAACTGGAGGCAGCACCACTCACCACCACTCTCTGGGCCCAGCCATTCAGACAGTTCTTAACCCAATGAAGGGTGTACCTGTCCAAGCCATGGGCTGCCAGCTTCTCCAGGAGTATGCTGTGTGAGACAGTGTCAAAGGCTTTGCTGAAGTCCAGATGGTGAAGAGACAAGCCATACAAGAAGCTGCTTAGACCACTTGTCTTGTTCAGCCTAGAAAAGACTGAGGGATGACCTCATTGTGGTCTACAACTTCCCCATGAGTGAAAGCAGAGGGGCTGGCATTGGTCTCTTCTCCATGGTGAACGGTGACAGGACCCAAGGGGATGGCCTGAGGCTGTGTTAGGGAAGATTTAGGCTGGATATTAGGAAAAGGTTCTTCACCTAGAGGATAGCTGAGAGCTAGAACAGGCTCCCCAGGGAAGTGGTCACAGCACCAAGCCTGACAGAGTGCAAGAAGCAATACCTGACAATACCCTCAGGTGCACAGTATGGCTCTTGGGTGTCCTGTGCAAAGCCAGGAGTTGGACTTCAGTGATCCTTGTGGGTCACTTCCAACTCAGGATATTCTATGATATAAGGTAGCAGGAAGAGAGTTCTGGAGGACTACACAGATCAGGAGGTGCCTGCAGTCAGCAGAGATAAGCGCAACAGCTTTCCTAACAAAGCCAAATTCACTGAATTAACTTGTGTGTGTGTTACCCAGGACCTAAGGCAAAGACTGTTATTCACCTGCCAAAGGCTTTGTGCTCCTTGTTTTCATCTAACTTCTGCCTGCAAGACCTGGTCTTCTGAGTCCTGGCATACAGGAATTGCCACATAAGTGTATAACATCTAAAACAACCAGATCATAGCTCTTCTTAATTTATGACTACGAATAAATACACTTCTAGCAAATAGATGTGAAAAATCTTTTTTTCACCCCCTAAACTTCTTCAGGTTCACTACAGCCTTGTGAGGTACTGCTACCGAGGTCTCCATTTTACCTGAACTATAGAAATAACAACAGAACTAGTAAGAAATTTGTCTAAGGTCACAAGCAGGAGCCAGCATCACACTTAACTACAGAGTGAGCCAGCAGCAGTCTGGTGCCAGTACCTATTTCACCACTATCTCCTCTCAGAAAACGTTACCAAAGCTACTGAAGAATATGATCTCTCTGCCCAAAAAATAAATGCAAAATATGTCGGTTGTGCAATTTATGGGAAAGGTACATCAACTAATGAGGCAGCATAATTCTGATTCATTCCCCTCAACAGTGAGATAGCTTGCAATTACTGCTGAGAGATACACACACTCCAAACCACATGAGAACTGTGATAGCCCCTGAAGCTGGCCATCTGCATCCAGGACCTCACTTTGACACTGTACCATCTGATAACCTGGAAGCACATATGTGATCTAATGACTGCTCATTATTGCAACCCAGCTGCCTGTCATTAGTCAAAAAGGCAGGAAAACACAAAAGAAAATGTATGACATAAGGTATCCCTATAATAAGGAAAAAAAGTCAGCACAATACAGACTTTATTCCATACCTAACCACCTGTGAAAGAGTGTAAAACACCAGTCCCTCAAGGTCAATAAAGGCTCCAGTTTGCTCCTGTGGAGTCAAGCAACCTGTTTTGTCTTTGTTTTTTTTTAGTTACTCTGGGAAGGGGAAATGACTCATGAAGATTTCACAGACAAGGGTCACTGCACACTCCCTCCTGAGGAAGTGTTTAAAACCATGAGGTACTTGAAGACATTTAAAGTTCCTTCTTCCCTTGACAGGCAGAACATTTAAATCAAGGTACTACCACCACAGAGGGCCTGGGAAAATGTTTTTTTTTCCTTTTCTGACCAGACAACAAAAATCCCCACCCTGCACATCCACCTTCTCTTGATGCTGCACATACTCCTCTCACAGATTCCTAATGCTTTTGCATACCACATTGAGGCATTGCATCAACGTGATTCCAGTGAAGGCATGTTTTCTTTCAATTCAATGCCTACCATGAAAAATTAAGCTGGCCTGACCATTCAAATGTGGGTT
The DNA here is from genome assembly GCA_024500445.1 of Entomyzon cyanotis. Taxonomy (NCBI): domain Eukaryota; kingdom Metazoa; phylum Chordata; class Aves; order Passeriformes; family Meliphagidae; genus Entomyzon; species Entomyzon cyanotis. The sequence goes on along the minus strand of JAKEPQ010001005.1, from coordinate 79,102,408 downwards.
GTTTTTCTTCAGTAGCCCAGTTCGACTACCAGGGTAGTCGAGCCCTGGATACTCACCTAAATGACCACAAAATATTTTAAATGACATGTTGCCATGAAGAACTTATAAGAACAACAAAACACTAAGAAAATTTCAGAGCTTCACATGTCTACTTATACTGCTATATATGTACCTGCTCATAGTAGGAGTGAGTTGCTCTTTACAAGCACATCCTTGCTCCAAGGAAAAAACCACTGAAAACAAATCCTTGCATGGCAGCATAATTCCTACACACCGTAATTTTTCCTAGGTATATATAGGTGTATAGAAACTACAAAGCAACAAATTCTGGCATGGGAAATTACTTAGGTCAATCTACTGGAGTAAATAATTCCACCAGGTGCCCATCAAGCCGCTCTACCACAGCCCTCCTCAGCTGGACAGGGGAGAGAAAGTATAATGAAAAGCTCATGGATCAAGGACAGTGAGAAATCACTTAACAGCTACCATCATGGGCAAAACAGGCTCAACTTGGTAAAATTAATTTAATTTATTGCCAAATAAAATCGGAGTAGGGCAATGAGAAATAAAACCAATTCTAAAAATATGTTTCCCCTACCTCTCTCTTCTTCCCAAGCTTAATTTCAGTTCCAATTTCTCTACCTCCTCCTCCTCCTGGAGCAGCACAGGGAGATGGGGAATGGGGGCTGTAGTCAGTTCATCACACATTGTCACTCCTCTCTGCTCAGGAAGAGGACTCCTCACACTCTTCCTCTGCTCCAGTGCTGTGTCCCTCCCACAGGAGACAGCCCTCCACAAATTTCTCCAACATGAGTCGTCCCCACAGGCTGCAATTCTTTATGAACTGCTCCAGTGTAGGTCCTTCCACAGAGTCTCAGGAGCCTGCTTCAGTGCAAACTTCCCACAGGGTCACAGCCTCCTTTGAGCATCCTCATGTTTGGGAATAGGGGCTGTAGGTGAATCTCTGCTCCTTCATGGTCTTCCATGGGCTGCAGGGGCACAGCTGCCTCACCGTGGTCTTCACAGGCTGCAGGGGACTCTCAGCTCTAGCTTCTGGAGCACCTCCTCCCTTTCCTTCTGCACTGACCGGAGTTGCTTCTCTCACATGTTCTCACTCCTCTCTTACAGCTGCTGTTCTGCAGCAGGTTTTTTTCCCATCTTAACTATGCAGTCCAAGAGGTGCTCCCACCATCACTGATGGGCTCAGCCTTCGCCAGCAGCAGATTTGACTGAACAATATTGGTTATTCTCTATTCATAATCTACAGAACATCAGGGTTTGTTTAGTTCCAACATCAGCAGTGGGCCTGCAAAACAGTTTACCTAAATCTGCCTGCTTTCACAGTCTCAGAGATGTTCTTAGGCTGATACTTCCCGTGGCTTTGCTCCCATATGGCAGGCAAACTTTTTCACCTAACGCTTGAGGAAAACCCTCCTAAGGATTTTGGAGTCATGCAAGAAATAAGTAGAAAGGGTAGTAGATAAGAATGAGTACTCTCCTCCTTCTAGTTTTGCTAATGTGTCAACGATTCTTTTACTCATGCAGTTATAAAGACCCTAATTTATTTAGACAGCTGTGGAGTGGTACAATCTGAGGCCAGAAGGAATCCCTCACATCTTCCAGATCTTACGTAGCATGAGGTAAAGAAGGTCTTACAATAATTTCTGTACTAAGCCTAGAACATCTACTCAAAAGACAGTTATTCTTCATAAACATTTCCAGCGTAGATTTCAAGACTGCAAGAATGCCTTGTTTTCTACAAGAGGTGATTATTTTACATTGTTGCTACCAACACTCCCTATTTCTTTGACAAGTTTGGTTGGGTTTTTTTTTCTAAATCACTGCATGACAAAGTATGAAGCAGCTGGGAAAAAAGGAAAAGCTAAATATTGTTCAGGCATGTTCAGCATGGAACAGCATGAGCCATATAGCATCAAGCATCCTTATGGTGTTGCAGTGCACATTCCACCTGCTCTGTACTGCTCCACCAGAAAGGTAAGACAAAGAGGAGACTGAACCTACTTTAACTAAAACTCACTGAAAAAAAGAGCTCTAAAATGTCACATTACTACAGAGAGGGAGATTACCCTCCCCATTTTTAAAAATATTTAAATCCAAGAAAAGAGCACTAATATTTATTTCCAAAAACTTTAAAATACAGAAAGAAAACAAGCATTTTGAGAAGCTTAATTTTCTTTTGACCTTTACTTTGCATTGCTCTGACTTTTTTGCTGTTTCTGGTTTACACTGCAGCCAGTTAAACTGAAACTGGACTGATGGTTATTCCAGCAGCACTATCTCTATTTCATTGTGCATCACTAAGTGTTTCATGGTAAAAAATTCCCATCCCAAACATGGCCCTGGAACCGGGTTCAGCAGCCACATATGCTAATGGCAAAGGTTACCTTTCCTGAATGCAAATCCAGTCTAGGCCCACTGGTCAAAAATAAGAGTGTTACATTATTTTTTAACACAGTATAGTAAGTTCTGACTTTGAGTTAGCTTGAAATACATACTTAGCTTGTAAAAAAACTATATATTTATCTGCTTTTCTAAAAATAAAATAGGATTAGAGAAGATTTCACATATACTGAATTACAGTTGATGACTCCATGGAAATATAGGTTTTGAGCATCTCATTGAAAGCCAAAACAAGTTTATTTTTTCTATTTCTCTTGAAAACATAAGATTAATGCTTAATGTTAACAACACACAGTGCTAAATGCACTTAAACCTCTTCTAACATTACATTGGACAAGTTATATTCTTGGTACATGGAGATCCATGAGGAGTAAAGCCAAAGCAGCTCATGAACCCACGACATGGTGAAGGACAGCATTACACTTGCAGCCACTTGTCAAAAACAAGCATGAAGAGGAAATCTCTTCCACAGCCCCATGTGGCTACCAGACAGCAAAACCCTGACGCAAAGTCTGAGATCCCCTTCAGGCAAAGGGCCACATCCATTCCAAAGCTACAGAATGTGTGTCTGGGTATCCCGGAGAAAGCCACGGCTCTTCAGATGATGAGACAACTGCAAGCAGCCGCACAGCCTTCACACCGCCACATCAGAGGGACAACTTCCCCACAGCCTGAGGACACTCTCCAGTCACAGAGGGCAAGCAAGAGAAAAGATTACAGACCAAAGCTTAAGTCCAAGTGTTGAAGTCTTGGCTGAAACCTGAGCTTTGTGTCCTATTGATGACCACATGAATGACTTCTGTAAGGTTCATTTACTGTCCCAGTATCTCCCCATCTCTTCACATTACCCTATTGCTGTGAAATCTCTTTCCCTTTCAGCTAAAGGCAGGAGGGCCACACAGACCAAAGATTGCACACCCTGTCAAATCTCAAACTATGTATTTTGAGACAACAACACAATAATATTTTATAATGATTAGAGTCTCTGGCATCAATCTCTCTGGACACAAACAGACGCAAAAGAAATCTGTCACTTGTGACATTTGAAAACAAAATTATTTCACACGAGAAGGGACAATCATTACTGGCCAATGTTAATTATACTACTTATTCTGGCACTGCCCACAGAATGTTTTTCCCCAGATAATTCTCTACAAAACAAAGGCAAATTAGTCACATTTATTAGAGTGTGAAAATATTAAGACAGATGCTTTATTGTAGGGCCCAGTGCTTCTGCACAAATCCTTTGCTTACCCAGCTTAACCTGGTTAGATGCAAACAAGATGTGCTTTCATCAGCCTGGTGCTCTGCTAGGGCCCCAGCAGTGCCTTCCACATCTTCCTCTTCAGGTCAGAGTCCCCCTGGGGGAGCAAGTGACATCCCATCTGCAGAATGCCATCAATCTGTCTCCATACAGGCAAAATTCTGTATTCCTGGAGATAAATTGAGTCCACAGGCTGTTATGCAGACATGCTCCTTGTCCAAGACAATATGGTAGATCATGTTAAGCTGCTCTGAAGACAAAGAGGGATCCTCTCCAGCTTTCAGACCATTTCTAGCAGTGCAACTGCCTTTCTCCTCTTTACAGACTGGTTTCAGGGAAGCCAACATATGAAGGGAGTTTAAGTCTAAAAATTTCTGAAAGTGCACCCTTCTCCCATTCCACTTTGCTCATTTCTTTGCTCTTTCCACTCCTTTCTTTCCTCATACCTGCACATGACCCAAGAGTCCTTCAAACAGCTTGTAGGTTGCTCTACATATACAGTCACATTAAAATAATGTCATTTTTTTCCATTTATATTTTCCAGTTTATCTCAATGCAAACGTGGCTGTGAAGAGATTCATATTTTAGAGAAAACACAGGCTGTTTTCATAAAACACAAAATAATACACTTCTACAATCCTATTCTGAAATAAAATGGTTCATTTGACAGCTTTCACTAAATTAAAAAGGTGTGAACTAAAACAGGTTTCTTTATGTTTGTGAAAATTAATCTCTCTCTGAGCCCTAAATGAGAGCACAATTTGCTTTCTTCATGTGTCTCTCAAGTACTAATTTCAATAGCCAAGACACAGATGGTAGCAAATGATGTTTTGAAAGGGACCACACACTGCATTTTTTCCCTTGGTAAGACAAACTGCAAATTTATTCACTTGTCTGCAATTCAAGCCATGAATCAGCTCACTTACCAGTACATAGGTGGGAGAAACTGAAACACAAACTGTACAAAAACTACTGGTAATGCAATGCTGAAACACAACTCAATTGACAAAACCTCCCATAGCTCCCCTTCAGCTCATGCTCAAGACCCTTTCTTTAAAATCGTGTGTTTGTGTGTATGTGCACCTACAGCAGTACCTGTCTAACTCAGTGTGGAATTCTATTTCCACTTCACAGCCTCTGGTGATTCGCCTCACAAGTTTGACTAAAATACACCTTCAGGCAAAGCCCCGAGACACCAAAGGTATTTAAAACATTAACTACGATGTAGATAGCAAGATCTTACTAAGGAGCAAGAGTTTACTAGCTAAATAGTTTCCATGATTAGATCTCTTTGCTGTGAATCAGGTTTAAAGAGCCCCTTCTCCATACTTTCAACCTGCAGTTACTTTCAAAGATGGAGTGCCATTCCTCCTCGGGGCTGGGACCAAACCAGCTGGAGGTGGCATTCAATGCTCTGTGCTACCACCTGCACTCCACTTGCCGCAAGACAGACAGTGCTGCCATTCACCCTCTCAAGGGCACTGCTATGAACCTGTGTCCTGGTGAACGTGCAGACCTTAGGAAAGAGGCAACACCTTCCAGAATCAAAGAATCAGGAGACACAAACAGGGTGAAGGGTGATGGGGAGAATGCCTGGATCCAACAGCAAGTTGGAACAGAAGCTGCATTTACACCAGACACTTTGCTTTCAGGATGGATGTTGGTGGGGTCTGCTGCCTTCCTCTGGAAAATCATGTCTTTAGAAAGTGAAGCATGGTTTTGGTAGAGAAGTGTTTTTGTTAGAACTCTGTGGTCTGTCTCAGAATAAGATGTTCTGCTTTGCAAAGGTTTATTTGTTTTACACAAACACACACTCGCCTGCATCTATTAAATTCAGAACTCCTACGACGGTATTCCCTTTCTTTGTTCCACCCTTTGCAGCTGCAGAACAGCACGATATGTTCATAAGAAAATAATGAAAGGAAAAAAAACCCCTTGATTTGGTTTTCAAACTTTAGTCCACTAAAATTGTTTCCTGTTGGGTTGGGTTTTTTCCATCATTGGAATCCAAACTCTCCAGGAGTTACAGATGCCATGTTCCCCACAAGGGGAGCTCAGGACCTTACAGAATTTGGACTTTTATACACTGCTTTTTCATTATTGTTTGCAGATGAAGTATAGCCTTTAAAATAGAAACTAAAATTGTAATTGGGACCAGGCTCTGTTTCCAACTTTCCAACTGTCTAGTTGAAAGATTACTCTAAAATTAGTGAAAGATTACACTAGAATCTTAAAAAATACCCAGCTTTTCTCTGGTAGCATCTTTTAACTCAAATACAAATTTCAAACACTGAAATACAGGTGTTACACAAAGAATGAAGGAGAAATGTTTGGCCAGGGGCACCAAAACAATGACTTGTGTAAAAGACCCACTTGGCCTGTTGAAAGTCATGATCAAGCCCTTAAGTTTCTTCTTACCTCAGTTCCCCTACATAGAAGTAGAATATGAGAATTTGGTATGATGGTGAATACATCATTATTTCTTAGATTATTTCTTCGGTGTTTAGATTCCACAGTTAGTAGATGTCTTCTAAGTATCTACAGCTCTACTAAGCAAAGCAGAGGGTTTCACTATCAGCTGGTGTTCCAGCTCTGCCCCATTCTGGATGTAATCAGCACTTCATAGGGAAGCAGAACTGAAGACATGCCTGTGTACCAGGCACCCCAGCCAATGCATTCTTTCCCCTGCACACACACAACCCCCACACATAGCAAATCCAACTTCTCCTACAATCACTGAGTGAACACAATGCCTTCTAGTTCTGCACAGTGACAGTGTGTCAAGAGTCCTAAGGCTACACAAAGTAGTGGTCTGAGGATTACAGAAGTACAGTCCCAGTGCCCCCCCAGATGGGCTTCCCCCTTCACTCAGTGAGATAACACTGAGGAATCATGGCAAGAGAGGTCACAGAGGTCTCTGGTTAATCAAAAGAAGCCATTAGGAATGACCATTCAATTAAAGTAAAAATCCTTCCAAAATAACTCGTATTAAAACTGTGTATTCTCAAAAAGAAAATTTAGTTTTCTAATACTTTAGGCTTTTCTTATTTAAAAACCTGATTTCACATCATAGAACTTTGAGGTGTTTTCTACTAGGAAATCAGTCTCATTTCATTAGTTCTTGATTATATGTACCCTTTCCAATTCTAAGCAAAACTAATGCATTATCAGTTAACAGATATCCTTAAAATCTTGTGTGTGTGTGTGTGTTATTCTATTACAAATGGAACTAGCTGAAAATGTCTGGCACAATTGATTTATCTGTGCCTCTCTGGTGAAAAATGTCTTTCTGTAGCTTCCTGAGCCACAGGAACACTGTCCTTCACTCTACTCAATCTCTGAAAATAAATCTCCAGTGAGCAATTTTGCTTTGCAAAAATCACAGTAACATTAGGACACCTCCCCACAGAAAAAGAATACTACCTGGTTCCTTGAGTTCACGATTGCATAAATCTTTCATGTGTCAAGACAAGTGTTGGCCATCCTTTCATTCCTTCTCAGCTGGGGAATAACAGAAATCTGAGCAACTAAGGTAAGATTTTCACAGTCCTCAGACCACAGAGAATCAGAAAACTTATGCATATGACATGTCATTCTTCTGACAGACCATGTAAGGATGCTGCTACTAAACACTGTCGGTACAACTGTTCATTTATTTGTGAGTCTTTTCATAGAAACACGTGCAGTGTTTACCAGTTTTGTACTTTGGAAGGGGTATAAAATAGCAAACAAACTTCTGAAGTCCTCAGATACATCTTTTAAGGTACCAGGCCTGATTTTTTGTTCTTTAAGTGTGACTCACAGGGAATCAATTACATCTCTGAGTTTACTGTTGAATAAGATCGAAACTGACTTCAGGCAACTTTTGACGACCGCAACTCATTAAATCTGAAGGCCCTGAAACACTCTATCTGACAAGGAACAATAAAATAGTTTTTTCTAGCAGCTGAGGCACTCTGAGTTAAAGAGTTGAAGGATACCTGTGCTTCATAACTATGTGCTTGGAACTCAACTACTCTAACAGGAATCAGGCCCTCAGTCTGCAGGAAAAACTTTCCCCAAGAGCCAAACACACCTCCACAGAACTTACGTGAGATCCAAGACGGAAAGCCTGACTAACGCTAGAAGTTTGTGAGATCGTTTTTCCTGGGGCCTGCGCGCCCTGTGCCGTGACTGGGGGCTCCCCTCGGCAATGGGCAGCTGCCCCGGGCGTGATGCTGGAGGGGACCAGCGGCCCTGACGCTGCGCCTGGCCCCGCCGCCCGCCCGGCGCTGCCGAAACGCTCCCTCGGCGAAGCTGCCGCTCTGCTCGGGATGGAGCGCCCTGGAGGGAAAGCAATTCCCGCTGCCTCCCGACCCGCCGGCAAGGAACGCCCAGAGACCCCCTCCCAAAGGGATGCTCTAGCCAAAGTGGAGGCGCTCCCGCCTTTCCCGAGCTTCAGCCCCGCGCCCCGGCAGAAAGCCCTGCCCTCGGCGGCCACGCAGCAGACCCGAGGCAGTAGCGGCGAGTCCCGCCGCACGCAGCCGGGACGCCCCCAGCCAGCCCTGCCAGCCACTTACCCCAGAGCAGCAGGACTGGGAGCTGCCGCCGGCGGTTGCCCTGCGCCTCCATCCCGGCGCGGGCGGCAGCGGCGGCGAGCGGCCGCGGGTGACGGAGCCCGCATGGGGCGGCCGGTCCGCAGCCGCACAGGGCCCGAGCCCGCCTCAGCCCCCCCGCCGGGGAGGCTCCTCTTCATGCCTCGGCGTCCAGCCCCGGGTGGCGGCGGAGCGGGGGCGGGCGCGCAGGGGAGCAGCTCCCCCGCCTCCGGGTGCTCCCAGCGCCAGCGGGGCGGACCCGGCGGCCGGGCCGGGCGGAGCGGGGGCGGGCATGGGTGAGGGTGCTCTGTGTGCAGGCTCTCAAGGGCGCCCGTGCCTCCCTGTCCTCCTAAAACCATGGCAGGAAGGATGCCGCTCCTAACCCACCGGTCTGTGTGGGTGTTTACGGGAAAGGCACGTACCCCGCACGAGGAAGCTTCTGGTCTTAAGTGTCCGAGGGATTCAGGGACTCTTCACCCCTTGCTCTGGGAGCCAGAGCAGCTTCTCCCGTCCTATCACAACATCCTGGCGGTGGGGGTGAAGGCATCCTGGAGGAGGAGATGGAGGGCCACCTGTGTTAGCCCACCTGCAGTCCTTTCATGGCACCGACGTGTTGGCGTGACCAATATTTGCAGCTGAACATGGGCAGCGGACTGGCCTGGCCCCACACCGACCCGGAGCAGCTTGCAGTTCTAAGATGCTAAGTGTATTTTTATGTTGCCATTTCATCTTTGCTTGGCTCTTTTCAGAGATAGTACAGCTCCTGTTTTTCATCAATATTTAAAGGCTGTGTTCCTGGAGCTCTCTCTCTAGGAAACTAGCATCTCCATCAAGAAACACCACACTGGGAAGCTGCTAAAGAAGGCTTTTCTTATCTAAAAATAATTGTATTGCTCAGTAACAAAGAGCTAGGGTGTTCTTCTAGGTACATGGACACTCCACCTCAACAACTGCCTTTCAGTGGAACATTAAATCACTGCCATAATTAAAGGTCAAATGTACCATAAAATTCCAAATTTCAAAAGAGATTTTCAAGCCACACACAAGAACAAAGGGTACTTTTATGTATCAGTCAGGTTGTTTCCATTGATTTTGTATGCTTGTATAGCACAGTGCTGCCAAACACTTTTGGAGAGTAGGACCCCAACACAGTAGCAGAATTATGCATTGCATGTGCCTTTGTAACAATCGCATTCAGACCCTTGGTCTGATTTGTGCTGTTATCTAGGCTGAAGGAAATGGAAAACTTTGGAAACCACAGAGAACGCTGGGAATCCAATGATTAAATGGCTCTGCAGACATTTAACTGTGTCAGTTAGAAAGAATGTCCTATCACTTCTGTGCCTCTTTTTCCACTTAGCTGAAAGCAAATCTTGTAGAATACCATAAACCATAAAGAAACCATAGCTCAGGGAGATCATCCTTCAGCAGAGGGGCTGCTATTTCTGCTTTGTAAGGAGTGTTTGCAAGCTGCCCATGCCTGAAGGAACTGCAGTGAAGTGACAAGCGGGAAGGCACATACACCACAGACTTGTTATACCATCTATAGCATCCTTTCTAACAGTAAGATCTTATTTCCATCACAAATTCCATTCCTGGCAAATCTGAAAATACAGTTCGTATTTTCAGTTATTTAGTCTGATCTCCATGAGGTTTAGCATGTATCATGCTTTATATACAATATTATATTTTTTAAAAATGACAGTATATTATACAGTATAAACACTTTTTTTTGTGACATACATGGAGATAATGCCGACAGGTTTTTTTTTACATCAGTTGTATTTGTTTTCTTTGCCTGTTTCAGATGAGAAACTGGCAAAGTGAATGTCACTTCTTCCAACTCTCCAGATTCAGCAAGCACTTCCCATTTTGTGCTTGCAGCACATAGTTTGAAGGTGCAAACTGTATCTCTGAGGTAGAACAAATAGATAGAATTTATAGGTAAATGTATTAATTCAGCATGTTGTACTGGATCACAAGCCAGATATGCTAGGTGATATCTTCAGCAATGAAGTCTAAAATGAGTAAGTCTGATTCACATTTGAACAAAACTGTGACAGCATTAGAATGGTCAGCAAGATGGTCCAAAAAACTTAGGCTGTTCACAGTTTTTCACTAATATTGCCGCCCCCCGCCCCCGGCCCCCTCTATTGCAGTAATGCAAACAGATTCATATCAGAATGACTGCAAATCTTTCTGTTCTGCAAATCTGCCTTGGTAGCATCACAAGCTCCAGAGGTCACAGTAGCCCTTTTTCAGGTACCCTGAAGACAGTGCTGCAATCACATTACTTCAGGTATTGTTTTAAAATGCTGAAATCTGCTCACAAGACACTGACTAAAAGAAAGTATAGTGACAGACATGTAGGTAGTTGTTTCAGTATGGAAAGTTCCTGAGTCTATGGTGAGAAGAGATGGAAGAAGTCAAGCCATCCAGGACAGGTGTTACTGCCAGCACTAGAGTGTTCAGAATGGTGCAAGATAATGTGATAAACTTTACTGCTCCAAAGTTTAACTGATTCAACAGAAACTGAAAAATAATAAAAAAATTAAGAAAAAGCTGAAGACATGCTACGGAAAGCAACACTGCCTTTCCTTGTTGCCTCAAGAACTGGCCCAGAAAGAGCCGCTGCTTGCCTGTATGGAGAGGCTTTGCCCAGTGGCAGATGGAAAGCTTTCTTCATCTCTTCCTAACACAGCAATTTTGTATAAAAGACACATTAAGATTTCAAGACCATGTTTTAATGGGATTGCTCACTGAACTAAGGTTTGAAAAAGTAGGTTCAGTTCGCCTGTGGTTTTAAACTAAAGTAGGTCATCCTTCCCATTCAGTGCTCCTAGGAGCACGCCTTTCCTGCTCCAGAAATTTAAAAAAAAAAAAAAAAGATCTGCAGATCATTAAAATAATTCTTGTCCTTTTACCACCAATATAGGAAATGTAAAAACATGCTAAACCACCCCTCCCCCATCGTTTAAAAACAGCTTCTTCCTGTGACTCAAAGGCCTCTCTGTGGTATACTGATTTCACATAATACCCAAATTGAGTTTACATCAGTCAAATCTGATGAGCTGAAACTCTTTATGCCTATATTACCTGAACTGAAGGAGGAGAAAAAAGAACATTTTTGCATGTACAGACCTTAGAGTTTTTTACATAAGAGCAGCCATGGAATAGAGAAGCACGCAAATATCTTGCCAGCCTTCTAAAGCTTGAATTTTACACCATGTGTGGATGTGCTCTGTGTTTTCAGCAGGGTTTCCATGTTCAGAGCAAAGCCTCTCGGCAGTGTTTGCACGTTCTGAACTGCACTCTGTTTCAGAGGTGCCGAGCTGTGAGTATTTAGCACCTCTAAGACCTCTACACACCTCTTATTTTACATACCTAGCTACGACATGACAGTATTCCCACGGCACAGCATGTGGGCTTTGTTTGAAGGAAGTGAAATACTCAATTACTTTGTTTCCATACTGTAAATTGTCTTGATAAAAAAAAAATCAAGGTACTTCTGTACCCTGCAACATCAACACCAATACCTACCAAATAAAAATTAAAAACTCCACAAGTGTAATGATACAGATCAAGAGAAAGCAGACAGGTTTTCTGGAATGATAGCAAATGCCATCTTCCCTCTCTCTGGAGGGAAGCATCCCAGTCAAGGGTCCTCCACTAAGGTACCTGCCCTTTGTTTTACAGCCAGCAGTGCAAAACGCTCCCATCAAAGGACCCAAGTGCAAATCTGTAGGAACTGGAATGTCTTGCTCATTCCCATCCGTTGTTCTTGTACCAAAAGGAGTATCCCAAGACCACTGGTCTTGGTATGTCATGCACATCATGATCTTCTCTTCCTGTTGTGCCCAGTTATTCTTTCGCCACACCAGCCAGAAGCTTTGCTATAACAGATAAATCTTTGTCATTTAGCCCAAGGATGGGAAACAAATCATGCCTAATTTTTAATGTAAATGTAAACATTAGCAAAAGGCACACAATGATTCCTTCTAGACTAAATAAAGCGAAAACTAATTTAAGAGGTTTTAAACACTTCACTTTCAGTTATATTCTGGAGGCCCTTACTTTTTACTCAGAAATTAATTTACTTTTTCATGACAGGCTGGCTGGACAGTTTGGAAAATGCCAGGGAAGAATATATAGACCGTCTCACATACATGGTTGTGTAGAGATACATGGTTGTATCTCTGAGACATAACTCAGCTTGGAAAATCAGGGAGAAAGATACAAGAAGAGAAATGGAAACACACACTGTTGAGGTTTTTTTCCTTTTAGAAATAATAACACCACTAGAATTTATTTTCATACAAAACCTTACAGAGCTGAAGGCTGAGCTGTCTCTGAAGGAACATTCAAGGATCATTTTATAACCATCAGAACTCAGCTGACTCCACAGAGATTGGTGAGACAGCAACACAACCAACTTGCAAAAGAAATCAGCAAAGCCTATTGGAGTTCACTCTGAGCACAGGATTTCTGATTCCGCATGTGGGCTCTGATCAGTCCAGTTATGAGCCAGCATCTCCTTAGCATGAAAACAGAATAACTGTCCTTCCTTGGTGTATGAATGACTGGCTTAGGGCTGAGCAAGACAGATCCTAGGACACTTCTTAAATGAGAAATTCCATAAATTTCCATTCCATGGAAAAATGCAGCACTATATAAAATGGAAAATATTACCATAGTAAATATAATGTTATTTGGCAGCACAAAATGAGTACAACACATAACATTTCTAATTATCCAGTCCTAATTCTTAGTATAGTTGTCCTTCTAAAGTAAAATAGAAAATAAAAAATCATAACATGTTTTCATTAAGACTGAGTTCAACCTCCTATTGTATTCACACATATTTCTATCATAATAAATAATCCTATATTAGTCTTGTCATCTTTACAGCCCTAAGACAACCCCAGTTCATGCACAGATCCCTGAATATTTAATCAAAAAACCAAAACCTGTTCACACTGTAAATGAGTCAACTACTTTTAAAAGACAGTATTACCTCCAAATATTTTGAACTTGCTCTGTCTTCTACACATATGTCCCAACTCTTCCTCTATCAGAATCATCGCTGTTTATTTTTTTGTCTACTCTTCAGAGCACTGCAACTTTAATTCTGAATAAAGTAAAGGCCTATGAGTGAGCTTGTGATGAAAGCTGTGTTCATAGCTTGAGACAGAAATTTCATTTCTTAAATGAATGAATTTCCTTGAACAGATTCCTTGTAATATTTTTTCCTTTCTGGAAGAAATAAATAAAATTATGTCCTGGCTTCAGCTGGGATAGAGTTCATTTTCCCACTAGCCAGAACAGTGTGATGATTTGAATTCAGTATGAGACTGATGTTGATAACACACTGATGGTTCAGTTGTTGCTCAGCAGTGCTTACCCTGAGCCAGGGGCTTTTCAGGTTCCTGTGCTCTGCCAGTGAGGAGCTGCACAAGGAGCTGCACAAGGAGGGAGCATGGCCAGGACAGCTGACCCAAAGACCCAAACTGATCAAAGGGACATTCCAGACCACAAAACACCATGCCCAGCACATAAACTGGGGGGAGTTGGCTGGGAGGGGCCAACTGCTGCTGGGAGATGGGCTGGGCATCAGTCAGTGGGTGGTGAGCAGTGGTACTGTGCATCACTTGTTTCTATTAGATTTTATTGCTCCTTTTCTCTCTTCCATTGCAATTGTCAGTAGCAGTAGTAGTATATTTTATTTTATTTTATTTTTACTATTAAACTGTTCTCATCTCAACCCATGAGCTCTGCCTCTTCTTTCTGATTCTCTTCCCACTGGGGTGAGGGTAGTGAGGTAGCAGCTGCATGGCTTTCAGTTGCTTGCTGGGGTTAAACCCCAACAGACATTTTTGATGCCCAATGTAGGGCCCAGAGGATTGAGATAACAACAGATTTGATCAGAGCTTGTTAAAACAAACTCATTATAAGGAACTATTTGGTTTAACACTTGCCAGTCACCATGTTATTTCATTTGCTCTGTGTGTGTGTGATCAGAGGCACATTATAGAACACTGTTCTTGATGCACATGTTTCCTGTGGTGATGCTTATCGTCGATGGGGTCTGGGCTAAAGTTCTAACTCTGTTGTTTTTTGCAGTAGTGGTTTATTACACGATAGAATCGCTGGTCGTGAGCCTAATCCTGTCTGCGCTCGGCACTGCATCACCTCTGAACCTCGGGAGCCATCTGGTGGGAGCTATTAACAATCACACCTTTTAGCCGTTCCTCGTAGAGCCAAAAGAACCTCAATTTCCTGAACATTTTTTGTCTGTTTTGCTGAGGATGAATGTGACAGTTTGCAAGATGAGCTCAGAAAGCCCGAGCAGGAGATTGTTCCTCAGGTAAACAGTCCCAAGGATTTACATTAAATCTGTCTCTGTAAGAGATGGGCAGAGATGTTTCCTGCAATAATAACACATAGATTTACTTCTCTCAAACATTTTTTTTTCCCTTAGACTTAAAAATAATTAATTAATTGAAAGTAGAGCATCCATTAAACTCCAAAGATGCTGATCTTCCTTAAGAAACTATGGGAAAATGTGCTGTTCAAACAGTAAATGAGAAGACTCAAGCAGAGAAGCATTAATACTATCTAGACATCATATTAATGAATTTACTTAATCAAAGAAATCCTTTGAAGGGAATTTTCTTCACCAGATAAGAGAAAGTAATTATCAGACGGGAGAGGATATGGGTCACAGCAGAAAGGATGCCACAATCTACCAGGGAGAGACACTGCGTGGCAGCAGCCTGAACTGCCATTCCTGCAGTCACCTGAAAAGAAATAGCACAATGAATCATACAGTGATTAAATAATTGCCTATGAAGTCATCTCTTTTAATAATACAGGTAACAACAGGACAGATCTGATGCAAAAGTGGCAATTCCTGTTTCCAAAATGCCACTCACAAATTTAGGTTCATCTTTAAACTCATGAATCAAAGTGTTGATCTTTTTCACGCCTTCCTCTCCTCTTGCTTGAGGTGTGACTGTCCATGCAGCTAGAGCTCTCATTCTATCACATCCTTTATTAACTTAATTCACAATAAACAGTTTTGCCATCAGTACCAGGCACCCCCACCAGCTCATAACATTAAGAAAATCCTACTGCTTAAAGTTGTTTTATTCAAATTTCTTGTCTTCACTTAAAAGGTCCTTCAAAGCCCTCCCCTCCTCTGCCTTTTGCTGACACCTTTGTACACTTACATTTGTACACTAGACCTCCTAATTCCCAGACAAAGGATATGAAGGAAAAGCGAGGCTTCCTTGACTGTTAAGAACAACAAGAACTCATGGCCACAGAGGGCACTGCAGCTTTGGCCAGGTGTGGTAATGTGATGTTCCCAAGCTGCCTGTTGAGGTCTCCTCAGCTCATTTGCTCTACTCTGCTGCTCCCACACAGGGGAGGCCTAAAAAAGACAGCATCTTAACTGGTTACTTTCTGCATTTAAGACAGCAGCTGGACCCCAGCCAAATTGCTCAAAAGAAGTTCTGCCCTCAGCAGAGTAGAGGTGCTGCTCCACACTTCTCTGCATGTGTTCAGAGATGCCTCTGAAACAGGAGGATCAAGTAGGGCTGCTGCGAGATGGGTGATTTTTCTCATACAGTCAGAGGAGGAAAATGGGGCATTTTATTCTTTAGAGGGTTTCCTGATGATTCCGATGTGTGTTGGAAATAAACACTGAAGGACTTTTCATTATGATGTGCCTGGTACCTGTAGCTCTGGGAAGACAAAAGATAACACTGGTTTACATTTTCTTCCAAATCTACCGGGCCAGCTTGTCCCGTTCTGCTCTAAATGGGGACTTGGGAAGGATTCTTTTAATGGATTCCTCAGACAAAAAATGAAGTGCAAACACAGCAATATTATATCTGAGAACTGTTTATTGATAAAGAAAGGGTAAGTGTTCCTACCAGAGGGGGACAGAAAAAGGAACAAAGAGGGGGAGAGGGAGAGGGAGAGGGAGAGGGAGAGGGGGGAGAGGGAGAGGGAGAGAATACTGGACAGATCACTACCGCTCTACCCCGGGCGCCCCATCGGTGAGTTTGGCAGATGGAGCTGTGTGCTGCAAGCTGCGGGAGTGTGCCTGGCTCCCGTGGCAGCTGGGCGCAATTTCCGAACAGCAGCAGCTGCGTGTCCCTACGGTGGGAGAAGAGCAGGAACAGGACTCGAGGCGGCCAGGGTCAGAGCACGGTGGCTGCAGGCGGCGGCAGCTCCGGGCTGGATGCAGGCGGCGGCAGTGGCTCTGTCATCAGAGAAGCAGCGAGTACGAGGTTGTTGCGGCGACGGAGCTGCCTCAGGGAAGCAGCGAAGCAGAGCAGGACTCGGGCAGACAGGACAGTCAGGAAAGGAGTGGATTGTAGGGAGGAAAATGTGAAGGGGGCGAGGGGGGCAGAGCTGACTCTCCGGGCGAGCCCCTGCTCCCTCCAAGAATCCCAAAGAAAATGCCCCCCCGTTGTGGCGCAGCTAACTGCTTTTTATGCGCTTGGCGCTCCTATAGTATGCCTTCCCGCTCGTTTTTGCCGTGTGTTTTTTTCCCAGGCATCCAGGAATCTGCCCCACCAGCAAGGAGAGGTCGCTTGCAGAGCAGCAGTGGAAGTTTTCTCTTTCCCGATTGGCTGCCAGGCGAAGCCTCTCGGGGGACAGAGCTCCCAGCATGCATACAGACCCTAAGGTAATTTTTTCACCTCATGTATAATATATGTTGAGGCATAAATAAAAATTAGATTGGGCTCTCACACAGCTAAGCATGCAGCCACTCCCTTGCTAAGCCATCAAAATGGGCTTAGCATAAATAGTTTAATCTAATGGAGATGGGAGAAAGAGAGGTTAACCTGGATTGTGTTCACAGAAACAGGCTCAAGGACAAGTACGCGTGTCTTTATATTGGGAGGTCCATTGGACTGAATTTCAGGCTCAACTAAAACCAGTTTGATGGCAACTGAAATACACAGAGGAAAAAACCTCACACATAATCTGGAATGGTTAATTAATTCTCAAAGCATTAAAAAGGTAACTGAAAGCCTAGAAGCCCAGAAATAATGTAAGAAAATACTTACAAGTTAATTTTTGTTTCCCCCTCTGTTGAGCAGCTAGGTTTTGAACTTGTTCTGTGCTGATATCCAGGAATCAGGCATTATGAACCTAATCATGAATTACCGTAGAGCAAACATCATAATAGAGGAAGTGGCCATGCCTCGCTGCATACTCCTTTAAAAACTCAGTAGAATGCACTGGACTTGAATACTTAAAGAACTTCATGCAGCAGTGTGGCAGGACGTTCCCCCCCCCCTCTCTCTCTCCTTGCTCGGTCACAAAAGATGGATGGTTCAGATTAGGTTGATAGCCTAATCAGGGTCACCTGGTGGCGTCTGAAAGTCTGAAAAGACGCTGCCCTGTGGAATGTAGAGAGAATGTGAAAAATTTTTAGACCCCAAAAGCCACAGTTTTGTCATCATATAAAAGCTCAGGAAATCTCAGAAAAGGAAGAAGCTTTTTTACATGGACACTGAGCATGAAGAAGACTTTTCCCCAGGGGTCTGGACGCAGCCCTGTGGTAACTTCTTGAAAGATTGAGGGAGGATTCTAATGTATCCCAGCTCCAAAATTGGATTTTGGTAAGATCATTGGTTTCCTAAATTGTATTATTTGGGCTAACTTATAGGTACCTTTCTTAACCTGCATTATATTTCAAGCAAGCATTTCTTAACTTGACATTTTAACTATTTTTATAGTTCAAGCAAGCATTTACCCCATAATTGCATTTTAGCTATTATAGTTTTGCAATTATGTGTTTATTGTGTGTGTATGTATGCCAATCTGTTCTATGTTTGTATGTTTGTTATTGTCTGTGTCTAATAAATGGTATTTTTAGACTAGTCGGCCAAATATCAAAGAACCTTGTGAATGGGACAGAGTCTTGGGGAGCTACCTACCCCAACCTGTTGACAGAAGCCTGGCAAAGTGCAGAAACACATAAGGCTCCTGTCTCCGATGCAAGACAAAGCCACACAGCAAACTGCTGAAGTGTTCCACGTGAACTTGGCCCAAGTGCACCAGAGAGCTGCTGTGCAGGCAGAATGTGCTCAGCGTGCTTCTTTCTTCTTCAGTAAGCGCCTGGCAGCACTTGCATTGAGGGGCACAAGGTGCAGCAAGAAGGAAAGAAAAGCAACTTGCCACAGCTTCAGGCACTCAGATCTCAAGAAGCTTGAGCTGCCTCAGAAGGAAGCAGGCGAAGAGAAGGCGTTCTTCCAGTACCCCACTCTCTTCGCAGCCTTGCCCGGCTGAAGAGAGCGCTTCACGGCATTCTCGCCCTAAAGCACGCTTTAGCTCTAGACGAGCTTTGCTGCTCTCCGGCTGGGTGCAGAAAGCGAACAAACCAGCGGCTCAGCACACTGCTGCGGTGTTCCGACAGAACATGGCCCAAGTGCACCAGAGAGCTGCTTTTCAGCCACAATGTGCTCGGAATGCTTGTTTCTGCTTCAGCAAGCTTCTAGCAGCACTTGCACTGAGGGGCATAAGAAGCAGGGAGAGGGAACGAAAAGGAGTCTTCAGACATGCAAAAGACATCAGACATGCATCTCTCGAGCATATAGAGCTGTTCCAGAAGGAAGCAGGCGAAGAGAAGGCGTTCTTCCAGTACCCCCCTCTCTTCGCTGCCTTTCCAGGTAACACTTTAGGCAGGATTATTTTTGTTTCTTTCATAATGCCACCTTGTATCTCAAGTCCATTATGGCTCTTTCTGATGTGGTGTTTTGATTTTTTTCCATCCCTTTTTTTCATCTCAGCTGATTAAGACCATAGAAACTTCCTTTCACCGTGTCTTTTGTTTTTCTTTCTTATTGTTATTAGCTGTTTGTAATATCATTGTGGTTTATTTTAGCTCTACCTTTGATTTTCGGTTAGGGCCCCTTTCAGATTCAGAGCCCTCATACAGGCTTAATGTCAATCCTTTGCAAAATGTTTGTCTTTCTTGCTGGATGTGGTTGTGTGCAGCACCTGAATTTTTTCGTTGTATTCTAGAAACACTCAGTCGTGTGGGGAGCTCTTCAGTTGTCTTAATGTTGTTTGATAGTAGGGCGTAAGCTCTGAAATGCTTTACTGTAGAACTCACTTGCTACAGAGTTTTTGACTCTGGAATAAAATTTTAACTCATCTGATTTTGAGTATGCTTACTGAAGTAACTTTGCTAAAGGAGTTGGAGGTAAGTTTTTCAATGGGGACACTTAGCAGATAAACAAAACCATATCCAAACCTCAGCCTTTAGTAATATCAAAGTAACCTGTCTTTTGTATCTAGGTATCATCCAAGGAGCTGTGACGGTATAACTCAAGACCAAGGATCAAACAATTCAGTGGTTACCGTGGTTTTTTGAGCCTGCTTTCTTCCTTCTATGAGGCTTATTGAAGAGGCGTTGTAATTAATACTGGCCCAGTCTCAAATCAAATTATCATCTTAAACAAAAGAGCTCATTTTTAGCCTTTGAGTCCAAAGGACAAAAAACCCCCAAACAAACAGACCAAAAAAAAAAAAAAACCCCACAAAGAAACCAACCAAACAAAAACCCGCAAAACCTAAACAACAACAAAACCAAAAAACCCGTCCCCCAAAAAAACCCACAAAACAAAAAACACATGAAGAGAAAGTAGGTGGAAGTAGAAACCTTGTGATTGACTTAAATGTCTCCAGTAGACTGGAAATGGTAGTGTATGTATGCATAAATTACTGAAGGTTTACAGAATTTTTCTTTGTAGTTGTTCTTGGCAGGTAAGTAAAATGACAAGTCTCTAAGAAGAGCTGACTTTATTTCTAGACATCTGGAATCCAAACCAATTACTACAAATTTTTATTCTTTCTACTCGATGATGTTTTTCTAGTTGTGTTACCATCTTACTCTGCTGTGTCTGGGAACATTTTGTTGAGGAGGACAACACAAAACCAAAGGGAAAAGGCAGCCATACACAGGGACATATCAGAGTAAGGCAAACATGTTCCATAGCATGTCCCATAGCTGTGAGAGCAGCAGCTGCACATTGTGTACCGCTGCATTGTAGTTTGGGGTCTGAAATTTGAACTATTCTTCTTGGTCCACAGAACTGCCCTCCTTCCTTTTCTAGTAGTGCAGACTTACAGAGTTGGTTAACTCTTACGTTTTGGTGAAAGCAGAAGAAACCTTCCTACCCAAACAGGCTCGGGGGTTCTTCTCTTCAGTCAGATGTCAAGAGTCCTAGATATCTTGGAAGATGACTGTATGTGGAGGAATGATGAACATTGCAGACGGGATGGACAAACTCCTCACAACAAACGACAGGTATTTACACTTTGAAGTAGTGTATTGAAGTCAAATACTACTTGTAAAACATTTGGTTCAACTGATGCGTTCTTTTCATGTAGTTAGGCTTCCATGAATGCATTCAACGATCCTGACAGCTCCAAATTTGTGTTCACCTTGAGTACACGAGCAGGAGGTCTTGGAATCAATCTGGCTACTGCTGATGTTGTAATTCTCTAGGATTCAGACTGGAATCCTCAAGTAGACCCCCAGGCTATGGTAAAATTCCAGATGGACATTTTGGTGGTTTTTTGGGTTTTTTTTCTTTCTCTCTCACAGAACTTTGCTAGAAACATGTACTTCCAAAAGAAATTGGTATTTTCCCGTTTTAGCACAGGAGTAGGATTTGTGAGACCAATTTTCAGTTCAAGTGCAGCCTTCTGCTGTGTGGAGCCATTAGTCCTTAGTCACACTTGGGCTGCACAGTGTTTTATGCAGTGGGAAATGCTGGATGTATGCATGAAGGAAAATAGCTTAGGTGATTCAAAAAAATGAAATCAATCCAGGTTGTTAATCCCAAAAGTAGAACACTTGAAAGCTTTACTATTGCAGGGAGTGGAGGTGAAGGTGTGAAGCTCAGCTTTGATTTCCAATGTTTGTAGAAGTTCAGACTGGGCGACTGGCTTGGGTGGGAAAGAGGCTGGGCAATAGGTATGGTGTCTCTGATCAGGGAAGGCAGCAAATGGTGCTGCTCCTGCTGTGGTTGAGAGCTCTCCTCAAGAGAAATTTGATAGGCAATTGCCTCTTTTCTCAGAAAAATTTCTGCTGTAGATTTGCAGTGTAACAAGCAGAGGTAAAAGAAGATGATGCAGAGCACAGGTAGGCAGAGCAAGTGAGCTGCAGGCGTCTGATCTCAGGAGAAAATCACCTGATGATGATTATTTTTCAGCATCTTGATGATTTTTGTCTTCCAAGCTGATTTTGACTTTTTCTGATGAATTGGATCCATTTGGCCGAGAAAATTTCATCTGGCAATCACATTCTGATGGAGTTACTCAGTGTGCAGAAAGCTTTTCTGGCAGGAAGTCTTTCAAGAATTCTCTGCACAAGAAAGAAACATCTAGAATTTGTGAATGATCTAGATGAGTTGGATTGCTGTGGTGTTTTGGGGTTTTTACCCCGTGAACAAGGTTGCAGAGGCCCCAGTCCAGGGCTTCTCCTGTCTGGACTGGGACACAGCTTCCCTGTTTCCATCAGTACTCAAGGCCCACAAGATGTGCAAGTCACATCATTGGATTTTTTGCCACCTTTCTCCCTGGAATGCCCCCAAGCCTTTGGACAAAGCAGCTGCTGGGTTGTACTGTTCTGTACTTGAGGTGAACCTTCAAGGCCTGAGGGATTTTCTTTTTCCTTTTGTCTTTCTTCCTGTGTTAGAGAGAAGACAAGGGGGATACTCCCAGGAAGAAAGAAGAATTTCAAGAAACCCAACCAAATGATTTCAGCCTCCAGCAAACAAAGACTCCAAGAAATTGAAGTGAGTATGCAGCGGTGGGATGTCCGAAAGATGTGTAATTCTAAGTCTTTCTTCAGACGGCTGAGGCGAAGAACTGGATCTCCTGTCATGATACTCGAGAGGTAGTTTCTAACATCATGTGCCTTCTGCAACTTCAAATGCTGCAGATGGGCCTTTACATGCTGGAAGCAAGCAGTGCAGAAAGCAGCTCTGTAGGTGCAGGTGGGTAAGGCTAGGGAGTCTTTCCCTTCTGACATCTTCTTCAAGCCCAGAGGCATTGGGGCTGACGTGGGGTTGGGGGAAGAGATATTGTAACTGCCGTAGGAATGGAAGAGCTTGAATTCTGGAGTTCCCTCCTCCCTTTTTCTCAGGGAAAATGAGCAGCTGTCTTAGTCATGTGCTGACTTTTGGAAGGGGAAGGATGGGAAGTGTTTTGGAAGAGAGAGGGCTCTTGATCAGGCTGGGGATGGTGCTGTGCTCTGTGTCAAATAGTCCTCTGTGCAGCATCAGCGGTGCCAAGACAGAGACGCTGGAGAGCACGTGTGCAGGGAGTAGAGAGCAAAGCATGGGAAAAGCGGCTGCTGAAAGAGGGCAGGACAATGTCCCGTGCGCAGCAGAGTCGGGCAAGAAGAGCAGCATCACACCGGAGCCTTCTCACTAGATTTCACTTCATTTCCTCCTCTTCTGATGCTGCAGTCCATGAGCTGGGATTCATTGCTTGGTGTGTTCTTGGAAACTTGGAGAAGCTGACTCAAGCTTATGTCAATGAGCAGTGGTGAAACAAGGTTGAGAGCTGTTTGGTTCAGCTCATTGTTGCCAGAGTGCCCCAGTCATGCTCATTTCAGATGATCACAAAACTCCTAGGCCACTCTACTATTACATGTGAAAGTCTCTGCCACTTTCAAAGTCTCTCTCACCTCTCACTTGATGCCTCTCAACGTTGGAAGCGTTGTCTAGTTGGGACACTGGAAAGAATTGCTTCAGGATGTAGCCAAGTTTTAGGAAATGCCTCCATTGTATGCACATCATAAGAATGGATTTGCTTCTCTTGTGCAGAGCACCAAAAGCTTCATTCCAAACTGAGACGAACAATGTGGTGCTGCCACCACTGCCAGGCATGCCTACTGCACAACGTGCACCAAGCTCTAGCACCACAAGCCAAAAGAGAGCCAGAACTGAGACACTGACGACCTGCCTGCCACGGATAACCCTGCCAGGAACCAGGATCCTTCGTTATCCAAGGACAGGAACGTGGAGGAACATCACAAGGAGCTATCGAAGAGCATCAACACTGGCATCCAGGAGACCTGGGGGGAGCTTCCCTGCAAGCCCCGCTGAAGAGCTCTGTGATTCTCTTCAGAAATATCCTCCCAGATAAGGAACCATTTCTGGTCGTAGGCAACTGCCAAGACAAGATTGGTGGGTGTCAAAAGGAGTGTGGTTCTAAAAACAAGGGGTGTTTGTTGAAAAAGAAGAAACAACAAACCTGTGGCTTTGGCCGCAACCTGGGCCTAAGGTTTTCCAGTTTGCTGACAAACTTGTTGGTGAGCCTTGCAGCTTTGCATTTCCAGGTTCTAAGTTGGATTCCATGGCTGTTTACTGATGGCTCTGGGTGTGGGCTCTGGCATGTCTGGGGGCTGTGTGCGTTAGGCCAGACTGTGCACGCTGTAGTAGCTGCCTTCTAACTGCTTGCTTTTCCCCCATCGTTTTCCTGCTTGCAGCCCTCACCGCTCTCCTAGGCACTGAGCAAGGACACCTGCTGCTGAATTCCTCTGTGCCTGGGAAAAGCTGAATGGAGCTAAGCATTGTGAGCTGCCAGGTGAGAAGTCAAGGTTCCATTTCCATTAGTGGAGGGATTGTTGGGGAAGAAAGCAGGAGGGAAGAGCCTGGCGAATAGACTATGCCTAGGACAAATGAACATTTTCTCTTGCAATTTAGGGAAGCCGGGCTTTGGAATTGGTTTATGCATCCCTCTCTGAGCAGCATTATTCTCTCCGTGCTTTTTCAGGGATCCTCGGGGGATGAGAAGAATCCTTTCCCAGTGACACCTTTCCCACAAGAAGACAAGACAAGAAGACCTCAAGTTTGAACAGGAAGTGTTCGTTTCGCAGCCCTGCCTGCAGTTTCTGAAGCCACCAGGCAGAAGTGGCCCTGCAGCTCCCCGACTTCTGCTTCCCTGATCATCGGCACTTCTTTCGGGAGCAAAGAGAGAGGGAGACATGGGGGAGACCTGCCCAGTCAGGGCAGCACCTGCTGAGTCAGTTGGCTAGAGCTGAGCAGCACTTGAATTTTTGACTCCATGCTGGGCCTGTGACCTGGATTTGCCAGCAAAATTCCTAGAATTGCTGCTCCTTTTTTTATTGTACACTTTAGTCCTTACAAATGTGGTGTTGTCCTGTGTTGCAAGCAGTGGGGAATGCTCAGAAGCTGTAACCTGCCATCCCATGTGGCTTTTGCAGTGTCATTTTCCATCAAACGCGAAGTTTTGTGACACCCTCTGGGCAAAGGGATGCATTGCCACCATCTATTGGCAAGCTTGCAAAAGAAAAGAAACACCATGTGCCTGGCTGAAGGGCTGCAAGGCCCTAAAAATCCTCTCCCTAAGGAGGCAGCTGCTGAAATTCAAAAGGCTTTGCCGGTCCTCTTGGAGCAAAGTCCCTCCGCTCATTGACTGTCCTCTGCCACGTGTGCCTGTTGGATGAATCCAACCAGATGTTTTCTCTCTCCCTGCCTTTCTTCCAGGCTTTTCTGCTGAGAAAAAAACAGCTGACGTGACCAACACCCTGCCTGACCTTATACACTACATCAGACACAATTTACAGGGACCCAGACTGGAAGCCAAAGTGCCTTACCTGGCTCTCCAGGATGTAAAGAGTTCAAAGTTCTTTGTTCTTTTGAAGCCTTAGAAACATTTTTGTTCTTTTTTTTTAATTGGTCAATGCAAAAGATCTGTATGTTATTTTTATTTTGAATACAGTCGAAAGTTATTTTGGTTCCTTTTAGAAAACTTGGTGGTTTCTTAGAGTAATGCTTTTCTGCCTTGCAGAAGAAGAGGTGGAGGGTGGTAGCCGCCTTTCAAATGAAAGCGTGGAGAGAAGGATGGTATCCCAAAGTAAGTGTGCTTACAAGAAAGAATGATCTCCATATTCCACATCCTTTCATGATACAGGAACAGCTCAGTGAGGTATGGAAATCAAGTTACTCTTTGCCCTGCTTTTGTGGTTGCTCCAGTTGCCTGCCTGTGTCGACTCACACCACCACATTTCGCAGCAATGGTTTGGACGCTGCCACGAACAAAAGCAAGACTCACATGGACGTTCCTCCTGAAGGAGAAAAACAAATCATTCTTCTTGATGAGGTCTGAGTGAGTGGGGCATCTGACAGATGCAGGCCTCTCCAAAGCCCGGGCTGCAGAAACCCTCACGGTCAACAAGAATTGACTGATTCTGGCAGTCAACGCTGCCTTCCAGTGTGCGTTGGTTTAACTTCACTCTACAATGGCTTCCTTTCTTGGGCTTAGTACCTGCATTTAGAGAGCATGGATGAGCAAGTCACTTCATGGCTCAATCGAACTTCCAGAAAATCATTTTCAAATCTGGTTTTCACAAACCATGATGTACCTTTTCCTCTTCATTATTTACAAAAAGGGAAAGGAATGTATAAATATAGGACCTTGCTTTTAAAATTTAGATTTGGTTTTGTGTCAAGTGTAGTCATTTGAAAAGCTCTACAGAGCCACTGGATCAGCTTCAACAGGAATCTCTTCAGTGAATCTTTTGAGAGACAAAGGACTTCATTCTTTCATCTACTGAGCATTCAAACTGGGTTCAACCAAAAATCACACAAAATACAAGAACATGCTGAGCTTAGCAACAGACAGAAACCTTTGGCCAGAACCTTGGCAGATCTTTCAAACACCGTCAAGAAAAATCAGAATGTTCTCAGACTATTATTCCAGCAGATTTCTGACACTCCAATAGTAGAAAAAAGAATCAAATACTTTCAAATCAAAACACCCTCCAGCACCCTCAAAGCATTGGGAGGCTCTGCTTATTAGCCTCTGACCATGCAATTTATCTCGCAAACAACACACCACATGGATATACACAACCATCTCAATCTCCTTCAGAAAGAGCCAGGGCCATTTCAGGCACAGTCCATTTTCACTTCTTACTGAATTCTCCTTCTTCTAGCATTCATCTAGAATTTACTGTGTGTCTTGGTTTGAAAGACAGGTGTCTGCCAAGAGAGGTTGAACTCTCCCTTAGGACAGAGGATGTGATTTTCCCCTCCCTCCAAATTATTTAATTTTTAAAATCAAGGGCTTTCAGGCAATGGTATGGAAAAAGGTATATCAGTTCTTTACTAGTATCTATAAACAAGGAATAACAATAATAGCAACCACAAATAGAACCAGAAACCAATAGCAGATGACTTGTGACCTGCCGAGCCTTTTCCCTTGTGGTGTAATCATGGTTGCAAGCAGCAGGGGCACTGTTGAGCTCCCGGCCGGGCAGGGCAGGTGCGATGACTGCCGAGTGGCTGCAGGTGGCACTGTGGCACAGGGTCAGGTCAGCCTCACACAGCTGGTAATGGTGGGCGGGCTGAAAAGCAGCCAGGCAACTCGGAGTGGCAAAAAGCAGGGTGGTAGGGGCAGGAGCTGGTTCTCTCCCCGACTAGCTAGCAAGGTAGCAAGGATTTCTGCAGTCACAGCAGATGCCGCAGTCTCGTGCGGCAGAGGGCGGGGCAGGCGGCAGAGGCAGCCAGACTCTCCCGGCAGTTGCTGCGAGAAAACGCAGCCTGGGGAAATGTGCACTTCCCAGTGGGAAAAAGGTTGAATCAAAGCTCACCCAGCCAGAAGAAAAACAGGGCACAATTGGATTTCCTCTGGTCGCAGCCAAAAGCAAAGAGCAGCCTCTCCTCTCAGCGTCTGAATGATGAGAGTGAGTGTTCCAATGGCTGGCTCTTCCCTTACCCTGCCCTGCCCAAGCACACCTTTTTATCTTTTGCAAAAGGGTTGATGGCTCTAATCACCCAACTATTTGTTGCTTAGTAACAGTGCTGGAGAAAAATTCCAAGGCCTTCCCCAACCTCCGACACAGTGGAATTCCAAACCATAATTGCATTAAAAGACTGCATTAATAGAACAGTGAGCTAGTATGCTCAAGTATTCCCAATCAACAAGTCACAGAAAGGTTGGTTTAGCCGCATTTTCTCGGTCTTCAATCCCCAGAAAAAGGGATGAGACAAGAGGAAATAGCACTCAAGTTGTGCTGGAAAGAACGGGATATTTTTCCAGGAAAGAAATGGTTTCAGGGTTTTTCCTCTCCCCACACCCCTGGAACCTAACTGCACTTTGCCCAAGGAGAACAGGAACATCCCAAGGAGAAAAGGAAATGCACTGGATTTCCAAAAACGCAGGCAGTGGGCAGGTTCTGTATCCCATACACTTCTCCATCCATGCCAAGGCACACCAGGCTGCAGGAACATGCCGCATGCTGGCCGGGATTTGGTGTCACCCAGGTGCCTGTCACAGTCCACTTAGAAGCCGATGCGGGATGGTTCGTACCAGCTATGATCTCGGAGTGCAAAAAGAAAAAAAGAGCACAACAGAATTCAACAAGTCAAGGGAATTAAATTTCAGTCCAAAGAGGGACTTCATTAATTTAGCCCATAAAGCGGCCTGCGATAGAAAGAGAGAGAGAGAGTCAGGGAAAGATAGGGAGTAAAGGGAAGAAAATGGTTGTTATAGCTATCACCTCGGCTCCACAGACATCCAGCGTCTCAGGGGATCCCCGTCTGGAAGGTGTTCCTCTGCCTCTGTGTCAGATGTCAATGTGATCTCACGGTGGGGAAGACCTTCGGAATTTAGTCATTCCAGAGCTCTCTTTTATGCTAGTCCACACACCTCGTCCCTTCTTGCAACCTGCCTTTGCTCCCCCTTAATTCTTGTGGACATATGCCAAACTACACTTGGCAGGCCACACATGCCAAGAGAGGAGTGTCCAAGACATGGACGGCTATGGAAGCAGGTTTTCCGAAAATAGTGAAAAATGGGTGTCAGGGCGACATGTGCAAAGCCTTCGTCACACACCAGCTGTGACAGGCACAGGACAGTTTCTCTGTACCAGCTTAAGGAGAACCTCTCCAGCTCTCCGGCTGTGCGCAGAATGCGAACAAACCAGCGGCTCAGCACGCTGCTGCGGTGTTCCATGTGAACTTCGCCCAAGTGCACCAGAAAGCTGCTTTGCAGGCAGAATGTGTTCAGAGTGCTTGTTTTTGCTTCAGCAAGTGGCTGGCAGCACTTGCACTGAGGGGCACAAGGTGCAGCAAGGAGAGAGAAACAGCTTGCCACAGCTTCAGGTGTGGAGATCTCAAGTACCTGGAGCTGTGCCAGAAGGAAGCAGGTGAAGAGAAGGCGTCTGTCGAGTATCCCCCTTCTCTTCACAGCCTTGCCTGACTACAGAGAGCTGTTTGTGGCTTTCTTGCGCTAAGGAGCACTTTAGTGCCAGACAAGTTCTCCTGCTCTCCAGCTGTGTTCAGAAAGCGAACAAACAAGCCTGTGGCATGATGTTCCCCCCACCCATTCTCTCTCTCTCCCTGCTTGGTCACAAAAGATGGATGGCTCAGATTAGGTTGATAGCCTAATCAGGGTCACCTAGTGGCATCTGAAAGTCTTAGAAGACACTACCCTGTGGAATGTAGAGAGAATGTGAAAAATTTTTAGTGACTCCAAAAGCCACATTTTTTTTATCCTATAAAAGCTCAGGAAATCTCAGAAAAGGTGGAAGCTTTTCTACATGGACACTGAGCATGAAGAAGACTTGGACGCAAGCTCTGTGGTAACTTCTTGCAAGATTGAGGGAGGATTCTAATGCATCCCAGCTCCAAAATCTGATTTTGGTATGATCATTGGTTTCCTAAATTGTATTATTTGGGCTAACTTATAGGTACCTTTCTTAACGTGCATTATATTTCAAGCAAGCATTTCTTAACTTGACATTTTAACTATTTTTATAGTTCAAGCAAACATTTACCCCATAATTGCATTTTAGCTATTACAGTTTTGCAATTATGCATTTATTGTGTGTGTATGTATGTCAATCTGTTCTATGTTTATTTGTCATATATGTCATTTATTTGCCTTTTTCTATTGATAGGCTTATTTTGTTCAGGTAGCTGTCTCCAAGTACATAGCTGCTGTGCAGCTTCATCCACGACAAAAAATCTTGCTATCATCTTTTTCCCTGTTGCTTTTTTCAACCGCTCTGTGTGTGGCCAAAATATAATATGACTTAAATCATGAAGAGATCAGATACAGAAACGGTCATTTATAGAGATTTCTTACCCGTTCTTCGGTTTCATGAAGCTTGTCAAAGGAGAATAATTATTTCCTATGCCAGGTATTTCACTGAACTCACTCTATGTACAGTTATTGAATAGGGCAATTTCAACAGCGGAAAGCTCTTCATGCAATTCTTACCCTACAAGAGAGAAAGATCTGCAAGCGACTGCTGCTGAAAAAAATGTGTCCCAGTTAATTAAATGGAAATACACTAATGAATAAAAAATACAATGTGGTGAATAAAACATGGTACTGAATAAAGCATGGTGAATAAAATACAAATTTAACAGTCCCTTTCTTTTTATGGTACCTAAAAATTCGTCCTTTAGCTTCTCTGTGATACTCATTACTGCATTTTTTGTTTAGAACATTTGCTTGAATATGGTGAGAATGGTTTTGGTTTTATCCTGGTTTTGTTTTTCAGGGTTTTTTCCTACATGCATCTCTTCTATGTCTTTCAAAAATAAACCTCAAGGGACTTCAAGTATTCTTCTTCAGACACTTAAAGGAACACTGTGAGCAGACGGGAGAGCAGAGAATTGAATACCACTCCATTCACAACACATCAGACATCTTCATTCCACTGACAGCTGTGCAGTTTCAGTGTTGTGGTTAACTCTTGTCCTCTCTCTGTCTACGAAGCATTAACCGGAGCTTGGAAGACTGTCTCCACCTCAAGGCGGTATGCAGTTAAGGCTTTAGACAACTTTCTGGATAGACAGTTGTGGGAGGTTGGGGAATTTTCCCCATTCTGTTGCTAGGAAACTAATGACCAGATACTTAAGAGACAGAAGATGTAGCCAGGGTGTGGTGAGAGGAGCACCTGGCTGGGGAGGGGGGCAGTTTGACTTCACTTGCTCACTGGGCACCGGAAGGGGAACAGTGAAGCTCCTATCTTCCTTTTGCTACAACTGAGGAAAGCCTGGCTCTGCACTGCCTTCTCTTCCTTGCTGTGTGACCTCTTGCTTGGGAAAGGGCACGGGATTCCGACCCTCTCCCCCTCCCGAAGTGCACATCTCCCCTGGCTGCATTTGCAGCCGCTGCAGAGGAGCCCAGCTGTCACTGCCCTCATCCCCGCCTGTCGGAATGCACCACGGCTTCTGCCACAACTGCAGAGTTTCTGCCACCTTTCACTTGCTAGCTTGGGTGGGCCAGTCCTGCTGCTCCAGTTTGCTGCTCTGAGCTCCCTGCACCTCATCCTGCTGCCCAGCCTGTCCGCCATTAGCCATGTGAGACAGGAGCTGACCTCGCGCCACAGCGCCCCCTGCAGCTGCTTGGGAGTCATCGCACCTGCCCTGCCTGGCTGGGAGCCCCACAGTGCCCCTGCTGGCTGTGACCGGAACTGCACCAAAGGGAAGTGTGCCTGGCAGCCCCGAGCAAGCTGCCACCGGGTTTCTGTTTTTTGTTTGTTGTTGCTACTGTTGTTGTTGCTTGTTTGCCTCATTATAGATACTAGTAAAGAAGTGTTATTCCTTTTCCCGTATCTTTGCCTGAAAGCCCTTGATTTCAAAGTTATAATAATTCGGAGGGGAGGGGAGTCACATTCTCTACTCTAAGCGAGTAGAGACACCAGTCTTTCAAGCCAAGACAGCAGTACAAATGGACTTGGATCCACTCAGGTCTGAACCCAATGAAGCTGACAATAGTCCCATAAGGAAGACAGGGAACACAAAACAGGATTCAATCAGTATTTGTCTGTACTTGCAAAGTATAAGGTAACTTTACATGGTTAGGTCATTGTAGCATTAATCCTTCTTCTCTAATAGCTTCATTCCCAGTCCCACACACATGGAAAAAGGAG
Source organism: Entomyzon cyanotis (assembly GCA_024500445.1). NCBI lineage: Eukaryota > Metazoa > Chordata > Aves > Passeriformes > Meliphagidae > Entomyzon > Entomyzon cyanotis. The sequence goes on along the minus strand of JAKEPQ010001005.1, from coordinate 79,071,195 downwards.
AAAAGAGCAGGTGCAAACCATAATCACACTGCTGGGGCAGAAGAGATGCAGGAACCCTTCTGAGAGAAGGCATAAATCCTTGTTGCAGTAAGTCAGGCAAACACCAAAATGCTAAAGCTTGACCTGTATTTAAAAGCAACAATAACAACCATAAGATAAGAAAGAGACTAAAGAGAAAAATGTGGGATATCTGAGAGCTAAAGCTCTAAAACAGATATAGTGCTGATCCTCATTTTGCACCAAAGCAAAAGCTATGGCGTCTACATACCTCTGCTGGCCCAGGAGCTACCATATAGACATGAAACTGAAAATGGAAGATAGGCAGGAGTTTGTGGGGTGCAGAAAAAGGAGGAAATAAAATGAAGGGGTGGACCATGGCAAGAAGAAAACAGAGAGACAGCTGCAGAGACAGCAGACTTTATAAGGCATCTAATTATTCTAACATAAAAGTTGTTTATTTTGTGTGTACCGAAAAAGACAGGGACTAGCTGTTGTAGCATAGCATGTTCCAAAATGGCCATTCTTCTCCTCCAGGTTCAACCTGTTAGGTTGGAGGTTGGAAGAATCACTACACATTTGCAGTTACGGTACAGCATCGTCTCCCAGCAAAAGTGCCACTACTCATTCTGAAGGGATATACATTTGGCATAGTAAAATTCAAGTAACTTAAATCTGTCTGAGAAGTCATGGGTCAAGTCTGGGATGGAAAGAATGGCAAGATCAGAGGGAAGAAAAGGTAGAGTAGAGGCAAAGACAAAGGAGCATATGGAATTCTGTCCAAATTTAAGCAAGGCCATATGGAACTCAATTCTGTTATTTCCTATTCACAACTTCTTAGCTTAGCAACTTACTTTTTTTTAAGTGCTCTGTAAACATAAATGGGTCATGACCATTCACTTTCATCTTTACCATAATGTGTTTAATCAATAAAACATGTTAGAATGTAATTTGACATTGAAAAAATAATTTAAATGCATGCTGTGGAACCTGTAAGCTCTGCTTAGTACTTGGTCCATTAATTTTTGTTTTGTTTTGGGGTTTCTTTTAATAAATTAGGTTAAGAATTGATTGCATAGTCTTATTGCGGATAAACAGCTTGACAAACCAGCACTACCTAAAAGAAGGAAGCTTTTTCCTTACCTTCAGATTATGAGGTCCAGTATTATTTCAAATAAACCGCCCTGGTTATTTTAATAGTGATCTTCAATACTACAATGACAATACTCAACTCCTGCTACAACATTCATTTTCAGTCCCGTTTGATCAAGTTTTCATGAACTGTTAAAGTGTATTTAATGGCAGAATATTGTGCATTAACCTGAGCTTCTTTTTTTTTTTCTTAATTACCTAGAAGCTAACCAAGTCTCTAGTTTTACAGGTGAGAAGCTGAATAGACTATGGCGCTTGTTTACCACTCAGGGCTTCCTGCCCCCAGACGTGTGTCTTGTGGCCCTACATCCACTTGGCCCCTTTGCCTATGCTCCAATGCAGCACGTCTGGGATTCTCTTTACTCTGTGTCTCTAATACTTTCCTTGCACTGAAGCTTGACAAATAAATGCGACTTTTCCTGACACTCGTAGCTCTGTAGAGAACACACAGTCCTGACAGAAGGCCAGCAGTGTTTTACAGATTAAATTCTAGTTACTCAGCAACCAGCCTTGTCCCTTTTCCACATTTTTTAAATTGGCATTGGATTAAGGGGGTTTTTTTCATGTCTTTTCAACGTTAGTCTTTTTTGCAGTATCACCACTGTCCTAGACTTCCTTTAAAACAGCTGAAAGGAGCAGGGTAAATTCTACCACCCAAGAAGCTGATTCCAGGAAGAGTGGCTTGAGGTGCTGACCAGCTGACATCACAAGCACGGCTGTGCAGTGTTGTCTTGGTCCTCCTTTCTAAAATACACTTTGCAGGAAACTTCAGCAGAGTCCCCACAGACTGCATATTGATGGGATAAGTGGGGGGAGATCCCCTGCTTTCAACCAACCACTTGGTTTGCTGCCTCCTCAGTATGGAATTCCACTTCTCACCAATCACAATATATAAGACAAATTCTGTTTATTGCACTCACCTATGCAGAAGAAAGAGAGGCACAGGGACATGGAGGTTGTTACACATCCCCCATTATTTGGAATATACTGGATAAAACACAGATTGGTGAATTCAGAACGTCATGAGCAGGAAAAAAATTAGTTTAGGGAGCCACACGTGAGGATATGTGCACAATCTTTGGGACATTCTGCTGAACTTGGGAGAGGACTTCCCTGTTTTTTCTGCAGGGCTACAAGACTAGCTGACAAATCTAAGGGAACCTGTATAAGAAATCAGCCAAGCTTAAACACCTCTTGCTTTACTGAGAAAAAGTGCATTTGTATAAAACAATGAGCTATTAAGTGACTTCTCCTCTTTTGTGTGCAAGTAGTGCTTGTATAAGGTGTATGCAATAGGTAAAGCATAAGTTACAATGCCTCAGGTGATCAGAGGCTATTCAAACAATAGTAAATTCATCCAAAAAATTAAAGAAAATTTACGACTGATGATTGAAGGTGCAGTTCTGGAAAAGACTAAATTAAGTTCTGATTTGGCAGATCATCCCATCACTACTTTACAACTTTTACAATTTTAGCTCATTTTGTTAAATGAAGTAGTGAACTTCTCTAAAGTCTCTTTGAAGGACTTGATCAGGTAAGTTCCCAGTTCATTATTTGTCTCCTGAACAGCTGCATCATAACTCCCAAAGAGTGGTGTTGAAGCCTTCACATCCTCTCTGTTTGCTTGGAGTAAAATGAGGTTAAGCTCCTCTGCTACCCTTTCATATTTTTGGTGATCAAATCTGCAAAGACTGGCATCATCAATTGGGTAGGTGATACCAATAGGATAGCAGTCCCTTGGAACAGGAAACTCCACGTTTTTCAGCATAGGCAATTCACAGAGAAATGTGAAAAGGTATTTAAGTGCTTGGGATGACAGTGGGTTTCCAATAAACTTAAACTCCTGCAGCTTCTGACAAGGGCTTAAACCTAAAATCAACATGTTGACATGAGTGTCTTGGATGTTACAGTCCTCCAGGGTAAGACTCCTGAGCACTGAACAGCAATGGCTGAGGAGCTTAGAGAACGTTGCTGGGTAAAGCTCAGGGATATCGTGACCACTCAGGTCCAGGACTTCCAAGTGATTGGCATGGAAGCTATTGGCTAAATAGGCCATATCAGCATGGTTCAAGGAGCAGTTAGAAACATCCAACATCTTCAGCGGAGTTTTTAGTGGGCTGCAGAATTAAAGAGAAAAAAAGTTTTATGATATAAAATGTTGAAAAGCTACATTTGTGAAATTTCATGCATCTATCACATTATGAATGCAGCCATCTACCACATTATTTTTTCTAGCCTCTCTTAAAAACCAGAAGCATTTGCCAACAATAACAAGTATATTTTCCTCCTGAAATCAGTTCCATGAATCATCTCCTTCTTTACATGACTCTACTGTGTGATTTTGATGGGGATTAATTTGTTAACATTCTATACATCTATTTTGTAACCAGTTATATATTGTCAAGTGTCTGTGACTTGCTGAGTTAATAGCAGATCACTACTACCAAAAGAGGATTGGTAGCTGCTTCTTGTAGAAAGCTGCTATAATTCCAGAGATTTAGATAATTTCCATTAAGGAAGGATTAATTCCAATATGAAAGCCAACCATTATTCTGACAGGATATCTGCTTTTGTTTCTACTTGTTTGGGGTTTTTTTTTCTGGTACATTTTTAAAGGCCCAAGAGGTTTACACTTCATAGTGTTCTGGAGTTGCAAAAAGACCTTTTGATGTGGAAGGTTGGAAGAAGTGTACCTGAGATTACAGTCAGATATTCTAGTTAAATATAAAATAGTTCTGAGAAATTAAAATCAGAAGATCACTTTCTTATTTTAACTCTTAGTGAAACTCCTGCCACAGAGTTCAGCTGGATCGAGGTTAGAAACTTGCAATTCATTTCAACTGCATCAATAAATGTAAGCAGTATGCTATTCACGCATTTTAAATAAAATGTCCCCTTGTACAGGAAGACTTTTAGATCAAAGTGATTTGTATGGATGAAATTTTATCTGCCTTTTTTTTTTTTTTTAGATGCTCTGAAAAGCTTACAAATAACTTATTTCCTGTTCCAATATGAATACTGCTCACTGGCAGTTTGCTATCTTTTTGCAAATTGCCAGTTTTTCACAGGAATTCATAATGAATATTCATGCATCAGCTTAATTTGCAGTATGGAAAAACATCAGATCTCTCGTGTCTTGACATAAAGAGACACAAAAATCAACTAAAATCAAAGATTCAAATCAAAATCTACTATTCCCCTGCCCTCCTTAAAACACAGCAGCTGTGGAAAAGTACATGTACTACCTGTTTTTTAGAGGACAAAAATTCACTAGACACTCTTAAAAATACTTGGAATATTACTCAGGCCTTGCAGCACAGGCCAATGCAAGCTGATTAATACATAAGCTCCACTAAAAAATGTCTGATTGTACCACTCTCATGTGGTAGCTAAAAGTGTATTCTCACCAGGTGGTCTCTGGAAGACTAATCAAAACAGTCCATTGTTCAAAGTTTGCTAGGTATCCGTTGGTTGACAATTCTCCCCAACAAATAGTCTTTCCCAGCTTCCTGCTGCCCCTTCCCACACACCGCCTGAGATACACTCACTTCCCTTATTCTCAGAGATTTCCAGCTTGTTGGTGGCTCTCCTTTACAGTGTGAATGAAAGCATGACCAAGTTACCTGAGCAGTTTCTGAATTCTTCCAGTGAGTATAGAAAATGGCATACTCAGCTCAGTGAGCTGCATCATTTCACCCATCTTTTCTCCAATGTTAGTAAGCATCTGTTCATCTGTGGCTGTGAACCTCCACACATTGAATGTTCGTGCTGGCAAGGTCAAGGACATTAATAGAGGGAAGTGGATACTGTTGAAGAGCATTTCCAAGTGTTCCATTTCCAAGTGAACATTATGAACTATTTCCAGTTTGCGCAACAAGGAGGGATCAGTGAGCTTTATGATATAGAAGAATTTCTGCAAGGTCAGGTTGTCAGATCTGAATGCCACACAGCAGATCTTCAGTGGACATATGCATTTCTTCAACAGGGCCTGCATGACCAGCTTATAGTTCCGTTCTGTAACAAACAAGTCAATGAGCACATTGATACTGATTTCAAAGGTACCTGGATTGCACTGTGCTTGTTGCAGGCAAACCAGCAGTTCTGAACAAAGCTTAGAGAGCAGCTGTGTCCTGGCCCACCTGCCCATTGTCTTCTTGCACTTACAAAACTGAACTTCAACATCTTTTATACCTGTCAGGTCGACCACTTTCAACTTTTTCATGTAGGGAGAAGACTGATTCAGCACATAGTCTCTCAGCCCTGTCAGACAGCTTTCCAAGCACACTGAGCATGTTCTATGGCTCAGGTCTTCCTGGTAGTCCAGAGTAGGTCCCAAAAGTTTTCCCATGTTAAAGTCAAAAAGTGGCCAGTTCTCTACCAAGTCGTGAATCACTTCCCCTTGCTCCAATAAATAGCTGGCTTTAAAAAGAAGAGGAAAAAGATCATGGGCAACAGCACCGAGACTCTTCCTGGCAAACTCTGCATTTGACACGAATGCTTCGGCACTAATGAATCGGAGAGACTTCATTGCTGTTCTGGACTCCTTACTGTCATGGAGAGTGACTTCTATATTTAACTAAAGATCCTGGTTGCTTTCGACCTTCTATTTTTATCTGCAGCTGCTGTTTGCTGCTAGCAGAAGCCTGGGCAGCCAGAGTGAACAGTCACATGCTACTTTCTATTTTAGAGCTATACTGTGAGTCTGCACTAATCAACTGCTAGATCTTTAGTCAGAGAGCTTTTAAGCTGTATTTATATCGATTATTTATATATTTATATAAAAGATAACTCAAGTAAATACAGACCACTACCCAGCAGGAACAGTAAGACCAAGGCCACACACCTACATGAGAATGTTTCTGTATCTTTCCTATGCCATACAAAAAAGTACTCAGAGTTCCACTTAAATACGTAACATGATCTGTATTCCACTTTTTTCCATGAAAGATTCTATGCTGGGCATTCACATGCTGATTTCAATGGGGATAATTTCCCATAGTTAGCATAGAGTTTCTCTTAAAAGCTACAGCTAAAAGGAAAGACTGAAGTGCTACAGTCATTGAGCTACGAGTCCCTCCTTTTGCCCTTCCTATCAGCAAGGAATAGCTAATTCAGTTGCTGCAGTGGAAAAGACAAAAGATTCTAGAAGAGGTCAGAGTCTAGGTGACCAGGATACCAGCTAGTGACAGGAGACTGAAGGTTTAGTACAAGACAAGCTGAACAAAACAGAGCACCGTTAAAACTCTCTCATAACTTCCCAGGCAAGCAACTTACTACTCTTGCTTTGAGCAACAGATGGTCTTTCTTTTCCTGTTATTTGAGAAATGATGGTTTCATTGTGATACTGAATGGGAAAGCATTCAAAATCTATCCAGGCTAGAGGAAAAGCCTCTGTCACTCAGCTATCACAAAACCAGAGATGATGTTTCTTTCAATCTGTTGCTTCTTCCCGGCGGAAGCAACGATGGACACCTTCCTTACCTCTCATGTGTTTTTCTAGGCAGTCAGTTGGATGGAGACTTCTTTCAAGCTGTGCTGACCCTGGTTTTCGCAGTAAAAGACATCGGTTTTACTGTGAAAAATGCACTCCACACTTCAAAGATTCAAGTTTTTTTTCCAAGTAAACTCATTGTGGAATATTTGAATATTTTATCAAAAGCAAAAGAAAAATCCCAACTATGCTTTAGATTATAGGGAAGGGATATCTTTATTAGATTGTGCCATTCTGAGGAAGCTTTTTATTTTTGAAGACTTTTGGTTTGTGTTGTTTAATTTTGCCTTCAAATAGATGAGTGATAAAAAACCATGCAAGGTGAAATAGGTAGAACTTGACAAGGTATTAAATATTTTCCTCCGTTTTTCAACTTCAGTTCATGTGTATCAGACAATGATGATACAGTTATTACAGTATTTTGTGCAATTTTATAAATGCTGAAAATGGCCACATATAACTGATCCCTGTATGACAAGAAAAATGTACAAATAGATTGAAACTTTTGTCAGTTTAGTTTTATTGCCTTTCAAAATGGAATAAGCTAGTCATTAAGGTATATACACAACTTTTTATCTATTTACCTAGTACATTTGGACCTCTTTATCTGCTTACCTAGTACATTTGGACCTCTTTATCTGCTTACCTGGTATATTTGGACTAGTGTTCCAAAAGTTCCAAGATAAACTACTCTACTATTGTCCTAGATTTTTATTAGAATACAACAACAGGAATGCTGCCTGATCGTGTAGGGATGGGGTTAGAAAGGCCAAGGCTTGGCTGGAGCTGAACTTGGCAAGGGAAAGAACAATAAGAAGGGCTTCTACAGGTATTTCAGCCAAAAAAGAGAGGTCAAGGAAAGTGTACTCCTCTGATGAGCACAGCTGGGAAATTGGTAATAGACTAGGAGAAGGCTGAGGTAGAAATATTTTGCCTCAGTCTCCACTGACAGATCTCTCTCCCTGCACTTCTCAAGGCAGGGACTGGGGGAGCAAAGTCCCTCCCACTTTAAAAGAAGATTGAGCTTGTGACCACCTGAGGATCCTGAATGTCCGTAAATCCATGGAACCTGATGAGAGGCATCCCAGAGTTCTGTGGGAATTGGCTGATGCAGTTGCAAAGCCCCTCTCCATGATACTTAAAAATTCATGCCAGCCAGGTGAAGTCTCAGGTGACTGGAAAAAAATTATACCCATCTTTAAAAAGGGTAGAAAGGATGACCCTGGGAACAACTGACCTGTCAGCCTCACCTCTGTGCCTGGGAAGATCCTGGAACAGATCCTCCTAGAAGCTGGGCTGAGGCACATGGAGGACAGGGAGGTGATTTGGCACAGCCAGCACAGCTTCACCAAGGGAAAGTCCTGCCTGTCCAACCCAGTGGATTTCTATGATGGAGTGACTACATCAGTGGAAAAGCGAAGGGCTGTGGCTGTCATTAATAGGGATTCCTGTAAGGCCTTTGACACACTCCCTAACAAAATCCTTCTCTTTAAATTGGTGAGAGATGGATTTGATGGATTTGGTGTGGTGGATAAGGAATTGGCTGGACAGCTGTATCGAGAAAATACTGGTCAACAGCTGAGTGGAGATCAGTGACAAGTGATGTCCCTCAGGGAACCATACTGAGACAACTACTGTCTCAGTCAATGACACAGTGGCAACCAGTGCACCCTCAGCAAATTTGTAGAAAACATCAAGCTGAGTGTTACAGCTGACATGTGCAAGGGATGAGATGCCATCCAGAAGGACCTGGAAAAGCTTGCAAGTGGGCTTATGGGAACCTCATGAGGTTCAACAAGACCAAATGTGAGGTGCTGCACCTGGTTGGGGAAACTCCTTGTATAAATACAGGCTGAGGCATGAGAGGATTCAGAGCAGCCCTGAAGGGAAGGACTTGGAGTGCTGGTGGAGATGAGCCAGCAAAGTGCACTCACAGCCCAGAAAGTCAACCCTATCCCAGGTTCCATCAAAAGCAGTGAAGCCAGCAAGGCAAGGGAGAGGATTCTCTCCCTCAGCTCTGATGAGACCTGACGTGGAGTTTAGACTTCCAGTGTTTACTTGTCTAGGAGCCCTTACATCCTTATCCAGGCATTTCTATATGAAAAGCTATCCAGCTTCGGCAGTCTATCTACCCTTGCGTGGTGGTTTAAACCCAGATGCCAACTAAATCCCACACGGCTGCTCGCTCACTTCCCCCTCCCCAGGGGGACGGGGAAGAGAATTGTAAAACCCGTGGGTTGAGATAAGAACAGTTTATTAATTGAAATAAAGTTAAAAGAAAAAAAAAAAGAATAACCAAAACAAAACCAAATAAAAACTAAACCAAACAAAGGACAAACCCAAAATCTCACCTCTAAACACGACCTGAACCACATTCATAGTTCCTGGCAATAAGACCATGCCGGTTTCAACATCCCAAGGGTATTCAAATCTTTCAAAATTCCCAAATGCCACTGTAATTAGCCAGAGAAGGTGAAGATGTGGGAGAATATATGTGATTGCTAATAGTTCCCACCAGATGGCTCCCGAGGTTCAGAGGTGATGCAGTGCCGAGCACACAGATTAGGTTCATGGATTAGCACAGGATTAGGTTAATGACCAGCGATTCTATTTTATCGGTCATAAACCAGTAATACAAAGTACAACAAAATTATAACCTCAGCCCAGCCACCAAAGGTGATAAACACCACACAGGGAACACATACTGCAGTAAGGTATTACATAACACAACTCCAAGAACAAGGGCAATAATCCTGAGACCAAATAAAGGTTTACACATGCAAGTAAATTAGTAATATTGTTAATCTGCTTCCTAAGAGTGTTTATCGTGAACCTCAGAACTCTGCAAATTTTTACAGAAAATTTCTGCCTTGCCAAGCTGTCACGAAAAATTTGAAAAGTCCATGACAGTTGTGGTCTTAGAATCTGATCTGTGTAGGTAAGATTTTACATCAGCTTCATCTACAAAGAGCTAAGATTGTTATTTCACTATTGCAGGCATAGTTGCACAGGACAAGCAATGCTAATGATTGGAAAAGAACCCCCAATAGATTTACATTATATAACATGAAAACTGGATCCACCATAGAAATCATGTTACATAAGAATGAAGAAAAATAACAATTTTCTCTACAAAAAGAATTGCAATTAAACTTATTACAATGAAAAAAAAAAGAGCAATTAAGTACCACACAGTAACTCATACAAATTAACCGGTTTTGTCAGCTCAGTCTTCCTCCTCTGTGTTGGAATGATCATGTTACTCAGGTATTAAATGTATTGCTCAGGTACTTGTTAAAGATTTGATCTTTTTCTTCCATATTTAACAAACAATTGCCTGGCACCAGTTGCACTCCTTTCTTGTAATACTGATGTTAGGGGAGGAAGAGCAAAAAACCAGACCATGTTTCTGTGCATCTAGATTTTTAAATCGTGCTCTGTTATGCTGTGTTTTTTTAGTTTGGATTTGGGTGTATGTAGAAGCAAAGAGAACATCACCTTTGCCTTGTCGATCAAAACCTGGAAATCTTCTTGCAACTCTCTCACTCCTTCCAATGGAAGTCCTCCTTGATTTAAAAAGCCAAGATATTTCTCTTGCTCATTTTCAAACTACAGTTTTATCTGCATAAAAATACAAAAAAAAATTTGTTTCCCCATTCAGCTAATCAAACATACACTATTCACAGATATAGTGCATAGAAATTAGTCAGTTTATTGAAGTAAATTAATATACTTCCTATATTACCTTGTATTTTTCTCTCTTAAGAAATTCTGCCTCCTTATATTACAACTGAATTGGGCCAGTTTGGCACACTGACACAATGACTATAGTTTGTTTTTGCATGCTCATAAATTGCTAATATTAATATTAATATTAATAGCACTACACACTCATTGTCTCTGAGCAGCACTAATAAGTAAACAGCAATATACGTAATGTCAGATAAATTCAGCTATTTAAACAGAGAAAAAGAAATTTAAAACTGCAGTTTGTTTGATACAATTCCTAAAAAATAACGCTGACTTGGTCACAATCTTCCTCACATTTTAATGCTTCTCCAAGGTTTCCCAGCTGCCAAAGACACTTATTGGACAACAGCAATAGTCTATGGACTTCCTCATCTACTTGATTATACAATCTGGTTACAAATTCCATGGTACCACTTTAAGGTGGGGAGGAAAGATCAACAGAATTTTTCTGATGTGGACTTTGTCAGAGGGTAAACTGCATCCTTCAGGAGGCATCAATCCCTATTTTGTTAAAGAATATCACAGTAAACAAGCCAGTAACTACAAAATATGTTAGTTTATTCAACTTGGTAGATTAAAATGTACCTCCTCAGAACCACATTAACGTGACAGCTGCACTTTTAAAATGTGTTTGTGAATATTAAGTGTATCTGACTCCAGCTGCAAAATAATGCATGGCATAGAAGATGTTTCAAGATCACATACAAGAAATTGTCCTCACTTGAGCCTAAAATTCAATTCACCCAAACTGTGCTCTCATGAAACATGAAATCTATATGCTTAGAAGCAATGGGATTTGCTGAATCAGAACTTTAATACTTTTTCTTTACGGGAGGTGAGCTACAGCTGACTTTTGGAGAGCCCTAGAGCTTCTTTAAAAATAAAGATGCAGCAGCTGTGCGTTAGAGGGACTGACCAAAAGGCAATGTCAACTTGCAAATGAAATAAACAACTATTTCTTCTTCTCCTTAGAGTAAACAGAATAGACTGTTTCTGGAAAAGACCTACAATGATCATCGGGTCCAACTCTTGACCAACTCAGGACTGACCAAAAGCCAAACATTTCATTCATGAAGGGCATTATCCAAACGCCTTTTAAACACTTACAGACTTAGGCCATTGACTAGCTCTCTAGGAACCCTCTTCCAGGGTTTCATCACCCTCTTGGCAAACAAATTAGGACAGGTCCACTGGTGTCTGCAGAAGAGAACACTGCACTCCTATGAAAACTTTGTGGTAGACTCAAAACTAGAGTAAATCTGCAGCTAAGAATCAAATGTGGGATACTTGCATTTGTGCTAGACTAGGAGTCGCTAGTTACACCAAATCTCTTGAGATTAAAAAAATTGCATCATGGTGAAGTACATAAGGTTTAATGCAGCCAGAGTTTACATAAAGGTTTTGACAGCTCTGAGCAGTTTTAGCTTATCTGAATTGCTGTGTCTCAGATGGGCCCAAAAGCACCCTCCTTATCAATCAATACTAGCTCACTGTGAATGGAATGAGGAATTGCATTCTGGTGGGGATGAAGAAATGCATTTACAGTACATTCATTACTATGAATATCACAGTCTCTTCCATTTGCTAAGATGCAGCAGAAAGAAGTTCCCCTGTCTAATTGTTACTCAGAATAAAATTAAGAAAACAACTTGGTTCACCAGAAACATCTTGGTCTGTTCAGTACACTACCTTGGCCTGTAAATTTCAGGCTAATTTCATGATGTTAAAATAATTCCTACTAAAATTAATGCCTGTTAATGGAAGTTATGTTTTACATAAATCTGTTCATTCTAAAACATAATCAATATTTATTATGGCAAGTATCTTAGAATATCTCCTCTTACAAGTTAAAAAAAAAAATTACAATTTCTTCATGCAGTCTTTAGCTGAATTTAAATACCAGTTAACATCAAGAAAAATATCATATTATGAACTACAGATGTCTCTTAAGATGCATCTTATTTATCCCTATTAGTACTAATTTTAAAACTAGTTTTCTGTAAACACCACTGTTACTGACACCTTAATAAGTACATTTCCTGAAATAACAGATATTAATAACCAACACTTTCACCCAGTCCTATATGTATTTAATAACACTGGGATGCCATATAAGGCAGTTAGTAATATAAGGGATGTTAAACATCGCTCATCAACAAAACATAAAGCAATTCTTCACTGGGTATATAAACATTATATATATTGAAAAAAACATTGTGTTTTTTCAATGTCATACACTCCTATACTATGATATGAAAAGCTGTACTGAATATTTTCAGCACGCAGTGTTCACAAGTCTCTTCAGAAAGCCAGTATTGGGTTTCAAAAGTAAGTATTTTACTAAAATGCAAAATTTAAAATAAAGATTTGTAAACTAATAATTTCATGGATATCTCCAAAATCTTATTTATCTTTTCACCTACCAATTAAATAGCCATCTGAACACAGTCCTGAGTAATGTGCTCTAAGGGAACCTGCCTGAGCAGGGGGGTTGGACTAGATTACTTCCAGTGCTCCCTTTCAACCTTACCCAGTCAGTCATTCTGGGATTCTGGGATTCTGGGATATAGTTACATATTCACCTATTCCTACTTGTCGCTTTAGACCTAATTTATGCATTAGACTATGACTTATGCTTATGGAATGGCACAAGAACAGACAAATTCCATTTCAGATCAGGAAAGAACATTCTTTCTTCCTTAAAAAATAAAAGAAAAAGAAAGGTGTAAATGCAGGAATTTCACTTTGTATATTAACAGTAGGACTCCAATTAATTCACGTTACTCATGTCAACAACAATTACTTGTGTATTTGAAACATTTCTGATTCTGTAAGCATTCTAAGCTCAAATAAATCTCCTCACATACTGGTATAAAGCAAGGAGTGTCTGAAAGAGTCTGTTGCTCTGACATTGATCCAGCAACACTTTAACAATTGGGAAATTGTGGGAAGGGAGTTTACTGCTTAAGAGACTTGAACTGCTGACCTAAGGCTTTAATATTTTTTGTTTCCATGTACTGCCTCTTTATTTGGCCTGACCATCTACTGGGAGTTTTACTGGTTATTTTCACAATGTGATCATCACTGATGCAACAGCCTTCCAGAAGAAACGTGCAGAAATCTTTGTGTCCTTTAAAATCTATCTTTCTCAAAGTGCACCAGCATCCTTCTTTCTTACCAGGTCAGTTCAATAGTTTCTAGATCTTGTATCAATCTTGGTGGCCTCGTTGCAATACCTACTAACGCTAGACGGTGACAGCTACATATAGCATAATTGTAGATAATGCTGGCCACTCCAAGCAGGCTGTGATGACACCAAGATATTTGTAAATCAAAATAAGCTACTGAATAAGGATGAGAAGAATGTTCTGTAAAAACAGTTACATTCCATCATCAAGAGAAGTCCCTTTTGGATCTCTGAACATGGAGAGACAAAGTTAACCCAGTTTTCAAAGAAACTGAAATCTGCTTGCAGCTCTGCCATTCTAAAGTCAGTATCTCAGAGTAAGGCAACAAATACATCAGATTGCACTGTCAACGTACAACTCCCACCATAGCTGAGGAATCCTGCCTCAGAATATTTCTGCAGCCAAGAGACAGATTATCTAAAATACATGATATAAGCAGCACCTGTAGAAAATCAGGCCAAAGAATGTCTGCATCCCTCCTGGAAATCTTAGCAAATAGTGTAAAAGAAAACCACTTTTGTGTTAAACTGAAATACCACAGAAGAAATAATGGCATTTTATACTGTATCCATTCATAGAAAGAAACAATGAAAACTGAATAGATAGACAGAACCTTAACTCCTAGTGAAGCCTTGCTCCTACTGTTTATGCTGGCTAAGCATAGCCAGCAGCTCTGAAAAACCTCGAAGCTGTGCAAAAATACAATATCTAGTCAGGCCTCACAAAGATATCACATTTCTGAACATTTTAATTCCATAGTTTCTTTTGCACTGACTAGAGCCAAAATCTAGATCTGCAGTATTTTACTTCATCTCTTTCTTTTTTTCCAATAACCACTCATCCCTCAGTTACATCTCTGTATTTGTTAACTAATCTTTTTCTTCAACATTTATTTAAATTGGTTGACTTGGCTCAGCTGCCCAACAGGATGTGGCTACCTTACAGTAAGAGAACTAGCAGAGAGAGGGCTCATCTTTCCTGATGTACAGCTGTGTATTTTAGGAGGCACAGGAATATTTGAGTAGGTGTGATTTTCCAAGTCAGGAAAAAATGCTTTTCCATATTCAGTGTACATAGCTAGTAACCATCCCAAGCAGTGCACAGTGCTCCATTTGCAAGTTAGTGGATGGTCTGGGGTGCTGCTTCTGTCCCAGTCAGCAAAGCTGCTGTATTTACTGGCGCTCCACAGTCTTATCCTCATATTAATGGCACATTTCAGAGATCAGTCTTCTGCAACAAAGGGAAGTTGCACATAGCAGTCTGTAACTCTTCAAAGAGTCCAGGGCAAGAGTCTCAATAAAGTATTACTTTGACCCCTATCTTCTCTCCTGCTTTTAGCCTACATGAGAATGTGTTCACTTCCACATCCTGCCTTTTTTTGAATCATATAAGAATTAGATGCAAAAGAACACTAAACCAGTGACACTGAGCAACAGAGGACAGGTGAAGGACTGAGAAAGTTTTTCCTGGTAATGTTAATAAAGCAAAGCAAAGACACAAAGAATCACAGCTCTTCCCTGATTGCAAGGTTGTGCTGTCTCGGGGGATTTTGGGGAGCCTGCAGAATGAACTGTCTTCTCATCTAGGCAGTGGGACAGACGTTGAATAATATGATACCCTGGCTGATTACCTTGAACTAATTTTGCCAGTAAAACTTGTTCCATTTCATGTTCCAAGGATCAAAGAGAGAATGAACAGATGAGTTGTGCAGACTCACAAAATTCCCAGGCTCAGAGCTGGTGACAAGCCCAAAAACAAATGCTGAAAACATTTGCAAGGGAAAAAACTCTGAAAGTTTTAAAATAGTTCATCATCCATGTCTTTTATTTTGTCCAAAAGCATATGGTCTAGGCTCAGGCTGTTAATGAATGTTTAGAGCCACCAACTCTTGCCACCAACTTACTAAAAAGGCTGTATTTCCACCTACACTGTCATCAAAAGAGGTCCTCTGACAAGTCAAGTTTAAAAAGTTCACTTTGACCAGATTCTGCTTTTAAAGGTAACACCTGTATATGGCTTTGTTCTGCATGATAAACAATACATGCTTTGAACAGTAGTGCACAACTTTCCTAATATAATTGATATATTGACATATCCATTATTGCTCTTCCTAATGCACCCAAAGACACCATTGGCCTTCTTGGCCACAAGGCCACTGCTGGCTCTTGGACAGCTTGTTGTCCACCAAGACCCACAGGTCTTTCTCCACAGAACTGCTTTCCAGCAGTTTGGCCCCCAGCCTGTACTGGTGCAGGGGGTTATTCCTCCCCAGGTGCAGGACCCTGCCTTTGCCCTTGTTGAATTTCAGAAGGTTCCTCTCTGCCCAAATCTCCAGCCTCTTGAGGTCCCTCTGAAGGGTTGCACAGCACCTTGGGGTATCTGCCACTGCTCCCAGCTTTGTCTAATCAGTGAACTTGCTGAGGAAGCATCTGCCCCTTCACCCAAGTCACTGACGAACAAAACAACACTGGGCCCAGTACACAACCCTGGAGGACACCACCAGTGACAGGCTGGAAGTGATGAATTCTCCAGCCCAAACTTCTAAAGTCAGAAAACTGGACCACAGGGAACAGAGTGACCCAGGGTTGTATCCCCCAGAATCTGAATATATTTTACAGCACACAGAGTATGCCAGAATCTGTTTCTACATTCAGCATTTCTGATGTAAAATATAAAGGGATGTTATTCATGTGGAAGCACAGAGCATAAAGAGCACCTGTTAAGGAAGCAATCATCTCTAAGCAGTTGCTAAGCTGCAGGATCTCTCTCCCTTGAAGAAGAGCAAACAGTGATCCTGAGAGTGGTGCCTGTCTCACAGTGCACACAGGAAAAGGTAAGAATTTTTTTAACTCCTTTTCCTACCAGCTCACTGATCTGGAAGCAGCAGAGAAAAGGAGACAGTCATAGACCACCCTATTCCTTTTGGCACAGTGTACTTATTTTCATTGGCACACATGCCAAAGAATTCCACAAAAAATTCTACTGATTGAAGATAATCATATAAGATTACGCCAGCCTCATATTTCAGTAAAAACCTTTATAGACATATACCAAGTACAAGTCAGGGAAAAACTTGCTAATGCTGCTACATAGACTTAACCTTTCCCTAAACTCAGTGCTTCAGGCTCTTCTGACCCTTTGGATCCATCTACTCATCAGCTGCATCTTAAAGCCTGCATTTATGTCAGAGTTAATTGTAATTCTGTGTATTTGCTAGCAACAAAAATTATTCTTGAACCTTAAAACCAGGCTTGGTCTTGAGACAATGTTACCAAAGGAAAGGTCCTTTGTGGCAAAAGAAATAGTTTGATCTATTTACTAGAGTTAAATCTAAGTCTTCTTTTACAGCTATCTAAGCACATACTTTGAATTCAAAAAATGCACAAAATAGAAATAGTATTTGAAAGAGAAAATTAGATTTTGGTTGCCCTGACTCTTTTGATCGACTTAGTCTCCCTTCTACAAATATGTCTAGTTGTTTCTACCTGCTAGCACCAAAAACCAGAAAAAACACTCTACCAAATACAATTTAAAGATTCACTTGCTGCCCCAAGAAGTCTCTGTGTGACAAAGCAGTAGGAAGTAAACTTGGTTCACCTGCTGATTAAAGCTCAAAAACAAATAAGACAAATAAGGTGGTAATTTCAGTCTTCATAGCAAGACACTGTTGAACTCCAAAAAAAGTTCAAAATGTTCCAATTCTCCCTTGAACTATCTACTGAACTTTAACTTGTCCCCCATGCTGAACTGATTTTAAACAGAGTGTAACTACTGAACTGAGTATTGCTATACCTAGAATGTTTCTCAACAGGCATGACAGACAGATTTGTTAATCTTGCTAAATGTTGTCTTCCCCACTGTGTACCAGACAAAGATCAAAGCTGCTGAGCTTCCCTGTGACCCCACAGGAGAGGGTGAGAGGACTACACATATTTTTTCCATTTTTATTCAAAAGAAATTTGCTTATGCATAAAAAAAGAGCCTGAATTTTCCTCATGGCCGAGTACTTTATAGCAAAAATATGCACTGAATTAGGATTGAATTCACTATTTATCTGACAAAAAATTATAAGCACTGAACACTAATAAAGATTTGTGAATTATGGGGATATAGCAATAGAATTGCACTACAAGGCCACTCAAACCACCTGACAGATCAACAAATTTTAAACATCCTCTTTAATAGAAGTGTTTTTCAATAGTAAGAGCATTTTTTTTTCAAGTATTTTTCTGGCATTATTTTGCTTGCACAATTTATGCTTGAACTTCAGGGGGGAAAATCACATGCTTTTCTCCAACCAACAGCTGTAAATGCATCTGTTCTTTTATTCCAACTCTGGTATACATATAAAATATTGTTGATTAGCAATCTTCATTTACCAAAAGGTCACCCAATCCAAGCCTTTCTCAAAAACCTATATGCAAGTAACATTGTTCTGTTGTTC
The DNA here is from genome assembly GCA_024500445.1 of Entomyzon cyanotis. Lineage (NCBI taxonomy): Eukaryota > Metazoa > Chordata > Aves > Passeriformes > Meliphagidae > Entomyzon > Entomyzon cyanotis. The sequence goes on along the minus strand of JAKEPQ010001005.1, from coordinate 79,053,173 downwards.
TGCTTCATTAAGTCATACATGTTTGTTAAGCCAAATGCAAAGTTCCCTAAATAATAAAACCCAATGGCTAACTGAAGTGTGACAATCTCTGTTTTCTTTTTTGAAAGTGAGAAGCAACCTGTTGAATGTACTCAGTTCTAAAGCTGAGGAGCAAAGGCAGAAGGAAGGATGGTGTGTTGCTGCTTCCCTCATAACTTACACACAGGGACTTCATTCCTGTTGAAAAATGTGAATGTTTACTCATATTTATTTTGTTTGTCTTTCAAGGGAGAATGACAACCAGGATGCAAAATGCAGAATTTACCAAATGCTACCTGAACCTTTTGATTACTGATTATAATCATAAAATTCTCACCAACATCCATCAAAACACTTTTAGTTGTCTCAAGTTCTTTTTTATGGCCACACACATCTGCTATCACTTCCGTGACTGCACTTAAATTCAACACACCTTTATGCTTCGACAGCGATCAACACTTGTCTTTGGAGCTTGGGTTTGGTGATGCATCTTGAGACTTCCTCCATCCTGATCTCAATGCAAAAAAAGCTGCATGGATGGGACTTTGTCAAGACAGTGCAAAGCACTAACATCCATGTTGCTCTAAATTTCACTTGACATATCTTTCAGCCTACACCACCCTTCTTTATGTAATTTTATAAACACTAAGTGCTCCCAAGAAACATTCCTCACTGCCAGTCATGCACACCTCAACTAGATTAGAGTAACTGCTTCCAAATACTGCAAAATGCCCTTCTACTGCTTCATGACACATGCTGAGCTAACTTTCTCAGTTACAAAAAAACTCAAAACAACCAACCAAAAAAAAAACCCAAAAAAACCCCCAAAACCAAGATAGCAATAACAATACAGGAGCTGTTCCACTACCTGGCCAGGAGCTAAAAGGTCCATCAGGGAAAGGTAGGGGAAGGCTAAAGGCAAAGGGATAGAGAAAGGGGAGGGTAAAAGAGAAAGGGAAGGGAAAAGATGAGGAGGGTAGGAAGGGTAAAGAAATCCATCTGGCCTCAAAATGCAAATGCACTTGAAATGCACCTGCACATGTACAGATCAGGTGCAGATGCACAGGACTTTGCTATCGAGAACTTAGACACCCGTGTGCATTAAACATGGCCTCATGTGAGAACCATACAAAAATCTTTACATGATCCATGAGCAATATGCCAGTCAGAAAATGGAAGATAAAAGTTTTCACTATCAGTCTTCCTCTGCAGTCTCAACAAACACTACTGACATGTAAAACTGGTTTCCTTCCCTTGCATATCTAAGTGACAAAGGTAACTGAACTTTCAAACTGTTTAAACTGTGTAACATGTTATATCTACATGTATCACATTTTCATTCCGTCAGGGACAGCTATATTTCACCCTTTATTAAAATTTTTACTGTTTTATGACATAAAAAGTACCAAACACATAACATCTTCTTTAAGTGTCAACAGTATTGAACAGAAGCAGATTTGCATCACAATACAGACTCATTCTAAAAATATACATCAATTTAGTCTATGAAGTTTTACTTTTTAGAGAAGGAAATGAAAATATTCTTTTAGATTATTCATCCTGTTTCCAGTATTTTTTTAAAGAATTCGACAACAAAGTCAAACCTATTGGGAAAACCAGGATTCAAGGTTACCATTCAGGAACCAAAGGTACACTATCATGTAAGAAGTAAATGTCTTTGTAAGTTTAAAAAAAACCAACTGCAAATCAGCACATAGAATTATCTTCTATTAGACTAAAATTAAGATACCCCCTCTCCACACCAAGTGTGTGAATGAATGAGTAGCCTGGTATCTCATCCCATTAATCTGATTTTTCACAATATGGATACCTCTGTTTGGTCTTTTATGCTTTTGCCACTACTTACCACTCAAGATTACTTCAAAGCACAAAATGTTTTAGGTTTTTCAGATCATACCCATTTGTTTGTCAGTCGCTGGACATATTTGTTTTGCAATACAAAATCTATAAATTCTGGCAGGTTTTGGTTAGTCCTTTGAGTTTTACCATACATACTAAATCTTAAAGCTCAGCTGTAATTTAACAGTTCAAACTTTAGATTGTTTTTAAAAGTATATAGTCACTTTCCAAGTAACTAGAAGACACAGAAAATGAATAAAATTCATTTATTTGAATGAAAGAGATCACATACATAGGATCCCTTATTACATGGAAAGAGGTTATAGAAACTGAAAAAGCAAAATTAAAAAGGGTGTGAAAGACATGAGGAAAGTGATTATCTCATGATTGCATCACTTCAGAATACAGAATGAAGCGCTGTGATCAATAAAATACACTGTTTTCAAGTCTCAGCAAGACAAGGAAAGTTTAGAATGAACTGTGGAATGCAAAAGCTTCAGGCAGAGCAGGAGTTCTTGCAGTGCAGAAAAGTCTTTTGTGCCAAAAGGAGCTGTGGTGTTTTACTGACAACTTAGTAAATTATTAACACCCTGGTCTGCTGCTTAAAAATATATTACCTCTTTATACTGGTTGTAGGTGTATGTTCTGCAGCATCAAGTAGCTCTGATTCTACTTAAACCTGCGGGCATGAGATGTTAAGAACAGGTAATCTGCCAAATGGGAAGAGAGATTAAAATGAAAATAGCCAGCTCATAGAATACAGAAAAATAAAGATATGGCATGCTCTGATTTCTTGATTTTCACAGTTTACACGTGAAAATTATTAGCCTTGAATTTGTATGTTAAACCTGAGGAAGGGTGTCCAAAGAAAAGCAATGAAACTGTTTAAAGGTTTTGAGAACAAGTCTGATGAGCACGTGAGGGAGCTGGGCTTGTTCAGCCTGGAGAAAAGGAGGCTCAGGGAAAATCTTATCACTGCCTGTAACTATTTGAAAGGAGGCTGTAGCAAGGTGGGTGTAGGGCCCTTTTTCCAAATAAGAAATTATAGGAGGAGAGGAAACAGCGTCAAGTTGCACCAGGGGAGGTTTAGATAGGATCTTAGAAAAATTTTCTTCACTGAAAGGGTTGTCAAGCCCTGGAACAAGCTCTCCAGGGAAGTCAGTGGTTGAGTTGCTGTCTCTGGAGGTATTTCCAAGACCCACAGGTGTGATTATTTGGGACATGTTTTAGTGGAGGACTTGGCAGTATTAGGTTTATGGCTGGTCTCAGTCTTAAAGATCTTTTCCACTCTAAATGATTCTGTTATTCCAAGGTGAGAAAAAGTTAATGCTATCACCTTTTGGTTGGTGAGCAATGTTTTTGTAGAATACAGGATACTAATTCCCCAAAGTATACCTTTCAGGAGCTTGTGGCATGAAGAGAACTTTGTTTTCCAAATTGATGGCAGCATAAAGATTGGAGGTCACGCTGCTTTTATGTGTAAGTGGTACCATAATCATACTACGTGGTGGTATTTGAATATTATAATTGGACTCCATTTCTCCATCAAGCACTTGGAGCATGGGAGAAAAGTGTACCCTTTTTTTTTATTCTCCCAAACAAAAGGCCACCATACCATAGTGCAAACGGCTTCCTAAATATTTCACATGAAACTGTGGCTATCAGTGAGGTTATGTTCATGCCAGTGAAAGAGGACGTGGAGAAAGCCAAACAACACGGTGTGAACACAGCCGTGTTCAGGACAACAGGGAGCGAGGTTTAAACAGCCGGGGATGAGCGGGAAAGCCCCTGGAGATCACTGCCTGGGGAAACTGCTGAACCGGAACACCACGGGTGCTTTGAGACCTGCCATCCCTTTTTCTAACAGAGGTTTGCAGGTCTGAAACCCTGACAGCTAGAATAAAACCGTTTCCTAAAACTTGTTAATCCCAACCCTTCCAGCGCCTTTCCCGCGGAAAGCGGAGAGGTGCAGCCGGAGGGGAGGAGGCGGAGCGGGGCTGAGCTGAGCTCAGAACGCCCAGCACGCAGCGGGACTGAGCGGGCGGGCGGGTGCGAGGCTGGGCAGCGCACGGCAAAGGCGCCCGGGGCCGAGCGGGGCCACACGCAGAGGATGCCACTCACCCCGGGCACGGCCGGAGCAGCCCCGGAACCCGGGGAAAGCCGCGGGCTCCGAACAGCCCGGCCCGGCCCTGGCCCTGGCCCTGCCCCCGCTCCCGGAGTCCAGCCCAATCCGTCCGGGACACAAGCCCGCCTCGCCGGCCCAGCGGCCGCTCCCGGGACACAGCCCAGGCTGCCTGTAAGCTTCACCTCTGTTAAAGAGCTCATCTGCCTCGGTGAGCACCAGCTCCAGTAATGCTTCTAATCTAATCTAATCTAATCTAATCTAATCTAATCTAATCTAATCTAGCAATTTAATCTTGCAATCTAATCCATTTTTATGCGGTCTTCTGTAGTAAAATTCTAATTGTTTGCAAGCCAAACTGAAACATAAACTCATAAAGCTGCTCAAAAATGTTTATCTGAAGCTATCTGTTCATGGATTGCTAACACCTGTCCCATGCTAACAGTCTGTGCTTGTGCAATGTCCCCATTTTGAGGGATCTCTCTGTGTATCACTCCCAGCTGCTCAATACATATTTATCATCATTAAAAGTGAGCCTAACTAAAAAGTCCATTAAAGTGAAAGAAAATACTAACAATGAGGGTATGGAACTAGATTTATCATTTGCAGAGAAGCCTTAGTATTCATTTCTTCATGTGATGTATGTAGTTTCTTAATGCATAATTGCCACTTACCTAACCTATTCAAGGATATTTGAACATAAATGAAATATGAAGTGGACTCAGAGGTCAGTAAATACTTGAAATCTGCCACTATTTCCTCATTAGGTATGGCAGAAATATAGATGAGAGTCTGTGTTCTCTCATGGCAAGTATTTGAGTTGATAATTTTGCAAAAACTAGTTCTAGGTGTTCAGTCCCAATCTTTTTTTTTTTTTTTTTTTTTTTTTTTTTTTTTTTTGCCTTTTTCCTTTTCTGACCCTGTTGTATGAAGGTTTCTACAGTCACAACGTCTGATCTGGTGGCCATTGACTATTCAAACTTGTTATTCCATTCCTGCAAATTGGTAGTGTTGCTAATAGGTATTAGGAATCCTAGTAAAATTTAGCAAAAAGGGTCCATTGGTCAGCACTCAGTTAGTTACTCCCAAAAAAAGTAGCTGCTAGTCTCTTCATATATTCACCTAATGTATACCAAAAGTCCCATTAGCTTTCTTCCCAATAGATTTTTTTTTTTCTAGGCCTGTCCAGAGTGTAACTGTTATAAGTTGGGTCTCAAAAACCAATCAGAGACGTAGATCCCATTAAAGAATTTATTAATTAAAAAGCAAGCGGTTGTCAGCCAAGACAGCACTGGACAGGGGAGACCAGTCCCTTGCTAGTCTACCACACTGCACCCAAAGATTGCAAACCATCATTTTTTTTAGTCATTTTTACCCCCTCCCTTGAGTCCCTCGTGGGTCTTGACTGACGTTCTCTTGGGTGTCTCGATTGGCCATGGAGTCGTCAGTCTCTGCGCTGGTTGGTTGTGGTTTGAGGCCTGCAGGTTCTTGGCGGGGGGTTCTTTCTTGCATAGCAGTGGAGACTGTGTCCCGTGAGAATTACACAAAGCTGCGGAGTGGCCTTGCGAAAAGAGTTACAATTGTTGCAAACCTTCGGCAGAACGGTTTGGCTCTAAAACAGGAACTCTTTCTGTTAAAGCAAAACTAAAAAGCAGAGCTTAGCAAAAGTAAAGAATTAAAACTTCTTGATTTTCTAAATGATTTCGTGAACTATACCTTCTGTAATTTATCACAGTAACCAGATCCTACAAATTAATTCGGATTCCTTTTCAGGTGGGAATCACCAAATGATTTGGAAATTCTTGAAAATATTAGCTACATGTTTCAAGATACGGAGAAGGATAAAAGAGGGAAAGACAGCCACCTCTTCCTTTTCCTTCTTATGAAATTAGTTGTCTAGAAGGGCAGTGTTTGCATGAGAAGATACCTCAAAGGTTAAACTATTTCTGTATTCCTGTCCATTTTGTGCTAGAACTAAGCACTGTTCTAACATTATGCAAAATCATGAGCAAAACCAGTTTCAGGTAATTTCAAAAATGCCATTAAAAAAAGTCTAGATTTTTTACAGTGCAAGCCTGTTAAAGAAATGAAACATTCACAACACAAGCTCTTCCCCTAATGATTTGTATAAGAATTTCTTTAAAAGATGTATTTATTCCAAAACAAGAAGGAATTATGCAATGTAAAAATCGGATTAAGAATAGTCAAAAAACTTGCAGCGCTGGAAAAGTGGATTATCTTCTGTCCAATTAGGTCACGTTTTGTCTCCATATGGTAACCATTATGTATAGTCTCAATATTTTGCTTACTCTTGTGTAATAAAAGCTGTTTCACTTCAGCTGTTTCTTCAGCACACTTACATCTCTAGTTAGACCATTCATATACTAATGCAGCCAAAAAATCTATTTTGCAATGCTCCAGAAAGGTTACCTATTCCCGTATAGTTCAGCAATCACTCCAATGATCAATCTCACACAGATCTTCTTCCATTGACACTTTTGGGTGTTCTGTTTGTCCTGTGAAATATATATTTCTACAGCAGACCTACCTGTGTTATGGCATGAGACTTACAATCATCCCACGCTTAATGCTCTCCAACATATCCATGTCTTAAACGTGTTTTAGCTCAGCGTTGTGGCCTCATTCCTCAGTGGCAGGACGAGACAAAACAATCTCAAGTTGCCCCATGAGACTGGAGGGGTTTAGATTGAGTAACAGGAAAAATTTCTTCATGGAAAGGGTTGACAAGCACTGAAAGGGACTGCCCAGGAAAGTGTTTAAGTCACCATCCATGGAGGTATTTAAAAGACCTGGGTGTATGATTAGGGACGTGGTAAGGACATGGCTTAGTGGTGGACTTGGAAGTGGGACAGTGGGACTCACTGATCTTAAGGCTCTTTTCTAACCTTAATGATTCTATGATTCTGAATGTCTGAATAGCTTCATTGTCTTAAGAAATATAGGCAGTGTTCTGTGGATTAAAATTAGGGTTGTACATCACGTGTCTGTTTGATTGGGCTTTTGAACATGTCAGAGAAGTAGGAGTTTGTTGGAGTGATGTTATAATTATTATTACTGAAACTCTTATCCAAAAAGGGTAATTGACTAAATTATAATTGCCATTTTATAATGATGCTGTTATTCTTTATGCATGTTAGGTGATGAATAGAATCCACTAATTTTTAGCATAAACCAGTTTGGTGCAAGTAACTCTATCTTGATTATCCCAGCAACTCAAAAAACCCCAGCATATTACTCACAAAACCTGAGCAGGTCACAGATTCTAAATCATGTGTTGTAGAGGTAAAAATAGAGAATAGTTTTTGGTTTAGAACTTTTTTCTTCCAGAATCTACAATGAAACTGTTAGATTATGAAACACAAAGTTCAGTTTCATGCACACAAAGGAGCACAGAGGGACAGTGATAATCAGGAAACCCTTACAACTGAAGAGAAACTGGGGCACTCTAATCAGGTGTCTTCCAGGGTTGTCACAGGAGGACAGTCAGCCTCATTGTGTGCTGAAAGCCATCGCGGTCAGTAGAATGGATGGGCTCTCTGTTTCACCTTACAGACCAAGGACAGTTACTGCCTATGGGATACAATTTGGGATTCTGCAAGACATTGTATAAAATGCTTTGAATAGGAAGCAAAGACAAGGAAAGGGGAGATTAAGGTATTTTGGGGGTGAACAGGTGCAAGAAGATAGAGCAATAAGGGTATTTAAGGGACTGGTTGCATGGGAAGAGGTCAGTCTGCTCATCTGGCCATGCCCTGCAATTGGTCACTGCAGCCTCTCCTGTCTTATCAAAATCCATTTCTATTTCCTGGGTGAAACTCTCTCTACTCTATACAGTAATGTTCTGAGATAGTGAGTTTAGGATGATAGCAAGTTTTTGTAATCATCCCATTGTTTCTTGGTACTTTACTGCAGTCACTTTATAGCATCAATTTTATGTCTTTGTTAAAGCTTCTATGAATTTCTTTTTTCTCACATCTTGGGTTGTAGATCCAGGATTATTTGTGACTACATTTATTGTCATTTCTACTGCTTTTACGCTGAAGGAAGTGTTAGTATTAAGAAGTCTGCTAAAATTGTCCATTGTAGAGTTATCCTTTGAAAATATGTATGTGCGAGTAGGAATTTAGCATTGGTTATTAGAGGTTATCACTTCTAATGTAGAGAGAGGTTATTACCTCTCTACATTATCTTTGAGGTCAGCATCACCCATATCAGTTTTCATTTTTTCTGTCGTGGATGTTCACATGCATGCACTTAGCCCACGTTTTTTTCCCATTCTTAACTACTGACATCTTAGCAGCACTAAACCGATCCCTCTGTTTCAGACTTTCTTAATTTCTGTTTTCAGTCATGAAGACAGCTATACTGCCTTCCAGGATCCCTTTTATGAATGCACACGTGTGCTTCCTGGAAGCACTGCAGAATTCAGCAATGGGTCTGAAAAACCTCTTCCCTTGTTGATAACGCTTGGAGGATCACTCTTTAAAATAAACTGTAAATACCTCCTAGAGCAGTAGGGGTTTAAACTCATCCCTTTAATTTCCTAAAACTTTGCTGAAACTGATGAAATAATTTTCTAAAACTGATTTGGTCTTTGCTTCTATGATGTCAAACTGCTCCAATCCAGGTGCAGCATAATAATAATAATAATAATGGAACACTATATATATGTAAATTTTAAATGGTAAATAATTTTTATTACAACATCTCTATGTATAACTTGGCAAAATATATGTCTTTCTGTTCTGTGGATGGAAATGTTGACTTTATAATATTATAAAGTCAATAGGAATTCTGTCATTGACTTCAGTGGGGCTAGAACTATACAAAAAGTGTAATAGTTGTCAGAATGAGCCTCAGGACATCTACAAATTCTGTTGCTGCTTTTGAAGATTTGTGTTACATAAATGACATGAACTAACAGCAGCACTCTATTGTCTTTTTAAACTTTGATTTGGGAAGAGAAATACATCTCAGAAGTCTTGAACGTAGTGTCTTCTCTAAGTGTAATAAATAAATTATTCTCTAAATCACTTGCCAAAGCAGTGTGATTCCACCAAAGTGATACAATTTATTGCCAAACTTCTCATTATAATATACTATTAAAACATTTCTATAAAGGCATTAGCAGAACAACTTAACTTGTTTAAAAATGTATGCAGTAAGTTGATACTGTTTGGAAAGTACACACAAGTATCTCCAAACAACAGCACTCCAAAGAGTGACATTTTAAGGCACGTAATTATTTTGCAACCTTTGTTACATAAATCTCTGACTAGACCATATATTAGTAAAACATAATTTCATATATTTCAATAGCTAGGTTCACAGCTCAGAGAGACAGAATTCATCTCAATGTAGGCAACACTTCTGGGTTTTTTTTAACATTGCTAGGCCATAGTGCAGCATAATAAACATTGTTAAAAAGAACTTTATTCATAGAGCAAAATATATAGAAGGAACATCAAATACTTCTTCATTCCATCTTTTTGCAACAAGGTTGGCCATAGTTACTTATTCCATAAATAGCAACTGTGGAATGCTCAGTTTGCCTTTTTTTGACAGAGCATGTCACCAAAAAAAAATTAGAGACAGAGTATTCGGGGAAGTAAGAACTGAACTGGGCTCACCAGAGGTGAACTAGTTATCAACTGATCATTCCAACCTAACAAACAAGAGCAAAAAAAAAGCTCATACTTACAGCCATATCCTCAGCATTTCTGAATTTATATTGCTGTGATAGAAATTAGTGGTGCTTTGATTAAAGTGTGCTGAAGAAATAACCAAACACTTTCACCCATAGGTACACATACCACAGGAAATGTGAATGTATGATGAAAGAGTATGCAAAAAAAGAAAAGAAGTGAGATGATGAACTGATATAATGTCCTTTTTTGTATATACCCTGGTAGACATCGGGAGCAATTGCCCTGGAAAAAGAGGAACTATAATCCACTGTATTATAGCTATGAGTATGTTGCCAAGGTGGAAATGGGTGACATGAAAAAGCTTGTTTTCATCACATTTAAAATTGAGAAATTACAACAAACAAAACCTTGCTGTAGAACCAATTCTACTAGAAAACCTCTTCCAGGAGTGTAAGAGCTTCAGAGCTTCAGGAATTTTGCAAGTTATTCCAGGGAAAGATCTCTTTGGTATCAGAATGGCCCATTTTATGCTTCATCTACTCAGCTGTGGTGATGCAACATATGGAAAATGCCTAAAGCCTTTGAAATAGAGAGGTAAGCCGTTTGTATACAGTGTCTTTCCATTTCTGTTTTCTAAAATGGTGCGATGTTCCTCTCTTATAAAGTTACTGCCCACAGCCCTCTCAAAAGCATACAGGATCCTGCTGACTTTTCACAGAGATTCCTGTGTTTGTAAATATGGTGGTGTCTGTTGATCCTCTCTTCTTTAGCCTAAAAGCTTAGAAGAACAACTAAAACTTATATCCTGTGATTTTCAAAATTGCATACTCTTCTCTGTGTGACATTTATCTGGTGAAAACTTCCATCTGCTGATGACAGTTTACAAACGTTTCCTTGAGGTAGCCTGTACAAAACCAGATTGTTAATGGTCTAACAAGCATGCAGAGAACAGTCTACAGTGTGTTTTTTTCTTTCTGACTGCAGCACAGAAGTGACATCTGTACAACAGCAGTGAGAAATGAAAGTTTTATTTCAAAGCAAACACCTGATGAGCATCTTGCCAGCTTTGGTGTTGGTATTTCAGCCTTTTGCTCTGAGACATAAGGGTAGATTTTGGCACATTGCACTTTACCTGTCCTAATATGTGAGATCAGTCATGGTCCTATTATATATCTATGCCAATTACTAAAATACCTGTTCAATTATAGTATCTGGAACAGCACTGATATGCTCTACTTGGCCAAAATAGTATGTTCATATGTACTCAGTTCACAACAATTGTGTCTACATTATTGAATTATAGCGAGACGAGCTCTGGGTGATGAAGCTTTCTGTTAGGGGCACTGATCTGAATCATTGCCCAGGATGACTGCCAAACAGGTGGGTTGATACAAAAAGAACCACTTCTCTGAATCTAGTCTCTAAAGGTGTGTGTTTTGTATCTATCTAGGTCTGTATATGGTATTTGCCATCACAGCTCTTCAATTTGCACCAGCCTAACATACAGTTTTAGCATAGAGGACAAAGACAGAAAAAAGATGTGGGCATGAATTTTCACACATTGCTCCACTGTTTTTGCATGTCTGGATAAATCTCAATTTTGACATCTGACACAGAATCATCTCAAACCTGTTCAAAATCTGGGTAGGTAGAGTGAAACAATCACTAATTCCTATAGATAAAATAAAATTTACCAGATAAGGCCTCTGTCCAGGATCCAGTCTTAAACAATTCATATACCTCCCTGAAGGTGACAGCTCATTTACAAATGGCTCACACTGATATCAAATAGAAACTAGAAACAGATTAGGATCACAGAAGTGGCTAAGCACTCACCTTCTAATAATGTCATAGAACCTTTATAATTTATACCACTGAAGATTTCAAGCCAAAATTTCAGGACTGGAATCGTCCAAGCAAAATACAGATAGGCCAGAGGACTATACAGTGGCATGTAGTATTGTACATCTATGAGAGGTCTCAGAGTTTTCACTTCTATGTAGTCTTCATCTAAGTTGGCTTTCACTGATGTCTCCAGCTGTCTTCAAGGTGATGTAGAACTAATTCATATGCAGTAAGTGTCTAGTGCAATTGTAAGTATCATTTGACAGAAAACCACGGACAAAAAAAAAAGGACATTCCTGATACAAATAGATATATACATGCACAGTAGCCAAACTGCCTCTGTACAATACTTTGAACCATCAGCATCCTGAGTCTTTGTGACACTTAAACCATGTGGCAAAATGCAGAATACCATCTGAGAGACCACTATCCTGATCAGCTATTGAAAGTGATACATAAATTAACACGATAATTTAACAGTATTTGGAAGGTGTCTTCCAAAGCAGCAGTAAAAATGACAAATATTTACACATCTGTCTGAGTGAGGCTATTTAAAACAGAGCAGCTTAATTAAGAATATGAAATTAGTTGCTTGTGACAATGCAAATTAAAATGCTGAGCTAATTCTGGATGTTCTTTCATTCCAGTGCTACTGAATTGAGGGAATGAAGGTGAAGGAAGGAAGTGGCCCTCCTGGAGAACTTGATTAAATTTCAAGATACCAGGACTCTCCTCTCCCTGGAAAGCTATACACGAGAGTCAATATTCCAGAATTACTCAGTGACACAAATATTTAAGAGCAGGAAAATATTTTTCTTTAGCTTGCACTTATAAAAGGCACTGATCCATTTCAATCAGAGTAGACTTAGCAGGGAAGAGGCTAACCGTTGGCGTCTCCTACTTTAATTTCGTATAGCATAAATACTTAATTCTGTTACTGAAGCAGCTAATACAGCCTATATCTTTATTTATGGCATAATGGCATAATAAACCATTTCCATGTGAAAAACCACCAAGGATTTACCATTGAAAAGATTCTTGGTTTAGCCCTCCAAAAATAATAGATTATTTGTAACAGTTTACATTAAAAAACAACAAGGAGTCATAATTCCCCCTCACTGTGCACCCTTTCATTATGAATAAGAACTTAAAAATGTAAGTGCAGAAAAGCTCCAGTGTTTCTGACATCATGGGACCCCACTCCCTTTCCATCTGAAGCCATCCTAAAGCAGATCCTATGACCCAAGAGGCTGCTCTCTATTTTTACAAAAGCCCTTTGTTCATCTTCTTTTTTCAAGTAAGTGCCAGCTCACAACTGTGTTTCCTCCTGTTCCAAGGAATGTGGAGGGACATGGCAAGATGCTGGAAGAGATGCCAGCTTCTGAAGCTTAGGGTGATGCAGAGGTTTTGGCCTGTGGAAAGAACGTCGGCTTTGTACACGTCTAGCTGCAGCAGACCTGTAATTCCCTTCCACATCAAGCAACGTTTTCTTCTCTTGGGGCTCCTTCATATAAGAGTCTTCCAGCCCTTCAAACATAAGCAGAGTATTCTCTTCTTGTGAATTCTCTGACTTGAAACTGACTTCAGAACAATAACCTGAGTTTACTGTCTCTTTGTTATTCATATCTGTACCCGATTCCCAGAAGAGATCAGGTACGTTTGGGTCACATGAAGCTATATACTCAGAGACAGCAGAAAGAGATATATTCCCTCTGTTTTCCAGTGAAGAATAGTTTTGTGTCCAAGGCATTTGAAGACAAGAGGGGAAGAAGTGGAGGGGGTTCACTGAAACACTTCCATTTTGGTTTAGTTGATCATCTGAAGAGGAGTATTCTGTCATTTCAACATCGTGGTCCATATCACCTAGAGAGCACAATTAAATAGAAACATTTGTTAGAGCACAATTAAATAGAAACATTTGTTTTCTATTTGTACACACTTTTTATCTATTAGTATGCTGGCTACTGGGCTTTGCTTTTGGCTATTTTTATGAAAGTCTTATGAAAGTGAGTTGTTTAAGATTTTTTTTAAATGAAAAATGCTACTCTGTACCCAGTTCTATCTTGGACAACCTGAAGTGAGTTAATTAAACTTCTTATCCTTGCTGAGTGTCAGGCAAAACTTAGCTCAGTATTTGGGATGAACAGCTGCCTTTTTTAGATAGTAAGGAGATGGAGCCATCATCTGGTCACTAAGGTGTATCTTTATCTTGAAACAGTCCTGATGCTCAGCAAGGAAGTATTTCAGAAATTTTAAAACAAATTGTACTCTTCCAATCAAGTAGCAGAGGGTATTTCCAGGGAGTCAATCTCTTATTGATCAGAACCTGTGATCAGGTTTCTGTATATATTAGATATGTAGAGAAACTTAATATTTCCGCTCTTGGCTTCCAGTTTCCATTGGTTTTTAAAACCTCTTAATTGAAATTTTAGTATCATTCTCATATTAGGAGAATTCTGTTAAAGGAGATAATTCAGAGGAGTGTTTCAGAAAATAATCGAGGTCTATGCTTATTAGCTTGGGAAATCTAACTTTGCAAAACACTTACTAAGAAACACAGGAGTCAGAAATCCAGTTATTTTGACATATCAAAGATACCCACTGAAGAACTTACACATACCACTTCCTAATAAGAAAGTGAATTATAAATAAGGCAATTAAATGGAAGAAAAGAACAAAGGTTAGCAAGAAAATGTTCTGCAGGTCATGTGTCAATATTCTGTGGCAATGTTCTCAGTGGGGAAAAAAAAGTGAAGAGGATTTCAATGTGGATAAGTGTCAAGGTGAAATTTTCCTTTTGGAATGCTGCTTATTGTTCACGCTTTTAAGCAGGATATTGTACTGTAATTCACAGTTCTTTAATTAATCCAGTGTTTATTTTAAAACATCATTTAAAAAATAAACAAAGATGCATAATTAAGGAACTGAGTACTGAAACCAAACACGGACATAAGGCCACCCCAGTAAATAAAGTGATATGCTTCTTCTAATTACTCTTGAACTAGCACATCTTCTGAAGGGACAGAAGCTGTAACAGAAGAAAAATGGAACTTCCTTTTCTATTTGTTTTCAAAGGTTGTGAAATTCTGAAGTCAAAATTAGCAGCATTCACTCTTGTCCTCAGGTGTTTGTCTGAAAAAAGTTTCATCAACCAGATACAGAATACTGTCAATTTACTTTTTTTGTTGATGCACAGAGGACACTAAGGCTTATATTTGTGACCATGGATTCCACAAAAGTGAATTCATGATGACACTTACTTTTGCATTTCATTGCACAATTCCTGCAGTGCGCTGTGTTCTATTCAATTACAATAGCCGAGCTATGGACCTGACCCACCTCATCTGAAGCACTGCCTGATTTGATTATAGAAGTGAAGGCTTCTTTTTATGGTGTGAAAAATTTCCACACAGCAGAAGTTAAAGGGCAACTGGGATATTAATTTAAACCCAGAGTCAATTTCATTTTAAGCCTCTAACACATTAGAAGCAACAAGTTATTTACTGCATCAGAAAGCTAAGCCTTTTCCTAGTTTCAAAATAAGGTATGGATTAAGATAAATTCACACTTTAAGGATAAAGCTGGGATGCTGCTTCTCCACAATACTGTTGTGTAATTATCCCCACAAGGAGAGTCTGGTGCGGTTTAGTAAATGTGATTCATTTTAAACTCCTTTCTTATGTAATTTAAATTATAAATATGTAATTTAAATCATAAATTATGTAATTTAATGGTATATCAGTAGTGTCACTGAGTAATTTTATTGTAGCAATGGGGCATTTTTCTTCCTGAACACTGGATAAATAATCTGGACAAATGTGCACAACTAACTCAAGGCTTCTTAGCAGTAGTCAAAATTTTTATTTCTTTTAGGGAATTGAGGTACCAGTTTTATCATCTAGAACTGACTAACTGGGAAACCTGAAGCCTCTTGAAAACATATGCCCAATATTCTGGTGCTTGGAATACTATTTTCTTGGCATTTAAAATATTCAAGTGAAAACAAAGAGAAGGACCCTAATCTGCTGTAAAAATAGCAAGGCATTTGACCCCAAATAGTTGAACAGCTCATCTGCAGAAGGAAAATAGAAAGATGTTTTGGTAATTAAGTTGGAGGGAAATAAAAGATGTTTAGTTGTACAAAGAAATCAGGAAGGAAAGAGATTTTCTGAAAGAAGCAAAAACAGAAAAATAAGTTCATTTCTCAGGATTGATAAGAAGTCTGGTTAGAAAATAAAGGTGATAATATCTTTTAAAATATTACATATGTGTGGATTCTGGGAGAAAAGATCTGGGTCGGTCCTCTGGGCCATCTGCTAGCAGGAAGGAATCTGTTGATTTGTTGCTGAGCCGGATTGGAGTGAGCCGTCTGAAGTTTGGAGAATATGGGAGCTGCACTCGGGCCCTTTGTGATGGTACCACAGTGTCTTCACCAGATAGCCATGGTGAGAACTTTGTGTAGATGCTTTGGTCATCATCAGCTGAAAATACTGGGTTATCAATTCCTAAAAAAATTCACAAGTGACAAATAAAAGTAAACAAAAGAATTTCTTGGTAATACAGCAAGATGCTTTATAAAAGGAGAAGGGCTGTTGGTAGAAAAAAATGGACTGACATGTGCTGGTGTGGTTGTGACTAAGTCAATGCACAGACTATTATACACACATACGCCTTGGTTATTGCTGGACATGTACTGGATTTCAATTAAAGAGAAAAGTCGGATGTCACATCAAATACACAATTATGTTAGGGATATCTGGAGACAAAAAATCAATAAAAGAAGTAATCAGTCCACAAGTGTTAAGCAAAAAAACAGCGCAACGTAAAATAACTGCAGAAAATTCAAATAAAATCCATAAAAAAGAAATAAGAGATGGAAAGAAAATGCAAAAAAAAAAACCTGCGCCACTCCATAAATGAATGAGTGTGAGGTAGCAGGCCACAAAACAGTCAAAAGTAAGATACAGCAGCCTGTTCATACAGTTATCAAGTTTGTAGTGCATTTACAGAAACATTCTGCATCTTGCCATCCACTTATTTCTGGGTGCCTTTATGCATACTCAGACACAGAATTTGTCATGAAACACTGTCGTGCATAAACTGCATTTAAGGGTGTCTGCCAAAAGAGTACAGACACAAGTGTTTTTCTTCACCGTAGGCACCAAGTAACATATGAAGTGTGCGGTGGCATGCTGAAAAAATCAAACACAGAAGTACTAAAAACACAAACATAGAAATACTAAATTTTATGACTCGGTAAGTCATAGCACATGATTTATGTTATATATAGTTATATAAGCTTCCAGTCTGATATTTTGGAGCTTTTCAGGGCTGGAAATGAAGGGCAATGAGCGTCCCAGAAATGCCACAAATCTGCTCTTTTCAGTGCCTTCTCTAAGCCTGTAAGGATCTAATGGGGTTGTGAGTATAAAAGGAGAATTCTTGCCTGAAATAAGAAGAATGAAATTAATCACAACAAATTACTTCCAACGCAAGTGAAAAACAGTTCCAAAGGACTGGTATTGACTGGTCTTGTGAGGTAAGACAATTCTAAAATAACATTTTCTGATGCTAGAAATAATAAGTGGTTTTAATACTGATTTAGGTAATGTTCACAACTTCTATCAGTTTCAAATATTATGCTCTCCATACCTCCAGATATCCAAAACTCTTTATGTCAACATTAATATTAAACAAATGTATTCTCAAATAGAACACATAAAATCACTCAAACAAACAAACAAAAAACCCAACCTAACTCATCAGCATTTCTAGTGCATTTTGTTACATTTGAAAAAACCCTTTGTAGGTAATAAATATTTTTACCAGCAGGAGTATCTGTGAAATTTTGTTTCGTCACATTAGCCAGGAAATCAACTCCTTTGCCTAGATGCAAAGTCTCATAATCATTATTTTCTTCTGATTCAGAAAACTCCAAATCTGAGAGAAAAAAAAAAGAAAAGAAAAAAAAGTCCATTTTGATTAGACATTTGTATCAGTTTTGATAGAAAGTGCTATTTCATGCTGGTTTGATGTTATTAAAGATACATCATTTACAAGGATTTTCATCACTCAGCACAGGTCAGCATTAGTATCATGATGAATTTCAAACCTAATGAGGTCATTGCTGCTTTTACTGCAGTAGAGTAAGTTTTGCAATAGTTGCTAAACAACTTGTTAAGACTGTCTTCCAATTAAATGTTTTTGGTTTTGAGTAGATGATGACATCTATATGCAGAGTTCTTTAATAAGACAATATTGAATGACCTACCAATATGTATTCAGAAAGTTCTTCCCATGCAAAGTAGTTCCAGAATATTACACTTGGGGAGCCAGCCTGTACTGCCCCTCTCAGTCAAACAAAAATAACACTCAGTAAATGATTCAAAGAAGATACATAAGGAAAAATATCTTTGCTTGGAGCTACTGAGAAAAGATAAATCCCTCTCTATTTTACTTGAGTTGTCTTTGAGATCAAGGAGTTGCAGTCATAAGCAGAAGGAAGGACACAAATAAGCGTTAGTTCAGTGGCTTTTGACACCATTTCAGTTTTGAAGCGACACGTATTATTTTATAATTATATAACAAACCTTTTAACATCCACCACATCTTGCCTGACATCAATGCTGAAAAATGGCTAAGACAGGAAAGAATTTGGGGCTTTATATGCAAAACCAACTTTTGGTACAGTTAGTCCCCAGGCTGGTCAGCTTCTGATTGCACTTTCATGGCTGAGCCATGTGATGGATCTGCTCATGAAGGGTGAATCAGTGCTGGAACTGACCTCTGACTATGTGTTCTTTCCAAAGCTATGCCCTCCTTGAGTTATGCTTGCTTAGCCTAAAGTCTGATTCAGACCCTTCTAAAACAATGGACTTTAACTCAGATAAGAATGTCATCTCAACTACTGAATTTTATATGGCTGATGTCCTGCAGACGTATCCTGCTGTGATGAAAAAAAGTTAGCAGCTCTGTGTACCTTATCCAAACAGAAGCTGAAAGTTCATTTCTATTGTAGCCACTGCATTATTTTGTTTGAAAAAATTAAATGTGATATTTTAGAATTGTGAGCCAAAAGCCAATCAAAATTTTGTTTTTCAATACAGCTTCCTAAAGAACAACTTCTAAATCATAGAAACACTGTATTTAAGCATGGAGCAGATCACCACTCTGAGTTCTGAACTATGACCTTTTTAATACCAGATTTGCTGTTGCATATCACAAAATCTTTTAGTGATGCTTTACTAGCAATATAGCTGATAAAATTCAGTTAATGAAAATGGTCTTTTTACCTTTTTCCTTCAAAGTAAAATCTTGCACTGGATTTTCTGAAGGAATGTTTCCATTTGGTATAACACTGCTGTTTCTCTGAAAAGAAAGTAAAAAGTGACCAAAAATGCTAATGTAATCAGATAGCAATGGCAGTGACACCCTTTTAAATGACAAGTCCAGCAGATTAACCCTGAAATCTATTGCAATCTTTGCTTGAGATTCAATATGGATGCCACTAGTTTCCCACCTACACTTGTAGTGTGTACAGTGTAAAAAAAGAAACTTTTGTTCTTTTTATGCTGCATGGTTCCTCTCAGTTTCATACAAATTTGGCTGAATGCTCCATGCTATAGTGCTACCCTGCTACCTCTACCCTATCCTGCAAAATCTCCCACAGTGTTGTAGCATGGTTCAGAGCCTGTTGTTTTTCAAGTGATCAGAAATCTCTCAGACAGAAGAGTCCCAAAGCATAGAGAAGTGAAGAATGTGAGAAGAAGCCCTTGGAGTTACTTCCTAGTTTAATCTCTTCTTGCTTAGGTCCTCTAAGTTCATGAAGTTCTACGGAACATCGATAAATGCAGGACACAGGACCCTTCAGAGTCCTCCCTGCCCTTCCCACCCATTATTTGGTATAATAGGTGGCTACATCTGGGTCCTTGTGAAAGTATTTTACCCTTTTTTGGCCCCGGTCTCGTTTGTGGATTTTATTGAGCTTCTTGGGATGGTTTATTCCTAGTTTGGTACTCTTGAAAGATTCTAAGCGCTTCCTCATTGTCCTATGGAAAATCTCCTTGTCTTGTTTGTAATCTTCACTGTGCATGATCTCATGTCGACTGTACAGGTGTTTGTGCTGTGGCCAGGAAGGGAAGACAATATTAATTTATTTAGAAACACAGATGAAAGCCCTGGATCAATGCATTCAATCAGTGTCATGAAAATGCAAACAGCTCCATAAAAAAGAATTAACTAAAGACTAATCTGAATGCATTAATGAAACTCCTATTTTTCTTTCTTCTTCATGAAACAGGTCCAGGAATTTTAAGTGTGTAAAGGTGGACTGTCATTCAAAGTAAGCCTCTCCCTATAATTGTCTGAATTACTTCAGCTGGTACACTTAATTTAATCTTGATCACAACCTTTGCTGGACACAGTTCTGCATTCCACTGGCCCCAGTGATTTCAAAGGCACTAGTTCTTTTGAAAAGGCATTGTTCTTAAAAGAGAAATCACACAAACGAAGAGCTTATCTTCCTCAAGGGTGTGGATTTTGCAGTGGGTTCCCTCCATCTGAGTTTCACTCGCAAGTTTTGGTTCCTATTGTCTCCTAGTTTTAGATTGGAAAAGAGTCCAATGCCAGCCTTTTGCTCTCACCTCCTGCCTGGGTTTATATAGGTACTGTTGTAGGGTGTGGTGAGCAAGGGTATCTTCTGTGTCCCGGATACTTTTCCTCCTCTGCTCTAAAGCTTGCATGTCAAGGCAAACCGGTCCAGCTTTTTCTCTCCTGAAGAGAAACACCAACAGTGGTTTTTAAAATCAGTGGTTGTTGAAGAGGAGGAAAAACAGGAAGATGGGGAATGAGAGGGAGAAAAGAAGATGAAGCTTGGAAAAAAAAAAGAAGAGTAAGAATTGGCTAAATGCAAATGAGTGAACAAATGCCTAATGGGAAATATGAAAAAATTATTAAGTTTTTGCCTGTCAGGAGAACGTAGCATTAATTAATTTCAGAGTTTACATAACACATGATCTGTTCAGTGACAGATTCATGAAAAAGTTAAAGAAGGGGCAATTTTTTCCTCACCTCTCTCCTGGCTTTTTCTGGAGCAGACACAGAAATAGCATCTAGCCCTGTATATAACAGTTGGTGAACCAAAGGCAAATGGAACAACTCTAATGTGGATGTCTGGTTCATCTTACCAGCCTTTACTGGAAAAAATTGTTTGAGTGTAAAATGCAACAATATAAATCCATATATACCCATTTTCTGTAGGAGAAAATATTAATTAAAATTTAAAAAGTAGTGAATTAAGTCCCTGTAATTTGCATTTTTCTGTTTTTTAAGCACTGTTTCAATTGCCTCTCATATACCACCCCATCAGTTCACATTACTTACAGTAAATAAGAGACAGAACCTTCCACAGTACTTGGGAGTGGAGTGCTGAAATCCACATTTACCATGTTGTCTGTACTTGGAGAACGTATAAATGCCAGTGAACCTCTACGTTCTCCCTGGTCATGGAAAGAAACGACATATTACAGCTGTAAACACCTGGGACAAAATGTGTATCGGAACATAGATAATTTGTGAGACTGTATTTATGGAAATGGCACATGAAGCATGGGACAAGTTGTATCTAGGTAACAAATACCAACCTTTTATGGTTTTGTCTTTTCTTTACATTGAGTGACATTATTGCAACAAAGCAAGCAATGAGAAAATCTATTCCACTCATAAATTGGTTTTGAGAAGGTGCATGATTTCTTGTGCCTGAATAGATTTGCAGTTTTACTTTGTGCAATGTTGCAAGCCAAGTGCATAGGGATATATATACAGATTTTCACATACCAACACATCACTGCACTCACGGTAGCATTTTCAAAGACACAACACTAAGTTTTCTGTTGTCTATCAGACTGAAAGCAGCAAATACTAAGTGGTGATAGAAGTATACAAGACTATTAGAAAGAGGTTATGGCATGACAAGATGAGATATTGAAGAGATGAGATTTTTTTTTTAGTTCTAAAAACTAGTGTCACAGAAGTGAACTGCTGCAAAACCTCAGATTTATGGCTTCAGGGTTTTCCTTACAAGTAATCTCTTGCTTAGCTAAAAGGGATCTGTTGAGTGATATTGTGGTTACACGGGCTGAACCAATCTATAGCTTTGAATCACAGCAGAGAGAAATCACATAGCAAGTCTCTACATTTTAAACGGTAATAATCAAGAAAAATAATCTCTTTTGCTGAACAGAGGTTTTATCTACCATTCTCCAACTTTAACTGCACTCACTGTGTTCCCTTTACATTTTCATATTCATGGAGCAAACCAAATAAATGCTTTCTTTTGCTGTGGTATCCCACATATATGCCACAGTATGGGGGGCTACCAATACCATTAGGAAATACACTCTAGCTTCTGCAGGCAGAAGACTTGAGATTAATAAAATTGAATTCTGGGACAGCATCATCCCACCCATTTTCTTAAGCAAATCTGACTTTCTTTTCAAATCAAGTGTAATATTTCATGCATACATCATACTATATCATGAGTGAAGGAATTTTAGCCAAAACAAGTTATGAACCATGAGTATTTTAAGTCACTTCTGTTCAGTTGCTCTACATTATTTTCATTTTTCTTGGCTTAGGTTCTCCCCCCCTCAACTGTATGGAATTTACTTAGGTTGAGACTGAACTCTCTCAAGCTCTTGTTTATTATACAGATGCAGCATAACAGCAGGGCTGAACAAAGAAAAAGATATAAAATAATTTTTAAACTTCTTTCTTGCAAGTGAGAAGAGAATGAGTAACTGGGGTAGGCAGGTCTTTACTTGTCCTGGAAGAAATGGCTTCAATTTCAATGTCAGCTTGTAATTCATAGATATGTAATTCAAAGATGTATTTGAGAAGAAAAAGTTGTTAAAGCAGTGTGTCAGTGAAGCAAATATTAAAATGAGAAAGGTGAAATGAATTTAGGATTCACAACTCATAATTAATTTCTGCTGGAAGAAAATATGTTGCAAAAGTTCTGTAGAACTTAGAGAACTTTCAAATTCTTTGTCTATTATTATCAAATCCTTAGACATTTGCCCAATAAAAATGATCTACAAGAAACAGTATACACAAATAGCATTTGGACTAAGGTAACAAAAGACTTGTGTTTCCTCTCCTAAAAACATTATAAATCTGTCTTTATGGGACCAAAGACATCCTTAGGGAAAAATTCTGCATGTGTTAGTGATCTATAAAGTCCTTTGCATCTGTTTCTTAAAGAGAAGAAACACTCTAATGTATCTACTGAACAGATTCAGCGATGAATCTGAACGCGAGTTTCATGGTCATCCACATCAAAGTCATTATCCAACTTTCTTCCTCTGAGGTGTGACCCAGAAAGCATCACAAAAAAGAAAATTAGTTCTTGAGTTCAGATGGTCTGAAAACCAAATGGATAATTTACAAAATCTCAAAAGGAAGAATTTGCTTTTCTTGTGAACCATTCTCCATTTTTCATACTAACATAATTTCTGAATTTCATCTTTTTTTCTGAATTCAGTCTTCAGAATTGTGTATTTCATTGGAAGAAAACTGCTGGCTGTAGCTCATTAAAAAAAAAAAGAGCTTAGCAGGAGTAGTAGTAGTAGTAGTATCAGTCATAGTAATAGTTTTTATATAAATTAAAGAAATTTACTGATATATCACCTAACTGAAAATTAGTTCAATTGGAGACTATGGGCAATCCTGCCCATTCGTGGCTGTTTGAACTAAGGTGACTTGTTTCATCCTGAAGAACATTAAGCATTCTTACACACTCTGACAACATTGATCCAGTCTGGGAATGGTACTCCTGCAGAAGGTCAGAAACTTTCTTCCATTCTCATTTAAAAATTTCTCCTGTTGCAAGTCTTAAGTTTCCCTAACTTCACAATTCTGTGATTGCATTTGATATTTGTAGTATACTTTACCCTAATTATTGAATTGTAGTGCTTATGATTCCACTGAATTAAAGTTACCCTTCCTTTTTTTTTTTTTTTTTGGTGTTACAATGATCTGGCATATTGAGATTAGCAGTCCACTATTTTGGCCACATATCCACATCATTTGGAAGTGAGCTTCTTCAAATCAGATTTGTCATCACACAGAAACACTATGCTACAGGAGCCAGACCCTTGGACACATTTAGGAAGACAGCATCCCTCCAGAATCAGAGTATTTTTCTCATGTTACGAATATAGAAACAAAGATATTCAATAAAATCCAGGAGACATTTACACTGACATAAGTACAATATACAAATATTTGGTGATCAGCCACAATACTGAGAACTGCAGATTCTCAAAAAGGCAACATCAACACTCAAAACACATTAAAAAAAAAAAAGGCAGAGCAGAGATGAAAATAGTTTTCCTTTAGGCATCTCCTACAATATATCAATTTTAGTTTATATTATAAATTTTTAAAAATCAAATTCCAAATTATGCTATAATATGTCAACAAGTGTTCATAAGTACCTCAGCTACATAGCTAATTGCATCCTTCAAGTTGAGCTCGTGGAAAACATTAAGGATTTGGTCTCTTGATTTTTGAGCAGACCTTCTCATCAGTATTTTTCTGAGGAATTTCCTATCAAAATTGGACCACCTGATAATTTAAACAAACTGTGTTAATGGCAACAAGCAATTTTAGTTTCAAAGCATTTTTAATTTAGCATAAATGATATTTTTTGAGTTACACACTTTGAAAAAAATGGTGAACAGAGGAATGCGGGGAATTTGTATTTTGAAGTTTTCAATTAGCATGTAAAGACAGTTAAGGAAAAGACTGGTACAGACTTATGCAGCTGTCACAAAGCATTTAATCAGTTCAGTTACCCAACACTACTACAACAAGAGTGCTATGATTACAGTATCCCATTTTGGAGTCAGTAACCCATTTTATATTTTGGGAGATCATGCTACCTTATTTTTCCACTTATGATGATGTTTAATTTTCTCCCCTCCTTTGGAAAGTAATCTGCTTTTCCCCAGCTGTATTGTAGGACAGCCAGACCAGAAAATCAGTTCAGAGCAACGGTCCCCTTCCAAAAGCTCTACCAGAGGGCCTTATTCATGCCATTGATGTACTCTGCTCTGGGGGATAGTAGCCATGTGTATTTTCAATGATTTACACCTCCAAGATTGTCTGATAGTAGGGTATCTGCCCTATCATGTTTAGGGTCCAAAAGACAAAGGCTGTTGTCTTTCTTCTCAGTTCCTCAACACTTTGTCTAAAAGGCATGAGGCAGCTTTGGAAACTTGCTCAGAGTGGCTCTATCCATCTTGCCCAATGGCCATTTTGAGTTTACAACTGCTGATTCAGATTGCTTAAAGCTTTTTATGTGAAATATTATTCACAAAATTGATAAGTATTCCTCTTCTCTGGCCAGGACATCAGACAAGCAGGCTCTAATTCAGGCTGCCACATCTGAACCCATCAGTGAGGATGGTAGAGGCTACCATTTCTTTATGGAAGCAGCACGTTCACGCACATAGAGTCTAAAAAGCAGGCTTAAGATGGTCTCATTCAAAATACATCAGTCATCAAACCACACACTCAACTGTGAATCTACATTAAGCTAGTCCTTCTTTTCTTACTCAAGGGGATTACTTTCTGACATGCAAGAAGTCAAACTAGTCTGCCATTTAAAAAATATAGCTCCACCTTTGAGGCAATATATGAAAACTGGAGATGTATTTGCCTGTATTATATATAGCCTACTGAAATTTATTCCCCAAAAGTAAACTACAAACTTAGACCAAAAGAAAGAAGATGTTCTGTCTGGAGTGTCTCAGGAAAATTCTTCACTGCATAAATGAATGAAGAGCATAAGAAAAGGAAAGAGATTATCTCTATAACTGGATGCAGGTGAGCAATTCTGCTTGGGTTCCAGTACAAGCTAGCTCTGGCCTAGGAGTTGTATTGTATTGCATGAGTATAATGCTAAACCTAAGCTAATAGACTCATCTTGTCAGAAAGGGTTAGGGGAGTGCTCTGCAGAAAGCTGACACAACCACATGGCTTTTGGATTGGAATTGGCACGTTGAGTCTGCAAGAGGTTAGCAGGTCAAAACTGTGATTGTCTGCACCTGTGAAATGACCAAACTCCAGGGAGAGACTGGCCTAACTTGAGATAATACTATTAAGGTTGTTCAGTTTTAATGTCCTTTTTTCCACATTTATTCATCTAGGTATGGAAGTGTGCCCATCACAGGGATAACTCTTCACATGTCCTTTAAAGGAAATGGTGTATCTTTCAGCTGAGTAATTCTGCTTCTCTCAAGATGAATCAACAATAAACAGAGGGGATGGTTCATTATTGGTTTCAGACTAATGGGCTGAAAATGTCAGAGTAACTTCAAAACATCCTCTGCCATCACTTTCAGAGGTGTTGAACACATCCTTTGTGGAAATAGAATAAACAGCTAGCATAGTTGTAGCTGTGGTTTTTTAGTACCTCCACACATAAATAATATTCATGAAATGTAGTATTACAAAGAAGAGCCAACATTAACATCCTAGGTGAAAACTTGTGCAAATAACCAGTTCTCTACTCTTGAGAGAGAAACCCCTGTATGTGAACCCGGGTGCCTGCAAAGGCATATTCTGCACTGTGGAAGAGAAAGGAAAGATTCCAGTTGTAAGGGGACACAAATACACTCTTTTCACATTTGCTGTATTTCCAGTATTTTCAGTATGTAACTTCTTAAAATACATTTAACATCCGTGTTTTCCCTAACTCACAGGCTTTAAAGGTCATAATGTACAGATAATATTCCCTAATAGTCTTTCAAGATTCCAAGTTAGTTACTACTTACTTGTCTCTCAGATAATGATGCCCTATTTGTCCAGAAATGTCTTCTATAGCAGAAAGAATGTGATCGAAGGCCTAGGGAATTGAAAGTGGAATTAATATCTTTACAGAAATAAAAAGCATAATTATAAAATAACTTAATTTATTTCAAGTTAGACCAGGTAACTATGCAGAATAATGTGATGGCTGTTAAAATTATTTTTCCCATTTACAGAAGTACTAACTACTGTAAGCTTTTCTTCAGAGGTCCTCAACTTTCTAACCAGTTCTTTATAAAGTCACTAGGTACTGTCGAATGACAAGGGTCTCAACAAGGAGGTACTTAAACCCCCATTTTAACACTTAATTTTAAAACTTTTTATGGACTCATATTACCATCTCCGTTTCTGCCCTGTGAAGTACATCTGCCAATATAACTCTGATTATCTCAGTTGAACAATTTCCCTAGTGTTTCGTTTTAGATGTTTCAGGACTTCATACTCCTCTCAGAGAAGCAGGCACCATTCTTTAAATATCTAGGGCCAAATTTCATTCTGAGTGTATTAGATGGCTGACAGAAGTCTGGATGTTTATAACTCTTGATACAAACCAAGAGTTTGTACAGGTAGCTACAGCAGCTACAGCAGCTACAGGTACAATTTGATCTTTTTCTGTGTATAGTTATTAACATTTCGCTCTGTACATTGGAATGATTACTGCAGAATATACAGACGCTAGGTTTGGAACAACATGGCTGATGTTTGGCACTGGTGGGGCTGTATCTCAAGTCCTGTGTTCAGTTCTGTGCCCCTCATTTCAGAAAGAACATTGAGGTCCTGAAGCATGTCCAGAGAAAGGCAATGAAAATGGGAAAGGGTCTGAAGCACAAATCCTATGAGGAGCAGCTGGGGTTGTTTAGTCTGGAGAAAAGAAGACTCG
Source organism: Entomyzon cyanotis (assembly GCA_024500445.1). Classification (NCBI taxonomy): domain Eukaryota; kingdom Metazoa; phylum Chordata; class Aves; order Passeriformes; family Meliphagidae; genus Entomyzon; species Entomyzon cyanotis. The sequence continues at coordinate 79,025,908 of JAKEPQ010001005.1, read as the reverse complement.
GGGGAGGTCTTATATCCCTCTCTACAACTACCTGAAAGGAGGCTGTAGCCAGGTGGATGTCAGCCTCTTCTGCCATGTCTCAGGTGAAAAGACAAGAAGAAATGGCCTTAAGATGTGCCACAGAAGTTCAGAACAGATATCAGAAAAAAAGTTTTCACTGAAAGAATGGTAGGCACTGGAATAAGTTGCCTAGGGATCTGGTAGAGTCACCGTCTCTGGAAGTGTTTAAGACTTGTCTGGATGTGGCACTTGGGGATAGGGTTTAGGGGTGGTTGTGGTGGTGATGGGTTGATGGTTGGACTAGGTGCTCTTGAAGTTCTCTTCCAACCTTGATGATTCTGTGATGTCTTATAATCTTCCATCCTTTAACCTATATTTATATTGAAAATATATGTTCTCCTTTACTGAATGAACACTTTATAATGTGTGGCTAGCACAGGTCTTTCCCACGAGAACTTTCTCCTGTGTTTTATAAACAAAGATAAAGTTTGGATGTTATTAAAACAGTGTCTTGAGATTTGGACAGTTCAGGCCTGGCTGATCAGGCCTAAGGGGAGGTTTCTGACTGACCAATCTGGGTGACCTCTGGAAAGTCTATATAAGTTGGAATCAAAATAATAAAGCTCTCTTTTCTATGCCATGCTGAGAATCTGAGTCCTTTTCTCTGCTAGCGGCTCAACAGCGACAATAATGTGGTGTGAAAATGAATTGGAAAAGATTGTGTTTCAACATATTCTAAAAGAGTAAAGAAATCCAGGGACACACAGCATTCACACTGAATTAAAACTGTTTTAAATGATCTGGAATTTCAGTATATAATTATTCTGTACTGGGAAGCAGACTATCTTTCTATGTAATATGCAAGCTACAAAGCCTGCTTTCATACCTTTTCCAAAAATTAACAGTTTTTAAGAAGGAAAGATAAACTTACTTGCACATGCTTTGCCCTAGCAATCATCAATAATTATCCTCTTTTAGATGAAGAGAAAGAAGCATAGACCATCTGTGCTGGAATGAGGCAGTACTCCCAGCCTAATTGAATTCTCAAGTGAAAGACCAGAACTTTCATATGAATATCCCCTCACAGGGCTCAAACCAAAGATAAACAGCAACTTAAAAATAACTTTTAAAATGATTGAAGGATTTTGCTCGTGAAATTTGATAGCCCACTCCCTCAAAAAAAAAAGACATTTTCACTAATAATTTTGTTTTCTCTTAAGGTGCTCTGTAAAAATGCAAAAGATAGCATAGGGTTTTTTTAAAATATCTTACTCTGCCATGAAGTTTCTCATTCAGTTTTGGTTCTCTGTGTTCAGTTTTCTTCACTTTCAGCCACTGTACCAAAGGTTTGATAGTCAGTCCCTAGGGTTGAAACATGACAATAAATACTTGTGAGTTTTCTTAGCCTTTCCTCCAGCTGGTGTTGTTAAACAGAAATAAAGCACATTTGTGTGTTATTTGGTGGTTCTCATACTTTCTCAGTTGATTTCTATTCCTTCTGGAAGATAAAATAATGTGATACCCTCAGCTTCTGTTACAAGACAACAGTGGAAAAATATATCGTCCATGGGAAAAATATGGTAGTGGAAGAGAAGAAGTGCTTCCTATACCATTGAATATGGTATTTTCTCTACATACCAGGAGTTTGTGAACAAAATTAAACTTTCTGTAATACACTTCAGAAAAAATTGCAGGCTGGTATCTACTGACATATTTCCATTTAAATTACTGGTTTTTCATCCGGAAAGTGGTATTTTGTTTGGATGTTAAATACATTCTAGTCCCCCTGCTTACTGTTGTATTTTAAAACAAGGACTGAGGCTCAGGTAGATCAGCTTAATGACTGTATCTCACCACTAAAAGCACTGTTCCCTATAGTTATTCACATGAGGTGAAGGATGTTTAATCAGATATTAACTTGACACTATTAATACCTAGCAGCTAAGACCGAACAATTTTTAGCACAGAGGAAATTGTGTTTTGCCCCATGTGGTCCCATATGAAAACATAAAATAGGATCTCTGTTACTAAAATTACAAATTCAATTATGCTTTCAGTTCAGTGAAACAATATGCAACCTTCATCTGAGAACTGCTTTAAGCATTCAGTACTTTTGGGGGACTCCTTCTCCTTGCAAGAAGCATGCTTAAGAAGTTAAATTACCTGGAAAATGACAGTAAAAAACACAACAATGATAGTTGTGCTGACAAACAGGTTTCTGTCTCTCACTTTTTCCTTATCCAAAAGTGCAACAAGAGCAAAAGCAACTGCTCCACGTAGTCCACCATAGGACATCACCACCTGATCTATTATCTCCAACTGGACGGTTCTGTAGCGGTTAAGAATCCACGTCTGTAAAATGACACCTGTAATAAACAAATGTCAGCATGTCTAGAAATACCCTTATGGAACGTCAGTATCCCAACCATGTGTAACAGAAATGGTGCCACCAGACCGCCTTTATAACAATCTACACCATCTACTTCCCCCTCTGGATCACTGTTCTGCCCACTTGGTGCCTTCTCCTTTACATCAAGCCAAAGCTATTAGGTGAAGCTGCTTCTGTGAGCCAGCAGCCCTTCTGAGAGTGCCGCACAGGCATTCCAGGGAAAGTTCTGCCACATGCTGACCTTGGAAATTCGTCAAGAAAAAACAGATATTCCAGCACTGTCACTGGTGATATGAACAGTCAGTTAACAGAAACGGGTTAAAATAGCACTGATTTAGGGACTAACTGTGGATTTCCAAATCACTGCAAATGACATTTAAGTCATTGTTCACTGAAGGGTTCCCTAGTTATGCTACCACTGTCTTCAGACCTACACATAAGATGCTGCCTGCTGCAGGAGAAAAAGCTCTGGCTGTCTCAGTGTATCCCAGAACTCCCTCCATACAGAGGGAAAACAGCTTCACCACTCCTGCGAGTGGCACGGCATGCGTGTCCCACTGCAGCAGGCCAGGGCTATTAACCAGTGCAAAACAGATACTCCTCTTTTTAGAGAACTTCGAACTTGTGCCAAGGGAAGAGTGTCTTGTCAGTATAAGAAGGACTTCTGAAGGAGGGGACCTTGGAAATGCCACCAATCTGACTCCTCCAGAGTATGCGAGCTGCAATTATGTAAGACCCAATATCATCAGATATTTACTAATTTGTTAGTGTCTAAGATCAATTACTTTAGTGGGTGCTTACTGTTATTGCTGAGTATTTACTATTTACTTATTGATCACATCTATTACAGGATTGTTAACCACTCATTCCAGGGACACAAAAAGTGCCAAAGACAAGACATGGAAAACTTAAACACCTCAGGCACATTAGCAGTTAATAAGAGGCAGCTTAATGAACAATGTTTGCAGACTATTTAGAAAAGGAGGACGAGGGGCTAGGCACTTCATTCAGCTCAGGAGCTTCTAGACAGAATAAGAGCACCGGATCTAGGAAAACTGCCAGCTAGTTTTGTGTGACCTGTTATTTGAATTTGAGACAAACAGGCAAATAAGCTAGTTTAACTTATTCCCAGGTGTAAGTACACACACTAAATCACTACATGTGTTACTCTCTACCCATACTTCATTCTACACCTTTTTTGTGATTTTAGCAAAACTACAGCAGAACTACATAGCTGAGCAAACCATTGTTGGTATTTTGAAATGTTTGCAAACTTATATAAGCCCAGTAAATTGACAGTAGGTAATCACTACCTGCCACAGACTTATTTACTCAGTTTTTCATCAGTCCCTGCTAATTATTTCTTAAGCCAGAGAACCTGCAGTGTAATTACATATGGTCTGATATCACTGTGTGTCTAAAACCTGAAGTCAACCATAACATTAGCTTAAGACAATGTCTTTAGTGCCAGATTGAAAGAGCTGAAGGAAAGATATGGCTTACAGGAGTCACATCTTTTGTTAGGCTGCAAGTTAAAGAACAAAGGCCATTTTACTAGGAGATTTTGCCAATACCTTTTGCTGGGTCAACAAAGCCACTGAATTATTTGTGTTAACTTCTGGGCCACTCATATCCTCACACATCATCAAAAATTAAATCCTGCTATATTTTCAGCATATGATGGTATCCTTTCTCTTTATACTCTTTTTATACCCTTTTTATACATTTTATACCCTTTCCCATTCCCTGTACTTTTCACTCCCTGTACCTTAGCCCTACGTGCTTATAACCCTTGTACTCTGATAATTTAGCCTAGTTTGGGGGGAGGTAATTAGAATAGGGGGACAATTACTTCATTTGTTAAGTTTCTTATTGGGGGATTTTAGATAGATATGCTAATTTGTGAGGTCCATAAAATTGTATACACGTTGTACCTGGTGTGCTTCGTTGGCGTGGTTCCACCTTCGATGAAGGTGCACCTGGGATCCTATTAAAACCAAGGTAATACCCTTTTCCCCTACACTGCGGTGTCTGCCTCTTATTTTTACCAGTTTTTAAGGCATCAATGGAGCTTCCTGTAGAGATCTACTCTGCTAACCCAAACCCAACCATAAATTCAACTAAAATAAATTGAATGTTTTGAAGGAACAAACCTAGAACTCAAATTTTTCTTTCGGGAGAGGGCTAAAGAAGATGTGATTAGGTCAGCAGTACAATGCAAGAACAGGAAGGTCACCCCCTTACCAATTACTCTATATACTGAGATGAAGACCAGAGTCAACAGAATAAAAGCTGTATTCCAAGTCCAGATGTCTGGATCCACAGCTGAAATACCGAGGAACATGAAGATAATAGTTTCTGCTCCACTGGCCATCATTTTCATGGTATATCTTACAGTTGTAGAAGACTGTTCAGATATGTTAGCCTTGACATATTTCTGACAGCAAATGCCACAGAAGGTTATGCTAGAAAAAGAAGCAATTGTTCAGAAAATATCTGTTGCAACATTTAGTATTATTTACATCTGTCTGTCACATAGTGATGAAACCCACCATTAATTCCCAAGAGAAAACACACTCAGGAGAATTTGTGGAGTCTATCCTAGGTAAAAATCATATCTCAAACATTCATGCTGATGTGACCTTGGGAGGTCTGAAGACAGCATTTCATTAGAACACAAAAGACTTTAATTCTCTTCAGATTACCATGTTGCTTTCAATGCAAATTTTTAAATCTTTTTTACATTAGACGTAATCTTAAACTAATGATCTGTTTGCAGAAAGATTTTCAGACAAGCAAACATGACAAACATGACAGGCAAAACTGAGAAGAAAGGTATGCCAGGAATCAATGGATACTAAGAGAAGAAAGACCACAGAGGTACTCAAGCCAAAAGAGGTAACATTTAGACAAACAATAACAGCCAGCCAAGACAGAGAGAGCAGAGAATAGTGACATTCTCCTGGTGCCTTAGAAAAATATTGCTTTAGTTACACATTGTAGGAAAAGATGTCAGTACAAATGGACAACTGTTAAGTTTGAAGTATTATTAATAACAGAAAGAGTCATGTCTGTATTTTGCAAAGGAGTTCTCATGTTGCACAGCAGATACTGGAAAACTTGCATTCCTTTTCAAGGCTGAATGACAGTATTTGCAATACTGTGAACACAGTATTATCCAGCATAAACTTAATGAGTGTCATATTCTATAGCTGTCCTATATAATTTAGGTCTTCCTTTCAATCTTTTTAAAAATCATAGTCCCTTCTCATCCCATTCATAAGCAGCAATAAAAAGAAACTTACGCCAAAATAGCAGAAAGAGAAAGCATCTCTGCTGTGAGGTAGGACAGGTAGGAAATGATAAATACAAATCCAGGTTCAATGATCCTCACATGCTTGGTGAAACGACTGACCAATGAGAGCAGGAATGCAAAGAAAATACCAACCAGTGTCCCGCCAAGGCTCACCACAAAGAATGATACTGAAAAACAAAACATAACACAGCTTAAACAGTAGAAATATAAGGATTTGAACTAGTTTTCTTCCAGAGAGAGAATATCAAATGCCAGGAAAATCAGAGAAAATTTTGGAGGACATGTCAAAATCCATTTCTAGGCTCAAGGCTTTTGAGCACTTGGTACATGAATGTAGCATTCTGCAGGAAAACAAGCTTACTTTCTGTTAAGCCTCATCATTTTTCTTTTATTGAAAATCCACTACATTTTTTATACTATTTTTTCCCATGTTCTGGAAACAAATATTTTTACAAAAGCATATTATAGATTATGACAAAGTCACTATTAAAACACTTATTCATAAGATAGTGTAGTTTCATGTAGTGGGAAATAATGACTAAATTTTTAGGCAAATAAAATTCCTTGATAGTTACTGGCAAACATTACTTGATGGTGATCAGTGGTAAGGAGAGAGAATGCCTATATGCAATCTCGATTTTCCTGAAATGCAGGGAGAGAGAGCATAGGCTGAAGCAAAGGAAATGCTATTAAATACAAAGAAAAGATATACAGCTGTCAAGCTTGGTGGTCTCAACAAAGGAACTCCACATCTCTTGAGTCTCCTCAAAAGAAAACAGATCTGATTAAGTTTTCCAAATATTCAGTAATATTTACTTACTTATTTTCTTAAGACATTTGTCTATGCCATATGAGTGTGGGAGTATGAGTAATAATGGAAAGGGCTGAAAAATAGTAGTTGTTAATAGCATAATAATATTTTGTTTAGAATACTGCATATATACATCAATTATGTGATACAGAATTCAGTTCTACACACCTATGCCTTTGAGACATTCGATCCCCGTCACATTCATCGGACCTATTGCAACAAAAGATTCAAACACATTGTACAGCACCTGGAAAGAAAAGTAGACTAATTTAATAATTGTTCCTGAATTGAGCCTATTAAAAGAAACGTTTTAGGGGCCTCAACATTATGAAGTCTGAAGTGTATGACTCAGGGAAATTCTGTCTGAGGGGAGAAGATTTTGTGGATTTTATATTTTTTCAAAAAGAAATGTAGTGGAGCAAGAAGAAAAAAAACAAAAAGAAAGAAACAAACAAAAAAACCCACAAAACAAACCCAAAAACTACACAACATTATCACTTCAGTATGTTCCTATGTATAAGAAGCATTGTAACATATAGATGTGTTTTCTAAAGCATTTCTCGCTGTAAAATTCAGGTATTTGAAAGATTCATTTAATCACATTTATGAGATAAATAAGATACTTTATAAATTGATAATAAGATGCTAATAATAAGATGCTGAATTGAAATATATTGAACATATGTAAAGTAAGTTGAATATACAAGAGAATAACTTATAATAATTGTACTAAAACTTTTAAAATAATTGACTAACAGTGATAGACCTGAAAGTTAAGAATTGATATTATCCATATCTGGGCCTAAGGAGGGTTATATGAGCATCATTTTTGACAGATGCCAATTTAATCTGTTCTTAGTTTCTCCAGTGATGGAGGAGAACTTTACTATGGCTGTCTCAGCTTTCCTTGTTGCAGCTAAGCTTGGTAATTCTTATCATATTCACCAGTCACAGTATACAGGTTACTTTTTTTCCTATAAAGGCAGTCTTTTACATATTTATGTTTAAAGAATGCTATACAATCCACTTTTTTCTGTCTTCCAGTCTTCCCTTTTTTAAGGTAGTAACTCCACTGTTTCAAACTGCCTCATAGGCTGTGCTTTCTAAGTCTTGATCATAGTTGCTCTTCCCTTCTGGATTTTCTTCAGTGAACAACTAAATTGTCTTTTATTTGTAGACTGAATGTGTTCATTTCACAGTAACAAAAACTCCTTTCCTTCTGAAAGCCAGTGATGTTGATACTTGAGTTCATCAGAGTTTTATTTTAATATTTGTTTCTAGTAATACCCCAAAAGTACTAATGATCCTGATTTCCAAGGGCAATTAGGTTTCTCTGGAAGCCATACTGTCATTTTCAAACTCGTGAACAGTTAGGCTGCTGCCAGTGACCTTGCAGTGCCTTGGTTTTCCCTTGGTTGCAAAAATTAAGTCACTGAGCCTAGTGAAACCATCTCACCCTCCTTAGGAGATAGGCAGGAGCAGGAATAGGAAATGATCTAAAGGCGCATGACTAAAGCTAACTGAAGCTGCATAGCAACTTGGTTACATAGCAGCTTTCTGTCTTGGGACCTCGTAGTGCCTAGCACTGCACCACAGCACCATTAGCACAGCAATACAAAACTATTTACTACTTTATTCTGGGAAAAAACATGTGTGTGAAAAGGTGTTTCAATCAAAATAAAAATATCAGTAGAAATTTGTGAAACCTCTAAGTCTAATAAAGTCTTTCTAAGTAAAGAAAACCCTCAAACTTGTTTGCAAAAGAAACCCCAAAAAACCAGAAACTTTCTAAATGTCACACCATTTTTTCCAAATTGGCTCTTTGTTATATCTGCTTGATAAACATCTGATCAAACTAAAAGAGAGGGAGCAGGTATAAACACTTTGGCAAGTATTTTTTCTCTCTCACTGGCTGAGGTGTGCATATGAATTATGGGCATAACATAAATATGCAGAAAAGAGTATATGCATAAAAAAATAACAGCAAAGGAAGGCTTAAAATCCCTGGAACTAATTTCATTAAATCATGAAAGCCATACTTGAACAGCAAAGGCAAATAAAACATTCACCCCTGAAACTTCCTTTGTAGTGTCCAGCCCAGAACTGTGTGTTTTTATGTCACTTACCAGCTCCAAATAGCTTTCATGCTCAAACATCTCATCCTCTCAAAACACTGTTTGTAAGCAAGGCAGAAAACACCATGAGCTGCACTACAATAGCCCATGAGTAGATACACTCTGATAGTACAGTGTTTCTTTTAAGGGAAAAATGCACTTCAGAAGAAACTCCCTAGATTCTGGGTGATTTTGGGATATATAATTTACTTACCACAGTTACAGCATCATTCAGAAGCGATTCTCCAAAAACAATGATGAATAGAACTTCATTGACATGGACTTCTTCAAACACTGCCAGAACAGCTACAGGATCCACAGCAGCAATTAAGCTGCCAAAGAGGAGGAAGTCCAGTAGCCCAGAGTTAAGTTTACCTTTAAAAACAAAGCAAACAAATGATAAGCATAATCATCTCTGTACTACCAATAGTAATGCCAGACTGTGATTTTGCAGATAATGCCAAATCCTGGAAAATAGAAATCCCAAGGTATCAACTGGAAAGCATGTTACAGTGACTACTTAAGAAGTTCTGCATTGAGTCATCCCGTATCCTACATGTTTCAGCATTGGCCCACGTGTATCGAAGGTGTTTCTGGGAGCAGGACCAGTAAGGCCTGTTCTTGGGGCAAGACAGTTCCAGATCTAAACTGGCTTTCTATTTGTGTGTGGTATGGTTTGTCTAACTTGACTAAATTATCCCAGGATAACTCAGAACTCACAAGATGTTAAGAGGACCATACCAGCACTTCTGAAGTAAATGTTCCAAAATATTCCATGCCACAGGTCAAATTTGACTTTTGGTCACCAGGAACTGCTACAATGGTGCTTAACTGCACTCAGTGCAGTTGAACACCAATTGTGGCCTCCTTACTCACTGATAGGTGCGGTTAAGCCACTTGTTCCCAAATTAGGATTCATGAGGCTGTTAAATTGTCTGCAAGTGGACCATAAAAATAGATGAAGGACCAAAATGTACCTCAACATGTTTGTGTTGTAGCCTCTTAGGAATTTTGGCAATGATTTCAAAAGTTTTGAAACTACAAAACTCTGGTGACAGTGTAACCCGGTATTTTTTTGTTAACCTTCTTTCAGTTATTAAGGTTATTTTGTTCAGTTATGCAAACCAACCGAGACAAGCATTCACTGTCATTTTAAAAGTAGCAGAAAAGGCAGAGCCACAAAAATTACTTTGCTCAGCTTCCTAAATTTCTTGTAAAATTTACCCTTTTCATGAAATCAAGAGTGGCAACCCAGTCATTTTTTCTGTGGAAATGATTTCTGAGCAGTAAAATTCCCTTTGTGTTTATTAACAGATGGAGGAGGAAGCAAGGTTCATAATGAAGTGATGGTGCCAAAAATTTTATGAGGAAGAGCAAAGAGTTGAGCATTCGCTCATTGAAACACAATGCAGAGGCCCATGATCAAAATTATCAGACATGATTTCTACAGAAAAGAAGGAATCATCTAATTAAATGGTTTGGAAGCATGAGTCAGACAATGACAGTCAGTAGCTATAGCCACAAGATCAATATTGTTCGTAAGGTACTTCCAGAACAATATGCCCACTCCTCTAGAAAGGTAATTTTTCAAATTCAAAATGTTTTATGCTTAGAATGTAATTAAAACAGAAACCAGATTCTGAATATTTTTGATACAAAATGGCATGGAATTATTTACTCAAGAAAACTATACCTATATGGGCAGTCAGAGAGATAAGAAGACAACACCTGGTTATATGTGACCGTGTCCAATAATCTGGTGGAGCTGCAGTGGCATATATTCTCTCAGCTGTTATCTACCAATCAGATTAGCTGCAATGTTTTCTATACAGTTTATAGGGACCTTGATACGGCCCTGAAAAGAGAAACTCATAGCTTGCACAGACATACAGCTGCCTTGATTTTTCAAAAGATAAACAGTCTTGTTCTGACACAGACATATTGGGCTGTGAACAAGGACTGAGCCAATTGGTTTTAGCGTGAGAGTGGGATTGAAGCAGTGACCTTAAGTCTCTGCCAAAAACTCTGAGAACAGCCTTGAACCTGAATCTAAGTAATGGTTCCACCAAATGTTGTCCTTCTCAGGCATGCTTAAGGAAGGAACAAGCCCAATGACAATAACTATCAGATATCAGGGTATAATAGAATGTAAGGTTTGAAAATAAATTGGCTCACTGAGATTGCTTATCTTTTTTATGTGTTACCAATTATAATCATTGGTACATTCTTTGAAGACTTGCAAAACTAGTGAGCAAATATTTATGGGAAGATTAGGACACATCTATTATTCCTACAAAGCATTGTCAAGAGGCATGGAGTTTTTGAATCAGATTTTCATTTAGACTAATAACAGACGTTATTTTCAGTTGGTGCATGACCATGGCTCCCTCCAGCTCATCAATGACACCTGAGAAAGGTGAATTCACTGGGCCCAGTTTAAGACTTTTAGACACACTCAGCATGTTGCAGCTATGACCCAGATTGTACAGGAAAAACTGTTCTAAGCATTAGTCACAACCACAATATTGCATGTGTTAGCTCTCCAGCAGATGCTGGGTAGTTCACTGCAATCAGCCTGGAATATTTAGGATAAGATAATTCTTCGTATTCGGTGGAAGCAGACTGATATGACTCTTGGTTAACAGTTAATATGCTAATCTTTTTCTTTCACTTCTAAAGAAGGATTTCTTCGTCACTATCACCTTCTCTATTCTACTTCTGCAAATTGTAATATCTACAGGGGTATTGAATGCAAACAAAGAGCTGTTTTTATGTTTATTTACAGAGGAAATCTATGCAATCCAGTTTTGATTATGTGCTCATACTGATGGATGTTGCTACAGGCCCGTTGAATGGCAAAACTGGAAGTCATTTGGTTTTAGCTCATCTTAATTTGTAGTGGATTTACATTTCTACATTTTAATTATATTACTTTTAGCATTATTCACTTCAAATGTAGAACAAGTGGGAGAGAAACAAAAATATGCCATAGAACTTCAACCAGAACGTAGAAGAAAACTAGACACTGAGTAGCTCATCATTGTCCTATCTTCAGCAAGTAAGTAAAAACAGCAAGGTTTTTCACAAAGTGTGGTGGTTAGGTCTTGTTGACCTCTTGGAGGTCAACACAATAGATTTAGTGGATTAGTAAGTCTGTGTCATGTCGATATTTTAAAATCCTACTCAGCTTTGCTGGAGAGTGACATAGTTTGAATCAGGGACAGCCTTGTCTGGCCTTTTTCACAGCTGAAATTAGAACTCTAGTAGGTCTTCGTGGCAAAGACAGGTCCCCATAGTATACCAATAATGCTCTTTAAAACATTAAATTTCAGCAGGAATGTCAGTTTATTGTTCGCCTTTATTAACATTCCAATATTTCTCTTGCAGAGCTTTAGCTGTGACCTGTGGTAGGGGCTGATTCTCCTGTGTAACTGCAAGTTCAGAGTTCTAGTATATACTGTCATTAAAACATTTGCATACTGATGAAACAGAACACATAACCATCAAAGCCAGCTCTTGCAGTTAGTCAAGAGCTGTTTACATATTGGGAGGAGAAGAAGAATTTAGGTGAATTTTTCCTCTAAAATAAATTATTTTGGAAAACAGTCAACTTTTCTCTTTCACATACTGTAAGGAATTCAATCATTATCCTTTAATGACTTAGAGCAACCTATTTTTAAAGTAATTATCATATATTATATTTCCCAGAACAGGATTTTAATAAAGTAGTTTTGGTCATATTTTTAAAATTTTTCTGAGCATCTTGGATATTTCAATAAAGAAATCCTTTTCCAGTCTGCAGTAGCAATATATTGGTCATATACTTTCTTTCTGAAAACCTTATTTTACCTATAAATGTGATATTGTGGATTAAATATATTGCTTGAAGCACAGGAAACCTCTTATCTACCTATAAAAGTCAAGGGTGTTTGCATCTGAGCTGTAACCTTTGTATCTTCCAAAGAAAATATTGCTGCTTCTAAAATAAGAGTTATAGTAAGCTAAATATCTAAGATGTATCTATCAGAGCTGTCTAAATCACAAACATCTGCAATTACATAAGTCTCAAATGAAAGTCTATAGAGATTAAGTACTGCTGTTCTGTGCCTCATCTGGCAGCCCTGTGCCCTTATATTGCAGCGTAATTAAGACAGAGTGTGTCTTAGAATCATGGAATGGTTTGTGCTGGAAGGGACCACTGGCAACCTCCAGTTCCACTAACTGGGACACTTTCCACTAGACCAGGTCTAGTGGAAAGTCACTCAGAGCCCCATCCAACCTGGCCTTGAACACTTCCAGGAATGGAGCATCCACACCTTCTCTGGAAAAAGCATAAGCAATAGGAAACCCTCACTTTTTGGATTTGAGGCCTAGGAGATTGTGCATCACCCACCCTTTCAAGGCCCTTTGGACTGCTCCCAATAAAATGTCTGGGTTTTTTTTTTTTTAGTAAGACATCTGCTAATTCCTTCTGTAAATCTCAATTTTCAGTTATGATTTCTAGACACAGAAGACAAACAAGAGATGTGTAGATGGGTCATACATATAATACCCACTCAGTAGCCACCTAATATTACAAAACACATTATAAAATAACACTTAATTACATTAATAACATTAAATACATTAATAACACTTAATATTAAATAGCACTAAATATAACAATATTAAAGCTGACTTAAGGAAGGCACTTCCATTTCACAGTAACTTTTAAGGTTTCTATCACAGCAGACAGAAACAAGCCCTTCAGTGTGTATTTTTGTCCAGATGTCCATTAGCAGAAAGAATCCTGAGCTTTATCCTGAAAGTGTTCTCACACATTTAGAGCAGGACAATATGAGAGACATGGATTCAAGTATCTTTTTGCTTTCCTTAGGGAAAATTTTTCAGGTCATCCTTAAATTTGATAAAGGTGTAACAAACTGCTCCCATTAACGCTGAGTTTTGCTGCTGGAAAGAGTTGTTAAATTGTAGCTCATCACCCTCCTAACAGCAGGTATACAGTAGCATTCATAATTGTGCCTTCATTGATCAAACTTACCCATTATTCCTGTCAGATAGACACCATAGAGAGATAAGCCAGTTGTGGCAGCATTCCAGACTGTCCCGATAACAGCATACAAAAGGATGGAGCCAAGGTTTCCAAAGAATAATCTATTTGGCATAAAATATCCAGCATCCAAAACAATGGGGGGCAGCAAATAGAAGAAAAATACAGTTGGTGTCAGGGAGAAGGAGGCAATGTGATCTGCTGCCCATACAATGCCACCGAGGAAGAGGCCGAGGACAATCAGCAGAGCACTTTCTGGAACAACCCGAGTGACTTTGTGGGACAAGTGGAAAACTGCAAGGAAAGAGGAAAACAGCGAGTCAGAAATTAAATGGAGAAACAATTTGAGCAACAATTGTTGTTAGCCGGCAGGTTTGACTTCACGCAAACTTTTTGCTTTCATTGTGATTAGACCCAGAACTGTGCATGGAATGCATGGGATACAGACACTTATAGAATAAAAAACGCGTCAATCTTCAGATTTTTGCAGCATATTTTAACTTATATAAAGCAAATATTCCCTGACTTTTATATCCTTCATTGGATTATCTTCTCTTAACAAGATCTGTTTAGGGAAAGATGGTGTTCTGTGCAAAGCAGTAAGTGCAAGACTGAAAAGAAATGGGGGAAGTCCTGGAAATGTATGACAGTATGGTTTATTTCTGTATCTCAAATACACATCCAGCCCTCTAGTAATTGTATTTAAAAATGATCAGTTTACAAACAGGTTTATTGGAAGATGGGAGAAGAATGCTGAAGGAAGGCCTGGTTTCAAGACAACTCTTTTTAAATTTATAAAGAATATTCTGATAATGTAGCCTGCAGCAGGAGCAGAATGAAACTTACATCATGGGAGATCCCTTTTAATACCTTTCCTCAAAACCTCCCTAACAAAGATTTCATATAATTCAGAGACTTTCTGCAGGAATAGGGGCTTTAGTGGTTCCTTCAAATACATATTTGTGGGAAATGGTTTTGCAACAGGCAACTTTCTTTTGTATAAAGTGTCATAAAATTTGTATGTTACAAGAGTATGTAAAATCTGTTAATAAAGAGTATATGGTATCTATCATAGCAAAACATGTAATGGTATGGTGTGGTAAAACTATTAAACTAGCCAATAATTAGAAGGAGGAAAAATTACTAAGTGTCATGAGCAAATCTAAAGAGACAGAAAGATGGCACTACCAGACAGAAAAAATAGACCATTCAAGGTGACAGAAACACAACTACGACTGCAAATACATGTGGCAACATATATTTATAATACATTTGTTAGGTACCAGATAAAAGGAAAAAAAAAGGCAGAGAGAAGAACAGGGAGAAGTCAGGTCTACAAAGAAAGAATATGAAATAGGAGGAAGAGGCAGAAGTGTTTGATAATAAGTAAGCACAGGTGATTTAACTGCCTTTCTTGGGATTTCTATGAGCTTGTCCTTCAGTTTATCTTAAGTAATGATGTGTCCCAGATGGCCTGAACCCTGGAACTTTGTGAAACTGACCCAATAAATGTAGCTTTGCTTACATAGTTTTGTGTTGAAAATGTGAGTTTCACTTCAGGAAGAAAATTTTACTAAAAGCCATCAATTTTGTCTGGGTTTGAGCGTCAGCTGTGTTGAAGTTGTTACAATGCTATTGCAATTTAGCTCAAAAACTTGGATAAGACCCCATCATTATGAATTCCAGACTCTTAAGCCATATTGGAAGAATCTTTCCTATGACCATGCTGAGATCTTAGACCAGGTTACTTTACTGAAAGACCATTGTTTTTCATCCCACCCAAGGATTTGTCCTAGTCAAACATTTACTAGTTACCTTTTAGAGTATTTTAAGGGCTTCACTCCTGAACTGTCGCTTTTAGCCTTGTCTGCATCTACACCAGCAATGTTGGAAGCATCATCCATCATCAGAGCAGCCCCACAATACTGTGGTCCCTTAAGCTGTAGAACCTTCATGGTCTCATCAGAACAGAAACATGAAAGGAAGAGGGACCAGAGCCTCCCTAGGCCAACAATGAGCATGAACAAAGATGTACTTGAGTGTTTGCAGACAAGACTCGAAAACATGTTAGAGCACAGTTAAAAAGTGGGATTAATACAAAAGCAATCAGGCATGAAAACAAACTGCAGTCAGTGAAGCTGACTAAACCATGCCAGTTTTCAGTGTCATCTGTGTCATGTAATCGAGAGAAGAATAAAACTCTACAGAAACAAACACTCTGCTTTTTTCCAGTTAGTTTCCTCTCTTTGTTATAAGATCCCTTGGGCTTGCATTAAAAAGAAGAAGGGAAAGGAAATTAAATTAAGAAAAATAAACTAGCTATTTTCCATGTATATAAATTGTGGCATTTAGCTTCTCAAAAGTCTTTCTTACTAGTCATTCTTGATTCCTTGAATTTTCAGTCAGTGAATTATCAACTAATTTATCACCTCACAGAGAAGGGATTATCTCCTTATCCCTGAAAATGAATGTTGCTGAGCTAGTCTTACTAACCAAAGTCTGTTTTTCCTACTCTTATGTTAGCAGATAAGCCATGACTACAAGAAGTTAAAGTTAAAAATTTTAAATGAACCTGTGAAGACTTTTCAGAACTAGGCATTTGGAAAAAAAAACAATGTCCAGCTAAAAATTCATATTCTGTAGAATTTTCCTCTTTACAACCAAAACCAGTTTTGAATGCTGGGAAGTCAATAAGATTTTGGTTATAACATTGTCTCCTCCTAAAACTCGCATTTTCCCAGTGAATCAGCTCTGTCTTATCTGTCTGTGTTCCCTTTAACTCCAATTGACTGATTATCTGTACCAGATTTTAATAGTATCAGCAATAAATTCTTCTACTCTGTTAGTTTAGGGATGCAGGCCATGGACAGAAAAGTTATTGCATGAATGAGGCTCTAGAGAAGCCTCTTTTCAGTTTTGTATTTGGCCCAAGCTAAATCTGAAAACCAGACTGTATTTGTTTTAAGATAACTGCCTAGCTAACACTTTAGGTAGATAGCATGCCATAGGATCAACAGAAATATGTCTATAAACATAGAAATATGTTAAAGGAAAATACTGATGAAATTCAATATAATAGCTTTGGACTGAGATGTGCTTGGAACTTAGTTTGAGTTCATATTTGCACCTACACTGATGTTTTTTTCTGGCTATGTGCATAAAATATATTTAATCAAAATTGTACGTTATGAGTAGTTATTACATTTGTGGAAATGGATAGAGATAGATTAATTCCAAATTCACTCCTTAATGTTTATTTTTACTATTCATTATTCTGAAGTAATGTCTCAAATACATTCTGAGTGTATTACAAACTGAAACAATGATAGCATTTCCATTTCATAAAGTTTGCCATTACTTGTCTAAAAGAGAGCCAAAAACCATCCCAAAAAATTAATTATGCCCCATGACAAAGTCGAATTGGCAGCTTTAATAACATCTAAATGCCTAACATTACTGAGTCTTTCACCTGACTGAGGAGCAAAATAAAATCCAGCAAGGTTTGTAAACTCCTAATGGGCAAGGAGTTTAGTTTGATTCTGATGTGAAAGAAATTTCAAATATCAGGAAGGATTGCATGCAGTGCTGCTCAGATAAATTATTCTGTGATGGACTCAGAGATGAAATTAAGTCTACTTTCACTGTTGTTAATGAGGAAAAGTACATTAATATATTTTAATGAGGAGAGGGAAAGGGTAAAGGAAGAAAACCTGTAGCCAGTTCATGGCATAGAAGAAATAACTGTGCACAGGGCAATTTTGTGATCTATAAATTTTAACATTTAACATTTGTAATTCATCTACCTAAGTCCAGACACAGAACTGTTAAGACACAGTGTTAAAGAAAAAGTTAAACATGTGCCTTTCTTCCAGCACATGCTAGATCTGGTTTGAAAGTGGGTTGGACTGGCTACTGAGTAAACTGTGTTTAAATTCAAGCTGAGCTGCACTGAGTTAGAAGCTTTTTACAAAATTAAGAAACGTTTGCACAGTATAAACATCCTGTGATTTTTCTTCAGATGCTTTCTTTGAGATCCAGGAAAAGGGACTGTTGAATTTAACCTATCTGATGATAAAGACAAAACAAATTAGCAATCAATGTATGATTTGGTGGCAAGAACCACTTGCTTTTGACTCAAAAAATGAAACATATACCAAGAAGTAAATTGAGGTAAGTTGACCTTCTAAAAATGCAGTAACTTAGATTAAATAATTCAGTGGAATTTACAGCATTCAGCAAATTATCTTTTCCTTTCTAAGGCCATCTGTGACTACTTTAGAATATCTGATTTAACAGAATAAGCTTTTTCTCAGTTAGATAACAAAATGAAGACAGAAAGATTGATTAAAAGCATGAAAAATTAATTTAAAAATAATAAAGAGATACTGTAGAATTCATTTTCAAGTTGTAGTATTTGTAGACACATGAAAAAAATTCTGACATAGGGTTTTCACATTTTTTTTCAAATTGTCTCTAACAAAACCTATTTTTAATTAATACTGATTTTTGCTTATGCAATGAAACATTTTAATACCTCAGCTCTAGATATTTTTGCATTATTTCCAGCTGAAATGAACAATTCAAGCTAGATTTACCACCTTTTGAAAATACAGGACTTCAAAAATAAAAAACTGCCTGGAACTGCCTTTTAAAATACTGCTAAATTTCAGGATTTATACAGTCATTTCAACACAATTTCAACTGACTAATTACATTTCAATTAACTTTGATAGTGTGAAATCAAAGTTCTGCAAACACTGAAGTTATTTTTGCAGCTAGTATCACCGTTCCAGTTAATGACAAAACCTACTGCACGTGCACAGTACACAACATGTCATCCAGAGAAATCATGAATTGACTCATAATGATAATAATTCTCTGCTGGATTTTTTTTCCATGTATCTTTGGGTAAAATCCAAGAACTCATAAAATAATATAGGAAATTAAAATATGATAGATGATCAGCCTTATCTCTTCCATAGTTTCCATGAAAGCACAGATATGAATCTGCAAACATTTCTAAGCTCCTCCTATCAGGGTTAATGGCAGGTGTGAGGTCTCCCATATGCATTTTACTGGTGGGTCAAATATGCACTGACAGTCATATTAGTCTATTTTCCAGTTTTGACGTTTTATTTTCACTTACAAAGCTGAAATTATCATACTTCATCAAGCCATGGGTGTTTCTAACTGGAGCTCCAAGACTTGATTCTCCGTAACTAGTGAAAACCCTAGCCATTGACCAAACTAAGAGCAAAACACTGAAAACTCCTTTGTGATTCTTTACATTTCAGAGATGCAAATAGCAGAATCTCCAAGGCTGCACACAATCAGGCTTTTTTAATAGCACAACAAAGAAACTTCTTAAGAGAAGGCATAATAAATTCAATAGAAGAATATTCTGCACAAAGGGAACTCTTCCATCTAAACATCTACCATTAGCTGGGCACTGACTGGCAAGCAAGAGATTTTTTTATCTTATCTACCTGTTCATGTTCTCCTTAGCAATACAAAGGAATCCAATTAAAAAAACTGTTTAGTTCTACTCTTTTTGCAATTTTTTCAGTGGTGTCTTCTGCAGATACACATTATTATTAAAAAAAAATATATATGTATGCATATTCCAATAGCATACATGGGAAAAAATCTGCTTTATCTTGGTTGTATAATAGCTCAAAGTATACTCAAATACCAGTTTGTGACCTAAATTGTATCAATTGTAGCTGGGCAGTAATGTAGTCCAAAAGACTCTGGAAAGTCCTGAACCATTGCTATTACGTTGGTCTACCTGATGGTGACATGGATGCACACTCTAAAATATAATACAGAGCATGCATTTTCAAGAAAGGATAATTTTGCTTCCTCCATCCCTAAAAGGCATGGATCCCTGGGCCCTCTCTTGCTCCTTAGCTTCACACTTTAGTTGCAGCCAGGTAGACAGTGGGTCACAGCTCAGACTAACCAGCTGCATCTGCCATACCAAGAAAGAAAAGTCAGTTCTGTAGAAATGCATGATATGACCTACACAAGCCCCTGTATGAGATTGCAGCATTCATGGTGTAGGAATAGTGAGTAGATGCTGGGACAGAGACAGTTGCATATTTTCTATTCTTCTTCCCCTGTTTGGTTTTGTTTTTTTTAATCTACTAACTCCTTTAAAATACTAATGTAGATTAGATTAGGTTGTTCGGAGATTTTTTTTCATTAAGACATATAACTAGGAGCGCTGACATCTAAAAAGCAGCTGAGCAGTCACTGTTTTAAAATCAATTCTCACTCTTGGTTTACCAACAGTCTCATATAATCACTGAGCTTTGTTGGCTGCCTCTGGAGCATGCCGTAGTCCTCTCATGATGCTGAGGAAAATGTGTGTCAGTTCCAGTCTGCGCATCACCTAGCCCAGACTAACAGTGAATTTTTCTTATACAATGTACAGAACAAACTCCATATCAAACTGCCCCATTGCAATGATTTAGAAAATTGCTCAAAAATAATGACCATTAGTGTTTCCTTTTTAATTGTGCAGGGGGGCAAATTTATTTAGACTTCTACCACTTTAATCTCAAATTTCTCTAGAAGTTTTGCTGATAAATCTGATCTCTACTTACTCCACTCTTTACAAAGATATGGTTTTTTATACAATTTCCTGTTTAGTGAGGTTTTATTTGTTTATAATTCTCTTATCTTTTCTTGTTTAATGAGGTTTTACTTGTTTATAATTCTCTTATCTTTTGTTATGGCTCCCTTTACTTCTCAAGAGTCATGCCCACCTACTAGTTCTCTGATAAACTTCCTGCACATGCTATGCTTGATTTCTTTATACTCTTATGTCTTTCATTTTCTGCTCTATCCTTGTAACTTTTACTATTTTCACAGATCCATCAGTTTTGCATCCTTGTGCATGGACCTCAGTTGTACTGAATCTTTGTGTTGAGATCTCTTTCATGACTTGGCTGAAGTTTCCTACTTCAGCAAACACAGCATTTCTTGCCTGCATAGCCATAGGCACACCTTTCAGCTGCTTATGTAGCCTGCACAGAGTATCTGGGAATTCTAATTAAGAGTCATACGTGCTAGTAAGGGCTATGTGGTTGTGTATCCAGACCTTCACTATCACACCATCATATTTCATCATCCTCTTTTCAGAGGGTTATTGCTCCAGCTAAGTCTATGTGAAGGTACACCACCAGCCCTCATTACAGTTACAGACTTCTTTCTGCTTTCTAGCTTGAACTTGTTCACAGCTATTTTGTATCCATTTTCCTGTGTGAAACTGGTATCAATTTTCTTAAATGGCTGGTTTGCCCTAATACTGATCCCTTCATTTCCCATTATATAAGCAAAGAGAAAAACATACTGTCTTTTTGTTGCTTGTCTTTGGTTTGTTAAACTACTTTTTTCAGTCTTCAGCTCTGTTTGAATCTGAGTTCACCTTTGTGGACTCAGAGCCATTAGAAATACAGACTGCATTCTGAATGAGTCATAGTAGAAGCAGCTGCAACAGCATTAATAATTTCCTATCACAATCTATAGTTGAGCTACATCCTGGATTTATTATCACACTGGTGATTCACAGTCACCCTGTATTCACTTTGTACAGATTCTCATTCTCATGTCAATTCATGTCACAGGCTCTGAGTGGAATGGCACTTGATATTACTGTAGTACATTCCTTCCCCTAGTCCCCAACATTTATATGGTTTTCCTGGTACTATAGCCAGATCCACATGAATACTGATAATGCTTACAGAAATGTTTCATCAGAAACCTTCAGTAGGATGGCCCACCTCTTTGTGCAGTGGCAAATTAAAAAAAGAGCAAAACCAAAGCCCAGCATGATACCAGTCCAAAAACGAAACTCCAGTGACTTCTTGTGACTGACAAATAATCTTCTTATAGTTTCATACTTCTATCTCATCCTTTCCTTATCCACCCGGAAAATTTTTTTCCTTATCCACCGGGTAAAACCCGGTTTTACCCCATTGTATTTGCAGATGAATTTAGGGTTAAATCAAAGAAAAAAGTCTTCCATTGTGTTCTAAGAGTGGTTTCATTGAAGCAAGGATTCAAAGCATTAGAGAACTGCATTTCTAGTCTGTCCAGGAAGTGTTTGGGCAGACTCGTCAGAGCTGAAGCTGATCATTATTACCTATATTTGCCTTTCTAATCTTTATCAACAAAGTGTGCTTGGCTTTTTTTCCTGGTCAAGGGACTGATAGCATATTTTATAGCCCTTTAGATTCTGTTCTGTGGACCTTGCAATGACAAAACAAGTGTTGTGAATTGATGTTGCCATTTTGAATTGTTTATATACAACTGGCAAAAAATCTCTTAAGAAAAGAGCTTTTACAGGTTTCTTCTAATCAATATTACTTAGACAAACCTGAAATTATTTTATTAATCGTACCTTATGCTTTTACCTAACCTAGAAAAAATTGAGAGATTTATTGAAAAAATATGGATTTTTTAATATCTGAACAAACTCAGAGATATACATATATTGTACAACAAGAGGTAAAAGCCTTTTTTGGTATTGGATCTTGGTACTTAAAATAAACTTCTTTTAAGACCTTGCCTTAAAATATACTACATGAGCATGACTATTAATATTATTTATACCTAATCTTGGACATATTTTTCCTAAGCAAGGCACAGAAGTCCTTCATATAGAAGGACTGGTTTGAGTTTGGTTTAATCCAGCTCAAGAAAGCTTTCTTTATTTGTCACATATGTAATGGCCACCATTTACAAAGCGTACAGCATTGTAATGAGCTCATTAAGCAGGGGATTTTAGGTAGCTGTTCTCTGTAGGTGAACAATTAACAAAATATGTTAGCAATTAAAAATGCAACCAACTTACAGGTCAAGGTTTCCAGCCGATAGGTCATAACATAATAAGATAGCCCCAAGACAAATACAAAGAAGTGTGTGAGTAAGCAACTATTACCTCTATAAGCACTTAGAACATAATGAAGTTTAAACACTCAGGCACAGTTTATCAAAATTATGCCAAATAGTTCTTTTTTGAAGGAGCAGTCCCACTGCAGTGCCAGTGTGGTAGCATTTGGCCCTTATGGAACTGAACGGCACTGAAAGAAAAATGGGAACAGTCAAAAATAATATTTCAAAATGAGAGCAAAGTACACATTAGAAACACCTTGAAGTACAGTAGAGGATATAAAACAGGACAGTAAAAGAATCATAAAACTGTTTCACTTCCTATGCAAAGGTATTAAAATTAACTTTGAAAGACAATCTTCTTGCTCAAGTTAATATTCCTCACAGACTGAACTCATTTAAGGGTTACTATGAATTTTCTGTGTTTAGGATGCTGTCAGTGCATGATATTCTATAGTGAATGCAAATATAAAGAGGTACAGTTGATGTTACATACCAAAGTTAGTCTGTATACACAAGAATAAAAAGAGCATATTTCTATCCTAGCCTCTTCCAATTGCATGTTAAAGAGTAAGCAATAACTGCAATCAGACTTAGTGGTAATTTTCTGATCACTAAGTTAGTTATGACAAAAATGAATGCTTGAGGTCTAAAAATACAGCTGTTTTTATCATATAAATCAGAAAAGCATTTAGGGGCATGAAAACAAGGTAGAAAACAAGGTATTTTCTATTAATTGTATATATTGCAACTGCCCCAGCTTTAAAATTTT
This sequence comes from Entomyzon cyanotis, assembly GCA_024500445.1. NCBI lineage: Eukaryota > Metazoa > Chordata > Aves > Passeriformes > Meliphagidae > Entomyzon > Entomyzon cyanotis. The sequence continues at coordinate 79,002,558 of JAKEPQ010001005.1, read as the reverse complement.
CTTCAAAAATTCACTGAAATTAATTGACAGATAATAAAAGCAATTTTTTTCTTTTAAATACCAAACTATTTTCCAGTGACATGAGTTAAAGAAATGCATTTCACACTGTGAATTTGAGAATTTTTTTTCTGTTTAACCTCCATTTTAATATGATAAATTAACTGAAACAAAGATGCCCCTATGGGAATGTTTTGGCATTTGCTCATACAGCTAAAAAACTGCAAGGAAATGGGTTACTAGTAATATATGGAAGCAGTTGTTATGTTGTGGAGGTAAATCGTATAAGGAATTACCAAAGCCTGAACACAAAACAGAACCAGTTCTTCCTGGCTGAGGTCTATTGTAGATGTAGAAAAAGAAGATAAGGAAGAAATAATTGAATGAATACCAATAGCAGACTGAAACTCTGAAAACATCCTTGTAGGATAGGGACTTTCTCTTCTTCCCCTATACTGCTTCCAGCAAGGCGTAGTGAGGATTGTTGCTGTTAGGAAGGGCATGAGGGACATAATTAAAGCCCAAGGGCTAGGGTGAATTCCTATGAAGGCTGGTCCAAGTCATGAGGTAGGAAAGTACTTTTTTCAAGCACAGGCAGACTGGCTTGCTTCCTGCCTCTAACATTCCACCCTGGCAAGATTTTAATTAATACAACTGGAATAGCATGGAATTACAGTGGAAGTATTCCTGATTACAGCAGTAAATTACATAAGCATTAGGGTATTCAAATTTACTTGCAATGCCCACAGAGAAAAAAACCCCCAACCAACCAAACACACGTATGTCAAGTAGCTCTTGCTTAAAAGTGAAAACAAACTTAATTTGAGAGAATTAACAAAATATGCCAGCCTAGTTTCCATTGAAAGTAAATACTACTGCATCCCCTGAAAAGTTTCAAACTTTTGCTAGTCTTGCATTGGAGGAGAGTTTCATGGTGGATTACAACTCTTTTATGTAATTTCAGAAACTCAAGTATGCCGTTTATATGTGCTAGGAATTTGGTCATCTTAGATTTTCTAGGTGAGATTTTTAACAAACAAGTTAGAAATTCTTTTGAAAGAAACACTCCCTATTGACATACAATGTCCAGAATGACAGCAGATTAAGTCTTTTCCCAAGCTCAACACAATTCAGCCGTGTGCGCTCACAGCCCAGAAATCCACTTGTATCCCAGGGGGCATCCAAAGCACCATGGGCAGTGGGGCAAGTGAGGGCATTCTGCCCCTCTACTGTGCACTGGTAGGAGCCCACCTGCAGTGCTGCATCCAGTTCTGGGGTCCTCAGAAAAGGAAAGTCATGGACCTTTTGGAACAGGTCCAGAGTAGGCCGCTAAGTTGGTCACAAGGCTGGAGAACCTCTGCTATGAAGGCAGAATGTGAGAGTTGGAGTTGTTCAGCCTGGTGAAGAGAGGCACCAGGGAGACATTATACCACCTTCCAGTACCTAAATGAGGGACTATGAGAAGGCTGGAGCAGAACTTTAGCAGAACTACATGGACATGTAGTGAAAGGACAAGGTAAAAATGGCCTTAAGCTGAAGGAAGGTAGATATTAGGAAGAAATTCTTTACTAAAATGGTGGTGAGGCACTAGAACAGGTTGCCCAGAGAGGCTGCAGATTCCCCATCCCTAGAGGTGTTAAAGACCAGGCTGGATGGGGCTATGGATAACCTGTTCTAGTGGAAGACGTGTTTGCCCATGGCAGGAGGGTTGGGACTAGATGATCTTTAAGGTCCCTTCCAACCCAAACCATTCTATGATTCTCTAATTTTTATAGGGTGGTGGAAGCATCTCAGTGAATGGTTCCAGAGCTTTGTCAGAAAATAGAGAAGCAAGCAAAATGCTTTTTCTTTAAGAATGCTCTTGACCTCACTTGTCACTTACTTGTTTCTCCATATAGAATTCCTTTTGTGGAGTTTTACTTCATGACAGAATAGCTTTTAACATTAGCAGTGCTAGTCAGAAACAACATGGTAAGGAATTGAGCAAGGTGATATGTGTAAATAAAGAGGCAACGATTCTCATGTTACAATAGTTACACAGTACTCTTGTCCATTAAGAAAACACCATTTTCACTAATCAAGCCTGTGAGCTTCTGGGTCAGGCAATAGAAAACAGAAGACATGACATGCTTTGTTACTGAATGCACTCATTCCTGCCTATAAGAAAGTAAATTTGCTCAGAAATCCAGGTACATAATTTATTTTCCCTCAGACTTAAGAAGAGCAAGGTGCACTTTAGTTTATATTACTCTAAATTTTCCTTCAAATGGCTCTGATATACTGCTATCATTCAATGTGCTTTAGCATGGCTTTTGATTTTTGTCCCTACAACTACTCCGATTAAGTAACACGTTAACTCTCATACCTTCATTATCTCATTTGAGAGGTGAAGTACACGATGGTAGCAGCAGGAATAGCTGTTATTTGTGTCCATATACTGCAAAATGTAGTACATGGAAAATAGCTTTGATGTTTTGAAATGCAGTAGGAAGGTGGTAAGACAGTTGTCTTTTTCAGTCACACATTTGTGTTTTATAGTGCATATATGGGCAAAATAAAAAAGGATAGTGTGGAAAAGGAAGTTCACAAGGAGATTAGTTTGCAATTATTTTCCACAGTGGAGAAATAAGAAGGAAGGGAACAAGACAACTGGCTAAATTTGTATTTGAAGCCCAGCTCACAGCTCAAACCTTTTGGTTACTTAAGACGACTGTTTATTTCAAGAAAAAAGAAAGAAACCAGACACAAATCCCTTCCTAAGCAAAAAATATCCCAGGATGTCACATACATAGATTAAGCATGATTCCATTGTATGATATACAGTACAAAGTCATAACAATGTAGGATTCTTTTATTCGTGCAAGAATATGTCCTTTACATAGTCAGATCCCTTCCAACATGGGAAAAAGATTTTGCATGTATTCATAAAAATATCTGTGCATAATTTAAACTTTGGGAGCAGTAAGAATTCACTATGAATCAAATATTACTAAACTATCCACAGCAGTGCCTCTTTTTGACTTCTATTACCACATATATAAGAATAAAACTTCAGTAGAATCATAAAGCAGCTTGGGTTTGAAGGGGCTTTTAAAGGCTGTCTACTCAAATTCCCCTGCAATAAGCAGGGACATTTTCAACTAGACCAGGTTGCTCAAAGACCAATCCAACCTGGCTTTGAATATTTCCAGAGATTGGGCATCTATCACCTCTCTAGACAACCTGTTCCAGTGTTTCACCACCCTCATCATAAAAAATTTCTTCCTTCTCTGTAGCCTGAATCTTTCGTTTTACAAACATTAGTCCTTGCCCTTATCGCAGCACACCATGCTAAAATGCCTCTCCCCACCTTTGTTATAGGCACCCTTTAAGTACTGAAAGGTAACAATGAGGTCTCCCCAGATCCTTCTCTTCTCCAATTGAACAACCCAAATGCTCTCAGCATATCTTAATAGGAGACGTGCTCCAACCTTCTGATCATCTGGGGGGGCCTTGCTCCAACAGGTCCCTGTCCTTCCTATGCTGAGGACCCCAGAGCTGGACACAGTTCTCCTGGGGGGCTCTCACCAGGGCAGAGCAGAGAGGGAGAATCACCCACCTTTAAACTGCTGGCCATGCTGCTTTTGATACAGCCCAGGATGGGATTGACTTTCTGGGTTGTGAGCACACATGGACGAGTCATGTCCAGTAAAGAAAATTATACCATTTACTCACAGATAAATCATAAGACCTAGCTGAAGTGACAGTGCTTCATAACAGCTATAAAACAAAAATTGCTAGTGGGTTAGTCCTGCTTTTGTTCTGAACTAGAAAGTGTTATGAAGATTCAAACTTCATTTTCTTCCAGTATTGTTTTTTTCAATAATCTCTCAAAATTATGCACCTGAATATACTGTTAGACCTGATTTGAAGGCAAAAATGAATGTGAACAAATGTCAAGACAGAAGTTTCAACTGACTTTTCTTTAAATTTATGGATTTTCCACTTTCTGCCATGTTCAGTAGCATGTAAGTAAGCATATGATATACAGGATATTTTTTACAATTTTAATTTCTAAGTTTTTCGTTTTTCAGCAGGTGCATCCATGTGATGATTTATCTATATTTCTATCATATCATAAATTAACAAGCAGTTCCCAAAATATGGGGCTCTTTCATTTTACAAATAAAAGCTGTTTTTAACCCCAGGTACAGATATTGTGTGTCATGGTTTAGGAGTAATACTCCCCAGTTTAGTGCTCCCACTGAGACTCTCCAAACCATCCTGCCACTTGTTCGCTCTCCTGCTCCCCCATATCCTTCCACCTGTGACAGGCTGGAGAGAAGAGATGGAGGCACAAAAGGGAAAGAGCACGGATTGAGGTAAGGACAATTTACTGGAAGCAGTAATAAAATAAGACAAGGACCAATACTAATGACAGAGTCTACAAGAATAAAGGTGACTGATTCACACCTTACTGCTCACCCCTCACAGAAAACCCCTGGCAACACCTGACTGCTTCCTCTGCCTCACAACCCAGGCCAGAGTGGGAATCATCCCATCCTCCCCAGAAAATGATATGATGGGTATATAATCACCTCTTAGCCATGTCCCTCCTGGCTACTGTGAAAATTAACCCTGTCCTGGCTGGATCCAGGACTCTGTTTTAGGCACTACAGCAGAAACCCAATCAGTGGCTGTAGAACTACTTCACCTCCCTATAATCAGAAAACATTTATCACATGAGGGAATATAGATAAGATTTTACTGATTCTCAACTCATTGGGATCTTCCAAAATGCAACAGACAACATGTGCTACACCAGACAGCAAGAGGAAAATATAACACCATTGCCCTTTACATTTGCGTAGGTCTTTCCTGACACAAGCGCTTTAGTACCCACACACAAGCTGAATTTCCACTTGCAGGTTTATCTTGGACTGCTTTTAATCTTTATTCATAAATCACAATAAACAGAAGGAAACTTCATACTTCCTCCTGCTGTTTTTACATCCTCATACTTTCAAACACCAAGCAGCATTATTCAAGTGAACATGCCTTGGTTTTTAGTAAGTTTTTACTAAGGTCAGCTGTGTTGTATTCCTTAAAGGCTGAAGAATTAAGATGCTTTATCAAGTGCTCAAAAGTAATAATTTTGGCTAAAAAAAGCTTTAGCTTTTCCCTTAATTACCATTTTCTTCAGTACAAGTATTCAAGGCATGAAAACAAGATGTAGTTCTGTTTACTGAAAGGCTGGGGAACATAAGGTTCAAACAAGATTAATGTATTAAGTAGTAAGGAATTACTGCTGCCCTTAAGCCCATGGTAAATGTGACAGACTATTCTTTTTTTAAGCTCATGTAAAGTGTAATAACCTCATCCTCAGATAAGAGAATGTGTGAAAATTGATTGAATTAACGTGATCAGGGGCAGGGAAAGGAGAATTACACCATTTTATCTTTCACTGACTTTGAAGTCAGTATTTGTCATACTGAAAAATTTGCCGTATTTGTCATACTGAAAAAAAAAATAGTGAAGTTTCTGAACTTGCTATGTTCTTTATTTCTAATAAAAATTTTGGAGTAGTGTTGACTTTTTTCCTAAATTTTGTCAAGGACAAAGTACAAAACCAGCCTTCCCTTTCCAGACACTTCCACTGCATAAGCAATGTAAGTTTTCACTGGTACAAGTTTCGGGCTCTGTTATAGATGTTACACAACTGCTTAGATATCTGGCCTGAGTGAACTACCACCTTCCTTGTTTTACAACCTATCTTTTATATTTGCTTTGAATCATAAGACTTTGCTCCATGCAGTAATTGGCAGATCCACCTTCAAATAGCCTAGAAGATTTATAGAATCACTGGGAGCAGACAGAAGCATGGCTCCCTCGTTTGAAGGAATACTTAGCATAACACAGAGGTGAACAAATTGATATTCATCTTGTCTAAGAAATGCTGCCTTCATGGCGGAACCAACTAACCCTTGCTATGTGTGTTCTTTTCACATGTATAGAAGGTAACATCATCTAAGATACACTGTACTCCACAGGACAGCATGTAAAGCCACTGGATGAGTCCTCCTGAGGACAGATTGCCCAGGAGAAAATGCAATCCTCTCAAATCTCTGTAGAGCAAAGTCTCAAAAATCTTACATTGCTAACTCATGGTAAGAGATTATGATTAATGGACATCTTGATAGGATCTGTCAGGCAGTAGTTTATGGCAAAATCCTTTCAATGACTAGAAGATATTTTATCAGAAAACATTTAATGACAGTCAAACGCTTCCCTTCTTTGTGATAACAAAGCAACAGAAATTAAGAAATAATGAATACATTTATTTGTTAGACTTTGAATGTAAATATGGAGATTCTTTCTGCTCTTTTTCTTGTTCTTTCACAATCTAATTCCAATGTTTTTTATGCTTACATAACAGCACCCTCACCTGTAACTTCCATCCTGCCCTTCTTCTCATACCTTTTATCCTTCTCTTTTTATTATTTATCAGGGCACTGATCAATACAAAAGTGTTCATTTTTTTAGATGCAGACTATCTTACTCAGATCATTACACCAGAAAGACTGGGCATGCAACTTAAATTAGCTGTTTACCTATAAAAGTATCTGTGGTCACTTTTCTACGTGGCTTCTATGGTAGTAAGTGAAACAATGGAGAAATATGAGAATAAACACAGCATTTAAACAATATTTCTACTTAGAAAAAAGTACCCTCTCCTCCACTAATGATCATGCACAGTAATTAATCTAAGCAAGTAACTGAGTTCAAAATATCTTTATCTGCAATTCAATAATGTTTCTTGACAAAATACCAGTTCAATAGTCAAAATGTCCTCCTATCCAGAGTCAGCGTTTTCACAGTCTTTTGTAAAGTGAAATGAAGTTAGACAAACGAGTATCATTTAGGGAAGAAATAGAAGACCATTAAAACTTTAGGGTTCTTTTTGACAAGGACAAAAGCAGTTTTCCTGAGGAAAAATCCTATTGAAAATGGAGAAACTGAGATGAGATTGCAAAGGGCCAGTACTGCAAGTAGAAGACCTAGAAGTAATAGCTGCATAGTACAGGGGAGAACCACAGAGGTGTACTTTTCTGGCATACAGCTGTGTGCAGGAGAGAGATTTGTAGGAAATAGGGTACACTACAAACATCACCGTTGGGTTTACACATGTTCCTGCTGACTCATTTAGCTGCTGCTTGAGTTTGGTACAACCAGTTAACAGATCTCACTGCACATTCCCATCAAGTAATGCTATTCATTAGAATATCAGTTCATCCTGAATAAAGTTTTGGCTAAAATAAGAGATGACACTCATACTGTTTGAGCTAAGAGAAGGCAGAAGTGAGTGAAAGCCATTTGGAAAAGAAAACTGAAGCCACTTTGATCAGAAAGCACCCAAGTTAGAGGAAAGAGAAATTTTATGCTGGTACCTTGTCAATCCTTTCTTTAATTCATGGTTGCATGACCATCATGGCCACTGTATGGCCATCATGTATTCTTCTCTCCTCTGTAGTGTGCTGTTTTGTACCAGCTAATCGAAGTATACCAATTGCATTCAGAAATGTTGCTTTCTTTCACCAGGTAAAATGTGGATAAAGGTCCAGCCATGTATGACCACTGCTAATCCAAGGATCTGCAGATCTAACTGGTAGAGCAACTAATTCTGGAAACAGACACATGAAGGAGAAGAAATTTCTCAGGAGTAGTCAGCATGGTTCACTACATGAAAGTTGCTTGACTAGCCTTGATCACCTGATAACAGTTTTCAATGAACCGATGCACCTGGAAGATGAGGAGAGAGCAATGTCTGATGAGTTTGTAATGAGCAATCGATAAGGCCTTTGACACTGCCTCCTAGAACAGCCTCAGGCTGTTGCTGTAGGGGCTGGATGGGCGGACAGTGGGTGGATTGAAAACTGAGTGAATGGACAGACCTCGAGGGTGTTGATCAGTGGTGCAAAATATAGTTGAAGGCTGGTAACAAAAGGTGTGCTGCAGGGGTCTGTATGAGCCTAGTCTTGTTTAACGTCTTCATTAATGATGGGGCAGAGCACCCTCTCAATCTGGCTGATAACACAAATTCGGGAGGAGTGGCTGATAGGCCAGAGAGTCCGGCTGCTATCCAGATGGACCTTGACAGGCTGGAGAAATGAGCTGACAGGAACCTTGTAAAGTCTGGCAAAGAGAATTGCAAAGTCCTGCACCTGATGAGGAACGACCCCCCACACCAGTACTTGCAGGGGGCCACCCAGATGGAGAGCAGCTTGGCAGAGGTGTGAGGGTGACCAAACACTGGCACAGGTTGCCCAGAAGGGTTGTGGAGTCTCCATCCTTTATGATAATCAAAAGTTGTCTGTACATGATCCCGGGCAATGAGCTGTAGGTCACCCTGGCTGAGCTGGAGCTTGGGACCAGATGCTGTGCCTTCCAACCTCAACCAGTCTGTGATTCTATTATTTTGTGATTCTGTGAACTCTAGTACCCAACCCAGCTGGGTACTCTGAGAGCCAGTACCCAACAGTTTTCCCCAGTTCACTACTGTCCCAAATTCATTCCCAGAACTAAGTAGGATGGAATAGCTTAGGGCCAGAACAATTTCAGTGAAAATCTGGTTATTTAATTCAAACCAGGTCTTAGAGCACTTTAAACCCTAGATTATGCATCAGAACAGGAAAGCAAGCATTCAAAGACTGCTTCAGGCATTCTAAAATGAATATTTTAACAACTTAAACCACCTAAATAACATTAATTAATTTCCGAAGCATATATCTAAGCTGCCAAGGTCTGAAAATCTACATCTAGATATTCACCAGGTTTGATATTTCACTAGAGTGGGAGGGTTATAATATCTCTATACTACACCTCTATTTAGCTTTATGTATCATCACATAACAACTCTTTGTCCAGTACAACAGTTAGTATATCTATATTATCATTAACATAACATTACATTAACACAAAGCCATCTTGTACCAACTGGTATCACCTAGTCCCTGGAATATTATTATATCCCCAAACCAATATAACAATATTAATTATAAGAAAGGACCTAGCAAGTCTCCCCATCAGTGCAAATCTGTTTGCACCTGGGAGATTTTCATTGGGAAATCTTACTGTCTCAAGACCTTTACTGTTTTTTTTAATATTTAATATATTCCTCAAAGCTCAACTTATGGAAGTGGCTGAATTCATAAAGCTTGTAGTTTAAACTTTTTATTTCCATTTTTAAAAAGCTGTGATTGAAGCAGAAAGAATCATAACCACGTTTTTGAAAATCAGTCTACAATCTACACTGAGATTTTCTTCCTTGGTGTATGACTACTGCTATTTTAACATTTGGCTTTGACAAAAAGCCAAGGCATTTTTTCTTTCAATAGATAAAGCAGAACTTCTCTCCTTGGCACATTTTAGTGAATCCAGAATTACTGCTTCTGTTTTCAGTTATTGGAAGAAGAAAATTCTCCAAATCCATCTACTTAAAACCCCTGTTATTGTGCAGGCCTTTCAGAATACCTTCCAGTTTTTTTCTTCCATGAATGAACATTATATATTGTGCCTTAATTAAAAGTGTTTCCACTTGACGTCTTGCATTCCATCTTGGTCAACTCTTCCTTGTCAGCCTGTAGTTTCAGTATTTATGACTTTACAGTGCTTTACATAGCAGTCAATTGGGTATCAAGTCACTCCTTCCACAGGGGTAAATACTGTGCAAATTGCTTTACAAAGGGAAACAAAATATTGCAAGACAGCCAACTCACCATGCTCTGTGGTTTACCAAGACTGTTTTAATGTCTCTAGTTTTAAATGGTTGCCACTTGTCAACAAACTGAATAACAATTAAAGCCTCTGGTTCTCTGGGCCATTAGTTTAACTGCACTGCGGCAGAGAGAAGAGAAAAATCAGAGACATTTTCCTGAAAGAAAAAAAATACTTAGATAAGAAATATTCTTCTATGACTTTGGACTCAACATTTCATCTTTGAATAGAGTAAGCCATAAAATACAGAGGAACTCAATAATCCCCTACCCCTTTAATTCAGAGCAAATAAATTTGTAAATGGGGTGGGGGGGGAGAAGCCTTTTATTTCCAAACATTTCTTAAAGCAAACTTGTAGTAAAACTACTGACTTTTGACAGGCTTCCGGTTGTATGTGTCAAACAAAGTAATAACTCAGGATTTCCAGTCTCAGCTTCCCTAACCCAGAAAGGTCCACAACAACAAAGGGGGTCCTCCAAAGCTATTCACTTGAAGAACCTCTGTGCACCTGAAAGGGTTTGCTGCTTGCCTTTATTTCCTGCAGGGCTGTGGTCTGCTGCATTACCACATCAGAGATTTACAGTCGCTTCGGGGGTTTACAGATCGCTCTTGGTAATAAGTGGCTTCAGCTCTGAAGACAGTAAATCAATGGTTTCAACAATCCTAAAACTACAGTATTTAAAAGGATTCCATTGCTCTGCAGAGAACGCCGAGCACTTTGCACACAGGTGCCTGAAAGTAATTGACGGCAGAGATCCTTTCTTAGGTATGCATGCCTGAACTGTATTCAATTCAGGGCCATTCTCAAAATGCCATTGTTTTCTTATGTAATTCACACAAGTTGCCATCCCCCCGTCAGGGGATGTAATCTGACTCTTGTCAAATTATGCTATCCTGATATCTTATTCCCTGCGCTAAATAATTAAGACTTGAGACTTGCAAGACTTGGAGGGGGAGGGGGAAGAAGATAGTTGAATGTTACAGGGAGACAGGAAGTACAGGAAAAGGATGAGTAAGTACAAGAGTAAAATGGAAATGAAATGTGGGAATAGGCAATCACTTACAGATGATAAATTTAATAAAAATACAGCTCACGCAGTTGCTCCTACCATTGCAAATGAAAAGCTATTATTCTGTGTTGGAAATGTTCTTTTCAGCTGCCCAAAATATATAAAAGTTAGATACAAAATGTAATTCTTTATAAGACAGATTTTGTAGTACTTAACATTCCTAGCTCACAGGTATTCTAAACAGCACTTGGCAAAAGGAAATAGAGCATCTTACAAAAATGAAGACACCTCAGATATACAACATAGTTGACAGCAAAATTTTATAGTGTTTCTATGCATATCCGGGGAGGAAACGCATATGCCTCCGTTCTAAGCGTGCTAATCTGTTTCAGCTTCTACTGACTTCAGAATAAAAGTTAAAGATGCACTTTTCCCTTCTTATCTTTGTCAGGATATGGGGGAAGACAGCCCAGTCCAGACTTCCTAAGTCACAATGTAAAGACTTTTCCATATTATCACTTGCTAATGAAAGCAGTTGTTAACAACAGCTACAGTCATGACAAGGCTGGCAGTTTAAACTTTGCAGGATCTGATGATATCATCACCTCTGAATCTCCGACTCCATTTTCAGTTAAATACACCAAGTAAAGTTCTGCTAAGCATCTTTCAACATTTCTTCCTGCCGATGTAATTTACTGAAGAATTTCCAACGCAAGAGCTAGTCTCACATTTTTTATTTCATTAAAACAATGCCCTAAATCACTTTCCCTATGTAAGTGGTACTATTCAGTAGCTAGAGTGCCAGGAGGAGAACCTTTGGAGTCAAATGGGCTTTTGTTTTGATAGTTTGCTTTGGAGGGAGGGTTATTGATTTCTTCAAAGAAAATATTGCCCCAGGAGTCTAAATTAGATGGGTGGTTAGACCTGCATTTCACAGTTCCTTCCCTAGCCCATCCCTAACATGCTTAAAATTCTCTACAGCAATTGTTTCTGTTAACAAAATACTCTAAAGAGCTCCTTTCTCAGGGTAGTTTGAGACAATGTGAAGGAGCCCAGGCATGCAGAAACCAGACTGTTTGTGGGGACCCATATCTCTAAGCTTAGAGATGCATTGTGCTCTGCAGCTCGTGTCTTCCTGAGGTATCAAGAGCTGATGGACTCAACAAGTCCATCTGACACAGTATCTTCACCAGCCTTCTTCTAAGTGTTTGTTCTCTGTTATTGAATCACTTCTTCCCCCTCCTCCAAAGCATTGTGGCATTCTTCAAGACAGATTTACCAGCTGCCCTGGATTCAAATTTCACTCCCATTTTTAAAATTTCTATTATAAAAGCCTTTAGAATTTGTGTGCAACTACTCAGGAAAAAAAATAAATAAAAGCTTTTGTGACATTCCTAGACTCAGCATAACCTACACCGACAGAAACAGTTGGCAAGAGGTTTCACTCAGATAATAAAATGGCTGTATACCCTTCCTCATTCCTGTTCATAGTCAGTCACTCTCCTACCATTGCTTACACGCACACACTGAGCAAATCCAAGGGGCCAGCCAGACAGAAAGACTGCCTTGTAAGGCTTTATTTTACTTTGGGACAATTAGCTATCCTGTAAAAATGCTGAAAAAATGTTATAGTACACAAGAGGTTTTAAACCACAAGAAGGAATTTCACAGTTTCCCCAACATCACTTCCAAGGAAGATATAAATACAATCTCTCTCTGTTTCCTAGGATTTTGAACAAGTACAGAAGCATGCACTGGATATCCCCCAAGTAGAAAGCACACTTTTTTTTTTTTTTTTTTTAACAATTGGCATGGCCCGAGAAACCCTCAAAAAAATTGTATACAACATTCAGTGTCTAAAAAATTTATTCTCTTACCCATTTTTGCCTTCTGAGCTCATTATTCCATTACTTCTTCTACTTGTTTCCAAAGTTTTCTGATTTTCCCTCCACTTCTGCCTCTTTCTGTAGCAGACTTTCCTGCCAAATATTGTTTGTATTGTCTATCATATGTTTATTCAACGGTTATTTTCAAGATGTGGTCCATGACAGACATATAAAGAAGGAGAGCACATGGAGAAGTGAACTTAGAAAGCACATGCAAGTCTGGTCAATGTGCAAGTGTCTTTCCTCTTAAACCAGAACTCTGCTATGTAAGCATATTGGTTAAAAATGGTACATCCCTTACCTACAGGGCTACAGTAGGAAATGCCCTGTCTGTACTGTCTGTAGCTATTAATGCACACATGTATACATTCGGAGGTTATTCCTTTTCAGTGGTGTTGCTTATTTAATCTTATTTAATATTTAAATAATTGCTTATTTAATTGAACTTAACTGAGATACCAGGAAGTGGACACCTGAAGTCCACTAGGAGGGTTCTCAGCTGTACCTCATGTACCTTCTTCATGTAGATAAGATGCTTTTCTGGCTTAGGTTTACACATATAAGTTTATTGGCCCTATCCCATAAGGATGCTCCTCTGTAGTGATAAGAAAGCCTATCAAAAGAGGAAATAAAGATCATAAGCCAAAGTGGAACATTGTGAGCCTTAAGAATATTCCACTTGAAGTGGAAGAATGAAGAGTTGCAATACTTCAAATGACAAGGATCAGATCAATTCAATTATGATATATAAAACAGTACACCGAGATGCATCAGAACTTTCACAGAAGGCGCAATTTTTTAATTTTCTATAATACATGAAAGCCATCTGTATGAAGACTCTTGTTTCATATTTTCATTTGTGGCAATACTTAGACTTGAAAAACTAGGCTAAATAAATAAAACTAAAAGAGCAGTTTCTTTCTCCAAAAGCCCAAAACACTAGGCACTTCTTCATGTATTTGGGATACTTATGAGATTTAACGTACAATAGTACGCAACATGAACACCAAGCCCCAGAAAATTAGCAAAAATCTCCTAATACAAAAATGCTTCCTTCAGTCATATAACATGATGTGAAACCTTTTTAAGTTTCAGCAAAAAACCCCAAACTTCCACACAAATTAAACAAAACAAATTAAAAAAAAAAAAAACAGCAAAAATCCAAATAAACACAAAACCACCAAGCTTATTCTAATTCCAGAGAAAGCAAAGTATTCTCATACACATTTATTCCCAGCTGCCAACTGCAAGTCCTAGAACACTCTCTGCTGACCCAGTTGTCTATCATCCATCAGTAAAATAACTCTCCCAGTTCCTGCAGCCATGGAGAAATGAGTTTGCATGTGTAAGGACAGCTCCTCCCCTGTTGAAAAACCCACAGCAAAACCAGCATTTTGACTCCACTACATTTGCCCTCCTTCAGGTAGTAAAGAAACCCAAGGACTGATGCTCTATATTTTCTTTCTCGGTTCTTTTCTGTCTGCTTTTTGAATATGTAAACCTTGTCTGATTCAGCATAGGATTTTTGCAATTCAAAATCTTCTGATAGATTTCTGACCTATTTTCCAGAGCCCTTGACACACCAAGGCAGACAGAAGGCTGAAAAGCTATTTTTTCCAGTTCCCTTTCTCACAGACTTACATGAACACCTTCATGATTTCTTCATTGAGAAGCTGTTGAACAGTGAGTGTACATTCTTGCTTTTCTGTGTGTTATTTGTGACTGGTGGGGAAAGCAGAGGCATTCATAGGCTCTCAGGGGAATACAGCAGTTGTCCATTGCTTCTTCAGAAACCATGTCCCGAGTAGTATAGGATCACAAATACAAATGCGAAGAGAGGAAAGAATAAAGCTTGAGAGCTTTGGGGAAGAAAAGTGATGGAGCTGATGAGAGGTACGATCTACTAGTAAGTGACATGCTCTGTGCAGCTGTGAAAGAAGTACAAAGAATTTAAAAACAGGATCAGCATTACTCAGCTCCTGACAACGAGTACTTTATCAAGAGTTATATCAAGGACTTCACGGTAAAATGGCTCATCTTAATCTCAACTAATCTCAATCCAGGCCATTGCAATTTCAATGTAGTACAATCTAACTGTCCTGTTAGCTTCATTGGGTTTTGAACACAAACTGATATCATTGTGCTGCACTAATATTACACTGTACAACAGTGCCACATGTACAGAACAGCAAAGCCTAAATAGCACAAGATCTTAATAACTAAACTTACTTAAAAGAGTATCTCAAAAAGAAGGTTCAAATGAGCAGGCTGTTTATTACTTTATTCAGCACAATTTTATAGTTACTCAATGTTGTCAGCTTTTTTGTCTACGTGGTTTCTCCAGCTTTCTAATTGCTATTACTGAACAATAAAAGTCAATTAAAACATAATTGTTTTTATGTAATCTAATGTAATCTAATGCTGCTTGATGCAGCAACCATCTGAAGACAAACTATTTGCATGGTGTAGTCCAACAGGTTCAGATAGACATATTTAGTTATCTACCTATGGTTAATCGAGTAAAACCCAAGATTCAAATATTACTGGAAAATTATGTACAATATCACCCCTACTTATAACATACGACTCATTTTCGAAATGCTTTATTTGGGTTTGGAAACAGCATTTTCCATCCAAGTCTGACTGTGCTTATCTTATGTACTAGACAGAATATACCTAAGTATACCTTTTTACATCTTTCATTCTCTGTGGCACAGAAGATCCATGGAATGTGATTCCAGAATACAAAATTAGTATTAAAAGTACAAGTTAAGGAAAGTATTTAGTAGGATTTTCAGCTGACCTTCTGAGATGAGACTGATTATATAAAAGATTTATTGAAAATGGAAATGACATTTACATTGCCAGCCAAACTGGAGCTCTGTTTTTAGATCCAAAGGCAAAAGGTCTGAAAGTAATAGCATCAATCAAGTAAAATACATTCTAATTAAATAGTGACTTTTCTAGTTCAGCAAACTGCATTATTGATATAAGACTGCATTTGGAAAAGTCACAAAGTTCAGAACACAAGAGTTGGAGCATTCATATAAATGCATTTAAACTACACTGAAGTTAGGCTAATTCCTTGCTTTTCAGTTGTTCCAATTGCTTGAAGAAAATTCTGTGTGCTCTAAAGCTTGTATTGTTTTCAGCTACATCAGGTGATCTGATAATAAATGTTACCTTTCTCTATAAAGTATGCTCTTTCACTAATTCAGCAATGCACTTCAAAGCAGAGAACACTAATTTCCTATGTGTAGTTTGCAGTGTTTATTTTTGATGCTAATAGCTGACATAGCTAACAATCATAATCAGGAGAAAAGCATATCATAAAGTGGAATAGGTATTGTGTAAGCAATAACGCCCGATTTCTGTTTCACTTTTACAAAAAAAGTCTTTCCCAGGAACAACAGGAATGCAAGGTCTCAAGGACTTGCAAGGGTTTACAAGAAGTCAGATGCAGAAGCCACAGTAGTGGGCGGTGAAAATAAACTAGGTAACCCCTCGAGGCTGGTGAAAATCACACTGCTAAGCACCGTGTAGGGCAGTATTATGAAATCAGGACAGAGTACAGTAAACCCCCTGAAAACGGGTCAGCGGACTTATGATAAGCTTTCTTCATTTACGTTTGGTGGGAGAAGGACAAGGGGGAAGGGAAAAGGAGAGGACATGTATTAATATGTAACTCCGGACTCACCGATTTTGGCCAAGCTGGCCACAAGTATCCAGAGCGCAATGATATACGGCTCCTTGACGTGATCCCATTTGAAAGAGACGATGGCAAAGCTTTGGTTGCTATTTTTATGGCTTTCCGAGCTTCTCTGTCCCAGCGCCGCTGGGAGAGCCATCAGCCCCAGGAGGAGCGCCACAACAGATACCTGCCTCATCTTCAAGCCGCACAAGAAAATCCTGCTTCCCCTTCCCGAAGAGATCCCGCCTCTTCGGAGGTCCTTGGGGGCGAGGTCCTTGTCCCTTCGCAGAGACGCGCCCGACGGCTGAGGACGGCGGGACAGCGGCGCTTGCGGCCGGCGGTGGGAGGCTCCCGTCCCGTCCCGCAGAGGCTGCCCCGGGTGTCGCCTTGTGCGGGGTGGCAAAGGGCGGGTCAGGGGCTCCGTGCACAAGCAGATGCTTCGAGACAGGGTCCCGCTGCTCGCCCGCACCTGCCTTTATCAGGCTGCTCCCAATCGGGCGGAGGCGGAGCCTCCCGCCGCTGCCGCAGAGGCTGCCGTGCGGAGACGGCGATGCCCTGACTGACAGAGCGCCCGGGGGTCGGAGGGCGGCTCCGCTCGGCCGCGGGGCTGCCCGCGGGCTCTGGGCTGTGTCCCTAGGCGGCCGTGGGCAGCTGGGCTCGGAGCCGGGGCTACGGCGCACCGCCGGGCATATCCTAGGCGAGCCCGGGGTGCGCGCCCGCACCGGAGCCGGGTGCGCAGGACATCCACAGGTCTCTTTTCGGGCGCTTTGGATGCTTTTGTATCAGCCTCCCTTCCTCAGCCCCACTCTCCGGGCAGATTGTCACAGAAGAAACGCGTTCTTTTCCTCTTCTCAGCCTCGAGTCCCCTCTGAGCGTGATCTAGCTCACGGAGGGCACGGAGAGCAGCAGGTTTCTCAGACCAGCTTTTCCTTCTGTCCACCAGAGAGCACCTCTTCCCGCTGTGCTCAGGGAAAGGACACCAGAAGGCAAGATTTGGCTTTCCACTTATGCCTGTTTGCAGTTGCTTTTTAAAATGTGCTACATTAAAAACACTGCCTGGCTTTCTGCCTTTTTTTTTTTTAAGGGGTATACCGTGAGACGTTTTAGGAGATTCTACTCTCCCTCTAAAGCCTATTTTCTTGCTGATAACATTTGTGTGCTATCATGGATGATCCATGTTATGTGCTGCAGGCAGGTGGACCCATGATAATCATCACCGTGCAGTAAAAGAGCAGCGAAGCATCCTGTTCCCGATGGACAGAGCTGAGGGCACCCTTCCACACACCACGGCAGCAGCATCTCCTCTCCTCTCCTCTCCTCTCCTCTCCTCTCCTCTCCTCTCCTCTCCTCTCCTCTCCTCTCCTCTCCTCTCCTCTCCTCTCCTCTCCTCTCCTCTCCTCTCCTCTCCTCTCCTCTCCTCTCCTCTCCTCTCCTCTCTCCTCTCCTCTCCTCTCCTCTCCTCTCCTCTCCCTCTCCTCTCCTCTCCTCTCCTCTCCTCTCCCTCTCCTCTCCTCTCCTCTCCTCTCCTCTCCTCTCCTCTCCTCTCCTCTCCTCTCCTCTCCTCTCCTCTCCTCTCCTCTCCTCTCCTCTCCTCTCCTCTCCTCTCCTCTCCTCTATTTGCATGCAGTCCACTCCTTCTGTGACTTTCTGTGGAAAAACACTACCTTTTTGTCTTCCTAACATGTCAGCTGGTTTTATCAGGAGGTCAAAAATGAACAGGATAAAACTCTCCTTTAAAATTATTGGAAGGCAGAGAAATTGTTTTCATTCTTTCAATCACTTCAGAGAAAAGCTAAGTACTTTTTTATCGTTGTCTGTCCTGCACAGACAATCTATAAATCAATTAGCTGGTTAATTAAATCTATAAATTTCCATGGAATGTTATTGTTACTACTACCTCAAAGCAAGTGCAGGCCCTGAATTGGACCAACTGTCTTCAAACACTGAAACATTGTGGGGGTTTTATTTCCACTTCTTCTCCATTACTTAAGAGAAAGGAAATTATGTGGGACTTTTTTTAAGTATGAGCAAATATGAAGACAGAATTGGCAACTCTTTTTAAGGAAGTATGATAGACAGCAAAATAACTCCTTTACATTCAGTAAATGTTGTAGACAAAGACCTGAAGAATACTTCAGTATTGAACAAAAAATTCTGTCTACATTATTTTTATCTTTTTCAGAGCATGACTTGGGCACCCAAATGTCATTTAGAATTAGCTCCTAAGTTCTGTAAATGTTCTACAAATGACTGTAGCCAATGGCTAAGTAATATTTTTGTGCATTGCCAGTAGAGAGAGAAAATTTCAGCTGGAAGTAAGTAGCTGCTGGTCATCTGTGTAACCTGTTGCTGAGCTCTGTGCAGAGTAGTAGTGCCTTGTTATTAACATTAATTCTGTTTGCTAGTATTAGGAGAACTTCAGTAGAGACAAGCTGTCAGCACTGTTTTTACTGTCACAACTTATTCCAACTATGATCATATCACAACTAAACATTTCAGTTGCAGCTGATAAAAGGGCACCACAACTGCCAGAGTTCCATGTATATTCATGATTCTTCCTGAATCAAGTTTCACAAAATGTTAACTGGCTTAGAAAAAATCTTTCTATCAAAAGTGCTGAAGCTAGCCATGTTGTTCAGATGGTTTTTGTTAAATAGATCAAGAATACCTGCAGCAGAGCTAGAAAAATGAGAAAGCCTTCTCTAGTGGATCTTTTCTAGAGATAAGCAAAGCCTTGGAGGAGCAGCAGTGAAGATCATGCCTCTGATTGCCCCTAGGCAATGTTCTACCCACGACAACAGTAACCAAAATTATATGCCAATTCTGAGTTTGCTGGTAGAGGTAAAGCGGTATTAGGGAAAAAAATTGCAAGTACCATCTGCTCTTCTACAAACAAGGTTTACAACACTGTTAAAATGCCAACACTGTATTTTTGTTGAACAACAAGTTGATAGTTCAAAGTGTATCTGTGACTGCTTATGGAATTTTTTGAAGTTGGCAGGGTATCAAATATGATAGTTGGTAGATATCAGGGAATTCTTGTGTAATTCATTAATATCTCAGCAGGACACAGAGAGGACAAAGGAAGGGACCGACAATCATGAATTTCCTATAGGTACATCAATATGTGCTAAACCAAGCATCCACTGAGTATACATGAACTCGTGTACAAAATATGTACTTGTACAAGAATCTATTTGCATATACGCATTTTTAACTAAAGTGCATTTTCTTGTATGTTCTTTATGGAAGCCCTTACATAATCTCCTATGACCTGACTCTGTATCAGTAACAAAAAGCATTGGCTGAATATTATGTTTGCAATAAAGATATCATATCACAGAACAGCTGATATTTCCTGACTTCCAGAAAGATTGTACAAGGAAAATTTCTACTTACCATAAAAATAATGGCGGTGTGTCCTGAATATTTTTTTTTCTTTTCTTTTTTTTCTTTTTTTTTTTTTTTTTGGCAACCAACTGAACCTCCAACATTGTCATTTCTGGAAATATTCTGCAAATAATGGCTTAGAGAAAAGAATTATGAGAAAAGAATTATCAGAAGTGTTATACAAGCATGTTATGTGTCCTTCACACGATCTGTGTAAAGATTACTTTTGGGGGATTTTTTCAAAACTGAGGTAAAAGACAATTTCAGTTAAAAAAATAATTTAAATTATATCAGTTTTCTCCAGAAAGCACATGCAGTATTTCAGTTGTGTTAATTTAGATGTAGAAGTTACAACTAACTTTTAATATTAGCATTTGCCACTAATCTGTTTAAGGTGATGTGAAATTAAGTACATCCCTGTCAAACTGAGAACTCTCATAAAGGAAAAATAAATAAATAAATATAAATAGCAAAGATTTTGCAAGTGAAGTGTGAAAAATGTCCTGATGCAACATAAACCATCATAAACCACTTGTTATCATGCCCATCTTTCCTCAGGGAAAGGCACTCTTTTTATATTAATATCTATTAAATGCATCAGCAGGTTAAGATTTAAATGGAAAATAGTTCCAGAACGTATTTTTATGGCATAATGCCAACTGTATACATAGTTAAATAGAACATTAATTATTGTGAATGGCATTGTACCAATATAACTGTAGGATTTGGTGAAAATTAATGAGGTTTTTATGCAGATAAATGCAGAATGACAGGAATTTCTACTGAATTTACCTGATTCAAGCTGAACATTTTGCCAACCACTCTCCAGGTGAAATAAGTGCAGTTGTACAAGTTTATGCTACAGGGAGTTGGACAAATACTACTGGACTAAGTGATGTTGCAGAATACTGTTACAGCATTATGAATATGAACCTCTGAAATTATATTAGGAAGTGTAATAATTCAGCCCACACACACTGCTACCAGTTTAAGTGAACAAAATGAAGACTAGGGTGAGGATGAATTAATCAGAGAGGTAGTTGGAAATAGATTTGGCTAAGAAGTAGGGTGGAAGAGGAAATTAGCTGAATTCTTAATGACTCGTTTCAAGACAAGACTGACTGTAAGGACAGTAAGTGAAGGGGATTCTTACCAAGGCCTTCATTTTTAGCCTCAAATATTTTTGAAATTGGCGGACATTTTAGGCAGATTGTGAGATTTTTCTGGTGTGTTGTTGTTGCAATTATTCTTTTTAATCAAACCCCACATTTATGTTAGATTAGAAGCTAATCTAGTAGGAGTGGGATGGTGCAAATGATGAACATTGACACAGCCTATGACTTCCATTTGGAAGAGTCCTCTCCATAAGAGATTATATCCGTGTGAGTTCTCAGTGCAATGAGCAGTGAAAAGGGAGTGGGACAGGAAAAGAAATTGTTATATATCACCAGACACCTGATAATTTTTATCATTTATGTTCAGAAAAAAAATTATAAAATGTCATGTGTATTAGAAGGACTCTTTCTTTCAGTTCCAATTTCAAGGAAAATTCTTCTCTTGTTTATTGGGTCTCTCCTGGGCTTGCTACTAGTCAAAGATAACCACAGAGATTTCTACCTGTGACAGTCTCTGTCTTCCACACTTTCCCTCTGGTACCCATCTAATTCCCATGTTATTGGTGTCCCACTCCTATTCCTCTGTTCTTTGTTCTCCATGTCTCTCCTGTCCTTCCTTTTCATGCACTTCTTCTGTATATACTCACAAAAAATCCCTGATAGTTAGGCCTAAGGAGCATTCAAAGTGCAATTTGTGTATGATGTTTCATCCCAATACTTAAGATATGATTCTCTATCTCTTCAAGTTCAGCTTTGTCATTTGTTACCACATATCCTCCTTCCAGATGCTCACATCAACCTGACCAACACAAATGCTTATACTAGACTCAAGATACAAGTGACTACTGGCTTCTCTAGTCATAAGGGAGATTGTATTTGAAAAATCAATTGACATTTTGCTCTATGTTAAAAAAGCTGGGGAAAGACTGGGACAGAAACCATAACCACAGATTTCAGAGATCCAGTGGGCAAAAAGGAAAATAAAGGTGCATTTCAGAATTGTTTCTGTGTGCAGGTATTCAGCTTTCTGTAGCTTAACCTGAGAGGAAAAGCAAAACAAAGTAATTTCTTAGGAAAAACAGAAAGACTCTTAAATAACAAAGGCAGCTAAGTAGAATAATATCAATTGCTAGCATGGTAATTTTACACTTATTTTTTATGTTTATATGTAGGCTCAAGATGTTTCTTGATCTTATATTTTGGCTGACCTATGGAGAGGTAATCTTTCCTTTTCCTGATTCTCCATATACCACGCCTTTGTGAAATCCAACATTCATGCCTCCCCTGCCTAGCTAAATGTGCATGTTGGCATGCAAGATTTCACCTAAAGCATCTCCAGATTCAATACACGTTGCCAGTGCTCCTGTTTTGGCAGGCACATTGACTGATTGTTCAAAATCACCTGTGAGGCCTGAAGGTGAAGACAGCCCACCAGTTTCCCCAAAGTGTGTTGTGTTGTGTTGTCCCTGCCCACCATGAATTACGTGCTGAGGTCTGCTCAGCTGGCAGCAGCCACTGCTTTGCAACAATTCATATGTGTTTTGACTGGCAGGCCATGCTGCCAGTCAAAACATGGACAGTTTAACCAGTATATGAAAACTCAGCAACACAAATAAATTTACCTCCCTGTTGCAATCCAAAGCTAATTCCAGCAGAAGCAGTGACCCTGTGGTCGCCCTGGTCTTCAGGGCATTTCAGTAACCTGTGGGGACAGAGCTTCCTTACGCATCTTGGATCTGATGATAGTTTAAAGCCGTTCTTACCTCTAGGATGCTTCCCAACATCAAAATGCCCAAGCTAAGCCTCTCTTATGTGTCATGGCACATAAAGGAATTTTCCTCTGAAATATATCTACAAGGCAGTTGAGATTTCGTGAGTGCAAAATTTTGTGCTTTTTTCCTTTATCTAAATTGTGATAAAGGATAACGTGAACCTTGGCTGAGGTGCAGCAATAATCTTGTAATAATTAGCAATTACTTTGAACTTAAATCACATAAACCAAAGAGTCAAATAATTAATTACCATGCAAAGGAAATCTGCCAAAAAATTATTAAGGTATTGATTGTGGAAATTTTACCAACAAAAAATATATATAAATGGCAGGCGGTACTTGTTGTTGATACATACTTTAAAAACTGTTGCTATTTAAGCATGTTGCCTTAGATGTAGTGGGGATTTTTCTTAGTTAATTCGTTTGCTAATATCCAAACATTTAAGCAGAACATACATATTTTTATGAATTTTTTTTTTTTAATTTTCACATGATCAGAATGGTATTCCTGGCTAAAGCCACAGAGGAGGGAAAAACTTTAGATTTGATAATGTCAATAATCTGCCTAGTTTACTGCAAAGACATAACCTTGAATGTCACATATTTCAGGTGAATTCCCTGATCATGACTCAGAAGATTTTAACATGGTTCTGATTTTATTTTTTTCTGCACTGAAGCAAAAGCAATTGCTGAAACCTCAATTTTTCAGAAAGAAAAGAAAAAAAGAAAACTAGTTTTCCACTGGTTTGGCCTATTAAAAACAGTTTTTCTATTAGTACACAAATGTGTACTAAAAGTTACCATCAATTTGGAGAAGCTTGCAGGTGCTATTTCAAATGTCAGTTTAAAAGGAATGCAGTACTAGTTTTGCAGTCCGTTGGACAGTAGTGGAGTGGAATGGGAAGAGATGGTCTGTTGCTACTGGTGTAAAAAGTGACAGAGATTCTTTGAAGTCGAAGGGCATTCCACTTTGAATTGAGGGAATCTGAAGTGGATTGCTGCTTATCTCACTGAAGTTCCAAAGGCCACAAGGTGCAGAGTATACATGGCATGCACTTCCACTTTACTAAAATAGCAGCCGTAAACTCACTAAGTTCAGTAAATGAATAAACAAACAAACCGGAAGAGTGATGTTTACCAAACATGCAAAATAATTTAACACTATTATATTTAATAATTAACTACATCAGTCTGCTATGACAAACTTTTGGCATCTGGAAGCCTTGATCAGAAATATCATTACTGAATTTTCAAGAACACTATTTGCTTCACTACTAATATTTTTTCTGTAACTAACAATTTTCTCTAACTAACAGTTTTCTTCACTACTCACACTGCTTTTACTGTGCCTTCCCTTAATACCTGAAAACCAGGTCTCTGACTTCCTCTCATCTCCTCTCATTCTTAGAAATTTTGTAAATGAGCATTGGGTGGTTACATCTTGACAGCAAAAGCTGGGGTCATTCATGCTAAGAACTATCCCTAAAACCTGGGATGTGTGAAAGTGAGAATAATTATATTCACAGTTAGTCCCACATATCCAGGCTGACAAAACCCAAAATGCCAGCAAAGCCTTTCAAGCTCTTGCTATATCGTGTAGTTATTTCATTGTTCAATAATGACAATGTGATCATTTCTGCATCCATATCTCAGGAAGAAATCTCACTATTCATCGGTGATGTCCTGGGATTGTTCAGTGTGTGAGGAGATGCAAAAGAAGAATAAACTTATGCCTCAGCTTTCCTTAACAGAGAGGAACATGCAGTGTTCTCTTTCTCTGGGATCTCTTGGGGAAGTTTCATATACAGTTCTCACTCCCTGGCAAATCCCCTTCATACTACAGTTAATAATAAACCTTTCAGTGAAACAAAAATTTCATTCCTATTGATCAGTATAATTTCATTTATTTTCCTGTGTATTACAATTAATAACAGGAAAACTCCATTTTCCACTATATCCAGTGGAATAATATTGGAACACTTTGATTCCTAATCAATTATAATTGCCAAAAATTAACTCACTACGGAACAATCAGCTTCCGACCAAGTTATCCCACAGCTGTTTAAAAACAGCTGGTGAAAACTGAAATGGAATCTGGGTCTTACTCAGGTATAGGTTTGTAATAAGAATCTACCTTATTAATAGATTGATACCAAAAAGATAACACTGATGGCAGGAAAAGAATAAAATCCAATAAATTCTCTTTTCAAATTATGTGGGGGCAAATCACAAGGATGTTTACTTTTTATATAATGACAATTTCCATATTTTTTATTTATATTTAAATATGACATGAGTTATTTTTGAAGGGAAATTCAAAGATAACCAAGAAAGAAAAGCCCTAATTTCTAGATACATTTATGGTTCCAGGCAAAAGACTGCCAAATTCTACAAGCAAAAATACTGCTGTCTGCCTTTACAGAGTCCCAGGTGCAGAATAGCCATTTGCTTTCCTGCCATGAGCTATCAATCTGCTTTCAAATGTGTTTTCTATAAAAAGTATTTTCATGGTCATGATGGAATGTATATGTGTATATATATATATATACATATAGCACAAAATTAAGTGCAATAAAGCAAGTTTTCTGAGAAAAAGACATAACTGTAAATTTGTCTTTTTTTCTTTTGAATTAAATCCTTCCGTTTCTGCTAAACCATTTCAAATATGCTAGATAACAATATGACTTTGAAAGGATAACATGTTGGAGGAAAAAAGTCCTACAAGTAAACAGATCTTTTTGCTAAGTGTGTATTCCCCACTCCTCTGTGGTATCTTTGGTGGGGTAGTCACTGTACTCAATTTCCTAAAGCAATTCAACTTACAAAGACCCCCAAGAGGGAGAAGAATGACTGAGATTATATTAAGCTTTGTGTTTGATATATGGGAAGTTACTCAAAGTTGCAAGGAAGAAAAACATGTAGAAGTGGCTTTGTTGTTGTTACATTTGTTACATTGCCAGAATTTGAGTTTACTGAGAACTACAGTTCAGTTTGCAAACTAATGTCTTATTTGATCTAAAATAGGATCATACTCTCACCAGTTCAAAAGAAAATACAAGTAATTTTTATATAGCTATGAAGATGCAAAGAGATTTTTGCTTTTCAAATAGTGCTTCTGAAAACAAATTTGTTGCTGATATGGTTTTCTTGGTAGCAATTGACTAAGAACTTCTGAAACAGTAGAAATCAAACCTGTTGAAATCAATCACTCCTTGGTTAAAGATGCTTTAAGTCCAAATATACTTAAATTGTAGTAACTTCCAATTTAATACACTTTAAAATATGCAGGTGACATTATGTTACAGAACCTAGTCATGGAATGACATAACTGTGAGGAACCACTCAGAAAATTCTTATGTAAATCTTATCATCTTCTAGAGAAGTTGTATGTAATAATTTTTGGCAACTCAAAAAATACCCACCAAACCAACAATGAAACAACCCTGGCAAGCATGTAACAGTAATTAGAGTTACTTTAAAAAATAGGCAAAGGAAAAGGAAAGGAAGAAGAGAAAATAGACCCCTTACTCCTACTTTTAACATAAAGAAGCATCTCCAGAAAGAAGTTCATCTTTTTTACGAATATCCTGTATTTCCCTAGGGACTGCCTGTGTCTTTCCATTGGTTAGAGAATGATGATGTATGGTCCTAGCTTTAGTGAGGTACATATGTATGTAAGGTTAAATTAAATTGTATCCAACTCCAAAATATTGAAGTGGTAGTTCAGAATGAATCCACACTGAGGAAGCTGGGCAGCATGGGAAAAAATCTTGCATCTAAAGAAAAGGTTAAAAGCATTTTGTGGTTTAAGAGAAAAGTGAGTAAGAGCGTGTATGGTAAATGCACATAGGAAAATAACACAGGAAACAAGATGGAGCCTTTTGTTCTTCCTATCAATAACAGGAACAAGGAAATATTCTGTGAAATTGTAGGATAATAAACTCAAAACTCATGAACAGGAAAAAAATCACTCAGTCCGTAATTACAATCCTAATGATTAAAGGCAGGAGCACCAAAGAGGCTAGTCAGTTCTTGTGGGCATGAGTCACATTATTTTGAATAAATAATTAAATCACTGAATGCTTGGTCTGTAAATACGAATCCTGTCCTTTTTCTTTTTTTTTTTTACAACTCTCCATGCTTAAATGCATCCTGATTTTATTTGAAATGTCTCTTCCTTATATAAAACCTAACCATTCAAAATACTGTCTAGACTCAACACCTGCTGATGATTTTATTTTTTTAAACTGTACTGCTCATACACTGCTGCTTTCTATTTCAGAAACTTTCTGACCTTTCAGAAACCTTCCCTGTAATGAGAAACTGACACTATTTAGCTTCTTTTTCCTCTGTTAGATTATTTTCTAGGTCATGAAGCTACACATTAAGTGTTACTGATGAGCACCACTGTTAGAGCTAAATGAGAATGAACATAAGAACGGAAGTAAGGTCACCCTGATTCAAACCACTCACCTACTTCTCTTACAGTGACAAGTACCTGTTGCTTAGTAAGGAATTCAAGAACAGGGTATGCATGACCCTGGTATTGCTTCTTGGAAGGAAATTGTGTGTTTGTTCCTGGAGTTTTGCTTGAATGTTGTTTTCCAATTCCTATTACAATTTCAAGCTGCCTGCAGGTTTTGAAGGCATTTCGGTAGTAGTTAACCAGGATTGACTTCCTTCTCTGTAGCCTGTAGTCTAGAGCATATTGAAAGAATTTTAATTACTTACTTCCACTGAAATACATTTGGGCCTCTTCCTCTTTCCTCTCTCCCAGAGCCTACAAATCATTATAAAAATACTTCCATTGATATAACTAAAAAGTAAACATGATTTTGGGAATAGTGCCCCATATTAATACTATCAGCTAAATAATGATATACCTATTAATATATAAAGAGAGGAAAATTTAATCTACCATTATTTATTATGTGAAAGAAAGAAGACATATTTACTCAAGAAAAAAATAAGAAACAGAGATGTTTATTAATATTTCTTTTAGATCTACAACCACTGATAATCAAGAGTATTCAATCTTATCTAAAGACTATTAAATACCAGAATAAAGAGATGACATGACAAGCAATTTGATTAATCCTTAAGTTCAGTGATGAGCCTATAGTAATCAAGGATGCAGTGCCCTTATGCACTGTGTTTTATAACCAATAATTAATCCAAATTAATTAAATAACACAATTAGATTCTTTGATGTAGAACAGAGATGTAGTTTTATCTCACACTACTTACATTTTGATATCTGCTTTTTAATGCCATTAAGGTTGTATAAAATGACTCTCCCAAAGTGACACAACATACACATTGGGACGTCATCATTTGGCAATTTGGGATATCTGTGCCTGTAGGGCCAGAAAATCAAATTGTGACCTTTGGTTAACAAATATGTTATCCTTGAGGTTCAAGAAGATTTAGCTGAAGAGTGAGAACGTTAATGTGTAGCTGGTATTCACATCTGTACAGGGTAAGAGTTTATTGTACATTAAATATCCTGAGCTTACTTACTTGATCACTTTAGAAGGTACCTGTTACCTCAACATGGCCATGGTTATTGTCACCCCTGCTCTGACATGGAAGAGTGGGATAAAGACAGTTGTTGCCAGGTCACTATCACAGAACATGATGATACAAGGTGATGCAAACTAATTTAGAATAAACCAAAATTTACTACCTGACCTAACAGATGGATGTCATAGTTTTTATACAATGGAATAAGGAAGTAAAAAATTGTAGCTTGTGTGATTTCTTTCAAATGGAGAATATTGCACTGTTGAAGTGGCATTCTCCCTGTCTCTCTGCTTCTCTCAATCAAGTAGTTAAAAAAGAAAGTAAAACCGTACATATAAAAATAGATTAAGGAAATTTTAAACTTGTTTAAGAGGAGAAAGAAGTAAAGCACATGGAATATTGAGATCATAGTTTCAAATGTTTTAAAATTATTTTACTGAATCTCAATAAGGAAGATATCAGCTGTACTTCTCAGTGATTCCTCTTTTCACAGTAAAAGTTAAATGAAATATAAATAAGCAGAAGTAAAAATGAAAAGTTTAATCATGCACTGTTTCCTACTCCCTCTTGATATGAATATCAAGAACAGTAAATCTATAAATTTATGTGGATCTCTAAAACAATGTTTGATGCGTGCTTTGATAGACACCTAATTACTCGAGGAGTCAGAGAACGAAAAGTTAAAGCATTTATGAGATACGAGCCACAGGGAAAAGTAGAATTTTGTTGATTCCCAAGTGTGGTCCTGATTTCCCACTCTTGGAGGGAATATGCTTAGGACATGTGAATATTTACCTCAGCTTCACACAGAAACACCATATTCTTGGTGTTTAGCTTGTCAAGGTGCTAAGCTGTTTTTTGTAGACTGCAAGGATCTGTGGGGACAACAATTACTGAAAAAGCAGGGAGAGAATCAGGCTGGAAGAAGGCCAGAAGAGGAATGTCTCAACCTTACACTTTGCAGTCCATCTTGTTTAATCTTTTCCTCAGTGCTTTTGGCATCCACAAGTGATTGTTGATGATGCAAAGTTTGGAGTCTCCATCCATATAGAGGAAGATTGTATTGAAGGACATGGTGACACTGAGGACTCAAGTAGTTTTAATACAATGAAATTCCACACTATGAAAAGAAAGTTCATACAATAATCAGTTAGCTAGAAGTCCATTCATTGGAATCAATGAAAAAGAGTAGGACTTGGGGGTATATTACTGGATTTCAGGGTGAGTGTTGTGATCAGTTCTGGAATGTAGCCATTGACAACAAATACCATTCTCTTGTGCTACAGGCCATATTACTGTGACGAGGAAGTATTGTTGCTAGCCTACAAAGCTTAGTAGAACTTCACTTATGTGTGTCCTGATAGGGTCTGTTCAAGAAGGATTAATTAAAACTTCTTTTCAAGTGTACGATTCTTTTAAAGAGTAAAAAACAACACATGAAGAAACAATGTTAAAGGACAATGCTCACACAAGAATAAATAAGTTGTGAATTTTCTGAATAAATTTAGACTAGAAATTACATTACTATGCTTAACCAGCAGAAAGTATTTGAAATAAGATTTTTCAAGACAATGTGTGGTAAATGCATGCAGGAAATATGCAACGTGGTGCCTGTAATTCCAGGAAACTGGATTTGGTGACCAGCGCAGTCCTCACAGTCTTACCTTTCTGTATCTCTCTTCAGTATTGCCTGCGTTCCCATGAATATTTCTTCACATTTTAAAACTAGAGTACTGTCCATAAAGCTTGATGATGTTTTGAACCAAGATTAAGCCAGTGAAGGCATTTCAGAACAAGTACCTCTGACTTTAGCGTCACCTCCCTTCAGCATTGCAGTGGACTGAAAGCAGAAATGGTTCATAAAAAGGTCCAGCAAGGAAACAGAAGGAAAAGAGTAAGAATGTATACCCAGGGGCCAAGTGATAGGATTGAATCCTTAGCCCCAGGAACAAAATTTCCAGCAGCTCCCAAGACTGGATGCATGCCTGTGTCATTGTACCAGTGTTTACAAGGTGGTACAACAGTTAAAATTCAGAAAGGTTTTCCAAATTATGTGCTTACTATGTGGATTCTTATTTTCATGTAGGAGATGAAATTAATACTTCTTCTCTGCAACTGTTTAGCTTATTTTTCTGTATTTCCAATAGTGTTACTTTGTAGGAAACACCAGTTTAAAATATATTAGTCTGACAAAGCCTGGATCCACTGCTTAATTTTATTTGTGCAGCTTCATGAGAGTAATGTTCTCATAATTTCCTTTCTTGTTGTTGCATGAACGTTATCATGTTTTGATTCTAAATATTTAGAACTATTTTCTTCACCACTAACATGTTTTCTCCATTTCTCCCTTTCACTCTAAGATTTGTGATACTGTTGTCCAATTATTGCAGTTCTGCAGCTGAAGGAGCATATAACATTATCAGACTTTGATGGGGGAGAGAAGGAACCAAAAATATTTTTTTGGTTAATTTTTACTTTCTCATGCATGTAAATGAGGAGGTGAATATCTTGGCAGATTTGATGAATCATGCTATCCATGCAAACTCTCTTCAGATATAAGCAATCATACTTTCTTTAAAGGTACAAGCAGGATTCAGTGAGACAAAACTAGTGTTCTATTAGGAAAAGTTGTATATTGCTACTAATATTCTACAGGAAGGAAAGTCTTCTTCATAGGTCAATACATACATCTTTGATTCTTTCTTATTTATATTAATTTGAGCTTATTGTAACTTCATTATTTTCAAGATGGTGGATCAACATGTATATTATAGGAAAATGGCTTCTTACTGAATTTTCCAGTCCTTGATTTGTTACCAGCAATAGCTGATAAGACATTGCCGTCCCGTCTTTCTCCCCTAAACATCCTCCTGGAACTGAATTGCTTCTGATTGCATTAGACTAGGAGGCTTTGTGGACTGTTTCATCAAGAGCTGTGGTTTATATCTAAGGTAGCTTGCGAGCTCATTAAGAGCAGCTATTAATGAAAACAAGATAATTCAGCCATCCCATTCACACACTTCATTGAATTTTGTGAATGGTTTACTTGCATTTGGATTTCTCAGCTGGCCTACGCATAGCCACGAGGACTCATCTCTAACAAGCATTGTTGTTCAAACTCCTTTTAGCTGCCACTCCCAGAATAGTTCAAATTGCATACCTGAGTATCACAGCTATCCAACAATCTGATCTCGTCAGGCAGACATTTTTTGAACAAAAAAATTTACATAAGTAAAGAATTTCTAGACAAGAACATTCCTGTTTGCTTCAAAAACAGGACAGCATCAATATAAAGGGATCAAGGCAACAAAAGAATGAATTTTGTATGATTATTAAAATTGTAAAACTGAAAATTGCAATGAGAACAATAACATTAGAAAATTAAAATCTTCTACTATGCAGTGATCAAATTAAGAGGGATCTTATAGCATAAACAGTACTAAACACAGATATTTGCTAGTCACTGTTCATTTCAGTCGACTGGCTTTTCCTTTTAAAACTAGCTCAAATTTCCTTAGGCAAAGCCTGCAGCATGTTTTTGCTTTTCCAGAGGCAAACTTTGTTGCTCCTGAGACTCTGATGCCCTCCTATTCATCTGGCATCTCCTACTCATTACAGTCAAGTCAGAATTTTGAAAAATAGCAGTAGATAAAGAAATTACCACCATTGAAGACAGAGAGGTGTGTACAAGAGAAATTAAATAGCACTAGGAACCATTCACTTAAACATTTTTCAGTATTTCCCACCATCTCAAACAACCACAGTCTAAGCAAATATATCTTTTAAAACATCTTTAGATGGATATTATGGAAATATTCTAACTGGACTGAGATTTTGAATTTATTACTTCAAATGAAGCCTTTTGGCTCCAATAAGCCTAGACAAGCTAAAGCACATTGATCTTGGTATTCATGTACACTCAAACCTTTACCTTAAAATAATGTGTAAAAGTGTCTTGACATATGTAGGTGTGCTGGGGGAATCTGCAGCTGAGAAGGAGAACCATTTTCTCAAGCTGCAGAAGAGAGACGCAAAAATACTTGTGAGTGCTTCTACGTTTGCAAAAGGAAAAAGGAAAAAATAGTTTCTGTCAGAGAGACAAGACACACAGCTGCTTGCTTTAGAACACCATGTAACATCAGCGCAGTTTCAGGCTGTGGTTTCTCAATCTGCTAGTGGCACATGAAAACCACTGCCAGTGTTCTGCATCTCATTGGATCAACTTCCTGAAGTGAGCCTTCACCTTGCACTGCTCCAGGGCTGCTGCTGTCACTTTCTGGCTTCCAAGAACAAGCTAATAGGATGAGCTAATAATACTAATAATAATAATTCAGAACTCTCACTCTATCCCTGCACTGTGCTGCTCCACACATCTGCTTCCAGCAATGTTGGGTGCAGACAGCAGAACTGCACTCTGGCACAAGCAGAGAGTCTATTTATTTGGGTGCTGTGCAATATTTCATCTTTAGCACCCATGTGTCTTATTCCTGTGAACCATTCATTAAGAACCAAGTGGGAATCACTTGTACAGAACATTTATTGTTGTCTTTATACTGTGCCCAGGAGGAAAACACTTCAGTGCATTACTTCTACAGGAACAAAAGTACACATAAAACAGACAAAACACATCACTGCATACCTTAAAGATAGTACCCAGACCCTTGAATAAAGATTGGCAGATGCAATGTGTTCCTTCAGTACCCATTAGTAACTGGTCAGTAATTTACCAAAGGAGGACACTAAACCATAGTGTCTTTCTTGTTAAACCACATTTAGCTGTTATGAATGCGCTTGTGGAGTGGGTCACTTCTAAAAATTATTCACACTTCACAGACACATACACATTCTTCCTTGTGACCGGATTGTCAACAGACCATTTACAGTGTCTTTTTGTGTGGGCTTCTGCTGGTATTTTAGCAAATCTTCACCAACTGGTGCAAGGTATACATATATATATCATTCACTCTCACCCTTTTGCATTTGTGGCCAGACTTCCTATAAAGATCATTTGCCAAATGGGGGTTCTTAGTTGTTTAATAATTATTTTGACATCAAAGTGAGACAAAAGAATAGGAAATTGCTCTCCAGCTGCTGTAAAAGACCAGTGCATGGATATTCCCATTAGGAACATGTCTCTCATCATGCATTATCACCTACCACTGAGCAGAGTTGTTTAACAATTCATTACCTTCTGTATTTCAGGACACTGGAATATTGATATTGTCAATGAATCAGGGAGTTCTATTGGCCACAGCCTATCATTAACCAGGGAGAGCAAAGGGCCATTTTACGACCTTTGGCTCCTACCTGGGAGTCTCTCTGAATTAACTAGATGAAGTAATACATGTGGAGGCTTAATAATGACTTTTGGGAGGTTCTGGGATGCTCATTTTCATATTGATTATATCTATCTGTATCCTGTAAGTTCCTTAATTGTTAGTATTAGAAGACACGACATTATGTGAAATTCGCTCCAGCCTACTTCTCAAAAAAAAACTTACAATGTGCCCCAAAGCTTAACAACTATACCAGGTAGAGATGTGCAAACTGCAAAATACGCAGTATTCACACTACTGCTTTCTGTGACCATCAGCTTAGGACGTCCATCTTATAAACTGAAAGTTTTCTGCAGCCCAGGCTACCTCCATTATTTTGCATTGGTTATCTTCCTCTTTGACATTCAAAGCACAGCCCGCCTTGGGAAAGCCAAAGCAGCCAAAAAAATATGCTGTGAAACAAAATGTCATCTGCATCTTTATGAAACTAGAGCTCCAGAAGCCACAGTTTTCTCCTACAACTAAGTACAATAATGCAAAACTGATTCAGGACTATCTGAATACTGGTCAGGCTTTGCCTTGCACCCTTACAGCAGAAGACAGGGTCACAACTCCATTTGTTGGCTGACTGCATACATCTAAGAGCAGAAATAAAAGCCTGAATTTGCTTCCAAAAGATACCTTTGGGCACAGCCCTAAGCAAAGGTTGGTGTTTAACCTTCCAGCGGGAGTCACAGGAGGCGATGTGTCCCAGAGCCACACCTCAGGGGCCAAACTTAAATGCATTGTTTCCTCATTGCTTCCAGCGGGTAATAATTTACTACTCAATCAGTAGCATTGCCCATCATCTTGTCGCGTGTCTGATGTGAGGCTTAGGTGGCTTCTCTTGCATGTTTTCTGAATGACTCCATGCTCTGTGAGGGTTGTGAATGTTGTCATGGAAGATTGCCTGCACACCTTCCATTAAAGGGTGCAGAAGGGAATGAAAATGTGTATGACATAGTCTTTCTTCCACAATTACTTTTCGAAGTGCCTAGTCCAGATAAGTCACCAGAGAACTGAATCTCAAACCGAACCTATGTAGATATTCTCCACAGGACCTGGCACTTTCCTTAAGGTGCTTATTCATATTTTCAATATAATTTAGATTTACTGCTTCTTTGTAAATCCTTATTTAACCTAGTTGTAGGCAAAGCAATAGAAGGCAGTATTTACTGCTGGAAAAGAGTGATCAAATAAGGACCAGAGGGAAGAAAAGTCTATTTGCTCTGCTCCTTTTATTTCATACAAATAACTTCAAAATAAAGACTTTATATACTGGACTTAATTTTATTATGAGTAAAATAGTCAAAAATACTTTGTAAAATCTTAGAAAGAGATCATTATTACAAAATAAAAGAGAAAGTTTATAAAATATTGCAGACTGCACTGGAACTCATTAAATAGTCAGAATCCTAAAAGTCTTGGTTTAACTAAGATTTTTTCCAACCTTAGCTAAATACCTTACCATCTAGAAATTTGCCTTAGTTTTTTTTTTTTTTTTTTTGTTGGTTCCTTGCTTGGTTTTCACTTTGAAACTCACCATAAAAATTCTGCCGTGAGGAAAAACTTGCTTCTATTTTACCAAAAAGACAATGTAGGTGTCTCACATTCTTTTTCTATTAAACCTGAATTACTTTGTCTTTTTTTTTTTTTTTTTTTTTGCAGTAGTCCACATGCATTATTATCTTTAATGTAAATGATTAAACTAATTTGAAGAAGCCAAAGAAAAACTACTCAATAAAATTTTAGGGGAAAAAATACAGGTATTCAACAATTTCCCCTTTCCTTTAGAAAAAGCTGACTTTAGAGTCCCTTTCTATCATGTTTTACTGATGGACAGGGTCAAACTAAGTTAAAAAACTGACTTCTCTGGCTTGTTTTTATTACAGTAAGTTTTGTTGGAGCTCAACATTTGCCACTAGTTTTTGAATTTCTGATTCTCCTGAACTGCAATTTCTTTACAGACTTGCAGAATGTATTCCTGGGCAAAATTTGTCCCCAGTACAATGCGATTTGAAACTATCATTGCTTCTAGGTTCTTGTGATAGCTCACTTGGAGTACTGCCTTCAGCTCTGGGGCCTTCAGAAGAGAAAAGACATGGATATATTGGAGTGGGTCCAGAGGAGGGCCATGAAGATGATCACAGGGACAGAACACCTCTCCAAGGAGGAAAGGCAGAGAGAATTTGAGCTGTTCAGCCTGGAGAAGAGAAGACTTTAGGGTGACCTTGTGGCAGCCTTCCAGTGCCTAAAGGAGGCCTAGGAGGAATCTGGAAAGGAACTTTTACAAGGGCATAATGATTTGACCTGGGGTGATGGCTTTGAACTGAAGGAAGCTAGATTTGGATTGGATATTAGGAAGAAATTTCTTGCTGTGAAGGGTGGTAAAGCACTGGAATAAGTTGCCCAGGAAAACTGTGGATGCCTTATCCCTGGAAGTGTTCAAGGCAACCTGGTTTAGTGGAAGGTGTCCCCATCCATGACAGGGAGTTTGGAACTAGATGATTCTCAAAGTGACTTCCAACTGAAGCCATTCTATGATTCTTTTTAAAACTCAAGTAGTTCCTGAAATTTTGGAATACTGATCTTGTCCCATCTAGGTGTGGCTCCTTTCAAGATGCACTATACTCACTCACTCTTACAACTATACATAAAGATTTAGGCCTTTCTTGTTCTTTCTATTGATCCTTTTCATTCTCTTCTTTATCTTGTTCTTACCCTTTGAAACTTGAAAAGAGCTGATGAGCCAAATCATGAAGAGGGGGCATGAAATCTCAAGTACAATATGGCAGGACGTGTTAAAGATTTGACCTAACAATACATGAAAAAATATGTGGTCTGATATTACAATTTATTTCCTTCTAAATCTGTAAAAGGAATAGAACTAATTGATATGAAAAAACTGGCATAGTTTTATCATATATATGTATTTATTTGTACCAATACAAAATATACTTTAGACTGATTGAAACTGTGTTATCTGTCACACAGACTCCATGGCAACTTGATAACCAGTACAATTATGGAAATGCAATAGTTATGAAAGTGATTTGTAACCAGTAAGTGAGGACAGGCTTTATAATAAGGTAATTTAAAACCTTTTTATTTTTATTTCATTTTTTCTGTAGACTGCTGATTTCCGTTAACAACAATTGAGGAAGGATGCCTTTCGTTATTGATTTTCAAGACTTTACCAGCTTTTATATATATATATATATATTTATATATATAAACTAAACTATTGTAATTCATGTGCAGTATAGAATTATAGAATAGTTTGGATTGGAACGGAATGGACCTTAAAGATCACCTTGTTCCAACCCCCCTGCCAAGGGCAGGGGCACCTTTCACTAGACCAGGTCGCTCAGAGCCCCATCCAACCTGGTCTTCAACACTTCCAGAGGAAGGGCATCCACAGCTTCTCTGGGCAACCTGTGCCAGTGCCTCACCACCATCACAGGAAATAATTTCTTCCTAATATAAGGAAAAAGTCCTGTGATCATCTTCATGGCCCTCATCTGGACTCACTCACACTATTTTTATTACTCTCATATCAGTGACCAGAAAAAAAGTACAAAACAGTCATTATTTTGGTGTCTAATTCACTCCAGGTATAAATCTAGATACCAAAAGTACAGTTGGTGAGTGGGATGTTCTTCTATTTACTTCTCTTTCTACAAGCACCTGAATTCTTTCCCCATACAAGACCTGGTGCATGACAGGAAGTAGTGTACTAAACTTTGCCTGATCTGATAGCACACAATGGACTGGTAACCTTGAAACCAAGATTCCTCCATTAGGTAAATCATCACATCCTTGCTCAAATTCCAGTGAGACAGAATTTTCTTTATTCATTTGCCATCTTGATATGAGAAGGTGTCAAACTCCAACCATTATTGTTCTGCTTTAAAGCTTCTCTCTTATACAGGTGAATAAGGGAAAACATATTGTCAGGCTATAATCACTCTACTGGTTTTTGTATTGGTTTTTTTAAGTTTAAATACCTAAAGTACCTACTTTTGGATAATAATAATAAGTAAAATTCAACATTGAGTGTTTTGAATTGACAGAATATAGTGCTTTGGGAAAGTACCTATAGCTACGCATACACTACAAAAAATGGTTTGGAGTAGAAGAGGTTAGGTCAGAGGGAGAAAAAGACAGAATAAAATTATAAATACCAGTTTGTATTTTATGCTGAATGAATGTATGTATTAGGCTGTCTGCAACAATTAACATGCTGTATTGCTGACAATTGTCACACTGCAGGGAAGCTTGATGCCTCCATGAAGGACTATGGTTGAGAAGCAACAGGATGGCAAATTAAAGTGGTGATGAAGGAAGTAAAGTCTTACTGGCAAAAGATCTTTGTCTGATCTAAGATATTGAGAATCTGAGCTTACAAGGAAAGTGAAATCAGACTAGGATGAGGTGCATCTTAGTGTTTTAAA
Organism: Entomyzon cyanotis; assembly: GCA_024500445.1. Classification (NCBI taxonomy): domain Eukaryota; kingdom Metazoa; phylum Chordata; class Aves; order Passeriformes; family Meliphagidae; genus Entomyzon; species Entomyzon cyanotis. The sequence goes on along the minus strand of JAKEPQ010001005.1, from coordinate 78,964,653 downwards.
GATAAGATGACTTTAAAAAATTATTTTCTAAATTTATATTTCTGAATTTCCAGACATGTTGGCCCTAAAGTGATTTACCTAGAAGTATTGGAATTTGACCTGTAATTCCACTGATGGAAACAGAATGTTCCATATAATCTTACCTGGCTATCTGCCCCATGGGGCACCATATCACACCAGTACACAGTGGGATTTGGTCAGGCTCAAACAGATCTGTCCAGCACGTCTCAACATAAATTTACATCACTCTGTAACATCTCCCTCCTCTTCCTCACTTGCTAGTGATTTTTTTAAAGTAAGACCAAATGTCACAGCGTCCTTCTTAGCTCATCTGTCACTGTCTGGATCTCTCACATGTACGGGAAAATGTACTATGTAAAATAATCCTTATTTTATGAGCTCATCATGAAAGAAAAGTAATAAACATGACAAACAAGGGCTCAAGCCCATTTGTGTAGAATAGTCTAACACAGAAATTCACTCATTCATTACTTAATTAATGAGTTTTGTAACTCAGAAGTTCTCTAAATCGTAAGTTGTAACTCATGCACCTTTGAACAAAGTAGTGACCTAGCTGATGGTGAGAATGCTCATCATTCCTCCTCCCCCATGATGCAGGCCCCCCTGTATTCCACCAAGAAGCATGAAAGCTTTGGGAGTCCAGTTGCTGCTGGATCCACCTCAAATTTTTTGGGGTTAAGCTGATGTATTTACACCTTCCAGTTTGGAAGTCTGGTCTATTTCCATCCATTTTTAGTGGATTCTAAGGAAACTGCCAGACAACTGCTAATGCAAGGATTCTGCAGGAGATCACAAGTGGTGGTGATAGTGGCAGCACAACGACCTTTAGCCATTTCTGCCAAATCATACACTGCCTACGTGTTGCCCTTGTTTTGAGCTAATGGCACTGTTCCCAGCACGGGCCTTAGCATTAACTGTGTGACAGCCAAAATTAAGCAAGATTGGCGTGAATAGTCACACTCAATGTAGACAGAATTTTCTGATCATTATTCTGCTGTCAATGGTAGGGCTACTCAAAAGAAAGGTCTACATATTTCTCTGCTTGAGACGCAAGTATGATTTGTGAAACAAAATTGAAAAAAATGTTCTGAGATCAGTTTTAGAAATCGGACTTCAGCAGACATTGTTCCCTTTTTCTGGCAAACTGTATTTACTCTTTAGAAACAGAGTTTTGCAATATGCAGCCTAATGGCATTTAATTCATGCCTTTTTTCATTACCAAATCGGGTTGGTGAGTGCAATACTTGCATTGCTATATATATTAGATGTAGATGAAAATACAGTATTTTAACCATAATAACTGAACAGTTATGTGTAAATTTTCTACAGAAGAAGAGCTGCATTCAAACTAGGCCTGTTCTTAATAATGACAGTGCCATTCTGCAAATTTGTTTTGAAAGACATGAGAAATGTTCATTAAAACATGCTCTGTATTTTCTCTGCAGAATAATCACTGTACTTGAAGTCTACTTGTATAGCTAAATATGGGGTTTTATTACAGGGAGACAAATTAATATTTTTTCAGTACTTAAAAGGAGAGATCCCACTTCTTTCCTCCATCTTCCTTCTCTAATCAAACACTGCTTTCACCTTCTGTTAACTCTGGCACTTGTCTGCTTGCATTGTGGACTTATTTAAGCTAAACACACACATATTCTGGCTTAGTGAATTGAGTCATCTTAGCACATGATCAAAGGACTAATGCTAAAAGCTGGGAAGAGGCAACTACACAACTGAGAGCACAGAGATCTCAGGTGCAAGGTGACACCAATTTACACACACACACACACACACACACACACACACACACACACACACACACACACACACTCCATGAAAACTTCTTATTACTGATCTTATCATTGTAAGCAAAGTTATTACTGGAGCAAGGCACTGTGTTGCTTTTGATTTTACTATCATATATCATGGCTACATGGCTTTTGCATAAAAAAAAATCTTGTCTATATTTGAATAAAATTTTTTTAGTTTTCCTGTATAACAAGTGCCAACAGCACACAAGTCAATCCTTTACAGTTTATTTTGTAATACACTTATGTAACCCAGTACTGTATTGATAATTTTTTCCTAAAAAATGGGAAACAACTTGCATTCATTTGTGCTGATTATAACAAGCTTAGGTGGGGGAAAGCAGAGAGAAATAGGTCTTATTGTTAATGGGGGACACTGTCAAAATAAGTATTCAATATAGAAAGCAGAGTTACACAAAACCATCAAAGCACCCATCGGCTCCCTTGGCTTATTAAATAAACACACATAAAATACAGCAGTTACAGAGACATTCAGTAAGTGTGTCTCCTGAAATATTGATAACAAAATTTTCAAAAATAAGATAATGGGCTAAAATTCTTCTTTTACCTTCCCTTAGCTGACTCCGTAAAGCTCAATTCTAAGGGCTTGAGGTCAAGGTCAGCCCTTTATATCTTTTAAGTGCTATATATACCAGAGTATAGCACAACTACAGTACTATTTTCAGGGCAAAGAGCAAAGAACAGACTTATTCTGAGCACTGAGGAGATAGAAGGTTGCAACCTTAATAAAATTAAGGTAGGCTCTGCAATTACAGGATTGTAATACCTGACTCAATGTTGTTCCTGGGGAAGAAGAATAATTACTTATTTCCTTGCACTGAAATGAAGGAGCACGTTCCTTACCAGATGCATTCCAGGAAATACATGAAGTCTCAAATTACAAGAAGATTTGAATTAGTTAGGGAAGTTTTACCCTTTCATCCCATATCCTTCTGATATAGATGCTCAAAAATATATACGTATTGCAGTATAGAATACTTCTCTGCAGCTCAGGGAACAGACTTTCCAAGATATTTATTGTAACTGAAAACTAGTTAGCCAAGGGGTCAGCATTGTGGCTGCCTCAGTGTAGAGCTTTGTTGCTGTGCAATTATTCTCACTGGGAAGCAGGGTATGTTATTAAGAGTGGAGCCTGAGCTGATGTCAGCCAAGGCTTGTATTTTTGTATGGCACTGAGCTGCCCTCTGTAGACACAGCAGCTTACTCAGAACAAGCTCCAGCTTTGTTGTGTAAAGCTGTTCTCTGCAATGGACACATATCCAAAGTTTCAGGCTTTGGACAGAAGGATATGCTTTGCAGCCCAAGTAAGGTTCCATTGTACTGCTCCATTATCTGGGTGAGTCTATTGCTCACGTAATGAGCTATTAATTGAGCACACCAGCCCACCATGGAAAGCTCCATGTTGCAAGTTTATCTCTGTTTGCTGTTTGAAGCAGTATAACCCAAGTACTTAAAAGAGCCCTAAAGGAGTCATTAGATGTGAGAGAGGTCATATTGCACGTATTTACTGGTAATACCCAATTATTCAGTCAGCATTAACTAACCCATAATTAAGATAAAGCAGATAAGTGGATGGGCACAGCATTTCAAAGGAGTTCTAACAGTCCACTAGCTCAGCACGTTACTTGGTTTTGCTAAAATACATGAACCATCAGTCCAATGGAAATATGAGAGCTACAGACTATAATCAAGAAACTGATAAAAACAGAGAAGCAAAAGGCGAAACTCAAGTCAGAACAGTGATTTTAAAGCAGCCACCCTACCATTAAAGCTGACAGAACTGTTGAGTAAAATCTGAAAAAAGGGGCCCACTCTTCACTGAAACCTCGGAAGTAACAGAATATATAGCAAAGAATATTTTATTGAGTCCAGCTGGAGAGAAATCTTGATAATCCCTGTTGCACGAAAGTATAATGTACAGGATACAAAACTCACAATAAGTTGAAAACAGATATAATGTTGGTTTTTTTTACTTCGTATTAAACATGCTGCACATTAGCAGGTATTCACACTAAGAACATTCAAAGATGTATGTACAGAACAGGCAGCTAACCTCAAAACTTATTTTGTTGCTTTTCAGAAGGCATTATTCTGTGAAGTCCTACAGTGTCGACTTTCAGGTCTATGGAATTCCAGTCCGTCGATATAGTCATAATCAGATGTGTAAAGTGACTTGTAGGGTTTTAACCTGATAATGGAATATTTCCATGTGAAGTCACCAGGTTAATACAGATTTACACCTCTCCACTACTGTATGGCATTGTTGCAAACTTCATGATGGAGAAATGAAAAGACAACAGAAATACCAGCAAAACCACACCAGACTGAGATTCTGGACCTATCAAGCACACTTAGGAGATGCTACACAAAAGGAAAAATAATGTGTCAGAAACAACAGACCAGATTCAAAACCATTTAAGACATACTCAAACCCCCATAATATCATGTCTAAAAGGAAATGCACCAACAAAGGAAAAATGTTTGCCACGCACTAACACACAAGCAAAGACATAACTCAGGTGGCACATCAGGTTTAAGAAACTCAGTAGCAACATTTATTAAGGTATTGTTTTATGTAGTAGAAATAATGTATATTATGTTCAATATTTTTTGAATACCATCTTTCAGAAGGATGCTTTTGTCTCATAACTAAACAGTACTACAAGCAAAAGACATGAGTCATCCTTACACATTTGCTGCCCAACTATTTCTTTGGACTTTTTTAGAAAGTACATGAGTCACCTTCTAGTAAGAACTAATAGTTTAGAAAATTTTTAAGATCACTTTCCATTTTCGTAGATGAATTTCACAATACTGCTCATCAACACATGAATGAATGAGAATTTGAAGTTCTGTCTAATGATCTAGGGTCTAGTACTATACATATAACTACAGGCAATAAAACTTGAACAAATTATTTCTTCCAAGGTTATATGCATGCCATGATTTGTAAATGTTCTTGTATAAATGTTAAGCTCTTCTGAATAGGAGCATTTTCCCATTCATCATCTGCACACATCACATCACCATCTTTTAGCCAAGCTCACACTACATCCCAATTAAAAATAAAAATTTTAAAAAGTTATCAATAAAGAATCTAGGTGTCTGAGTGATATGTTTCTGTTTCTACCTATGTCTACATTTCGTTTCACCTAAAGTCCCTGGGGTAAAAAATGTCTGAGCTTGCCAGATCAGATGAGGATACTTAGACACTGGGTTTTTACAAAAAGAAAAGCTGAACAATATTCTTGCTTCGAGACCATAGGAAAATTTTAATAGGCTGTGGAAAGAGGTAGAAATCATTATCTCTTGCAAATCCAGATACAATGACATAAAGTAAATTGCCTAAATTCACTGGATACCTCAAAAACTGAACTGACCAACCCTGCTCCCTATCCCAGTCATTGCTTATGAAACTATAGGTCCTAAAGGCTATAATCAGGCTGCCTGTGGTCTTTAGCTATGAGCTGCTGATGCAGAAGCATGTCCCTCTCATTTAATTTAATGCAGGACACATGACAGGATACCGTGTCACCAGATACAAGAAGTGAAACCACATCCCTCTGCTATTACTATGCACCTTAGGAAAGCAAGCCAGGGTATGTTGGTAAAGTTGTATCAGCTGAAAAACTGTGTCCAGAACAGGAAATTGTTTTTTACTTTTTATATAAAAATGCAATGCTTCAGCCAGCTTTAAGAACTGGATTTATCCTTTGAAGTCTGACCTTCAGTATGGAAACAGAGGTCCTCTGTTACAGTACACACAACAGGGAAAAGCTAAACTATCTAAGTGCCCTAGTGACAGCAGAGCTGTGGGACCTCTAACAATTCCAAGAGATAAAAAGAGTTTCAAAAAAGGCCACCATTGTTCTCAGTTTGCATGATGTAAACACAAAAAACCCCATCTATAAACACAGAGAAAGGATTTCCCGCAAATTAGGTGGGGTAATCAAAGCTTGTATCTGAAACAAATTGAGCCAAAAATGCAAGAATTCTTAGGACGTTTAGATTCTTGTACACTGTGTCTGTATGTGCACATGTGAGTAAAATCCTAAGTGCTTCCTACCTTTTAAGTGTTGCAGAGATCATAACAGTGTTTGCAGCACAACAGCAATTTCCTGTTACTAATATATACGTATTCTCCTTTTGAAAGTATTAAATACTGGAGCAGGGACCATCGTGGTTTTACTGTCTGAATCACTGAATGTGCTATCAATTGTCTTACTAGACATCAGTAAATTATATTCCTGATACTAGAATGTAAGAACATATTCATTTTGATGTTTTAATCAACATACACTGTGGTCTCAAGAGAATACCCTGTAACAATTCATACAGCTTGCAATGAAGCCCTGAGATCAGCAGGAGCTGGTCTCTGCAGACTTGGCAATGATTAAATGCAGTTCATGTGAAAGTTTAAAAATACATTATTTTTAAGCAAGCTAAACACATACTAAATGGGACTGAATTGTGTACTTTAGGAGGCCTTTTAGTAAATGGAAATGAGAATTTCCTGAAATACATGATTTTATGAGAAATCCCTATAGCATAGTAGGAAAGAACCTTATTTAGCTAAAATGACTTACCAGTCCCCTCTTTCCCAAATCTCATGCCTTCCAGCTGCAGATGACCAACACATTTCCATCACTGTGATTCATCAAATCCCATTGTGGGTGAAATGTTTCCATTAGGATCCCAAGTTTCTACTAGAAGAGATGTCTGGACCGCTGGATCTCTTCTGCTTAGAGTACTAAATCAAGAAGTTCTGATTCAAAACCAGACATTTGACACTGAGAAATGCTCTTAAGGCTGTGCCTCTTGTTGAAGGATGGAAAAATAAAGGTAAAAATCTCAAGTTCTCATGAAAAACTCTGATACCAGGTTTGTTCAGCATTTTTGTAATTATGATCTTGTTAAACAAAGATCTTTTGTGAAACAATACTAAAAATCTTACATTTCACATCCACATAGAGATGGAGAGAGACTAAGTCTCTAAACTCTAATGCGGTTCAAATCAGTGTTGCACCATTGTGAACACATCAGCCTTACAATTAAAGAAAAGCCCTAGTTTATTGCTCAAGTGGAATTCCTTGGCTACTTTTGGATTTCACAAAGTGAATTACTCAATTGTTGAGTTGAACACTAGTTCAACATTTTTTTCCCTTTAAAATAAAATAACCTTTTGCTCTATTGGTGAAGAAACAAAGGCAGGAATTTTCCTTAAGTCCTGATAGGATAGAAGTCAGTCACTTGTCTACATACCTGTCAAATCTTGTTTTTTTCAGGAGACAGCATTTACCTGAAACCTGTCTCAGTTGTTTCTTTGCTGACAAAAGACCATGCCCTCACAGTTATATTAGCTGATTAGTGAAATTATTTTTTTAATGAGGCAAATGCTCTCTTTTCCCACCTGTTATTTCACACAATTTGCAACTGCTGTCATCCAAGCCATTTTCACTTATTTAGCACCTGCTGAATCTGCATTCAAACTGAGTGGCACAGTCCTGACAGACAATGCTGATCTCTGAACTATCCCCAGTGAATCCTCGGTAGTCAAGAAAAAACTTGGTTTAGGTAGGTTCCAGATCCATTTGCCAGGACTATAGGAACAAAACAGCTGCTCTGGCTTAGGAATTCTCCATTTCCTGGCCCAACCAGAAGCACCTCCAGAGTTCATGACAATGAGGGAGGAACAATACCATCTTAATCACTCTTCATGCTGGTCCCAGCTCAGTGTCTGACTGAGTGTTTAAAGGGCAAGGTGACAGTAAACAGCACAATATACACATACATGGTGTTCAATGCTGATTGCTTCCACCTACTGGAAAATGCTATAGCAAGGAGCAGCAGACTATATTGAGAATCTAACTTCATCACAGGACCCTTGTCTGCCTCACAATCAGTCATAGATCATATTTATTTGTTAGTTATGCCCCATAGCACTCTGGTATGTCCATGCACTTTCCTCATCTTAAAATATATCCAAGAAAACTGAAAAACACTGTAAAGACTTTTGCTGCTAGAGCTGTTCATTATGTTTCCACACCTTGGGGCTAGGTGGATACACAGAATGACAGAAATAACTTGGAATCATAGAATATGCTGAGTTGGAAGGGTCAGGGTCATCGATTCCAACTCCAGGCCCATGTGGAAGACAGAGGCAAAGAATTCATTGAACACTTCTGTTTGTCTCTGCCCCTGTTGGAGAGATGACCATCCTCATCCTGTAATGGATTCTAACTGTCTTTTGCCATTAACTTGTTTGAAAAAACCCTCTTTTTATTGCCACTCCACAATTCTAGACACCTTCATCTCTAATTGAGCCTTGGCCGCACAAATTTTCTCCCTACACTGGCAAGTAGCATCTCTGTATTCTTCCCATGTCACCTGACCTTGCTTCCACTGGACATTACCATCCTTTTATGTCTTGCTTCCAAGAGAAGGTCCCTGTTCAGCCAAGCTGTTCTTCTGCCTTGTCTGCTTGACTTGTGACATTCAGGAATAACCTATCTTTTTATAGCATAAAACTACTCAGAGCTGCCTTTTTTTTTTTTTTGTGGGCAAAGAAAAAAACCAGAATTAATTCTTCAAATTACTGTATAATGCAAGACTCCTGTGGCATTTTGCACTTAAACCATTCCTGCACTAAGGCAGAATTTTTAGTTCTGATTCAAAGTAAGTAATGTTTATCACACAGCCAGTCTTTGGAAAATAAGCTACTCTGTCTTCCATGGAACAGTACGTTTGTTCACATACTCCATATTAAGTGTAGGGCTCACAGTAAAACAAGCTCAGATGGGATCAGGATAAAAGGTATGAATGAAAAGGATATGAAGTGTTCATACAAACAGCTCTGTAAACAGGTTTTAGAGACTGTGAATAGCAAGAGGAACTAGCTGACCACTGGTAGACAACTACTCCTGCTTGGGAGTAGTAACCTACTTGCTTATCTCAGCAGCTAAGTGATTTACACATTAAGCATGGGTTGATGCACCTATCGTATCCAGAACAAGCAGTGCGTTCCAAGTTTACATGTATTCTAAATATTCCTTCCAGGAAATCAAGATGTGTATGCACATGAGATAAACACCTACCTAGAGTGGGAAAGGCCACTTTCAGCTGTGGCAGTGGATAATTTATTGATGTCTGCCAAAGTTAAAGCTCTCTTTGTGTTTCGGGAACTCGACACTACCAGTGTCAGGAAGGTCAGACAGCCAACTGTGTAGAATTTTTGCGAAGGGACTAGTCTAGAAGCCAATGACCTGTCATATTTTTAGTCCAACAACAACTTGAAAGACACAGGGTTTACCAGAAATATGTCATTGACGCTGCAATATTAATCCAGACTGGCAAGTTGCACAGGACCTAGAACTGATTGAGTGGTCATGGAGCAGGGTCACAGAAAATAATTTTGACATCTTTGGCAGCTTGCCAGGTCCTGCCTAGGAGAACTTTTGCTTTCTACAGGCCTGTTTTGAGCAGGTGTGAGGAGAGTTCGAGGCAAGGCCAGTACAATTTTTCTACCTCCTGTCTCTCTCCGCTCGGAGAAGCAAATCTTCAGCACCGTGCCTGAAATAGTAGGAGTGATCCATGTTTTCTGGGGATGTGGAAGATACCTATGAGAGTGGGGCAGCTGGTCACTGTTCAGGAGTCAAAGGTATCTAGCTGGTTCAAACCCAGGCTTTGCCTTTACAATTGCAGTGTCCCTATTTACTGCAATTGTAAAGGCAAAGTCTGGAAATAGAAATGACCTATTACACAGAATGCTGCTCACCAGTAACCCACCTTGCCTCTTTCATGCTTATCACAGCAGATGGAGCAGAACTCCATGTGATATGTCTGTGACCATTGTGCTGGACTCTGCTCATTTTTGGTTGTCTGACTTGGTTTGTATAATGCTTGTTGTGCACATTCCCACTGCCCAGTGGGCCCAACCAACTGTATTTATGTTACAAATTCATTCAACCTTGAAGCTCCTCTGTCTTTAGCAAAGTTCCCCTTCTATTTGTCTTATTGCCATCTTGGTTCTATTACCCTATTGGTTTTTCATAGTCAAGTCAGGCAGTCAGGAGCAAATTACGATGAGCACACATATTTGTTGCCAACATATATAAAGTGGAGAGTAACTTGTGAATGAGGATGACCTGCAAAGGAAGGCAGTGGCTTTGGGCTTAGCCAAAACCAAATCATTTTACAGAGCTGGCATTCTCTAAATCAAAGAAGTCTATTGATTGCCAAAATGTTTCCTTCTTTTTTGTTTTTTTTAAACTCTATAACCCACGGGTCATAAACAGAGAAAAATCTTCATCTGTGGTATACCAGTGTTTGGTCTGCATATGGAAAGTACACCTACAATAATGAGATATATAGTGCCACAGATAATACAGATGATGAGATAATACAGTGCCACATCTACAACACTTAAAGACCAAGATTCCAGAAAAAAAAATCAACATGTTCCCTTTGACTGCTGCTTGATATGTTTTGCAGAAGTTCAGGAGAGCAAGTAAGAAAGAACCTTGCACAAGGAAGTAGGAGAAAAGCAAGCCTGGTAAGTCAGAAAGGAGAACTGAGTAAAATGAGACAAAATCAAAAAATGAGGAATGAATTGTACTCACACCATGATACTAATTTCAGCTTTTTATCAGTATACATTTTTTTCATAGAAGACATGTCTTAGGAATGCTAGATGTCTTCTTGGCTTAGTGTACTGTTTATCATAGTTTAATGATAAGTGTTATCACATTTAATGTTTCTTTCTGCACGTTCATGTGTAGTTTGTAATACAGATCTTGTAACAAGGTTGAAGTTTCCACATTTTTCCAGAGTCTCTGAATATGTTATGATGATGAAATAAAAGGAGGGTCAATGACCCCAAACAGTAAGAAGAAAATGTCAAGTCTTTTATTCATCAGATAGCAATACAAAAAAATTAAAACTGATCTTACAAAAATCTTGTGCTAGCCTTTCATAGTACTATGTACATTCAAGTGAATACTTCGGTATATACGTCAAGAAGTTGTTTGCCTTTGCATCATCATTCCTTACCCCTTCCCTCTCCCACCCTTTCTTTTTCATGGCATTAGAGCTATAAGGCAAAAAGGAGAAGAAGTTACTTTCCTCACATGCACAGATACTCTCCAGGTGGGATATCACAGTAAAAACTGGTTGCCCTGCCAACCTGGAGAAATGAATGGCCACTGATAAGCTGGATGTTCCTGTGAATATTGTAAAGACACATACTGACAGTGTATTGGTGAAAAGCTGACAGCTATGTGTGCTCTTGGATTCAAAAATATCCCTCACCCTTCTCTGTATGTCTGTCTTTAAAACTGTCACCTGAATAAACACCCTTCTCAGAGAATCAGAAGTCAGCTGGACAGAAAGGAAGACATGAAGCACCATGATCCAGGAAGGAGTGGGACATTGTTTCTGCTTGCGTGTACTTAGAGAAATGGAGAAGTGCAACAGGTGGTGCGCAGGACAGCTGAACAGAAGCCAGGATGCAGGCAAGGTGGTAGGAATGGCACTTAATGCATGAAACAAAAGAAGGCTGGAAAAATATGTTAGTGCCATTAAGTTATTTAAACCTCCCAAACATCCTATGCTAAAGTTGAACACCACTGTAACAATTTCTATTTACTGTAATGCATTCATTTTGTTCTCTGCTTGCTGTTGAGGTTGATTCTTCAGTGTTTTCCAGGTTCTTCTCGTTCCCCATGTCTCTTTAGGGGTTTCTGAGATCCAATGTGTCTGACATTCTCGTATTTGTATTACTGAGACTGCCAAAGCCCACTTAGCAAGATATCATCAAACTTTTCGTAAAAACACCAGATCATTGTAACTCTTATCCAAAATCTACTTATGAGATATTTGGTAAAACCAGATTTAATCCCATGTATTCCTTCATCTGCATAATGGTGACTGTTTTCATAACTGCAGATCAGCTAAAATAATGCAGATCATTCTGGTGAATAAAAGTCTCCCCTCCAAGCTTCTCAGAATATGACTCCATCCAACATCATAAATGGCAGATGAAGCACCGAGAGCTCTGGTTTGTGAAGTTCTTATGATTTAGGCACAACCACATAAAACTCTTCAGATCAGTGTTTAAACAGCACAATAACAATTTCTGTACCGTGCCTCCAGGACAGGAAAGGTGACATAGGTGGAGAGAAAGCCTAGAAGCTGCAAAACAAAATCAAAAAACAGTCGTAGATTTTGACAGTCTTGCAACATGACATGTTTCTCACTGCAGAATCATCCACATTGATTTTGGCACAATAAAACCTGTAATATTATATGAATAAAATTCCAATCATAAAAGCACAATTTAATGTCAGAAAATTTACAGTAAAACATTTTCATCTGAATGTAAGGCTTCGTAAAATTCATCAACTCTAAGTAACCCACAACAGTTTTCAAATATGGGCAAACTCCACTGACTTCAGAGCTAAGCATGCTTTGACATATATTTGTTCTTAACCCTTAGCAGCCCTGTAACAGCTTTATTAGTTTTATACTATCATGTATTTCTAACCAAACCAGCAAACTCAAAAGGAAAATATTCAGAAAAGAATTCATGCTCAGATACAGAAAACAGGTGACACATGTGTAACAGACACAGTTACGGCTCAGTTGTGTGTTACATACCTACACAGGAACATATTTGGGTTTTACTGCTTCATGTTCATATAGTGCATTGTGATGGTGCTAATTTATCAGCCAATAAGTGGCTACTGCCATCTACTGGAAAAATTATTAAAACACAGAAACTACATTATACTGCCAGCAAGGGATCTGGAGTATAATACCTTTTCTGGAATAAATTCGCAACACGTTATTGCATATAAAACCTGCTACAATAATATTATCAGGGGCTGTTAGTTTAGATACAGATGCATTACAGGTATGAAAATATCAATGAAGGAAATTTAGCTCAGCTCCTATTCAGAACTGTTGTTAAAGCTTTCTTCTAAAATACCGAGTGACTGTAGCTGCTTTCATGCCCATACGCTGCAGCACACAGTTGTGTTGACTGCTACTGTGTTGCCGATCATCCCTGTGTTTCCACTTGACCTGTGAGACTCAGAATCTAAATTTATACACTGAAATGCTGCAGTATCTCAAGTATCCCATGTTACAGTAGTCCCAAGGAAACCAAATTCTTAATTCACTAATTGCATGACACTCAAAAATTGTTTCTTTTTGGCTATAAGTGGAAATTTTCCAGTTGTCAGTCTTATATATAAGAATCTGATTTTTTAAATTATTTTAAAAATTATTTTTCAATATACGCTTTCCATTTTCTGATCAGGTTTAACCAGGGCCTTAGTTTTGCTTGAGAAAAAAACAACTGAGTGTTCTGACATGGCATTCTCTGATAAATAACTGGAACAAAGGAGTAGCATCTGCTGAATAACCATGACTCCTTGCTCCAATATTTAATGATATTTGGAGATTTCCTCACAAAGGTGCAGTCCTGCTTGATCTTTATTCATTATCCTAAAAAACACCAGAAACACGGTAAGGTTAAATGCAGTGGTATGAAATGATTTGCAAAACAACAGACATTCAATGCCACTCAGAGCTCAGATTACAGATTTAATGCTGCACAGCTTCAGCTAAGGCAGTGCTGACAGGCTAAGTGTATGAACACACCCGGCAATGATGTCAACACTGAGCTAAACATGGTGTCCCATTGGCTTGGATGTGAGCACATGACTCAAGCAGACATCATAAAAACACCTCTCTCACATGGAAGATGAGACTGTCTCTACTCACAAATTATTGTATCTGTGTTTCCTGGTTGGTAGGTGCGGCAGTTCTGTAGAGTAGAACAGCGAAACTTGTGTAAAAAAACAGAAATGACGAACAATGATTTGGACCTACATTTGGATTTCTTGATTGCTGCACATGGCAGGATACCTGTAAAGCCTTATTACTGAGAATTCAAAAATAAAAGGATATATGTGACTTTATTTTTCAAATTTCATAATTTTTCAAAAGAAGAATAGTGGTCATCAAGTCCAGATTCCTCAGTTTGCAACAGAAAGTCCTTACCACAAGGACCACACGATCCAAGCGTTTTTATGGTAACTGGTTCTAGGGTGGCACTTGTTTCTAACCACCTATTTCACAATTTCGGTAAGAAATATTTTTCCTTCCATCCTATCTTGAAGCAATATGGCACAAAATGTCTTATGACCTTCTTTAGTTTCTTACTAATAGCCTTAATCAGCCTGCAGCTTCTGTCAAATCACTTGAAAAAGGGAGTGAAAACTATGGTATGCTGCTGTTTTGGATAACCAACTCCTCTGGGCTTTTATTTAGTAGAAATATTTAGAAAAATATGTGTTAAAATACTCCAGTTATAACACTGCTTTCTGGTTATTTACACTTCACTCTTTAAGACGTATTCACTCCTTTACTCAATTTAATAAATTCTGACTTCATATTCACAAAAGTATCTAGAATTTTAATAGTGGTTATCAAAGCAAAGTACTATCTCTGGCAGGGAATTGAAATTGCCAAAGAACTCAAGAGAAAAAATAACAATGAAAATAACAGCTTTATCTATTTCTATACATATACATATACATATACAGATACAGATACAGATACAGATACAGATACAGATACATACACATACATATTTATATAAAGTATATCTATATATGTACACACTAGAACTGAAGTCAGAATTTAATGGGAATTGGTGAATTTTAATTTACTACATGATTTGTCATGAAATTCAGGTTTTTAAGAGATTTTTAGAGCAATTAGGCACATGAAACTCATGGAAATTAAAAAAGAAAAAAATCTAGCACTTAGCTTCCCTAGATTCTTTAGAAAACCCTGTCCCCTGATCAATGTGAGTGCATACCATAATATGACAGGGAAGACTTAAATCTTTTACACCTTTCAGTGTTCTGATCCAGACCCCAGGGTACACCAATTCACTGCTGGTAAATGCCACCTGTGAAATGTGGAGAAATGGCCTTGGCCAGATCACATTTTCAGGACAGTCATATTCTAAGGAGAAAATTGAATTTTTAAAAGCTACGTAATGTCTGTTTAACTGGTATAAGAAATCAACTGAGTACCTAATGTACAGAATCACTGGAAACTAATCCCTATATCTGAGACTTTTCAGTGACCTAAACCTGCTAGAGCAGTCCAAACATCACTCCTGACCACTGTTACACAGGGCTCAATCAGAACTTCAAGCCTGCAGCGACTTCCAACTTTCTATCATCTCTAAAATAAAGAGAGAAAGAAAAGGACAAAAACCCTGCCTTGATTTTTGACTAATTCTCCACTACAATGGAAAAAACAGATCAGAACTGAGAATTAGTCCCCAACATTCCAGATTTATTTTCTCTCTAGACACCAAACACAGCACAGTATCTATACATTTGGCTTTGCAACTGGAAGAATAATTTAGAATTCTGAAATGACTTCTCAAGTCTCTAAATTATTTTTGGCATTGTATCATTGACCTGCAAAAACTGAAACTTTTTACTGAAATGAAGGCTTGTATCAGTTGAGTCAAGGAAATACATTGATACTTGAATGAGGAAAGACCAAGAGAGATGGAGTTTAGTTTAGTAGAGAAAGCTCAAGGAAGATCTTATCAAATGTTTATGTATATCTGAATTATGTACAAAATCGTAAAATCACAGAATGGTCTGGGTTGGCTGGGACCTTAAAAATCACCTGGTTCCAACCCCCCTGCCACGGGCAGGGATGCCACCCACTAGAGCAGGTTTCTCAGGGCCCCATCCAACCTGGCCTCAAACACTTTCAGCCACAGGGCATTCACAACTTCTGTGAGCAACCTACTCTAGTGCTTTACCACCCTTTGAGTAAATAATTTCTTCCTAACATCTTATCTAAACCTGTCCTCTTTCAGTCTAAAGCCATTTCCCCTTGTCCTGTTACTGTCTTCCTGTATGGAACCATAGAATCTTAGAACCATAGAATGATTTGGGTTGAATGGAACCTTCAAAGATCCAATGCCACCCTGCCAACAGAAGGGTCTCTTTTACCAGATCTGGTTGCTAAAAGACTTGTCTGTCTCTGTCTTTATTATTAGCCCCCTTATATATTGAAAGGCTACAGTACAGTAAGGTCTCCCTGTAGCTTTTTCTTCTCCAGCCTGAACAGCTTCTTTCAGCCCTTTTTTTTTAAATCAACAGGAGAGGTGTTCCATCCTCCCTCTGATGATTTTCATGCCCTCTTCTGGACCTGTTTCAACAGATCCATGTCTTTCTTGTATTGAGGACTCCAGAAGAGGGTGAAGTACTCAAGTGGGCTCTCATGAGACCAGAGTAGAAGGGCAGAATAACCCACTCAACCTGCTGGCCATGCTGCTCTTGATGCAAGGATATGGTTGCCTTTCTGGCCTGCAAATGCACATTGCTGAGTCATGTCCAATTCTTCATCTACCAGTACCCATCTTCAAATCCTTCTCAATAGACATGCTCTCCATCCCTTCATTTTCCAGTCTGTATTGATATTGGGGAATGCCCAAACCAAGTTGTAAGACTTGGCCTTGTTGAACTTCATGGCATTCACACAGGCCCGCTTCTCAAGCCTGTCAGGATCCCTCTGAATGGCGTAATTTCCCCTAAATTAGACTCCTAAGAGAAAAATGTAGTCTTTTATCTTGAATACATTGTATCTTCTAGCTTTACTGTCACTCCATTCAGGAATTGTTTTCCTGTAGGCCTTCCACAGGAAGAAATTCTTTAGCGTGCATTTTTTAAAGGCAAAAACAGCAGGTAAGGTATCAATCATCATGAAAAAGTATTGCCTATTGGGTCCCACTTTACAGGAATGCCTTTGGAAATTTCCTTGCATACACTTGCATGAGAGCTGCAAATGAATGTTAGAATAACAGACAGAGATTGATTTTTAATGACTATGCCTTCTTGTCTTGGCTTGAAAGACAGGTGTCTGTTGAGGAAGGTGGGAACCTCCCTTACAATAGAGAATATGACTCCCCTTCCCTCCGAATTATTATAACTTTGAAATCAAGGGCTTTCAGGCAAAGATATGGGAAAAGGAATAACACTTCTTTACTAGTATCTATAATGAGGCAAACAAGCAACAAACAACAGTAGCAACAACCAACAAAACCCAGAAACCCGGTGGCAGCTTGCTCTGGGCTGCCAGGCACCCTTCCCTTTGGTGCAGTTCCGGTCACAGCCAGCAGGGGCGCTGTTGAGCTCCCAGCCGGGCCGGGCAGGTGCGATGACTCCCGAGCAGCTGCAGGGGGCGCTGTGGGGCAAGGTCTGGTCAGTCTCACGGGGTTGGTAATGGCGGGTGGGTTGGGCAGCAGGACGGGATGCAGCACGGAGCTCAGAGCAGAGAGCTGGAACGGCAGAACTGGCTCACCCGGGCTAGCCAGCAAAGGTGGCAGAAACTCTGCAGTTGTGGCAGAAGCTGCAGCGCATTTCGGCAGGCGGGGGCGAGGGCAGCAACAGCTGGGCTCCTATGCAGCAGCTGCGAGCACAGCCGGGGAGATGCACGCTCTGGGAGGGGGAGAGGGTCGGAATCCCGTGCCCTTTCCCAAACGAGAGGTCACGCAACAAGGAAGAGAAGGCAGTGCAGAGCCGGGCTTTCCGCAGTTGCGGCTAAAGGAAGATAGGAGCTTCACTGTTCCCCCTCCGGTGCCCAGTGAGCAAGTGAAGTCACCCCCCGCGGCCAGGTGCTCCCCTCACCACACCCTGGCTACATCTTCTATCTCTTAAGTATCTGGTCGTTAGTTTCCTAGTAACAGAATGGGGAAAATTCCCCAACCTCCCACAATTCTTGACAGCTGAATCAAAAATTAAGCACGTAGGAAATCAGCAGTTCGTGAACAGCAGTTGTCCTGAGCAGAGGGATAGCCAGTTGTTTTGGGGCTAAGTTAACTGACATTGGAATCAGATGTTCAGATAGTGAAAATTCTAGTACCTAGTACAGTGCTCAAGTCTCTATACTGGCAATATAATGAATCTGTTCCATTTTTTGCATTAATTTATTCAGAGTAGAAAATATGTTGACTGCTGTAAAAATTTTTGAGAGAAACTATCTGTACTGCTCTGAAAAATCTAGCATTTAGCACATGGTTCAGAACTGTGTATGCTTGCAAAAACATATCTCCACTATGAGAGATGAAAAGAAAATCTTCCCAATGCACAGAAATACATTACCATGTTAGTGTTAACATAATGAGTTATACTTGGCTGGTATGTGTTGGAGAAATCCTACTAGAGATACTATAAACAGTCTGTGATAAATTACAGGAGGTATAGTTCACGAATCGTTTGGAAAAGATAATAAGTTTTGATTCTTTCCTTTTGCTAAGTTCTGCTTTTGCAGAAATAGCTCCTGTTTTAAAACCAAGCCGTTGTGCTTATACTTGCAAGTGGCCTTGCGCAGCCCCCACGAGGCAGCCACGGGGCAGCCTAGCCTTGACGCAGCCCCCACCAGGAGCCCATGCGGCCCCTGCGGTGAGGACTATGCCCAGCAGCAACCACACAATGCAGAGCACGCCAGCCTAGACAACTCAGTGGCCAATCAAGACTCCCGAGGGGACGCGAAGGGAGGGGGGATGCCAAGGGGTATAAAGGATAGTTGCTTGTAACCATTGAGCGCGGTGCCGTAGGCGTAGCAGGAGACTCGCCTAGCCCGCCCAACGCTGTCTTGACTGATACCCGCTTGCTTTTAATTAATAAATCCTTTAATTGGATCTACGTCTCTGATTGGTTTTTGAGACCCAATGTATAACAAGTCCAAGACATTATCATCTGAAAACTATATTTAAAGAGAAACTTTTCCACGCTGGCAGAACATGAAAATACTTTCTCCCATGCCTCCTCACAGAAGAACAAGCATTAATCTCTTAAAAAATCTGCATTATTTGTACAACTATGAAAAAACCCTGTGATAGAAAAAGACCCTAAAAACATTGTGGATAGACATGTACACGGAGCAACTAAATCCAACAGAAAGAGGCTGTAAGCAAGTCGTGAAGACTTGTTAATCCAAAAATTTGGGATTCAATCAGTGAGAGTGGCTTTACTAATTAGACTTCAGTATTCCTTTCCTCCCAGTTGTGTGGGTTTGTTTTTTTTTTAATAGAAAATTATTCTAATGAGCAACATAGTTTTGAAAATTAAATACAAAGGTTATAAATCTACCTATATATTTCAGATTTTCTCATGTTATTTTAATCTAGCAGAAAGGGTTTATAGAAAAAGTATAATCCGAAAGAAGAGGTAAATCATGGAAAAAACAAAAAAAACCCAACTCTACAAATTCACCCTTGAAACAAGGTGCCTTTTCTCAGCTGTGAGGATAATTAGACATTGAAAGAGTTTCTCTGGTAGGTAGGTGGTAGACTCAGCAGAGTTTGTAGTCTTTAAAGATTAAATATTTAAAGAGAGAACTCAATCCAATGTAGGAAATACCCCCTTGAAGTCCATAATGCAAAGAGAGCCCCAAACACTAGATGACCAGAACCAAACACTATTCGCTTGTGACCATAAAAACTGTGAACATATAAATAACACTGTATATTTCCTCCTCTAGTAACCATGCAGCATACAGTTTTGGACACTCTGGGGGCAGCAGAAAAAAGAACCTTTCCTTTCTCCTGAGCTTTGGGTTGTGCTGTCAGATGAAAGCTTGCAGCCTCCATAACCCTTCAGAGAGCTCTATGCTTGCTTCAGGCACCCATGCACAGGGAGCAGAAAAGGCTCACCCAGTCTGTGTCACTGGGTAAACACACACCAGAACTTGCATGTGTCACCTTCCTCTGCCAAGAAAACCAGCTGGCTGAAGGCTGGATTGGGCACTGTAATCTCTAACTGAAGGGTATGTTGGTTCGGGTGTTTTTAAAGCAGACAGACTCCAGTATAATTCTACTTCTCATACAGGCTGCATGACTCTGCAAATGCCAGAACAGTTGTGCAGATTTAAACCAGCTAAGTACCTGGCCCTGAATGCTGACCAAAGAGGTGTCCTGTGCCTGCTGGATTTATGGACATGCTGTGTTATCATGGATGAGCTCATCCTTACAAGTCACCTGTTTGTGTAGTCCTGACGTTTTGAGCCTGGAGCCAGCTGGGCCATGCCTGTGCTGTAGAGCTGGTGTGCTTAGCTCAGACCAGAGTGCCCTGCTTGCCCATGTGTCATGCAGGGAGGCAGGGATGCTGCATGCTGATGCCCCTCTGGGATTCATCTGAGGCACATCCTCAGTGTTGGGGCTCCCTGGTTCCCTCTGTGACCCTGTTCTTGCCAGCCAGAGGAGCATGCCTGTCCAGCCCAAGTTGCACCAGTGCTACAGAGGGAGCCAAAGAGATCACAGGGTTGCTCTGCAGCACTCCACAGTATGTGTGTCGGGGTCTGGCCGTTAGTAAGTATAAGAGAAGCATTAGATGTTGCCTAAAAAATTGCAGTTTCCCTGGCTATTTTAGTCTCAGGGTCCTCTGCATAAAGCCCACTTGGTGCTGTGTCCCCTACAATGCCTATTTACATAATTAATAGTGGCTCCTGCTCTGACCCACAACCTCAGCTTTTTCTCTTGGCAGAAGGAGGTTGAAAAGTGCACATTGCTTTTGAAATCTGTCTTGGAACATTTCTTTTAGCAGCAACCACAGTTCGCATCTCATAAACAGTCACATTTTTCAATATAAGTTCCATATTTGTTGGTTTTAATCTAATTATTTATAGAAATGCCCTTTTCCTGTGATCCATAATCTCCTCAAATTTCAATAGTTTCTTGATGTGAAAAATTATTCACTCTGGGCTGTGTGTATCGTTGTAGCTGCATATTTGTTCATTGTGGTGCATTTTTGTCCAGAAAACTAAGTCTGGAAATTATTCCTGGGGAGCAGTTCCCCTGAAGAGCACTGCCAGTACGGTAATTCAGTCCCACAATGTTCAAGATCCTCTGAAATTAACTGGAAGTGATTGTAGAAGGGTGGGTAAACGTCCTTAGCATATTCTGTCAAATATTTATTGCATCTATTTTCTCCCCATTGACAGATTATGCAACAGATGTTTTAAGGCGTTTACACCTGTGAAAGATAAGCTCTTTGAATGTACAAAATTAATTCTAGAGGTTGGATGGACCAATTCAAGCTTATATTGACAGTCAAAATGAGAACTTGAAAGCTTAAATGTTTGTGTGAATATCTGGCAAATCTTTGAAACCAAATACAGACCAGGTTGCCTGTGGGACTGGGGCTATAGTCCTTCCATGGCAGGGGGTAAGTGCAAAGGGAAAGAAGTTCTTGGGAAGGAAATTGACCCCAATTTTGGTGAGCTTAAAGAGCCTCATTCAAAATTTCAAAGGATAGGATTGTTTGTTACAAGAAATCATTCGGGCAATCTGTATTAACATGTTAATTATGATTCAACAAGTTTTCCACAGCAGCCTAACATCAATGTTCATCTCTTTGGGTAAGTTTTGTTACGAACTGCTGTAGCATGGTAAATGGAAAACAGATCATTGCTGGAAGGGTTTGCTTTATCAGGTGTCATCCTAATTGGTAATAAATGCAGCCTCATGGGGAGCATTAGATGCATTGGGCTGGGAGCAGGGGAAGGTTTGTCCCTGTTTGATTGAGCTGGGTTATATTTCCTCAATGTCCTACAAACTGCAAAAAGGAGCATTGTGAGGTGGTTGTGTTTGAATTGATTATTGGACTCATCAGCATCACATGGTGAGTTGACCTCCTGTTTACCTGCCATAGTGGAGTGCGGAATTTGTGTCATTTCTGATTTCTCCCCTCCACATCACAGCTGCTCAGCGTAGATACTTTTTCACAGGCAATTACAGAACCTAAGACAGGAGTCAGAGTGAGAGGGAAGACACTGTGTGTTAATTAGGTGTTTTTCAACTAATTGACCCAGTCATGCAAAGGAAATATTTGAGATTTGTTTTTGCTATTGCTATTTTTACCACTCACATATCTGAAGCAATTTTATATTAAATTGAGTTAAAACCTATACCAGACATGCAAAGGTTCAATAAGGAAAGGTTTTGTTCTTTGGGAGTTTTGATGTGGAAAAATGAACCCACTTCTCAACTGTATCTAAAATATCTAAAATAATCTACACCAAAACAATACTAAATTTTCTAGAATGAGGAATATGAATATATTAAAATATGTTCATATGTTTATATGAAAATATAAAAGCGATTTTCACAATGAAACAAACAAATTTAACATTCTGGTATTTTTACTCCAATAAGTAATTGGTAAATTTTTTTTAAATAGGTGAACAGTAAAAATTTCCCAGTTGGATTCTAAATCAATACTCTAGCACCTTTTTATAAATTTCATGAGGAATAATAGTAAAAAGAATAATTTCTTTATTAAATGACGTGATATTTGAGCTATCAAGCAATGTGTGTATCTGCTGTATGTCTTCCACAGCCTTCGGATGCTGCTGGACAGCTTCAAGGAGGCAGCTAGCAGAGGTGCTTGGCTGCTGCTCCAAGACATAGGACAAGATGCCTGACAGAAATCTTATTAATGTACTCACTGAAAGAGCCCATGAAAAAGAAAAAAACATACAGGAAAAAAGTGCAGAAAATCAGATTTCATCACTTCTACATACAGCAGAAGGTGCTGTGCCCTGCTGGGCTCTGTACTTCAGAGCTGAGCCACTCTACTCTCTGTGTGGAACCCAGGAATATTAATGGTATAGAAAACAATCATGGAAGAAATACTGAAACATGTATAAATGGGAAAAAAATGGAAGGAAGGAAGGAAGGAAGGAAGGAAGGAAGGAAGGAAGGAATTGTACTGTGTTTAATTTCCCTAATATAGTCTCCTAATATAGATGAGTCTTTGGTGGCAAAGTGTTGCTCCCTATCCAGCCTCTCAAGGTTTGCAGGGGCACATGTTTGAACATGCTACAAATTTTGTTTTGCATGCATGTGATCTTCTATCACAAGTGTACAGGCTTTATCTCAACAGCAGAACATGTATCTTTTGTCCAGGTACAATGATGATTCACTATTTCCGTGAATGCTGTGCCCTCTAAGTCCTACCTCCGTCATCTGGAAAGCCACTAATTCTCACCATGTCCAGGGACATGTGACTTCTGTCTTGGCAGTAAGGCTCTTTTGCCAGTAGAAAGGGTACAGCCTTGTGTGAGCTGCCAGATTGACCAGAGAGGCTGGAGAATTAACAATCAGAATCAGTGGGTTTATAAGAAGCTGTTTAGATTAGATTAGAAAAGGTGTTAGGAGAGATTAGCTGGGGATGGGCTCAGAGATAGTGATAGGGGTCAGTGGGGACATTAGAGGGCAACCAGGGACAAGTCTTCCTGGACAGTGGCATTCCTCAGTCTCAGGGGAAAGGGTGTGTCAGGTATCACTCAGTGCCTGGGAGGAGGAGGTGATGGACACAGCCCCTAGTGACCTTGTCCCATGGCCTCTGGCTGAACATTACTACTGCACTCCTGTCCCAAACTGTAAATTGTTGCTAGAAATCAGCTGGTCTGACACCTTGTCTTAGGTTACATGGAAGGTGTAACCAAAAAGTATGTATTCTATTACCATCTTCATAAATTGTTAAGAACAGGTGGGGCAGTGTTCTTATCTTCAGCATGACTCAGCCCCTGATAACACCATTTGGGGGCCTATCTCTGCTAATGGGCCATCAAGGTCTCCGGGAGTGACTCATAAGATTACATCAACCCATTTTGAGATGCCCTGCCCAGAGGGGAGGAACTGAATATTCTTACCTGCATCTAAACTGAGTCTTTGGAACAATAGACTACCACTTCCACTAGATTCCCAGAGAAGAAGAGCTTGAGAGTCACCACTGGACCTCCAGAGACTGACCAGATCATTCTTCAGGATCACTACTCCAACCAGACCACATCCATCACTCCAAGGAGATTGCAGCCACCATTTAACTGGACTGCTATCACCACCCTGCCCGACAGGGTGGCAGATTGTATTCTGACTCTATCAGTTTAAGCTGGTGTTTTCTGTACTATTGTTTTTACTTTAATTTTTCTTCTTCAATTGTAATTCTGACTGGGAATCTCTTACAATATATTTGTGTGGTGTCAATTCCTCTGCTATTTTACTTCCAAACTAGCACACACCTTCAGGACCCTGAGTAAATTCACAGCAGTCCTGTGAACATGTGGCAATGTTGAGCACTTCCCTGGTGGACCTTTGCTCTCCAGGCTTCCCCATGAGTTGAGTTTTACAGAACAGGCAGCTTTCTGAGAACAAAGTAATTTCTGATTTGTGATAAATATATACTAATATAGTGTTGGCTTTTCGTAGATATTCATTGTGTGTATGGTTTTATTCTTTTTACAGAAGTAGTCTTGTCATAAAGATAGAGGTATATAACCAATGTTTTAATTTCTGTTATGAACTAGATTTCGATATTGTAGTAAAAAACTAATAAAAGTAGTTTAGAAGGACTTTCCTTTACTAACCACACTACCTGCTTGACTGGATAATGCCCAAAAAGAAGACCTGCCACTGATACCTGACTATCAGCCTATAACCAGATGCAAGGACTACGGACCCAAGCCCAAACTGGGAGACGATAACCAAGACTGGAAGAAACCACAGCCGAAAAAGCACATGCTCTAAAAAGGCGGATCCAAGGAGGAGCCATCAAAATAGTTCTTGGAACATGCAAAATAGTTTTGAGAAAAGTTTGAATATGCATGAATGCTTATGAATAGGCATAAGTCTGACGTAATACAAAGAGTATTTAAGAGGACTCCCTCAATGGCAGGTGTGCTTCTTGGCCCCGGGCCAAGCACCCAGCGCTGTTTCTTTGCTTTATTGGTGTCCCCTATTGTCTTTTATTAAACTTTTTAAATTTTAACAGGAGAGTGAACTTTGTTTTTCACATGATTGGATCTATGTGAACAGGAGATCGTTACCTTCCACAGTGGCATTGTCTTCATCAAACAACAGACGATCTTCACTATGAACATTGCCTAACTTGTCATCCTCTCCTTTAGCCTCTATTACACGTTGCTGGGGTCTGCCCATGCTGCCGTCCCATGGTTGCAATTCTGCCCCATCTCTGACTTCTTTTGGATAGAACGGTCTTTTTCTTTCCTCTGCTGCTCTTCCATCTCTCACCTGTAGTTAGAAATTAGCTCAGGGGGGGACACGCCTGGCTTGTTTTTCAAAGAGTCCTCCATTCTTTCCTCAAGGTAATGTGCACCTACTTCTTGATTTTTAGATCCTCACACCCAGATCCATGAACACACACATGGACAAACCTCCTCCAGTTCCTGACACCAACATGCTGCACAGCTCTGCCCTCTGGCACACATTTTCTTAGCCCACAGTAAACACAAAATCCTCGAGGTTGAAGGGCAAAGAAATTTCCTTGTGAGGAGACTTGATGAAACAGCTCTAGAATGGGAAGCCAGTACTTCAAATCCTGAATGGCAGCAAGGCTGGGAGACTGTAAAGGAGTGAGCTGAAAGCGTTCCTCAATGACTTACAACCTCCTCTATTACAAGGAAATGTCAAACCAATTTTGGTGTGTGTGTGTGGGAAATCTAAGGATAAACGGAAGGAGATGCAGTGCCACAGCTTTTGGCAACACAAGATTGTCTAAGAACTCTTACCTGCAGGCTAGATTTAGCTCTGAAAGTGATCCCCTGCTGATGGGAGCTGGTACAAATCTCCCAGAAACATCACAGATTCCAACTGTGACTCTCTGAGGCCACTTATGGATCAGAGCACTGACCTGCAGGACCCTCCCAAAGACCTGGACACAAATTGGTCCCAGACACACCATTAAGCAAAGCAAATTTGTCATAAAGCATCAGCCTGTAACTACCGACAGACTTGCTTCCCCCCAAGCCCAACTAATAGTTCCATTCCAATAACTTCATGTACTCCTGCCAGTTAAACCACACTAAGTGTAAAAGTATAAAGACTGCATGTCATCACAATTCCCCATATCAATATTATTATGTAACAGCATGAGCAGACATCTCACTTAATTCATCATATGAAGCTGGGTGGTCCTGTTCTCTAGGATGAGATGGAGATTTCAGATCTGTTTACCTTATTTGGGGGTATTACTTTGCGGATTTTCCTGCCTTTTATCCTCTAAAATGTATTATTTTATTTTATTTTATTTTATTTTATTTTATTTTATTATTTTATTTTATTTTATTTTATTTTATTTTATTTTTAATTATTTTTAATTAAAAATATTAATTTTATTTCTTATTGTATTTTATTTATTTTATTTTTATTAATTTCTATTTTTTTATTTTTTAATTTTATCCTTTCCTTTCCTTTCATTTCCTTATTAAATTTTTTATTAAATTTAATTTTTAATTTAATTTTAATTTTTATTTTTTAAACAAAATAAAAATAAAATATATATAAAATAAATAATATAAAACGAAAAATAAAAATTAAAAAAATCAAATCAAACAGTAAAAATAAATTAAATGGTATAAAATATAAAATAAAATAAAATTTAAAACCAAAATAAAATAAAAAAATAAAAGAAAGTAAAACAGAAACAAAATATAAAATGTTAAATGTAATCTAAAAAATTAATAAATAACTAAAAATAAATGAAAAAGTAAAAAAATTATTAAATTTTTTTTAAAATTAAATGAAATCTTTTAAATAATATTAATTTGTTTAATATTAAGTAATTGATTACATTGACATTAATAGAGTAATTATTACCTTTTCATAATTATTTCTCTAAATAGATACAATAAATTATTGAATAATTAAATTTCATTTTTAATGAAATAAATAATATTAATTTATTTAATTTTTTAATAAAAAATAAAAATAAAACAAAATAAATTTGAAACATTTTAAAAATAAATTTAAAAATAAAGTAAAATAAAAAATAGACTAAATAATTTAAAATTTTTTTAAAATAGAATATAAAATATAAAATAATATTTTAAAAATTAAATAAATAAAAATAAATAAATGAAAAAGTTAAAAAGTTAATATTCGAATAAATTAATTTAAAAAATTGAATTACATTTTAAATAATATTTTTAGTTCAATAATATTTTAGTTAAATAACATTTATTTGTTAAATAATAATTTATACATTGATATTACTGGCTTATTTATTTACTATCTATAAATATTTATTGATTTATTTAAATAAACAAATAATTGAATAATTAAGTTCTATAAATAAAATAAATCAATAAAATAATATTAAATTTTTTATTGAAAATAAAATAAAATAAAGTACAGAAATGAAATAAATATAAAATAAAAACTATAAAATATAATATAATATAATATAATAAACAAAATAAAATATAATAAATATAATGAAATTAAATAAAATTAATTTAAAAATAAAATAAAATAAAATAAAAATAAAAATAAAATTAAGTAAAATAAATTTTTTTTTAAATTAACATAAATTTTAAAGGGGAAAAAAGGGGGGAAAAATCCACAAAGTAATACCCCAAATGAGGTATAGCAGAATTTAAATCTCCATCTGATCTTAGAGAATGGGACCACCCAGCTCCATATACTGCCCACAGCTGCACATTTCAGCAGGCTGATTCATCTTCCAGATAGACAGGAGTGACAGCAGCTGTGATCCATGTTCTCCTCCTGAGAGCTTCACAAAGCCCCCAACAGTTACAGTAACCAGATCCACCACAGGGTGAGATGAATTCGTGAGTTTGCAGTTTTCCTTGCTGGCATCTGCAGTAGTTCAGGAGGCTTAATCCTTGCTCTACATAATACACTAGTGTCTCAAAGTCCACCTTTCCTCTAGGAATGTGGAGGACATCAGCAAAGGTGACAATGTGGACGTGGTGGTCCTCAAATCCAGAGGCCAAGGTCAACCAAGGCAGGAGAAGCATGACAGGTGGATAAAGGGCACAGTGCCTGGAGGAGAAGCCCCCACATCTGTAGGTTGCACGGTCTGAATAAAGATGCCTCACAATAGGCTGCCTTGAGAAATAAGGCTCAACAGGCTGGGGAGTAAAATGCTTTAAAAAATTTAGAAAATTGAAAGTTGGGACAGTAATTTTAACAGCCTTGGCTCTGCCCTGAGCATATAATGAGTATAAATTCCAAGTGGACAAAGGTGATAGGAGGAAAAATGAAGGGTATGCCATGAACTGCATTGGCTCTTATAAAAAATGCAGATGCTGCAGTGGGCATCCACAGGACTATGAGTCACTTTGTTCAAGCACCTCCCCAAAATGAGGGGACACCCAGAGGCCAAGAGCTCTGAAGCATCTGGAGGGATGCTTCTCGGGAGGGAATGCAGCCCCACCACAGCAGCATGGTGTCTCAACCATTGCATGTCTAATTTCTGGACAGAAATTAAATTCATAGAGCTAAAAATCAATAAATCAAAAACCAAAACCAAACCAAGAAAAAAAAAAGTAACTAAAAAACAAAGCCCAAATGAAAAAAACCCATAGAGCTACACAAAATCAAAATGTTTTTCCCATGGGGTAGCTGAGCTGCTTATACCAAAACAAGCACAGCACTTGTGAGGATAGCAGTTTGGAAGGGGGAAAAACCCCTGAGTATTTGGGACAGTAAAGATTAAGTTTTCAAAGTAACAGAATAACAAAGCTTGAAAACACAATAAATTTTGCTGCTGAGCTGCACATTTTTATTGGACTGTTGTTTTACCACTATAAATAAATATTTCTAATTTCATTGACAGCACAAGAGTTGGCGGGCTTGCTTTGACTCCCTTCACGCTTTACCGTCGTTGGTCAGAGATGCTGCTGGCAGTACCCTGCTCGCCCTTTGCTCAGCCCCGGCCAGGGCGGGGTGCCGCGCTGGCCCCTCGGGAGGGCGCGGAGACACCGCGCCTGCGGTGGCGGCAGTGAGGCCCCAGGTGGCGCTATCACACCGCCGGCGCATGGGAACAGGATCCCGGGCATCGCCCTGGCATCCCCGGCATCGCCCTGCCACCAAGCTGGCATTGCTCTGACACTGCCCTGGCACCACTCTGGCCCCACCCGCATTTGCCCTGGCATAGCCCACCACCACTGCAATGCCCAGCAGTGCCTAGCACCCCCCGGCACCAGTGGGCATCAACCCTGGCACGACCTCGTCAGCACCTGGCACTGCTGGTCGTTGCCCTGGCACTGACTTGGCAGCACCTGGCACTGCCCTGACACCACTGTGGCACCATCCTGCATCACTGCAGCATTGCCCAGCATCGCCTGGTTCCAAGTCTGTACGGCCCTCGCATCACCCAGCAGTGGCCTTGCAAGACCCCAGCACTGCACAGCATTGCCCTGGCATCGCTCCTGCATTGCTCCAGCACTGACCAACAGCTTCTGGAAGACTCTGCAGGACATATTCATTTCCCTAAGCATAATTAATACAAATGCAATTTATTAAATGCATACATTGCTTTCCATTTTTAATCCAATGAATTATTAAGGATGAGTACTTTATTAGGCTGTTTGTCTTCTCTGCTTCCCCCTTGGGCTGGGTCTCTCATATTTATCACCAGAGGGATGCAGCACAATTTCATTTCTGCGGAGAAATACTTGTCTGGGGACTGGTTCTGAGCTTATGCTGGGTGGGCAGGTTTTCAAGTAAAGTCAAATTTTTCTTCTTCTAGGAGTATAGGTGGGGTACATGACACAAAAGCTTTGTTTTGGAAAGTTCAAACCCAGTTCATCACTCTGTTTTTAAAACACTTCATTGGTCTGTGGTGCTTCATGTGACTTTTATCTCAGTGCATCCCATAAATCATGGAATCATTTTGATTGGAAAAGCCCTTTAAGATCATCAATTCCAAATGTTCAACCCAGCACTGCCAAGTCCACCATTAAATCATATCCCCAAGTGCCACACCTACAAGTCTTTTAAATACCTCCAGGGATGTTGACTCTATCACTTTCTTGGGCAGCCTGTTCCAGTGGTTGACAACCGTTTTTGTGAAGATTTTTTTCCTAATATCCAGTCTAAACATCCCTTGGTGCAACTGGAGGCCATTTCCTCTCACCCTGACACTTGTTACCTGAGAAGAGACTGACACATATCCCGCTCACTAAATCCTCCTTTCAGAGAGCTGTAGAGAGTGATAGGGTTCCCCCCAAGCATCTTTTTCTCCAGGCTATACAACCCCAGCTCCCTCAGCTGCACTTGTAACACTTGTGCTCCAGACCCTTCACCAGCTCCACTGCTTTCTTCTGGACATGCTCCAGCACCTCTATCTGTGAATATCAATGAAGTGTGGAAAATAACTACTTTCTCCCTGGAAGCAAGTTGTTCTTGCTTTTCTAGTGCAGTCTCTGAAGTGGCTATAAAATATCTGTTTCTGGATTAGGGGAAAATCCACCAGATTTCAAAATATTTTGGAGGGATACTTCTGTCAGCAGTGCTGGGTGACAGTAAACATGGGCAGACCCAGGTGCACAGAGCTCAGTGGGCTTCTGCTCTGTGAATTTCATCTGGCCTTCCCACACTTTGAGATGCACTCAAGAGAAATTAAAAAAAAAAAAAGAAAAAAATGATCAGGAATTAAAATGTATACAGCTGTTGATATATTTTGACAGATTCTCTGTCAAGTTGTTTTCTGTGTAAGTTCAGTATATTTTTTCAACAGCTTTATGAAATGTGATTGCTTAAAGCCACTTGGCCACAACTCTTTCTCTGAACAGAAAAATTACTGAAATACTTCTCAGGGTCATGGTGGAAATAATTTTTCATCAGGGGATTGAGGATTTCCATGCCAGAGCAGCCACAGAAGAGGCGTCATCCTGCAACCTCTTGTTCATACAAATACTAGATGATTTCCAGAGGGTCCCTTCCAACTAAACTATTCTTTACTGGCTGTCCCCTTCCCGTTGCTCTGTTCTGCTGCTTCAGGGCGGTGTCACTCATTCTCCATGCCTGTTAAAGTTTATGGGACCTGAATCATAAAGTGCTGCCTTTTCCCAAACCGAGTCCAAAAACCCTACAGCTAAGCAAGTGTTGGAGAGTTATTTCCCAGAAATGGTGTTAAAAACATCAGTCCATTCAGGAGCCATCAAACAGCCACAGAAATGATCCTTCTGAGCTGGGCTGACCAAAAATGCCTGCAGAGGACAGCTGAGGTGTCTGTTCCAGCCCAAAGAGACTCACTGTGTAGGCCACTCTCTCACCTCAATAGGATAGGGCAAGCAAAGCAAAAAGGTCCAAACACCAAAACTGAGTTTCAAAGGAAAGGGAATCGACCCAGTTTTATATATTTATGAAGCATTAAATAACCAGCACCAGCCTTGCTTACACAATATATATCTCCTTAAGGAAAGTTAAATGTGCTCACTAGCTTCTACAGATAGATCAGCAAAAATTTACTCTTTCTTTTAAACACATAGTAGAATGGTCTTGGTATGTATAGAATCAGTAACCCATAAAACCTTAAGGGGCACTTTTGTCCCAGAGACTCATTTCTGTCCTTAATGATTTAGTAGTAAAATTATAGTAAGGCTTGGGACACATGGGATTATGAAAGAAAGATTTAAAACATTTTTTAAATGCCTAATGACACAGTCTTTTGAAATATTTTGAGAAAGGAATGACAGAATCCTTTGAAGTGACTTTCAGTTAGGCTTTTAAATGAATTAGGATGTTATTTTTGTGTAACAGCTAGACCATCAATTCAGTTTCCAATTAAATACTGTGTGAAAACCTCATGTAATACATCACTGTTTGCAAATTTTTTCATTGCCAGATTTGACTGAAGTTACTTAGAGAGATGTTCTTTTCTCCTTCTCAGGGGCACAGCAACCTCCCTCTGGGGAAACAAAGGAAAGCTGCCATTGTGTTGTTCTGTGGAAGAACAGCAATTTCATTACTATAATAAACCAACTCAAAGAATTCTTTTGCAGTTCTGGTCAAGATTTCACTGAAATTTCTCTGACATAATCCCCCAAAGCCTGCCTCTCTTCTCTGGAGGCAGCCAGCAGTGCCTGGTGCCACATTATTCCTCAAAGGGTTAATGAAATTAATTTTTACTGGACCATTTTCAGTCATATAATACTTTGAGAAAAATATGAGCAGCTGTCACTACTTTGTCACAAATGCTAAGGAGCAGATAATGCCAAGTCCTACTGGCAGCATTATGGGGCAATGCATTTTTAACAATTACACAGTATTACAGGCATAACCATTTCTCTGAACATTGGGCCTGATAGCTCCTTTGTCTCTGTCTTTTCTTACCCTTTATTCCTCCATCTCTTTAAGTATTACCTCAACTTCTTCACCAAATTTAAATTAAAATCCCACCGTACTTCTGGCTATAAAAAATAACCCTACCCTTTTCATTTTGTTCTCTCAGATTCCAAATGACATCAGCTCAAAGAAAAAAGTTATTGTACACTTGAACTTTTTTTCCCAAGGTAATCCTTAAATTTTCCCAGCATTTAATGATGACCAGTTACATGAATAAGGTTAATAGTTCACTGGGACAAAAAGAACATCAAGTCCTTTCAGTCTACATAATTTGATGATAGTAGTCACCAGAGACTCAACTGAGGCTGGTTTTTGAGCTGCTTAGTTAAAGAAATGTGTCTATCAGCCAAGCTGCTGTGGTTCTTTCCCCTGGACCCTCACTGTAAAACCTTGTGAGTCTCTCGCCATCAGCATGAGTGCAGTGTGAGCAGGAGCATGGCACGGGTGAGGGACATGGCACAACACAAGCGCTGCCCCTGCCTCTTGCAGCTCCCTGTTCAGGAGTAAATCACCACCTTAACACGGCATTGCAGAACTGCTCAACCTGACACACCAGCCTGCAGCCTTCTCCAAAAGTAACTTGGTGAAATATTGCTAAGAATCTCACAGAAGCATTCGTAGCACACATTATTTCCCCTGTGCTGAGCAATGCACTGTAAACTCTGCCCTGTCTTTCTGTCTGAGGCACTCATGCCATCACAAGCCTGCAGGGTCTGGGGCACCAAAGATACAGCCATGGGTTTATGCTGCTGAACATTATACTGTCCACTTGCTCTGCCTTGACCATTCAGAAGAGCTTTGCATAAGGTTTCACATTTTTTAACCTAATTCTTCTCATGAATTCCCCACATTAACCATATATAAAGAGTTTCAACAATCACTGTCTTTCATCCTTGAAGCCAAGGAATAAAACTGTGCTTTTGTTGTTTTGACCTAAAAGCAATAGAGTACAGATGGTTGTTAATATTTAACTGTACTCTTATCTTTTTCATGAGTAATATTTACCCATACTCTGTGGGGGTGAGAGATGAGGAATTGCAAACCGTCCTGTACTTTTTTTTTTAAACAACTGAGCTGGAAACAGAACTCTTCTCAGTCCCTACCACGCAATATAGCCTAATATTGGAAGTGTGTAGTAGACACTGGTCTGGATACTCAAGCACCCAGAAACAAACCTTTGTCTTGGAGATGCTGTAGGCAAATATTGTCTCAAAAAAACCCCCACTCAGCTAGAGCTTAGACTGTGATATAGAGCCTGCCCAAAAGTCTACATAGATGTCATGCCTGGTGGCAACTACTGCAATCCAAATCCTACCACCCTTACTCATACGTATTTTTCCTACCTCACAGGCTTCACGATTTTCCTTTTCTTCTTTTTTTTTTTTTTTAAATTTAATTTTAATATGAACATAAGCCAAGACTTAAAAGCTGTTGACTGATTCTTAGTGTTTGATTTGCCATCTCTCCAAGGCTCTGATTCTCCTAGTATGCGTGGCTAAAATTTTGTGATTCTCAGGCCGCATCAAAATGTCACAAGTTAGACAAAACACAGGCTATCAAAATGCCAATGATAAATGAAATAACTAGCAAACTCACTGGTGAGATAAAGAAATTTTATTACCAGAAAACATCATTACTGGATTCCACTAAAATAAATGTTCAAATTAAGGCTTTTCTAAATACACAGCTAAAGAGCTTTCAGATCAACAGAAATGGGAAGGTGAAGTTTGCTGCCTGTTTTCATTTAGATTTGACAAAGATCTATCAAACAGAGAATTAGGCTCTTGTAAAGTCTATGAAAACAGCTGGCTGCACAGACCACTCAGGGGGAGACTGAAGTGGGAGCTCCTACGTTATTAGACACTGGAGAATCCACTTAAGAGAGAGATTTGTCCAGATGTCGTTACTAAGGAATACACCTTTTTTTTTTTTTTTAATACATCAGCCAACTCAGAAGCCACTTCCCATTAGCACTGGGCTTTCAGAACAACTTTTACTTTCTGGCTTTACAATAGTTAATTGCTCCAGAATTTTTCCCCTAGGTAACTTCTCAGAAGTCCTTCTGCTGACCTGCATTTTAGAGGATGTTATTTTACTTTTCAGGGTAATGCAGTGACTTCGTTGGCACCCTGTGAAAGTCACAGAAATGCAGGTTCCAGCTGTACAAAATCCAGTACATAAGTGAAATGACTGCTTAAATGTCTCTCTCATTATTTCTGACAGGACTCATCTTCCACTAGAAATAGTGCGAGCACATGAATCTCCTTATTAACTACACTCCTGACAGCTTTTTGATTGAGGGTAACCTTTTCTTGTCATGATATGTACCCCTCACTTTGGTACGCCATTCTCACTAACTGCAGGGTGGTCTCTTTCATCCTTATCATGAAAGACCCTCTCCCCTCTTCTCACAAGCCTTTACCAACCCAGCTTCTTGTGTTTCTAAGAAGAAAAACCCCTCTCTTTCCCTCATCCTCTGTGTGAGTCACATATCAGAATTTGAAAAAAATGGATTATTCAAAAGCGTTAGCCCAGTGGTGTCAAAATAATCAAAATATTTTGGTGTTCCATTTGAAAGCATTTTCAGCTGGAAGGTTTATGACTTTTTATCTAAAGAAGACATTAAAAATATACAGAATTGTGCTAAATACACAAAATGAAAATAATGATTTGAAGAATCCTATGGTATTTCAATATATAGTGGCAAGAAGTGGAAAAGGTGTGTTGATGTGGAAAATTCTTAATTAACATTTGAGTAAGTATCCTCTGTCTGCTTCCTCCTCAGCTCACTGTGCAAGACTTTAATATCCTCATATATTGTCTGCACTGTAAATCCTCAGTTCTATATCAGGGAGTGTAATGTATGATCAACAGTTTCTTATTATAAATTGTGATGGGTACTATTGAGCTACTTACGAACAGGATACTTGCCTCTGACATGGAATGAATATTAATAAAGCTGTCAGTCCTCTGTCAAAAAAGCAAGTACCTTCTCAGTTTCAGTAACTGAGCACAGTAATTGCCATCAGCACCCCTAAGTGTCAACTTCATTATTTCACCACCAGAGCAGTCACCTGAAAAAGTGATTTAACGTATTTCTTAAACATTAAAATTATTTCATTTTCTTTTGAGGGAACTTGCAAGCACCTTCTGTCTTTGTCAGGTGATGAAAAGATGTTCCAAACACCACTGAAAATCTGTGTTTTCCTCATTGGCTTTCTATGCTATAGCAAGGCTCCAACTCGTTTCTGATCGGTGAAGACAACAGTAGATGAAGGACAAAAGTGAAAGATATTCCTACAGGACTGAGGGGCTCACACCACATAATTCTGTTGATGTTGGTTTATTGCTTTTTTTCCTGTGTAAAATAACGGAACCTGTGGCTGGTGATAAGGATTGCTACCTGTTGCTGGTTTCTGTTAAAAAGCCTTTAACTACCTCTCTTCCAGCTTTGCAGCCCATGCTAAACTTTCTAGAAGAGACAAATTACACATCCCAGAGGTGCAACCAAGGGGATGGAGAACACCCTGGTGCTGTTGGAGCAGGCTGGCAAAGATGGGATGGAGATGTGGGAGGCTGAACTGCAGCTGTCAAAGAGGCATGAGACAGCTCATACCACTCCTGTCTCTTCTCAGTTGGATACTCCGCAGGAATCAGAGACAATTGCTGTTACAAGTACCTTAATCTGGGAAAGCAGTTGAAGTGCTCTGGAAAAAAAAATTAAGAAATGAAGGTAGGAAAGGTACGGAAAGAATCAGAGGATATGTGTCTTGCCATCTTGCATTTTAGATGGTAGCTTGTTTTGTGTGCTCAAGGGATATAAATCTCTGCAAAATCAGATCGTGCAACTTGTTATTTAGATGTATGTATATCACATAAAAGTACTGCAAGATAAAAACAGCCTCTTAAATAGGTGATTTCTTAATATGGTTACATTAATTAATGGGTTGGTAATGTAGGGGGGTGGGGTTTTTCTGTTGTCTATTCTCACTGCTATTCTTTCTCTTTTCCTCATTTTCTGTGCTATACCTTTCTACTTTGCACCATTTCTGCTGTTTATTAGCTTGTGCAGTATAATGATTCAACTTGGTAATCCAGCAAGATGTTGTTGCATAATTCTGGTTTCATTGTCTTTCCATTTCATTCTATTTCATTCCATGAAAGATGATTAAATTACTAACAGTGTCAGTGCAGAATAAAGCAACAGGAGAATATACCTGGAAGGAAGGACGACATGGGAGAAGCAGGACTTAGAAGTTTCCCAACTTCAGGCTGTGGAAAAAAACCCCTCAGGTTGCCTTATCTTTCTCCTTTAAATATGCCACAAGGATTGGGATTCCTGCATAAGAATTTCCATTGTTTCCCATGCCCTTTTCATCTGTTTCCAGGTAGTGCCAGCAGCTGTTATTATTTGTTTTGACTGAACTGACATTAATAATCCTTTACCTTTAGTAGTAGATTATGGATCATTGGATCATAGAATCATAGAATGGTTTGGGTTGGGCCCTTAAAGGATTTTTAAAGCTCATCCAGTCCAATCCCCCTGCAAAGAACATGGACATCTTCCACTTGACCAGGTTGCTCAGAGCCCTGAGAATGTTCCCAGGGATGGGACACCAATCACCTTTCTGGGCAACCTGTTCCAGTTTCACCAGCCTCATTAAAAAAAAAAAAAAAATTCTTGCTTATATGTAGTCTGAATCTACCCTCTTTTAGTTTAAAACTGCTCCCCCTTTCCTATCACAGAAAGCCCTGCTAAAAATCCTGTCCCTATTTTTCTTAAAGCCCCTTTCAAGTACAGAAAGGCCACAAAGTTTCCCTGGAGCCTTCTCTTCTCCAGCTGAACAATCCAACTCTCTCAGTCTTTCTTCAGAGGAGAGATGTTCCACCCCTCTAATAATTTTTGCAGTTCTTCTCTGGACTCACTCCACCATGTCCACATCTTTCCTGTGCTGGGGATCCCAGAGCAGATGCAGCACTCCAGGTGTGATCCCACCAGAGCAGAGGGTGTGAATCACCTCCCTTGACCTGCTGGCCATGCTGCTTTTGATGCAGCCCAGGATGCAGTTGGCTTTAAGAGCTAACTTAATTTAGATGTGCCATTGACATACTTCAATTTTTAACTGTTTCTTGAACTTTGAGTAATGTGAAATGCAAAGTGTTTTTCATAATTCAATGCTTGAAAACTAGAAGTTTTCAAAAATTATGTAATACCCTTACATCCCAGGGTACTAGGAAACAGCATTCCTAAATATGGAAACTAAGCTCACTAAGGCTAATAAATTCTTCACAAAAGAAAATATTACTTGTTGAGTTAAATCATGGGGGGAAGTATAGGCAATGTCTGATACAGAGACTGAGTGCAGAAGTTCCCATTTTAGAAATACATGTTTTGTTTCTTGTATCCTGGCTAGATTTTACTCTGGCTGCCTCCTGCACTGTATTAATATCTTTGCTTTATAGTTGTTCCTACAAAAATACTGTCATAGACTTCAGCAGAGATAGGCCCAAGACTACCACAGAACACAGGGAATGCATAATCCACTTTCTCTCGCATCAATTACCTCAACAGTAAAAAAAACCAAAAACGAAGAAACAAACCATCTAAAAACTTCGTGGGCAAAACTCTCATATATTTAGAAGCTGAGTTTTTATTGTTCCATAGCTTCTTTACTAAGGAAGATCAAACACAGATCTGTGTAGCTGATGTGTATTCCCCCTGTATACAAGTGATTTAATTTGCATACTATGCACCTGCTGTAAATACCTGTTTTCAAGGAAAAGTTGGTAGAGGTTATTTTATCCTGGAGAGTGGATATGCAGGGTATTGAGCAAGTGCTGGCTTTATATTAAGTGGCATTTGAAAGACATATTAGCTCTTTCTAGCATCCTTTTGCAATGGTTACCACATAATTAATATTACTAGTTCTACCATTAAAAAAATACCAAAAAAGCCCCTCAAGCAGAAACAAGAAATTAATGTTTCCTATTTTTAATACTGAAAATGTTGTCCAAATTCTTGACATACTGCAGAAGAGCTTCATCGTGCATTTTATATTAACCCTATTAAGTATTACAATGCGTCGGAGATACTGCCTGACTTTCTTATAAATATGCTGAGGTTATGGATGCTCCCAGTCATGCCCCCACCCTGCCTGCCCTTTTGCTCTGAAGCAGGTGATGTGCTATCCTTGATCCTTTCTGACAAGAGAAAATTACTCCTTTTTGAAATTCTCTGAAAAAATGTAGTCACCTGAAATCCCTAGATCTCTCTCATAATGCATTGGTTAGTTTGGAGGTAAGGACTTTGTATGTGTGGTTGGCTGGAGTTTTCTTAACAATTATTGTTAGAAAGATGTAACCAATACACAGCAAGTCTTGAAAGCACACGGAAGACAAGGTTAGGACAGCATCAGCAGTGCACAGCAACACTGCAATAGCTACATTTGTGAAATGAGGGAGTTTCAGTGCCTAATTCCAGTTACAACGTATCACTGAAGTTCTAAATAAGGTTGCAATTCCCGAGACATGTATCCCAAGAGGTTAGTAGGTTTCATGCTCACGTGGTAACTTTACTTCTGGACTTGATTATCAGCATCTAAAACACATTTTCCTGTAGCTATTCAGAGTATGCTTTAGAAAGCATGGATCCAGACTATTTTAAAGCGAGAATCCAGAACAAACCAACCTTTGGCAGTAGTCTGAAGAAAATTTAGAGCTTGTACCCAAGTATTTCCAGCTTCTTGTCTTTTACAAAGATTATATTGCACCAGTGGGTGAGTATGCAGAAGAGTACATTGCCTCTGCATGTTGAAGGGAACTTCTCTTTAATAGCAACTGTGATTTCACAAGAAGTCAAACACAGCAAATCACAGAACTCTTGGCAGCATCATGGGAATCTCAGGTGCTTCACATGGGGATCCTGAATAGTTGTTTCTGTTCCAGAGTTATTTTAGCTGCTTTAGTCTTTTCATTGAAAAATGGCATCAGTATATTATTATTTTTGAAGTTTTTCTGACTTAGGTGGGAGAGCAATTAAGTCTACATGTGAACTGATATTCAGCAGTAGTGTTGCCAAAATAAATGTATCTGCTGCTTTCCTATCACAAACACTAAGATGTTTGTATGGCTGAATGCTGAAATAAATCTAAAAAATATACATATTTGAATACCAAAAAATAACCAGTTGGTTATCATTCAACCAGATCAGCTTTCCAGTTCGGTTAACTGTAGTGATGTAACATCTGACATATTCAAAAGATATAATGTAGAAAATGGTATGAGAACTTGAACAAGTGACTGGAAGTGGCAAAGGAGAAATAGCAAGCACTTAAGTTTCACATGCTGCTTCAAAACCTGGTTGTCATGCATTACACTAAGAATTTTTTTTTGTAATTAAAGTGAAATTTGCTGATTTTACTTCTACTTTTTATAGCTTTTTGGTAGCTTTTTGCAATGGTAATACAAAAATAAAATAACTATTTTTCCCATGTTTGTAACAATATTTTCACGAAAAAAATGAGTGAGTGAAATGAATGCCTTGCTGATGCAGCAAGGGATAGCTTTTATTCCTGTATCCTCCTTGTCATGGCAGAGCTCTTATCTCACTCCCTGATCCATGGCTCCTGGCCACATTGCTTTGCTTTCCCTCTGGGATTCATCAGAAAATTCTTCAAGTCAGTTCAGTTCATTAATCTAGCAGAGAAGAGAGTCTTTTTCCTCATAGACTTGTTCTCTGGCAAGTTGACATACAACATAAGCTCACAGAGGAATCCAGAGAACACAGGAGTTTGTGCAAGGTAAACAGGATGTGCTGACAACTTCTGATTGGAAGCATGGAGAATGAAAAAACAGGCAAAAAGGACTGTCATCTCCCTCTCTTCTAGGTATGTGAGCTTTTAGATCAGGTCATCTTGACGTGTCACGGTCTTAGATTGATGAACACCAGTATTAAAGGAGAACAGAATTTGTAATTCAGTCTCATTTCTCTTCTAATTTTATGCTCATCTAAATTAAAAGGCTCTTGTTTTGGACTACTCTGGCTTCTGTACAGTATCAAACTTCTATCAGTCTGGACTGTATTTTGGAAATACAAAATTAGTTCAGACTTCAGTTGTTTTGATGTTGGGATCAAAGTAAAACTCAGGGAATACAAAACAGTACCATATTCTTCACTTAAGCTTTTATATTACTGTCCTAGAGGATATGACTTGATTAATTCACAGGTATTCGCAGGTATTCACAAACCCCACTTACAAACTGACAGTATACACAAATGTTTTTGAGAAGATGGCTTTATTTCCTTTTCCTTGGAAATGTTGTCTTGTCTTGTGCTCACAGTAGCATCAGGGAAGAAAACTAGATTCTGTTTCCCTGGGAAGCTGTGCTGTT
This sequence comes from Entomyzon cyanotis, assembly GCA_024500445.1. Classification (NCBI taxonomy): domain Eukaryota; kingdom Metazoa; phylum Chordata; class Aves; order Passeriformes; family Meliphagidae; genus Entomyzon; species Entomyzon cyanotis. Next base: position 78,924,195 of record JAKEPQ010001005.1, on the reverse strand, counting down.
TTTAATCATCTTTGGAGCTGCAAAACAAATTGTCATATTATTGCTTTGTAAACTTCCATCTGTCATCCATATTGTAGTTTATTACTTTATCACTGATATCAAAGGTCACAGTGAAGATAGCTACTTCTATTAATAGTTACTAGTATAACTAACACTATTAAGTGACTAAACAATAAAGCAGGAGGTATACTTGGAGTGGAAGTTAACTGTGAAACTTTCCTGTTTTCTGTGACTTTTGTACAGTTTTTTCTGTGACTTTTGTACAGTTTTTTCTGTACTATTTTTTGCAAGTAAAGTTATTTGTTCCATTTTCCCTGCTACCAATTTCAAAGCAGACAGTTTGTATGAATGAAATCACATTGTTTCATGTGTAAGACTAAATTAAAGAATAGTCATAATATTCAAAGAAAGTATTCAGAATCCTTCCTTGTTGCGCATGAAGTCCTAAGGCTACTGACATTAATCATAAATTTTGGCCACAGAGCCTATTGCCATAAATTCTCATTGTTCAACCTAAATTTTCTACATGCCTTGCTGTTGCATGCTGCTGTTTTATATTTGTCATGCTTGCTTTTTATTCCTAGATAATCTAAAAGTATCATTAACATAAAGTCAGCAAGTTTGCTCCTAATACTTCTTTTATAGCTCTGACATGTGCTGTCAATGGGAAACGAATTTCAGCAACTTATGTAATATAATGGATTTTTTCAAAAGGACCACCACAAAGTAACATTTTCCTGACATGTGAATTAAAAAAAATTAAAATCTCTTTCCTCTGGAAAATGGGTAATTTACATGATTAGGCAAGGTTTTGTGTACAGTTGGTATGTCAGTATCAATTTCATGTCCTACAATGCTATCTTGAGTGCACTTATTTTTTTGTTAATGTTTATTACCCACCTCAGTATTCATTCATAACATTACTGAATTAAAAGACAGCTTATCAATTAACTCTGAAAGATGTTGTGGCATTGCTCAACATCCTGACTTAAACACTTGTAAAAATCCTAATTTAATCAATTCCTTTTGTAGATGATTGTCCAGTGAGAGAGAAGTGAATGAAATGCATCTTTGGTGCAATTTAGTACAGATTAAGTCTTCCTCAGCAACAGAATCCAACAGATGAAATTAAAAGGTACAAATGCATTAATTGAAACAGTGATATTGCAACATTGTCATGGAAGTTCGAGCTTCATTCAAAAGTGAATAGTACAGTTAAGTGAGTTCAGGAAAAAACATTTAGAAAATCCACAAGGCCTCACTCACCATTTGAATTTTTCTTAAGTATTTTGGAATGATAATTACACATATAGTACTGCAGCTTCACAGTGTGGTGAACTGGTTACATACAGCTTCATGCTTCAGTGGCTGGAATGTTTCTGGTGCATCACGTCTCATTTAAAAATAGTTGTCTTGCAGCATGCTCAGCAGCACAGATACAGCACAGACATCTAACAAGTCTTGTCAGTTCCTTGTGCATTAATTCACTTTTGGAGTCACCTTTTCAGATGGCATCCCATGTCATCAATCTTGACATTCATCCATCATTTGTGGACTCATTAAGACATTAATTTTCAACACTATGTTCCTGCTAGCTTGTTTCTAAACCTGGAATGAGTTTGCAAGCATTTTGGGAACTGAGTATCACTAGTTAGCACAGGGGAGAAAAGCTTTCTGATGTGTTCAGAATGGGTTTGCGTTTTGAAATAAGTGGTTTGAGTGTTGTTTGGTTGCATTTAAATTTCCATTCTGTCGGTTCTTTGTGTTTATGTAACTATATATTGTGCCTTTAAGCACCCCTCTGGCAATAAAACTCAAATTTATTTTATATTTTGAATGTTAGCTTTGGTACTATCATTTTGTTATGTCAAGATACAGTATTAGAATATAGTAAATTACAATTAGAGTAATATTAGTTTGGGGTTTTTTACATACTTCTGTGAAAGCTTTTTATAACTTTTTATTTTTTTAATATGCATGCTCACATAAATATAGGCACAATATAATTTTTAGCTTGCCCACTGTTTTCCAGCTCAGCAGTGCTCCACTGTCTCCTTCTTACCTAGCAGATTGCTGCAGCTTTCTGAGCTGTTCTCAGGCAGACCATCCTGCCATTACCTGATCTAAATTAGTAAACTTATTTGAGCCATCTGATTTTAACTGTGGAGCTGGTTACCTCATCAGGCTTTTAGTCCTACGTTTTTAAAGCTTTCTCACAGTTATTTACTTGCAAATAAAATAAAGGCTTTACATCCTTTCCACCAGACCTGTCACTGTCTGAAATACTTTTATCAGCATCCCTTCTGTAAAGCTATGGGGAGCATACAGAAAGTTCAGCAATGTAAACCTTCCAACAAGGAGTTGTGTTGTCTAGTTTCTGTTCAACTGAAATGACTCTCCAGCATCTGTTGTATGTGGAACTTGCTCACGTGGTGAATCCATAGACTCTAATATCTCTATTCTTGCTCTTCTTAAGAACTTGTTTTTTCTGGACATGCAGCCAGAAAATTGTGGAACAAGAAAATAACAGTCATTTACTAAGTTTACATAACTTCCTCAGCATGCTCAAACTTAGGTGTCTAAAGTGGACCCATTAACTTATATTCAGGGCTGTCACCTTCAGTTGTAACTGGTTTTTTTATATGATCATGCGATCCTATTTTTAAAAAGGTGAGTCAATACAGCAAGTTATTCTGAATAAATGTATTCTGGGTAAACTTACATTACTTTTCACATTCCCATCCCAAAACAACAAGTTAATTTCTAAATTAAAAGGAGTTTGGTGCTTACAAGTGTATAGCAAAGAACTAACTGCACTTGGCTTGCTGCTAGGAAGGAACTTTACCAAGCTTGAGTAGTTGGCAGACATAATTGAGTGCAGCAAAGACAAATTATAAGTGTGGTACCTTGGACAGAATAAACCCCTGCAGTAGGTACAGGATCTGACAGGTTGTGTACCAGCTCTGCAGAAAATTTGGGCTTTTCCTGGGTAATGAGCTGAACATTACTGCAATACAAGTTGGGCTTTATTAACGAGAGCAGATTGAGAGAAGAAATTATTTCTCTCTATTCAACACTTAGGAGTCAGTACTGTATTCCACTTTGGCATTTCCCAGTAAAAGAGAGGTCATAAAACATACGAGTCCAGAGAAGATCCCCTAAGATGGTATAGGCTGCAACATATACTAGGAATAGGCTGAGAGACATGGGGTTTTTTACGCTGGAGAAGAGTTGGGGAAAAGGGAGCAGGAGGAGAATCTAATTGCTGTCTTCCACATGGGGGCATATGGAGAAGATGAAGCCAGATTTTCACAAATACACAGAGTAAAATGACAAGAGGCTGCTAACATTTCCATGGCAACAAAGACAATTCCAGCTGCATATAAGGGAAGGATCTTTTCCGCTGGTCAAGCACTTAGGGTTGACTTTTGAAATACGACTGAACAGAACACTGTGCAGCAGCTTTGTGGACATTGAAGTTAAAGAGATAATTTAAGCAAAAGTTGGACAATTGAGGACATGCAGCAGTCCCTTACAGCCTGAGTTATTTAATGATTCTAATTAATATACAAGCAAGTTACATACAACATATGTATTTTAAACTTGATTTCTTCTCTCAAGATAATGTTGAAAAATTTGCAAATACATAATTGTCTTTCATTTAAACCCTATTCATTTAAACCCTTTCATTTAAACCCTTAACAGGCAGTGTGTGTGAGAGTGCTTCAGGGGCACAGGGAGGTAATGGCTTGGGGTATTTAGCTAATAAGTGAAGGTAGTGTTGTGAAGGAAGACATGCTCATGGGCTGTACTGAAGAGTGTCTTGAGCTAATACTGGACATAACAGACACATATCCTGTGGTGGAAATGACAGGGAACTGATCCACAAGCCCTTGTGCTTCCTTCCTCCTGTGTGATAGGAGAAATGGATGTGACCTTTGGGATTCAGCTTAACAGCATGCATTAGGTATTTGGTAGTTCAGACTCACCCTGCTCTACTCTAGCAATATCATATTGTGCAGGCTTTGGGATAAAAGATTTTGTCTTTTTAGTAGTAAGATTTGGTCTTCTTCCAGATGTAGTCATTGAATCTGCATAGAAGTGCAAGAAGACTTTCAATGGAGAAGTTAAAGTTGCTTGTACCCTGGACTTCTCATTGAGGTTTCTCATTAACGATTTTAAACTTAATTTTGGGGTTACTTTTAATTTTTTGTGACAATTTCTTTCTTTAATTGAAAATAGTTTCTAGGTGGCAGTTAGGTCTCCAGAGCATCACCTGCTCCCCTATTCCTTGTGCACCACCTACTGGATTCTTTTTAATATCCTGCCAAAGATTTATCCTTTCTCAGGTCCATGAAAAACAGGATTTGCTTGTTCCCAAAAAGAAAACTCACAACCCCATTACTTTATCTGGTGAAATAATATGTCTTAATTCATCACAAATATGGTTTAACTCATGCCTTTCTGTTCAACATCCAGTTGTGTTTAATAACATCATAAAATGTTCTCACTTTAACATATGGCATCAATAATCAATTAATGGTATTCTAGTTGGTGCAAAATATCTGAGGAAAAGAGATATTTAATCAGTAATTAAAAATAGGAGTTGTTATATGGTCTGTTTCCTGCAGAGAAGTAAAAACTTGGGTTAAAATGAAATTTTAAAGACAATCTCGTAATACTTCTAAAAAGAATTAGAAACACCATTTGGTCCAAAATTATCTCAGGTAATGTTTAAATGAGATCAAGCTATGACCTGAGAGTATGTAGAAGCTCAGATGACAAGGCACTAATGTGTTTGTCTGAAACACCAACGACTGCACAGCCATGGAGCCAGACAACGTGGTTTGTTCCAAGAACAAGATTTGATTGGAGAAGAGGACCATGTGGAGGTAGGGCAGGGACAAACATCCTTGTTCTAGTCCCTGGAGGCACAACAAACAAAAGACAGCATCAGTGAAGAAACATGCATGAACTGTCAACCAAGGGCCAATCCAGAAGGAGGATACGAGACCACCCAAGTCCCCTATAGCCCTCCAACCCATTTCCAGACGGGTCTGAAAGAACAGACTGCAAATGATAACTAATTTCCATAGAAAGTAAGAAACCTGTCCTCAGGACAGGCAAAACTGATCTGTAAAAAGGTAGCCCAGGCACATCCCCCCAGGACTCTGCACATCCCATTGGCTGGGCAGATGATCTCTCTCTTTCTCTGCCCCTCTTTAATTCATCTCTTCCTTGTTCTCTTCCCTCTGACCCTTCCCCGTTATCCAAAACCCACTGCTAGCTAACAGAGTACGTCAGGGACAAACATACCAATTTCCATGCCAAGTGTGTAATTTACTAATAAAATTGTGGGCCGTCTGACTTTTGTTACTCCTTTCAACCATGAGCATTTACAAATCTTGGGTGCTTCCTTCCCCTTTGACATCACAGAGCAGAAAGAAAAGAAACTGAGAAGAGCAGAATGAGACACAGCTCAGCATAAAAGCCATTGTTAAGTGCTGTTTATGAGGACGATGAGAATGAGAATGACAAGCAAAGACTGCACACAAGACAAAATGCTATGATGCTGCTCTAAGGCAGACAAGATTTACGTAAATAAAAGAAGTTTACATCCTTAAAGGATGCCTGCATCATGGCAATTAGCTACAGCAGGATCCCAAAATTAACATACAACATCACTTCATACTGGTGACAGTGCCTAAGAACAGAGATGGAATTTCAAATAATGGGAAATATTTTATACGTATTTTTTAATATGCAGACATATCTATCTATTGATATGTTATACATATAAAGATATAATAAATTTTAATCTTATATTAAAATTATATTTATACTTTTCATGTTTTATACTCCATCTGATCCAATGACATCAACATATGAAACCTACACTCTCTGAATAAACGTCAATGTGTAACTACAAGAATTTTTTCCACTAAGAAACTTGTAAGAAATGTTCCAGTAAAGAGTTTGCTTTGTAGTAAAAGTTCAAATTAGTAGCACTATAATAGAATAAACCCACCAAAATACTACTGAAAGGAAACATTTTAATAAATAATTAAATTTAGCTAGGGAAATCAACAAAATTTGTTGCCTGAATTGTTTTAAGGTAAAGAACTTTAATTTCTATCAAGAATTAGCAGACATGCACATGCATTGAGACTCAATTTAAGGCACTTTAACGGGAGCTATTATCAGTTAAGAAACACAACAAATCAATGTTTTGTAACACTACAGGCAACGACAGATGTTAATAGCATTGGAAAGAAGGCAAAGTTGTTTCATGATGGACACAGCCAGAAGCTCTCTACACTTAAAAAACCAAAGTCAGCACCACCAACAAAACCAAAATTGGTTCCAATGACCTGTCTATGGCTGACCAGGATGAAGAGCTGCTAGTAGGAAACATGCATATATTTAATGTGATTCCCTCCAGGCAGCCTATCCAACCCCTAGTGCCTGGATCCCTATTTTCCCCTGCTGCTGGAATCTGGACATGCAAGTCTATGAAGATCACAGCTATACTTCCATCTGCTGGTACCGTCCCACATTGTCATTCCCTTCCCACCTAAAGCAGACCGGCACACACACTGGATCCCTTGAGTAACTGGGATTAGGTGTGCAGCCAGCTGAGTAACTATCCCATGGATTCTACCATCTCCTATGTAGGGACACACACCATCAGATCTTGTAGCTTCCCCAGCAGCTGTTCCAGGCTGCCTGGTCCCTTTGGTATGTGCTTCCAGCTGTCTCAGAGACACAGATGTATCTGGCCCAGTCTTATGAATGCTTTGGTAACTGATGCTAAAGCCCCTGCTTGCTGTTTAGGTTCACCTTGGTACTTGCTGGCAGCCAAATGGCACTAGACATGGCCTCACTTGGCCCAGCTGCTGGAACCACAGGCATACAAGTTCCTGTCACCCACTATCTCCACTCTAGTTGCTGGCACCACAGGAAACACTGGCTATTGTGACCATGGTCTGACTCCAGCTGGTAGCAATTAGACCTCCATAAGCCCATATGTACACAGAACAGAGAATCGCCTCACTCAAGAAAATAGTTAGAAATTAAACTTAGGGCAGCTGGAACTTAGGAGGTCCAGGCCATCACCAAATAACTACACAGAACAGGGATGAGCCATTTATTCCTCTCTTTTCTTGTGCTTGTTCCTCCCCAGACCACCTACATCCCTGCCTTTGGTTCCTTCCATACATGTTCACTATTGCTGTGGAGAAGAGATGACTGAGAGAGGATCTAATAAACACTTATGAGTAAGTACGTGAACTTTCAGTGGCTAGTTTACATTATTAATAAATCGGTGCAGTGAGTTAAATGGAAAGCTGAGTGAATGAAAAAAGGGCTAACTAGAAGACCAGGTTAAGTCCCCTGAAGACTTAGATGTGGCAGAGGTAGCCTTTATTTGCCTCCACACCTTTCCTCTGTGCAGTCCTGGCTGTGGTAGAACAGCTGACAGAACCAGGAAAGATCAGCCTACACATGACATATGGACACGAGAGCAGGAGTACGTAGTTATTGCAAGAGTAGCTACAAAGACTGAAAACTAGCCCAAATAATTGTATTCCTGGAATAAAGAGAACACATGATAGCAGAAGGGGTTTTTTCTTAATTTTAAAGTCATGATGTGTAAGTGGTAGGTACCAGTGAATGGGCATTTCTAGTGGTCCTACAGGAAAATAATTAAAAAATCCTTAACTCTTTTAAAAATACAGATCTCAATGTCTTATATTCTCATAGAGCAGAAGAGTACTATCTTCCCCTATCTTAAAGGCTTTTTGAATGGCAAAGAAAAATACTAATTTTTCTTACAGGTTCCGCTTCACTACGTTTTTTACAGTTTCAATAACCACACATGCTAAGAGCTAAAAGGAGTATAGGAGGGGACAGTACACAGTCTCTATGCAGGAATAAAAGCTATCTCAGGACACAGCTGTATTAGATTTCACTTAAAAGGCAGTTCTAAAGAAAATTGTCTATTGTGTGAGAACAAGGAATACCATTTCCAGTTTGAGAACAACTGGAAAAGAGACAGGGTAACTGTAAGCTGTCTAGTTATGTTTCCTTGAAGTTGCTAATGACTGGATTGACAAATTGTCAATTGACTGCTACATTTCTTGAGCAGCACTGTGACTTGTTTTTTTATTGTCACATTATTAATTATGCTATTATGACATTCTAAGTTAAATTAAATACTACAGTCTTCTGTTTCGTGAATAAAATCATGGTATTTTTTCTACTGGAAAGCTGAGCAATATTGTTATTTATAAACAAAACATCCGCATTTGCTTTTGAATGCACCATCGTTACAACAACGTTCTGTGAAGCAAATTACTTTCTTTACAAGTAAAAAATATTTTCAACACCACTTACAGAAGGTGAGAGAAGGAACTCAGGCTTTTGCACTGAGGATCGATCTACCTTAAGTAGCTAGTTAAAAACAAATTGTTTCATCCCTGACAGATCTTATTTGGTAGATCACCATTATCAGGGCTATTCAAGCATCACATTAGAATTCTCAAAATATTAATGGTCAGCTTTAGTCATTATTCAAACTAGGAAAATAAACGATAAAGAAGAAACAGATTCTGCTCAGAACCAGACAGCTGGATGTTCAGAGAGCATTTTGATGTAATTTATAAATTCATCAGCAATTAAATTAACATCTAAACTGTTGTGGTGGATAATACCACCTCAGGAACTGCTGGGGAGCCGAGTGGTTCCAGTACAGCAGGGCTTCACTGGTGGGAGACATCCTAGTCTCCCCCCTGGAGAACACGATGGTCCCTCCCCAAATTATGTAAATCCCCCCAGCTGTAACCTAACCCCTGATCCCATCCCTTCCTTCTCCCCATTGGTTGTGATGTTCCCCCCGCCTCCTCTTACCTGACCCTCCAGCTATCCCTATAAATATAGACAACGAGGGTCTCTCTTCCTCTTTCACCTTGGAACCCTTCAGAATAAATTTCTGGAATATCCAGCTGACTGAGCGCTCTGAGTTCTCTGTCTCTGGTGACGCACGAGCTATCCAACTCTGTGGGTGAGTGAGAATATGTGCCATACACCGGCACGGGTGTGAGAAGGGTCGTTCCGTACAGCACCAGGCAGTGCTGGCTGGAGTGATCTCTCAATAGCCTTAGAGACACTTTCGGTAAACGCAGAGGCCTGGTTCCACCCCTCCTCCCCCTCCTCCGCGTCACTAAACTGTAAAACAACTGTTGCTTACAAAGTTTATCAGCAAATACCATTTACTTCAATAAATCCCAGAACTGACATAGTAACACATTTATTGATCACTTTACCAACTAAAAATACAATTTTATACAGTCAGTCATCACCAGTAATGTACTTTATGAGAAACTATGCTTTAAAGAAATGGTATTAAAAACATGGATTTCACTATAACTTTTCAAGCCAAGCTTTTACAGTGCTAATCAAAACAACTGCTGCACTTGTACTTTTCCTCTAAAACATCAACAATAATGTTGCAGACAAAGTAGCTTTTCCATTGTTAATGTGGGTTTAGAATTTAACAAGACAACTTCAAAACATTTAAAACATTCATAACATTGTCATTACTTTAACATTCACACAGATAAAGTGATACATTTAATACTTTCTAGCATTAATAAACAGTGTAAAAATATATTGCATATATATATATATATATATATATATATACACATTTGTTTCCTTTTCCTGAAAAAACCTAGTACAAACTAGTAGTATATGATTCCCCCCTTCAAGTTTCTTTTACTTATTTTAAAGATTGAAGAGTAGTAGTTTTAAATTAACAGAAACAAAAACATGGAAATAGAGAATCACTGTTGTGCTCCCCCATAACCTCTTGTCATGGTTACTAAGCGTATTAACCTCTTGGTAACGGTGGTTCTATTTTTGCTAACACCAGCTAGAATTTTGGCACTGGCTGCAGTGGGGATAAGATTTTGCCTAGTGTGCTTTGCACTGGATGGTGCCTGGCCCCCTTCATCAAGTGGTTAAAGATCTTCGCTTATGACATTTTTATCTACTACAGTGAAGATTTAGAAATGCTATGCTCAAGTTGTTCATTTGCAATAATGAAAACAAGATTCAGTGTTAAATTAGTGAGCAAAACTTATAAGGTTAAATTATCATGTAAAATTTTTACCATGTTGAAAATTTCACAGTGAACACAGCAGGCTAGTACAGCTGCATGTTAATGTTTGCAATATCTGCAATTATAAATATTGCAGGTAATTATTAGCACACAGCAGCTTCCTGGTTGATGAAAGACAAATGAAAATAAGAACAACAACTAGTAAGCTCCACTAAAGGTTTTTATCATACAGTGCTCCACAGAAGACTATGTCAAGACCTATCTCCATATCCCAACTGCTTAATGATTAAATTTTAATTAGTGCTCTAGGTAATCAAAGACAAAACAGTTTTGCCTCCACAATTTATGATCAGGTCCTGGCAGCATGCACATCCAGATTTGTGCAAATGAAGAATCAAAACATCTAAATCTAATTAGAAATGGATGTTGGAACAGCATCGACTGATGAACAAGCTAGCAAATGAATAAAGCATAAATGGTTCATGACTGAAGAAAATCAATCTCATTCAAAAATTATACTTCTGTATAAATATATATTTCTCCTCTAATATTTAAATCTGTGAAACGAAACATCTTGCTAAGAATAAACTTCAATATACTTATCCAACATCGACCATTTCTCTGCTTTACAGAAAGTAAAGACGAATTACTTTGTATTACAAGCATTATACAAAAAAATTTCCCTGCTGAAAGAATTTGCCACAGCTGATATATTCTGAACTCAGAACAAACATTAAAAACAAATACACTTTTTTTGCACCCTATAACTTGTTTTTCCTCTATGATCTTATCTTTTCATACACTACAGTGCTAACAAAAGTAGTTCGCCAACAAAATTTTATACAGGACATCAGTTTGTACGTTAACTGACTTTACACAAAGCCTTTGTAAAGATCTAGTACATATTTAGCATTAATATTACAGACATACACAGCATTTCAGTTGCATTAATATAACCCTATTTAACAGAGCCCAGGCTGCATTATTTTACATTATTTAATTACTTTGTTTAAAAATAGCATTTGAGCAAATGCAAGCATACAGGAACTTATCTGATGTAAACTGGAACTTAAAATAATTCAGCACTGTGGGGACACAGGCTGCCATCTTTTTCTCTTATTTTGTTGTTCATCTATAATGTAGGTCCCAATCAAAATGCAAAGATGGATGAACTGAGTGTATTTTTAGGGCCACATTTTTAATTTACTTGAGTGCAACTTTATTCATGTTTCTGATATTTTCTGAAAAATGTGCAAAGTAATAGAAAAATCTTGCATAAATGTAACTGGAGGTAACGGCAAATTATCATGAGCATTATCTTTAAGATCTTTACAAATGTTTACATCAAAACCCCCTTTGTACAGCGCCATAAGCGTTACAGTAACTCACAAAAAAGAGATGCTGTATAACTGTATTTGAAAATTAATTCATTGGCTGTTTAGCTGCAATGGAATATAGTAATAGCTCAGCATTTTTCCAAATCAGGTTAGTCAGTTGGGCATTTCAATGCAAATTTCTAAATGCAAGGTTTAAAGAGAAAGAAAAAAAGCCTCTCCTGTAGTTTTGCCCTCATGTATATCCATGCCCCCAAGTAGTGCCTATCTGCATGCATGTGCATATGTGCATGAATACAAAAGGTAACTTTTTTAAAAAATAGTTTCAGACTACCAGAATGGCAAATGTCTGTCAAGAATGCCCAGCAAAGAGGCAGGATTTTCTCCCTTTTATTTATGATCAGGCTTGCTCTTGCTAAAGTCTACCTTGAGTGGATGATCAATTGGTTTGTATGAAACAAGCCAATTCAAATGTTTTCTGACAACAAAGCCAAGAGTAGTATCTTAAACTTGTTTTGAAATACACCTTCTCCATAGTGTTTTTGAAGCAATATACCAAGGTTAATATACTGAAAAACATGAAAAAATACCGAATATATTAACAGATATTTCTCCCTACAAAAATCAATTACTTGGACAATTAAGACATGGAGATTCTATCTGTAATATTCTTTTACTTCCAGAAGCATCATTCGTAGCTGGGACATCATTCAAAGTATTGCTTTTGAGTTTAATGAGCAAGCATGAATGCAACTACAGGTTTCTTACCAGTTCTAGGATTCTGAAGACTTAAAAAGAACAACCCCGACCATCATTTCCAGATTATATTAATTAATCCAAATGGGCACTAGGGGGTTGCACAAAGTAAGCAACTGAATGTTTAAATGCTATTTTATAGGCAAACACTCCAAATACAGGAGGTACACCTGTATCAATTGGAGGTACTCCAGACTCTAAGAATTTCATACAAGTTTGAGAGCTGTCATTATGCTTCAGGTATTTAATTTTATAAAGGTCCAGGCAAGACTTGAGTCCATAGGCAATGTATAACACTCCTGTTTCCTGTTCCCATCCCATTTACCACAACTTCATACTTACTAACAGATGATAAACAACTGTGTTTTACACAGTGAGTGTCAACTTCCTTCACAAAGCTGGGGCAAAGGAGAATATAGGGCCCACACAGAGCACAATTTTAAATGGTTTCTTGAGAGCACTCAGAGGAAATCTTGCTTTCACCCTAACTCTCTCTCTCTCCTACTTCCTTACCATGGAGAAACTCCACTTGTCACACCAAGTCTATGTCAGAATTGCTGTAGAGTGATTTCCCTCAAAACAGGGTAGACAGGTAAAACCATAAAAACCTCCTTAGATCTTTACCTTCATGCTATGGAGAATGACAATGTCCCCAACTGGCCAAGCTGAACAGCACTGGCTGCAGGACTAGAGCTTTGCCCTAGTAAGATTTAAGGTTTGCATCGACATATACATAGTTTAACTAAGTTGGATCCAAAGAGTATGTGTACACGTACACAAACCTACACAAGTCTTGTGCATTACATTACTTAATACCAACTACATGATGAGCCAAGAACATAATATTCACACTACAAACAACATACACAAAGGTGTAGTTATTTTGGCACACACGCAAGGCTGACAGTCAGTTAAGAGAACACATACCAGTGCAACATGTTACATTTGCTCTATCATGAAGGTAAAAGGTTTGCTCTTGGCCAGTGCAAACAGAATTCTTATTCACGGATGACAGGCATGTGCCCCCAGAATACATGCATCACTGAAGGCAGGGTTATGTTTTGACTATCATACATGCAGGCACAAAGAATTAAAATTCATTTTATAGCTATGAAAAGTCTTAAGGAAAAAACCTATCAATTACAACTTCTAAGTTTTGGTTTTGGAGGAATATACATGAGGATTTTCTCTACAGATGGTTACAGATGGCTGGGATACCTATCACTTGCAAGCCAAACCCCTTGTAGTCATTTGCCCTTTTGTTCTGCCTAATTCCAGTTACCATAAAAAATACTAATTGAGCCAATAGGGGGAAAATACAGATGACTGAAATGGTAATTTCAGTGAACAAAACTTTGTATAATGCTAAAAAATTGTCAGATGTATTTTTAACTGAGGTAGGGTCAGTATTTTACTGACCCTATACTTCAATCCAAAATATCTTCAAAAGACCATCTTTATGCTGATGAAAAACACAAGCTGTGACATGTGAGTAGTTTTGAAATCTCCCTTTCACTTTCCTAAATGAAAAGGAGGTAAGAAGTATTATAGGGTTTAAAAAAAAAGAGGCTAAATTTTGGCTACTGTCGAATATTCAACATTTCCCTTGGGATTCCAAATATTTTATTACAATTTATGACAACTGTTCATATAGGACTCATGAAACTATGTGTGTTTTTTAATGTCTGCTTCTCAGTAACACTATTGTGATAGCTTTGATAACCACAAAGAGCAAGACAATAATTTCTGGTTTTGATATTTCCATACTGATGGTTGCAAAGATCTCAGCAAAATTCTCAACTAAAGCTCATGGAGTGACTAAAGGGAAATAGTAAGCAAGCACTAATAGGAAAACCCCTTTTGACTTCTCCATATTTTATTTAAAACCTATATTATTTTTAGAAAATATTTGTAAGGACTATACATTTGCCTCAGTACGGATTTTTATTTCTTGTCCTCAATCTTGTAAAAGTTTTGATGGTCAGGTTAAGCTTCAGTAGACATACAGGTAAGGATTGTGTACTGCCAAAGTATTTAAATAAAATTTGAGTTTGTTATTTAAGGCAGTTATTTCTAAAAGCTATCTGAACTTTCTGATCACATTTCTTCTGGTAGCATCTTCTGTAGTAATGAAAGCAAAGATTATTAGGAACAACAGGGTTTGATAGAAGATGTCACATAAGGCAGTGTTAGGTAGTGTATTGATGCTGAAAATCAGGCTGGAAATTTAGATGGAATGAGTTGAGATGCCCCCCAAAAAAAGAGAGGACAGTAAACCTTACTAGTTTTCCATGTCCTTACTTCAGATGTGACATTTAGTTACAGTCTGCAGCACGGTGCAACAGAAGAGAGTATGCTCTACAACACTCTAAGGGCTGAAAATGGGGCACCTCCTGCACCTCCTCAGCTATCTCTTCCTGTCATCTTTGAGGTACAAGCTGTACATACTGTCCTGAGGGAATAGCAGATTAATAAGAAAATGTACTTTGCCTCATTCCCAAGCAGCCCTGGAACTTACGAGTTCATAATCAAGCAAGTATTTAGGCTTTTAATTTTCTACCAATATTAGTGGAAAAGTAAGAGCTTAAGTAGGTAGTGAACCCCTAATACACAGCTGCGTAAGATGCTTTTATTCATAGCCATTATCTTTCACACCAAGTACACTAAAAGAGAAAACTCTTTACTAAGTACTAGCTTCTCAGCAACAACTTTCCTGTGTAACTGTCACATCAAAATGACTTCTTTTCATGCAACACTTTGAGGTTTAAAACCAGCAGACCATAGAAACTAAGAAGAAACAAAGACATGTGTTCCTCAAAATAAAATATTGCTATCTGAACCATCTGCTCAGGTTCTGATCCCAAGCTTACTATGCCATTGAAAGAGTTTCAAAGTTTGCATCAGGTCCATATAAAGTGCTTTGATTCATGGCAGGGATTTGATACTGCACAAGGCAAGGCAAAGTAAACTCTGGCAGAACCTCAGCTCGTTCCATGAGCCTCTCATAACTGAAAAGAGTAGCTTTTCTAGACAATGTCAGCTTGGATCTGTCTGCACTCTCAGTTCTCTCACATGCCTTCTATCTTGTAAGTGGGCTGGTCTCTCTCACTTCAAACTAACTACTTAAAACCTGATTATACCTTAAAACCTTCCTAACCAATCACTCTCCTGTATGGCAACATTCTGGCATTACTGACACTGTATTTGGGTACCTGAGAAAGCCTGTCCTTTGTACACCTAAAAGCAAAGTGTCATCCAATGTGCCAGACAAGGCAGACAGCAACAAACAGCCAGGTCAACAGTGTGCTGGCAGGACTCTGCAGTAGGCTGGACTTCACCCTTTAGTGAGGCTGGGTCCAGAACTTTTCAGTTACCAGTGAGTTATTAGTCAGGTCTTGAAGTCAAAAGGAAAAACAGAGACACTGATTTTGTCTGTAAGTTAGCTGAAATATTCATCAAAGGTTAGAGTCTCAGCCTTTTTATTAATAAAAAAACCCTAGGATTATCCTGGAGCCGTCTTCAGGTGCACAGGCACCAGGAACAGAGAAGAAGGTTCTTTACATTTAGACAGTTTACTACCATGCCAGAATAATTTAGCCACTGCTGGTATCAAGTATGCTGTTTTCTGCTTTGGAGTGTAACAGGTCACCAGTGCAACACACGAGTGGATAACCCTTCATTCTTCAAGAACACTGGGTAACTCTTGAAAAGGGATCACAAAGCTGAACACTTTGCATCCTGAGCATCTTTACATACATCTAAAATCTTCCCAGGTAACCAAAGCCATCCATGGGAAAAGCCTTTTAAATCTTTACATGAGTATGTGCTGAGTTTTGGCAAACTTCCCTCTTAAAAACAAACACCAAAATAAATTATAAATACACAAAAGGATGTCCAAGTCCACAAGGAAGTCCTTGCCTTTTGTTTGCTGTTTTTGTTTTGGTTTGAGGCTCAAAGGTATGGGCTCAAAGGGTCACTGAGGGCAAAGTTACAAGACAGGCTACCACACAATGTCGGCAGAAAAAAACATGAACAGTTTAAGGGCTGAAAACCAGTGCTCCCTTTCCATACATTGGCTACATACAGACTGTTCACCTGCATGGCACATGACAACACACACTGCTCACCTACACTCATGTACCCTGAGTGGGATGCTGATATGGGTGGGGGAGAGCAATACATCTATTAACCTTTATTCAGAGTTGAACATGAAGATCAGTGCACAAGCCCTTTTAGAAAGAAAGCAAGGCAGAACTGCAAAGAGCTGGTTTTGAATACTGAACATCCTACTTTTCATAACTTTAGAGTATCAGAGTAATACATATGGGTACTTGTTTAGCTCTTGCAGAAAATTGGAACGGCCTTTTCTCTCCCTTTCAACTAATATTAAAAAAAAAAAGAAGTTATTTTTATTCTAATTAATTTCTTTTGGCATTTTGAACCCCAGCTAGGTCACACTCAGCTGTCTGTACCTTAACCCTGTGGGACTGGTTCTCCTGGTAACAGCAGAAAGCCGTTCCCAGAAATACTATTACTCCCAAGTTTGGCAGCAAGAGTGAACAGAGAATCAAAGCCCTTGGCTTCAAACAAATCTAACATAAAATGTAGCCCAGTTATAATGATATACTTTTTTGTGGGCAAATTGCACCTAATTACATAGATATTAACTGTAAATGGCCTTACTCCACGGGGCCACAAGCTTTCCTTACATATGTTAGAGCTTAAAGGGGCTATGTGCCAACATATGTGCATAATAACATTCATTTAATAGCAATCTGATTGGCAGTATTTAGTAATAAACAATATTTTAAAGAATTATTAGCTTAATGCCCCTTCATTTCCAATGTGAGGCAGTGCAAACTTGAAGACTGTGAAAATCCTTAACAAACTTTCTTAGTAATGTCTTGTTCCTCACCTCCCAGGTTAGTAGAACAGCTCCATCCAAATCCAGCCAGTCAGAACCATGCTACAGTACACACAGTAACAAGCACAATGTACAGACAGGAGGAAAGTAAGGGCTGGTATTTTCCAACTCTTTCTGTTGACATAAAATACTTTAGAGCCTATATTGTCCTAGAATTAGCTTTTCCTTCAGTTTTTTCATGAGTGGTATATGACAATTACATGCTAGCACCTA
Organism: Entomyzon cyanotis; assembly: GCA_024500445.1. NCBI lineage: Eukaryota > Metazoa > Chordata > Aves > Passeriformes > Meliphagidae > Entomyzon > Entomyzon cyanotis. The sequence goes on along the minus strand of JAKEPQ010001005.1, from coordinate 78,906,848 downwards.
GCATATTACTACCATTTACTTCCCAATAATATATTGTTGAATGTTTTAAGAAAAGTGCCAGATCCCATATAAGACATTTAAAAAAACCCCCAAAACAGTAGTCAAATGAAACTGCATAAGTAATGGGATAGTCTTCAGAAAGGCTTCCACAAAAGATCCTTTTTCAAGAGGTTCTCTTTGACATCATCAGGGCAACTGGACATCTAGGAATGTTTGAGATATTTTGATTGAATTGACAAAGTGTGGTATACCTGCTCTTGACTTAGGCTTTGTTGTTTGTTGGTTTGGGTTTTTTTTTTAGTCTAAAGCTCAACGAAATTGTGTATTTTTTATATCTGTATATTTATTTATTTTTGCCAATATATGCATGAGGAATGTAATGAAGTGGCATTGTGCTGCAAGTAGCTCAGCAGATGTTGAAATCAGTTCCAGTTCCTGAAGACAACTTCTTGACAATGTAGTCTCAACATTCACAATAACCAAAACATGTGGGATTCATAACATCATCCTTAAAAATATATACTTTATCCCCCTCTGTGTTGTAAACCCTCAGCCTTACTTGTTTCCTTGTACTTTATGATCGTATGTGCCTGCATGCTTATAACCAGATACATATCCTGAGTTATCCACCAGATCTTCTCGGCCAGCTCTGCCTTTTCCTTTCCCACTGGCATCAAACCTCTCTTTGTGAGAACCCGTGAATTTTGAAGTATCTGTAAGACGTGAAACAGTTGGAGATGCAACAGTTTTCTGTTCAAAGAAAGAAAAGAAACAAAACAAAAAAACACATCAGAAATCAGTTATTCTTAATACAGATACTTTTACAAGCTACCAAGATTTAAATCTTTCCTAATGACAAAGACTATGCAAATACCTACTCATTTCCAGCAACAGGATACAAAAGATGTTTGTTTCTTGTCATGACATACAATGACAATTATAATACAGCATAAAAAAAATAACACAAATTATGTCAAAACCTTTTGGAGCAGACTTTCCGTATGAGATACCTTTGATTAATAATCAAGTTCTAAGCACAAAAGATACAAAGAATTCGTATCTTTAGTGCTTAAAACCATGTTGAAAATCAATTACTGTCAACATCAAAGCATAAAAGCCCGGCTCCACCAATACAGAAAAAGTATTCCACAATACAGCTAGAATTCATAGTTTCAAAAGACACTTCTATTCTAAACTATAGGATTCATGAGAGAAGTAACAAACTGGAAGGACTGAAAGTTATTTCTAATGTTAGCAAATTAGCAGTCTATGAAATGGAATTGAGCAAAGACTTTTCTTCCACTGAGTCATATCAGGCTCCTCAAAAATCAGTTTTGCTTTCATCAAAACAAAGAAAATTTGACTACATAAACTGGAAAAAAAAAGTATTTCACGTAAAAATACAAAATCATGCTAACCCGTGTGCTGGGACTGGGAGCAGCCTCTTTGATCCTTAAATTTATATTTTCACATCAGGGGAAGAAAAAACACATGAGATTTTTGAGCTAAAATGAACAAAGACTGCCAAAATCTGGGCATCTTTTTTATGTCCAGAAAATGACCACTGGAGCATTCTTTTCTCAAAACAGCATTGTGAAATGACCTTTAGGCACTTCTGCATTGCAGTCTTAGAGTACTATTTGCAGAAGTGATTATTTTTCTATATTGAAAAAATAGCTATCAAGACAATGCTTAGGAAGAAGTATTGCTCTTAATATATACAGTATTCTTGTTCACATTGACCTGGTAGCACCTTATAACCAGGAAAACTCCAAATGCAAGACAAAGGCAATATTCAATATGAAGTTAAATAAATTTAACACATATTTACTTTCCTTCTTTTTAAATACCACTACATTACAGAAAATCAGTTTTATCTAGATGTGTATACACTCTGTACTGTCACATCCAGAGAGAAGTCTCAGAAACTCTAGTTGACTGCCTTTTCCTTTACCAAATTCATTCTCAGGACAGACTGCTATTCTGAGAACTTGTAAACTTAATCACTATTTGAAAAAGAAAGACTACAGCTTCTGTTCCTCTGTTTCAAAGGCATGGCACAAAATGTATGAAATTTTTCTCAATACACAAACTACAATAAAAATATGTGAGAATTTTTGTACAGTAACATATTTAGTAACATACGTACTAAGACTTGAGTGAGTGCAGTATGAAAGGAAATGCACCCATATCAGCATGCAAGAAGGAACAGTAAATCAATGAATGGCTCATGTCAATAATGAAGGATGTTCCCAGAAAACTATTCCCAGTGGTAAACTTGAGAAATGTAGTGTTTATATCAAGATACCTGCTATAAGACCATAACACAGATGACTTATCAGAAAGTCAAGGAGCATCTTTACAACAAGATGATAGCAACAAGCTTGCAGCATGCCATGCGAGCCTTTCCTTTTCCTATTAGTCTGTAAGGAAAACAGCAACATGTTTCAAACCAGCAAAGAAAACTGAGGATGTGCAATAGTTTGGCAGATCGAAAAATATGATCTTTTTGTCCTGAAAAACAGTTAAACAAAACCTAAGACCCCAGCACAAGGAAAAGTACAAATCCAGAGCAAGAACAACAGTGATCCCACATCCTGTGGCCTTTTAGCTGAGGATGGATCAGAAGGCTTCCTGCATCACAGGAGTCACAATATGCAAAATGAACATTAAGGCAGTAGCTGCAAGGCAAACATTTTTTCTCTGAATTGTTTTTTACTGAGTAAGAACTGCAGCCTTTTCCTAAGTTGCATGTAAAGTCACTGGTGTGCCCCTTCCCACAGGTGACAGAATATTACAATTGAAATCCTGTTGCTTTACTGTTGGCAAAATTTCTATGAAATGGGACGCTCATTTTGTTTCCAACAATAAAAAATTCAAGCAATGTTAATCCTTGTACATTATGCTCTCACTGCCTGAACTGATATATTTATATAAAAGATCAGAGATGAGATGCCACTACAAGGCTATGCAGAATACCTAATTTCTCCTTTTTCTTCTTCTTTTCCATCATTCTTATGATTAATGTGTATACATTAAAAATAAGATACTTTCTTTTTAATGTTGTGTGAACATTTTTAAGGTTGTGCTAAGATGCTTTCATTAAAAAAAACCTTTGTAAATAAAGAGTAGAATATACAACAACTTCATATACGTCTTGGGCTCCTCAACCAGAAGCAGCTAGTGGAACTCTGTATCACAGAATCATAGAAAAGGCCTGTGACTGAGCACTACTTAAAAAAGCCTTGCTCCACCATCTTTGCACCCTCCCTTCAGGTATTTATATACCACTGAGCCTTCTCTTCTCCAGGTTAAACAGTTCCAGCTTCCTCAGACTTTCCTCACAGGAAAGATGCTCCAGTCCCTCCATTATTTTTATGGTCCTTTGCTGGACTCTCTCTGGTAGCTCCATATCAGTCTTCTCCTGGGAAGCCTAAAGCTGAATGCAGTGCTCCAGGTGAGACCTCACCAGTGCTGAGTAGAGGGGACAGAACACCCTGTTTGCTTGGCAATACTTCTAATGCAGCCAGGATACCAGTAGCCTTCCATACAGCAAGAACACTCTTTGGTTCATGTTCAACTTGTTGTCCACCAGCACTCCCAGGTCCATTTCAACCAACATCCTTTCCATTTGGGTGGCCCCCGGCATGCACTGGTGTGTGGGGCTCTTCCTCACCAGTTGCTGGACTTTGACCTGCTTGCTGAGGTTCCTGTCAGCCCATTTCTCCAGCCTGTCAGGTCCCTCTGGATGGCAACCATCCCATCTGGATGACCTATCAGTGTCCTAGGTTGCAATATAGATGTGTTTAAGTATTCTATTACCACCAGCTGTGGGCCGTTAGCTGCTATAACCTGCTAACGACCCACCCCGGATGACAGGCAATGGGCCATCAGGGACCCACCGGGTGATTCATGGACTTATCCCATTGTGGGATGCTTTGCCCAGGAGGGAGGAGCCAGGTGTTCCCACCTGGATATAACCTGGCCTTGAAACTGCCTGAGCTAGCCTGGTCTACTGGGTTCCCAGAGGACAAGAGCTGCCACTGGATCTTCAGCTGGAGACTAGACCTTCACAGGATCACCGCTTCAACTGGACTACTTCAGTTGGACTGCTACTACCACCCTAACAGGGTGTTAGGTTGTATCTGACTTTGTCAGTGCTTTTCCTTGTATTATTTCACTTATTTTTAATTTCAATCTTGACTTGTGATCTCCCACCGGTTTGTTTTCAAACCAACACAATCAGCCACTCCTTTCAGCTCTGTGTTACGAGCACAACTGCTGAGAGTAAACCAGAGCCAATCATGAAGATGATTAATGAAGACGGGATAAACAGGACTGGACTCATTAGGGACCACTGGGGTACACCACTATTTTCCAGCCTCCAACTAGACTTTGCACCATTCACCACCACCCTCAGGGCCCAGCCATTCAGCCAGTTTTCAATCCACGTCCCAGTCTGCTCATCCAGACCCTACAGCCACAGCTTGAGGGGATGTGAGAGTCTTATGAGAGACCACACCAAAGGCCTTACTGAAGCCCAGGCAGACACTACATTACTCACTAGTCTCTTCCTCCTATATCTACAATCATTTATTTGTAGAAATTTACAGGTCGATCAAGCATGAGTCTCCCTTGGTGATCAGCCATGCTGATTACTCCTGATGACTTTCTTGTCCTTCATGTGCCTGGACATGATTTCTAGGATTAGCTGTACCATTACTTTCAGTGTCCTAAGGTGAAAAGTTTATCCATAAAAATTCCTCTATGAGCTGATAACTTCTTTTTAGTGAACTGCCTTTATAGACTGAATGTGCAACCAACTGTTTCTATCAAAATGCTTTTTTTTCTGAACAACAAAACCAACTGTCGAAACAAAACCAGAAGTTGAGTAAAAGGCAAAAACAATTGAAAGGGTGGCTGTGAGCTCATTCTTCTCCACAACCCATCTGCTCATTATTAATTGCAGGGAGGCAAATAAAAAAAGGGAGGGGGGAGAGCTGACAATCCTTCATAAATGAAGAAAAATGTAGGAAGAAATATAGTGAAGAGCACAAAGGGATGGATGAGGACAGTTTCCACACTAGTAAGTAACTAATCTCCCTTTTTCACAATGAATCACACACAAATTATTCTGTCTTGCCATATAGCAATTCTGCTTCAACGGCTTACTATCTAGAGTAAGTTATATAATCTCTCTAGTTACATTATTCTAAAGGCAATAAATTCCTTGGAGCCAGCCTCCTCCCTTTTCTTTCTGTGATACCACATCATTTTCCATCTCTAATTTGCACATACCAAAAAGTTTGCAAAACACAGAAGGTGCACAGGAACTTTATTTTTTATTTTTAAAAAACTTGCTCCTAGGAAGAAAGTTTACCTTAGCACAGCAGAATCAAACATAATCATTTGGTGTTCCAAACCAAGGGGTTTTTTTTTTTTTGTGCATTTTTTGTTAGCAATTCAGTATTTTTCCTTGCTTTGTGCCAGTGTCTACAGAGAAGCGCCACTAAGACAGCAAGGGGCTTGGAGCAAGTGACATACATGGAAAAGATGCCAGGAATGTGTTTATCAAGACTGAGAAGGAAAAAGGGACAGACAAATCTTATTCCTGCCCTCAGCAGAGCGGTTATATTAGAAATAGAGACAGTTCAGAAGTAAACAATACTGGGCATGATTTGGAAGATATGAAATTCCAACTAGACACAGGAGAAAAAATTTTTCACCACTGTGGTTGGTCAAGCCTGGAAAGAGTGGGGGATTCTCTATCCCTGAGGATTATCAAACCTTAAATTTACAGAGTCACAGAATAATTTAGGTTGGAAAGAACCTTTGAATATGAGTCTTTATCTAGCATAAAGCCCTGCGCACAGCAAGGCTCAAACAGGCTTTCTCAGAAACTTCTCCAGTCAAGTCCTGAACACCTCCAAAATTCCAAAGCCTCTATGGGCAATTTATTCCAGTGTTTGACCACACTGCAGGGAAGTAAACAAAACAAAACAAAAATATCCGACGTCTCATCCAAATTACATAATATCAATAGTCCAACTTCTGTCTGTCCAAAACAGCCCTCATACCAAAGACAGGAACTGAAACCTGTAGTCTTTAAAGCCTGAAAACCTTAACAAATGCATACTCCTCCCTTTCCCTTTCTTGAGAAAGACAACTCTGCAAACTCTGGCAGATTTTGTCTTCTACCTCAAGATAACTAAGGAATCAAGGAGCAGTTTACAGAGCAAGCAACACAATCCATTTCACCAGTTTAAAAATTTGAACTGGTTTCAGAAATGTAGTAGCAGTCCTTAGGAAATTGGAATGAACAACAGTGAAAAGGAAATGAGAGCACAGAAATGAATAACATGTATTTTGCCTGCAGTAGAAGAGTATATACATATATATAGTAGTTTGCTGAAGAAAAATATATCCACTGAAATCTCTGCAGCTGCACAAGCTTGGTGTCTTTGCAGCAGGAAAACTGCATGAATTTTATAGAGCCAAAAGACTCTGTAAAAACAGCTTTTGTGTCAAAAGGCTAGAAGCATTGTATGAAGCTAGTGCCACAATCAGGAAAATAAGGCAACAGTGTAAGACTGAAAGATTTCCCACACTTTCAGAACCTTACCTTCCAGAACAAACTTAGAGGCAAAGAAGAAGAAGAAAGACAATTCAGTGCTGCCAAGCCAGTGCTCCTCATTTGCTGTCAGCACACGTTACCATCCCATTTATGAAGCTCACAGTCCAAAACCCAAGCAAATGCCACAAAAGCTCTGCACCCGGCACAGTGCAAAGGGCTGCACAAGCAGGGCACTGCAGCACCACACACTTGCAGCTGCACAGGGCTCATTGCTGCAGCAGCACAACCCTCGGCAAGCTCACGGGAGCTGTGCCAGGCAGCTCTGCATGCAGCATGGCACCATTCCCAAAAGCATCTCCAGAACCAATTCCTGGGAAGGAAAAGCACCAAGAAAACCTACTGGACTTCAGGAATATCACACACTCAAAACAGACACCAAGTGCCCTCCCTTTCACAATGAACTCTTGGCTCCACTGAAACAACTTTGCCTGAAGATATTTTCCACTGTTTGCCATCGCTGAGAAAGACTTGGGTTTGATTTAAAGCTGTTCCACAGCTTAAGCGGAAACTTAATGATGCAAACCTTGCAGTAGGGTTTTCTGGTTGTTTTTCTTTCCTGAATTACAAATGTCCAGAGAGTACAGAAACAGTCCCTTCCTGCCTGAGGGACTGAGTGTGTCTTTTCAGTAACCAGTGCTGGCAATGCCTGCACTGCCAAAAAGGATGGTGGCAAGTGAGCTGCTCTTGTTACCCCTCATCAGAAAGGTACAACATCCTAGCCACAGTCCTCCTGGCTACACTGTCAGCTGCGGTCAGCTTTCCTCACTGAAACTGAACGGTTTCCTACATTTGCCCCTTCAACCATAAAAACTTCTGTATCTAACAGCACACCTTCCTAGAAAAAGTTGCCATGGAGATTTCTTTATGTAACTAAAATGTGCTGGGAGCCTGCAGAATCAGCACCAACATTCGCAGTCTCAGCAAGGTTTTGAAAATTATTCATCTGCTGCTAATATCCACCACCTTTGTAAAAATGAGCACTGAAGAATGACTGTAACATGGAAAAAAAAATTCAAAGGGAAAGTCTATGCTTTTTTGGTGGGGGGATTGTACCAGAATTCCATACAAAAATTATATTTATTTTGTTTTTAAATTTTTTGTGGGAATACATGCACATGCATTAGAACTCTGCAGAAAGTCAGAAACAGAGATCGAGCTTCAAATACTATCTGGATTTCTTTCATGTTCCTTCCGTTTAATATGTGCACAGACACAGCCACAAAAACTAAATAATAAGCAACTCCACTTCAATAATGCTTCAAAGTAATAACATTTTAACTAATCGTGGTGAGGACTTTCAATGGAGTTGTTCCCAGTAAGCTCACTCAGGTGACGTAAACACTGCAACTCCAAACTCTATATACAGCACCTAAACATTCTCAACAAATTGGAGTCCAGCGAGAGCTCAGGCAAAAGACATCAAGAAGGTGCCTGATATGTGACATCACTTCCAGCAACAAACTCAAATTACTCTGTCAAATCTGCCTGACCCAGGTCTAGCTCCCTCAAGATAAGACCATGTAGTGCCCAGCCTTATGAGCAGATCAGCTGTTGCCAATTTGGCATTTACAAGGGAGCCTTTCCTTTCCTCTCTGAGATTAGTCCCTCAACTCCAGCTCTCCAGCATTTCAACAGTCCAAGTCACTATAACTCATAGGATCTAGTGGCCTGATCAACATGACCTTCCACAAAGTTAAAAACAGTGTGCCAACACGTTCCTGAGGAGTTTTACATTTTTATCGGTAGTGAAGACAAAACAGAAAGGGGAATCTATTACAGAGTTAATTTTCTTTTCAAAGTGAGGGTGTTGCTGAATCCTTCTTCAGTTTAATGTTGCAACCAGTCTTTAATGAGACTTGTTCCAAAGCTAGATGCTGTCAAGATAAGCCTTTACATAGATTACTACTCCTCTTCGTCATTTTTTTACTGTATTTTCTGAAGAGTCTCTATTCATCCAGTGCAGCACTCCAGTCAGGAGAGCTGTATTAACACACCTGCACAATCCCAGTGAATCATATTTCTGCAACTAATTTGCCCTGCTGTCCCCATGCTATATGCTTTTGTATGCAGACATTTGAGATGGGCCCCATGTCCTGCTGCATTTACAGAAGGGCAAGAGCCTCCCTTGCAGGCTTGTCGCCTAGACATATCTGCTCTGCCCCTTACCATCTTTCATCTTCCAGTTATGGTAACCTTCCACACACAGTCTAATAGTCTCCTCAGCAGATTGGTAAGCCTAGTTTGCCAAAATACCCTTGTTCCACTTTGTTAGATTTATTCCACCCCTGTTCAGTAGCCCTCATTTCTCTGGCCACAGGAGCCAAAGCCCCATCTTTAACAAAAGCCATACAGTTCACTTCTACCCAATCTTTCCTCTTCCGTGGATTGAGCTCCATGCCCATCAGGCTCACCCCTAGATCTCTTTAGTCTCTATATGCTCCAGGTTACCTCCAGAGCAGTACTCTTGGGTAACCACAAGGAAGAGGAGAGAGAGGTCCATGTTAGGAGGCTGGACATATCCCAGCCATGCATTTGTGACAATCCCAGATCCTGGCACCTGCCAAGCAACAAAACTCCTGAGACATCAGGTGAGATCAGAAAAAGCATGCCTTGATCATCCACAAGAAGAATCTTCAGTAACTTTCTGTGACTGGTACCCATTGCTCCTGACTCCTGCTACAGCACTGTTGCCAGGGTATGGTGTTGCCCATTATAGAACAGGGAAATGTAATAGCATGAGATATTTGGGATGGCAAAAATCTCTTGTGACTGTTCACTCAAGTCCTTTGCAGATTTTCACTAACAGCTCATGCTAAGGCATGATGTACACTGGCAGTAGCACCTTTAGCTCAAAGCAAGGCGACACCATTATGCAGTTGTTATCAACTGCAGCCTGATGTAACCTGCAGCCAAAATTCTTGCCTACTGATTGTCTGGCAGCCCCTTCAGAATCCACTCACTGAAAGACCAAACCTCCAAACTCTGAGGTACAGCTATATCAGCTTACGTAAAAGGTTTTTGAAGTAGATCCAACAGCAGACAAACTGCTAAGAATTTTGTCCTTCCTGGTGTGATAGAGGGGACACTCATATCTCAATAGAAGAGGAAACAGGGCTGGGGGGAACCTCACTCTTAGACTATCACGCTCACTGCTAGAGTATCATGACACCCACTCTGTCGTTATTTTTCTTCCAAGGATTGAGTGACTCAGCTTCTTTCTAATGTCAAGAGTCCAGATTATGATTATTATATTGCATGCTGATCATTAGGAATTTGACTTGATCTGAGGAGCATTCAGGTAATGGAAAAGTACAGGTAACTGCAATTTTAGGTAATAGGAGATCTATCCTAATTGCTAAAAATTACATGTAATGAAAAAATCTTTCTATAATAATAAAGCTCTACATATAACTACAAATCCATGGCCAGCTCTCATTAGACCATGGATCCTTAAAAGAACCTTTCTGTCCCCACAGTGTGAGATAGTGCTGGTCAACACTATCACTCATTTTCCCCCATTTGTGTGAACACTAAATTCAGGCTCAGCTGACTCTGATGGGTCTTGTTGATCCTCACCAGTGCTCAGGATACTATATGTATTCTGAAACTAGAGAACTGCAGATGGAGCAGATCTGTGACATTGTGTTGACAGAAGCCACAAGCTTTCAGCCTTCTCTATCTCAATAGTCACTGTCCACGTGTCTCCAGCAGTTGCTCCTTCCTAACCTTGTGTAGCTTGGATTTTCCACAAACACCCCATCAGTGTTCTCTTCATCTTCTCCCTCCATCCAGAGTCTCAGGACCTTGACCACAGCACATCTCCCACAAAAGTGGCCACCACTGCCCTGACCTCCAGGAAAATACAGGATTTCTCTGAGCAACGTAGATGTAGGAGTTCTTCCTCATAGAGCAAGGACTCTGATGTGCTAATGGCAGTCCTGCAGACTTCTACACCTTAAAGCATGTTCATGTGCTAGACAGTATGTCCTGCAGTTTTTTCAGCCTACCACTGTATAGTTTTCGAGCAGATACACATAGTCTTAAGTGGAATTTCTCTTTGCACTTCTGCTGCAACATGTCTCATCTACTGCACTCTGTAGCCTGCACTCTGGCTTCCTTGCTCTTGTCCTAACAGGTGCATTTTGGTGAGATCTTGCCCACATCAACCATCTCTGAGCACCCATCACCCAGCTTTTAAAGTGCTGTTACACTTGAAATTGTTCTGCATTTCTATGTCAAGGACCCTGACTGAATACACACTGAAGTTCAACCAGTTTTATTTTAAGAGCAAGAAATGACCAAAGCAAGTATCTGTTCCACAAGAGGTATAGAAATGCATTCAGCATTGTTACAGAACACAGATTTTGGTACAGGAAAATAAAGATTCTCAGTCTTGCTCTCTGCAATCCTTGTGTAAGAGTGATAATTAAAAGGCCCTAAACCTCATTTACATGTCTGTTTATTAGCTGTCCAAATTACACGACCTGCACTGTATATTCTATTGACAGATCTCTACCAACTGAGCTAATAAAGCCACTGGCTTGATTAACCCCTATCACTTTCCTACTGTTTTTCTTTCTGTGTGACCAAGTCAATCACAACACTTTCTGTTGAAAGATTAGAAAGTAGCCTAAAATTCACTTGGTTTCAAGTGCTGGATGCTGAGCCTTCTCAATTACATCAACCACAAGCAGGGATTTTTATAATTCTACAACATTCTGAAGAAGAAAAAATAACCTGAAAAATATAAAAATCTACTACTTCTATCACAACATGCACTAAAATACTCATTGACTGATGTGAAGGTAAGCTTTCCAACTGTCCTGCTGAAGAAGGGGTTTCCCCAGGCTGCCATTTAGTACAGACATACTGCCCCCACTGACTGCATCCCCAAAATACCCAGTACAGAACATAAGAAGCTAAGATGCAAAAATCCCCACATGCTGCTGAAGTTCTTATTCTTAAGCATCACTTAATCATGCTTTTAACTCCTCCCCCTAATACGTTTAGAGTAATGTGTCTGTAGTCAAATAAAGTTTTCTGTCTGAAACTTGAACCAAATCTAGATGACACATAGCAGAGTTTTACAGAGCAGGGCACATACTACATGGCATGACTGACTTACCCTAGAACATTTAAGGAAAACTTAATGCAACTTTGTGTAACCATACAGAAAGCAGAACAACTTAAATTTTTCACAATATCGACTTCCCAAAGTAAACAAAGCATTAGAAACCTTGTACAGAGATTTCATATCTGCACTCCTGGGTTGCAGGGGGAGGGTGGCCATGTATTCATTTATTTATTTTAATGCCTTTAATAGCCAAGTTCGTGGGTCATTTTTACCATCCAGGAATTAAATCAGCATGAAAAACAAACATGAAATTTGGTTTTACATACACACACATGCTCCCAGCCTGCAATGTCCTTACTTTTTAAGCTCTGCCTCCTGCCCCTTACTTTTCCAGGTAAGAGGAGAAGATATTCTGATCCCCCTTTCTTCACTTCTTCAACTCTCCCCAGAACTGCACATACTACAGGAGCACAGTCAAGCCTCACATTGTTGGCTCATATCCCCCCTCCATTCTTCTCCCCCTGCTGCTGGCACACTTGCATACCTCTGCAGAACCTATATGATACTACTCTGCATCTGCAAAGCTCTCTTATCCGTGTCCCCCACACAGAAAGAAGCTGTTCCCTTCGTAGCAGACACTGATCATTTCAATGTCCGCCTGCTGAAATACCAAAAATGGAATCAGGAGTGAGGCCTAGAAGAATGTACACAATTTGAAGTAAGAATCCCAGAACAGATGAAAAATTTATTCAAATTTACTAAGGTAAGTGAAGAACAAAAAGGAAGATTCAATATTTTAAGTCTGTATCAAAATTACCACATTTTAAATGAGAGTACAAGAGTAATAAAATAAAATCTTGTAAAAACCTGACTTATTTTACAACTCAAAAGAGATCTTTTCACTTGATTTTTACACTGGTCATTTGTAGACAACCAATTCCTGAAAATATTATATTTTCATTCACAGCTTTACAGCCAAAATTCTGGAGAATCACAAATTTTAAGCAGATGAACTAAACTGAAAGAAGTATTCAAGCTGATGGTAAACACTCCAGTATCTCCTAAACTAAAGGATGAAAGCTTGCCTTGCCTGATAGAAGGACAACCAAACTTATGCACCGAGGCTTCATAGCCTCCTTTTCACAGACAAGGCTTAATACCAATATTTTAAAATTAAAAAGAAAGAACATTATAGCTCTGACAGACTTGGAACAAACAAGAAACAAAGACTGGACTGCATGATAATTATTCCCAGATTTCCAGTGTTCTGGGATACACATGATGTAATTAAATGTATTTTAAGATGCCTTTGCTTTAGTCTTTTTTTTATTTCACAAATCACCTTAGAACTGTTTATTGAGGCTCTAAATTTAATGTCATTGTACTCTTTTTGATTTGGATACACCAGTCTTCATGAACGTTTCTTTGTTTTAAGCATACACAAGAACTCCGAATTTTCCTGACGGTGCTGCTAGGTAGTACTACAACTCCTAGAAGGAGCAACAACAGTGCCACACAAAAAGACAGTAGTGAAATACTCGGCTTTTGCAAAGTCTTTGCTCCCATTCTGCTTAGCAGCTGTGGCCTTCAGGCTCACAGAGAAATTGGATTTGTGGATTGTAAAGGGAAGCAGGTGAACATAACATCACTGCAGTAGAACAAAGGACAGGTAGAAACAATCTGTCCATTAGATCAGTAACATACCGTTACTCCAGTTAGACCTGGGCCTTTTCCTTCAATTAGTTTATATATTTCTTGAAGTGCTTCCTCATCACTTTTGCCTTTAAATCGCTTCTTGGAGAGTTCTTGAAGAGCTTCCTTAAACTGCTCAAAATTAATAGTTCTTACAGACTTTCCCCTGTTGAAACACACAGCAATTGAAAGAAATTACAAGAGAGCACAAAAAGCATTCCAAAAATAGCATAATGGTTTCAGTTTACTGCAGTAAACAACAGAAAACTGCAACAGAACAGGAAGACCCATGCAGCCCATTTATGGCATCAAATAAAACATATCCCAGGAATCTCGCTGTATTTTTATATGTACATCAGTAGGATAGCAGTTTATAAACCTCCCTTCATGAATGTTCAGAAATAAAGAGGAAATAGAGGGATCTGATCTGCTGTCAAGATGCCTGCAGCTCATCAAATTAAATACAGCCTCATTTGGTTGATCACTTGTAAAGCCTGCATGTATAAGACAAGAATTGAAGCATCTCAGGTGCGTCTTTTTATTTACCATTTTTTATTCCTCTTTGAATACCTGGTTATCAAATTAGTTACAGGTCACTATTCATGTATTCATGGCAAATTAAGAATAATGCTATTGTGTAAAGCAAACTACTGAAAAGCATCTAAAAACTTGAAATTCTTCCTTAATTGAAGACTGACAAATTTCTAAATGACACATTTAAGTTCAATACCCGTTATCCTTCCTAGACCATCATCTTCAAAAAACATTCACAGGTCCACAGAAAACTCAATATAGTAGTCTGGTAAACTCATAAACCTCCCAGAAATTCAGAGCTGATTACTTGCTGTAGTTTTCACTAATAGGAAGACCATATTTTTACATTAGTAAATTACTTACATTTACTTTTCATGGACAGAGTTTTGGTATACAAGTGTGTGGTGCAAAATCTGACAAGCGGGAAATTCACAGTTTACAAACACCAGTTTATACTGTTATTCCTGCAGATCTTTTTTGGTCCATCAGACCAAAGAATGCAATTGCCAGAACTCTTACAAAGAAATTCAGCATCCACTACAGAGATGTGTTTACCCAAAAGGAGGTTCATGAATGTCTGCTTTCTAGCATTTTAAAATATTCTGTTTAGGAGGTAATGATGTGGAGTATATACTGTTCTATTCAATTCCCTAATATTAAACTATTTTTACTGTTTCTCATTTTAAAATTCAGATATGAAGCCACAGCATTAAAGAGTTTACTCACCATTAAAAAAACTCAACGATTTTTAGCTTTTATGAGTTATAGCAGACATAAACTTCACCTTTTCCTGTATTAGTAAATTACAGATGCTCTGATCTTTTGAATAAGAATTTACACCCCAAAATTTTGCCATATACTTTGAACTAAAATTTAACAGATCAAATAGAAACATTTTCAAATAGATGTTTTGATACTTACGCTGATATAATCTTAAAGAGTACCATCTTCAAAAGCAGAAAATGTTTAAAATATTACAAAACTCTCGAAGTAATATTTGAAAGTCCATGTTGCTGGGAAACATACGACTACACAAGTTTTGTTTGCTGCTTGAGCATTTCTTTTTATGCCAATTTAGAGAACATTTTGAGGGAATAAATCAGGGGAAAAAATAACCAGCCACCACCACACAACCCAGACCAGTCCTTTCAACAGAGACAGCTGTTTATATAGGAATAAACAATAGATGCTAGGATAGAGAAAGTGTACACTGCCAACAGAAATCTTGGGCTAGAAAAGCAGTACACAGAAATCTAATTTTAATTCAAGTGGCAAAAAGACCATCGCGAGGAGCAATTCAGCTGTCACGGATTTATCTTTGATCTTCTCTTAGATACCTTCAGTGGTCAAATACCTCCCAGCTGGAGGATGCCTCCACTAATGAAAAGGGGAAGTGAGATTTCTGGTTTAGTGACCAACAGTTAGAAAATTATTCCTATTTCAATTAATTAAACAAAAAATGAAATTTTATCCCAGGCTGTTAAAACAAGGACAAATTGGCTATCCACAATAAAATTCAACACTAAGAGAACCCTTTACATAATTGCTCATTACTAGCATTCTTTATTTTCAATGCGGCCCAACATATGCAGCAAACCTCAGCAACCCCTACAAAATAAACTTCCTGAGTTTTTTGACCAAACGTTGCTGTTTGCAACTACTTGTCTGCTTTAGGTAAAGCATGTGCTGGAGTATCTCATGGGAATAGCTAGTAAAAGAACATCATGACAGTAGAAATAAAGAATATAATCCAGCATTTCATTAATCAGAAAGACACATGGAATAAACCACAATTAACTACCTGGAATTTCTCCAGGATTCTCATTAACAGGATTAACATTCCTCTTCTGATGAAACTTGTCCAAGAACTTTTAAGTAGCTCAAGAGGTCAAAACTTCATTTTGTTTTGCCTCTTATTTAGAAAAAGAAAGCATTGGCAATCATAGCGAAGCTTCAGCATAACAACACCCTCAGGCCCTCGCTCTCTACAGACTCACAGCCAAGTCTACCATACAGGCCTTTCAAACGCAGTTTTCTGTAGCACATAGGTTTAGCTCGGATCATCAGTCAGGATCATTACAATGGGGACGGAGAATGATCACTTTCAGCAAAACCAGCAGAAATTCATGTTGACTCATTTATTTTTCACAGAATATTCTGAGCTGGAAGGGACCCACAAGGATCATCTCTTAAATGATCACACTGACAACCTTGTTGCTATTAGCACCATGCTCTAACGAACTGAACTGATCTCAGGGTTCTATTAACACATGCAGAATTTTTGGTTGGACACTTATAAAATAGAAGAGCGTAACCTTTGTGTGTGTGTGTGTATTGAAAGGAAAAATACATAAGTAAGGCTGCCAAGAGGAACAAAGAACATCTGGTCTAAGACACAGGTATACCTACCTCTGACATTTGGTCTTTTCCCTGTCACTTACATGGGGTAAGGAAATGAGTGGATTTTTCCCCTCCAGCTTAAGGTATAACCACAAATTGGACACATATATGACCAATGTAGTATTGCAGCTGGACCCCAAAAGAAACAGATGTTCATTGTAGCTTATATTCTTTACCAGTAAACAACATTAACTGGAGTGATGCCAAAAACAGGACTGGGAGTAAAGGAATTTTTGCAACCATATCCCAAGTTTCTTAAATGAAACGACTTTAATTTTGAAATTTATCTTTTTCTACACTCCAAATATATCCCCCCTCTTGCTCCATCATCTATTACAATATTATCAGATCCACTTGTAAAGCATCATAATTAACTTCAAAACCCTATTGTTGCAACATATGTCAAGTCTTGTGGAAAACCCTAGGAACACAGTGTGTTCTGGCACTTTTGGTACGTGAGGTATGGTACATGTATGCCAGGTACCAGCATCTAAATTATAAAGCAGCAATCCTACACCCCTCCTGTCTCTAGAGACAGGTCTAAAAGAGCTCTGAGCAGTTGTTATCATAATTACTAACTAGAACAGCATACTCCCCTCTCTTCTGTCTGTACAGTCATGGGTTGAATGCCCAGGAGAAAACTGACTGAGTAGGTAGAAATGACAGACGGAAAGTCTTTCAACGAACTTTTATTTACACTCTCTCCCATCCAGGTCCACAAAAACACCCCAGGGATAATGACTTGGGAGCACTACTGGATGGAAAATTGGACATGAGCCAGAAATGTGCACTCCCAGCCCAGAATGCCAATTGTATCCTGGGCTGCACCAAAAGCAGCATGGGCAGCAGGGCATGGGAGAGGATTCTGCCCCCCTGGTCTTCTCTGGGGAGAGCCCACCTGGAACACTGCATCCAGCTCTGGAGTCACCAGCACAGGAAGGACATCAACCTGTTGGAGCAAGTCCAGAGGAGGGCCACAGAGTTGATCAGAGGGAAGGAACACCACTGTCCTGAAGAAAAGTTGAGAGAGTTGGGGTTGTTTAATCTGGTGGACACATGGCTCCAGGAGACCTTACTGCAGCTTTTCAGTACTTAAAGGGTGCTTACAAGAAAGATAGGGGCAGGCTCTTTAGCAGGGCTGTTGTGATAGGACAAGGTAATGCTTGTAAACTAAAGCAGGGTAGATTCAGACTGGATATAAGGAAGACAGTTTCTTAGGAGGGTGGTGAAACACTGGAAGAGGTTGCCCAGAGAACTGGTAGATGGCCCATCCCTGGTCAGGTTGGATGGGACTATGAGAAACCCGATCTCATCCAACATGTCCCTGCTCACTGGGGGAAGGGGGGAGGTGATGGTGTTCACCTAGATGATCTGTAAAAGGCTCCCTCCAACTCAAACTATTGTATGAAAAATTATAATACTACAAACACTGCATAACACACAAGGCTGTCATACCCCCAGTTTATTTTCACCATTTCTAATGCCCTGTTCACATTCAGGAAACCCCTTCCTAATACCAATTTTACAGAAGTCATGAACTAAAGAAAAAAACCCCAACCCATAACCCCCCCCAAAAACTAAGTTACTTCCTATTAAGCAACTGCTACCAAGAATCAGCTTCTTTGTGTATATTTGTAACTTGTTTTTAGAAGTTCATTATAAATATCTTGTTTCCATGGGAATAATGAAACAAATATATTCACTACCATTTTCCAAGTGTTACAATTCAAACAACTTCTCAACAAATAAGTATGCCAGGGGTGATTGCTCAGCTCTTAACACTCATCTCCTTAGGTTTAGCATTCCTGAGAGTTAGTGTAGAAAGAATACAAAGAACTGTACATTAAAAAAAAAATTTAAAATCAGACATTGGAAATGAAAATTAAAACTGACCAGAAAATAAGACAAAATGGAAAATAGCACCAAACAAGGGAAGGTAGGGGAGAAAAAAGGTTTTCACAAAACTACGTGTCATAAAGTTGGCCACTTCAATGAAAAGAACAAAGTATATATGAGGGACATTAATACTACATTTTTTAAAAGCCCTGTAACTTTATTATGACACAAAGAAACCTTTATGTTTACGAAGGATACATTCTTACATACCATTCTATTTTAAGCCCTGCTTCTTACAACTAACAGAATTACTCTAATGCATCATCCAGGGGCGGAAACTGCGTTCACGGTACACTAATGACATCCTCCTGTATCTATGCCTACATTTGGGAACATAATGAACATACTCAGAAGAATTTTAGGAAGCTTCCCATCACTTCCACTTCCTTGTTAAGTCTCTCCACATATGGCCACTACAGACTGGGAGATTCTGAACTAAAGTCTGAAACCGTCAGTTTGCTCTTGGGAGCCCAAGTTCAACTATATAAAAGCATCAGTTCTGTGTCTGGACATTAGCACAGTAAACAACGTGCAAAACATCAAACATTGCCCCAAAGCAGATTGGAATAGCAAGTGATGAAGTTTTCATTAGCAAATATTACTATTAACAGTGCCTTGAGCTCATAAGCGTGAAAGTGTACTGCTGCAAATGGATATTGTGGACTTGAATACTATTTGGAGTAACAGCTGTCCACAATTTCAGCTGAACAGCTACACAAATACACTCCACACACCCAATACACAAAACCCTTGACCAGTATTAGATATCTTTATCTCCACAGCACTAAACCAGTTCAGTGTTAATACAATGAAGTCTACAATTTAATAGATCCTGCTGTAATCTCTGAGCTACAAAAAGTCATCCCAAACTCTCTCACAATATGATGCTTTTCTATTTTCTTACATTGAAGATAAGAAAGAGGATGTAGAATTACTGAGAGAAGCTTCTGTTTTTGTTAGCATGCCAGAGAGGATTACAGCAGGACCCAGTAACCAGGACTGTTCTGCTGTGGAAATTGTCATCCACCCACAAAGGTTTAAGGAGTATAACAGGTCTGAAAAGGGTCTGAAGACACCATAACTAGAGTTGAAAGCCCATCAAATGTTTTTGCATAAACTCTAACAGAAGCAGTTTTGTTGGTAAGTTTTATTTATTCTAAATTCACCAGGAACTTGAGTGTCTCAGTCAACTGAGCACTCAAGTAAAAATCAACAGCATCTTTTCTTGTAAATTAGAACTAACAGGACTAGGGTACTTCCTATATTTATTCCCTTCCCAAGGCAGTCTCATTCATTCAGAAAACAGAATGAAGGATCACACTGGCAAGAGAATGCATGGGCAGCTTATTTGTCACAGTTTCTCACTTACTGGCACAATAAGCCTAATCAGGCTATTTCTGATTTGCCACTATTCCTCCCGCATCTATGCAGGCAAATGCTAACTAATACTAAGAAACATTTCTAAATTATCAGAATTAATCATGGAAAACTATTCAAATTAATCATATAAAGGCATCATCACTGAGAACAAGACCATCAGTCAGGCGTTTTATCCTAAGGGTTAACTAAAGCCGTATTTCCTAATGATATTCAGCCCAGACTTCAAACTTTAGCTGTTTCTCTTTTATCTTAAAAAGCCATACTACAAACTCACTATAGCTGAAACTCCCCAATTTTCATACAAAGATTTTTCTTATTTACCACTTTACAGTAGCAACTTTATTGTTATTACTGTATTATGGCCCAGATCATTCACTCCTCTTTCTTTGTTTAGTAGAAGAGATACTTTCTCTTCCTTGCTATTTGTAAAAGCAAACCAGGTCATCATGATGTGGTCTATAAACATCATGTATGTTGATAACAATTGCTAGTGCTATTTTTACTGTACACGTTGACAGTCATAAGGTACCACAGACAAATTCAAATTCCTTGAAGCAAAATAGGTTTGTACTGGTCTCCGCAAAATACAACACTCATCTAACAGACGTATTTTTTTTTCCCAAGAACGCCTGCTGTAATGTTATCACCACAAAGTCCAAGGCTGTTTAACTGGGAAGCAGATTATGCTGCAGGGTTGGTAGTTTATTTTTCTCTTTTTGTGGTTTACAATTTTCACTTTCTCTTCTCTTATAGAGCTGAGAATTACTGCTGGCTATCAACATGATAATTCACAGCCAAAAAGCTCCAAACTGAAGGTAGGTCCCTAGGTAGCTGGTAGAACCTTCCAATGTAATGGAGTATTTATGATATCCTGTGACAGTCTGGTTTTTGCTGCGTAACAGTCAAAAACAAAATAAAAAACCTTAGATATATAGTACAAAAAAACCCTTAAAAATGAAGAGGAGAACAGTTTTTTGGATAAAACTGAACAATGTATGATTAACCCAAAGCACAGGCTTGTGTATAAATTTTACAAATACAGCTGAAGATAGATGGGCAAGGCGGAGAAAACTACTTTAATAATATCAGGTTATTTCCAGAGCACTAACAGCTCTAAAGAGACATGGTTAAAAAACCAAAATTAGGATAACAAAACTTCAGGTATCACCTTGCATCAGACTTCGGCCCCATTAACAGGTAAAACTGGGATATTGAAATTAGACATCTGTATGTTGATGCAAGCAGGAGTAATTTGGCAAATTTTTAGGAAAGAAGATACCTTAAAAAAAATGATCCTCAGAAGAAGCTACAATAGAGATCTTCAGCTGAAGTAGTGGTCACTTCTGGAACACAGGCACCTTCACATGGCTATTTACCACAAGTGGATTCTTTTGAGAGGAAGAGTACAACTGACAATGAAGACATCCAGATGACCTACACAATTACACTCTGTCTCAGATAGATGGCATCTTGGCCAAATCATGCCACAGGAGTTGGACTAGATTGCTTCATACATCCCATGACCACAAGGGAATGCCATTATTAGTTTTCCAAGAAAGCAAAACAAGACAAGCACAATGCGAAACGCAGTACAAAACTCTCTCACTGTATCACTGCAAATACTCATGACTTACAGAAACCTCTCTGGGAGTGGGTCACAAGGGCAGAACACCTCAGGAACTCAGGAACTGAACCTGGAACAGCCAGTTTTCCCTCCAGGTGCTTTCTGTCTCACTACTGCACAAGTGTAAAGCAGAGTATGCCCAGTTTATTCTAAGTATCTGAAGCTCAGACAGCTGCTATGCTGTGATAATCTGAAGCAAGAGCACATCAGCAGCTCACTAAACCAGCAGCTGATACCTTTATCAGACTTCATTATAACTTCAAATATTTTAGGCTTCTCTTACAAAACCTCTATTTTCTGACAGTTGAGGTTAACACTTCTCTCCCCTTGCCTGTTTTTTCTAGCATTTCCTTCCTACATGCTTCACTCACAGTGAAAATTCATTTCCATTAAAATAAAATCTGAAATTCAAAAAATGACAAACCCAACAGCTATGAGCCTATCAGATAAAATAGTATTGGGAAGGGAACAGAAGGGGACTGAAGAAAGCATATGACTGGGCAAAAACATTAATAAGTGAAAGCTTCCATAGGAAAGCCAATCCCAGAATGGGTTAAAGAGGTTAAAAAGATCAATGGGATTTAGAGAGGATGAGGAAAAGACAAAGTCCAAGCAGACAGCAGATCTGATCATTATATATTGCTTAGAGGAAAAGATTAAATTAGCTTAAAGAGAGTAGCAGAATCCACTTATTTCCTATTTGTTTGGGATTTTTTTTCAGTTTAAGAGAACAAAAATGATGTTACACTTGAATATTTAATAATGAAGATCCATGTAATGGTCAGCTACTGATAAAAAGAAGCATTAGGAAAACTCTGTGAAGCCTGAAGAAAGCACATGCCCCAACTTACATCCAAGGAGTTTGCAAATGGCATGACAGGCATATACCCCAGTTTTGAAAGAAACAGAAACGTGCTATCAAGTAGTCTGGGAATACTTCAGGTTTTCCTTGCTACAGAAGAGAGATCATCTTCTGGTTGTCAATCCTGTGGACCCTACACAAAGAATGTAAAAACTGTACACACACAACAGAAAGAAGACAATTTTATCACTCCTTTACAATGCTGTCTACTCCTGTAAAATAAGCCAATGAGTTTGGATCAAAGATCCAACACTGCAGACAATGTTCAGTAACACAGAAATCCATCTCTTGGGTGCCTGAAGGACTGACACCATTTGACAGCACTATTTGGCTGGAAGTTAGAATATTAAAGGACATGGAAGGGGTGAGTGATACTAGCAGGAACATTAGCCAAAGTACAAAATTATGTCGGAAATTAGGAGTAATTCAAAGAAGAGGCTGCAGACAGGTCTTAGACACAAATGGTAGGGGACAAACTAGTGCTGAAACTGAAAGAAAATGTCTCAAAATCAGGCTTCTGGCTTATATGCTGGTTTCTTCTATAGAAGGCTCACTTTATTTACTGCTCTCTTTGGTTCTTGTCATCTCAAGGATATGTACTAGGCTAGGCATACACACATCACAGGGGAAGGGAGCAGAAACTAACCACAGTGTAATAATCCAATAGAGTGCACAGCTCCCAGAGACACCACCAAGCGTATCCAAAATAAAAAAATCCAAGAGGATGATGTCATAGTGCTCAGTAAGTCAGCCTCAGACAAATAAATTAAAGCAGTTAAGAATAGCTGAAGATTTACTAAGCATTCTCAATTATCTAATCACTTTGTCAGTCTTCCCCAGGCTGAACTTACCACACAAGCTAGTGGTAAGAAGCTATTTTCATATAATATTACTTACTGGTTTACCTTCAGAGAGTTGAAAAAGCTGACACAACAACTACAGTTTCAAAAGCTCTTTCTGCTGTTGCAGTGCAGGGACTTAGGGCAAAGGCATTACAGCTGAGAGGACAGGGCAAAGCACCAACACCACCTGTACTTTCTCCACCAGTTAAAGCAGTGCACACGAATACATGGCCTGATAACTGAGGGAAAGAAAAGTAGGATACCCAGATAAGGCATCCTTCTAGAGCTCACCAGCAATCCCATGTGAGCTGACATGTCTCATTCATGCCCCAGAACAAAAAAACAAAAACCAAAAAAAACCAGCAGTCAAGTTTAATTTGACTCAGTCTCCTGATTTCACACTTAGTTTGAAAATATTTAGTTAAAAATGAGACCAATCAAAGTGCAATGAAACAACATCTGTGGCAAGCACAGACTCTTTCCCATGGGAATTCTCTTCTTCTTCCTGTGTTCTATAAACAAAGATAATGTTCGGATGTTATTGAAACGGTCTCTGGAAAGATAGGCAGTTCAAGCCTGGCCAATCGGCCTAGGGGGAGGTTTTGAACTGACCCAATCCGGATGATCTTTGAAAGTCTATATAAGATTTAGAATTAATTAATAAAATCAGAAATTTGCCACATTCGACACGGCCTGGGTCTTGCACTCTGCTAGCGGTTCAACAGTGACAAACATCCAACATGAACACTGTTGAAAGAAAACTAGAATACTGTGACAAGCCATGACCATGGGTAAGGCAAATGCTGCGTGGCCAAACATCCTCTAAGCAGAAGTGAATGCATTCAATCCCAAGTACTTAATCCATAGAAACTACATAAAACTCTTCATAAGTATGAGCAGAAGAAGATCCTCAAAGGACAGCTTTCAGATTACTAGCTATTTTTCAGCACTTCATTTATATTACTAACCTGAATTTATACAAATACATGACACTCAGAGACAGAAGAGAGACATAACCTAATGAGATTTCATGTTAGCACCCAGTCCCCTCAGGCATTTGGTGAACACTAACCTTCCTTACTGCTTTCACTCTACACACAATATTGATGTTTTGACTGTGTTGACCTTCAGGGAAGACATTACCTCTTTTAGAGAGACCAGTTAACCAAGAACAGGACATGACATTTACTGGGGAATAAAAAGAGAAATTTTCACAACAGAAAACAAAGAGTTACATAAAAGAGTGTTTTTTTTATTAATGAGACTCAGAACAGAAAAGCTCTGTATCTAAGAACTAGATACTGAATGGTTATATGATATGACATCCTACCTGATTTAGAGAAAATTCAAACTTAAGAGGACAAAGAACAATGGCATTATTAAATAGGACTGGACGCAGTAAGATCTTAACTCCTTAAGTCTCAAGATATTAGAGTTTAAATTATGCTTTCATTAAGAACTGAATTGGACATTGAAAGTAAACCACTGCACAAGGGACAGAATAATAACTGTATCCAACTCTTTATTACAGAACAACAGTAAGAGTCCAAGCTTCTTTTAGAAACATATTATCCAAAATTTTTTCTCCTCTCAGTTTTTCCTTAAAATTACATGAAAAAAACAAACCCTACTTTATGTGCTACTAACTTCCCTGGAATTTCTTTCTTGTCTTCATCCTCAGATTTTGTGATGTTCCAGCAAAAAGCCTAGCTCTGTATCCTTACAATGTCTATACTCTGAGGGATTTTAAATTTCCAGACAGGAATTTTATAAATTCTGAAATTTTTAGCCATTTTTCCTACATTGAACCAATCCACATCAGAGCAGCATGCAAAGTACAATGCAAAATGGTTGCAAGGCAAAGGGTGACTATTGTCACCCTTTGGGGACGTTTTTATATCACTACGAAGCTCAAGTAAAACCACAAGTACAATTCGAACATTTTATTGCTTGTTCCTGTGGAGAAAGATGTCTGGAACACTATTTCAGCAAGGCCTCTGACAAAACTTCCATCCTAATTCAGAAATTACATTGGTCAATATAAAGAAAAGAAGTCCCTGGCTGACGACAAGAAAAATTAAGGGAAAGGGATAAATAACACAACCTTGAATTCATATAGAGCATAACCACTCTACTATTCAGGCATGGCAGCTATTTGTTAATGACCATACTGCCAGGACACAGCAAGTTTACTCATATTCCTTGGCCAAGAAATTCAGAAAGCGCTGTCTGATAGCTGAGGTACCCAGCTCCAGGACACTCCTCCCTACCCTCCAAGCAAATATTTCCAGTTACAGACTGGTTTTGGGTGCATTTTTTGTGAGAAAGGTACAATACCATTTAATACTATAGATAAGAAATATTATATTTATTTTTCAAAAATAGCTTTGCATAGCTTTTCTGAAACATAATCGAAACATTAAGCAACACAGCTTGATGTATTTGGGGACTTCAGCTCAGCAGCCAAGCTCAGCAGTAAGCAACTCATTGCTTATAAAAATGCTACTATGAAAGCCAGAGCAGCAGTCCTCTAATCCAAGATGTAATTTTCCTTTAGAATTTAATGACACAGAATTTAAAACCAAGAGTTTTATCAGATTGTCCCAATAAGAAAATATCATTGTCAGATGGTTTTATAACAAAAGCATTCCTGTTTTTCCAAAGGATTTCACAGAGTTGGATTGTTTTCAATGTCAGATCACTTCTAACCACAAAAGCAATTTCTGAACCCAGTGACAGCTCAATGATAGTGAACTCTCCTAAGTAACAGAGGTGTGCGTTTGTGGGAGAGGTTGTTTCAGTGATCCTGGTAACAGGGAGAAAACACGGATGTATGTATATCTGCTAATATTTTTTGCTGGCAATATGAGAAGGTGGCAGCATTAAAAATAGACAGCTGGTGTTAACTGACGCCAGCACAGTCTCAGTCTATAGGAATCATTGACCATGGTTGGAGATGGAAAGGTGTGAAATCAAGAATGACAAACCAAGAGAAAAAAGAGAAACTAACTACAGTGTTAAGTCCATATCCATAGGTCACATGCAGAGAAAGACACAAAACTGTTTGTCATAACCAACAGCCAAGGACCAAATCATGACCTTCAAGAAAGGAGAATCCAGACTGCAGGTCTTCAAGGAAGTGTGTTTGTGAAACGCATTTTCTCTTTCAAACAAAACAAGAAATAGAATAGAAATAATGAAGAAACTCTGTATTTCTCCCCTACTGGAAGACTGCCTTCCCATATGAAAAGGAAAATCAGATAGTCACAAGCTCTAAATATGCAGTCTCCAATCTTGTTGAATTCTGTCTGCTCCTTGCAACGCAGATTTCAACCTCTGTTAAAACTACAAAACTGACAATCATGTCCTGATCCCCATGTCCTTTTGATCTTCATGTCTTGTGAAACAGCAATTAGAGTTGCTATCGTCTGCATTGCCAGCATTCTCATTTACAAAACAAAAATTGAGACAGAAGAATAGGTAGACCATGGCCAAAACAGTCTCTCAGTTTACAATGAGAGTAGGAGAGTATTTGAAGAGGCATTCCCCTGTTGAGAACAATACTATTTTAAAAAATGCAGATGGGAAATCTCAAGGCCAAATTACAGAGCAGCAAAAGCCACGTAACACTTGCACATGAGAAAGGTGACCTCATTTCTTCTACAGACCCACAAGTCTAAAGCTAATTCCATGTGTCTGTTATTGCCAATGCAGAGAATATTCTTTAATAAGCTTCTCTGCTATGCCTTTATCATTTCTCCTTACCACATCTTGTGGAGATAGACATCTACCTTTGCACAGCTTAGGGAAAAAATAGCTAATGCATTTGATAATTTACTTATTTTGTATACCTCAAGAGCCATCTCTAGGCACTTTCCATGTCAACACAAGGTTGCTGCAATTGGCAATGTAACCCTGAATCTGAATGAAGATCTCCCTACTAATCATAACCAAGAACACCTGCAGGAAGCGCCAGTATACCTTGCAAGTAGTAAGGGCATGCGATGAGCTCAGAGACCTAAATAATTCAACATAGGCAAAGCACCAACTTGAAGAGAAAAAATACAGGGTTTGCAAAGCACAGAGTTTTACGCATCTCCAGACAAAAAAAATCTCAACCCTAGAGAAAGCCTCTAGAAATCAGGTAGTTACAATAAAGCTACATCCAGCCTCAGAAAGAAGCCATTTTGACTCCTTGGGTGAGAGAGATTGAGCCTCTCTCTGTGTCCAAAGCAGGGAACACATTTTCCAAACGGAATTCTCTGTTGTGCCACAGAATCTGCAGAACAGACCATGCCAATAATGTCTTGGCACTATGTCACTATGTGAAAGCTATAAACAGAGAGTGACCAAATTCTCTGTGGGGATCTATCACCTCCCCTGGATTAAAGATCTGTGTATCAGTCTTTACAGTGCTGACTCATGTGCATCTGAAACCAATCCAGAAGAAAGGCAGAAAATTATGACAGTTGATACTAGTACAGATATTCCCTCACTTACATCACACTTCTCTGTACAAAACACGCAATAGTTTACAATAAATGGAGGTTTACCCACATAGTTGCAGACACCATCATCACAAAAAAAAATTACAAGAAACAATTAGGAAGACTCCAAGATGTCGGAATGAATTGTGAAAGCATACACTCTTTTGGAAATCTCTAACTTATTTAGACCAACAGCTATTGAAGGATGGTATCAAGCCAGTGCTGGGTAAGATGCACTGCCCTCTTGACTTTTGCTTTATACAAAGGGCAGTTTCTGATTCATTTCCAAACACGAGTTAGTACATTCTTACACTAGCAATCTCCAGCAGCTCTCAGTTACTTACATTCAGGAAATGAGGCTTCACATCCTTTTTTTCTTGAATTACTATCTCAATTCAAAAACTAATGTTTTCTTCAAAGCCTCTGATTTCACCAGCAGAAGCTACAAAGTATTGCTCCAAACTATCATCCACTGATATACTGGTTCAAGAATATTCAATGTATCTAGTCCCATAAAGTTTTGTAAAGAAGGGCAAGTTTGCTAAATAGTGGACAGTTAATGGTGCAATTAGTATTAGACTTCTGTGCTTTTATTCCAGTGCATGTGAGAAAACTCTCTTACTTTCCAGGTACATGCTAACTTAGTTGTGGTACAAAATCTTCTGAATAAGGAGAACTGATGATTTTTCATGGTATCTAATTCAATGTATGGTCTCTCACCCTCCACCAGCACTGTCAATAGCGTAGATGCTGTTCGTCAGCAAGTCAAGTATATCCTCACAACTTATAATGAACAGCTGAAAACTGGCTCTTGCAAGAAAACACGATGGTACAAAACCAATAGTTTACCACAATGCCATGTATAGTTTGTTTTTATGTTTTGCGTTGCATATACCAGCCTGCACAGGTCTACTTTGAAACCTCTCAAACCACAAAACTGACAACCATATTTGCAGGGTTACATGTTGGTAATTTTTATTACAGAACCTCTACATTAAGAATGTTCATACAAGCAGTCAATTTAAACTAGCTTAAGTATTTGATGAATATATTTATGGTTAATGTCTCATAGTAAGGATGGCAAAACCAATAGGAATTCAACAGCAAATGTTTCAGGCTAATGCTGTCCTTCAATTACTTAACGAAGTTTGACAGGGTAGAACACAAGCAAAGCAAGCTTTATGCACTCCTGAACATCTTATCCTACAACTACAGAGTACCCTATACCTACTGGTCAACGAGGCTCTGAGATCACATCTACAAAAACTACTATGTCTTTATGCCTTTCTAACCTGCAGCAGTTATAGGGTGTCCACTCCTTTAGAGGCATCAGTAGTCAAATCCTCTCACACTTCAAAGCTCAAAAAAACTTCCAGATTTTCAAATGGAGCTCAACAAAGATGACAAGCAGAAATTCTGGCCAGAAATCTTCTGAGTACATGCAAATCAGGCACACTCTGTATGCTTCATTTTCTTAAACAACAGCATATAACAATGCCATTGAGAGGTTAGTCAGTACTGTAACTCCTTTAAAAATCACTATGTATGTTGCAGAAGCTGTGCTCTTCAGCAAATGACTGCTTCCAAGATTAAGAGATCACACTTGGGGCAAGCACATATAGGAATCTAATCAACACTTGGCCTAAATTATTTAGGCAACTGTCTCCAGAAAGTATATCTTGTCATCTTCTTTATCTCAAAGCTTTGATAAATTGAGTTGAAAACCTTCCAAAAAGAGCAAACGTCATGTTTTATATCAAATCAATGCTCCCTAACATTAAAGAAATCCAGTTCTCTATGGGTAGTCCTTAAGTCTGATAGCTCTTATATATCTCTGCTGTTTACCTCAGGTTACCTCAGGTTACCATCACTTCACTATCCACCTGGACTATGGCTTTCACAGATTAGTATTCAAAGACATAAGGAAGCCAATGACTAGGTGACAGAGTGTAGCATCTAAAAGGGAAATAAAAGGAACAATCTTCCAAGCATGCTGTATTGTTGGACACAGAACACAAACCTACATCAGGAAAGGACTTATCAAAAGAGTTTAAAATGGCCAATGTTGACTGAAGATGCAGCCAGTTGGATTTTAAGGTCAACCTCAAAACCAGAATGTTAAATCAGCACACAGAGTTCAACCTATTCAGTACAGAAATAGGAAAACTAAGCAGCTTGTTTAACTGTCTAGTATGCTTGCCATAACATTCTTCATCTGGTTAGGGGAGTCCCAGTAGGCCATAGCCTGTTGTCTTGGAAAAAAAAAAAAAAAAAAAAAAAAAAAAAATCAAGCTAGTTCTGTGCATTTTAGTTCAACAGTTTTCCCACCTACAACATCCACTTCAGCATAATATTAAACTCTCCCATTACTCTCAGCTGAAGTGAAGTGATGAAAGAAAAGCAACCTATCTGGAAGAGGACAGCACAGTCCCAGCTTTTCTGCAAAGATAAAGAAATAACTTCCATTTGGTTTTACTATAAAGACTTAGGAAAAAAGTCATGCTATTTTTGTTTTATATAATAAAGGATGAACTGCTGAAACACATGGCAAATGCATTGGTCCTCTCAAGGATCACCTAAATTGAATTATCTCCATTGTTCCTTTTAAACTAGTACCAGGACTTACTGGGAACAAAAAACATTTAATCAGATCATAGTCATTAATTTTAGATTTGCATTGACACCACTCATTATCTTTAATTATTATCATGAAAAATGTCCTGAACTCAAAGCTCAGACAGTTCACTACCATTTTCATTTGACATCTAGAATCAAAATTCTTTATTTCTGAATATACTGCCTTTCAATACCTTCTCATGTTGTTCTATTAGACTTGAAACCTATCCCCCAACCTACAAAGCTTTTTAGACAATAATAATAATAATAATAATAATAAAGACAGAATCAATAAATGCCAAAAACCTCCATTCTTCTTATTTTTCCTATCTATAGGCTCTTTTAAGAATACCAGCTCACCTGTTAATTTTTTTTTGCTGAAAATAAAAAGGCACCAAAAAAATCAAATAAAACATCCTTCCTAGAAACCTTCTTGTAGAGCTGAAAACACTCATCAATGCATACTGCTTAGAAACCTACAAAACCTTCTGTTGGCACCACGCCAAATGACAATAGCATGACACATGCTGCTCTCTGCTTGGATTACAAATGCCCCAGGCATCTATTTCCATACAGCATCCATGACAGGAAGAAAAAGAAACAGCTTAAATTTGGAAGAAACTTTACTACTTGTTTCGAATTGCAACACAGGAAGACAGTCCATAACAAGCATCAAAATAGGGATGGGTGACACAAACTATCTTACTGTGCAGCAGCAGTGGCTGCTATGCACGGGAAATGATGGGAGAGCAATGGTAAATAGCGCAGCCATCACTGTTAAGGCAGCCCATACCACAGAGGCTTGTTCCAGCAGACGCAAACACACATCACCTTTTTGTGAAATACAGACTGCATATGATATTGAATAAGAGCTGCCCACCCTCTACTCTATGACCCTCTTATCAGTAGCCTCTTATATTACTCTCACACTGGTCTGGGTCAGATAAACTCTCCCTTCTCAGCACTGTTGGTTCCATTCAGAAGTTTAACAAACACCCCACACTGAGTAACAAACACCTTGAATATCACAAAGCAGCTAAATACAGGGTTAATTGGTACTGCACTGGGAACTGCAATGAGTATATCTGGAGATCCTGTATAACTGAGATAGATTCCAGCCAATAAGCACAGGCACATTTTGTTTTCTTATACAAATTTTTCAGTTGTGCTGTAATGAACTACTATAGCGTTATAGTATCATTGTATCAACTGTTCTTAACTGCAAGAAAAACATCATATATACAATTATAAGGATATAAAAGCTATCAGATGCGTCTTTTACATACCATTAAAAATATCATATTGACAATACAAAAACTACTTGTTAGCTTATTTTCATTTTTAAGCAGTATTTGCAACTGAAGGGCATATAATAAAGATCCAAGACAGCTGGGCAATGAAGCAAGTGCTGTCATGTGTCATGAGAGTCACAGCCTGGTGCCAAAGATCACCAGTGCTCTGCAGCTGCTGGTGCCCATGATCACAAGTGGCACTAAGCGGTACAATGGTCTCCTGTATCAGCAGAGACAAACAGATGAACTGACTCCTGCTCACCAGATGACAGTGGTGGCCTATCCTTTTCTTTAGAGTCTTCTATGTTTCTGCCTAGAAAAGGAGCACACTAGAAAACTTTTTGCTTTTCTGAGCATTGTACTGCCACAATCAGGAAAATAAGGCAACAGTGTAAGACTGAAAGATTTCCCACACTTTCAGAACCTTACCTTCCAGAACAAACTTAGAGGCAAAGAAGAAGAAGAAAGACAATTCAGTGCTGCCAAGCCAGTGCTCCTCATTTGCTGTCAGCACACGTTACCATCCCATTTATGAAGCTCACAGTCCAAAACCCAAGCAAATGCCACAAAAGCTCTGCACCCGGCACAGTGCAAAGGGCTGCACAAGCAGGGCACTGCAGCACCACACACTTGCAGCTGCACAGGGCTCATTGCTGCAGCAGCACAACCCTCGGCAAGCTCACGGGAGCTGTGCCAGGCAGCTCTGCATGCAGCATGGCACCATTCCCAAAAGCATCTCCAGAACCAATTCCTGGGAAGGAAAAGCACCAAGAAAACCTACTGGACTTCAGGAATATCACACACTCAAAACAGACACCAAGTGCCCTCCCTTTCACAATGAACTCTTGGCTCCACTGAAACAACTTTGCCTGAAGATATTTTCCACTGTTTGCCATCGCTGAGAAAGACTTGGGTTTGATTTAAAGCTGTTCCACAGCTTAAGCGGAAACTTAATGATGCAAACCTTGCAGTAGGGTTTTCTGGTTGTTTTTCTTTCCTGAATTACAAATGTCCAGAGAGTACAGAAACAGTCCCTTCCTGCCTGAGGGACTGAGTGTGTCTTTTCAGTAACCAGTGCTGGCAATGCCTGCACTGCCAAAAAGGATGGTGGCAAGTGAGCTGCTCTTGTTACCCCTCATCAGAAAGGTACAACATCCTAGCCACAGTCCTCCTGGCTACACTGTCAGCTGCGGTCAGCTTTCCTCACTGAAACTGAACGGTTTCCTACATTTGCCCCTTCAACCATAAAAACTTCTGTATCTAACAGCACACCTTCCTAGAAAAAGTTGCCATGGAGATTTCTTTATGTAACTAAAATGTGCTGGGAGCCTGCAGAATCAGCACCAACATTCGCAGTCTCAGCAAGGTTTTGAAAATTATTCATCTGCTGCTAATATCCACCACCTTTGTAAAAATGAGCACTGAAGAATGACTGTAACATGGAAAAAAAAATTCAAAGGGAAAGTCTATGCTTTTTTGGTGGGGGGATTGTACCAGAATTCCATACAAAAATTATATTTATTTTGTTTTTAAATTTTTTGTGGGAATACATGCACATGCATTAGAACTCTGCAGAAAGTCAGAAACAGAGATCGAGCTTCAAATACTATCTGGATTTCTTTCATGTTCCTTCCGTTTAATATGTGCACAGACACAGCCACAAAAACAAAAATGATAAGCAACGCCACTTCAATTATGCCAGACAGTAACACCATTTTAACTAATCCTGATGAGGATTTAATGGCCATTCTTTAATGAGACTTCTTTCAATTCATTTGTAAGATAGTCTTCCTAAACTTCCAGATAATGTGAAGAACACATTAATTAGGCTCTCCCAAGTCGTTTAAGGAAATACAAACAAAAAAGTTGAGGAATGGTAAAAACTGCATCAGATGGAGCACACTTCCATTTGCCAGCATCACATCCCAAGCAGACCACATCTAAATTCTCTCAGTAGCTTTACCCACCTAAGCAGATTAAATATATCTAGCTACAACATATATAATAAATTAATCCTCTTTATGAGATGAAGGGTTTCTAGCTCATGTCTGCATTTTGGGAGTAAACAATATACATACACACACATACACCTTTTTCCCTATGAAATTTCCACTCTAACTTCAGAACAAAAAGTTCATTTCTACTGTCTCTACAGGAGCAAAAAGAAACTTATTTTTATCCCACAGGTCACCACATACCACAACCAGCCCCCTGACCATGCTGGTAGCCCTGCATCAGGCCCGTTCCAGTGTATCAATCTCTTTCTTCCACAGGGGAGCCCCTGACTGGGTACAGCACTCCAGATACAGTCTCACAAGCCAAAGCTGAAGGGAAGGATCGCTTCCCCAGACCTGCTGAACACACACTGACTGATGCAGCCCAGGATGCAGCTACCCTTCCTTGCTGCCACAACTCACACTCACTGCAAGGACTGCTGTCACCTCACCTTCAGAAGTTTCCCATCTGTGTTGGTTTTGGCTGAAGCAGAGTTAATTTTCTTCACAGTGATTAGTACGAACTGGTATTTTGGATTTGTGCGGAAAACAGTGTTAATAATATAGAAATGTTTTTGTTATTGCTGAGCAGCACTTACACAGTTTCAAGGCCTTTGCTTCTCCTACTGCTCCTCCAGCGAGGAGACTGCAGCTGTGCAAGGAGTTGGGAACAGACACAGTCAGGACAGCTGATCCAAACTGACCCATAGTATATTCCATACCATATGACATCATGCTCAGCGTACAAGCCTTGGGAAGGGGCAGTGGGGGATGTTCAGAGTGATGGTCTTTCAAAGTCACCATTCTGCATGATGGAGCCCTGCATTTTGGGGCATGGCTAAACATCTGCCTGCCCATGGAAAGGGGTGAATGACTTCCTTGGTTTACTTTGCTTGTGTGAGCAGTTTTTGCTTTTCCTATTGAACCGTCTTTACTCAACCCATGAGTTTTCTCACTTTTACCCTTCTGATTCTCTTCCCCATCCTGCTGGTGGGGGAGACAGAGTGGCTGCATGGGGCTTGTTTTCCAGTTGGGGTTAAGTCTCAACACTGACACCATCATCACCTGCAGAGTTGCCTCCTAGACTGCTGGCACACTCTCCGGCCCATTACTCACCAGTCTGGTGATGATGTGTCTGGGGTCAAGTCATTGCCACAATCAATGTGTACTACACCCCTTTATGCACAGTGTCAGTCATTTTATCAGAGAAAGCAACGAGGTCAATCAGGCATGACTTGTCCTTTGCAAATCCATGCTGGTTGCACCAAATCACCTTCTTGTCCATTGTCCACTGAGAAAGAACTTCCAAAAGGATTTACTTCACAACCTCCCTGCGGACTGAGGTTATGCTGATTGGCCTGAACTTTAATTTACCTTACTCTGTTTCTTCATGCATGGGCTTTATTCCTCCCACAAAGGCTCTCCCTGCTTCTGGCTCTTGTGTGCCTCCTTCTCATGGTCTAGCCCAGTCAGATGCTCCATGTGACTCTTGCTAGCCTGTTGCCATGTTTGCCCCACTTCCTGCACACGGGAATGAACTGTTCTTGTGCTCTGATGAAGCTGCCTTGAAGACCAACCAGTTCTCCTGGGCACCTCCATTCTCCAGGGCAGTTTCCAGAGAGAAAATGAAGAGGCCAAGATCCGCCCTTCTGACGTTCAGGTTTGTAATTCTGTTATTAATCTTGATCATTCCTCTCAGGATCCTACACTTTACAATCACCTGGCTGCTGCAGACAAGGCTGACTCATTCTCTACATCTCAAACATCTCCAACTTCAATCCATGAAATCAAAGTCTACATTGACATTTAACTGTCTTGAAAAGATTTGCTTGTTACTTAGTTTACTTAGTCAGTAAAACTGAAGCAGATTTCACATAGCTGCTTTTATAAATGAAAACCAGGCAGTTTTAAACGATGGTGCAATAAGCTGACCTGCAAAAAAAACCCAAAAAAAACCCCACCTCTACTCTAAGGCAGTAGAAGCTCCTGTAGCATACAAGTGGAATATGCCAGAACGTGTGGCAAATACCAAACAAGCTGCTATATATAGTACAGTGTATGACATCATTCAGCATGCCATATCAGCTGGGAAATGAATCACTCACCACTGCATCTACAGGTTTTCATGTGATGTCTGCTCATGCAAAATGGTGTTTCTAAAATCCCAACTAGCAAACATCATTACAGGTACAAAATCTACCCATTATACACACCTAAAACAAGCAGGTGTAAGAGCAAGTGAATTTAAAACCATCTTCCTTCTCATATGTAATCACTGTTTTACTTTTAGAATTTATGCCTCTTGGCAGAAGGGGAAGAAGAGCTGCTTTGTTTTTTTAAATAAAAAGCTTTTGAAGGATAAAGTGCAAATGGCAACATTACATTTGGCTCCTTGGACAAGAAAGGCAATTTGACCACAATTTTAATTAAAATATAGATGTGGCAAAGAACACTTTCTGTTGAAACTTACCTACATTTCTACCTAAAAACACACAACTTCACAATTTGACTGAGACTTATCAAAATAGATTTTGTTCTGCATATTGTTCTATAACCACTTAAAACTTATTTCCTGATGCAGACATATTAATTTACAAAAGTTAACTGTTATGCCTACTTCATGCATGAAGTAGGATTACAAAAATCCTTTTCTATGTCATTATCAAAAGAATCTCTCCATTAGGGATGTAAAACACAGCTTGCAACTACTATGTGCTTCATTTATATATGAAGACCACTTCATACCTATTTACATACTTAAAAAATTTAAGAGAGGCTTCAGTAAAAATGTCTGTTAAAGCCTCTTCAGAGAAACCTCATGGATAGATATGTGTTTTGAATGAGCTCAGGTGTCAAAGTACTAGTCCCTTCAAACACATTAAGAAAGCAAGAAGTATCATAATTGTTCAATAAAAGAAAAGACAACAATTATGTTACAGTTGACAAATGGGGAAAGCATGTACTATTCTTGCCAAGTTTCCTTGCCAGATTCTCAGAGCAAACATTATCCATTTCAATTCTTCCAGAGTCTTGCAGCCATGGTGAACTGCTGCATTAAGGCCCAGTCGTTCTGAGGTAGAAGCACTCCTGAAGAGACCTGATCCAGGCTGTGGGAACTAGGCTAAACAGTCAAGTATGCAAGACAGTGAGGACAGAGCACGGGTGGGTCTGCTCAAAAGTCAGGGCACAATACAGTGTGTTGTGAAGATTCTCCATGGGAACAAAACTTTCCTTTCTCAAAAAGATGGAGGAGAGTTTTCTGGCCTTTAGAATATATGGCTTCCTCAGCAACAAGAAAACACGTCAAAAGCAACATCAGGATCTGCTAATGGAATTTCAGAAGACAATTATGCTTTCACCTGATCTTTAACCATGATTATATTAGAGGGCGGGGAGTAAGGTATATTTACAAAGCTTCTGTAGCTTAACTAATCTTCAATAACAATCCAGTATAGAACCACAAAAATTTGTTTAAGATTTAACACATAGTAACATCAAAACAAACAAATGTTTCCATGGAGATGACTACCTAAATAAATGCTCACAATGGATCCAAGGCCTGACATCACCCAGGCCTGCCTGCAACCATAGTAACATGCCAGTGTAAACAGAAATATTTTTATTTTTCTATCTAATAATGCCATACAATTAGCAGTTTTATGGCAGTGCTTAAAACATATTCTTGCCATGCTGAGTGATAACACTTCTAAAAAAAGAGCAGAGGTATTTATATCAGGGCTATTACTATTACCATGTTAATGACATACAACAAGTGGGGTATGTGTATGGCATAGCTAACATATCAAATTTCCCAGAGCAGTTGTTGACCCCCAATAAACAAAGAAATTTAAGTTCCTAAGGCAACATGACAGAATGCTGGTCAGAGCTCAGTAGTATCTATTATTCTTGGGTGTTCTGCTTTCCTTAATACAAAAATCCTGAAGTTCTTAGACTGTTGTGTCTCACTGTCTTGCTGGAATAAGAAGAATGCAGCAACATGTTGCTTTTCATACCAAATGCAGAAGCCTTCAGCGCCCTTCTCCTCTGTCACCAATGACCTTGCTTTCTCCAAGGCAACAAGATTCACTGAATCTATATTTGTACTCTGCAAGCACAATACAAGACACACAGCCTACAAACTTTTGTAACTCTGGAAGAGTACCACAAAAGAAACAGTTAGTTAATGAAGTTTTCCAAGAAAGCAGGCAAATATTTCAGCTCCTGAAAAGATACCCATGGAATTCCCACTCTCATGAAAAACATCCATCTTCAAATGCTATTGCATGTCTGCATATTGTGTGTCTCTAAATTCAGCAGGCCTAGACTGCATTATCACTTGTCATTAAAAAAATATAAAAGAAAGCTGTCTATATAAGGTTCAGATAGTATGTGAAAAATTAATGCTCAGATTAATTAATGATCTTATATTACTGAGATATTTATAATAAATCCCCACATTTTAGCAGAGACCTGAGTAACACGGAAATGGAAGACATTATCTTAACAAAAAGAAGTTGGAGTACTAGTTTTGGTCCCATCACAAAAACTTCAGATACAGTAATTTATGAAAACTTCCATTCCCATAGAATATGACTGTGACTTTTCCTTGTCTTCAAGTATGACAGTGAATTTATGGACCAGTTAAAAAAATTACTTCCTATGAAGTATTTTCAGGCTTTTTTTTTAACAATCATATGAGCTGTTTTTTCCGAGAAGAGGTTGCTTCATTTTTGCCATTTCCAGAGAAAAGATTTTCCTAGTACCAATTAGCAGGAGGGATGTTTATGTAACTTTAAGCAACTAACTTTAAGCTAGCCTTGAAATCAAAATTTACCCTGCACCATTGTTACTGCTGTATGTAGTCCAAGGAACATACAAAGAAAGGAGTACAACATCTCAAGTGTTGACCATGAGACCACAAAAAAGAAAGCTTACTGCATAATTACATTTACAGTGATGTACACTTCAGTTGGCTTTGCTGCATTTTTTAACATATTTCATCCCATAAGATATGGTAGAATTTTTTAATTCACTCTTCACAATTTCTTTTGCTCTTCCAGGTACTACATGCATGGAAAGTTAACAATATCATAAGGCATGGCTTTAATGTATGCTTTAGAACCTAAAAAATAAAAAAAAAGTTTACTCTTTTACTTATTATAGAAACTGCAGTCTGTCGTAACTGTATTAACGCAATCCAAATATTTTGCATAAATGTAGGTGTTTTTTGTCTGCTCTCTAAGGATGCAAATCATAAATATTCATACATGGGGCTATTCTCATAAGCAGGCTTTAGCTTTTCATTTCAAGTAATTCCATTGCAAAATTCTTTGTTGCTTTATTTCTTGTTTTCTGAGCTGATGATTTTTACCAACACAAACTTGTATTACAATCCACCAAACTGGAAGGACTTGTGGAACCCTATAAATTACTGTTGAACAAAAATATTTGGGGGGGAAGGGAAGAGATCACCCAATTAACGTATTTTCTTACTGAAGAATGCAATTCTAGAAATAATTCTTTAATGTCTACTACTGTGGATTCTTTGCATTAGGCTACTTCTTCTTATCCTCAAGTACATATAAATGTTGTGCTCACATAAGGGCCTTCAGTAGACCTTTTATCCAAGATAAACAGACAAACTACATTTCAGTCTGACCTGATAGCCTCATGCATTCTACACTTTTTTTTTCTTATTTGTAACAAAGGCTCACTGGAATTTCTTCAACCTTTATAACAACATTAAACTTAACTTGAACTAATTTCTGAAAGACAGACACATGGGTCCCAGCTTTGAAGAAGCATCCCATGCTGTTTAAAACTTTCAGAAGTTTTGTTCACTTGGTTTGGCAGAGGCAGAGAGGGGGTGTTAAGTCCACAAAAGTGTTCATTACTTCAGAGATATAACCTCTCATGGAGAAGAGAAAGTTGCTAATCGGCGAACAAAAGATTATCTTTCAGTAGCTCTTAGGCAAACATCTCTTATTAATTTTCCTTGTTACTTTACCCTATCAGCAATGTTTAGTTGCTATCTATTTTGCCAGTATCTGTAGCAGAATAATAAATGAAGTCTGGGAAAGTTAGCAAGACAACAAACGTGGGCTTTATACACAGTAACTCATAAATCCAAAGAACATTTCTACTAGATTAATTATTTTCTAGTGTCTGAACAGCTTGTACCATTGTAATAAAGTCTAAGTATAGCTTGCTAGAAAGCAGCCCTGCTAATACATGGCTTCCCAGTAACAAAACCAATAGAAAATATGTTTGGAACTTCTAACACAATGTTGGATGGCAATCGTAGTTGGGTATGACAAACATTTCTTCTTATGTTTATTGTGTTCCCTGGCTAATCTACAACTGCCAAAATCCTGCCCCATCCGACTGAACTACCACTTTGGCTGATCATAAGAATTCCAGGCTGAGGCTAATCTTCTGAGACACAGTTTAACTTAAGAGCCCAAAATCAAGAGTGAAGCACAGAGCCTTCTGGCAACCATTAAGCAAAATTCTTATTGAGGCTTGGAAGTGGCACTCTGCACTTTTGGGGGGAGTTCGAGATTCTTTTATAGTGTTTAAGGTTTTACATTTAACACAAGTGAGGAAAACCTCAGCCTGCTTTGATGCATCACCAAATCTATCATTATCCTTGAGCTTAGGGTTAAATGTGAAGCAAAAGAGACAGCAAGGAAAAACAGCTGCCTGAACATGCTCAAGAAATCCTGTATATGCAGCTTATGCTTAACCCTCCCAAGTTACAGAATATTACTAACACTTGAGCTCCTACAGCCATTAGATCTTTGCTTTTTAAAATTTAAAATCCTATATGTAAAGTAAATGTGATCTAGACCAAGAAGAATTGCTGACACATGCACTCAAGAATAAAAATGTAAAAATCCCACAAAATCCCCAACACTTAAAGAAAATGTAGAAGTATACCTACTGAAAGCATACACTTGAAAACACAGACCTTCTAATTAAGACGGAAAAACCTACAAGAGCTGAGATTTACTATTTGCCTCTTAAGCAATATAATTTCAAAATAAAATTATTTTAAAAGAGAAGAATATATAAAATACATGTTATATGTACATATACAGGTTGAGGAATGAACAAATAATTAATAAACAGTTAAGACTAACATACTTTTGCATTTGATTAGTTATCTACTAAGCTGTAAAATACTAGTGTGCTGGTTTTGGCTGGGGTGGAGTTCATTTTTTTCACAGTGGCCATTGTGGGGCTGTGTTTTAGATTTGTGCTGAGCACAGGGTTGACAATATAGAGATGTTTTTGTTATTGCTAAGCAGGGCTTACATGGAGCCAAAGCCTTTTCTGCTTTTTGTACTGCCATGCTGGCAGGGAATGTGGGGGTGCTTGGGAGGTTGGGAGGAGACACAGCCAGGACAGGTGAGGTGACCCCAAGCTGACCAGAGGGATATTCCAGACCACATCACAACACACTCAGTGTATAAAGTGGGGGGAAGAGGGAGGAAGGGGGGGACATTTGGAAGGATGGTGTTTGTCCTCCCAAGTCACTGTTACATGTGATGGGGCCCTGCTCTCCTGGGGATGGCTGAACACCTGCCTGCCCATGGGAAGCAGTGAATTAATTCCTTGTTTTGCTTTGCTTTTGTGCACAGCTTTTGCTTTTCCTATTAAACTGTCTTTACCTTGACCCATGAGTTTTCTAGCTTTTACTCTTTAAATTCTCTCCCCAGTCCTGCTGGTGGGGGAGTGAGCAAGTGGCTGCATGGGGCTTGGCTGCTGGCTGGGCCTCTTCTGAGAGAAATGACAACACTTAACAGCAGTCACAGGGGCAAGGTCTGAGAAACTGCTGAGCTAGCCCTCCCTGACAGAGACAAGATCCCCCAAGCTGAGCTGGGAATGTCAGCAAGAGAATATGCTGACATTCCCCAGGAGCCTCAGGTACCCACCACCTCACAACTCACTCCTGAGGAACGGGAATGGATTCCTTCTGCCCCAACAGTCACCAAAACTGATACTTCTTTGTATCTGCTAATTCTGCACATCTGTTTATGACATATCATGGGGTTGTCCTATCACTAAAGAAAGAGCCCAGAAACTCATATGAGAAAGTTAAGAAAGCACCAAAATTGTATCTATCTACAGCAAATAATAAATTTTTAAGCTGATAAAAAAGAAAATTCAAAAGTATCACAGATCAAGAAAAAAACAAAACCCTACAGCCTAAACATCGATTTCAAATAAGCCAGTTCTCTGAGACTATATATAACTCCAGCAACAAAACTTTCAAGAAAATATGAGTAAGGACTAACACAAGGCCAAGAGGGTGGGAGTGTGCATATGTAGTATTTTCAATTATCAAGATACGATCCACAAGGAGAAAAGAAACAAAGAAAGAAATCAATCAAGTAAGTAAGGTCATTGTAACTACGTATGTGGTATTAGCAACTTTCAAGATTAAAGGTCTTTTTTTCTCTGCCTTTCTCCACTTTGACGCACTCTAAAGGGTCAGTGCTTGTAGCAAGATTTTCCAACTACCTTGTAAGCAATGCAGTTTGCATGTTCTCCCAGCATTACACCACAGCAGTTGAGCACAGAAGCAAAGTGCTCCTACAAGCCACCAGTACAATTAAGGGATCCCTTTAAAAAGAATGTCCAACACAACGAGGTGTGAGACAATTTAAACAGTTCCTGTGGTAATGAAAAGCAGAAAAGACAAGACCATCATATCAGATGCTAGGGGAAGAGGAAAGGTAAAAATAATCCAATTCTACACATAAAACAAAACAAAACAAAAGTATTTGAGGCTTCATACAGAACATGCCATAATATATTAATCCCTTGTTAACATCTCCCCTTTAATATCTTCTCAGATTTGACAGGTTTCTGACTAAGATTGCCTAAGTTTTCAACCTGGGGAGAAAATTTCACTAAAGCTCTACTCTGGTCACAAGAAAAAGATCAGACCACCAAGACAAGCCTAATTCATCACAGCCATGGGTCACCATCACAAATTCACTATCAGTTTGGTATGGCCCTACACTTCAAACCTGAGCTGGTATTGTGCTGGACATGATTGTTGTTAGAATATTGACTTTTAGCACATATCCTACCTTAGCCTCAGTCCTCTGAGGGCAAGCTTTGGCAAGATCATCCTGACATCCTGACTTCATTCAGATATCTTTCAAGAAACATTGACAACACTTATTGCAGTCCAGTTTATTGGAATAGCCTGCATTTGTCCTGATCACATCATACCTCTTTGTACAGTATAACACCTGTGAAACTGAAGTGAATTCAAGAGAGCAGGCCAGAAGCTGAAAGCTGTATCTTCAGACCAAACACCAAAATTTTGTAAAGGAACAAAAAATACTAATTTTGACAAAGACTAACAGAGTCTCACAACATCTGTAAGCAGCAGAAGGCAAATTTAAATGGTATCTACAAAACATGGAGGGGGAAGACAATGAAATTACGGCTAAAAAGAACTTACTTGATTTTACTGAAGACAATGTCAACATCTGTGGTTGTCACATTCTTCCCATCTATCACATGACAGTCCTTACACAGCTTTGACCAGTTCTTCCCATGCATTTCTTTTCCTGTGGCTCTTGTATCACCGTGGACTGCAAATTTTCTAAAGGCTTCTTCCAGAGCACTTAGTTCTCCTGCCGTAGCTCCCTCAACAGAGTTTGATTCAGAGGATAATCGTTTTGCTGGCTTGGCAGATTTGTCAGCCATTGTGCTACAAAGAAAAGGAGGGTAAACTTATTACATTAATTTGCACTAGATTACCTTCTGTCAATCTACATGCTACAGTCCATGTCACAACATATGAAGAATAAATGACCTATAAAGTTAACATGAACTCACAGCCCTCCACCATCAAACGCCAGTCTAAAAACAGAACTGTGTAACTCTCTGCCCATTTAGGAAAAAGTTCTAGTATATTTAGAAGAAAAAAAAGGCAGGGCAAGAAACTAGAGACACAAAACTAGTTACGCCATCATTGCATCAGCCGACAAAAGAACACTTCGTATTTGATTCCTTCTTTTTTCTTAAATGGCAATCACCACACTCACTGAATAAAATTATGCCCTTTACATTGTAGGCACTATTATCCACTTGTATTTCTGAAGAAAAAGAAATATGCCTTTATTTTCTGGACTTTGGCTTTTTAATTTTTTTTTACTGAAAAATTAAATTTTTTTGAAGCACAGCAAAAATATTTATGTTAGAACCTTTATGTTATATTATGTAAGGGCTAATAAGGACAAGACATAGTCTCTTGTTATCAAGACCATTGTTATCAAGTCTCTCTTGTTATCAAGACCATTCATTTCTCAAGTTTATATCCAAAGAACTGTAGCTGTGGAATTCACTTGGAATGAACACATCCATGATACAGGAATACTGAGAAGGGATGTCATTACTGCAGACAAGAACTTTCAGACTACTCCAAGTACATACAGGACAGTTTTGCCTTTTAAATGAAACCTTAAACTGAGAATACTGTTTTCAGGTGTCTTCATAAAAAAAAAAAATACCCTGAAGTGCCAGAAGCATGTCGCAGAAGCCTTTGCCTTCTGCCCATGCACTCCTGGCATGGCAGAAGAGGCACTGAAAAACCTTGCTACAGGGTACACTGTCTGTGTACCCCATCAGGTGCATACAGACTGTTGCCACAGTCACATCGGTGGTACTGCTACAAAGGTTAACCCATGAAGAGATGCCTCAGGTACCAGAAGTCTGGCAAATGCCAGATAAGAGCTGGAAAGCCCATCATACTTACCTGGCCTTTCTTCTAAAGTCCCAGCTGTACATGGCATGTGATTAACATATGCAGAGATTGGTAGGTATTTCTAGTTAAGGTTTTGTTTCTGCATCAGATAGGAAGTTCTTATATACTGTACATCAATATAAATGCCTCAGCAAGGGAAGGAGTTTTAAAATTCTACCTCTTTCTATATTTTTTAAACTCTGTCACTTGAACAACCACAACATACCTGCTCCTGCACACTGTAACACAACCAACCACAGCTATTTGCTATGCAGCAGTTATTACTAAGCTTTTTTATTAGGAACAATCTTTTAATTAAAAAAATGTACTAAAAGGACCTTTGTCCTTCACACTTGAGCAAACACAGCATGGCCAAAGCACTACTGCCTATTTTGAAAACACTCAAGTAAATGCTAAAACCCCTTGTTATATCTTAAGCCAGGGGATCCTTCTCTTTTGTTTACACAGTCAGCACAAGTTTTGGCCAACAAACCAAAATGCGAAATTAAAATTTATATGACAGAAATTTACTAATTGTAGCCTAAGAATTCCATGTGCACATATGAAATGAAAAGAGAAGCACAGTGAGGGGAAAAGAGAAGCACAGTGAGGGAAAAAGAGGTTGAAAATGTCTAGTCATTCAGAAGTTTAAAAAGTAACCAATTCCCATTTCTATTTCCTTTGCATCCTGCCTACTGTCCAAAGAGGAGGAATTTTACCTCAAAAAACTTAACTGAAAGCACCCCAAGATTGAAACTCCAAAACAAAAAACATGCACAGTAAATTGTAAGCTACTACAAACATCATCAATGCATGCATTTTTATCAAAACGTGTCTAGATCAAA
The DNA here is from genome assembly GCA_024500445.1 of Entomyzon cyanotis. Taxonomy (NCBI): domain Eukaryota; kingdom Metazoa; phylum Chordata; class Aves; order Passeriformes; family Meliphagidae; genus Entomyzon; species Entomyzon cyanotis. Next base: position 78,861,908 of record JAKEPQ010001005.1, on the reverse strand, counting down.
TCTTCTGTTTCATCAGGACACATTCTTTTGCTACCAAAACAATAGTAACAGAACATATGAAGAAAACAAAAATACTGCTGACACAATGTATACAGAAGAGTATTTCATTAAAAATCAGATCATGAAGATCTATGATGTACCTCCATGTTCAAGGAAGCTTGACTTCCAAAAGCAGAAGTCTCTTTCAAGCTTGTATCTATTCAAATCAACTGGAACTGGAATATAAAGCCAGAAATTTTCCAGCCTAATATTAACTGGCTAGAAAGAGAGAGTACAGATCAGCAAAAAACAAAGTCTCTGCAGGATATCAAAAACCAAAGTTATCTTCATATGCAAGTAACAGGACAGAAGAAGGTAGAGATTTGCCATGGTAAGGTATGTACAGTTTGCATAATTTTATAATCTTGTGGCAAATTTTCCAAGAGATTTGCACGGATAGCTCCTTCTTGCTCTTACCAATTTTCTTAAGAAGCTATACTTGGTGTGAATATCTTTAAAAGATACAACAATAGCATCGTTCACAAGCTATAAACAAGAAAACATCTGTGTCGCTCTGTCTCACCTGAAATGGGAAAATATAACCACATGCCTACAATTTTTAAGTATCTCCTGAACAAAACCTTTCTTTAGCCAGTGTCAGTGCCTTGCTGGCCAATTGTGCTTAATGCTTTGTTGCCTATAACCATAACTCAACTTTGCACAGCACAGCAAAATCATGTTTTACTGTCTTACACAGTATTTAATATGATAGCTGTATCAATTGGAAGTATTTTTTACTTAGTTTCAGTGGCTAATAAATTAAAACTTCATAAACCTGTTACAGGAAAAATCTCCAAGGAATATATTTGGCCTTTAGAAAGATAGTTCCAGACTTATTTCTCTCACACATCCATAAACAAACTTTGTATTGGGGTGTTTTGAGTAGTTCTGGATCAGGGGAACAGACACAGTACAGAAAAGGCTTTAGTTTTGAATGGTGAAATCTGGTATGCAAAACAGACTCATTTCAAATAAATCCTTGCCATCTAAAGTGGAAAGTCAAGGAGAGATTAAAACTAGGGCTCTGCAGTGGTTGCCAAATTTTATCATGGACACTCCTGCCTGAATCACAATTACAGTTTACTTTTTAAAATCCTATATAATAGCATGAAATATATTAAGAAGAAGCTACCTGGATTTATGAAAAAATTACCTAGTCTCAATTTAAATTTTTCTTAACACTACAAACAACACAGTACAAAGAGAACTATATTTATTAACATACTGTAATTAGAAGGTAAAGAACTGCACAACACAGGATATGAAATCAGACTTTTAATGGGGTCAGCTCCTCTAACTTTTTCTATTGATTAGAGATAAGGAAGGAGATGACGTCATGTTGAAGAAAAGATCTCTCAAACAGAAATAAAGAATACCCTGTTTGACAAAAATTCAAGATCAAATGTCATTTTGAATCTTCCTTACCCTTTTCCCTGGACAAAGGGATCAAAAGGTGCTTGACAGATTCTGCTAGAAGTAAAGATTAGCAACAATTTGGGGCGGGGCCATAGCAAGATGTACAGGTGCAAGAGACAAAAGAAAGTGATTACTTTAGAATACCAAATATAAAATGCAGTAAAAATTAAGTCACTTTTCAAAAGCATGAGCTGTGTAGATGCTGACTCCAACAATTACAGCTGACCAAAGAAATGCCTTTCATCACCAACCAAAAAGTCTAATATGTACACAATTAGATAATACCAATTTCCAGAGCCAGCAGAAAGAAGGACTACCCACCAATACCATCCTCTCCAAATACTGCTTGCTCCAACCAAGCAGGTCATCATCACCAAAAGCAGCCAGATAAGAAAGAGGTATAACCAGATTGATAGAGTTTAGGACGTTTGTAAAAGAACAACTATCCCACCCAAAAAAGGAGTGTCAGAAACCCACAGAATACTTAGACAGTTAGGTGTAGTGTTATAAACTGCTACAGTCTGTGTCCTTTAGTAACATGAAAAAACAGTTCTTTTCCCTTCCCTTACTCTGCAGTAGGTAAATAAGACAGCACATTATACAGAGATTAAGCCAGGGATCAAACTAACTCATGTTAACTGATGTTAGTCACTGACATCACGACTATCTTATGCTAAAAAGACTGAAAGTGCAGATCTGTATTTTCAGCACATGCCTAACCCATTAGAAGAAGTTTTCTAATACCACCAAGCTTCCTTTCAGCCAGAGACTACAATATATACTCATCTGCAGACAGACAGCTGGGAGACTTCCACTAGATAAAGTCACTTATTAGCCTGGATTCTTCCATAAGACATGGGACAAGAAGTTATTATCTCTGTGAGTTTCAGTTGTCAATTTTCTATAGCTCTGTGAATACCCAAAATCTCAGTACTGACCACCTGCCAACTCAACTGAAGGATTTTCATTAATTTACTCTTTCACTCATCCACACCCTCCCCAGGTGCCAACACATTGCAGGAATTCTGGTATGGCTTCGATTTAGATTTCTTGGAATTGCTCTTAGATGTAATCCATCTCTGAGCAGCAAGGAAGATTTGAAGACTTATTAAAACCCAGAGTATTTTTTCCAACAATCTCAGAAGCTTATGCAATTATCTGAATATGTGCATGCCCTACTAGGTTACAATTCAGCACAGCACCTTCCTTGCCCTGTCCCTGAGAACTAATTCATGGCTTATTGCCTCAGCAGAAAGATTAGTATTTGTAACACAAGTTATCACTACTGCCATGCCACAGATAGGGAAACCAAAGGAGAGGGATGAAGAAACATGTCTGCTCTGCTGCCAGTATTCAGAACATCATGAGGACCCTGGGACTCGTACTCTACACTACTTTAATTATTAAGGTCACATAAAGCAGGCACATTTGAGTGTAATGAATACTCTGAAGAACCAACATTTTCTGACTCGATAAAGGAAATATAAATACATTAATACAGTCTCACTAGCTGCAAGTCTATTAAACCACTTTAGGATCTCCACACCAAAAAAATGCTTTTCTCAAAAAAAAAAAAAAAAAGAAAGAAAGAAAAGGGGTGTGTATGTATATATATATGTATATATATAAATATATATATATATAAAATCAGGACACAAAAATCGGAATGCCTGTCTTTTTCAGCTATACCATGTACTTTCTCATCTGCTTTGTCCAGCTCACCTCTAATTGCTTTCATTTGCAGCAAGTTTTAAACACTGTTAGAAAAACAGTCTTAATGGAAGTCATCTCACAACATTAACTGCCATGGAAATGAATATGAGTGTAACTGTCTAAGACAGAACAACAAACTAGAAGAGTACAGCATTATTACAGCCTCAGATACATCCATGTTAATGGAAAAGGCAGCGTATTTTAAAACTGTTCCTTAGACTATTTATCAACCAAGAATTGGCTAAAATGAGGTCAAAAGTCCAGTGTGAACTAAGGAAAACTTTCAATTCACACATTTTACGCAGCAGAATCTGAGTCACAGCAGAATCATTCAAGAATCAAGCAGATTTCTGACTGCGATTGATGAGTTTGCAGGGAGGATTCAACAGCACGATGGCACAGTTGCAATGCAATAATGGTACTACACTAGCATCTACTCTTTCCTGTAACACTCACCTTTGCACGGGCCCAGCCCTATTTCCCAGCTGTAATGCCTAGCTCCAGTGCAACCCACAAGGACGGCACGACGACACAAGACCCCAAAGTTATGTTTACACTGAGCATCAAGTCCATCATCTAGATAAAATCCAAACTCTGCAGTGTAAATTCCTCAGGCTCCTACGACCTACAATGCACTATCTGCTCAGGTTCTCAATCTTAACCCTGATCCCTCCCCAATTTCTTAACCCTGTCTACCATATGCCCCAGATGACTAGTTTTATATGTTAAGTGTTACCTGTTTTTACTTTGCATTCTCCTGCTTATCTTTCCTGAACATCAAGTGTTGGTAAGCAAGCAAGTGCTTAGGATGCTATTTTTATCAGAATCTGTTTATGCACTGTTGGTAAAACTTATCCAGTGCACCACAAATAGTTGCCATCCAAAATTTCTTAAGACCTTCCAGCCAATCTGAGCAAAAAAGAAAGCAACTTTTCAATGAGCATGGGAAATGTTATTTTTATGAGTTAATTGAATTCATAATGAATTATGAAACTGTGCAAGGCATTTGAATTTGTCTGACTGCATTTGGTTTATTTTAATACTTGATCCACCTTCCCCTTGTTATAAAACTTTTACAAAATTGCAAAGAAAGGAAATTCTCATTTGTTTTCTGTCTGTAATTATTTATGCCAAATAAAAAATAAAAAACAGCACAAACAAAGTACAGCAGATGGAATCTCTTTCCCACATTTTTGCACAAATATTCAAGCTTAGGGAAAGACAAACAGACAGCGAAATGAAACATCCTCCTAATAAAATGCAATGCTTTAGACAGTTCTTAAAGCTTCCCTTAAGCTTCCTGCACAGCTATCTGTAGGATCCAGAGCCAAGGCAATTATCTTCAGAGATCTGCTTGGGGTATATTTCTCCACATGTGATGCTGAAGTGAATGCCAGCCATCCATTTTCCCTAGCATATAATACAGTAGGCAAATGACAAGGGACCACTGCAAAACAAGCAAAGCTAACAACTCTATCTACAGTTAAACCCATCTTTACCTAAAGAAAATTAAATTCTTTCACAGGCTTTATGAGCAACTGCATGGCCGAACCTCGACTGCTCTTAACAATATATGTAAATTTAGCACTAAGGAAAAGGGCAAGGCTGGTCAGATCATGCAGATACATTTAGACCTTCAGCAGGACACACACAGAGTAAAAGAAAAGGTGCCTACTTAAACTGTCTAATGTTTCTCCTCAGCAAAACAGTATTTCAGACTGTGAACATATGACATCACATATGCCATTAAAGGATCTAACTTAGAAAACACATTACCAAGCATAGAGATTACTTTGACCGTTGACAAATTATTGCTACTGTCATATTTCTAAAAGTTATTGCTATTCAGCTAGTTACTTCTACAATATCACTTACACACAAGACTAAGTTTAGTTCTCAGTAAATTACATTCCTCTATTTCAAAGAACCACTTCATAAATATCACCTCTTCATACAAACAAAGCACTTGTACACAGACACACAAACCTTTACCAGTAAGAGTTCTATTACAACTTATTTCTTTTAAAAAACATGTTTACCTGACAAAACTTAAAAGCACACAAAAATTCTCTATCTAGCTAATTCTTAACTAGCTCTACAATATCCTGTACTACCCACCACATCACTTACACAAGATTTTAACGTGTTTTTTACTTTTTATGAAAGTAAAAGCAAAAATGCAGGCATCCACAACACATACATGTACTGGTGAACTCCTATTATGCTTTTGTTTTTCATTACTCCATTTGAGAGTTCCACTTTATAAGTACTCACCCTAAGCTCTGCCGGGCTGCCGTCATTGGTAGATGAATAGTGGGGACACAAACATTCTACAGTTTCACACACAGGCAAGGATGCAACCCAGTGTCTTGAACCACCTTCACAGGAGAAAGTGAATATGACACTGCCCTAGGCACAACAAGAGAGGAGACTCAACTGTTTAGATGAGGTATTTTTTCATGGTGTATCAAAAAAAGACTTGGGACTCACAGTCCAAAAAGAGTGGAAGACAACAGCTGCTCTCCACAGTAGTTAGTCACACAATTAATTTACAGCTCCAAATAACATGCTGAGCCTGTCATCACTTTAGAATTAGTTGAGTAGAGGTTCCACTACAATTGTAGAGATTACTTAGCCTCATTTCTTCATACACTGTACATTGTATGCTCCCACCACCCCCACCCAGACCAAACTCTACCCAGAACTTCCATGGAACCCTTTCAAAATATCTCTGGAAAAGCAATGAGTAATGAAGATCCTCTCCATGAAAGGGAATCAAAGATTGTACAGAAAGATCACTTCAAACTCTAGTAAGATGGGGTACTTTGAGTACCACCCATAAGTAAAATATCTGGAGAATCAAACAGATGCTGCTGACAAGGACAGAATTAAATCTAAGAAAAATTGAGCTAACAGAGACTTCAAAGCACTGTAAGATTTAGTAGTCACAAAGCACCACTTCTGATCAAAGAAATTATATAAGAGATGAAAAATCATGAGACAAGATGTTTTACCATAAGACACTTTACAAATTACATTGGTGGAATTCTTGAGAGATCCAAATACCTCTGTAGAGAAACTGAATCACCTACTAAATGCCTCCTTAGTGTCAAAAATATCAAAAAACTCAACAGATGAAAATTCAGACTATGCCAGTGCAAATTAGAAATATGACTTCCTTACAAAGAGACAATCAACCATACCAGATACTAAAGGTAACTTCCAAGAATAACTGCAAATACTTCACATCCTCATGCCTGCACATTAGACTGCCTTTAATACAGAAGATGCATTTAGTCAAGTATCTCTGAAGGACAGACTTTTACGAAATGTGGGTTATTACTCTCAGATAACTAACTCAATATAACTAATACATTAATCAGGTTAGGTTGTCCAATGATCCCCTGCTTTCCTAAAGTCTGCTACTTCAGTTTTGTCTGAATCCACGGAAATAAACCAACATTTAAGCACAGATTTTTCTCAAACACCCACAGCCTGGTACAAAATAAGGAGGGAAATACTTCTTTTGCTAAATCAGTAAGTTCTTTCATGTCTATAAGCTCCTCTAAGATGAAATATTCGGGTACTACTCCTTCCAACACTCAAATCAGAAGAGACAGGCAGAAACAGGTTTGTTTTTAAATTAAAAATAAACAGTGTCACCAACAATGAAAAAAATAATTTTGTGAGCAAGACACCTTAGCATTTTCATTTCTATTGCAAGAATTTTCTTAGCATTTATCCAATAAAACACCATTTAAGAACCTGAACTAGGACTGCAACCCTCAAAGGTTCAAGCAAAAACTCTTGTGTGGTTGATTTTTTTAATTTCAAGTTTCTCTGCGCTGGTTTCATCAAATGCTCCCAATATATGAACACTGACACACAAGTGTATTCCCGAGATTAGCCAAACAGAGCAAAAATTAACTTCATGTGATTATTTAAAACAGTTACACTGCAGATTCATTTTTATCTTTTCATCGGCCACATAATGTGTTGAAGCTTTGGTCTGTATACTCTTAGTTGCCAGATCTTGGGTTTCTACACAGGACAAGGTAAACTCATACCACAAACTCAGGACACTATAAGGCAGAAGAAGGGTAAGCAGGGAAAGAAAGTGGGAACCTCAAGACAAATAGCAAGAGTAAGAGCCTAAGCTTCTTCACAGCTGCCTCAGAGTCCTGACAGAATTAAGAATCCCTCTTAGCAGCAGCAAAGTGAATTGCCCACCCACCACACGTAACAACTAACAATAAAGAAAAACTTCCCATCTGTTTTGACGGACATACCACTGTGAGCCAAAAAAACTGAGCAGCACAAAATCAAGTCTGTTCTGCTCTGTCAGCACTTGAGATAAACACCCACTCAGGAAGAGTGTCCTGAAATCTGAGCAGGATACACATACTTGTCCTGTAACACATGTACAGTCCCTGGCTACTTAAAGACCATATTTATGTAGGAGTATTTTACCAGTCACATCCTTTCAATGTACAGTTCTGTTTATTACTATTCCAAAGTATCCCAATAACCAGTCTACAGTGAAAGGCGAAATTCTTGCAGTACTTCTATGGATGGACAATTTGGGATGGGCGGAGTGATGCAGTCACTCAGAAATTTCTTTCAGCTGAAGGTGTATTTGTTATTATGCATTTCTGGGGGGTTTAGGCACATGAGGAGGATGAGATGAAGAAAGAGCTAGAACACCATATAAAAAACACTGAGGAAGAGGAAAAACAATGTGACTTTTTTTTCTGTATAACTGGAATTTGAAACGAAAACTCCATCTCAAAATTTTAAATTACCTTAAAGATAAGAAACTGGAAAAATTAGGTAGTCTGAAGAGAAATTTTTCATATTGGGTTGAGGGGTTTTTTTACCCTAAATTTCAGCATTTAGTCAAGTTAGATACATTTCAAAAATCCCCCAAACCCAGGCCATCCTCATGTCCCAGGAATACCCCTCAGAGAACGGTGGGAGTCTTACATTAAGTTCTACAACTCCCTTTGCTCTTACACATGAGAATGAGGAAGTACACAGCTGGATAATGCACACATACACCAATGTGTGTGCATTACCAATGTGCATTATCCTTCTTAATATCAGCTTAATTCCTCTTTTGCACCACTTACAGTATCTTGCTCTGTATGTTGAATCATAATATTAAGGGGGCCATGCCCAAGTTTGTGTTCCATTATACTGGATATAACATGTTAGTTAAAGTCCCTGACCACAGCTCCCAGACACTATGGCAATACAAACAGTATGCAAAATATTTCCTTTCAACTAACTGGAAGAAGCTTCGAGAAGCACTTATGTCCACAGTAGTCATGCCAGTATAGCAGAGAAACAGTAGGTGTGGAAATTATATACCTGCATTTAATTTTAGTTACATGCAGCATAAAATGTCTTTCCAGCGGAGACAAAAACAAACTTTGCTCCTTGCTGAAGAGTCTCCATTCCATTTATGCAAGCCTGCAAGCTGCATGCACGTACAAATAAAAAGGACATGACATCACTGAGTGACTGACTATGCCACAGAATGACTGTTCTTGTTGTAATATATGAAATATATATAATAATATATAAATACACAGAGAAAGAGGCTTGTGAGTATGGGCACATACCACTGGAGACTTACACAATCAAAGTGTGTAAAGCAAGAAAAAGATGTGGTATTATTTTGTATTTCAGCTTATCATCTGAGAGCAAGTTATCAAGGTTAAACGTTCTATGATTTATTCTCTGAAGCATGATATACTGAGTACAATTAATTGCTCCTACCTATAATGAGAATACACTTAACATAAATTGACTTAACTGACTGCCTCCCTCCTTAAAGGCATCTTATTTTTTTTTTTTTCAAATTAAGCTCAAGATACGAGAAGCAAAAATAGCTTCTATCACACAGCTGCCTCCAGAAAGTAATTGGAATGAACATTATCGACTATAAAAATTAAATAAAAAGACATTATTTTTCACTACAGTCAAGCCACAGATTAAATTTGACACAGAAACAACTAGTTGCTGGATGTATATTTCCATTTACAAATATATTTTCTTAGATTTACAAGGGTCAAGTGCAAGCACTGCAGGAGATTCCTATGTGAACTTTATCTGCAATTTAATCCTTGCATGGCATGCTGTCTAAGCATTACACTGTACTATAATACTGAACATACACTTCAGCAGTTAGAAATGATGGACTATTTAAAAGCATATAACTGTGACCCAGAGATGTACAAAAGCATTCAGAACAGCAATTTATTTTTGATTGGGGAGATGAAACGATGCGTTGCGATAGGATCTCTAAAAACATAAAAAAGTGGCTCATCACTAAAGGATTAAAAAAATGGCCACTGCCATTTTAAAAATACATTGTATGGGTTTGATAAACAGTTATGCTATTTTAAGCCTTAGACTATGAAAGTGTATAGGTATCTCTTTGGTTTTCCCCAAAGTTTTCACAGTACTAGAGAAAAAAAACCCCAAACCTTAATGTATTATTATCATGCTAACACTTTCCAACCCTCTAAAGCATGCTATTTGATGATGCTAGCTGAGAAAACAGTGGGAAGGCTCAGGAAAAGACAGTCTCACATCACGTGTTTCATTTCAGGCTGGGGCTTAGGTTTGCTCCTCCTTTTCTTTTCAAATAAACATGAGCAGTTATGCAACCCTCTGTAAAATCTGAAAAAATCTGGCCCCTCCCAAACCTGCCTATGTAGAGCCTGCAAAACATAAACAGGGAAACTGGTTGTCAGCAGCATCTCCTGCATGATTCGAAGCTGTTAGCGTTTAAGACGCTTTTTCACACACGTGTGTTCAGCACCTTGCAGCATACAACCAACTTCCCCCGGAATAATCTGACCAAGGTACAAAAGCTTTTACCCAGGACTGGAGAAATATTTGCAATCACTGGTAATCCGGCGGAGGAATGGCGGGGGGCGCGCAGGCAGGGGGCGTATTTATTTTCTAACAAGCTAGCCGGGGTTACAGATTAATTCACAAGATTTTTGTCTCGTCCTTGTTTTCCGCCCCGGAGCACTTGGCTGTATACCTACGGGTTGTTACCCCGCAGCTGCTTAACAACAGTCTCCCCACACCTGATGCTGGTTTTGTGGAGGACGCTCTACAGGAGCAGCTCTCGAAGACGAAGCCCCTCCAGCTACCGCTTGCGCATTTAAAGAAAAAAGAAAAAAGAAAAAAAAAAGAAAAAAAAAAAAGGCAAATCGCCTCTTCCCATCGGTCTCCATAAAAGGGGGCCACTGCCTCTATACGAGCGCATGAAGCAGCAGCTGCGGCGGCCGAGGCTTTGTTGTTGACTGCGCGCAAGGTGGCTCCTTCCCGGCTCCTCTCGGAAACGCTCACGGGGGCAGCGCGGGCTCGCCAGCCGCCCGCAGCCTCCCTGCCGCATTGCTCAGCCATGGACCTGCTGCCGCCGGGAGCCGGGAAGCCACCCCGGGTCCCACGCGGGCTGTGGCCGCGCGTCCCTCCCCGATGGCGACCGGGGGATGCGGCTGCGGAATCCATCCCCACGGCAGGCGAAGACGCGCAGATTCGCGCCGAGCCGCGTTCCCCGACGGCCCCTTGTCCACGGTCCGGAGGGGAGCACGAGAAGCGCAGAAGATGGGGGGGCAGCACGGAGGTGAACCCCAAGGAGGGACGAGGAGCCGCGCCCGCAGCCCCCGCGGGCGTTACATAACGACGGCGGCGGCGGCCGCGCCGGGCTAGGCTCGGGCGCCCCTCCGGTGGTGCGGGGTACCGGGATCGCCAGACCCCCGCCAGCGCCACCAGCGCCCCCTCCCCTCGCGCGTTCGATAACCGAACGGCGATCGATTAACAGCGCGATGGGAAGGAGGGAGCAGGCACGGCACGCGACACGCACCCCACCCACCCCCGGCGGAGCGGTGCTCGCCCGGCCCGGCCCGGCCCGGGAGCGGTGCCCGCGCACTCACCGCCGGCGGTGGAGGGCGGCAGGTCTGGCTGGCGCTGGCCGGGTCCGTCCGGCGCGCTCGGGAGCAGCCGATGGTATCCGTAGCCGGCGCGGCCGTTGCAGCGGCACCGCCCCCCGCGCGGGCATTGGCGGGCACGCGGTGCCGCCCGCCCGCCGCGAGCGCCCATAGGCGGCGCGCGCCGTCCGGCCCCGGCCGCGCCCGCCCCCGCGCGCGGTCTGAGAGGCCGCGGGGCTGCCGCCGCTGCCTTACATGGAGCGCCGGGGCGGCCGCGCTCCGCCGTCCCCGTTATTCCCGTTATCCCCGTTTCCCCCTTCCGCCCGGCCGGCGGCGGCAGGTGCGCGGCGGCAGGTGCGCGGCGGCAGGTGGAGCCTCGCTCGGCCCGCGCATCCTGTGCCTCCCCTTCCTCTTACAGCGAGGGGTACCAATATCGTCTGTGCCCCGTCGCGCTCGGGCAGGTTTGGGTCCGGATGGCCGTTCGTCTGCGCTTGAAGCTAGGGTTGTCGGCGTAAAAGAAAACCATCTGAAGACTGGGCTATGTGGTGCGGCGGGCATTCCGTAAAAGCCTCAGCTTGCCTCTCGCCTGGGAGCAGCCTGAAGCCGGAGAGGCGCAGCCGCCAACCTATTCTGGAGCAATCCCATCCAAAATCCTGGAGCGCAGACACAGTTCAGAAAGCAGCAGGAATCTAATGAGCAGTTGTGCACCCTCATTTGTGAATTTATAACCAGAGTCCAATGACTCCACAGAGCTTGGTGGGCTGTAACTTGATTGCCGCTGTGCTGGAATGAAGTTAAAACAATCTGCCTGCAGATGTGAGGGAGGAGAGCAAAATGTTAATGTGCAATGGATTCTCAGTTTTTCAAGTGCAGGAGATATTTATGGCTAATTTTTTAATTGGTCATATACCTATACTTGCCTCAGGATGCACAGTAGTTCACAAACTATTAAGAAATTGGCTTGTAAACTCTGATTCCAGTAATTTAAGGCAATTACTGAAATAACCCAAAATGTCATAAAGGGGCTTTAAAGGACACTTTACATTAGGGTTGAATTTGGCCGTACCACGAATGAAGGTTTTGTGGTAGTGTAGGGCAAATGCAGTTGTGATCTCTCATAAGAGCGCAAATCAAAGTCATCTGCAAACACCTCCACATCCTTCTCCACAGGGCTGCTCAAAATCCCTTAATTTTCTAGACTGTATTGGTACCCAGTAGTGAAACTAAACATGTTCTAGATAGGCGCAGACGTACAAACTCATTTCTGCAATGCATACATGCATATACACACGGGGACAGCTACACAGATCAATACAGCCAGAAACACTCAGCACTCACAAAAGCACAAACAGCACCAACGGTTTCATCTGGTTGCCCTTTGGCTGATCAGGATGGAAGACCATTAGTAGGAAATATATGCATATGTATAATGTGGATTCCTCCAGTAGCTGACCTTAGATACTCAATCTGTCCCTGGATCCATCATGTGCCCCACTGCTCTACCCTGGACATATGAGCTCCTAAGACTTGCAATCCCACAGTAGTTGCTTTTCAGACATCACCCACAGACACACACCATGAATCCACTGATACCTGGATCCCAGATCTTCTCAGCTGCTGTACAAGAATGAAATTAGCACATTCATTGCTGTACAGCAACTACAAATGAGCCCTGCTCCAAGGGCTGGTACAGACCTCTTCACTCACATGCAGCAAGATTCTCTCAGTAATTGCGCTTAGGCATGCAGTCCATCCAGTAACTGGCTGGGGATACCAGGACTCCCCAGCTGCTGGCATCTGGACACACTATTCCCCAGACCCCACAGTCCCACTCCAGCTGCTGGTACAGATTTCCTTGCACACAGCAGGACATAAACATGCACACTGTGGATCTTGCCTAGGCACACAACACCCAATATCTTAGACAAGCCTTCTAGACAACACACATATGCTGTCTCTCAACTGATCTTCAGATTTTACATCAGTTGGCATAGATTTCTTGGTCCCTTTGGAACTCAGCTTCTTCAATTGCCTTAGTTCCTTCCCAAGCCTCTTAATCTCTTTTCCACCTAGTTTAGCTTGATATTTGCACTCTCACTTGGTGCAATTGCTCGCACCACAGACACATACAACACCTGATATGCACTGCAGTTGTTGATACTTGTTTTTACTCACTCCAGTCTCTTGAGTTGATGACTCTGCTGATTTGCAATCCCTATAATCCCTTGTCTGATTTCAGTTGCTGACACTTAGATATCCATACAATCACATCCACACAGAATGGAGTCCACTCCTTCAGGAAAATAGTTAGAAATGGAATTTAGGAAGAAGGCAGGATAGCAGGTGGTGATCGGGTGCGGGTCATGGCCAGATAAGCATACTGCCCAGCAACCAAAGTTTACATGTGGGCAGCTGCTTTTGTCCTCTTAGCCCTCTATGACCCACACTTATTCCTCTCCAAGCTTCCCTTCCTTTCCCTTCTTTTGAGCCCTCCCTTCCTTTGCCTTTGGTTTTGTCCCCTACACCTGCCAAAAGAAGTCTTGTGCAATCCCAAGAGTCCCTGAATGTCAGGGGCGGGACTTCCAGACTTGATATCTTGAAACATTTCTTTACCAAGAAGATGGTCATACCCTGGCACAGGTCTTCTGTAGAGGCTGTCGATGCCCCTTGCCTGTCAGTGTGTGAATCATTTGGACGAGGCCCTTAATAACATGCTTGAACTTTTGATCAGCCCTGTAGTGATCAGGCAGTTGGACTTAATGAATATTCTATTCTATTCTATTCTATTCTGTTCTGTTCTGTTCTGTTCCTGCTCTATTCCCCTGTGTCCCACAGTATGTGTTATACCCTCTAGACAGTAGCTCCGACTTCAACCCCCAAGTTTGTATGGAGAGCCTTTCCAGACTTGTCTGGTGTGTTTCAGACCTGGATGATGAGCATCAGTTCTCTTTTGTGACAGTCCTAAGACTGGGGCAGGGAATCTTTTTTTCTGAGTTCGCCATAAGGATGAAGGTTCCCCTGCTCAATACTGTTGTTCTGTGCTACATTTAGAGCATGGCAACAGGCTTTTTATCAAATAATCTGACAACACTTAATTTCTGGATGCATTTTAAAGATCCTGTGTTCTCAAATGGAGAGGGTTTTAGAGGTTTAATTTAGCAGTTTAATTTAACTGAATTTAGTAATTTAGTTCCTAGTCCTGAAGTCATCCTATTGAAAATGTGGCATCATGAAGTTCTGGCAAAGGCAAATGAGTCACAAAAATAAATCAGTGTTACCACAGGGCATGTATGTGCTGCCAGCCTAATCCACATTGGTCTCCTTTCAACCCTTCAGTTCACAGTCTACCAGATACCTCCCTCTCCAGTAGCCAGGATAGGGATAAGATAAAATGTTTGTTCCCTTATTCCATTCTTCCAACTGGTGTTTGTTGTTCAAGATGCTTGTCTTTTACACCTCCCAAACGAATTTTTAGAAGGGTCTAGTGTAAAATCACAAAAGCCAATTTTTGGACTATCTGTATTTGTGTTATATGACAAGGTTTTGGTAGCAATCAGGCTACAGGAATGGCTTCCATGAGAAGATACCAGAAGCTGCCCTCATGTCACAAAGAGTCAGCTCCAGCTGGCTCTGATGGATCCGCTGCTGGCCAAAGCTGAGCCTGGTGGCAGCACACAGTGACAGCATATTTAACAAGGGGAAAAAAATGCTGCACAACAGCAGCAGATGGGTGAGAGAATGGTACAGACAACTATTCAGACCCCAGGGTCTGGAGGGGAAGAAGGAGGGGGAGGAGGTGCTCCAGGCACCAGAGGAGAGATTTCCTGCAGCCTGTGGTGCAGCTCATGGTGAGGCAGCTATGCCCCTGTAGCCCATGGAGCAGGCATCCACCCTGCAGCCTGTGGAGGATCCTATGTCCAAGCAGGTGGATGCTCCCTGATGGAACCTGTGAACCGAAGATGAAAAAGCCCATGCAGGAGCTGGCCTCTGACAGGACATGTGACCCCACGGAGAGGAGCCCATGATGAATCAGGTTCTCTGGCTGGACCTGTGATCCCATCTGGGAACCCACACTGGAGCAGTCTGTTCCTGAAGAACTGCACCCCATGGAAAAACCCACATTGGAGCAGTTCATGAAGAACTGCAGCCCATGGGAAGGACCTGTGTTGTATAACTTTGTGAAAGACTGTCTCCCATGGGAGACACCCATGCTGGGGGAAGAGTATGAGGTGGAAGGAGTGGCAGAGACAAAGCATTATGAATTGACCTGAACCCCTATTGCACATCCCCCTGTACTTTTCAGGAAGAGAAGATAAAGAAGACAAGAGTGAAGCTGAGCCTTGGAAGGAAGGACCAGTGGGAGGAATGTGTTTTAAGATTTGTTTTTATTTCATATTATCCTACGTTTGATTGGAAATAAATCAATTTCCCCACATTGAGTCTGTTTTGCCCATGGTGGTTTTTACTGTGTCTTGTCCCTGCCCTTGTCTTGACTCATGAGCCTTTTGTCACATCTCCTGTTGAGGCTGGGAGGTGATAGTGGGATTGACCTTGCAGACTGGCCAAGGTCAACCTACCATATTATCCCACTCTCTTAATAAAGTAATGTAATTTTGGATTCATCCTAATCCTATATGCAAATTAACTTCTTCCATATTTTAAAGCAAATTTGGCAGCTCTTTGTCTGAATTGATTTTCATTTTTAGCTCAAGAATGCTGTCATTGGGTCCAATGCGTGCCTTGGACCTGTTTTGAAAAAATGAAATAATGTGAATGCCAACATGTATGCCATGGATTGGATTTCTACAGCACTCAGTACACCTATGTTACACAATACAATTGCACTGTTATGATTAATTCTTGAGAGTTCCCAGAAGCCCTCTCTCATCCTTGCACAAAGAATTATTTTTCTCAGTCCAGAAAAGAATCTATTCAGTTGTACACTGATGAGACAGTAGTGCTCTGCCACAGAACAGGGCCTCACAGAAAATTCAGAGAGTAGTCCAACCCTTGATTATCTCCGTTTCCTCTGGAAGTCTATTCTCTCACAAGAGAAAAGACCCTTGACCACAACCTTGAGATCTCGCTATCTTATCCTAAGATTAGCTGCATTTCCCCAGGAGGTTAGTACAGCTGTGTTTGTAGGCTGTTGCTGTGGATGAAGGATACCATCTTTTCTTCTAGGCACAGGCCAATTGAGTGAGTTCCCATGAGACCTGACCTGATGATTTTTCAGTGTGACCTAGCATTTTTAATTCTCTTTTGCTCTTCTAAACAGACTAAATGATTGATCAAATGTCATTGCCTAAGACACACTCCTATTAAACACTCTCAAGCTATTGCAGCAGGAGTACATATCCTTAGAACTCAGGAATGGAGCAGAGTGGGACTGGGACTTTCAGAATGCAAAATTCCTACAAGCTGCAATTTAAGGATGAACTTTCTTGCCTCTGGTCTTATGGCAACAGACATCTTTCTACAGAAAGTAGAAAATTTGCTCTACATTTTCCGCTTCCAGAGCTACACAATAAGACAAACACAACCAAATTTAATTTTGAATTGAAAAATATTACTGATTTTAATTAACACTACAAGAAGTACACAAATCTATTCAAAATAAAACTGTACATATTTCCCTACTTCATTCTCTCCATCAACTAACACGCCACTTCTTCTGCTTCAAGACAAAGTCTTCTGGGAGGGCTGCAGATCTCTTTCCTGCATTTGGCACAGCTTCTTTTCAAGCTTCTATAATTACTGCCCATTTCTGTTATTTCTAGGTCTATCCTCATATGAATTCTGTTCAAATGTTTTGTTATTTTAATTTTTTTTCTTTTGCTATTTCTTCCTTTCTTCCCTGGTTCTCTACAAGAGAGAGAATTCTTTCCTGTTTAGACAGCTCCTTAGACAGCTAATACATGAAGCCAGTTCCACCAAAGCTGGAAAACATTGTGGCCGACATTAGTTCCCAGACTGAGAGACATGAGATGTAGCACTGACAAAGCGGTAGATTACATAAATCTTATGTTACTCAGTGAATCAAAGACACATCCTGTCTTGAGCCAGAACTAGTAAAGAGTAAATAAAAGGATTTCTTGAGCCATCAGGCCTGGGTAGGGAAATGTGTCACCAAGACCACGTAATTATTATGAAAGGTCATTTTAGTTCACTTGTAAATTTCAAATATGATAAGTTTTAACCAGAAATTTGTGTGAATCAAAGAGCATTAATTTGGTGGAAACTTCCATCAAAATTATGTAATAATTCTTAAATAACTAGTAGCTGCTTCATTTAGAAAAATAGGGGGGTTCCATTTTTTCCTTGTTTTAACCACTTCTTGGAATAGTTACAGAGATTAAAAATCAATCGAGCCGACTCCAGTCTTTCATCTTGTGAAAATTAAGTACAGCTTTCCAAGTTATACCAATAGTCTAAATATTGTCATTTGTATATCTAGGTGCAACATACATATTGTCTCTATGTCATACTGTGTTATACACAGTCAATTTATGTACAGCTATGTGTATAATCTCAGCCACTTACAGGAGGGCAAAACCAGCTACCTGCCAGATACCCACTAGCAGTACAAATGTATTTCTAAATATATGAAATTGCAAGGAATGTTTAATTGCATGAACAGTGTGGCAGAAGTTCAAACTGGTAGCCAAGCATAAACAGCCATTCTCATGCACAGAAAGTTTGACTTGGGACATTCTGTATTTTGCAATATGCAGTACTGTAATTTTGTACAGAATCTAGTCTGATTATATTTATGGAATCAGGACTGCTCATTGATTTTACTGAAATATAAATTATTGATAAAATCATGCAGATATAGAAGCCAGACTGCAGGAGATATGCACATGTAGCAGTAAAGTAACTTGATCACTCTAACAGGACAGAGCATAGTCCTGCAAACAACTGACCATGATAAAATTTTCATATGCCAAATGTTCCATCAAAAACTATCAAGAAAATTTAAGCTTCAATCACAGCTTCAGAAGTTAAAAGTTTAAAATGCCCTTTCTCACTGAGTCTACTCTGTTGCACACAAACCTTTTTTGGGAGTAACTCATCATATGATCTTTTTCTCAGATGGAATGCTGTTCCAACTTCTATTATATTCTCCTCCCCAATGCCCTTCCAAAAAGTGAAAACTAATAAAAAGTAGGACAATGCAGAGCAGCTGTAGAAAAGGATAAACTTTGAAGGACATCCAATTCTATGGACCAAGATTCAAGAAACATGGATTCCAGTAGTTTATTTTGTACAGGCTTTCCATGGAGAAGCTATCAATTCTCAGTTTCCCCCCATGCCTGTTTTGTACACATAAATTGGGGATTGTCCATTTTGCAGTGAGGAATCTGAATGACATAGAAATATTGTAGCACAAAGTCATTACTTAAAAGGAAAAAATTCTTTATTAGGAAACGATTCAGGCATATGAAAGTTATGACAAGAGACAGGTCCTTCATCTACTGAATATCTTAGCTCTATGTAAAGTAACTGTAGTTAAAGTCATTGATTTTGTAGTTAAAGACAGCACATTCAAAAGCCCATAGCACTTAGCCATTTGTAAATATCTATATTCCTCATTATTTCATATAATTGACAAAGACTACAGTAGTTGCTGCAGCCTTAGTAATTCTCTGATTTCTTTCTTCCTCAGTTAATCACTGAAAAACATTTTGTTGTCCCTTTTTGGTAGTTTATTCAATTTATCATGTATAGTGCCAATTTCACTCTATCTTTGTTAGATCAGCATTTTTTTCAGAGCCCTAAAATACTCTCAGGAGGAGATATAAATCACATTTCTCTTTTTTACAGGAGGGAAAATGGCCAGGAGGTGTACCTCAGAACTGCAGAGAGGGAAAGCATCAGTGAAGTTTAACACCTAAGATCCAGCATTGCAGTTAAGACAGTAAAAATGGTTGATGGAATTTATATGGAAATGGACATGGCATGCTGTTTCCTTAGTGCTAGGCTTTTTCAGCACTGTTTGCCTTAGGTGACCTACATTCTCATATGCTTCAAGGAGAGCTGGGAAAGTCAAAATGAAAGAGGAAAAATGTAGCAAGACTGACCATAGAATACAAACTACCTGAAGAGGTGCTTGCAGCAATTAGCTGGTGGAATCTGAGACACTGGGTATTTTTTTGTTCAGTTTAGATTTTATTACTGTGTGTCAGCAAGTAACAAAATATATGAAGCATTGCTCAAAGCCACCTATTTGTTCATCTCAAATGTTGGTGACTGCCCCTGGAACTAAATTCCACAACTATTTTCTTTGTGTGAAAGTAAGAATTCTTTTACTGTGACATTTTTTGACAGACAGCTGTTAACAAGTGTTCATTGATTAGGAAATGAATTGATAAGAGATGTAGATCTGTGTTAAAACTAAGTGATTGTTATCCAAGCAGCTACCACATAATCTTATTTCTTGTCTAAAGACAATAACATGAGCCTATCCAACAGACTTAATTGTGATACTTTATTTTTTCTAGTGGTGTTAAGACAAACAGATCTTTGTCAGAACTCATCTGGTCAGTGTGAATATATACGGGCACCATACATGGATTTACTGCAGTTCAGCCTAAAATAAACACTTGAATTTCTAGCCCCACTAAATTTAAGACTTTTATCATTAATGTAAAAGGATGTAGCAGTTCATTGGCAATTCCCTTACTTTCTCAGTTACTGTTACTAAATAAAACCATAGAAAACTCAGATTAAAATCTGAATAAATCAAACCAAACAACATCAAAACATGATCTGTTCCTTACTGCTTAGGAGGCATGTGGTTCAACATGAAGCAAAGGGTCAAATACAAAATAGGTTCTCAAATTCTGTGCTGGTTTTGATTTGGGTCTAATGTTATATTTGGCCACTTAGTGCTTGTTCCTTAGAAGCATTTGAAGGGCTGAGTTCCACTCTTAATTTAGGTCTTCATCTATTGCAAATAAAAGCCAAGCAACTACAAAATACAAAGTAAAGAGTAAACTAGAGTAAAATCAGAGTATTTTCTGGTCAATAATTAAAATTAACACAACATTTTCTGTTAATCAATGGAGTTGGAGAATGTTCTTTCCACACTAAAAGGCACTGGTGCACTCTGTCAAATTTTGCTGAAGCTGATCAAGATAGCCTCATATTCAGGTGTTTAGATAGACTTCTCCCACTTTTATCACCACTGTAACAGGATGTCTGAGTAGAATATTTGTCCACATGTAAAACAGGGAATTTTACACTCAGATGTGTCAAAGTACTGCTACAGGCAGATTATTTTATGTCAGGCTATGGATGGGAGCACCTGAGATAGGGAAACATACTCTGCTACTTTTGCTCTAAGAATGTAAAACTCTTGCAGTGAACAAGAGCAAGTAAGTGTAAGGAGGAAAAGAACTCAGGCATGAAAATGTGGCTAAATCAGGCATGAATTGCTAGAGGACATTCAAAGCCTCAAATCTTGAGGTATAATGTGTCCTTGCTTTTTTTGGGCAGGGGGTGGGGGTGGAGCTGCTTTAGTTTTGTTTGTGTTTTGTGTGTGTGTGCACATGGAGCAGCCATACAAGTCATGTCAGCCAAAAAACAAAGCTACACTGGGGATCAGGCTTCTCCTACAATAGTCTCAGATCACATTTAAATGCTCATGGTTGAATGATTACTAAAATCATGTCAGTTGAGTTACTCAGAGCAAACATGCTATATTTTGTCAGCTTTGTACTTTTATATTGGATGTATATCCTATTTAGGAGAAGAACAATAACTAGTCCTCTGCATGGCCGAGATGAAAAAGGAAAATAGATGTGCCACAGAGGAAAAAGCCCCACAAACATCAACAAAACCCCATCCATTAAATTAGCGTACTAAATTAACAAAGAAAAAAACTTTCAACTTTGGAAAATTGTTTAATATGCTCCTACACTCTTGTTACAGCAGAAGAACTTCTAATATAAGCCAGAAGAATTAATTTGTCTCATAAGGCAGAGAGATATGAAAATTACTGGAATTAATGGGGCAACTGCTTCAGGTTTCTAAGGACATCCAAATCCCTAAGGCAGTTGACTGCAACATACTCAGAGCTGTGACTTAGCAGCTACCAGCTCAGCTGAGCTCTATGGCTCAGTTTCCAAAGCTCTGGTTCTGTGAATTGTTACATTCCCCTGTAAGCCAATGATTCATAAATAATTGGCTTAAAATAATATTAATTTGGTTTATTAAGTACAGATGGAAAATATTTTTTAAAACCACTATTGGCCTACCAGTTGGGTAAAACAGAAAAGTGCTAAGCAAAAAAAGAAAATTAAATATAAGGGTTAAAAAAAAGCATCATACATGATAGAGAGAAATCTCTGTGAAAATTATTTGGCAAAGTTTTACAGTATGTAAAATGGTCTACCTTTTTTCCCAACAAAGTAAGTCAGCAATAAAGCCACTAAATTTTTTCCTGCCATTCTTCCCAACTATACCCAGAAGCAACTAAAAAAAAATCAGGTTACATAATGACTGTCTCAGAGCACCTCTGTCAGTTCATGTCCAAAACAGCATTTTGTATTATAAATCAGAGCACTATGTTTCATGGCTACCAGTCTGATTACCCAGTCTCATGGGTTATCTTGCTATTCCTCTGATACCAAGAAGGAAAGATGAGTAGGCTGATTGATGCAGCTCTGTATTTTGGATTCCAGTGAGTTTTAATTTACAGTACAACTAGTTTCACAAATAGGTATTTTTTCAAGTAAAAGAGTTCAGGGGATAAACTCATGATCTCTTACCTTTTTTGAGTCAAAGAGGGGAAAAAGCACTGAGTGAAAGAGGCAGAATTTTCCACTATAGATCCTGGAGGAGCACACAAATGTGGCATTGCAGAGAAACAGAAATACTGGGACTGGTACGAATCAAGTATGAATGTGAATACATGAGTGAATGCAGGGGGCAAAAAACCAAACAACAAGTGGTGGTAAAACCTAGATCAGTGGGTGTGCTGATCCTGACTGGGAAACCGCTTGCTTTAGGCAGAGGAGCTGGTGATCCACATTGCAGCTTGCATAAGCAGGCACAGATCTGCACTGTGCTGTGCTGCACACCCAGCGTGGCACTCAGGCTGTGCTGTGAGTGTCCCGTGGCTGCAGCGTCACCTCAGCAGCTGGCTGCAGCAGAGGAGCCCACAGGCAGCTCCTGCTCCACCTGCACATTCCTGCCCATGTCCAACAGGGCAACCAGAAGTTCTCACCCCAACAACATTCAGGAGTAGAGCTGCTTACTTAAAGGAACATTATTTATTATCCTGAAGGACCAAAGAGGAGGAACTTCTCTCCACAGATAATTTCTGCATAGCATACTGTGCCAAAGTCCACCCAGGGTCCACCTGATGCTGCATACCTGTGTGCTTCTCAGCATCTGAAGGGACAAAAGGTTTACTCGCTGTAATTCCTCTTTTTATTCTGTTTTATTTATTCTGTCTTCTTAAAGCAGCTTTTTGATTAAGCCATTTGTTGTCAGGTTTTTCTTGCTGAGCTGCAGAAAGTGCCCTGCACCTTCTCACCTCAGCCACTCTCCAGACCTTGGTGCAGAACAGCAGGTCGTCACAGTCTCAGCACAAAAACATGCAGCTTATCAAGATATCTAGTTAGGCAAACAGACTATTTTCAGAAAAAGAGGCAAAAGAATAATTAATAAAATAGTGATGCTGTCTAATAACATTCAGAGGTAGGACATGATGAAAAAACAAAAGATAACAATCCCTGTGAACTTAGAAAGGCACAAAAAGTATGTTCAGAAGAACCAGGATGTAGTTACTGATAATGAATAATCTAGGACATGTGCTGAGGACTTAGTAACGAGTGCCCCTTGTTCTGGTACATCATGGTTTAGCCCCATCTGGCAACTGAGCACCAAGCAGCCACTCACTCACTCCCCCTCCCCTTACCCCCACATTATGATGGGGAGGAGAATAAAAAAAAGGTAAAACCTATAGGCTGAGATAAGAACAATTTAATAATCAAAAAAATTTAAATGTAGTAGTAAATAATAATGATAATGAAAAGCAAGATAACAAATAGAGAAGAAAATCCAATAGAAACAAGTGATGCCCAGTACCATTGTTCTCCACCCACTGACTGTTGCCTAGCCCATCTCCCAGCAGTGATCAGCCCCTCCCAGCCAACTCCCCTTGGTTTATACACAGGACATGATGTTCTATGGTCTGGAATGTCCCTTTGGTCAGTTTGGGCCAGCTGTCCTGGCCATGCTCCCTCCCAGCTCCTTGTGGAGCTCCTCACTGGCAGAACACAGGAACCTGAAAAGCCCCTGGCCCAGGGTAAGCACTGCTGAGCAACAACTGAGCCATCAGTGTGTTATCAACATCAGTCTCATACTGAATCCAAAACACAACACTGCACCAGCTACTAGGAAAAGAATTAACTCTATTCCAGCAGAAACCAGGACATGTTGCCAGTAGTCCTGGCCGCACCACTTGAATATACACACCTCGCTCCTTCTGACAGAATGGATGAAATATAAGTGAGTGACGTAAGTAAGATGAGCTTTAAAATAAAAATCACAATCCCTTTCTGTATTGTCTCACACAGAGTTTTCTTACATTATATGCCACATTAATTGGCTCTCCACTGAAATTTGCTAATTTAGACACAAGAGGATATAATAAAAAACTAGCACATATCTCCAGCCACGGAGACAGGATAGGAGAACAGGTCCAACTATGCTGTATATGAGGGAGTCACACAATCAAAAAAAAGCCAAACCAGTTTCAAGTCATGGACGAAAATACAGTAATAATGGCTACACCATTCTCTCCTGGCCAGGACTATGTCTGGCAATTCTAGTGAACAGGAATAGATTGGAATTCCAGGCAATTCTTGCACGATACTTCCCACAGTGCCTTCACAGTTCTGCTTGAACAAGGAATATAAATTACTCAAGCCATTTCAAATTTACTTCTCTTTTAAATACATAAAAAAACCTTGATAGCTACAAGGGAAAGCTGCATTTACAAGAGTCCAGAGTCTGCCTGGTGTGTATGACCAAATTCACTCTCTCATTTAATTTACTACTGAATTTCATTCCTAGAATACTGGTCAGCTTCGCCACCACCTCCCAGCTGTTCCTTCCTATGGATCAAATGGGAATACATTAGGGTACAAAGGAGTGTCAGAGCTCTGATTTGAACTTCAGAGGGAAAGCAAAGCTGCAATCAGCACACCAAGGCAATGGAGTACCAGAAATCCTGGCCTGAAATGAGAATGAAAAATGCCATGGAAATTAGTACATTTCCAAGAGCTTTTTAGCTTCATGTGAGAGCACAGGATGGCTAAAAGCTCTAGTTTTGAGAACTCTGCCTTCCAGTGCCATATTATCTCTCATTAGAAAAATCTATGCTACTTTCTCCTAGGAGGCTGTATCAGAGAATATGCTGAGTTGGAAGGGACACACAAGGATTATGGAGTCCAGCTCCTGGCATATTTAGCTAATTTGCCTAATTGAGCTAATTATTTAGCATAATTATGCTAGTGAAAAGTTGTAATATACAGTCAAAGCTTAGCAATAAAGTTGAAAGCTGTTTTACAGAAGAATCAGCAAAATGCAAAACACCACCTGGGCATTTCTTATAGGAGCTTTATTTCCATAACTGTTTTACTATTTTAAGGTCACAAGGAATAGTGACCTTAAAATAGTTAACAGTTGCTGCATTATTTGCAGAGGAATTAAGTAGTTTCTAGTACAGTTTCTCAGTTGCTCACCCACACTAAAATCACAAGACTAAGCTTACAAATAATGTAAAATGAAGTTTTAGGTGAGAACAGACAGGGTTATGGAGCCTGTTCTAGAACCAGTACTAAAGTGCACTTCAAATTGGAAGTGGAATCCCCTGTTCCAATGTTTTTGTATTACTGGAAAGAAAAAGCCACAGTCCCACTTATACCTAGGCCAGAGCCCCTCAGCAACCTGATAGCAGGCAAATCCTCTCTTTGTGTTCAATCCTTCGACTTTTTTTTTCCTTTGACCCAACACAGAAGTTATTCGAAAGCACATTATGTCATACCAGTCTGTGACAGTCTGAGTCCTTCCCAATAGCAACAAAGCAATATATCATCTGCTTCATCATGCCCTCAGCATACTAATGTTCAGTAATAAAATAAACATACAAACCATGTTTATTACTTCCCCACAGAACTAATGAAAAAACACCCACTAAACCCACAAAGACAACACTGAGTGCAAATAGAAGGCAACATTTTTCTCTCTCACAGTGGTTTGAAGGGGGTTGACAGAGTTTGACAAAGTTTTTCTGTCATTTCTAAGAACAAAGAACATGTAGCGTGGCACAAATCATGATATGTCTGTCAAACGCAGTGTGAGCAAGAATTTTAAGTTAAAAATGGAGCTGGGAAGTCAGGAAGTATCTCACACAGAAGAAAATGAAGTGTGTTTTACCACAGTATCTCTTCAGTTAAACCCACTTAAGGGCTTTGGACTCTTGAACATGATTTATACAGTTCTTTATAGAGCAACCCTTTATCAGAGGATATTAATAATGTTCTTATGGAAGTCTGCATGCTCTTTCCAATCACTCCTAGAGGGTTGGCCATGAATGTGTCTGGAAAATCTTGAAAAAAAAAGGCAGCAGGTGTGGAGGGTAGGAGAAAAGAAAGTAAATTACCATTTTCACGATTGCTGGATTTTCATCCCAAGAAATTAGCAAGAATAATGTGATATGCTCACTTTTCAATCTGGTACAAATTCTCACCTTGTTTAATTGGATAAAGGTTGGTGTGAAATAAGACCCACTTCTTCCCCTTTAAAACATGGATAGCTAAAGCTTTAAACATCTTTTGAAGTGCTATTTTAGAGATGTGAACTTGTTCCAAGATGAAATACACAGGCCCTGCTTTATCATTTTCATACTGGAAGTTAGGAAACATATCAGAACAAGTTTGCCATAGGAGGGGTTGTATATCTGAATTGCCACAGATGTTTGTTATCTCCAGCACTGGATGTTTTCAAGACTCACCTAGGCAAAGCTGCAGCTGACCAAGGTGGTAAATATACTGGATCATCCAGAGATCTGGTGTATTTATGGTCTTTTGTAAACAGAATGTTACAAGCAGCAGTTAAACAAGGAAGAAAATTACGGTACAGGCATGGGAAGAGAAAATTCAACTGACAAACCAGGGAATTTCACAGAACTGTCATGTTGGCACCATGAGCATACAGGAACATATATGAATGCTTTCACATCTAGGGTTTAGTTTGACAAACAATTCCTGATAAGACTAAGAACTGGTAATATCGGCTATTTTCAGCCACATCGGTACAGACAGGAACTCTTTTGGAATTGAATTTGGTAATTTAACCCCTCTGTTACCATATGATTTGACATAGGACTGGTTGTAAGAAAGTGGACCATTTTAAAGCTAAGAATTTTAAGGAAATTATAGGAACTTAAAACTTCAGTAGGCCTCTTGCAGAACTGCTTTGTTTTTGATGGTGTTTCTTTCAACTCTGCTTTTTCAGAGGAGAATTTTTTAAAGGCCCATGAATACTGGAACATTAGTAGTGGTTAGAGCATCCCTCTGGTGAAATAATCAGTTTGGTGTTCCTTGATACTCTTCAAGTAATTCCTATCAAACCAGAGAATTATCCTCCTGGACTAATACTCTGCCTCCTCAGCACTGGCCATTTAATTTTTTCATTTACCTTCATATTGCAACATGTTTACAATTCACATATAGCTAAGAGAATGTTTGAAGCTCATTTACAGGCATTTTATGTTTATCTAAAACAGGAGATTGATAAGTTACTGATAGTGGTGGAAGTCAGACCCTGTACTTATCCATCCACTGCAATTTGGACCATGCTGTTTGGCCATTCATATGTACGTCACATTATGACTGCAGCCTGTTATTCATCCCTTCAAATAGGTTTTAGTTGCCCAAACAAATGGAAAATCAAAAGGATCAATGGTGCCCTCTAACCGAAATGTGCTCAGTGTGGCAGATGCACAGCTACAAACCTTATTAGCAATTTGATACTATCTTTCCTTTATACCAATCATATGGAGCCGATTGACTGCCTTAACTCAAGTGAAGAAAGTCACATCTTGGAAGGTAACCAGCAGATGACCAGCTGCATCTTAGTTTTTCATTCTTGTCCCCATGCTTGGACATAAGCAGAAAAAAGAGAAAGCACAAATAAAGAGACATAACAAAGAAATAATTCTTAACAGCCATTTCTAGAACACTTACTACTCATGTAAAAACACAAGAATAACCCTGAGATTGCTTTATCATGAACCATGAATTTGGGGCCAACATGCTCCCAGAACAGAGGAGCCTTTGCAAGGTAACTAGAAGATGTTGCTCAGAATCTCCTTTTAAGACAGAGCATCTTTCAAAGAAGGTGAATTTATTGATGAAAATTCTTTATGGCAAGGCAACAATGCAATGAAAAATTGAGAAACTCACTAAAGCATTTTTAATCCAAATATCCCATCTTAAAAAGGCTGATTGCATGTGTATTTCTCTGCTTTATAACAGCCACAGTCTTGGCACTTCCAAGTTTCAAGTACTGCACATGTCACCACACTGAGGGATTATAACAAACCAGGGATTTGCAGCCCAGACTAACGGCAGTTGGATTTCTTTGAGAGTTTTAAGCCCTGTGAGCTGTTCTGGTCCTGACTGCTGGTAGAAAAAGAAAGGACAGCATGTCAGATGCAACTAAGCAGCCACATAGCCTAGAATACAGCCAACAGCTGGACTAATGAGGTCAGGGGAGGATTGATTCTGCTCATAAATGGTAAACAAGGTGTACCATTGAAGAGATGAGATGTAATTACCAAGTAGAGAGAAAAAGAAGCCCAAAGGAGTATTTTGGTAACTTGTAAATAAACTTGTGACATTTTCCCTGACCTCTGCTTTCTTTTCCTCCAGACACAGGGGTTAATGTGTTACTTTCTTCCTTTTTGTTGAGGTTTTGGTTTTGTTTTGTTTTATTCAAGCACAGATGATAGGGATTTCTCCAGAAAAAAAGTCTTGCTTGCTTGCTGTCTGCAGCTCCTGGGACACATTTTGACACTGGCTAATCAGTACCAAAGAGATGTTTGCATGAACTGAGAAGGAGCAGTCCTCTACAACCTACTAGCACAAATAAGAGTGATGAGAGGTATGATCCAGTTGTCCACTGACTGCATGGTCAAATGGCTCATTCTTTTAACACAAGGAGTAAGCAGCCAGTCCTGCTCTAACGAGCAAAACTTCCCTTTTCTGCAAAGACATTTTTCTTACAGCAGAAAGTTATCACACTGAAGGACATGTTTCCTCTAATTAAAGTCAGTAAAATGAGTGCAAGCAAGGCAGGTTGTCATGTCCACCCCTCCAATGAGTCATTCACAGGTTTAGCAGTTCATTAATGAAATCCAACATCTTGATGATTACATAAGGTGCCTAAGATTTTTTTCTCTTAGCATTAATTTTCTGAGCTGGTTCTACTAAGATAAGTAATGAGGGTATAGTCTTTAACCTCGTTGTCAAGAAAAGCAAAGATAGGCAGACCATAACCATGGGACAGGGTTATACTCTGATATCAAGCACCCTAGCAACAGAGATCTACAAACAGCAGCTGGAAAACACATTCTCCTTGCTATTTCGCTGAATTATTGTGGGCTTTTATACTGAGACTACTGCATTCATTTGGAGGGATTTTTCTCCTTCCCTCCCCCATGTAAACAACTCTCATTACAAAGCTCTAAAGACAAACACTTCAAATATAGATGAACAATTTGCACTTGGAGAGCTGCCCTGTAACGATGCAACAGAACACAAGGCCTTATCTCTCTTGGATAGGGAGTGATGTCAACAGTAGCTATGTTAACAAAGAGGTCAATAATGACTAGTAAACATAACCCAAACAATTGAGTAAGTGAGGGGTAAGCCATCAGGGGCTGGTGCAGAAGAGAGGCCAGTGCTTTTACAAGGTCTTTAAAAAAATTCCTTGTTCCTTTGTATCGGGAACACACAAATCAGGGACAGACAACTGGACTCTTTTTATTAATTATTATAGAGAAACCTTCATTATCTCTGCATACATTCCACAGCAATCCTCTTTCAGATACTGCTCAGTAGAAAACCTCAAACATCCAGTTGAAAAGACTGTCAAACTGGTCTCTGGGAAATATAATATCCCCAGCAGCATTTTGTGAGAGACAGTATGTGCATACACAAGAGAAAATTTGCATTTCTACTGAACCAGTAAAGAAGGCCAGCTATGTAGAAACACACCACAACTTAAATAAGTCACAATACAGTGCACCAATAAACGGTTCATTAAAAAATCCAATCAAACTGCAAGCAATATTTGTTTATTTTCAGATCCCCGTTGGAAAATTTGTGAAAAAATTTGTTGGCTCTCGAATTTTACTTCATACCCTTGACAAATAATTCTTCCTTCTATGCAAAATGAGAGTACCTATGTTCCCAGAGGGTACAGGGCAAAGGCTACTTTTTAGAACAATGCTAAGGAAAATGTCAAGGCTCCTCATAATTGCTCTGCATTACAGACTGCATCCGAAGGCTATGAGAACTATTCATACCAAAAACTGGATGAGCCTCTATTTAAACAAGTATCAATAAATGTCACAACTGAAAAGAACACATTTCCATTTTCAAATTAAATTCTGTCTTCATTAAGGGCTTTGTCAATTATATTGTACAGTACTGCACTGGCCAGGTGCCTTTCCGTATCAAGAAGAAATGACCTCTAACAGTTGCCACACAAAGATTTTTTGACATCTGCATGATACATACCTTCAAACAGCTGAACACGCCTTAATTCAGGCCTTTGTTGGGTGGCTGTAGTTTAAACTTCTCTAACTACGTCTGGAATGATAAAATCTACACTTCAGTGCCTCCATGTTTTTTTACAAGCCATTCTGCTTTTATCTACTTTTCAGGCAATATTTCTGAAGCATAAGTAAGTATGCTATGACAAGAATTCTGAGAACCAGCTAAAACCAAAAAACAGCCTTTAAAATCAGTATCTGTCTCAGGATTTTTCACCAAAAATTTTAAAGGTGTTCATTTACTTCTTGGGTAGTGGAAAACATGAGTGCTATCAGTTGAACAACAAACAGATGATTACATGATATATTTACTTGAGATACTGCCAGAAATCCACACCTTGCTGTAACAGATCTGACTCACACAGTACTTGGGGGAAAAAAGTCAAACAAAAAAAATCAATGCATGAAAAAAATTATCAAATAAAACTTCATTCTACATCCAACATTGAAAACAAAGACAATGGTAATTTCTATAAAAGTAATTAAAGGGAAAAGACATTAGAAAACAAACTTACACTGCTTTGTTCTTTTGTTGTTGTTGTTAATTTTTTTCTAGAAAGTTCCTTCCAGTGTAAACTGTGTCCTTAATCTCAGCAGATCCTGCATGAAGTGCTGTAGTTAACCAATAATCACAGGTGTTTACAATAAACAATTGCATATTTTAACAAACATTGACAGCAATTTTCAGTTCAGTGAATATTCCAGCCACTTAGAGCTTGGCAGACAGCCCTGTCAAAGCAGATACAAAGTAGGGCAACACAGAAAGTACATTTTTTGCCTACACTCCTAGGGCTGTTACATGACATTAGTCATGTAGTATGGTGTAAATACCCAAATAGACATCAAAATGGTGATAAAATTAATTAAACTCCAGGCCCTTATCCAATCAAAGTAGCTTGAACTGAGACTACTCAAAGCAGTCTGTAAACTGCTGACAAATTCTGTGCACTTCACCAGCACACAGAATGTGCAAGTGATTTCTGCACTGTTTGTTCCTCAAAATACCATTTAACTGGGGTTAACCAGGACTTACAGCCTGCTGCAGATCTTATCAACTTTGGAAAGGCAGTTGAACATCAAGGAATGAAATGTAAAGAAAAGACCCTTTAAGTAACCTGTTAATACCTTATTCTTAGTTCAGTACCTCCAGGTCTTTCTCACTGAAATATCCACTTGCTGCACCGCATTCTACTCAGCCAGCAGTTGGTGCCCACATATGTGACAGAAGTCACTGATAACAGGTAAAGTGTTTGAGAACACTCTAAAACTTTTAATGCTACAAGATAATTTCATTCAACAGTTGGATGGTCAAAGGAGGACAATTGTTAAGGGGACTTCCCTGTCCGATCCAGGAGCCACTCTGGCATCACCTAAGCTGGGACCAAGCCCTTTTGCAGCTACACCCCCCATACTCACAGTCAGACCAGGTTTCCTTATGGACTCAACCCCAGGTTTTCCATAGCAGAGTCTCAGACATCCCGATCCTTAAAATAATTTAATCTTGGTGAAATATCAAAACGACAGCTTTAGCTGGTTTCCTCCAAGGAGGGACCCCAAACAAAGAAACCCCTGGGCTTTTATACCCTCACAGTCTAAGCAGGGGAAAGTCTGAAGTCATAGGCTCCTGAAGTGACTCTGAGTGTTCAGTCACCTGGCTGGGCCACAGGTCCCTGGGCAGGTCATGACTTCTTGCCTGGAGCTTGAGCTCACACACCCAGAGCCCAACCTACAGCTCCAGCTGCAGCTGCACTCAGAGCTGTGCTCCATACACCAGTGACCACTAACAACTACCAATATTTTAGGGATATTTAACACAACAAGCACTGCTATCCACTTGGTGGTGGTTTGGCTGCAGACAACAGCCTTTACTGTGGGAGACAGAGGTACAAATCCATTTCTTCATTCCCATAGCAGTTACTTCCGAAGTTAAAAATACTGGAACAAATCACACATGGGTCCCTGTTAAAAACAAGCTAACAAAAATGTCTACTTCTGGTCCCCCTAATTTTTCATCATGGAAACAATGTCTCACTTCTTATTCTTATAAAGGCAATGAAGATTCTGTGGCTGCATGATAACTCCCTCTGTTTTACGTGAGGTTTTAATCAGGCTCAGGAGAGACTGAAATGGCTCTTCTGATACTTAAAGTCAAGCAGAGAAACCCAGTGTGTATCCTCATAACATAGAAAATTGATGTCCTTGGTTCCATCACCATACATATGTGAGTATAAAATGTAGCAGGAAAAAAGCCAGACTGAACTACAGGATACTCTCAAAGGTGCCTGATGCCTCCATAAGAATTTTGTAATTGCAAATTTTCAGTACTTTAACAAAAACTCTTCTAAAGTAGTTTACACTTACTCCAATTATCTCTTAATATATACTCAAGACTGTGATCTAAATATCATTAAAGTGTATGGTTCTTGTTCATCAGCAGAACAGGATGTAGCAGCCAGAATCAGCTCAGTGAAGTGGACCAGTTGCTCCCTGGCCAGTGAGGCCTTCCTACTATTCAAATTGTCAGTTGATGAAATGCATTCATTTAAAAGGGCATTTGTACCTGCTCAAAGCTCTTACTTATTAGGAATATCCAAGATCAAAGTGTACTTTCATTTCAGCATGGGCTAAAATACATTCAGTTTAGGTGAGTTTGCACAAACACACCCACAGTATATCTCAACACTCTCCAGCCAAAATTGGAGATGGCCAAGACAATTCTTATCTTTTACAGCAACCCAGGTTGCAAGAAACATGTTTGGCCACTTCTTTACACAGAAATTTGTAATATCCTGGGGGAGCAATGCTCCACTCCTCACAAGCCACATGGAATTTATAGGTGAACAAAACAATGCTGAAACATAATGCAGCTTATAAAAGGAACCTTTTCCTCTCAGAATTTAGTTTGCACTGCAGAAAATACTTATGCAAGCACTCACTGCAACTTCAAAGTTAAAATTACATGGTCTGGATTGAAAGGGCCTTTACAAAAACTTATGCTTGGGGTCTCTGGAATGAAGACTAGAAGATTTTAATCTTGAATCAAAGATCTGGAGAGAAGAAAGTTCACTTTTTGCTTTGTAGAAAGAATATTTAAAATATATATTTTTAAATACTAACATGAAAGTAGAGAGCTCAGGTTCTCATATGCCAGTGTTTTGACACTCTTTGTATGGAAAACTTCTTTGTGGTTGTTTAAAGCAATTGCTCAATTCTGTATGTCTCGGACTAGGCAAGGTAGGAAAAAATTTATGTGAAACACTACTTCTCTTTGAAGTAAAAAAAAGTGAAACATAAAAAAAAGTGAAACATTCCATCAATTTAAAAAAAGAAATTTCAGACACTTGCCAATACCCAGGAGCAGAATAAAGAACTAACAAACAAAATGGGTCTTCTGAGATTAGAAAGGTTTTGTTTTGTTGGAATACCTTTGTCATGAAACAGTCACTACAGATCCTAAGAACAATGTTTTGGAAAACACCTCTGTAATTAAATTCCTTGCCATAGCTCATCAACACCTTTCATTTTCTGTGGTATAAAGTGATTTCTTTAGGCTGAGAGGCCCACTGAAATCTCTTGCATAGGCTGAAAAAGTTCTGAACTCAAGGATTGTCTAAATCTTTCCTGTAAAACCACAAAATACACCTTTGATTTTCTCTGCAGTGCTGCTACTGTTTTTTCTAGTAAGAATAACATGAAACTTAATCTAAACTTTGAACACACTTTCTGAATTTTGTTCCCACTCTCTTTTGCCACAGTACAAGAGTGCTTTTGTATAGCTTTCACATTTTGCCCTCTTCCTCCTGCCTTGCAGTTATTGAGAAAAGCACCTTCTAAGCACTGACACCCAAAATTCCAGTGTTCTGCATCAAGGCAGCCAAGAAGAATATTTATGTTTGCGTCAAACCATTTTGGTTCTGTAGGTACAGGGCCAAAAAAGCCCTAGCAGACTAGTGTCACTTAATTTTGTGACTGATATGTTTAGCTTCAAGTTCTCTGGAGATGGATTTAACACCTTTCTAATATTTCTGCTAATACCCAGATGATTTTCCATGTTTCTCTTACCCTTAATTAAAGATATGAGTATAGTTTGACAGTTCCAAAGCAGATTTTTTAACACAGAAAATGGCTACACATTATGTCTGCAGTTTCTTTTGTAGCTGTAGACTTCTAGGAATTATTCCTCAAGCAACACCTAACCCTTTGAAAAGCAAATCTGTTCTTTTCACCAAAATATAGGTTGGTCTCTCATAAAAATAAAATAATTCTCAGTTTATCAGAGAACCAGTAACATAAGAAACTGCCTCTCTGTGATCTTAGTCCTATTACTGTGTCCTCATTAAATTACCTCCAAACTGGCTAGGGATTTCTCAATGGCACAGGGGAGACTGAGGGCAGCTCTTCTAAGGATGAGCAGAAGGGTCTCGATTGCTCCCGCAACAGCAAAATGAGATGGCCTAATATGAGGCAGACATGACATAAAGACCTGGAAGGCTTGGCTTAGTTTTTTCTGCTGCTGTTTGGGAGACAAGGAAACTAGAATAGGTGGCAACAATTTGCTTTTCCCTTATCCTTTCCTTGCCCTGTTGTACTCCTGTGCCTCTGATCTCAGCTGTTCTCTCAGCAGCAGGCAAAAGGAGAGAAAGGTCTTCCCCAAAGACCAGAAGAGAGAAGGAATGAAAATGAGGTCAGTAAGGTTCATTAGGAGAAGATATTCAGAGAGGCATGCTGCATTTTTCTCCAAGATTAAACTGTTGAAGAAGAGTGTAATTGTCTCACACCTTTTTAACACGTCAAAAACAGTTGCCCACTAAATCTGTTGTAAAATTGGAAGTTTCAAAGAAAGATCTGGACACTTTCCCCCCAAAATACACTTACCTGGCTCTTCCCTCTAGACAAGAAGCTGCAGCATTCTAGGACTACAACTAGGGAAGGTTGCTAATTTACTAAGACATGTATGCTGAATGATAACAATCCAGGACGTCACGTCCAGTCTGTAGGAGGCTTTTGTTCTGATTTTTGGATTGCTTCCATGGCAGGAAATTGCTTCAGTTGTTGCATTAGAGTTTTCTCAGAATCACTATAGTAACAGGAAAAAATCTTAAAGCAATTAAGGTTTATGCTCTTATTAAAAATATTCTTTGCTTTACTGTTTTGTGCAATGATCACAAAGTTATAACAAGATCATGCACATGTTTCCTACTAGTTTAATTTGAAAATGCTGCATCAGTTTAAGGAACGAAAATACAACTTGGTTATTTCTCAATGCTATGTAACCTTTTCATAACTTAAAACAAAAAAAAAAACCCAACAAAAATATAAAACAAAAACAAAACCCTCCCACAAAAACAAATAAAACCCAAAACCAACCAACCAACCAAACAAAAAAAAGCTAAGCTTCGTAACTTTTGTCAAGTGTTAAAAATAGTTGTTTTCTTCCTCAGGCCTACTGTAAACCTTATTTACAAAAACAGAGTGCTAGACTCTAGAAATTATAAACAGCACAACATACAAAAAAATTCTACTGCCCTACCAGGAAAAGCAATATTTTCCCCATCTCTGGCTTCAGGTTGTATTGTAGTTAAACCTTTGAAAAACTGAAAATTGAAAGGGATGTAAGGGAGTATATTTACTTTCAAGAGTGGAATTTCATTCATTCTGTTTAATGGAAAAGAGAGTACCAGATCAATACTAGAATATCAATAATAGAATCTGAACTTAGCTGTAAATTTAGGTTTCTATTTAAATATCAGCTTCAAACCTTAATGACATCTAAATTAAAACAAAATATTTTTTGTTTATATCAAATAACATAGCAAGGCCAATTTGCAGTTAATCTAAGATCTTAGTTTTTCCACTTTCCATTTAAAAAAAAACCAAAATAAAGTAAAAATTAAAATAAAAACTCCCTAAAACTCATTCCTTTTCAGTTTGAAATTTCAAAATCTCTCCTTCTTCTATGGATTAATGAAACACTAATAAGTTAAAAAATAATCCATTGTTAATACATTACTGGTTATATCTCTTTTCATTAAAAAATTCTATTTAAAAACACACATTTGCATGCTATTTCCACCACACATTTATATGGAAATCTTAGCTTACATCTTGACTTCTATCAATTTTGAGTGGTGAGTTTTAGTGTTTTGCCATACTGCAGCTGAGTATTTTCCTGAGAATTTGTCTTTACCAGCCCCAGATACAGTTAGCAGTTCTGCAAGGAAGCCTTAAAGAGCCTCCAGTGCTCCCGTATCTCAAAATCAACATTAAAATGTGGTGGTGATGATGTCCGTCAGCTCTGTCAGCACTCAAGAGTTCTAAAACTCTGATTTCTAGAAGGAAATGCAAAATGATGGGGGATTTTTTAAATTACTATTTAATGACATACAAAATCTTGAACTGATGACATGAAATCCTTACAACACAGAGAAATTCATAACAACCCATTTAGAAAAGATCATTTAATATTAATAAGTTAAACTTGGAAAACAAATTCTTACAATTAAAAAAGTCATACCTTTACAGATTCATGGTTTGTTTTCTTCATGTACTCAACTGAACATTTTACTACAAAAAGCTCTTTTTAGTTCTGATTTGGTTTAGAAATGTATAAAAATGTCTTGCTTTCTGCTGAGTTTTCATACAAGTGTGTGGGACATACATAAATCTCATGTTAAATAATTTACTTTATATCTTCCTCTTACTCTCTCGCCGCAATCCACACTCCTCTACCAACCCCACTTCCTTAAAAAAATAAGCATTGTCTAAACAGAAACTTCTTTCTTCATGTTCATAGATCAGGAATTGAACTAATTTAATTAATTGGATTCTGTTTGCTATAAAATGGAAATCGTTATCAATTTACATAATCTAATAGTCAGCCAGGAAACTCTTCATTTTGGGAAAATATTAGCAATGCTTAGTTAGTTTCAAACATCCCCATATCCCATGTCTAAAATACATTTGTTGCATATTTTTGAATAGAATACTTTTCCCAATTTAGAATATACAAGACCATAAGAATTCAGAGTTCATTAAGATGTCATAAAAATAAATAAAAATTTTAAATAAACTACTAGTGAGAGTAAATTGCTCAGAATAGAGCAAAAGAAATCTGGTAGTAAAGCAGCAAAATGACACAGGAAAGGTGACCAACATATAACAATCTGCAGCTCTAACTTTCACGATACATATCTGTAAGCTGAAGAATTTTACTTCACTTGAATCTTAATAAAATTAGCTTATCTGTCTTCAAGCCCTGACATTTTACTCAGTGAGCAACTTTTCTTTTTTGCTGTTTATTTACTCTGATCTTCAACCACTGGAACTGACCCAAACCCTCCGGCAACAGAAGAAGGATCAGAGGACATGACCAAAAGAATAATTATCTCAGGAAGTATATAAATAATGATCACCAATTATTGTAAAAAAAAAAAAGCTTATCTCAACACCAAAGGCACTGAAGGATGTTCTTTGTGTAGACACAGAAGTGTAGCACTGGGTCATTGGGTTCTATACCTCGGGGTGACTAGTGGAGAGATATGTCTCCCTGGGGCAGCCAGACCAGTGTGGGGGAAGGGGGCATGTGGTTCAAACCCAACAGGGAGTCTAAAACTCGAGCAACTGATAAAACATATTTTAATTTGTGCCCATTTTCTCTTGTTCTTTCAATAAGGTGAGAAGAATCTGGTACCCTCTTCTTAACTTCATCCTGTCAGATATTTGTACATGCAGATGAGACTCCTCCAGACCAAAGAGTGCCATCTCTCCCAACCAGTCCTTATTTGAGAGGCGCTCCAATCCCCTCATCATCCTTGTCAGCCTGTGCTAGAATTGCTCCTGGGAAGTCCATAAATAGCTTAATAAAGCTCAGAGCTGAAGAACTTTTGTTGCATCTTATAGGTAATTTTTAATAAAATGCAGCAAATCTGCATATAAATATTATCTGAGTGAATTACCTGAGGACTTTGAGAGAGACTGGTAAAGCACGCAATGACATTTCTTAAGTTTTGGTACGGCTGACACTTCATCTTTTATTTGGAACTGGCTTGATCTTTGAACACTGGAAGCACTAAAACAGAACATCAGAAATTTTCAAGAAACATCACACTCCAGCCTGATTTCATACAACACCCCGAATGGCTTTCCCTTAGCTTTCTGCCTAAGGCTACAAGATTGCATTTCTAAGTGTAAAATATTATTACACAGAAACCACTGTAGGAGTAGTAGTATTTTTAAAATTATTTTTAAAATTATTTTTACTATACTGGGAGCACTCCAGTAATAAATTCACTATTTGCACAGGCAATTCCCAAGAGTGAGTAAATGCCTCTGAAGGACAAAACAGCCTTTCTTGATTTTCTGATGATGATTTTAGGGGCTCTGGTCTGCAGGTAGAAGGCTGAACATTTGTCTGTTTGCTTTACTGCAACCACTGTGACCCACATGGTAGAAGTCACCCTCTTAAGAGACACTAATTGACAAAATCTTTAGGGCCAGAAAACATTAGACATGGCAACAAGAGACAAATATTGTTATATTTACCAGAACACTGATACAGTTTTTAAGTCAGAGCTGCAGAGCATAAACTAAAATCTAGTTCAGAACTTGCACTAGCCTTGTTTATTTCAGATATTCAGAATATCAGCAGTACCAGCCAAGTGCAGTAACGTATGAGGCTGCTTGGCAATTTGCATATCCCAAAGTAGTTGGGCCTCTAGAAATATCTGAAGTAAACAGACAATAATTAAATACTACCAGGTGTATAAAGGTCCAACACTAGAAGGCTTGTATTGTTACTATTCCCATCTTTTCCTCCACTTTATAAATGGATAAAGCAGTCAACTTAGTCAGTGCTACAGCCCGATTACAGAAGTACCAACCGACTTGAATAAAGAAAAAAGCTTTCCTCCAAGAGTAGTATTAATCAAAATTCTACCTTACTTTTAATTTTATTAAAATGTAAGCACATTGTTGTGCTGGCTTCCTGTCAGAATTCTCCTAGCAATTCTTTAGTAGCAAACTACAACCCATCATATCATTCAGAAAAAAAGAGGTATCACAAATTATCTTTCAAAACTGGATATTGCAAATGAAATAAATCTCTGGTTAATCATAATTGGTGTTTTTCTTTTTGCAACTGCTACATTTTTTACAGGTGTTTTTAGTGCACGAGATATTGCTTAATTGTGTAACAGTGCAAAACTATTTTAAGTTTGTGCAGATGGTGTTTAATTTTTAAGGGGGATTCACAGCTAATACTCTACAAAACACAACTCAGGTTTACCAAGATACTGATCTCTACCTCCAAGGTATAGGAGTAGAAAAAAAAAATCTCCTGAATTTTTAATTAGAAAACAGAATGTGTTTCGCTGATTAACCTGTAAGCCATATGAAGAAAGTATGCCTATAATTTCCCATCAATTAAAAAAGCATTAATGAAATACACCTCTACTCCACTCTCATGAGACCTCATCTTGTGCACTTCATCTAGTTCTGAGGTCCCCAGCACAGGAAGGACATTGATCTGTTGGGGGAAATCTAGAGGAGACCTCCAAGATTATTAGAGGGATGGAGTATGTCTCCTATGAGGAAAGGCTGAGAGAGTTGGGGCTGTTCAGCTTGGAGAAGAGGAGGCTCCACGGAGACCTAATCGGGCCTTTCCATCACCTAAACGGAGCCTGCAAGAAAGATGAAGGGAAACTTTCTACAAGAGCATGTAGTGACAGGAAAGGGCGAATGGCTTCAGACTGACAGTAGGTTTAGCTTCTTTACAGAGGGGGATGGTGGGGCACTGGCGCAGGCTGTCCAGAGAAGCTGTGGATGTCCCACCCCTGGAAGTGTGTAAGGCCAGGTTGGATGGGGCTCTGAGTAACCTGGTCTAGTGGGACATATCCTGCCCATGGCAGCGTGGTTGGAACTAGATTATCTTTAAGGCTCCCTCCAACCTGAGCCTTTCTAGGATTCTAGGATTCTATGAAATTATAGACATATCTAGTTTCTTTTTTAAAAACCAATTAAAAAAAACCCCAACCAAACCCAAAACAAACAACCAAATAAAAAAACCCCAAAAACAAAACCAAAAAAAACCCAAAAAAAACCCCACCAAAAAACCCCAAAATACAAAACCCAAAAAAATCCCAACACACAAAACAAAAAGATGAGCAGCAAAAGAAGCACTTTGACATGGAGAATTATTTGCATTACTCTTTATCTGAAGTACACACATCTATTACATATACTGGCATAAGATGCACACCTGTGTGCAGTGCAGGGCTTCACTTAAAGCAAGTCCATGAAGATCTGCTAGAAGATTATGTCTGCAACTCTCTAATTTAGTGCAAATATCAACGAGCATTTCTGTGCTCATCACACCCACAGTGTTATACCTGCCTCAATTCAGTTCTTTCTTAAATCAAATTATAAGGCTATCCTGAATTACAACAGG
Organism: Entomyzon cyanotis; assembly: GCA_024500445.1. Taxonomy (NCBI): domain Eukaryota; kingdom Metazoa; phylum Chordata; class Aves; order Passeriformes; family Meliphagidae; genus Entomyzon; species Entomyzon cyanotis. Next base: position 78,821,488 of record JAKEPQ010001005.1, on the reverse strand, counting down.
AATACTACTGCACAGCACCATGAGTCACTGCAAGCCAGTTTGTCTAGTAGTAAACTTCAAAAATGTTCTAGTCCCCAGGCACCACAGGCCAGGAGATGATTTTTTCTGGAGCTTTTCAAAGCATTTCTGGCAGCAAAGTAGCATGGCAAGAACAGTATGCTAGAGATAACCTCCTCTGTTATCTCAGTTGCTAAGCTATTGCTTGAATCAGGTAACAATTCAAAGGCCAGTATAAATATTTATATTTTATTAACACTGGCCAAACCTTTAGACAAAGAAAGCACCTTAAAACAGAGGACCTAAAGATGCAAATAATTTGAAACAGAAGCTACACATTACTGTTTAAGAAAACCTGTGCACACATAAACTCTTCATTCGTTCATTGTCATCATCCAGAGGGTTTTGACTTTGTTTTAAAAGCAGGAGTGAAATGTTAATCCTCCAAAAGTTATTCAGTAATTTCATTCGTCAGGAACAGTGTTACAAATTTTCTGTGTGTCTTATATCAGAAGCAGTTTAACCCGTATTGTGTGAGCTCAATGGGACAGGTTTCACATCGTAGTTTGCTGACCAGAAGATAAGAGAACAAAACCCTCAGAACTCTGGCTTGGAGGTAGCAACAAAAGAACAAGAAAATGGAAAAGAACAACAATGCGAAAACCTTCAATAATATTACAAGCTTCAGACTGATTGTTCTCAAAGCACAAAAGAACCTTTGTTAGAGCTTCATCTAGTATACAATGCCACAAAAAAGTATTAATTGGAAGATCTGCCTCTACTTTCAAAAGGTAGAACCTGTTTGTGCCTGATAAACAGAGTGCAGTGTTTGCTGTCTAGATTTCAAAATGCAACCCTACATATTCCCGGGGCCCTTTACCAGGATTAACCAAACTGACAAATGAGCAGGTGACCTAGAAATGGAAGCAGCTTTCTCTACACTCCATGGTGTCCACTCAGCTTGGGTAGATACACAATATGCAGCAAAAGGCACACACACAAATGGGAGACGTCCAAAAAAATATACAAATAGACATGTGTTGCAGTGACCTTAGCTCAGATAAGCTTGGAGGCAGATATACCTGAAGAAGGGCCCTAGGTCTGAGGAGACCTTTAGCTCAGGGTGACAAAGAGATGTTCCCCCAAGACACCTTGCAGCCAGCCTCCTCAATATGCATCAGGGAACAAGAGTATTGGTTTTTGGATTTCTCCTCCTCTTTCTCCTACATGGAGTTAATAGCTAGAATGTTCTACTCTGTTCTTTCTACCCAAGGTTTACTATTGGTTTTCAAAGTTCTGTACCCTCCCTCCTTGTATCCCCATTCCCTGGCTTCCCCGCCAATCCTGCATCCCTCGCGTCCCGGTTGGCTCTCCCATGCAAACTCCTCCCATCCTGCTCCCCCCTCTTAACCCCGTGTTCGCCTTTGTTCTGCGCTCTGCGCGCTCGAGAACCCAGCTTGCTCCGTCCCCTCTGTCCCTTCCCGACCCCACGCACCCTCGCCGTCCCACCGCTCCTCAATAAACCCTGGATTCCGAGAACACAGAGACTACATCTCCTTAATCGCCGTGTCTCCTGCCTGCCTCTGTCTCGGGAACACTCGGCTCGCGTGCCCGTGGCACCCACGGTGGCGCCCGGTCCGACACGCGTGTGAGGCTTGCCGCGGCAGCCTTCTTTCGTGGGGTTTCGGGTCTCGCCGCTTTTCCCAGAGTGAGAAACCTCAGACATGATCACAAACAAATTTGAGGAATTACCATTTCACTTCCAAGTGTCAAAATGCAAAGTCCAATATTTTCAGCTCCGCCTTTGCACAGCATGGCAGAAAAGGGTGACTGTCCACTGTTATTTTACCAAAATACTTTTTTCCTCTTCTCTCTCCTTCCTTCCTACATTTTTTATAACAGCATCAATTGCTTTCCACTGTTTTACTCTTTGTTTGATTTTTCAACCATCAATCCTTTAAATAATGGTCAGCCTACAGATTTTCATTACTTTAGACAACTACTGCTTTCCTTAGATGGCAGACAGGCAGCAAGAGAGAAACACCACCTGGTTGTTCACAAGAAAAATGACTCAGACTAAATGTGAAGAGAAGACCAAGGCAGATCCTGCCCTGTTTTCCCTATCACAGGTTCCCAATACAGCGTGTTTTCCTCCTCTCTCCCTTTGACATTTTCAGATTCTTCCGACCAGCTTCCTCATGCTGTTCATAGTTCAGCAACAGACAGAACAGAAAAGAGCATTCTAGAAACCTGCAGCAAATTCTGCCTCCACTTAAGTCAAATCATCTTCACTGTGATCAAGATTTTGTTCATTGTGTTGTTACAGAAAAAAAAATCAAACAAGGTACAGAATGCATAAGACAGCAATTTCTACTGTTTTGCCATTCATACAAATCTTGCCTGTGAACATTTGAAAGAATACTATACTTTATTAGATTAGCATCCTTCAACTGAGTGGAAAAAAAGACAAACATGGCTCTTCAAAAAACATTTGCACAACAGATACAATAGATATTTCATCCAGATTAATATTTTAAAGAACCCTGTATGTAGAAATTTTTAGATCCAATATAATGCATACTATCAGCAGAGAATACAGAAAATTTTCCAGTTTTCTCTATATAAACCAAATATATACATGAAGTTACAAGCAGTTGGTTTTAGCTTTGTTATGTAATACGCATTCAGCATTCAGCTAACCTAACCTTAGAAGTTCAAATGCCATATTTCTTCTGCAACCATGCAAGTGTAAGATTGAAAGGCATTTAAAAAAATTATACTTGAAAATTTGCATGGCTCGAGAAGTGCTATTATTACTACTATTTTTTTAAAAATATTTTCATATGTGCTCCAGAAAATGAGACAGAACAAGTATTTTTACAGTGCAGGAAAAATGCTCAGTGAGTGAAGAAAATACATCCCAACACACGCCTATTCAATACATTTCATACCATTGTAAGTAAATGACACTGTTCAGAACTGGGGTAGGGTGACTGTGACCTCCTGGAGCGAAAACACATCACAGTTTGTACTTGTCCGTGTGTTTTTACAGGTACTGAGCTCTGCTTAGCAGGATAAACATGAAACCACGATAGACAGAAATACAAAGCCTATTCCCACTTGCAGGACTAGGACCAGGGAAAAGAGAAGGTTTTGAATTAAAAACTTCAGAGTAGGAATTCCATCAGATCACTTTTCCTGTGCTTCCAAGTCAGTTCTGTAGTCTCAACTTTTCAAAACAATTGTCTCCAAATCATATTGATGAGCTAACATTATTCTAAACAAATCAAAACTGTTGATATCTAACACAGGTATTTAGAGATACTGGAAGCACAGTAAGAGACGTAAATTCCTGCCCTTTATCTGGAAGGGAAGCAAAATTTTTGAAGCTGATTTCTTTATCAACTACTGAAAAAAAGGCTGATGGTATTGTTTGATTTGCAGTGAATGTGGTTAACTCTGCCAAGAAGTGAGATATTATGCACAAAACCACTAGAAAGAGAGAGAGCATTTCTGATTGATTGTAAAACACACATCAGTAATTCGTGGCTTCCATAGAATTACTCAGCCTCTTATTGTGGTCATCAAAGTCTATAATACCCTTACTACAAGCACCTAGGTTGCAAGTGCCTGGCTTTTTTTGTCTGCCTGAAAATGAATGAGCAAAAAAAAAAAAAAAAAAGCCCAACCCAGTTTACCATGTTGTATTTTGGAATAATATACAAATATCTAATATACAAATCTCCTACAACCACCTGAAATGGGGTTGTAGCAAGGTGGGAGTGAGCCTTTTCTCTCAGGCAACAAGCAACAGGACAAAAGGAAATGGCCTCAAACTGCTCCAGGGAAGGTGCAGGTTGGACATCAAGAGGAATTTCTTCATGGAAAGGGCTGTTAAACATTGGAATGGGCTGCCCGGGGAGGTAAGTCACCATCCCTGTAGGCGTTCAAGAAACAACTGGATGTGTCACTCCACGCCATAGTCTGGCTGACAAGGTGGTGATCAGTCAAAGATTGGACTCAATGACCTCAGAGGTCTCCAACCTGACTGATTCTGTGATCCCAGAGTGTGAAAGAATTGCTTACTGTGCACTATATTATCAGTCAATCTCACAGTCAGGGATTCTCCCTCCTTCAGCTCCTCACCTACATTTCGATACATAATGATCAGTTCTCCTTACTACCCTGGCAAGCAGCAGGCACTGCCTCCTTTTAACACTGTCTAACTCAGGGGAGGAAGTTAGCAAAGATACCATGTAGTAACTGAAGGAAGGTGAAAAATATACTCAATACAGGTAACATTTCTGAATTTAGCCTTAGTTTAAGAAGTATGATAAAAACATGACTAAATTTGGGTAAGTTTCAAAGCAGATACTGATACTGCAATGGCCTAACTCTACACATAAGACAATGTGAGAGACTGTTTAAAGAAATTTGTAGAGGTCCATAAAATAGATAGACACAATGCTTTAATCAATTTCATACCTTGAAGCAGCAAAATTATTTTTAGAAGAGCACTTCTAAACATTTAAGAGCAGAATACCCTCTCTCTGCTTGTGAGCTTACAAAGTGTAGTAAAAGGTTGCTTTAATAAAAGATATGGAATTTCATATACACAATGACAGTGCATGTATGAACAATTATAAAGTTTTGTTAATACAGCCAAGCCATCCAAAAAACCCTCAAATTCAGAATATCTTCAAAACCTGAAACTTGTTTCCTTAATCTAATAATTTACACATTGGCCTTGCAGAGATAAAAGTGTTGATTCTGGATGACATGTTCATGTTTATTTCTGTCAAAGACGGGAGCAGAATCATTCAAGTTTTTCTTAGCACATTTTTTACTGCTGGTTCAATTGTAGCAGCAACAGGTTGAAAAACTGAGATGATGACTGGAAGACCAGTAACATGTTAAAAGAAGTTAAGAAGGCATCAATGACAAACTCACTCAAAGGAAAACCAACTGTGACCAAGCATGTGCCCATTCTACCAGTTTTGCATCAAATGACTTAAAATGACTTAAAATCTTACTCTTTATTGGTAAGAGTTTCAATATAATGAGGGAAAATGAAAAAAATTATCCAACATAGCTTATCTTCCTCTTGTGCAAGTAAAACCTATGTTAGCTTTGCAGCTTTCCTTCTCAGCTGGCAAGAGTGGATTTTCAATATTAACAAGGGAGAATATATTTTTATCAGATTTCTTCTACATCCTGACTGAAAGCTAAATATCACTCTCCACCTTTTCTCAAATTTTAGGTAGCCTGTGACATGCCACAGAACTGCGTGGACTGAAAGTCTAATTATTAGTATTAGGAGCTAATTCATACTCCATTACAATCTTCTTTCTTCCACCTCTTTGAATGCTCCTCCCTGGAATCAAACACGAATGTGGCAAGCATTCCAGCTGCAGAGGTGCTTGGTAGCGCAAATAGCTACTAGGAATAAGCTGACCACTCTGCAATGTCATTCGACTCCCACCTCTAAACCTGCTGCCCATCGGCCTGGAAAAACCCCAACAAAACAAAACAAAACAAAACAAAACAAAACAAAACAAAACAACGCAAAACAAAACAGTACAAACCCCCATATACACCCGGGCCATTGTTCAGAAAAAAATTACCCACGCTAGGCTTAAACTAGAGGACACCTCTTGTTCTGGTTACAAACATAAATGTTTTACAGCCAGGAGAGATATCACATGTGCAAAGCTTTAAATAGTTGCCACACCATGTTTTTGTTTTGTTACTATGACAGCAATTACCAATATTTTGAAGAGAATGACTGCTCACTGAGGACAACATGAGGACAATGGGAAGGTGTGTTTTCTTCACCAGTCCAGGAAGTCTCATTGTGTGCCCAAATACAATTATTTCCTATGATGTCTAGGCAAAGTTATTATTCATCAGAAACAGAACAGCAGCTAAGCTGGAGGAAAAAGATCTGATTCAGAAAGGACCAGTGCAGAGATATAGAAGTTAAAGGATTTTGCCTCTTCTAATATTTGCTAAAAGAGGAAGAAATTTAAGAAAAAAAGTCTCAATATTTCTTGTATTGAAATCATCTGTTAGCTAGAACATAGAAACACTTTGGCAAACAGGTGAGAAATGCCTGTTTTGGCTACCTTTTCTTTTATACTTTTGTCAGTGTTAGAATCAAAACCTCCCACTACATTCTACAGCTGGTATGCACTAATTATATTTTGAAAAGAGCATCAAAATGAGGCTTCACAACAGTCAGTAGGATTCTTCAAGTCTTTCGAGTTTAGACCTATCCCCTCCAGAGAAAGAGATAAATGGGAAGTCCCCTGAATCTGACAACCTCATCTGTCATCACTTCCAAGAATTCCTGAGCAAGAAATGCAGCATGCTACTGGATTTACAGGTCTCTGTCTTCCTTTCCTGGATCTTTCCAGCATTGTAAATGGTTATGGGACATAACACAGTTAACACACAAGTCCTCAGCTCATAATACAGAGGATGCAAATGATTGAAAAAACAGGACTGCAGGCACATCAGAACTTCAGCAAGGCTGTTGTATACAGGCATGTATAAAGCCATGATTTCATCAGCAACCTGTTTTTCCCAGCGTATGTTCAAAAGAAGCAAAAGCTCAGACACAATTAAGACTGTTTTCTTAAACACATTGCAAAAATCCTTAGGCAGTAGACCTACAGCCGTGCTGACTGCTCAACCTCTGTTTCAACAAAAATTACAGTGCTGTCATAAGAGTGTTCCATTGACACCCTACCATTTCCTAGCAACAATCTATGTTTTGTTCATAAAAAAGTGAAAGAAATACTGCCTATCAGTGTTTTCCATCTCACGCTGTTAAACCTTTCTCCCTCTCCCATGTAAAATGAAGTGTCTTATTTGGACAGTATGCAGAACTTCAGACTGTGCTCTGTCATGTACTGAATTGCCAAAGAATCAAACCTAACACAAAACAAGGTGTTTCATGTTATCTAGATTGACCCTTCTAAATAAAGCTAGTGTTAGTTCATAATTCCACTACAGATTCACCAAGTTTTAATCCTGCAACAATGGACTGAGTGCCCCATAAGCAAACAGAGAGCTGGGCATTCTGCTTTTCACAGGGCTGCTTCTAAGGGGTCTTTCCTTGTAAAAATAACATCCAGTCTTACTTTCTGAGATTTACAGTAATTTCTGATCAGTCTGGGAAAAATCATTCAACTGCAAAGCATTGCCCCCTGGCTTCCAAACAACTGTGGCTCTTCCCACTCTCCCACCCCCTGCCCCTTTACTTCCAGTCACTGTGGCTAGCACAGGTCTTTCCCATGAGAATTCTTTTTGTGTTTTATAAACAAAGATAAAGTTTGGATGTTATTAAAAACAACGTCTCGAGATTTGGACAGTGCAGGCCTGGCCAATCAAGCCTAGGGGGAGGTTTCTGACTGACCAATCTGGGTGACCTTTGAAAACTCTATATATATGTTCGATTCAAACAATAAAGTACTTTTTCTATGCCACGCTGAGAATTGGGCCTTTCCTTCTCTGCTAGCGGCTCAACAGCGACATGTCACCACCTAGTTAAAGGATCTTTAAACACATAATTCACCATAATATTTACATACACACATATCCTCCTGTAACACAAACCCAATCTACATGAACTGAGTTCTGCAACAGTCAAGTGAGGGTTTAAACTCACTAGGAATAAATTCCACCCCACGATGATGCCCTAGAGGTGGATGGGCTTTTTCTCCCCTCCCATTATCAGCACACAGATCAGCATTTATAATAAAACATATTCCAAGAAGGATGGTAGAAGGTGTCGGAGTTTGGGGAAGGCCTTAGAATTTTTTCTCCATCACTGTTACTAAGCAACAAATAGTTGGATGTTTAGAGCCATCAAGTCTATTGTAAAAGACAAAAGGTGTGCTTGGGCAGGGCAGGGTAAGGGAAGAGCCAGCCCTTGGAACGCTCTCTTGTGGTTCGGACGCTGAGAGGAGAGGCTGCTCTTTGCTTTTCGGCTGCGACCAAAGGAAATCCAACTGTGCCCTGTTTTTTCTTCTCCTGGCTGGGTGAGCTTTGATTCAACCATTTTTCCCACTGGGAAGTGCATGTTTCCCTGGGCTGCGTTTTTCTCACAGCTGCTGCCGGGAGAGTCCGGCTGCCTCTGCTGCCTGCCTCCGCCCTCTGCCGCACGAGATCATGGCGTCTGTTGTGACTGCAGAAATCCTTGCTACCTCGCTGGCTGGCCGGGGAGAGAGAGCCAGCTCCTACCCCTGCTGCCCTGCTTTCTCGCTGCTCCAAGCTGCTTTGCCTCCCTGCACGCTTCTCAGCCTGGCTGCCATTACCAGCTGCCTGAGGCTGACCTGACCCTGCGCCACAGCACCACCTGCAGCTGCTCGGGAGTCATCACACCTGCCCTGCCTGGCCGGGAGCTCAACAGCGCCCCTGCTGCTTGCAACCGTGATTACACCACACGGGAAAAGGCTCGGCAGCTCACAAGTCATCTGCTATTGGTTTCTGATTCTGGTTGTGGTTGCTATTATTGTTATTGCTTGTTTATAGATACTAGTAAAGAACTGATATTCCTTTTTCCCATACCTTTGCCTGAAAGCCCTTGATTTTTCAAAATTAAGTAATTCAGAGGGAGGGGAAAAATCACATTCTCTGTCCTAAGGAAGGGTTCAACCTCTCTTGGCAGACACCTGTCTTTCAAACCAAGACAGAAGGGTAGAAAAAAACAAACCAGAAAGAGCAGTGTGTTTCCATCCATATGGAAGTAATGGTGTGCAGACTCCAAATTCTACTGTAGCCAGGTAGATAAACAGCAAAGCAACAAACACAAAAATGAGTGGTGTGGTAAGGACCAGCCCTTTGCTCTGCACTGCAGGGGTGGAGAAATCAGATTATTTCTGCTGGTCAGCTGTTCAGGTCTCATCTGCATAAATCTCTCATCACAGCAATGCATCTGCCGAAAAGGAAAAGAACTACGAAAAGGAAAAGACTTAAAAAATATCTTTGTGCTTTCTTTTTTTATTTTTTCTTTAATAAAGAGCAAGGGAGGAATATTAGAAAGACTTTTTATTATTATTTTTTCTAATATTCTTAGGTAAATTCTATCCCTGCACTTGTGTATCTCAGACAGTGGAGTAAAGTTGCTTCATGCTGAATCCTTGTTTACAAAGATGTTTGCAATGTGTGCAATACAGTCGCAACATTCCCTTTGCTGCCACTGAAGATAAAACTGTGCTAAAACCCGAGATTGATGTTAGCCATACAAAAGAGAAAAGAATGATCAGTTATTTGGACTATTTTACAATTTCACTGATACATTTCTACCCTGTGGAAGAACAGAACTAAAATTTCTCTTACCATTGCTTACATTCTTACTCCAATACCCTTTTTGATACAGCAGTTATTAGAGGAAAAAATAAAAGAAATGCACTTAATTTTCTCAATTTTTTACGGAAACCCTGGGTGATATTACAAAACACCATGGGAAATTCCCCTCTATCTCAATGGCACCATCAGTAATACTCCAACTGATGGAAACTCACGTAAAGTTTGTTGGCATATGGTGCCACCTAGCCAGAAGATGCTATGCATGTCATGTAGTACAGATTTAAATGGGATGCCATAGACACAGAGCCCTCTCCCAAATGAGCAAAACATGAAATATCTACCAGATACACAAGAAAGGAATGGTGTTCATATCGGATTAAACAAATAATGATATACGTTAAAAAATCCACCGAACTGAATTAAGTTTTTAAAATTCTTAACATTTAAATAGGACCATAAGTTTATGGGCCTTTACTGGTTAGTTCAAAGCTTTCCTACATATATGATCCTACCACCTGCAGCGACAAGAGCAAATAAGACATAGTGTAGAAATTTTTTACCTTTCAAATAAGCAGAAAAAGGACTGGCAAATTGCTTCCTAAGGCTTTTTTCAAATGAACCAGAATCATTTGGAAAATGCAAGAGCATACCACTGGTACAAACATAGGCACACACACCAACAAGGCAGATGAGCAAGGGATTCTCTTTCAGCTCAAGAATCAGTAAAAATGCACTGTGACAAACCAGTCACTGAAAGAAGTTACTTCAACCACTTCCTTTAAAATTTTAGCTTTTTTTTTACCACAGGCTGCCCACTCAAGAGTCCAGTCTTTCTATAAAATACAGAAGAATGAGATTTCTCAAAGAAACATGAAAGCTTTTCTTGTGGCATTTAGTGAGCCCAGTCATGCGTATCAATACATTCAGCAAACAGGGCACAAGTAAATGTCTGCCATTTGTGAGAAGGCACCACAGCAAAAGCATTTGTATCTGCTTCTGGGAAGAAGTTTTGCCCTAAAAGCATTTTTTTCCTGGGGAATGCAGGCAGTAGGCCTATTGAAAAGATTGTCCAGCACCCATGGAACTGCAGTTGGAGATTACTGTGCATAACAAACACAGCTTAAGGGCCAGATAGGCTGAATAAATAAGAAAACCTTCCTTAGGCTCTCTGGTACAGTAATGATGCAAACAACATCCAGCCTTTTACACAACCAACTCACGGAGCCCACATAGGTCCATTTACAGAACTTCACAAAATTTGAATGCATTCTGTCTGAAAGCCAAGGTGAAGGCATCAAATAAGATACTCTATGTTGTTTCAGTTTTCAGTAGTAAACACTGAGGTTTAAACAAAAATGAAAACAAACTAGCACAATCCTCTTGGGGGGTATTTTAAACATTCTACTGTGGAACTTTATTCAAGAGCTAAGGCAAGCAATTGAACACCAAGTGTTTCAGTAAAGAAACCAACTGTAACTATAATTTAGAGTCCATTACAGGAATCAATTTATATTTACTGTATGAGAAATTAGACCTACTGTAATAGAGATCAAAACCAGATTAGTTTTAAAGACACTTTTCAATTAAAATTGTTTAGGGAAGCAGCACACTGACACAAGGTTGCGTGACCATGCAAACCCTTTCCAACAATACTGTCACAGTGCAGCACATCATCCATGTTACTTCCAAGAACCCATAGTCATGATGAGTCAGAATACAGGAGCAGCAAAGCAGCCCAAGCATGTTGCCACACACATTCCTAATAACTCCCAGACAAAAAAAACCTCGCTGTGTGCTTTCTTCAGCTCTCCTCCTTGGAACGAAACAATCTTCCTATTTAGACTTTATCAAGACTTTGCTATCAATTATCTGATGGACTTCCTTGATAGTTCCTAAAAACTGACATGTTTTTTTGTTTAGAGCTACATTTGGCATGATGAAATTAATCTTTTGAAGCAGCACATTAATTCAACCCAAAACTCTTTAGTATTTCAGACTTAGTAAAGGAAGGAAACTTTCCCCTGGCAAGAACAATATATTTGTTATACATCAAAACTGCTTTTCTATTTTTATTAATATTTACATAACAATGTAAATCCATAACATTTGTCTGCTTGCATATAGCAATAGTACAAAACCCTTCAGTTTCAGTATTGAAGTATTATAAAAGTTTTATTTTGAAATAATTGAAAAGCACACCGTATCCAGTATTTTTTCCATCCTTTGAGATATACACATCATACTAAAAAATACAAGTCTTATCTTTTCTTTGTGTTTCAAGATACAAGGGATCTCAAAAACATTAATCTTTTTCAAATCCAGGGTAGAAGTCTTGTAAATGAGCATTCTACTGCAACTACCAAGGACTGTTATTCTCAAATTAAGTGGTCTCTACTGTGATTAAAAAAAAAATTAAAAAATATTGGGAAATGTTTAAAAACCAACTTGTGTAGCATTAGGTAATGGAAAACAAAAACAATCCCAATTCATGCAGTTCTTTGTTCCTCCTGGGAGATGTTCAGGTTAAGACCTGAACAGAACTAGCAGAAAATTGTGCTGGAAACATTTATCAACTGCTGCCATGATTCTGGGAAAATTATCACTTTTCAGTTTCTATAAAATACAAATTTTTCTAACACATTATTTTCTGTTTTTCAGTCAAGATTTACACACCTGTAGATAACAACGTCCATTAACAAACAAATGGAAAGCAGCTTTTGGTACACTGCTAAAAACATGATGCACTAATTAGTTTGGGGTTGAGGGGTTTTTTTGTATGCTTGTTTAATCCTGTATACACGATAATATTATACAGCAATCCTCACAGAAAAGAGGACAAAAATGCAGTTTCTGTCATGGACAAAAACTTTATAAAAACATAATACAATTAAAATACAAAATAAATACAGTTCATGTCAGATTAGTTACTTGTAGCGTTTGAGGTTTCTGGAGACTGAAGAAATTCGTAGGGATCATGAACCATGTCTTGCTGTTCTCCAACACTCAGATGAGAAGGGCTTCCTGTAGAACATGGGAAAAAATTAAAACCTTTAAAAGTAGAGAAAAAAAATTAAGTGGTATTTATACATATAAACAGCACGGTTATTTCACTTGTTCCTTTTAGACTTTTAAAGCAAGACAGACATTTAAATTACATTTAAACAGAAAATTATGGAAAAGAAATCTCAAGATTCTTAGTAGCACAGATAATTTTTGGAAAAGTAGTCATTACGCTATTATTCTGTGTTGAAAAATATACAAAATGCAACTGAGTATCATCCCTCCAATCTACCGTCTCAGAAATGACACCAAATTGTTACGCAGTATGTCTTATGCAGTTGTAGAATCCCACTTGTTACTTGCTGCATACAACTGTGCTGAAGTAAAATAACCATTATGTAGTCCTCAGTATTACTAAGGGCATTAAATCCAAGTGTTTAGAGGGATTTGCCAGTAAGTATCAATTTACTTCATAATTACTTTAAACACACCTAATCATAAAATAGGAAACTACAATTAGTGTCCTTAATTCTGGAGGTCAAAACTATGTCTTGTTAGTTATCTTTGCCACGCGGACTTAAAAACTAAAACACGATTGGTCAGCAAAGTTTTATGAGAGTGATTTCCCACAAAGACTTATGTAAATCACAATGAAAGTTTAAACCAATTTCAATTAGAGGACAAATACTGCAGCTTCTGTGACACAGCTAACTTTACCAAGGTGATGTTGGTCTCTTTCAGAGGTATTGGAGAGGGAACTCAAATTGGATGATGGTCGGGATCCCACTCTGTCAGCTTGAGCTTCATGAAGGTCCTGAAGCAGCTTAGTTGTTTCATCCAGATGCAGATGGTTATCATCATGATCAAGCTCCTTCTTCACTTTTCCTAAGAGCCACCAACCAAACCCGTTAATTAGCAAATACACACGAATTACCAAATCACTATAAAAAAGTTCTAAACTTAATTAACACAAGCATTGTCTGCTACACAAATTACCTCAATCTTGCATTTTCCTTCACACTTTTAAAAAGCAACAGCTGCACATCTGTGTAGTAATGGAAGACGAAGGAAAGTGCCACAGGGGAATGGCTGAAATTGAACTGACTCTGAGTATTTAAACAGTTCTAAAAGCTTAATTTATCGTCCTTACCTGTTAAACTCCAGACATGGACAGACTGGCATGGGTTGGAAGGGACCTTAAAGGCCATCTTGATCCGCCCCCCTTTCATGGGCAGGGACACCTTCCACTAGACCAGGTTGCCCAAAGCCCCATCCAACCTGGCGTTGGACACTTCTAGGGAAGGGGAACCCACAACTTCTCTGTATCAGTGTCTCACCACCCTCACAGTAAATAACGCATTTAGTTTGTGGCAAAAGACAGTCAGCAAAAAGATCATTTAAATACCTAATTTAAAATACAGTTAAAATAGAGCATGAAATCTATGGAGGCAAAGAAATCCCCATCACAGAAGGTTCTAAGAACAGTATCTTCTCCAGCTACACTGATTTTGTAGTAAGCCAAATAAAATTGTGAAATGGGAAAGAACTGCAAGTATGTGCCAATATATGCTATTCTTTTATATAAAGACCTAAAAAAAATTCCTTCAACTTTAAACAGGAAGATAAAAGCCTTCCCTTCTCTTTCTTAAATGTTAATTTTGCAAATTATGATAAGAAGTAATGCCATAAACACCCTCTGGAAGCCAACCAATCTAGAAGTATGATTATTTACAGAAAGGTCAAAGAAGAAAATACAAGCAGCTTTCAGTGGTGACTGAAATTCATAGTAAGACTGATATGCCTAAACATTTTCTTTAAAATGGGTATTTATTCATTTTTTACTGAACTGCAATAAAATTAGAGTGTGACAGCATAATCAGATCTTACAATTGCTTTTCAAAAAGCACCTATGTGAGAAATCTGTAGAAATCTTTTTTCCCTTCAAGTCTTCAATTAGTTTGGTTGTGTTTTATAAGATACTTTGGTGTCTTTCACATTCTGAATTAAAAGTACCTTAAAACATAAGCAGGTTGTTTGCTTGGATGACATTTTTGAAGATATTTGACCAGCTCAGCTGCCTGCAGAAATGGCAACAGTACTTCTTGAGGTATTTAAAGGATAACTACCAAAGGCATGTATTTGAAACAGCATTCAAATTCTTTTATACAATTGCAGATCAAATCTATCCAACACCAGAAGTTTCTTCTGATTTTTGTTTTGGGATATTCTGAGTGGCAATATGATTGAGTTTCACATACTTTTCTAATTCCCTGGTTATTTTAAAAAACATCATATGAAGCAACACCACTTCTGAGTCAAAGCTCCATACTGATTCTTAAAATTTATGTTACTATGAACATATAAAATACAAGCAAAACAATTAAAATAGTTAGGTACGAATACTTTGGTTCCTTCAGTTGTACAGGAAAAGTTACCTTGGATAACACACACATGTCTCAAAGAAAAAACAGAGCAAGGTTTCATTATTCAGCCCTAGACTTTTACCTGTGTCAAATGCAGACCTATTGCTACTTTTCAGACACTTTTTTTAGTCTTAGCAAATCCAGCTATCATTTTGTCTAAATAGTACAACTAAACCATAACTGATATCTTGTGTATTGTTACTTACCTAACGAACTTAACATAGAAATATCAAGAGATACATCTGAATATGGCTTCATAGAGAGGAAGTCCAAGTCAGAAGTGTTACTGTCTCCAGCAGATTCTCCAACCTATTAAAATACAAGAAACAGAAAGACTAGCAAGAGTAATAAGCTGTCATATTAACTTTCCAATGTCTAAGGCACAAATCCATTCTCTCAGAATTGTGTATCTTAACACCTGAGATTGCTGCACCCATAATCATCCTGGCTAACCTGAAATTCACAGACCACTCAAAAAGGGTCCCAGACAGACCAGCCACATGAATGGCTAGGGATGCTCACTGTAGTCCAGGTCTTTTACCTCATGATCTAAGACTGGTGAAACTAAATTACACACTCAACTCATCCATGTCTCACGGTGGAATCCCGGCAGCTGGAAGTATTACCAGTGTCCCTCATCTTCTCCATGTGTGAACACTGGATTTATTGAAATTTTTAGTACAGTGGGCCTCCCTCTTCACAGTATCAGCTGGAACTGGCCTCTCTAGTATTTTTTCTATACATTTGGATAATGAAATACAGCCTGCACTGCACAATTCCCTTTCTTTCCACACCTGCTGCAATATTGCTAGTGCAACGGCACAAAGAAACCAGAGTCACTAAGCTTCAAAACCAATTCTAAGAGAAATCTCTGAGGATTCCTATTCCAGCAGGAGAAATGAGACACTCAGGTAAACACACAACCAGGTATGATCTTTTAGAAATATGAAAATGAAACGTAGCATTTTCAAGAAATAACTTAACCAGTCACCTTCTACAGAAATCCACACCTTTCCACAAAACTCAAGGAATATTTATAAAACTATAGATTTTTTTTAGTTGCTATATTGTGATCCACATAAATTTTTATGTGAATTGTCACGGAATGCAATGTATGTCTTCTGTTGTCACAAATAATTTGCAAAATAAAACCTGTACTATTTAAAGAACAATTTGATTAGTAGCTGTAAAAGCATAAGACATGCATTATCTACCCATACTTTCTAATAGACATTTACAATGCATGTGGTAAAACTGATTAATATTAATGGATTTTTTTCCTATTTTACAGCAGACTGAACCTCCAATAACCATCAGCAGATGAAGTATCTCTTTTGGATTCCTATGTGATCTTTCCGCCTCTGAGATTTAGTTACTCATGCTGAAATAAACTGGAGGATACAGAACAATAAAGTCACCAACTAAATCAGACTGAACATCAGATAATTAATTTTCAGTACTGAAACCTTATTCTAGATACTGTAATTTTAATATGCTACCTCAGACAATGCACACAAACAAAACAATGTGTCAACAGTACTTTTTTTTTGTCTTATGGTTTTTTTCCTGTTGTTCCCCTCCCCTACCCCCAACCATTTTACCATCATCTGTTTGGAAGAATCCAGACAGGTATTACGCAACTTGTGTTCTTCTTTTATAAGAACAGGCAGAACCTAAAGAACAAAGAAATACTTTAGATCTTTCATAGCATATACTTATATTTACTATATACATAGCACATACTTATATTTACTAAGAATGTTCCCTGAGTCCCTGAGAATGTTTGTGTAATTTACTGGTTTTCCACAATGAGGTCCTGGACCACCACAGAATATTGTCACATTTTGTGATGTTTGAGCAGAACCTTCACACAAAAAAAAAAAGACCAGCTCTTCTCTAAGGCAACCACATACCGTCATGCCAACAGTTTGTAACTAACCAGGACAGCCTCTCTAGGAATAACCTAAAGCCTCTTCTTTTTCATATACTCCACTTACCAATTTTTTCTGTACTACTATACACATTAAATAAAATAAAGAATTTCAATGTTGGAAGCTCACAGAACATCACTTTCTCTGCTTTAAATGCCAAAACACTTTTTCCAGTTAAAAACCCCAAACAAACAGATTGAGTATCAGCATAACTTACTTTAACTTCATCCAGTGGTTTTACTGGGATGTTTTGCCTCTGGAAAGAAAGAATACCAACAATTGCTTATATTCAACATATGAGAAAGACATCTTTCTTGTACCATTTCAAGTATATTCAAACTTCACACACAAAAGGAGGCTAGAAACAGCTAACTTTTCCACGTATCTGTAATGCAATTACAATGTAACAGCTGCTGTTCTTAAGTATTTTAGTATTTTGCATTTTAACTGATCTTTGAGTCCCCTTACACTATTTCTTCTGCTCACAAACTTTATATTCAAATGCAGTATCTTAGTCATTACTTTAGTAATTTCTGATTACAAGTCATTCAAGGTTGTACTTTTAGAGATCCTAATTCTTACTCAAATGCAGCAGCACAAAATGCTCAAGCATAAAACACCATGACATATGATCACTGAAACACACTCAATGGTGTAAAATCAGTGGATATCCATATATGTCACAACCTAACTGCATTTTCAAGTGTAAATAGCCATTGACCATTTGAGATATCTTCAGAAATTCTCACCTGGAACAACATTCATAGAAAAACATGGCAAAAGGCAAAGGCACATTTTATTTTAAAGCTGATTATGTTGCATACACACATTTCTAGATGTAGAAGAGTATTCAAAATACTGGGTTTTAACTTTCTGAACTAATCCTTCACATTTCTTCCTGTTATATGTACAATCTTTCTCCCATAGGGAAAAAACAGCCAGAAAATTCTAAAGGATTGTTAGTGTTTTCCACTCTATTGTCTTCCTTTTTCACACCCACCCTATTCCACTTCTAAGTCTGCAGAGATTTAGCATAGCCTCATTTCCACCATGTCAGGATGTCTAAGTACCTTCCATCTTCCCACCCTGCCTACCTCTCTTTATTCTTCAATCTTTCAGAATGTTGGCATTTTAAAGAGCAGACAATTATTTCAAACTAAGAGTGGTATTCAAAGTCAAGATAACATGAAACCAGATTTTGCAATTTCTTTTAGCTTATTTTGTCTTGGGAATGCAAACATTCTCACTAGAATCATACATATTTCTGAGAAAACTCTCTTCTCCAATCTTAGTATGAATCTCCTCAGGAAAGTGCTTTTGTAAGTTAAAAGCTTTTCCTGTCAACACACTACATGAATGTAGAAGTTAGCACTGGGGGGTAACAGACAGCTGTACAGTGATAATTAATCTGTTCTTTCATTTTACTTCCACATTCCAAACAATTAATCTTCCCACGAGAAATATATTTTGCCTTTTAATTAAGAAAAAAACCTTAGCAAAAGCATTGCAATATAACTCAGAAGCAGGTATGTAAGCTATGACATTGAGTGACAAGGCTGCACAAACACTATCCAGTTGGTTGGTCCCTGCTATGTTGCATCCCTTGCCTCTTACTTTCTGCAGTCACATAGTGAACCACATTGGAGAACTGATCTTGCTGGAGAAAAAAAAAGATTCCTCCTCTGTTGACTAATTCAGTCTCTAATTTGGTTCATGGTTGCTTGAACAGCTAAGCTTGCGCTGCTTAAACTGACAGTGGAAAACAAAGCATCTCACACAATATTAAAAAGCCAATAGATTCATTCTTATTCTGATGAATTTGTGACATTTCAGTGCACCCAGGACACACCTGCTTTAGCTGATAAATAGTTTTGGAATGGTCACCGCTAGTGATCTGGTCCAGAAGATCATCAACTATTTTCTTGCTGTAACTTCCAGCATCCTTCACGAATTCTTGTAAACTAGCAGGAGTGGAGATAAGCATTACAGAAAATATTTACTCTCATAAATACTTAACTTAAAATATGTTTTTCCCCAAATACACTGCATTACACCTACATTTTCTTTGCTCTTTAACTCCTTTATGCTTCTTCAAAAAAGCAATTAAGGCCTTCAAGACACAGAGATTTTTCTGGTTTTTTAAGAGTAAAGTAGATCTACACCTTGTTTTTCAGAAGTACCAGCAAATTTTGACTTGAACTACCACTGATGGTAGGTTAGTGGGTTAAAAAACAAAACACAAAAGATAAAAAACATGTGATTATTTCTTTGCTTCCAAGATCAACAATTTAATGGTAAGTGGCATTTTTCTTTTCAAGTAGCTTTAACTCTTTGAAACTCCTTGAAAAACATAATTTTTTTAAAGCCACTGAAACGTATTACTTGCCTTTTTAAACTTATTTAGTACTGGGTTTAAAGCAAAACACTAAATCTGTAGCAACCTATTAACTGCAGTTGAAGACCCTAATAACAAGATCCGTAACAACCCTGCAATAAAGTAGGATAGCTTAAATGGATAAATGGAAAAAATCCCCAAAACAGTCCCCACCCCCAAAAACCCAAATGCAAACAAACAAAACACAAATGAAAAAAAACCACCAAGAAGGATGAAAGTGAGCTTCAAATTTTATAGTGATTTATTTTAAAAATAAGTTTCGGGAAAAAATCAGGATTTGGAGGGTCTTAGTTGATATTTAGTTTAAACTGCTTTGCACAAAATTGCTATGAGAAGTCAGACTTCTTAATAAGGAGGAATTTACCTTAAGGCACACTGGATTCCAGTTTCATCACCATATGCTGAGTATAGGAGCTCCATCTCATCTGGTTTCAGATCATGAAATATAGAGTTGTTTTGCAAGGAAGGTGCTGTATTGGCACTTGTAAGAAAGGTTACTACACAAGTAGAAGAAAGACACAACAAATTAGCACAAGTGTAAAAGATCACCTGGGGGAAAAAAAAGACTGTTTTCTGAAACAGATACTCAAAGTGCCACGTATTTTTTTCTCCAACTGAAAGCAAGAGCAGTATCTCAAGGACACTTCCAGACTCTAGAATCAGTGCAACTATTTTAACCATGGAAACAAACATGCTACTGGAAAATCAAGAACTAAATTATCTACCCCACTCCGAGAAGAAGATTTGTGGCCACACCCCCTTTTATATTTCTGCATTTTGTGTGTTTGCTGCTGGTTGCCAGTCAGTTTCTGGAAAGCATATTAGAAACTATTAAAAACTGTCAATAATACCAGGAAAAAAACCCAGAGTCTGTAAAATCCTTGTCATATGATTCAAAAATGCAAATGACCGGAAGTTTTTTGCCTTTCCTCTAAACGTAGTTACTCTGGAAAAATTATTTCCCCCAGAGGAAATGAACTACCATTATTGGAAATCTTCTAGAGTTGTTATAACACTAAGGTAAAATATTAATCCATAAACTGCTAATTAAGTTATGTTTAATATGCAAAAATTTCAATTTAATAAAAACTGCATTCTGCTGTTAATGGAATCATTATATATTATAAAAATAACCAACAGAATTTTCATACTGAGACAGGTGTAAACTGAAATTATTTTATATCAAGTAATTGCTCAAACATTTAATAAACACAAAGTTAAAACGTGGTCTTTGGTATTTACCTTTATTTCTTCGTTCATCTTTGAAGCCCAGTGTAGTGAAGCCAGGTAATAATTTGCTTGACAGAGAACTTAAATCCACTGGGTGAGTTTCTTCCTCTAATAATTTGATTTAAAAAAAGGCTTAGAAAATCATTTCATGTTTACAATTTATGGTGAATAATTAGATTTTGCTATTTTAGAGTTGTAATTAAGATAAAGATTAAATGTCTTTTAATCTATATATTAAGGGCAGGTACTGTAATTCAGGTTCCCCATTTAAATATCAAACACAAGCTCTAAACATGCTTCCATGTCTTATTCACGAGATCTGTGGCTTGCTTAAGTTACTTCACTTTCAAAGTATACAGCAGCATCTTTAATTATTTTAGTAGCTGATTCAAAAATTATCGAGATCCAGATATTACTGAAGTGATAAGTTTCTTATGTTGACCAAGTGGTTGTTTGTTTATAGAAATTCATTACTACCACTCTTTAAATTTTCAGAAGCATAATTTCAGAGACATTAAATCACTTTTTTTTTTAGAAATAGGTAATAGTCATGAGAGCAGCCAAAATGCGCAATTTCATTCCAGAAAAATGTACTACCAAATGAAAAAGAATTTACACGATAACAGTTACAGGCTTGTGTCTCCCAATGTGATTCTCAAAAGCATTCATATATTCATCAGTGAAACATCAGAAAAGCTGTGAACAAATTCTAATCTCAAAAGGTGCAGAGAAGTGCTAAATCAACAGGACACAGTACCAAAACACTATGGCATTTAATTTGTTATAAATTTTCAAAACTTCTATATTTTGAGTTTGAAATTAAAACAAGGGAAAAGCATAAAACAATATAAATAACCTGCAATAGTAACAGAACAAAAAAAACCCCAAAAAAACCAAAACAAAAAAAAACAAGAGAAAAGATTAAGGAACTAAAGAAAAAAAATGAGCAAAACCACATATACTTAAAACTGAAGTTTAGCTAACAATTTAAATTAGGAAATAAAGAGGTAAAAGATTATTCTGAATTTGCATCTGTGCATTGCAGATTACACAGGATTACAGCATTTCCATTCACCTTTTGTCTGTTAGGTATTAACACTACAGTGTACTTGCAATAAAAGCTTGTCTTCCCAGCTCTTTATCAAGTCATAGCAATGTATAAATGCCTATAAAGAGATACTATTTTATTTTCTCACTGTTAGCATCAGTAAAACGAAGTATCTGAAGAGTGAAAATATGAAAGGCAAACAGAAACACCTTTGGGGTGTTTGGGGAAATGGTCTGGGTAATAATTAATGAAATTTTTTTTTAAATTAAAAGCAATTTTAAAACTCATCTATACTACACAGGATCTGTATCTACAGTTAAGACTTCAAAATCTGTTAGAACATTCAAGACTAGAAATGTTTGCTTGAAAGAGTATGGCTTTTACCTTCTGCTTCTGGATCAGATGAATTTACTACACTAAATAATAAAGTTCCATCTCCATTTTTTTTCAGATAACCGATCTGTGAATAGAACCATAAAGATATAGGAGCAATCATTCAAACTGTTCATACCCAAAGAAGAAGTTGCCCATTTACAGAGAAAACTATAAAAAGCATTTTTAGCTGTATTGAGATCTGGCACTTTCATATTCCCTTTTTTCATACAGAGAATCTTGGGTCACAACTACTTAACACCACTCAGCAAAAGTTTCAGAACAGAAGACTTAGGAGCAGAAGCTCAAATACCACATATACAACACCTTATTCATTTTTCTAAATCAGATGTAAAGTTTTCACCCAAGACAAACCCAATTCCATTATCATTAGCATGGAGCCAGCCTTTCCCACTGCAAAGTCTAGAACAACCATCCTATTTAGAAGCAAAACTGTAACTCCTATACACTAAGTTACTGCTTATTTTCAAATCTACATTGAACTGCTTGTTTTCATGTCTCACCCACCACTTTCTCTAATTATAAGTACTTTTATGAACACACTACCAAATTCTTCAAGAGGAAGAAATGCTGTGACAGACCTATTGAAGCACACGAGCACAGTGCTAAAAAGGCAGATGTGAAACACAATAGAGCACACCAGGGTCTATAAAGGTAGAGCCAGATCTGATGCAACAAGAAAAGCTGGTGTCAGAAACTGACTAAACATGAATTGAGAAAAAAACCCCTGTAACCTCTTAATATAAAGGGAAAATGAAAATGGTCCTTTCCCTACAAAGATATTAGTAAATACTTCCAAGGAAATCAACCATAAATCTCCCCTATTTTGTTTTTTATCCACTTCCACGTGAAAAAGTTTAAAACTCTCCCCATACAGAGGGCCAAAGCTAATATTGGCATACAATAGAGGTAAGAGATGCTGGATAGAGAATGAACTAGCACATTATCTTCAAGTGATGGCAAAAGTTAGCAACAGCTGAATTCTAAGAACATGCCAGTGTTACCTAGATTCAGTGGGACATGCAGTGGGGCTCTCTAGCTGATTAACAGCCTAGGCAATTAAGAGCTGCACACTTTGAGATACTTCCTTGAACACTGCAAAACTGACTGCATCAGCATGAAAGACTGCTATTGCATTGAAGAGATTGAAAAAGCCACTCTTTGGAGGTTTCAATCCTAGGAAGTAGTCTGACAACCCAAAGAAACAGAAATACACTGAAGCTAAGCCTGCACTCTCTGTTCTTTGCAGTTCTACTTCCTAATCCAGGTGAACCTAAGGTGACTTCATAACAAGGCCCACTGCCCAAGAAATGGACATTTAAGTTTGAAGACACAACACCACTATTGCTTCAAAAAAGAGTTTCTTCTGCAATAGTTAAAAAAAAAAAAAGAGGTGGAAAATGCAGGATGTGGCAACATCCTGATTCTTTTCTCGACTGGAGTGGCCACTAGAGTGACAGATAAGAAATGAGAGCAAAGGTGGGAGTAAGTCTCTGCACAATTCAAGGGAAAGAGAGTAAATGTATCTCAGCGCAGATCTGTAGCAAACACCTGGAGCATTCACCCCAATCCTAGCAAGAAGAAATGAAGGAATACACCACCATCATCACAGAGCTAAAAAACCCACAGCTCGTTAACAGATCCTTCAGAGAAAACTGCACCAACAGCATCTCTGAGCTTGTAGTTCTAAAACCCTTCAGGTTTTGTCCTTCTTCCTCTTGGAAGAGCAAAATTCCAAACACATGGAACAATATCCAAATCACACTCAGGACTGTCAAACCTTCTATCTAAACCTAGTCAATGAAAGATCTTTGTATTTGGTACTAATGCTACAGTTGACAGCTATTGCCCGTAAGTACAAAACTGCAACAGTAGTTTTGTACAGACTTTTTGTACAGACTTAACAAAGGTTACAGACTTTTCTCATTACAAACAATAATTTAACACTTAAATATTCATTAATTCCTTGGGTGGGGTGGGGGATGAGGAATGCTAATAGCCCTTCAACCTATGCTATAGGTTCCATATTGCCTTTCCTCAGGTTGCAACAACAAAGAGTGTGATGTTATTTCAATCACTTTTAATGCTAATGGCTGCAATTCAAGACAGAGCAACGTTTCACTGTTTCCTGCAAGTGAACTTCTCAATATGTTCAACACACAATAGAACTTCAGATCCACTTATGACCTCCTACAATGGCTTTCAGTGGGAACTAAACGATAGACAACAGCCATATTGGTATTGCAAACAGAACATACATCCCAGATGTTCCAGTCTCAGAAAGCCTAACAATAAGGCCTCTTTCCTAATGTGAAACAACAAATTAAATAGTCAGGCACAAACTGGAATTGCAAACTGCCATGTGCAGTAGACCTTGCTGTTGGGTAGATATCGATTGATCCTATCCCGAGCTTCATCTGCTGCATGTTCCACTAGAGCCAGGACATGTTCTTCAGCAGTGCTGTCTGTCAGGCTGCACGCATTTCCCTCAGGTTCAAAAATGCAGCTAAAAAAGAGAAGAGGAGGAGCTGTAGAAATTAAAAGCTAAAACACAGCGCTGAACTCTGGCTTTGCTTAATAGAACTATCAGTCTCACTCTTCTCCCAGTGTCAGTCTACTTCAGCATTTAAATGGAATTATAATCATATTATGAAGTTTTACAGCAGAAGCTGCAAACTACAAACTACTTAACTTCAAAAATATAATTGTTTCTGTACCTTGATGAAAATTAAGTACAAAATAAAGTACAAAACAGAGACTGGGAGTAAAACTGCACTAATGCAGGGTGAATGCTGTATGCATCCTTAGTCTCCCACATGCATGAATATGTTATTTTCAAAAATTCTGAATAGGAAGATGCAGAAAAGAAATTATGTAATGAGGGACAGAAATTGTAGACAATCAGAGAAAAACCCCAACAGGCTACATTTATGATTACATCATATAGCTGCTTGCAGAAGTAGGACACGACTCGCAGTCTAACAGGGAGTCCTTTAATTCCTATGTTTGTTAGTAATGGCAACTAGAATTCCTAATCTGTATCAATCATACCCCTGCTTGTACTTGAAATTACAGAATTTAACATTTATCTTTCAGTAGATCCGCTTTCATTAAGCACCAAAACAATAAAGTTACAAAGAAGCATACCCAAGGATGGAACAGGACATAGCTATTACATAAAATCAGAAAATAGGTAGTATTATAAAGAGAAGTGTGAAGATATCATAGAATATGTCAGTCTTCATTATATTTCATATCTAAAATAAATGTTGTACATCAAAATATTTCAGGGCATTATATGGACATTAGACACTAGGGCCAAACACCTTAGGTACTGGGTAGAGCATCTCCTCACACCAAATCCATTTCTCTCTCCTGGGTTATCTTCTTCCATTTGCTTAGCTAAGAATTTCTCTCTGTATAGAGATTCAGATCCGATACACAAGTAAGTTTTGCTATTAAAGACAATAAAAAGATCACAGGATCATACTATTATGAGACAAATGTATTATACGATTTTGTTTCATTGAAACTTTAAGAAAGAGTGTACACAGCAGGAAACTCCTCAACAACTGGCACTTTTTATCACATTCTGAATACTTAAAGGACAAGAATTTTGAGAGAATGTTCAGAAGATTGCAACATCCTGAACAAAATTTTTTAAAACTACTTAAACATTAGGATGTTCAAGTGATCAAGTTACTTTTTAAACTGTATAGAAGTCTAAGCTGCTTTAACACTTTGCAAACATTGACTTCAACTCTTCTCTGTTTTTAACCATGAAATATGAAGGCAAAAATATCTATTAGATTTGATTTTCGCCCTCCAAGGGTCTTATTGTTCATCCAAAAAATAAAGTATCAATCCTACAGATGCAAAAATACAGGTGTTTAGAAGTTCAAGTTAATTAGAAAATAACTAATTAATTCCAACTACTAAAGTTACATAAACATTGAAAAGAACAAGAAAGTAAATTTATGTCACAATTAATTGCAGAGAAACTGCTACCACGATAAAACTAAAGGTCCTAATTTTTAACTATCTGAACTGTATGTTAAGGTAGAAATTAAAGACAGAGCAGCACTGTATAGTTTGGCAGTGTCAATTTCTTGCTCTGTGACAAAGTATAAAGTTACTCCTGTCATAGACTTTATGCAAGAATTAATCCTAGGCACCACACAAACCAAATCATCATGTCTTCTAAAAAAATACAATCAATCACAACCCAAAGCACCTCCTCCTCAAGTCAGGTTTACAAAAAGGCGCTTTCAGTTGATTCCTATACACAATGCATTAAACAAGGGACAAATTACACTTTCTTAATTCCCCGTGATACAACAACAGATTCGTTTCTGTATGTTATCATTAGAATAGTTTCCACAAAAAAAAAAACCTGTTTATTTTTGAAGATACATGTTGCAGTCTTCTATTTCCACAAAACAACTACATGAGAGAACTACTTCTTCTATCAGACATTAAGGATTACAAAAACGATGAAAGTGTAAAAAATTAAAAAGTGGCTGATGAGAACTCTAAAATACACTCTAAAAAAAAATGAGACAAGGTGTATTTCACTTTTTTACTTTGAAGGTTTAAAAAGAAACCTGTGGAATATATATACATGATCAGATTATTTAAGACATGACTAGTGGTGTTCTGTTGCAGTATTTTTTCCACAAAATTCCAGCTGATATAATGCTCTACAATTTAAATTCACAGTCTATCTTTGGATGTCTATGCAAGAACACTGAACAACATAAGCTGCTTGTCTATCATGGCTTCTGTTAAAATCTCGTATAATAAATTTACTAAATCTACATTTAAAAAAAAAAACTTTACTAACATTAGATCTTAGCTATAAAAATATGAATTTGTGACATGGAGGTGCCTATTAGTTGGAGGACTACTATTGCACTAGCAATGGATTTTACAATGAAGCTTGATAAAATTTCATTGGGGAGATGTTATCATCTGCTCCAGAAATAATCTCCTGTACATTCATAACCTGCCAGATAAGGTTAAAGTTAAATAAAATCACTCACTGATCTGGGGCCACTTTGCCCTCCTGGAAAGAACCTGTTACATTCTGGCACAACTATTTCGGAAAGGAAAAAAAGGGACAAAATGCAAAAGGTATTTTATTTTGGATATAGCCACAAATAACATTTTAAACCATCAGGAGAAGAAGCCAGTAATTATTTTATATAGCTATGAAGAAGAATAAAACTATCTATATAGATATTACTTGTAAGTGTTTAAAAGAATATTCAGTCATCTTTAGAATAGTTTGCTTCAAGTTGGGATTCACTGGGTTATTAACCAAGTTCTATAAATAAACAAATAAAATACAATAAAATTGCCCATTTATCCTACGGACCTCAAGGAAAAATGCTTAAAGAAGGTTTTCTCCTCAATTCTTTGCTGCTAATACAACAAAAGCTGCAACAAGCCAGTAAGCATGCCCATTAAAACCTTTACCTAATAACTTCTTTATTTTGCTTTTTGGATTTCTTGGTAGTCTCTGCTTGTACAGGAACAACTTCAGGAACAGGTTCTTCAACTGCTGTGTCTTCATCACCCAAAAGAGCTGCCTGCTGAGAAAAATCCATGTCCTGCATAAACGACATGCTGCGCTTCAAAGCTAACAGCCGTTCCTAGAATCAGAAAGGACAGAGCGGCAGGGACTTAACCTTTCCCTCATAGCCAAGATGCTATGATAATGGGATGGGATGGGAATGGCCATGGCCTTATTTTGTTCTTAATGTCTCGGTTCCAATGACGATGCAACATGATTTGGTCATGGTAGCATGGCATCAGAATTTCTGCAGCCCAACTATCAAGAGAGAAACAAACAAACAAACAAACTGCATATGCAAAAACAACTGTCTATTTTACACAAAACTTACCCTCACTGTAACACATGCACGCACACACACACACATGCACGTGCCCACATGCAGAGCAGCTCACAAAAACCTTCATTTGACAAGCCAACCACCGTATTTCAGTAAAAAGTATTTGCAACACCTTTGGACACTCCCCTACACCCAACACTTCGAAAAAATTAGAGCTTTCTTGTTTATGCAGAAATAAAATTTAAATGAGATCTTGTTTTCAAAGTTTCAGCCAGAAGTAAGATTTTACAGTAGAGTTTGATATATGTGGATCTTAACTGCATCCACTGAAAGAAGCTCCTATGGACTTCAGTGGTGCAGGTAAGGTTGTGAAGTTAAGTAAAAATTACTGAGTTATAACAAGAATGCCATCAAGCCCTTAAACATAGCAGGGCTATATAAAACTAACTGGCACTGCTATAATTAATCACAAATGCATAAAATAAGATTTATAATTGTTACTAATTATGCTCCTTTCAAGTATGAAAAAGTAAAAACCCCCAAAGTTTCTGCTTCTTGTTTTTAATAGGTCTCTTACTTTGCTCATCATCTTAAAGCCTGTGTGCAGTATCTTCTTGGCTAGCTTGTAGTAAACAGTATCTGGTCTGTTGTAAGTCATTGCATTATCACACATCAGTTTAAAATCTGCCTGTAAGACATAAAACAGAAGAACTGTTAACATTTAAAGTCCTTTGTTAAATGACTGGAAGATACCACTCCATCTTAGCAGCTCTGTGAAGAACACACTTATATTCTAGCAGCAGGCTCATTATATGCAAGCCAAAAGCGGAACTGCAAAGGTTTGAGCCTTTTTTACCTCTGGAACATGCTCAGTTTTCTTTGAAACTGGCTTTTTGGTTATAAAAAATACACTCTTTCCTGAATGTCAAATTAAACGTTTTCTCCTTAACAAAATGGACCAAACAGAAGAAATGGAGAAATCCCCACAAGGACCAAGCCACCAAGGTAATGTTTCAGAGCATTTAAGCCCTCTGCCTTCAATTAACAAGACCACTACTAAGACAGAAGTTGAGAAGGTGACATGGAGGAGCAAACTGTGGGCCAAGATGCAGACAAAGAAGTGTATGTAAGCTACACATCTAGTGATGGCCTTTCAAGTGCTGCCAAAAAGGCCAGTCTTTTTCTTGCCCAACTTTGAAATAGACCCTTTTTTTCTGCAGCAAAACAGGTGAGCTTTCTGCAGCAACTGCCCCTCTTCTAAGTGCAGGAAAGAGTTCTTGTGGATTCTACTCTTAGACAGATTATTTATTGCCTTGTAACTAGCCTCAGCTAGTTTTAAGAAGTGTATCAGAAATAAAGGCAAGCTTTTGAACAGACCTTGTTCCAGAGGTTAAACACCTATGAACTCCATTTCTGTATTAAGCTTATGCCTTTGTAATTCTGGATAATTAGGTACTCTCATGTATCTAGAATGGGAGTCCCACTCCTTTTTTTAATCTAACATGTACAGACTTTTAGCAAACTTTAACTACTTCTCAGACTACCAGCAGAAGCTAACTCCTTCAGAAAAAAGAAGAATCTGTTAGTTTAAACAATAAATACTGCCATTTTCTTTCTTTTTTTTTTTTTTTTTAGGTTTCTATCTCACCAGTTTCAAACTGCAACCTTGCCTGTAACTAAACAGTCACAGAGATCCCACTCAAACTTCCCTTTTAAGTTGTTAGATAAGACAATCCAGCAAGACAGAATTTAGAGACCTGAAGGCATTGCTCATAGCAATGCTATTATGAAGCCTTTTCTATTACTTCCTATTAATCTCTATAGCATATCTAACAGTAGAGAATAATCTTTGTCAAAGCATCTGTAAGAAATGCAAACCATCCTTTGCTCACCTTGCTGGACCTTTCAAAAGACGAGATTAACCCTGAAAAGAAGCCAATGCTTTCAGCCAACATCACTCTAGGAAAAAGCAATTCTGAAGGCAGCTAACAGACCTTCATGAATCATTTAAAGAAAATTGCTCTCCTTCAGGAGATGGCAATGCCATGAAAACATTTCTTACTGCACTATCTGTAAAACCATGATGCATCTAATAAATTATTACAGCAATAGCAACACATTAAATAACTAAGTCAAGTTGCAAATAACCTTGACAAGTAAGTTTCTGCCAGAAGATAATTTCAAATTAATTTCTATGAAAAACAGGACAATTAAAGATAAAAAACATGTAGTTGTTATTGACTCTTATACAAGATGCTTTAGTATATCCACAGTTTTCTTGCAGACAAGTCAAAATCACATTTTAATCAATCTAATCAGGTCTAGATTAAAAAAGAAAAGGGGAAAAAAAGAAAGAGCTCAATGGCTTAAGTCTTTGTGATAGTCATACTTCAGTTTAAGTTTAGTAGTGTGGATTCCACAGAACTTTAGAATGTTCTTGGCTCCCACAGTAATTTAGTAGATTATAGCAAAATCTGACAGAGTATTTGTAACACACTGAATATACAAAAGTGCTCAGTTCTGAAAAAAATGAGCATTCATGTAAGAAAGGCTTCTACAGTTAAAAACAACCTTCAGTTTCTTACTAGTTGTGAAATATCTAAATCTTTATTAATTCACCTTGAATTCAGTGACTGATTTGTATTCATTTGCTGCAATTTTCTCCTTCATAGTACCAAAATCCATAGGGTGTTTTATTATCATGGAATATCCTGGAGCAATGGCATCCGTGACTGGAAAAGCAAAAAACCCATGAGGATCTTTCCTAAAAATAAAAACAATAAATTTAGATTTATAGCAGCAAACAAAATGATCCTTGTTGTATCACATTAATGACATAATAGCACTACTTGAAAAAACACTAAAAGCATCCTCATAAAACAGATGTGTGAAAAATTTCTTGATAAGGGAGAGCATTTTGATTTCACATTTGTAGACTTCTTGAAAGACATTAAAAATGTCTTTCAATTCAATTCAATGATCAAATAATCAACTCAAGCTAGTTCTTGTAAATTTCTTAATTAATTGTGCACTTTCTATGTCTCTATACTCCAAATTGGTCTTTTGGCTTCACTGAGTAAAAAACCTCAATTCTTCTTGCTCGTAAGATCCTCTACAAATAAACACAATGTTCATTTTTTAAAATTAGTTCCAAATTCAGCTCATTGCCACATAATAAAACCGAGTATTTTTCTAAACATGACATACAGCTTTAAGAAAGCAGTATAATAAAAAGCCTCTCCAAATTAAGAGGATTATCAAGTAACCAGGTCTAAATTTGCGTTGTATCTGACAGTGGACACTGAATAAAACGAAGTTTAATTAAAAGAGTTCAATCTTTTTAAGTATTATAGAACCATACCTGGCTTTTTATCCCTAAACTAAGTTATTAATATATAATAAAGTTATAATGGCAAAATACTTACTTCCCTGCCAAATGCTAGAATTGCAAAGTTGATAATAATTTTCCTCATCTTTAGAAACTACCAGGTCTGACACGGCTGCAATGTTTAACAAATATATTACAGTCAATCCCTAGGCCCTATTTTCAAAGAGAAAACCAGGATAAGGAGCTGTAAAGTAACACATATAAACACACATTAGAGACTGCCAACACAGCTGAGGATACAATGTTTACTACCTTTGGAGCTGGCGAAGGAAGTGTTCCAGTAACTGCTGGATCGGTGTGCTCTCACTTTCAGCTGCATTTTGAGATGAAAACATAGGTAAGTGCAATGAAACAGAATACAGGTATACTTGCTTATTTAAAAACATAAATACCAGAGAGAAAATCTTACAGCAAGTACAGCTTGTACTGGTCCGAAGATGAACGAGAAATGGCTTTGAAAGCAGAAGCACATCAGGTTTCTAGGCACACAGTACCTATTTCTTCTTCTATTTTCTAAGCTTTTTCGTCTGAGCTTTTTTCATCACATTAAAACCTAGTACCCATTAAATCAGATGTAGTGCTTAGTGTAGTAGCCCCAAGAATATGTACTAATAAGATTAAAATGAGGTGTTACATATTTTTTCAGGGGAAGTGGAACCTGGTTGCTCAAATACTGCAGTTGGGAAATCCACACTCTTACAATATGTTAGCCGTGCAATTTTAATGGTTTATTTACCATAAACCGCATGAAATCAGCTTATCTGAACCTTTCAGTCACAGAGTGACAAACAGATGGAGATTTGTTGGCAAGAGGTACTGATTACAATTTCAAATTTCACCTCCCATGCAGATTGCACAATAAACGCTATGGGTTAATTACCTGTTACTTCAGAGAGACTTGCTTTAGTAAAGTTTGAAATACTAAAGAAGCATCCAGAATTAAAACGCCCACTCTTTACCATGATAAAGTAGAGTAATTTAATTTCTTAACCAGAATGGGCAATTTACATGCTTTCCAATACCATTTTACAAGCAGATGAAAAGAGAATAATAAAGGGACCAGTTTTTAGCTAGTCATTTTATAAGGCTCCTGACTACCCAGAGACATAAAACTCTGACCAAAAAAATTTCAGTCACCTTGACAACTGAAGGCCACCATTCCTCAACTTAATGCACAGTCACAAATACAAAATTCTTGGAATTACTTGACCAGTCAAAGGGCAGTATTCCAAAGACTCATAATATTCCTAAGGACACAATTTTTTGCTACGAGGTTCCATTTTCAGGCTTACGTGTAACTGAGATCATGATGTATTTGAAAATTCTCTTAAGTTTCCACTGAGTAATGTTGAGTTTTAATTATCAAGCAATGGCTACAGGTAGAAAAAGCATAGGAAAATCTAAAAGGATTAAACACACAGAAGTTGCCACACACAAGTGACAAATATTTTGCCTGGTAATGAGAATTAAAGAAGATCTGTAAATGAAAAACAGGGGTGGTGGGTGGTGTCTACAGTCTTTAGAGACACTATCACAACTTCCTTTTCATGACAATAGAGATACTAAAACTCCACATAGGTTAGAAAACTAAAAAAGACCGTAACAACACCTAGGAAGTCTCTACAGGAGTTTTTTCCCTTGAACTAAGCAAAACTCGGTTTCAGACTTTCTGATCACTGTTGTGTAAACGCTAAGGAGAAAGAACCAGGGGAGCACTACACACAGTAATACTTTTATAACAAGGTTTATTCTGCCAAGTAACAGAAGCCAGACACAGATGTCTTTAGCAACATCAGTCACTTGAAAACAAACCTCCTAAAACCTGGGAGCACCAAGAGGAATATAGACTTTTCAGATAGCAGAAAGTTCTGAATGCTAGAAAAGGTAAAGTCTCTAAATTTCAGTAAATCTTCATGAAAATTTTACATTTTGGTATCTTTTGACAAAAGCTTTGATTTGTGTGCTTTTAAAAAGAACCAAAATGATTTAATTTTTCACACTGCTCACCTGGCTGAGTTCTGCATGCTCTGACAGGACGATCTGGAGGAGGTTCAACCTCCACCTTTTTCCCAGGATCAAAGTCATCAGTTTCTCCTTCAGTGTCACACTGTTCTTTCTCCCTTTTCCTCTTTTTCTCTTCCTAGCACAGCAGAGAGAAGACATATTTTAGAGTGACACACTTGGAATGTGCAATCCCACACACCAAAAGTTAAGAAACGGTGATGTTTTTAACTTGGAATACTCATTCAATATCTGAGTTATAATACGGTTTAAACAATACTGCACACATTTTCACTATCACTTTTTCAATTCTTTTCTCCAAATAAAACTAAATTGTTCATCTTTTGCTACTCTGTATTTAATACGGTATTGTTCTACCATTCCTGCCCTTTTATTGAAAAGAATGTTGAATTCTCAAGCTATTCATATGTAACACTGCACAATAATAAGCTACACCAAAGGTAAAAATACCCTCCCTAAAAGGGTAGCAAAACACGTTTGTGACTTGGCTAAAATAAAAAGCATCCAACTGAAAAAGAGAAGCATTCATTCAAGGCAAACATATAATAAAAATTAAAAGTTTTAGAAGGAAGGTTTTACTTTGTTCACAGAATCATCACAAGGGTATCTCCTTTAAATGGCAGAAGTGCACCAACTCAGTCACAAGGGTTTTCTACATTAATGAAGCACTATCTCCAGACAACAAGCTTCTCGCAACAGTGATTTAAACAAAGCTCTGCACCAGATTTCCGATCTGATAAGCAAGCATGAAGGCTGGTGTGTCTCAATTCTAAGAATCACAGCTTACCTTTCTCTTTCTTCTTTCCTCATCATCTAGATGTTTTTCTTTTTCCTTCTCTGACTTTTTCTTCTTTTTTTTCTTCTTTTCTTTATGTCGTTCTCGCTCGTGATCTGATCTGTCATCATAGTAACTAGAATCATGCCCTGATCCAGAGAGTTCAGTCACTTCACTGCCTCCAACTTTAAGAACCAGCTTTAAGGGCTTTTCCAAAGGCTTATCCACATAATCTAAATATTAAAAAAAAAAAAAAAATAAATGCACAGGGAGATAATAGCACACAGCAGTTACAGTATCAGACTCAATTACGTTGGAAACAACCTCTGAGACTGATCCCAATCTATGACCAAACACCACCATGTCAACTAGATCATGGCACTAAGTGCCACATCCAGTCTTTTCCTAAACACCTCCAGGGACAGTAACTATGCCACCTCCCTGGGCAGCCCATTGTAATACATAATCATCCTTTCTGTGAAGAAATTGTTCCCAATGTCCAACCTGAACTTCTCCAAGTGCAGCTTCCGACCACGTCCTCTCGTCCTGTCGCTGGTTACCTGGGAGAAGAGACCAACCCCCACCCGGCTACAGCCTCCTTTCAGGCAGTTGTAGAGTGGTAAGGTCTCCCCCTGAGTCTCCTTTTCTCCAGGCTAAACAACCCCAGCTCCAAAACTTCTAGAACTACCGTTTATAAGAATTCGCTGCAGGTCAAAAATATACACACTACGTTTTGGGAAGAAAAATAATAGCTAAGGCTAACAAATCCAAGCTAACGAAGTTCAACACATCTTACGTTGTGATTTTCCAGAAACCTGCAACCAGTAAGAAACCGACTCCTCGCCCTCCCGGAAAACGCCACAAGATCCTTGTCAGACCAAGGTGAAATTAAGCATCACTCAAGCACCGCAGCGACTGGATCCCCTCAGGAACA
Organism: Entomyzon cyanotis; assembly: GCA_024500445.1. Lineage (NCBI taxonomy): Eukaryota > Metazoa > Chordata > Aves > Passeriformes > Meliphagidae > Entomyzon > Entomyzon cyanotis. Next base: position 78,786,782 of record JAKEPQ010001005.1, on the reverse strand, counting down.
GCCGTGGGAAGCACGGAGACGCTCGGGCTCACACCCCACCGCCTGCCCCGCCGCCAGCAGCTCCGGCACTTGGAGCAGGGGCTCTGCCCAGGCCCCCAGCCCGCGCAAGCCGACAGCCGCACCGAGGAAGGAGCGGGCGCGTCCCGGCTGCAAAGAGCTCCCCCCGGCCCTTACCGCTGTAGGCGGTGGCGGGGGTCGAGCGCCATTCTGCCTTCTCGGCTTTGTGCTTCTTATGTTTCTTCCCCATGGCGAAGCTGGAGCCGCAGTCGGCCCCGCCGGAAGCACTGCGGCGGACGGCCCCTCCCGCCTGCCGCGGAGGAAGATCCGGGTGAGGGGCCGGCCCTGCCTCGCCCAGCGCGCCCTTTACAAACAGTGGCAGCCGCGGTGTGTGCCTGGTGCCTCAGGCTTGCCCCGCGCTCTTCCCGCCGCTCCGGCGCGTCTCTGCCGAGGCCGTGCGTGCCGTGAGGTGATTCCCTGTCCCCGGCGCTGAGGCGGGAGCAGTCCGCCCGCCCGGACGCGCGACTGCGCTCGCGGCGTGTCCCGAGGCTGCCGTCGCCATCTCCTGAGGGAGGGAAGTCCCGATCCCGGTCTCAGTCCCGTTCCCGGTCCTTGCGGTGGGCGGCGTGCACGTGGACGGGGCACTGGGGAAGGGCCGTCTGTGCCGTGGGCGTGTAGCAGTCGCTGGAAGTGGCTTCTCTTTGGTATCGCTTTTCCCCTAGGAGTGAGAAAGATGGATGACGCCGCTGGGGATTTGAAGCAAGCGCTCCCAAACGTGTGTGACAGCGTTCAGATCCATGTGGAAGTTCACCAGAAGTCGAGCAGGTCTCTGATCAGAGCGTTACTTGCTGCGAGTCGTGCCTGATTCCTTTCGGCCTCATTCTGCGCGCCTACACGAGCCCGCAGCACCCAGCTCTGCCTTCTCTGCCCTCTCCCAGGACTTTACACACCTGTGTCTCTTCCTGAGACTGAACAAATCAATTTCTTTCAGTTTCACCTTGTGTATCATATCATTCCAGTCTCATAATGAAGTTGGTGGCCACATTCTGGGCTTGCTTCAGTTTATCCTTGCCTCCAGAGCTCAAAACTGCACATAGTACTCCAGACATGGTTTCACAAAGCCAGCAGATGGAGAGTCACTTTCCCTAACATCTGCACTCTTGGTACCACAGCCAAAAACAAGGTTGTCCTCATATGTAGCAGGGGCACACTGCTGACTCGTTGCCAGCTTGTCCACCAGTACCTCCGGGCCCTTTTCTGTTAAACTGTGTATCATCCAGTTGGGCTCTGACCTGTTCTGTTATCTGAGCAGGGGGTGGAGAGACAAGATTCCATGGTTAGTTTTGTTGAACTTCAGGAGGTTCCAGTCAAACCATATTGCCAATCTGAAGAGGTAGCTCTGAATGGCAGCTCTGCTCTCCAGAGTACTGACAGCTCTCCCTGCTTTGGTGTTACCCACTGACAGCTCTGCTTAATCTTTGTACTAATCACAGCCCTCTGAGCTGGACAGTCCAACCCACCTTGTTAATTTATCTAGTCTCCTTATCTCACCACTTTGGATATCTGGATGCTATGGGAGAGTGTGTCCAAGGTGTTAGGAAAATCAAGGTGTAAAATATCCACTGTGCTATTTTTCTCAGGCTTAAAAAACAAAGATCTAAAAATTTGCACTGGTTATACATCACTGAAATTTGCACTCGTTGTAAATCATGGAAATTGCAAAATTAAGTCTTCAAATGGTATTCCTTTTTCTGTATTTTTTGTCTTTCTGGAATTGTCCTTATATTATATCCCCATCCTGAGGTTTCAGCTGTCCTGAAAGTATAATGGAGCTTCCAAGCTAAGCTCACCAAATTCATTCTAGTAGCTTGGCTTTGAGGTTTTCTGTTTTCCCTACTGAAACACAGCCATATTGCATAACTGCTTTCCATTCTTGAAGTCTTCCAGCTGTGTTATTCAGTATTCCCTGATATGACTTCAAACAGAGCAAACAGTATTATTTGGATCATGTCTTTTAATGCACAAATTAAAAACAACTATCAAGCTTGTTGCTTTTGCAAACAGACTGAATTGGACAGGTTCTTTTTCCGTGCAGAATGTTGAAGGAAGACTGAGTGGGGTTTGGGGTTTTTTGTGTTGGTTATTTCTTTGGGCATGTTTTTTTTGTTGTTGTTGGGGGTTTTTTTGTTTTATTTTGGGTATTTTTTGTTTAGTTGTTCAGTTGGTTTTTTTGACATGTGTGAGATGGAAGCAGTTTTCCATGAAGGCCTCATGTATGAAATAATGCATTCCAACACTAATTCAAATTTCCTTATAAATGTCAATGCTCTGAAGTAATGATGTTTCTTTCTTGTTAGTGTGGCCAAAAAAGAAGATATTAGGATGAGTGTCTTAAAGCTGCTGAACAGACACAACATTGTGTTTGGTGATTACAAGTGGACTGAGTTTGATGACACTTTCCTTAACAACAACGTGCAGTCTGTGTCGATTGTGGATACGGAACTGAAACTGAAGGACAGACAGGTATTCCCACTCAGGAATGTGCAGCTCTGTTCATGTGCCCCTGAACCAGTTGTAGGTTGACTGGTGGTACCCTAAGGGCATAACCAAGACAAGGTCTTTAGGATGATGTAGCATCTCTTATTAGGCTGACTAGTATAACTAGGAAAAGGTAGCTAAGTTCGTTTTTTACTGCTTAGTAAGGTCTGAAACAGAAGTTTTAAGCTTCAGAGATGAATACCAGGTGAGAACTGTAACCTTCTTTTGTTATAACTAGCTTTGAATAAGAAACATGATGCATGACAAGTATTTTTATGTTCATTCTAGCCTATTGACCTGAGCAAAAGCAGTCTTTCTCTTCATATTTTTCATCTGAATGAAGAGGGACCAACCTCGGAAAACCTGGAAGAAGAGAATGAGGATATCACTGCAGCTCACCACTGGATACTACCAGCAGGTACCTGTGAGATATTTTTTGAAGCTCTAGAGCAATTACAGTGAAAGAAAATATTGCAAAGGGTGAAAGTGTTTATGGTGTTACCTATTAAAGGTATTATTTGTATTTATTGTTTGTCTATAGAATGAATATATTTGGATGTTTTTCTTTGTGGTTTTGACTGAACTGCTGCAGGTGATTCCAAAACACGTAATTTGTTTCTGCAATGTTTGTGGATGTGTGGAAGTAACTGGTCTTGTGGTCTAAAACATACAGTCATAATCAGAAGCATACAAGTTTTTAACCCTGCAAACTGAATTCCAAATTTTGACTTGAAGATCCACAAGAAACTCATCACTTCAAACATTCATTTTCCAGAGCCCACTGTTGGCTTCCAGCCACCAAGAGAGTAATGCACTTACATATGAAACGGACAAACAAAGTAAAGAGCTTTAGTCCTTTTCTTCTGGAGAGGATTTTGCTTTGTGATAGAGAAAGGCCTGCCTCTTACTGTCTAGTACTTGGCGAAGCTGGATTCTCTGCCTGGAAGGAGAAGCACAGGTGTGAGCTTAAGCTCAGAGAGACAGTAGTTCTGAAACATTTCCACATTGTGAAATGCCTAACTATCTATTACATTTATTTTCAGGAAGAATTCAATTTGATACATTGACATTATTCTCACAATTTTTTGGTTTATAGTTGTTCAGTGTTTTTTGCTTTTCTTTGTTGCAAGTTGGAAGCTAACAGCTAGGAATGATAGATACTCAAAAGACAACTTTAGTTTTTTATACATTGTTCAGCTACATGCTTTTTTTGGTCCTCTGCATCTTGATGTTAAAAAAAACAAGCAAAGATGAATGATAAAATCTGTCTTAGAACCCTCCTCCCACCACAACTTTTCATTGCTCTCTTGGTGAAATGTGAGTCCATCTCCTACTGAGGATGGAAGGAACAATATTTTTCATTTCATGTTAAGAAATGAACATTAATTTCTCGTCACAATTATTTGAGGAAACAGAAGCTGGGAAACTGCTGAATAGTGGTGTTTGCATTTTCAGAAAAATAACTCACTTTTTTTTCCCCCAGATACTTTACTTGCTTTCGTGTATCTGTTCTTAATTCTTTATTTTAGTTGAGCATAATTTGCAAACTGTTTTGTGCTGCAATGATGAGTTACAAGTTCCAAGACTGATTTATCCTGAACAGGTATATAATACATTGCTTTTGCAGCTGAATTCCATGGCCTTTGGGAAAGTCTTATCTATGACACTGAAGTAAAATCAAATGTAAGTTGAAAATTAATAACAATTAAGATTGCTTGAGGGGAAGTAAGAGCTGAAGTGAAGCCTGTTTGGAGTTTGCTGCATCATGTGGAAATATGGGTGCAGGCTGGGCAGAAGGGAATGGGAGTATAACTTTGTTTCTGGCAGCAGCCAAAGACGGGATGGGCTTGGCAGTAATGTGGGCCAGCATTGTTACTGTTCATACAAATGTGCATTCCATGATTTCAGCAGAGCTGGGTGCCCTCCCACTTGAATGCTGGTAAGACATTGGAACGAAACAAAACATTTCCGTGGAGTAATTTTCTAGCTTGAAGATCCCACGAATTCATCGAAGGTTGTGATGATAACTGCCAAAGCCTGTAGAATGGCAGTGCTGTAATCTGAAATTTAGTAATTGTGATGCAAGTGAAACCCACAAATAGTTCAATTCAGCTTCTAACTGAAGTTTTGGACACAAATAATTAATTCATTAGCTTATTTGTAATACCATAGATACAGTATTCTCACTTAAGTCTTTATAACCAAATACAGTAAAGCAAAACATTCCATTGATTGTACTTCTTAACTTCTTAACTATCAGTTAATACATCCATGTTTCTCGAATTTATGGAACAGCTTTCCAAGTCATCTGTGAAATGACTATTTAATTAGACTTGCTGCTGTACTAAATAACAGCAAGCTGATCACTGTTGAGTGCAAGAGTATATGGGTAGAAAGAAATGGTTGCTTTTAATGACTAGAACTACTTTTGTAAAATTGTGATAAATCTTCATTCTTTAAACCATGGAAATGCCTGAGCATGGTTGGGTTCTGAAATGGTTGCTCTGGATTTTCAAAAAGCGTAGTGTCAATAGAATTTTGAAAAGCATGTTGATTAAGTTCAGTTGGTTTTGCTGTTGTGAAATTACTTCATCTTGAGCATGGGATATTGCAGGAGCACCATTGTATTGTCCCATTAACACGTAGGGATCAAAAGCTTGTTACAGGTAAGAGCAACAGAAGATAATGTGATATCAGGTGTTATTATAAGTAAAAGTCTGTATAGAGTCACACCTGAAGTTCATATTCATTTGTTGAAAGAGTTCTCTGCTTCCTAATTGTAGATAATTCTAAAATGAAGCTGCAGTATTTTTGGAAGCAAGCATTCAGGGGAATACATGCAACTTCCCTTATTTGGAAGGATGTATAATCTACAAATTCCTTGCAGTAGCTGATACAAATGCTTTGGTTAAAAGGAAATAAAATGTGACAGGAAATGCTTTGTTTGGTGGGCTGACTACCAGAAAGTGAACAAATGTATAGCTGTACAACATCTAAACAGGATGCAGAGTTTGCATTTTTGACATCTGTGCTTGGGCAGCTTATGTTTTATGGACATACAGTACATGGAACAATGGAAAATGAAATTAATTTCACTTCCTTAAAGTATTTAATTTATTCATTTAAAAGTTTTGGAACTCCATATGTGCCAACTACATGCCATGCTTATTGTTGAGGGCAGGACAAATTAATTTCCATCCTTTGCAGAAATAAATTTGCCTATGACTAAAAGACATGAGCTTTTTTTGTTGTTGTTGTTATGAGCACAAAAGATATGATTAGGAGATTGATTTTATTTGTAGTTTTATTTGCTATTATGCCTCTAACTTGTGTCTTTCTTTTTGTCTTCTTCAATTAGTTACTCGATTACGTGACAACAACGTTATTATTTGCCGACAAAAATGTTGACAGCAACCTGATATCATGGAACAGAGTTGTTTTGCTGCATGGTAAAAATGATATGTTTTAAACCAAGTAGATTCGCTGGCTGTCTGTTTATACTTTCCTTCTGCAAAAACTTGTATTGCAGTCCTATATACGGGAATGAGGAGATACGAAAGCATCAGAAAAGTATTCCTTCAGTAGCACAAATTTAGATGAAATGTAATGTCAGAGTCAAATCAATGTTCACGTGTACTATGTTTTGCATGAATTTAAATTCTGAAGTTTACAGTGCAGTGCTACTGTGAGTTTCTTAATTTTAATTTTTAAGTGATATTTTTGCGTTTTTACATAAAGTGCAAAAATAATGCAGATACTGAAGATATTAGGAGGCATATATTAGTTACACTTCTATCACAGTATTAATTATTTTGTTATTTATAGCTTTATAAAAACTTTGAGGAAACTGGGAAATTGATCTTTGTGTTGTGTTGTTGACACTGTGTTCTGTTGCCAACCCTTGCTAGTTTAGTTGCTGTTATTTCAGTGAAGCTGAAATCTTCAGTCAGTCCTAGCTTACTGTGGAGGTTATACCACAGATGAGATTAGCATCAACTTAATCCATTTTCTTGCAAAATGCATCTTTGCCATTGATTTTGTCATCAAGGCTGGTATTCAAAAACAAAGGGTCATAGTGGAAATACTTTTATATTGTACATAAGTTACAATTGTCAATTTAGAAGCTTCAGGATGTTTTTGTTTGATAGACTTTATTTCAGACTCATACTCTGTTAACTGTGCTTGTACTGCCTGTTTGGAGAAAGTCTTTGTGGCTTTTCCACGGGGTATCGAGTCAGATTTAAAAGATTGGTCCCAGAGTGTAGTTCCCAAGATGATCTGGGTTCCCCAAGGAAGAAATTCCTGGGAAAGTGGACAGAAAGCGAATGAGCTATAGTGAATGAGATATGTTTCTGTTTCCCACATTAGAAGAGTATGTTTCAGGAAGATGCAAGTTTGAGCAGAGCACTGATTACTGAGAATGCTGATAACCATTCGCGCTGCTGGGCTGATACACTTTGCTTCTGTGGCTGTTGAGTGTTTTATTTGTCTGCATACGAACTGTTACACTAACTATACTAATAATTGAAAAGTGTATAAAATCAAACATCACCTCTAGGATTGTACTTGAGTAAGCAATTTTCTCAAAATACTCTGGTGTACACAATCATTGGCTGCTGTGTTTTTACTCTACAATTAGTGCTGTAATGAGAGTAGTTAAAAAGCTGTTAGATGTCATTAACAATCTAATGCAGACTCTGTGTAATGTGTGGATCTGATTTCAAACCAGGCCCTCCTGGAACTGGGAAAACATCTCTCTGTAAAGCATTGGCTCAGAAGCTGACAATTAGGCTGTCATACAGGTGATCATTTTTTGGAAATTTTTCACTTTAGCTTACTGTACTTAGTTGTTCTTTTTCATTAGCCCGAGTGTATTTCATATTTGATTTCAAGTAACTTGTACCTAGTGCTAATGTGTCTCCTTTTTTGTAGTGCGCCAGGCTAGCAATAAAATTGATCTGCTAGACTGCTTAGGATATTTTGATGCCTTTTAAAATGTGTAATTATTTGTGCCCAGGTGTATAAAAGGAATTCCAGTGGCAGTACAGTAACTTTTGCTCACATTGTGCATCAATGAATATTAAAGGACAAAGGGTCAAAAAGTATTTTGGTTTTTTTATCTTCATGTTTGACAGAACCTGGTTTTAATAGCTAGTGATTTTTAAACTAATTTCTTTTGTACTTGGATTGTCTGAATGCCACAGTCTGCAGAGGTCAGTTTGTGTATCAGACAGGTAATAAGAATGGGCCTAAAAATTCATAGCAACTTAACAAATCTATATTAAAAAAATAATTTTTATAAAATACAAGGCATAGCATAAATAATGTGTAACTATTGGCATGATCTGACTCTAGCCCAAGCTGAATATATGAAAATCGTGGGCTGTATAATATGTGGTTGAGATACTTTGTCACTTCTTGCTTTACTGAAAAAAATCTTCCATGAAGAGAAGAATGAGGCAATTATCATGGTAACTGTTGCTTACCTTGTTCTAATGAAGAAATTCTAATAGCAATTTAATATACAGAATTCTATTGAGACAATTTCCAGCAGCAGAAATACTAGTGATAAACCATGTGTTATGTTTTGAAAGGTAAGTAATTTCAAGTTCTAATTCACAGAATTCCAGGATGAGAATGTCGGGAATGAGACTTATAGAAGTTAATGATATCGCTGATTTTTATTTGCAGTAGAGTTGATACTTCTTTATTCCTTCATACTTTAGGTATAGGTATGGACAATTAATTGAGATAAACAGCCATAGCCTTTTCTCTAAATGGTTTTCTGAGGTATGTATTGATATAGCTAATTAAATTGTGTTTTAGAAATTACGCTGTAATTATTCCGTTCAGCTTGTTTTGTAATTTTGCTCACCAGAGAACGCTCAGAATAATTAATGTATTTGAAAATGCTTAAATAGAAGTTATATTAGAAAGTTATTTTAAAAACCAGGTGTTTACGTCTTTAAATATGGTAAGCTTTGGAAAGTTTTGTGGTGAGGAAATAGTTAAACATAGCATATGGTGTCTTTCTAGAGTGGCAAGCTTGTAACCAAGATGTTCCAGAAGATCCAAGAGTTAGTGGATGACAGAGACGCTCTTGTATTTGTACTGATTGATGAGGTATGATTCTAATAGCATCATTGTACATAAAATTTAACAGGAAGGAAATTGATGAGAAGAAGCTGCAATAGTGCTCATTTGTAAAGAACAATAAAAGCACACTTACATTATTTCATAAGCTACATAACTGTGCAGATGAGTGAATTTTAGTCTTGACTGCTGCAGATTTGATAGATTTGGAAGGAACATAGTGTGACTTAGCAGGCAAATTCCAGCTGAAGTTGAATTGAAACCTTTCTTGGTGGAACTTCCCTTGCTGCTGTGTGTTTACAAGTGGAATATTGTTTTAAACTTCAAAGTAGCTCAGATTTGTGATATTTGCACTCTTCCATTTGTTATAAAGCTTTAATATGGTTCAGTTCACTGTCATCACATTTTCTCCAAATTTGCATACATAAGCAACTTAGTAAGTATACCTGATTAAGTACCTTATTAATTATTATACTTAATAAGTATCTTATTAGCTTTGTCATATTGGAGTTCCTGTGGGGAAGCTCACTTTAAATTCAGTCTATTAATTTCATTATTCTGGTGGTGTGTCCCATTCTGTCCACCCCCAAAATTTAGAATGAAAACCAGCCTTTGTTTTGCTGTCTAAACAGGAATTTCACTCACTACACTTTACTTCCTTGACATGCCTTTCTTTCTCCCTGGAAATTCCTACTTAACAAAGGATTTTGAAGACTAAGTTTTAGATACCAGGCACAGGAATCTGAAGGTGTATTGCATGGGTTGCTTGTTTGCTGCCAAGACTCCAAATGTGTAATCCTTTTGGGTTGTTTGGTGATTTTGTTGTTGTTGTTGTTTTGGTTGATTGGTTTGGTGTTTTGTAGGTGGAAAGCCTCACAGCAGCCCGCAGTGCCTTCAAGGCAGGCACAGAGCCTTCAGATGCTATTCGTGTGGTAAATGCTGTACTGACACAAATAGACCAAATTAAAAGGTATTGTTTGCATATTATTGCAACACCAAAAGATAATTGACAATTTCAGTATCCCTATTCCTGCTAAATTTGAATTCCTGCTTGGAATACTAAACCAGATTGGTTAGTGAAGTATTCTTTGTTAATGATGCTAATTTTGAAAAAAAATAGGAGTAATCCAGCAGAATATTTTGTGTGTATCTGGGTGGACAATCAAATCTACAGACAGTATGCTTCCCTTAAAGATAGGGAGAGAAAAAGGATAGATCATCATGATGTCTGCTTGGAGAATAGACATCAAAATTGAAATGGAAAACATATTAATTTAAGGTTCAAGTTTACAATTCCTGTTTTCTTAATTTTTTTGTGTGTGTGTCAGAAATGATGCCAGTAGGCTGTAGATAGTTAATGTATTATCACGTCTGAAATAGGGTTAGAGGAGCTATGGACTCTTGAGAAACAGCTGAAGGACAGAGAAACATTGAAATAGTCTGGTGATAACTGACCAAGAGGTTCAGGTCATTTAATGTAATTCATGATTGACAAAAGTGATGTCACTGCTTATTGCATAAAATGATTTGAGTCATAAGAAGGAAGGTCTCGACCTGCCAGTAGCAAAAAGAGATAAATCTTTTGCATGTGACCTAAAAATCTGTTTTTGTCTTGAAGGTATCCCAATGTAGTTATCCTGACTACTTCAAATATTACGGAGAAAATTGACATGGCCTTTGTAGACAGGGCTGACATAAAACAATACATTGGACCTCCATCTACTGCAGCAATATTTAAAATATATCTTTCTTGCTTGGAAGAACTGATGAAGGTAATACTAGAAAGCAAAACTGTAAAATGTCATATTTTAGTAAATTTGACATTTTAATAAAACTTCCTAAGTAACAAAAATACTTAAATTTCATTCCTTCTCTCTATTTCTACTCTTACTCTGTAATTTAATTTTGAATGCTTTTCATTTTCATGCAACAGTATGTAACTCTTCTTTCTAGTGTCAAATAATATATCCTCGACAGCAGCTTCTGACACTCAGAGAACTTGAGATGATTGGCTTTGTAGAAAATAATGTGTCACGGTTAAGCCTTGTACTAAAAGAAATCTCAAGGTAAGATTCTGAAATTCTACTTTTTTCATATGTATATACCGAGTTGTGGAACGATGTATAAAAGTCACCGAATTTCCTAACAGCTAAAGATCGGAAACGTCTCGATTTTTTTTTTTTTTTTTCCTGTTGGGGATAATGCAAAAACCAGGGCACAAGAAGTAGAAGCAATCCTAATTTGCTGAAATATCTTAATCTCAGCTCTGGCTTGGCCTAGTACTGCTTCTGGTTTCTGCTCTGCCATTTGAAGTCCTCTTAACAAATTGCTGGCTGGATTAACCTTCGGTTTTAATGGATGTTGAGAAGTGTAATGTAGTTTAGCAGAAATAGCATGAGCCTTAGGTTCTGCTAAGAAAGTGTCTTGAAATGCCTTACCATCTGCTAGATCAGTATCTAGCATGGAGATACAAGTGGACAGAAACAAGGAGGAAAGGAGTGGAGTGTAAATGGACAGTATTATGGTTTGCCAGTGTGCTGGTATAGAGTCTTTCACTGCAGCATAACAGTTCTTGAAACAATAAAAATGATACAATATCAAGCAATGTTTTTTTCCAAAGTGCTGGTCCCTGTGGAACAAAATAATATTCATAAAGCCAGGCAAGCGTGGTTTTTTTCTGTTCCTGAAGTATGTAGTCTTAACCAGTGAGAAGTGAAGCAAAAGCAAGTAAATTTTTCCAGGCATAGAGGTTTGCATTTTACGTGCTAAGTGGTGCTTAGAGAAGACGAAAACATATCCAAATGGGTGAGGTGAAGGAAGCTGTGTGTAAATGGTGGGAAGAAGGAGACAAGCAGCACCTGTATGGTCCGGCCTTCAAAACAGTTTTTTCTCCAGTCCTTCCAAGAGTGGTTGTGTCTGTACCATGCTGTTTCAGTGCAGACATTTCCCCAGTTCATGAGATATGGCACAATGATGTGAAGGGCCTGATGTAAGCATTGGCACGCAGCTGTGCCTGTGCTATTTCTGTACCTTGCTGCCTTTTCTGTACTATGCTGTGTAGCCTCCCATAAGCAGAATTTGTCTGTTCACTCCCTGCTCCTGCTAAAAGAGCTGCAAGTGACCTGCTGAATTATGATCTGAGGTTTTTTTAGAGCAACTTAATGGAGAAACACAGAAAAAGGAAAGGCCTTCTTTTAAGAGCGGATATTTGGCATTTGAGCAGCACTTGTCTCTCTTTCACCATAGAAAAAGTGAAGGTCTTGGTGGCCGGGTCCTGAGGAAGCTTCCTTTCCTAGCACATGCACTTTATATTCAAGTAAGTTTATTATATTCAAGTGAGTTTATTCTATTCCTTATATTTTGGGTTGGGTTTGAGACAGGCAGGAAGACATTTGAACACTGCCTGAAGTGAAAGATTGAGCCTAACCCCCCTTTTAATCTAAATTGCACTTGTTTCTGCAGCTTTGTAGGCTGAAACAATTATGTGCTGTCCATAATTTAGAATGGGATTGAAGAAGACAGGTGGGATTGACCTGCCCAACAGCCTTCTACTTTTAACTAAATTAATGGACATTAATATTTATACTCTGATAATTTCTTGCTGAATAAAAAAAACCTTCTGCCACTTTATAAATAACATTAATTTCTTAAAAAACTTTTTTTTTAGCAAGTATACAGTAATGGTGATTGACTCAAGACTGCATATGTTGACTTTGGCTTTGCTATACTAGCTGGTTTAAAATAAACTTGGAGTTTGTTTTGTAGCATTCTGAAATTTTTGTAACATGAAATACCAAATATTTCTCTTTTAAGTACTGTGATTTGTATGTAAAATATTATGTCTGCTATTGCTATGGTGTGTCTAACAAAATTTTCTCTTATTTTCAGTCCCCCAGTGTTACAATGACAACTTTTCTTCAGGCTCTTTCACTTGCAGTAGACAAACAATTCGAAGAAAAAAAGACTCTTGCAGACTGTGTGTGATACTCTACTGTTTTGCAGTTGACTGTATTGTTATATTTTTTCATACAAGTTGTGCTGCTTTTATGCATTTGTAAAATAAATTGTCAGCACCTTAAAAAGACTGGAATGCCTCTTCTTGTTTTTCAAAATATTCATTAATAAACAACTAAGGAAGTTTACAGCATATTTTTGAAGCCTTTATTTCAAACGGCAATGAAAGGATTGTAAAAAGTTTTTGTTTTAAGTCAGTTTCCATCTTTTGCCATTATCAAAAGCGGGCAGGTTTCTGTTCCTAGTTTCTTAATCCCTAACTTTCTATCCATACATCAGCTTTTATATTTCTGATCTCTTTTTATATGTTTAATAGCAATAGAAATTCAGTCTTTGTCTCTGATACTTCTGCCGTAAATGCAGTATTTGTTATTGCTTCTGAAATAACAAGCATGAAACTGGGAAGAAGAATTGTTCAGTGATGGACCAGATCTTTCATACTGACATCTCTTAAACATAAATTTACTTAACATAAATTACTATGTTTAACATAAATTTAACATAAATGACTACATTTCTGAATTACATCAGATTCAAAAATTTAAAATCAGATGATCACTTAATTGTATTTTGTAATATTGCGGGGGGAGGGTATGTTTTGGAAAGGATGTGAACCAGAGCGGACCATGTTTTCTCCATGAAGTATAACTACACTATGTAAGAAAAGTTCTTTAAAATGCAAATTTGTTTTAGTTTTGTTTTATAAGAGGGCCTGGGACTTTTTACAAGGGCGTATAGTTATAGGAGAAGGGGGAAAAATTTTAAGCTGAAAGAGGGTAGGTTCAGATTAGATATTTGAAAGAAGTTTTTTGCTGTGAGGGTGGTGAGGTACTGGCACAGGTTGCCCAGAGAAGCTGTGGATGCCCCATCCCTGGCAGTGTTTAAGGCTGGGTTGGATGGGGCTCTGAGCAACACGGTCTAGTGGGAGGTGTCCCTGCCCGTGGGAGTGGTGGAAGTTGGAACTAGATGCTCTTTTAGGTCCCAACCCAAACCATTCGATGATTTTGAATATTAAAGGAGTTTCCAGAAGAGTTTTTTAAAGTGAAAATAGTGAGATTTAAGTTGATGGTATCCAGTTCAGAGATGCTTCCTAGCTGTTGGTGTTGAAATACTTTAGTGATAGTGCATTCTGTTGCTTCTGTATTTGTATCTCTTAAATCAATGTTATACATTCATAAAATGAATTTTTTTTATCCTGAATTATAGTTTTTAATGAACACTCTGCTAATTTGCATGGAACTTGTCAAGTTCTATTAAATTTTTATTATGGCATCTACTTGTCAAAACAGCGTATGTAAAAAGACCGTCTCTGTTAAGCGTGTCTGTTCATTATATTACTTTTGAAAAAAACTCATTAAATATCATTCTGTATCCAGCCCCCAAAAATAGAAGGGAGGTGGGCAGCAGAAGAGTGTTCTGCTTAGATTGTCTTAATGGTTTTCCCAGGACTGCTATAAAATACATTGGGTATAAGAAGTCCTCCGAGTAACCTTCTCCCTCAGTCAGTGCAAGTTCATCCCACACTCCAATGCAGTAACCTCAGCTGTTCTTTCCACAGGAGTCTCAGTAGCCACACATTAATCCTCAGTTTTCTTTCAGTGTTCAGTTAATGATTACATGGAGGGAATAGTCCTCTTTTTCAGCTATAGTTAATTTGTTCAAACATAAATTAAAACTGCTGTCTTTTTTCACAAACAATAATTTCCAAATTTGTTGTTAGCAGATTTCTTTTAATTCTGCTCAAAGCCACTAGATGGCAAAAATGAATCCTTGAGACATAGCAAGTCGTGAGAATGGGCACGCTGACTGAACTTTTCAAAAGCCCCAATGAACAAGGCTTTGCTGCAGTGAAAATCCCTCTTCAAGATGTAATGTTAGCTCTAATGAGATGTAATAACATAGAAATTCTTTGCTTAGCCTTAGAGAAAAATTCTGGGATTTAAAATGTTTTGCCAAATAAAAGGAAACTCTTGCAGAATTTGATCCAAAGACAAAAAGCCGTGAGTTTTCTATGCTCTCTATGCAGAAGTTATTTTGTAGTGTACTTTTACCATCTCATCCAATGGGTGGTGGGTTTAGAAAAATATCTTGTATCTAGGCCACCATCTATAAGCCTAGATAATGAAATATTGAGCCTGTTCAATGCAAAGACTTTCAGCATAAGCACATTAAAGTGTGGGATTTTAGAACAGTTAAGTAATCCTGAAATAGAAAAGTAAAATATTTTTTCTTTTTCTTGGAAAAAGGAAATATAGACTCTTTGCCAAGCTGAGCACAGCTTATTTTATGAGATATTTCCGTGACTAATGTTTTCCCAAGCAGTGAAAATTGTTCATTTCTGATCCAGATTCTATGATATGATTTTCAAAATTGGGGTAGAGGAAGGTTGAAGAGAGAATAAATTACCCAATTTATTCATTGGAAATGATGCAAAGACAGTGATTTTTCTAAAATTAATCTTGAAGGTTAAATAACTGTCTGGAACTTTGGACCTGCAGAAATAATCATTTCAAAAGATCCTACTTTCATGGCTCACTCAGTGCAATGTTGCAATTTTTAATTCTCAGTTCAGAAAAGAATGATAGCCCAGGGTCAGAGAGGCAAGGCCAGACACTGAGAACAAGAGCTTGATTTTTGGAAATCAGAAGAGGCTTCATATTATACTCAGACATATGCAGCAAGTGAGGCTGGGGAAATACTTTTCCAAGAAACTTTTCTTTCTCTCAGAATTCTTTTTGTTATGGCACAGAAATAAGCTGTAGTCATTAGAACTGCAAAAATATTTGTACCATAGTTTGCTTTGGAGTTCCAACTCTGGGGAAGAAGTGAAGAGCTGTCATGGAAATATCTTTAAGGATTTTTGCCGCTAGAGAAAGTGATCATCAAATTAATCCATCTGAGGTAATAATTAATCATTAAACAGGGCACTTGCCTTATTTAATGTCCAGTTGATAATCTTCTAGGAATAACACTAGGCTGGTACTCAGCCTCCTAAGCAATCCAGATGTGAAGCAGTCAAAAATCTCTCTGATCCCAGGGAAGGCCATCATCCTAAAACAACACAGCTGTGTTTCCATTCAAAAGGGGCTGGAGCGTCATGCTCCTGATGTCACTCTGGCTTAGGATCAGCACAGCAAATGCTGCTTGAGGGACTGTGGGCTGGCAATTTCTCATTCTAACAGAGCTCGGTGTCATCTTAAACCCACCTGCAAACATGTGGTCCTGGTGTCAAACCAGGATGTGGGCACCACAGCCTGGGGAGGACCATGAGAAACGCAAAGAAAACCACCAGTCAAGGCCACTCAGTTACAGAATTGTCTGGTTTTGACTATCTGTTATCAACAAAACTGCAGAACCCCATTTTTTCAAACATCTTGACATTACAGAGACAGGAGTTTGCTATATTTCAATGTAAAACTGAGCTTATAATTATAGATAGATACAAATAACCCAACTACAGTAGCTCTGACCTTTATGTGTATTTCAGACTGGCTACAATAATTATTAATCAATTTCCCTGCATACTTCAAAGATTAGGATATTCTTTTAAAATGGGTCATTGGTGGTGAGCATTGCCAATCAGTGTTGACATTGCTCATAGTGGGGGAGTTGGACAGGATAACCTTTGCAGGCTCCTTCTAACCCAAACTGTTCTGTGATTCTCCAGTCTGATTGAAAGACTGAATATCACTGCAAGGCGTACTTACTGCACAAACACAATTGCTGCCACAAGTAGAAGTGCACCAAACAGGGAGCAATGTCCCAGCTGATATTTCCCACTAGAAAAAAGTGTTTAGGGGACCAAGTTTGTCTAAGAAAGTAGGCCCCAGGTCTCATGGCTTAAAATTATCCTGACAGCTCTTCTAGCTTAATGAAATGTAGAACAGACTTTGAAACTAACCCAAATATTTAGCTGTTTAGTAAGATATGTTATTGCTTAACTTTTTGTGACTGTTTCCAATTCTAGGAATAATTTTCATAAATTTCATAAATATATTTTATTGGTATAAAGCTGGTGCTTTGGTTGGGTTTTTATGAGGGGGGGGTTTTAAATAATCTGTCTTTAAAACCGCTTTAAAGCTTTAAAATCTGCCTTTAAGCGCTGTCTAGCCTGTAACTAACCTGAACTAGTGAAGATACTCTGTATTCTGGTTTATCCTTCAGCTGACATGTTCTATTCAGATAGAGCCTGTGTGTTGCGGTGGCTCAGCCCGTAGGGAGCTGGATGGACAGACGCAGGGAGAGCCCTCCTGGTCATGGTGACTGACTATGGGCCCCTGCGGCCCCCAGATTAGTTATGCATGTTGTAAACTGTTAATTGGTCCCGCACTCTCCCCCTCCCCTTCCCCGTTTATGGGTTTTGTTCCAGAGCGTTCTCCCCCAGTTGGCACCCCATTGGACCCCTATTTTGTACCCCTCCCCATTGTTCTGTTATTGGTTTATACCCCTTTGTCCCTCCCTCTCTCCTCCCACCTGTCTCTCCCTGGTTGGCTCCTCGGAGCCGACCACTCCCCTTTCTCCATCCCTCAAAAACCCCTGTCTGGAAGTCATCGAGGCACTCAGCCTTCGACTCTCCGCTCTGTCGCCGCCCCTTGCTCCTCATCTCTGTTACCCTCAATAAACCTCCCCAGAGAATCCTCAATAAACTTCCCTGGAGAATCCAAGTCTGAGGGTCTACATCTCTTATTTCCGCACACTTCACCGCTGGATTCCATCCCCTGAGCTCCATTGCCTGTTGCAGTGCCCTGCAGCCACCCGTGCACCAGTGTGTCCTGGCTCTGGACCAGCACTCTTCCTTGCAGCGTGGAGTGCGTGCCCGTGAAGAAGGAACACTGCGCCTGTGGACTCATCTTCCTCAGAGCGCAAAGAGCTGTCTACAGGGTGCTGTCAGAGGCAGCCAAATCTGGTGAAATACTATCTGTGAATGCGTTAGAGAGTTTTGGCACAGAGCTTTAAATAAAGGATCCACGACTTGGGAACACGTCAAAAACTTTGATAGGTTCTAATTCAGAAAAGCACCTATTTGGAGTACTTCAGTATAGTCCTTTGCCTAAGTCCCACAGGGATGCAGGAGACTATTTCTCTGCTTAACATTTGGTGCCAAAATTAGGGTTTTTCAAGGACATTGGTCCAAAGACTGTGACTGTCTAAAAGAAGTTTATTGCAGCAGATTTTCTTGAAGCAGCTGTTTCATCTGCTTAACACATCTTCTAAATACCCTCATCTGAGCTGCATGGCATGCTTCTCTTGCACCTAGCACTGGGAAGACTTGAGTTTCTAATAATATCTAAATGACAACAGAAGAACTGTAATGGATGTACAGAGAAACTAAGGTGTCCTTCCAGCTATTAACTTGTCTTGCTTTGGTTGCTTTCTGTCTCTAAAGTTATTTTAGTGTCTCTCCTGACAATTCCAGATAAGTTGTATGGCCATATTTCAGTGTTTAAAGATCTGTGGCACCACCACTTGAGTGTCAAATGAAAAGTTAATTTCTGGGAATACCAAGGTCTGCAGTATCGCGAATAACAACCCTAACCCTAACCCTAACCCTAACCCTAACCCTAACCCTAACCCTAACCCTAACCCTAATTTTTTGTGGGGGAACACCAGCCTGTTAGAGTTAGTATATCACAAATAAAGTATGATAAAGGGAACTTTGATAACATTTCCTCTCCCCTAAGGTATAAACACGGCTGACCTGATCTTTAAAAAAAAAATTTCTTGAGCATTCTAGGAAGGTTCTTGCTGAGCCCAAGGAATTATGGAAAGCACAACCAGCTGGATGGATAAGAAAAATGGTGTGGCAGTGCATCAGAAAGTTGTACAACATAATCGGAAAGTTGTTGTGGTTTGATATTGGTTAAATGTTAGGTATTTATGATATTTGGTTTTTTTGCTCTCCCCTGCTGTAGTTGTGTAGAAGAAGAGGGGGGAAAAAAGATGTTAAATACAGAATTTATGAGTTGAGATAAGGGACTGGTGGGAAAATGTATTGAGAAAAAGGGCGAAATAGGCTGAAAATTTAAAGTTGTATAGTGATTTATTAATTTAATAGAGTTAGAGGATAAACGGGAAGTAAAAATAAGTTTTTAAGACACTATTTATATTTTTTAATACTGTTTTTTTGGGGTTTTTTAATCAATATTTGGGGGCAGGACATGGCAGGGGTTTTTTTGTTAATTTATTATTATATTACAATTTTTATGCTATAAATATTGTGGGTTTGTTTTTGTTGGGTTTTTTTAAGACATTGAGTTTTTATTTCTTTTTTTTTTTTTAATTAACAAGGCGGGGTGGGGCAAGGTAAGGTTTTTTTTTTTGGTCAGTCCATCAGAGAGAGGAGTCTTCTACTTAACCATGGGGTCCCTCCCATGGGAGATAGTCTTTTGCATGCTTTTTTGGCATGGGTCCAATCTCACGAGCAACAGCCCGCCCAAATTTGCTGTAACACAAGTTCTTGTCTGTATGGTGTAGTCTCCCGAGCTGAGGCCAGACTTCTTCCATCCCAGGAGCAAGGCCTTTTTCTCCCTTGCAAGGACTTTGCAGCTTTGCCTCTCTATATGGGACTCCCACTGGATCACAGCTTTATCCAGGCATCTATCTGCTCCTCTGGCATGGGCTGTGGGTGGATTTCTGCATCCTTGTGGACTCCATAGGCTGCAGGGGGACCTCCTGCTCTCCCCATGGTCTTCATCACAGCTAGCAGAGGGTTTTCAGTTCCTGCGCTTGGAGCTCTTCCTCCCCTACTTTCTTCACTGACCTTGGTGTCTCCATGTTGTTTTCATGTATTTTCACCTCTTCTTCTTCTTCTAGCTAAAAAGAAGTGGGTGATCACATTGTTTTGACTTCTTCATAAATATGTTTTCACAGGGGCGTAACTAACATCTCTAATTGGCCCAGGCTTGGCCAGCAGCATCTCCATCAGAGATTGGCTCTGCTGGACGTGATGAAAACTTCCAGAACCTTCACACAGAACACACAGGAGTTATCTTTGTGCCACTCCCCACTCACTAGCTAAGCTGAGCTAAGCAAAACCAACACAAAAGTACAGAAGAAAAAGTCTGCACAAGTGAATAATTCTTTGGAGCAATAAATATTGAGATCATTTGGATGAATAATTACTGAGATTGCAGACACGAACCAGTAATTTTCCCATGAAGGTGATAATCAGGCAAAAAATGCATTTCCACAAATGTATATATATGTGTGTATATATATATGGGACTCTCTTGGTGTGGTTATCACACTGTACATATTAAATTACTGACTCTACAAGGTTTTTCAATGAGAATTTGCAGCTTAACTATTTTTGTAAAAACTCACCAACTTAAACTTTGGGTATTATAATTATTATCCTTTCTCAATAAAAGAATTTGGAAACTTGACAGAAAAAGCAATTTGACAGCAAGGCTGGAGTCTTAGGGGGAATTATAATATTACTTTGAGAATTTTGTGTGGGAGGTTTAACATTTGTTCTGCTTTCCTCTTTTCTCTCAGGAGTATAAAACAAATATTGGGAAGGGTGCCGTGGGAACTCGAACAGCATTTGCTTTCCTGAAAGCCCTCTTTTCTGTGCTAACCTGATGCCAATTATTATTCAAATATTCAATAACTTGTAGATTGAATGTTAAATAAAATGTAGACCAACACTTCTAAAATGTAACAGTAAGTTATGTCAAGTTTTCATATAGCTAAATCACTGAACCTTTGGGGGGTGTAATCTAGCTCTCAGTGGAACAGAAGATTAATGTTGATTAATGGCTCCTTTGACAAGGAAACCAAGAGTCAGATGCAGTTAATTTAAAATTTTTATACCCCAAATCTGAATTTCATTGTCCACATCAGGGCTTAGTCCTTTCTCAAGACATTAACTATGCACAGGTTTCTCGCCAAAAAAAAAGTGAATAATCAGAAACAGAACTGGTAAACTTGTCTTGAAGCATTAACTTTTTGCTAATGCTTGGATCAAAGAAATGAGAAGAGCAACAATCTTTGGATTGGGAGCAAAAATAAAATCCAAAAACACACAGAAAACAAACAAAACAAAATGAAACCAGAAAAAAAACCACCACAAAAAAACCCCCCGAAACATAAAAACACCACACAGACACCAATTTTCCCTTTTTTTTTCTGGGGAGTATGCTAGAAGGTAGACAACATTTGGCTTTCCTTTAGGGGAAATCCTGCTGTCCCAACCTGTCAGATGCACCTCCTGCAGCTGCATGTCCCCAAGTCCAGCCAGTAGCAAGACAGAGCCCCCATCCTGGGGCTGTGAGTGAGACCCCACATCTGGTGGCTCAATGCCATTGGGGTGACCCGAGAGCACTCAGAGCATTGACTCCTATCTGCTGGCATCAGCCCCTTACAGCTAAATGGGGCAATGCCACCTCAGATGTCCTTCATAGTGTGGTGTCTGCATTTTGAAAAAACAGACCTCCAATGAGCAAAGCCTTGCCAGCAACACTGCTCTACAGCTGTTGCAATAGTTCAAATACTTGGACTGTCATGCCATGTAGAATCTTCTCCACATCCTGGCTGGATTTGGAACCTTCTGAAGGCAAGTAGTCAGATTCGGAAATGGGAGGTAATCCAGGTTTCATCTCTGAAGGTACCTGTAGGGTTCATCCTGTCAAATAAATACTACTTTTTTTCCTTCCCTTTGTTAGGTTTGTTCTTCTTCTACCATTTCAGTGACTGTTCTTTAGTTTGCATTCAGTACTTGCAACAACATAATATGGTGTGTATAGATTCTTTTACTGTTCCTTTTTTAAACTATCCATGTCTGTTAATTGGGAAGCTGAACTGCTCAGCAAACATTTACTAAATTGATTTACTAAGTTGTGTTTTATAGTATTTGAAATACTTTTTATTGAGTTACTGAAAAAAACTGTATGCTTACTGTGAATATTTGTATTTCTTACTGCATTACTTTTTTTCCAGCTTTATTCAACATAATACTAAGTATTTTTATAAAAAGAAAATCAGAAAATGTGATTGATATGCTTGAGCCAGATCATTCCTAGTTTTATAATTACCTATGCCTGGCCTTGCTACTGACTGTTAAATAGTTTTGAAGAATTTATTTAATCTTATCTAAAAAGTGCTGAGGCAGCATTCGTATGAGTGTCCCCTCTTCCCCCTGCTGATGCCTGTTACAGTCCAGCCTATCACAATCCCAGCCTGGTTTCTGTGTTTATCTCATTCCAAACATGCAAAGTATACTTCCAGAAAATATCAGTTTCTTTATGGTTGTGGGATGGGCTTTACAAGGACAGTTTCTTGATCCAATGTCATCTTCTAAAGGATACGTAAAGGGCAGACTTGGTATTGGTCTCCTGCTGAGAGGTCCTCTCTGCTCATGGACCTCAGGACTGCATGTTGGCAGTGTGAATGGGCCCTTAGAGTCTTCCACCCCTCCAATAGACCCTTCCAAGAATTCATACTGTAAAAGATTTCTGAATGTCAACTGGTCCAATCCCTTGCCCAAGGCAGGACCAGCTAAGTCAGATCGCTTATGGAATATCTCCAAAGAAAGAATATTTGAAGCAATTAGCCCCACTACCTGCTGCATTTGCTTGCTCTCACACATACAGAAGAGCAATCCTGGACCAGATTCTTGCAGTTAATTCTGAAATACACAGGCCCTTACAAAGCTGGGACTGGTAAGATTTCACACAGTGGACGCACAGACATGGAATTTGAGGCCTCACTACCTTCAGATTTTAGTGCCCATGAAGGAGATAAGGAGATACATTCTGCACTTGCCTCCCTGCAGGAAAAACAGGGAGCTTTGTTTCTCTCTTCTATTGAACCCAGATGTAGAAAAGGCCTCTTCCTTACCATGTTGTCTCTGTACTACCTGAGCTGCAAACTGCTTGGCACACTCTTACTACTGTGTCCTTTTCTGACTGTATTTCTTCATGAAAAGTCCTTGTCGCAAAGCAGTCATATATATGTATATATATATTTTGCAGTCATGTGCTTTTGTAGATTTTCTTCCTCTTAATCAAGGAAAGAGAATAGTTTTTCTCCAGGGTAATCCTAGACAGAAGAAGAAGAAGAAGAAGAAGAAGAAGAAGAAGAAGAAGAAGAAGAAGAAGAAGAAGAAAAAGAAGAAAAAGAAGAAAAAAAGAAAAAGAAGAAAAAGAAAAAGAAGAAGAAGAAGAAGAAGAAGAAGAAGAAGAAGAAAAAGAAGAAAAAGAAGAAAAAGAAGAAAAAGAAAAAGAAAAAGAAAAAGAAAAAGAAAAAGAAAAAGAAAAAGAAAAAGAAAAAGAAAAAGAAAAAGAAAAAGAAAAAGAAAAAGAAAAAGAAAAAGAAAAAGAAAAAGAAGAAGAAGAAAAAGAAAGATCTACTGTCTTCTAATGCCCTCTCTGTCTCTATGTAAAGAAAACCCATAGTTGACTACTACTTATTTTGAGATGAAATCTAACTCTTACCATTTAGTTTGTTTTTTGGCTTTTTCTTATGTTAAATCTTTGTCTGACTGGAGTATGACAGCAGAAAGGTACAGGCATCTTGTTAACAGTTTAATTGACATATTTATTGGTAACAATGATTTTATTCAACAGCACCAATCTCTTTGAAGGGATTTTTTCAATTCTTGCAAAAAATTACAAGATATGTGTTCATATATAAAGATTGTTACTGAATTAAGAGACAACATTTGTTTTTTCCTATTGAGATTTGTTCTAGAAATTCAGAAAGTCTTGATCCTGAAAGTATATCAAGCTACTGAGAAGTTACAGAATAAGTGGATGTTAAAATAACTACAGCTATAGGATATCACTTCTCTAGATCCCCAGGAAGAGCAAGTCTATAAAAATCACCTTTGTTTTATCTCAAGCACCAGTGATTTTATCGTTGCATATCTTGACTGAATGACTCTGAATCATGAATTTTTCTGATCACAAACACCTGTAAGAACACATATTTAATTAATACACAGTATACATGGGGGTGAATGCATATTTATTATTTTTAATATGACCAACCTATTTTAATTCTTAATTACATAATAGAATATATTATTATTATTATTGTAATAAATTATGCATTGAGTTATACCTAGATACAGTGACTGTATGTAATTTGTATGTGGCTAAGACATTGTATTGAGCAAACAAATAAAGCTGCTCCTCTCTGTGCACTATTGACATATTTCATACAGCTGCACACATGGTGTTTATTCAGAGGAGCCAGTAAATTCCTGTATCCTTAATATTCATATCAAGAAAATATGAGGCATTAGCTGTAGTGAAAGAAACCTTCTGTTTATCTGCAGGCAAGAAACTCTCACACATTGCTTTGCTCCTGTGCCTCAAAGTGAGCCTGGGGAGAACAGATTGTAATAGGAGGATGTCCATCTGCTGTAACCTGTTTGATTTCTCAGAGATGTTTCCTTTTTCTGTCACAGACTGCACACTGCCACAGAGACCTGGGAAGGTGGGAGCAGTCACGCTTTTCTTTTTTTTTTTTTTAATATTTAGAGATTTTACTGGATACGCAGAAATGATTGATAGTTCTTTAGTCATTTTACTCTACTTACTCAGTTTGCAAATATGCAGTGCAAGAAGAAGTACCAGCTTGAAAGAATCTTCTTAAATTGGAATGCATTCTGTGTTGTTTTCTTCATTTTGTTTAATGTGTGAGCAGAGTTTTGTGCATAATGGGCTCCTTGTAGTGTTCAAAACTGGTAAATAAAGAAATCAAATGGTCTTTCCCTCCTTCTCCTGCTGCTCCTGGCTGTACATCCAAATTCTTCTTCCTGATCCTGGTTCTCAGTTTTCATGCTGTAAGCCAAATGTTCTTACTTGCGCAGCAGAAATTAACAGAATAACTCTTTGCCAGTTAAGTGAGCTCACAGAAGGGTGATGTGTGTGAGAACTGATGAAAGACCATGGACAGATTTGTACTGATGGAAAACCTCATTTCTTGGCTTTGGCTTTCACCCAGGCTTTGGCTTCAGAGCAATTGAAACCAAGCTTAGTGCTGACTGTCATGGTCTTGCCTATCTGATGCCCCTGGCTGTGATTTCCTGTCCTTACCTTCCACCTGACTCTGGTCTTGCTCTGAGTCTTTAGTTGCCTAAATCTTTGAGAAACTACATATTTTTTGTTGGAACAGTTCCCCTGTTGGCCTGCTCCTAAATCTCCGTGGGGCCATCAATACATGTGGGGCAATAGGCAGAAATTGTGTGCCAGCTTGGTTATTCCCAGGACACAGGCCTTGCAGGTGCTCATTAAACTCTATGAACATTTTTGCTATTACTTTCCTTAATCAAAAATAAAAGTGCATTAAAAGCACACAGCCACTTTCTTTTCAGTGGAAAGCACATGAATCCCCTGCAAGTGATTCCTTTTCCAGCACAGAATTTATTTAAAAGGTTTTGTAAAGCTAACTTAGCTTCTCCCCTTATTTTAATGAAATTAGAAGTTTACCAGGGTTCTGAATACCTACTTCTGAGAGATGAGCCAGATCTTTATACATGTCTGTGCAACAGGTGAAAGAATGAGGAGTCACTGGAGCCATGGTCTCTTCCACAGCCACCCTGGGCACAAGATAGAAGTCTCTAGGGCTACCTGTACCTCTCACTGATGAGAGTCAGCAGTGGCCCTAGTCCTGACCCTAGTATTATCCTTTTGCTTTCATGGTGCTCTCACATTGCCCAGTGAAATAGCAAGGCAACTGTATGTGAAGATCTTACTTTATCTAGAAAATTTTTGCCTCACTAGTTTTAGACAATGTAAAATGGTGCCGGTTATTTGAATCAAAACTTTCAATGATGAGATGGTAGGCACAGCCAAAGGGTATCGGGTTGTGGAACAAGTAACACAAAGTTTATTTTTAGTAAAGCTAAAACTGCCACAAAATCCTGTATTGTAAACATATTTTTGGGAATACTCTTCTGCTAATAGGAAATCAGATTGAGGAGTACTCCTACTTTGATTGATATTTGAAGCATCAGATACAAGGGGGAGAAAAACCAAACTTATCTAGATTTACTTCTCTGGAAATCCCCCAGGTAAGAAAGAATATAGAGTTTTATTCCAACATTTAATTACTATTACATTTCCTATGTTACTATTGAAGTGACTAATTTGTTTGCAGTTTCAGTTTTAGAACGTGCCACGGGATTTTGAGTACAGCAGATTTTCTAAGTTTTTGTATCACCTTTTGCTTTTCAGATCAGAAATGGTAAATTTTCAAGATCTAAAATTTCACCTACAAGAATGGGTTTCTAGTTGTTGCAGCACAACAGTTTCATTAAAGGTAAGGAACTGTTTAGAAATCTGAATTTTTCTTAAAAACAAAAAAAAAGGGTGAATACTGAGAGTGATTTCTAGATCATGGAGAGCATCATCCATCTTTCTCAGGATGCCC
Source organism: Entomyzon cyanotis (assembly GCA_024500445.1). Classification (NCBI taxonomy): domain Eukaryota; kingdom Metazoa; phylum Chordata; class Aves; order Passeriformes; family Meliphagidae; genus Entomyzon; species Entomyzon cyanotis. The sequence goes on along the minus strand of JAKEPQ010001005.1, from coordinate 78,760,760 downwards.
TGTTAGAGCTGAGGGCCAAAGAATGGAGGAACATATAAATATTGGAATGACAAATGAGTCTTATTGTGGACAACCATTCTCATTATTTCCACATGAGAAATTTGTTAAAATTATTTTTCCTAAGATGCTAAACATCTTTATATAGGCACTCCTAAACCTGTTTAAGTCTGGTTTATATTCAACAGTGTAATGAACTTGCAACTGAGACAGCCGCAACCATACTTTCAAAATATTTTCATTTGAGTGACTGCAAGCGCTGCTTATGCTACATTCAAACTATGCGTCAGTGCAGAAATCCTGGACCAGACACTGTCTACAAAGAAGCTGCATTTCTGGCACAGCCTAGTTATGCCACTGCCAGCCTCCCTCTCATACTTTTAGCCTTTGACTTCTGTCAACCACTCCCTATGAAATGTGCTTTAAGCTGGAGTCAAGGAAGTCACTGCCTACAGCCATGTGGGACTCATTATTGGGATTAATTAGGGAGGAACTAAAAGTGGAGATAGGTGGGAAAATCACAACAGTTTGGGGAGGAACAATCATGGGAAAATAGCTGGATAAGTAAGAACAAAAGGGACTGGTCATGCGTAAATAGATGTCTGGAGAGCCTGTGTTCCTGGCCATGTCCTTCTCTAAGTCTGTGTGGAGTGTCTGGAGGTTTAGATGGCAGGAAATTGACTGGGGACTGTTAAGTCTGAGCTGGATGTTGAAGAGACAAGAGGGTGTGTGAGTTGGCTCCTGCAGTGAGCAGGAGATGGGGCTGGGGATTGATTGTTGGCAGGGCCATAGGACTGGACAAACTGTCAGAGGGAGCTGTTTGCGTGTGTATGTCCCTGTGTGTGAGGCAGCTGGAAAACCAGAGGATGAATGGGAGAGCAGCTGGACAGCCTGCGTGTTAGGGTGGGCTTTCATCCTAATCAGCCACAGGAAGGAACAGGATGGTGCTCTCTGGGAGTGCTGTGTTATATTGTCTGTGTGGATCCTTGTGGCCACCCAGGTGTACTCAGACGTTGTTTGTGTGCCTCTGGGGAATACTTGCTCAACCTCATCACAGGCAGGACCTGGGGAAATGGCCTTGCCTCTCTCAGGCTGGATTTGGCAACCCCTGACAGGTATTTATTATATTAAACCCCCAGAACAGTCACAAGGTGAGGTATTCTTTTCCTGGCACTATAAAGGAATAGATAGGCTTCTGAGATTCAGGGCTCAAGTTAGTATTTTCAAGAAAAAAATTTGTAAGACAAAGATTGCTTACTGTAAAATGTTTTCCTTTTGGAGTTGCATAAAATCAGAGCTTGATTAAACTATTTTTAGTGTAAGAAGAATTAATGATTCCTAATTGTGTTTTTCTCCAACAGAATTTTGCCAAAGTAGGCATCTCCCTAAAATATTCCAACATATGCATTTTTGTAACACCTTGACCCATTTTCAGGTAGTGCTAATGGAGAAAGAATTGTGATAAAATGGCAAAGGCATTTTGGAGTCAAGGTAGTAACGGGGTTAGAAGCACAGATAGCTACATCTGCAACACACTCCAGAGACTGAACCCCTCTGATCTTTGATAGAGCTCCTGGTACAGTGAGAGTGAAGATCCCTGATGAGCCTCTTACAACAGTTGATGCCTGTTGGTTCACTCAAGACTTTGACCATCTACTACATTTTTGCATAAAAGTGAAGGGAAAGTTTTAAATTAAAAGAACAACTTGAATGCTAGAGAACTTGGCAGTACTGCCTTCTCCTCCATATTCATACTATCAGAAGCTGCATATTCATATTGTGAGTAAAAATCATTTATCTGAGAACCCAATGCTTTTGACTATTGAAAAGAAGTCCTGAGAAAGCAAATTTATATATTTACTAAATGTAAACCTTGTCTATGTCATTTGGTTTATATCTCCTGCTCCATCTGTCTAATTTTCTTATGTAATTATTTGGTTTGTTTTGACTTAATACATGACTCATTACCACTATCCTCTCCACTATCAGAAATGATAAAACAAAAGCAGAGATCATTGTTTGATCATTGTTTGTATTTAAATCACATAAATATTGCATTTACTTTTACATAATGTTACTGTTTTCTTGTAGTTCTTTCATGTGTTTAGCTTGATTTGTCACTGTTTTGGGTTTTCACTGTCACATGAAAGGAATGAGCAGTTTAAGGACAGACTAACAAAAGGACAATAAATCCCTGAGAAAATGTTTCTGAGGAGAGGAAGTTCATCTAACACAGCTGCCAAGAATGAGGCAAATGAACATCTGTATTGGATTATACTGCTTCAGGAAAGCTAAAATGAGTCTGTGCTTAAAGAACCTTCTGTTAATCTTGTTTTTTCCATTTCTCCTTTGTTTATGCTTTCTTGGAGCCAAGGAAACACAAGCTTCTCTATCAGTGCAAACAAGTGCTTGTAAAATCTCTTTTTAATATATGGTAACATGGCTAGTAACAACCACAAAACAATGCAAAATTTCAGGTGTTTTTTGACAAGTCACCTCTGTAAACACAAATTTGCTTGAAAGATCTCTGTGCTCTGCAGCAGCAGCTGCTCTAGCCAGGAATCAACTTACTCAGTGTCCTCTCTCCTGCTGTTTTTAGCACTTATAAAGGAAAGAAAGAAAATTCCTCAGCAATGGAGCAGAAGCTCTGTGATCAAAACACAGCCTTCATTTGTGAAAGGACTTCATAAATCTACATAGGCTCTCTATTAATTGCCTGTTGATCGCACCTTACTAAATGCACTCATTTTAAAACTAAAAATTTAGCTTTTCCTGCTATTTGCAAGTTCACCTTTGTGCCAAAAATCCAACCAAGATTTTTTCTTTACTAGTTTATTACCAGCTATCAAGATTGTCTCAAAGTAAATCCTTACCTACTCTTCTAAGTTCCCACTTCTTCTGTGGGCATTTCCCACAGTGGTATCATTGCCATTGCAGGTGTAACTGGTTGATACATACTGCTCCTTTTTTTTGGGCAATATTCGAGAAAACATAGCAGCTGGGCATGGAGGACAGAAGAATGAAAGTCTGGAAAACTAGCAGTTTGGTGCCCTAGTTAGCAAATGTGGTTGTTAAATAAGTCTTCTGCTTTTGTTGTTTGTATTTTGTTCTTTTCCAAGAAGCAGAATTACAAGTAACTGCCATGCTTCATTTTTGGAAAATCCAAAATTTAAGAGCTGCTTCTCCCTGTTTCTCACTATTATTCAGAAATTTAACTTTAGCTCTTTTTTTGAAAATATATCCTCCTTGTTTCATTTGATTGATTGTTACATATATAACTTTAAACTTCTATTTAGTTTTTAAAATTGTTGAGATTACCTTTAGTGTTGGAAGAGAAAAATAAATACTTTGTCTCTCTTTCCCTATTGCCATACAGTGCAGTGTCTCATGCAGGATCCTGACTGATGTAAAAGTAATGTGTGCAAAAATACATTTTTGCCTCTTTGACTTCCTCTTTGCAAAGCATACCATCAGAAGGGTTTTTCTTTCCTTTTGTTGGTGTTTTTGTGTAACTAGCACATCAAAGACGTGGGCTTTACATAGTCATCGTGTAAGATCGGGATTTTGTGGCTGGTCTAGCTGGGCAAGGCAGACAGAAGAAAACTCTGAAACCCAAGTAGAAAGTCTATACATACCCTTCAGGGATGGTAAAAATAGCAGTCTTGTCAGCTGCTTTGACTAGGCAACAATATGAACAGGCTGGCTTATCTTTATAGGCAAGGAAGTAATGTTTGATGTCTTGAGGCATGACTGACACTGCTAATACATTAACACCCAATTTATATCAGAGTAGGAGGAATCACAGTGGGACCAGACTGCCAGGTGTATCTCAGGTGTATCTCAGGCCTGTTACAGGTGTTCTGTTCATTTAGTCCTACCACATAAACACAAGCGGAAACTTGAAGTATGTTAATTCAAAACTGATAAAACACTGAAAGAGAATGATGATGGATTTTTTTTTCCATTTGAGAGCTGACTAGCCTTCTAGAAGGCTTGAGGGATGTGCTGTGTGTGTGCTCTGGAGAAGTGCACGTGGGTGCACTCACCATTCACAGTTCTGGCTCATGTCCTTAAATTATTTATGTTTCTTCAGCTTTGTTTAATTAGCTGCTACGATTTCCTACCCATGCTGCCCTCCCTAGGTTCCATTATATGGCAAGCTAAAATAATTCAACAATGTCTGACAAAAAATGTTGTTGAAAGGAATGATGTGGGGTAGAAACTGGGCTTACAGCTTGTGAGAACACGGAGAGACAGGCAGGGACTAGGAGCTGAAAGGAAAACATAATTAGGTGACACAGTGATGGAGTGGGAAAGGCGAGTGAGACTCAGGACTGTGTGGGAGATTAGTACATGCTTCTCTTCGCTGCTCAGCTGTTTGCTGAAGCAATGGGGTGTGAACACAGGCTGTTCAGAATAGAGTCAGTGTTCAGGTAATTGGTGTTCAGGTATTACAAGACTATGTTAGCTAGGGGTAAAATACAGGGTGAGTGAGTTAGCACTTTCTAATTTGTGTTAAGCAAGGAACAAAAGAATGATATTTTGTAGATAAAGGCCATCATAAATCAAACCAAAAAGCCAGATGGAGAATATTGGCATGGGATTAATTAGTTTCCCATTTCTAAGCAATTTTTGGAGTTTATTTTTTAGGAAGCAAACAATGCATCTGGAAAAAAGAATTTTTATCATCAAACTGCAAACAAAGATTTTACAGTTGTTTAACCCATGAACAAAGTGAAGCTCATTGAATCTCAGCAGCAAAGGGAGAAAAAAGAAAATGAACCCCTAAGCTAATTCACTAAAAACAACCACAGCAATTAGTGGGAGTGGGAGTCTTGATGGACAGGCAAAACAATTTAGATATTCTTGGCTGATGTCAGCCAAAATGAACAGAGTTGTCAAAGATAGACATTTCCTATCCTCATAGTTGTTCTCATGGCTTGTGTGGGAATGAGTCTCCATCGCATTAGGCTAGTGCTCCTACTGGTATGAAAGCAGCAGAACTGCACTCTGTGTCTCTTCTGAACGTAGGTGGGCCCATCAGTGCCCCAGTGCTGCTCACAGGAGATACTGCAGCACAGCAGAATAGGCAGAAGGTGTGCTGGGAAGCAGCATGTGCAGAATGTGAGTTGGTCAGTTAGGGGATATATAACACAAATATCTAGGAAATTAGGAAACATACTCTGCATCTCTCTGGTGGTAAATAGATGTATTCTTATTTATCCAAATATGTTTTAGGGACTATATCATTTACCTGGCTAAGGCACAGAATTACTTTATCACTGGTAATTTTTTCTTCTTAATCTGTGATTAAACCTTTGGAAAATGAAATTTTGTTTCAAGAGGTAGTAGGTGCAAATAACCTTTCAATGTTAAGTTTGGTGCTGACAGCTGAGAATCTGTTTTGACAAAGACCTTTAGGAGTGATGAACACATCATTATATGAAGCACTGCACATGGATACAGCCAGGCTTCTCTGCTCCCTGCTCTCTTCCTGCTGCTCTTCCCAGCCCTGTTGTTATCAGTGCATTGCTGAAAGTTGTTTAATAAGGACCACCTCGAGTTATAAATCTTGTCTGTATGAATACTAGCAGTGTTGAACAACCCTTGCTGCTGTGTCAGAAGTCATGTGCTTGTTTAACTTGTGGAAGAGGATCTCTTTTTCCTTTTGAGTAGTTTTGTGTATAGCATTATTGGGTGTGCTGTGTGCTGAACACCTTTTCCTAAAATAAAAACAATGAAAAAGTCAGACTTACAACATGATGTGAATCATGTTTTTGCTCAAAGCATATTTTGCCCACATCATATTTTTAAGATCTATAAATAGCTGCATTTTAGAATTCGGCAAAAGAGTCAAGCACGTGTGGGTAATGTGTTTATTTCTGTCTCATAAGTGTGGGTGGTAGCTATCCTGTAACAGTCACACACATCATAAACACATTTCCTGTCCTGCTGGCATTGTGTGTTTCCTTTCTGTGGTAGCCAAATGCCCAGCTTTTTTCTCCCCCACTCCCTTAGCAATCCCACTACCTGTGGGCAAGTTTCAAATTTAACCTCTGTTGCCTTCTCCTGAACAGGCATTCCAGAGGTCTCACCCAGAAAGTGATCAGGGGAAGAAAAATCACAACTTGTAATGGCAGGATAGGTAATAGGGAAGGCAGAATTTACTGTATTTTGAGAAAAGAGGGAGGACAGTTCACAAAATGGCGTGAAAAAAGGCTGCCATTTGGAAAGTATTTTCCAGGAATACATGGATGAAGTAGAAACAAACATACTTGGATAAGAGAGAAGAATGCATTTATCTGCTAAAACTTGAGGCCAGAGTAAAGTGGCCATATAATGTCCTTAAAGATCTTTGACAGATGAATATCTCAAATAACATTATTCTTGAAGAAAAACAATTCCATTCTCTAAACTGAAAAGTGAAACTTAAGACATAAAAATTGGCATATTTTTTGAAGTGTGCTTTGCTTTGAATGTACTTTTTTTAATGGACATTTAGTCTTAAGAATAGATACTATGTACTTTCTAAACATTTCTTTAAAATAATTTACCAACACAATGTTTTAAAGATTATTTGAAAACATTTTGATATTTTCTGCTTTTGAGTATAATTAGTTCTCCTAATAGTTACAAATTTTTTCCAATTTTAAGATAGTTGTATGCCTTAATTTTCTCTAAGTAATGTAATGGTAACTAAGGAATTGGATAAAGGAGATTTGAAGGGGGAAGAGAAATGTCTTGCAAAGATTTCTGTGACACTGCTGTTGTGTATTGGCAAATAAAGTTGCCTCCCTGTAACATGGAGCCTTGTAACTTTGAAAGTGAAATTTGGTGCTTATCAGAAGTATATTTTCTACACGCAAATATGAATAGATCATCCTGTCAGCAAATGTAACTATCATATTGAGAGCGTCATACACAGTGGCCTTGACTGGCATTTTTCCACTGAGAGCTCATGAGAACTGCACCTGTTAAATTTCATGAGATCGGGAACTTCTGTTCTGACACCTCTATTATTTGGAAATTTCATCTTAATATGTGATGGGACTTTTTCTGAATAGATCTTTGTTTTATTTTATAACTTAGCTACACTTAATATCTTATTTTCATTTTTTGTATCCCGGATGGCCTTAAAAATTTTTTAGAAGTCCTCAATTCTAAGCAAATGTATATTAGGTTAGAGGAAGAAGGAATAATCAGCATAAATATAGTATTCCCTCCAAAAAAGGACCCCACATATTGAGAAATTGCTCTAAGATATAGTCCCCATAGCCAACACCACCAAGTTATGCCACCAAGACTAGAAGCCAGAGGGACAGTGAAAGGATGAGCATAACATCAGAAAACTGTTAGAAGCTAAGAAAATTGTGTGTTCAGTTTTTAATGATACCAGTTTTTAATTATATTGTTGCATTACTACATCTTTTCCCATGCATTAGTACTCTAGCTACTTTATTTTCCATTCCTCTTCTGCAATAATTAGATGAAGGCCAAAGGTGATCCTTGAATTAGACTGTTAAAGATACCATTATATTAACAATCCCAAAAGCACAGATGGTTGAGGTGGGAGGAGATCTGGAAAGGAATCTGGTTCCTTCAGTCCCTTTACCATATTTTTGGCTCTTCATTAGACTTTTCCCATTATGGTCATATGACTTTTGCACTGTGGAGCCCAGAACTGGACATGACACCCCACATGAGACCTCACTAAGGCTGAGCAGAGGGGAACTACCACCTCCATCAACTTGCTGGCAGCAGGAATGGCCGGTAGGCCATCCCACCATGTCTCTGTGATTGCAGCAGGGTTGTAGCCCTGCAGATGAACTCAGATCTCTAAATAATCATGTTTATTCCCCGTGCTATGTACATGCACTTCAGAGAGGCATCCTTGAATCCTGAGAAACCCAGGGGCCTGGCTTTTTCCACTGATGTGGCTTTGGCTACAGGCAAATTCTGGAGGTGCCCCTATTTAAGTCTTGTTTTCTGCTTTTGTGACAGCATCACCCCATGCCTTTTGCTTATCAGCCCTATCCACCCCACTCTCACAGGACTGCTGGTAATTGTCCCTCCATTTTAATTCCCAGTTTGAATTCTTGAGAGCACACTCCATCCCACTCTCCATGTCATTGACGAAGATGTCAAACAGCTCCAGTCCCAATATCAACCCCTGAGGAATGCTACTTATCACCAGCCTCTACTTGGACGTTGAACCACTGACCACAGCTCTTTGAGTGTGACCATCCAGCCAATTCCTCATCCACTGATCCATCAAATCCACGTCTTTCCAGTTGAGAGACAAGGAGAGTGTGTGGGACAGTGTCAGATGCTTTGCACAAGTACAAGTAGATGACATCAGTTGCTCTTCACTTATCCTGTCCATGTTATTGTGACAATTTACAATGCAGAAATTTGAGAAAATAATCTAACTTGATTAAAGATTTGACATTTGCATCACCTTGTGGATGGCTTAAAAAGTAGAATTTTTCTTTTTGGAAAACTCCTACTTCATGTAAACCAGTGGGGAAACAAGTTTGTCCCAGTGTAGAAGAGTAGGCTTTTTCCAGGTTTATCTCAAGGCAGTGTAAAAAGTAATCACTAAGGTCACTCATTGGGTCAAGCTCTATAAATATTTTTACAAGGAAAATATTTGAGTCAAGTTAGCTTGCACAGAACAGGAGAGGGATTCTGGTGAAGGTTTTACTTTCTGTGTCCTGTGATAGGCCGTGTGCATGCATGTGTGGGGAGGAGAAAATGTTTCTTCAGCTCAGCTGCACATGGAGACAGACAGCAAAAGTACTGCATATGATTCTTTCTGGGCTTATTCATATAAAAGGAATGTGTGACATTTAGTCTGAATGGAGCCTTTCAGTGCAATGCATGTACTTAACATGGTTAAGACTTGTTTTTTTAAATATGCTTTAAAACTATGTACCCTTCTGCTAATGATAAATTTTAATTTAGTATTAATAGGATCAGTGTTGCCATGCAAGTGAGTTTAAATTACAACCAGAACATCCACTTATGCTTGGTTTTACAGTTGTCCCACATTCTCTATTGAATAATTTCAATTGCTTGTACAATTTTTAAACATTGATTTAGTGTCTCATGCCAATACCATAAACTTTGCCAGAAACAGTTAAGCCATTTCTGGAATTGATAATTTTTTTTGAGCCTGTGAAATAATTAGATAATAGTTTTAATGTTTTTCATTTTAGAACACAAATTCAAAAACTGGTAGGGGCATCCTGACACTTGCAAGTACCTCCAGAAGTACTGAAATACCCTTATTCACAGCATAAATTGCTTGAAATATTAGAGTATTGCACAAGTCATGCTTTGCTAGAAGGTTTCATGGATGCTTGCTTATAACAGAAGTATCACAGAGTTTCCCCTCTTCCTGTCATGCTGCCTGGCAAAAGACTAAGCCAGAGTTTGTAGAAAGGAAATATATATACCTAAACAGTTATTATTGGTTTACTTGCCACCTAGTGCCGGGTAACATACCAATACTTCCCTTTCCTTCTGCTTCCTAGCTGGCTTCCAGTCACCTTAGCTTTGTCCTCACCTCTTCCCAACTTCTTATCCCAGGCTTTTCACCCAGTCTTTTTCTCCTTTTTTTTTTTTTTTTTTCTGTATTGTTCATCCACTCTTCCCATCTTATCCACCTGTGTGCCCAACAGACCTTGTATCTTCCCTTTCAAAAATAATCTCTCAACATAAGTATTGATGGGAGATTCCTTCCAGTCTAGGATTTCCATTGCAAGCTTCAGGTCCCTGACTCTTCTTTGCCTTCTTTGCCAATGAGACCCTGCTCTGTGAAAAAATTAATATTTTTGTCCAGCAATTTTTATAATAATGTGAGGGAGGATAGAGTAGGCAGAAAACTAAACTACTTGAAATTAAGTACTAAGGAGCCGAAAAATGCCAAAATTCTTTTGCTGTGTGACCTTACTTTGTACCCATCTGTAGGGTACAATACAGCCCTATCTTCAGGTACATAAATGTGCCCTCTTATTCCTTCATAACTATATATTAAAAGATGCACTTACAGACTTTTTTTTTCCCTAAGGTGCTTTGTTTAAAGGAGAAAAATGCAGAAAAGCAGACACTGAAGTATCTTTTATGCTTCTGAAAGTGTCCTGTGAAACCACTGTCAAATTAGCTGTTTAGCAGCTGATCACTTTCAAAGGCAAAATGTCATTCAGAATTTCTGAATAAATTGATACACCCTGCAGCTATCAATCATTTAAACTATGTACTCAGACTGATTGGCTTTTAAGGAAGCCGAGGCACAAGAAATGAGTCTATGTGTGATCAACTGGTTGAAAGAGAGGCAAAAATGTGAGGAATATACAGGCAGCCCTTGTAGTAGGGATTGGTCACCACTGTAATTCTACAGATATTGCACTGCCTGCCTTATCATGGAATCACAGAATGGTTTGGGTTCGAAGGGACCTTAAAGATCATCTAGCTTCAACCCCCTGCCATGGGCAGGGACACCTTCCACTGGACCAGGTTGCTTGGAGCTTTGTCGAACTGCCAGGGATGGGGCATCCACAGCTTCTCTGGGCAACCTCTTCCAGTGTCTCATTACCCTCACAGTAAAGACTTTCTTTGTAATATCTAAACATACTCTCTGTCAGTTTGAAGCCGTTCCCCCTTGTCCTGTCACTACACACTCTTGTAGTCTCTCTCCATCTTTCTTCTGGGCTTCAGGGAGGGCAGGCGCTTATGTTAGGGCTGTGCAGTGAACTTCGGTGATGAGGCGTTTTTTAGTAAGGATGGGACAGATTGTAAAGAATTCCAAATGGATCTTTTAAGAGGAAATAACTGGAGAACTAATGGTAGATTACATTAATTTCTACCATTTGTTATAAATTTATTCAGAGGGAGGGGAAATCCTATGTATAAAATTACCTCTTAGATGTGAATTATTGAGCTTATGAGAGTTCCATGAAAATGTCACCTTGGCTGCAGTCAAGAAAGCATATCAGCGGTGTTCCTCATCAGAAAAAGCACAGAGAACATTGCTATGTCACTCAAGGAATCTTGGAATTACCTGTATCATGTGCATGATTCCCTTGACGCCACCAAAGATCAAAAATTATGTCCTGGAACACAGAAACTGTGAGAAAGGATAAAAAGATAACTAGAGGTGTGGAATCACTGCAGTACAAGAAATGACCAAATAAGTTCACACTTAGTACAGAAAGAAGACAAGTGGAAAGGGTATATAAAAGAGGCTTCTGAAATCACAAAGGACTTGCAGAAAAGAGAATGGGTGTTGAATAGGTGAAACCTATCCAGTACAAGGACTCAGAGACATTGAAAAACATCACCAGGACCTAAGTTGAAAACAAAGAAGCAGAGACTTCTTTATGAAATGCATAACTGAGCTGTGGACCTCCTTGCCAGAGGATATTGTGAATACCAACTATTTGTACATTCTCAGGAGGAGTCTAAGCAAAAGATAAGTCTTTCATTTTTTTCTAGTGTAGTTCTTAACTCAGGCCTTGGTCCAGAGTCTCTAACTTCGCATAAGAATATTCCTATGAGTCTTATATTCTACAATTATAGAGGATAGAAATGAGCAGCTAAGACATTTGTGTTGCAGTCAGAAGGGAAGAAAAAGACCCCTCTGATGAGAAATATGAGCAGACAGCCAGACTAACCCAATGAACAGATAAGAACTGCGACAGCAGAATTGTAGCCTGCCTTTTGGAGTCTTAAGGAGTGAAATCAGTTGATAGAGCTGAGGAAAATAAACAAAACTTCTGCTTGGAAAATAAAGATTTTTAACAAGCAGGAAAACTCCAGCTTAGTTGAAGACAGCTGGACACAGTACTGATGGAAAGCACACATGTCCTAACTCAATGGAGCCCTGCTGTGTTTGAAGAGACAAACAGAAAACTTAGAGATGAGAGGATGTGCACAAATGTCACTGCCCTTGTGGGGAGCAAGATATACATGGATAGATGGATATAGCAGACACAGAGAGCCTGTAATTCAGTAATTCTTGGGACTAAAAATGAGTGCTAAAAACTCAACAAATACCAATGACCTACAGGAGAGGGGGTAATAAATTATTTCTATTTAGGGATTCCTCCAGCGCTGTCCATTCAAAACTAATGGACTGCAGAGGTCAAGAACATGCTCTGTCTGGTTTTCCTTTATCCAATACTGGATAAAAATGTTGAGCATTGCCCAGACATCCATGTTAAAATGTCCAGCAGAAACTAAAGCATTTCATGTAGATCATCTTCATGAACAGCATATTACTTCCTTCATTTCTGTGGGTTTTCTAAAATCAGAGGAAAAACCCATCGAATAATTAAGTCTTTGCTGTATATATTGTAAAAAATCATTACAAAATTTATAAATCTAGAGGCTGCTTCTACATTTGTTTCTTAAATATGTTAGTCTACTGTAAGATACCAAGGCAGACATATGTTTTGATCATATATACTGGATAAAAACTCTATTGCAACAGGAAGCATTATACAGGTAAGCTGCTGACATTTTGTGGATAAAGAGACAGCAAGTTCCTTCTTTCCTATCAAAGGAAGGAACTGAGTTAAAAAATAGTCTGACAGTACTAATAATAAGTCTTGGTAGCTATTGCTAAATAATACCTGAAAAAAATGGAAAAGTGGGCCAGACTGTATACAAATACATTTTTTATGAATGCTTAAAAACCCAGTATTTTCTCTTAGGATAACATATATCCAGTGTGCAAGATAAAAGCATAAAATAAACGGGGTTTGTATATGATTTGACCAAATGTTACAAGCACTGTTCCTATAAGCAGTGCAGCTGGTGTAGAAAAGGTGAATGATGAAAATTTTTTCAGCCATGATGTAGTAGTATGGGATTGAAAAGGGGGGGAGGTGTACTTGGTCCTCTAAAGAAGATAAAACAGTGTGTTTATAATAATACACTTGATTAAAAGATAATTTGATCTCTTTCTTCCTTGTCATTATGGAGAAGGTGGATAGCAAATAATATTGCTCTGTGGCTTAGCTCAAAATATACCTGGACAGAGCTGACCTGTTGTGGTTTCTAACCAAAAAGGAGAGCTCTGAGGCAGAACCAAGATTCTAGATTTTAAAGTCCTAACCTCTGAATTTTCTAATGTAATAAAATACAAATAAATAAACTAGCAATCAAAAACCCCAACAGCAGCAACAAAAAAACCCACTAAAATAATCCCAGTCACAAACCTCCCTCAAAACAGCCAGCTAAACTAACCACTCCAAATTCAAGCATTTTGTTCACAGTTCATTTAATAATTTCATTATTAAATTCTTCATAATTATGTCTATTCATTGGTATTGTTCTTTCATTACTGAAAAAAAATTTACTCCTCTGTCTCCCACTCGCCATCCTAGGAAAATCCATTTTTAGTTTTGACTCTCCTGAGGTGATCTTCAGCACCTTTCAGCCTAGATGAAAGGCTGAACTGGTGCCCACTGGTCTCTTTTCATATGCAGTGCTTTCCAAGTTTCCTCCCATCCCAGTCAAAAAATGACAATTGCAGCCTCTGTTAAACTTCTCATGATTTAAGTATTATCTGATTCATTTCAAGCAAATCCTTGCAGAATTTCTTCCTTGAGCAAGTACTAGCTTTGAAGAACTACATGTGGAAAAAATGCTTTTCATTCAGCAAGGAGGGAGGGGTGAAATAACACTTTTAATGGAAACTGTTAGAAATGCTCAGCTACAGGATCTCTATAGCAGACACATATATGTACAGCTGCTGAGGTAGAAACACACTCTTAAAATACATGCAGGGTGTAAATCTCTGTAAATGTGAGTATTAAACTCAGAGAGCTTGTCAGAGAAAAGAGGTACTTCAAAACATGCTGTATGTGACAGAAAATCTTTAAGAGAGTGCAGGTGTGAATCCCAGGCATTTGTAGCCATTCAACTGCTATCCAGTTCTGCTCATATCTTAAAACTTGCTTCTGATAAAGTTTGGCTAAAATGGCCAGAGAAATGTCCCATTCCATGTAAGAATTTGTATCGCTGCCTATGTAATGCTGGATGGAAGGATGTTGGAGGTCAAGTTTTATTGGGTAAGTGGAGGCTGTGAGCGGGTGGGGGCAGCGGGAGGGGAAGCTGGAGAAGCTGTGCTACTGTCTGTCAGGGCACACAGTGGTTAAAAACAAGGCTGGACAATGACAGCACTGGGATGGTGTACAGCAGTTAGGCGTGTCCATCCATAAATACAGTAGGAAGTTTTCGGCAGTGGTCTGACAGGAAAATCTACACGGAGTCAGATTTCAGAGCTGGAGCAGTGAATTGCAGTGAGTCACACAGAGAGCCTGAGTGCTGCCTTTGTTCCACTTGTGTCTGAAAGTTGGAGGAGAAACAGCAGGCTCCAGTTTTTATTAACTTCTTATTTTCATAAGTATAAAACTCATGTGCACTGTACCTTTTCCTCACTTAATTTCTTTCAACTGACTTTCAAAAAATGCTCTTATGGTAAGAACTCTTGCTTCTAAGTTTTACTTAGTCTTTTTTTCCCCCTTGTGTTTCTGTATCACACTCTTTGGTCTCATTCTTCCCCCACCCCGCTTTTTTTTGGCACATCTGCTCCAGGCATGCCTGGTGGACCTGGGACTTGTCGCTACTGCTCTTTGGCTTGTCAATCCATGCTGGTACAGCAGCTCAGATCATAGAAGGTAAGATTTCTCCAGATTATGTTTATAAATTGAGAGTAAGTGTGAATTTTAATATTTGCTTTCCTAATATGGAAAGAGACTCTGCATTTCAGATCTTCATTTTCTCTGCTGCTTACTGTTCATTATTTCATATATGCTGCTGTGAGTTGGGAGCTTAAATTCTGGATAAGAAGAAATAAATACATTGGTTCCGAGCCCTAAGGCAACCTATCATGCCTGCTTTCTCAATATATCTTCAAAGTGTACTAATTAACAGAAAGTACTTTAAAGAAATTCAGAATACTGAATGTTTTTACAATTAGGATAGATATATATGTCAATGTGGCCATATCAAGAATGTGCCAGGCATGGTGTGAGTGCAAAGACATAGGTGTGATGCTTGTTCTAGTGCATAGAGATTTCTCCTGGTAAGTGTTTGAACAAACTGAGATTTTTCTAATCTCTTGAATTAAATGTTTAGTTTTACCAGTCCAGTCTTTATGGACTTTCAGTGAAAAGTCTTTTTGTAATTTCAGATCTTACATTCTTGTAACAGAGCCAAATTCCTCAGCATCTCTGAAAGGCATGGCTTCACATTTAACTAGTGAGAGAGAATGCTGATTTAAAAATTTACATGTAATTTTGACAGAAGTGAAAAAGCTTAATATATTACATTGCCATTAGGAACGATGATATTTATATCAAAAACCTTTTTTACTGTCTTAAAAAAAGTAGTTGGAGTTTGTTATGCAAATGACCTCTAGATAACTGTGTGATAGGAACATCTGAAAGTGTTGATGGGAAGTAGATATCACGCATGAAGACTTTATCATTACTCAGACTGATTTTTTTCCTTTCTAATTGACACTGTCATGGATCACTGACACTTTGGCATCTAAAAGCCAAAGCCACAGGTAATTATTTCAGTAGGCAAAAAAGCCACAGATTGGTTATCACTAAAAAATACTGTACAGATGAGAAATATGTAATGCTGTATTACAGGAAGTTAATTAAGGAAACAAACTGAAACCAAGTCTTAGAATTAAGAAATGTGTATCTGAATGGTGACTGAAATATAATATGTTGTCTATCCACTGGAGGCAGATCAGTTGCATCAAGTGAAAACATTTTTCTTGAGGTGATGAACGACAGTGCATGAGTGAGATCTGGACAGGAGAGAATGAAATTTTGGCACTTACAAGTTAATAAACTGAAGATCATTAGCACTACAAATATAGTGACAAAACCTGCGAATATTTATTTGGAACACATCTTTTTTTTGGTGGATCTGTGCCTGTTTCTATTACCTGAAGATCTGGCCCTTCAAATATCTTAATCTTTGAAAGTCAGGTCAGAAGTCGTAAGTAGGAAAGATAATCACTATTGTTTCTAGACAGTTTCTTCCAGTGCAGAATCTTATTGCTGCTAGAAGGACTCAAGTGGAGTTTTGCAAGTCTCCTAAGACCACTGGAGACTTGGAGACTGCTCTGGGAATATGTTGCTTTATACTCCTAGCCTAATATTCATTCATCTGTTAATACAAAAGCTGCTGTTTCCAAATGTTTACTATTTTTTTTACATCTGATTTTTGAATGCCTGACATAATGGGGGTCTCATGCTTTCCATTCCACAGCATATTTTCCTGGTGCTTGGTTTAAATTATTTCATCTCCTGAAACCAAGAGCCAGAGACAGGAATAATCTTCCTTTCCTTCTGGTGCTGCAAATACATGACTAATATAAATTCTACCTGTAAATAAAGAAGAGAAGAGTTTAATAATTTAAATCTTTCAGCATAACTATTGGAGAAACAGCCTCATTTTCCTTTCTCACAGCTCTTTTTAGCAGTAGAGTGCACAGAAATAAATTGCATATTTAAGATGAAAATGTTTGGAGACACAGAGTGATGAATTAGCCCTCTGGTATTCAGGCTTTTTGCTGCTAAACCTATGCTTTATCCAGTGTCCTTTTTGTCACTGTCTGCTTCTAGATTACTGCTTTCTAGGATTCTGCAGCCCAGTGAATAATGCTGTGCTGCTTTTCTGAGCCTCAGCTCCCCGCTATCTACCCATAGCACAGATTTTTATCTCTAAATTCCTTTGAATGAAAGAGAAAATGTGAATGAGTAAATGCGGTTTTACAGGAATGGTGCAGGTGCTTTCTGTTGTATCACTGTGCTGGCTACATGCAAAAGGACAAAAATACCTTGGGATGTTCTTGACTTGGTTCAATAATGGCAAGAAAATTGTTCAGGGATTGAATTACTCACTGAGGGATGTGGAAGGGGTAACTTATTTTTTACAAATCTGAAAACAAAGCAGTGGCCCTCAGAGTTTAGAGGAGAAAAGCTTGCCATCTTTGCCTTCACCATCTTTGTCTTCTTGTTTACCCCAGGGGAGCACTGAATTGCAGAGCAGAGATGAGGGTGCTGAATAAATCAAAAGCCTCAGCAGATCTCCAGCACAGGGCTTGAGCTCCTTCAGGACTTTGTGCGAGATACTAGAAAGAACAGTTAGAAAATTTTAATCAGTTTCCTATCAGGAACAATATTTTGACCGAGTCTTGCTCTTCTTGAGGAAATTGTCTCTGATTATGGGTATTTCCTACAGAGGATAAGGGGGGAAGAAAGAAAGAATGGTAGCAAATTGTAGGAGGGAAATTCAGATGGCAGACTTTGAAAATGTTTGAGAACTTCTGGGTTCTAGTTTAACTTTTTATTGAACTTGCGAGATGTTGGGCCTTTTGTTTCAGTGGTAGTGCTGCTTTCATTTCCAACTCCTAGAATTTCTGACTACAGCTTTCATTGTAGAATGGAACCGACAATAAAACAAAGTATTTAAAACCTTATATTTAAAGTAATAAACTACTAATTGTAAAAAAAATATTTAAAATTCTGAAATATTTAATTCAGAACCTTAAAATTCAGTAGCACAGTCTGCAAATTGATGGGATTTGGTCATTATTTCACCAAAACTTTTAAGAAATAGTGTGATCTTGCTTCAGAGTGAAACTAGAGTTCTGAAATCTCGTCAATTTCTGTGAATTAGAATTATTAATTTTTACTATCTCTGTGAAAGGTTTTAGTCCATATCACTGCAGCTAGGATTCCACATGTACAAAAAGGTAAGGAATAAAATGCTTTCTTCCTCTTTACCAAAATACAGTGTCATTTTAATGATGAAGAGCTTTTGCAGTTTTTCTCCTGTGTTCACACAAATTATGCAAATACAGTACCCTATTCTACTTTAGTTTGTGTGGGAGGATTGAATATATGTTGGTGTTTTAATAAATTACTTCATCACTTCTCTTTTGTTCAATTGACAATTAAGCATCTGTTCATAGAAGTATGGTCTGTCTTATCTGGCACTGCCTTGCAGTGCATGTACTTGGCCCTTAATTATGTCTGATAATGTATCTTGACTTACACTGATTACTCTGGCTGCTTTTTCCATATTTTGCATCTTCAACAACAAATTAAGTTAGTGAATAGAAGGTGCTCAGAACACAGCCCTGAACATGCCAGCACCCAGGCTGTGGAGAGAGCTAAAGCAGGAAAATCTCAACACTAACCCTGCTGAAGTTCAAGCAATAGACACCTCCCCCTGACTTGCTCTAGCTCCTTGCAGAAGTGACACAGAAGCTCTGTGCAGTCAAATCAGTGACAGCATTTAAAAAAAATATGGAGAAAAAAGTGTAAACTTGTGTGGTTCTGCAGTTTATGTGATGTTTATGAGCTCTAAAAGAAGCTTTATAAATTTCTCATTGACATCTGGGTTTTATTACTAGCCAAGCTGAACAGCGCTTTCTTGGCCTAACTAACATGCTTAGCAATAGTTTACATAAAGTAAATATTTGTCTCTTTCATTGGCCCTCTGTACACAGAAAGGCTGTCATTAGGCTGTTGACATAAACTTTGCACTCATGACCTGCTGAGTTTAATGGAGGAATCCTGAATTATTGACTTTCATTGGCTGATGATCAACTGGTGTGTTTCTTATGAGCAGCGAACCAGAACTTCTCTTCACAGGGAACTGACTTAATGAGTGTAAACAAACATGTCTATACATTTAAAATCTTGTTTCTACCAAGTAATTACTGTATGTGCTCCGACTGTCAAACATGTGCAATCACACATATGATAGGGATGGCTCAGTCCATTCTTTCCAAAGACAGGACACAATCACAGTGATAATAAAGCACAGTTACTTGTTAAAGAGAAGTCAGATGGCATTACATCCTCTTGTACCAGACTGAGCATTTGGACACCATCCAACTGCAATTGAGTCTAAATTGAATGAGTCACTCTGATCCTTCAGGCACATCTTCAAGCTGTTACCAGCTGTTGTGCATATTTTTAACATGGAGTCGAGCCTGATTTCATGGTTGATAAAAGGCCTTTCCATGCAAAACATAGTCATTTACAACAGAAAATCAGTTGGTTTCAGTTGGAGTCATCTATTTCAGTAGCTGAAGAGATTGACAACACCAGTAGAGCAAACCTGACTTAGAAAATTTGTTCCATTCAGTCACTTTTCTAAATGGATTCATTTTCTGTGTAACATCCTCTACATGTTAATTCTCTTGGACAATAAACTGCATGTTTCCTAAGTGAATGTACCAGGCAAAAGAAGATGGTTTTTATAGCTTTTTTTTTTGGGGCCTCTGAAGAGAAAACCAGCTGGGGTGGATATAGTGTTAAAATAACTGTCTTCATTTCCTCTCTGGAGGCATCCTTGGGCACACTGGAAGTCTAGAGTAAGCAGTTGTTTCCATGATCTGAATAGAACTCAAAATCACAATTGTGCTTGCATTTGGTATTTGAAGGACCATTTCAGTAAATGAGCATCAGGAGGAAAGATTTGACTGCAGTAGTAGTGTTTGGGATATTCAAAGGGTTCCAAAGAACATATTTCTTATTCTAACATGTAAATTACTACATAAACCACTAGTTTTGGAGGCTGCCTGTCCCTTTGGCTGTGATTTCTTCCCATTTCCTTTGCTGTGTTAGCTAGTTCGGGTCAGTTCGGTTTTTCTTCTAGTGGTATCTCACCATGTATTTGACCATTACATGCTGTAGCTTTGCCAATTTATGCAAGTGTGCCTTAGCTAGAAAGACAGTAAATTTTACATTTTAGTGAAATCTGATTGCTTTATTTAGTCTGTCATTAATGGTAATAATTTAAGGGAGTATATCTATTTATCATCATTAATTTTAAGCCCTTAAATAATATTTTCCCATTTGGCCAACCCACACAATTGCAGCAGGTTCATAAAACAACAAAATCAACCAGTAATTTAGACTGTGGTTAATTATCTTCCCATCTCTAGCAGCTCCTGCTCCCAAACCTAGAAATTTACAGATATTGCAGAGAGTAGAATGCAGGTAGAATTCTCCCTAAGAATGAGAAAAATGAGCAACCCTCAGTGTTAATATATTTGCATATGAGGATTGTGAAGAGACATATGTATTATTCGGGATACTTTCTGGTCAGAAAGTCTTGGGAAAAGCAACTGGCAGACCTGAATGTGTCCTGACAAAGAATTGCAGTATTTTAAATAATTTTTGGCTGTCTTACAGTCTGAGAAGAACCAGGGTCTGAATCAAGTTTTTCTGAAGGGTTCTGAGAAGAACCAGGGTTTTCTGGAGGCACTCAAGCGTGTTTTATTTCAAACATGCAATCGATGGAAGCCTGAATCTGGTAATAGTGATTCAGCAATGAGGTTTTTTAATATGAACTGCACCATCACTCATGGTCTGCTGCTTCCTCTTCAGTACAGAAGACAAAATATTAACAAGAAAGGGCTTCAGCCAGTTCATTCTATATTTGGGAACCCCTTGGGTCTTACAACTCTGAGTCTACCTTCTCTGTTGCCACTGGATCCAATTCTTGCTGTGAAGAGTTCCTATCATAGTAACTTGTAACTGCTCAGGTGGGATTAACTTCAAGTCCTATTCATGGCATGCCTTTCTCTGAACTGTGAAATCAGAGTTCCATACATAGTCATGACGTCTGGCTCTGCTTCTTTGGAAAGCTGAATATAGCTTTTGATTTTCTCTGAACTTTTTTGGTAGCTGGGGACTAAAAGGGCACTAAAGTATCTGTCATTACTCATTGCATTTTATATTCACTTCCCTTCTTACAAGTGATACACATAACCTAACTCAAGGAGAACAGAACCCACCTAGAAATAACTTTAATTTGGTGCTGTCTGCTAAAGAGTAAATTGATAACTTTTGAGAAAAAAGAACAGTGCTCTAAGACATGCTTCAAAATTTCCTATAAGCTGTGGATATTTTGAATAGCCTGTAGATGGGTTTGCTGAAAAACAGTTTCAGAACATAAACCAGTGTGGCATCCAAGCTCTGATTCATCTCTGGTGATACTTCATATAAATAAACTCAAACAGAAAAATGAAGCATAGGAGAGTTTGAAACAGGGTCAGGTGGCATGGTAAAAATACAGAGACACTGTCTGAGAGTATGATAATGAGCTCAGGAAAGTCAAAGCCTATTTGAAATTAAATTTAGCCAGGGAAGAGAAGAGCAACAAGAGAGGTTTTCACAGGTATACCATCAACAAAAAGAAGATTAGAGAAAATGTAGATCTGCTGCAAAATGAAATGGGGCAATTAATCTGGTGACAGAGGCATAGAAACAGCCCTGGTACTCAAAGCCGCCTTTGTCTCACTTTTTACTGTAAGATTTCCGTTTAGGAAAGTAAGCCCCTGAGCCCACTGGGAAAGTCTGAAACCATGAATAGTCCTCCACTGAGGCAGAACATGAACTGCCAGCCATGCTCATGGGAAAAACAGGCAACTAGAAAGGGCAGATCTGTTAGGGTTGGAAAAGAGCTATATAGCTTTTCTAGATGTATTATTTTCTCTTCCTTGATGGTACCAAAGAAACAGAACCCGATGACAATATGTATCAAGTCCTTTTGTCCCCACATTATACATATGCACTGTATCATAGTATGTTTGATGTCTTAATTTGTTAACTAATAGCTGTCAAACATATATTGCAGGCACAACATTTCTTGAAATAGACTGACTTAGAGTTGTTGCTGCTTGTCCCTCTGTTTCTTTCTGTCCCACAGAAAACTCCTGGCTCAACACTGTCATGTTGCATGAGAAGGTATATTTTCAGATGTAAAGGGTTGTTGTGGACCGTCGAAACAAATGTACTGGTATCTTGCTTAATTATTAGGTATCAATGTGTTTGTAAAGCAAACTGAGGGGAAAATTATGCAAAACCTAAGTCTTTTATAAGAATGGAACTCCTACCATCAAAGTATCCATTGATCAGGTCAACAGTCCTTCTTGCCAGTGCATTAGGTGCCTCACAGAGGGAGGTGTGAGGGAACAGTGTCTCCCCACGGTGAGGATTTTTATTTCCACCATCCCACTTTGGTTAGCTACAGACTAACTTAGTACACTGCGTCACTTCTGTGAATGTGATGTTTTTTGTTCTCAGAGGGACAAAGTCTTAGCTTTTCTTAGTCCTCAACTTTCCAAAAGCTGTTCCAGTTCCATCTGTTTCAACACTCTGCCAAACCAGTGCAGCTCTTGACTTGGTAGGAGGAACCACTGATCTATAATGAATACTTCACAGTAGTGCTGCCACTTTGCGGTGCTTGTGGGTGTGGGTATACATGACTCGAAACCTTTCATGCTTTTCACTGAAAAAAACAAGCAAATATTTCATCCTGTTCAGGCTAGCCATGAATGTGGTTTAACACACATGGTTTGACTTTTTTTTTTTCTGTTTTTAGTTTCTTTTACATGCGATTACAGGAAAGATATAAAACACATAAAATTTTTGCAAGTTTTCTCAGCTGAAAAGGCCTGGCTCTTGATCAAAATAACCTATTAGTCATTGTAGTGAAATGCCATTAATGTAAAAACTCTTATCTGAAAGAGTTTTAAGTTTTTAGCTAATGTTTTATAAAGTATCACATATTAATGTATAGCTCCATTTGTTTTTACCAAACAGTACTTGACTGAACTGAAAGTACTTCTTAAGGTGGCCTCATATTATAATCAAGGCTTTGATTCTATGTTTATAATTTTTGTTGGGTTTTTTGTTCGTTGGGTTTTTTGGGGGTTTTTTTGAGTGTGGGGTTTTTTTTTCTGATGCATTTATAGTGAAATATTAATCTGTAATGAGATGCAAATTTGACAAGTAAGTACCACATGGCAACTTCTTGATCCAGAGACATGATGAGTTGGGGAGTGGGGGTGGTGTTCATTACAAGTGTAAACGTGCATAAAATTTCAAGGATGCTTTCTCAGTGGAAAAATAAACAAGCCACTGGTGACCTGAAGTATTGTAGCTCCTTTTTCACACTCCTCTTGCAGAATTTCAAAAGATAGAATGGAATTGTTGCAACTCTGTTACTGCTTTGCCCACTCAAGTTTTGACTTGTTCAACAAAGAGGTTTTCGTAAAAAAAATGCTGCTCCAACTAGGAGTTAATGCAGACACCCCTGAGTATTTACAGTATAAGTGTTAAATGAATACTTGCCTACAAGCCCTCTGACATACTGAAGTTACTCATATCTTAAGTATCCTATTCCAAAACACATTGTTTCCAGACACATTGCAGAATTTCCATAGAGAGCATTCAAAAGAAGTTACCATCTCATTTAGCTCCTATGCAGTCAGCAGAAAAAAACTTCACTAGGAAATACATGATTTGGTACAAATCCCCAAAACAGCTGTGGGAAAAGCTAGACTATCTATATGAATACTTTATCTTGCCCTCCATTCTGTGTATAATTACAATACCATAGCCATTGAAGTATCCTGGAAATATTAACTATCGCTCTGTGATATGTTTATTTGATATGAACAAAAGTTGTTTCCTCCCTGTCTGAATGCTTAGCTCTGCTTTTTTTCTTCATGGATACATCTCTAAATGTAGATCACTGCAACACAAACAATGCAGACTGAAATCCATGAAGAAAAAGTCATGTGGGACAGTCTGTTAGAATAACACCATAATCAAAGTGGTTGACAGGTAGCGTTAATTTCCTTACTGAGGAAACTGAGGCAACTGTGTGCCTTCAACTCCTTTTGGCCTTTACATTTTTGATTCACAGAATGTGGAGGGAGCAAACTGCATTTTGAAACCAGAAGAGGTGGGGAGACACTCAGCACTTGTCTCTACATCCTAATACATCTGCACAAGGATCAGGGGGGAACTTTTTCATAATGCCTGTATCTCTCTTGAAGTGCAAGTGGATCAGTTTGACAGGCTTCTCATGGTTCTCTACCTCTGTAATTGTCTTGACACGAAGAGTTCTCAGCTGCCAGTTTACTTACCTTGCAAGTTGTCAGGAAAGCCTAGAGATTGAGGGTGACCTTCATGTTATCTGTGGATTTCCCAAACTGAACTTCTCTTGCTCCTGTTTAGAAACTTAAGGCATTCTTCATCTCAAGATGAAACTTTCGTTAAGCAGCTAGAATAGCCTGGAGTATACAGCATTTATTTATGGCATCCTCTCTCTCTTTACATCACCATTTTGTCAATTGTTCCTGTTCAATGTCCTATTACTGTTGACTTGTAGATCCTAGGTGTCTCTCATAACCACTTCAGCCACTCTGTACCTCAAGAATTTTCCACTCTTAAGTGGAAGGGTGAGGTGATGACATGGTCCTCATCATCGCTATGTGAGTGCTCGTAGAGACAACAGAGGCAGACTCTTCTCAGAGGGCAAAACAGAGCAAAAGAATAAATAACAGCCGAAAGGTGCAACAAAGGAAATTTTGACTGAGTAAGCGGGAAAAATATTCTTCACCATGGCAGCAGTTAAGTTCTGGAAGAAGTTGGTGAGAGAGTTTGTGGGACCTCCATTCTTGCAAGTATTCTAAACTTGACTAGATAGGACTTTTGGCAATATGATTCTTCAGGCTAGCCCTCTATTTAGCAGCAGATTGGACTAGATGAATTTTACAGGGCTCTTGTAAACTATTTTTTTCTGCAATTTTTAAATATGGAATTTAAAATTGCACTTTACATACTTAATTAGTTTCTGAGTCTGATTCTCAGTGACTTGACCATGATCACAGAAAAAGGCAGTCTAAGACCAGGAGAGTGTGTGTAGTTAATACTAAAAGACCTGGATTGCGCTTGGCTGTCTTAATCCCTAGCTGTTTGTGAGCCTTGTTAGAATAATCAGAGAGCAGATAGGCTGTTAACACTAACACCCAATATTTGTATGGAATCAAATGACCCTTTTCCACTTTACATATTTGTCTGCAGATAGGTCAAAAAATATAACCTTTTCATTTTCCATTTTCCGCTTTGTGCTTTTTCTCTTTTTCCCATTCTCTTTTCCCTTTCCTCTTTCCCTTTCTCTGTTTTTACTTCTCCATTTCCCTCTTTCTCCTCCCTTTCAATTTCCACTTCTGTCTCTCATTTTGTTTTGTTTTGAAATTCTGTAGAATGCTTTTGGGAAAAAAATCTTGGAGCAGAACACAGGAATATGTTACTGTAACCTTATGACTTCTCATCTTTCCTCATGTTCCTGCTGATCATGAGGCTCTTTAAACAATGCT
Source organism: Entomyzon cyanotis (assembly GCA_024500445.1). Taxonomy (NCBI): domain Eukaryota; kingdom Metazoa; phylum Chordata; class Aves; order Passeriformes; family Meliphagidae; genus Entomyzon; species Entomyzon cyanotis. The sequence continues at coordinate 78,735,538 of JAKEPQ010001005.1, read as the reverse complement.
CTTGTCCTCCCTTCTAAGAGAGCAGTGCCTTCTTGCTCTCTGCCCTTTCAGAGGCTCGAAGCCAGGCAGGCTATAGTAAACACTCACTTTGTGGCCCATCCTTCTCTGCAGCTGTTGCACCCAGTCTCAGCAGGACCCTGCCACAGTGACTATAGTCACAAACTTCAGCTCTTTGGGACAGAGGCAGACTGTACCTCTGCAAATCTGTTATTGTGGTGGCTGTGATGACATTTGCTCCTGAGTTATTGTCCTTCTGCTGAAGCACAAGATAAACTCTAAATACAAAAAGGGAAGTCTCTAATTTCAAGAAGTACTTCTCAAAACAAAACAGATCCTGGGCATGGAAACATGTTTAAAGACAGAAAATGAAAAGTATATATTTACTATACAACTAGCAAGATCAATATAGTACGTAGGACCAATTGCATTTTTTGATGTTCTGTTTACATACATTTTCATTTTTGCAATACAGAAGAATATGGAGGAGAATTTCCCCTCTGTCTAATTCCAATACACAGTTTGTTACCTAGAGTTAGTTATTTTGAGCCCCTGTCCGATTCTACTTGATAGGCTCGCCTTAAATTTAAAAAAAAATCAGACCCAGAAGACTCTGTCCTAAATGGGCCAGACTCCTAAAATATCAGTGACTCGCTGAACTAAGCTGTGATTTATTGTTCTGATTTTGTGTTATTCCTGCTATATACATATGTCACAGAAAATACAGAGCACTCTAATTTAGTGTAATCAATTAACATTATGAAAGGTTTCCACCCTGCATTATTAATGGATATTTTAAACTTAAAGCCAACAATAAGTCCTTGCTGAAACTAGTGCTTTATTCAGCTCCTAAAAGCTATTCACAGCCCTGTAAGGACCGAGGCTTGAATTATCAGAAAAGAGTATGTTGCAAGATTAAGAAAACAAGCACATATTTCTTCCCTCAGTGGCTACAAATTCATAAAATGCAATAAAACCTAGCACAACTGTACCACCATTTTATGTACTGCTTTCTCCTAATTTTAACTCAGAAACAAATATGTGTGTACTTCCCAAACTGGAAATAGTTCACTGCTGGAAAAGACTTGTGCCTGCCTTAGTTGTAATATAAATCACTTATAAATTCTTATGTGAATTTCTTATTATATAAACTTTTAAAGCCATGTGACCTTACAAAGAATTACTTAGCAGAATTCTGTCTTTGAAGACGACAAATTACTGCACTTAAAAAATTCTTTGTGGCTTTTTATTAATTTGATCACGCATTTCATGTTTCTCTAGATACAAGAATGTTTTGACACTCTATTACAAGATTTTTTTTCATTTATAGTTTTTCTTCATTTAGAAGCCATGTCATGAATATGTCTGTGCTCTTAAAATATGCTTGGGAAGATGTTACTGTATTTTTTTTATATTCTTGACAAGAGGTGTAGACTGTCAGAGAGTACCAAAGGCAGGCTGCTCTGCAGTGGTCAAGGAGCTGGAAGCCAAACATCTGAATAAGTGACCTCACCAGCAAGGACACAGCTCCACAGAAAGGAAGCAAAATCAGAGTATGTTTGATGGTGGTAGCCAAGTTCAGCCAAGAGTCTGTATTGTTGCACAAGCCCACAGTGATGAGGGACCCAGAAAGTCAAGCCAGAAATACAAGATTTTGGGTAATGCTCTGAGTCTGAGTCAGCAGGACTCGTGGCTGGAGATAGACTAGCCAGCTGCAACATAACACAGGCAGGGACCAAAGGCAAGATCCTAAGTTTAAAGGCAACTGCCAAAAGGAGTGAGAGAAAGCCCTGCTGTGGCTTCTTAGAACTGTTTTTATAGGAGATGTTCCACTCATGAGACCTGCACAGTCATAGAGCAATAAAGTCTCTGTACATGCTCTGGAAGTGAACCTCTTTGTTACTGAGGTATCTTCAGATTTTAACGCATAGCAGAGAGCACTTTCCCGGTTACCTGTCTGGACACAGACTAAAAAAAGCTCCTCCTGGCTTTTGCTACAGCAGAAGTGATTACATCCTGCATGATTTGTAAAATTGTCTCACAGAGATCTGTAGTTACATTGCATGATCTTCTGATCCAGACTTTCACTTCAGCATGTTACCTTATTATTAATCTGTGCCTGTTACGTGCCTTGGTTGCAGAGCAGCAATGGTGCCAGCACCAATTCTTGTCAGATAGAAATGGCAGGATGGTGGAATCTAAGCCCTAACAGATGGTCCTGTGTGATATCCCTGGTGCAATTGTGCTGTTTGAACTTTGTCCCACCTGGGGTATGGAGGAACGTTTGAGAGGGTTTTTGGTGCAGGGCAGAGCCCCAGAGTACCACAGGCATTGTAGTGTTTAGAGATTGAAAAGCTTAGAGATGTCACCATGCAAAACACCCTCTTTTTCTCAGCTTGTATTGCAGATCTGCCAGAAGGTACTCAGTCACTGATGATGATGATGATGACCATGACGATGATGAAATCTTTCTGGGCCCTGGGATTCCCTGCTCCATCATATTTTTACTGCTCTATTTATGCTTACATGCTGAGAAAAAATATGCTTATTTGCCAAAACAGAGAAGCAGATTTTCTATGGATTTGCAATGTAATTTTAACTATTAACATGAAAACTAATAATTACTGTTTTTACTAATATATTAACTTCAAACAAGAAAATCTAGAGAGACCTGTGTGAAGCTCATAATGATTTTGGGGTAGCATGGCTTACACTTACATAGATGCATGATATTTTGTCCAGAGAAAACCATGTTGCCTTCTTATTAGCAATAATTTGTTTTTAGCTTTGCTGTCTTGTATCTGTTATTTTAATACAGCCAACAGAAGAAATTTGAGAGATGCAATGGCATGTGCTCTTTGAGAACCTCTGTCTTTAGCAGACCAAAAAAAAAAAAAAAAAAAAGGATGGTTTGAAGTTTTCTTTACTTTGTCTAACAAAAGCCAGCAGCCTTGTAACTGCAAAATCTGATGTATTTCAGAGATCAGTTTTGTCTGTATTCATAGGGCCTTTTTTTCATGCCAAGAGTACTGACCAAGTCTATTGTAACTGTCATTTATTAAAGTGTACATTAGGAATTGTATATGAGAATGTCCACGTTGTTCAGAGAGAAATAGCGATTTATAACTGCTTCCAGCCTGCTCTTTCTCTGCATTAAAGCATTTTGTGCTACAGACAACTATTCAAGCATGTAGTTCTCTGTATGTAGAACACTGACACTTTGAAGTCTGGATCGTTTCAAAAAAACCTGTCCTCTGCTTTCTGAACTCAGTATTGGTACTGGCTTCTTTTCCCCCTGATTATTTTGAATTTTAACCAAGTGAAGGCAGATTTGCAGTAGTTGAATGTAGCTCTTCTCCAGAAAAGTTGAGTGCAATGCACTGTGTTGGGAAAATAATTTTATTTTCTTAAGTGTTTCTGTAAAACCTCTGACCCCTGGCAATAAAGCAGCACATTTGTGAGAGGAGGTGCTCCACATACCCCGAGTGAAGATATACAAGTCTGATACAGAGGGCAACAGTTGATCTGCAGAGATTAATGAAGGAAAGCTGCCTTTGGATATCTGTCAACTTCTAATAATTTTTGGTTGCAGCAGATGGTCTCCAGTCACTACTAAAGGAAACAAACATTCATTTGGATGAACTAGATGCTAAAATTCATGTAAGAGCAAAACAAGGACATTTTTTTAAAACATGGAAGGAATACAACTCTTGTTCCTTCAGGAACAAGCTGACCAGTAAAAAGATGCAAAGCTTTTGCAAGATTTGAAGGATTCATTTTCCCTGTGGGCAGTCTATTCCATAATTACTCATTTTCTTGTACTCTGACTTGGGCACCAGCCACCACTGAAGACTGAAGCAAATAGATGTCTTGTGAGGCAGCAAGAGGGTGCCTTCTTTGTTGCTGACACAGTATGGCTCATGGTGTGCAGAAAAACAGCTGGCACCTGCTGAGGCTGTGCTAAGCTTTTTTTTGCGTCTTTTACTTCCACTGCAGACCAAATTTGGTCTAATTGCTGCTGGATATATCCTTGCCTTTGAAACTGCCAAGGCCAAGGCAAACCTGCTATGATTAAACATGAGTTTTTTCAGCTTGTACCTTTGCCTTCCTTATAAAGGCTTATGCCTTCCTCACTTACAAGTTTCATTACAGAAAGACTGCAGAAGTGAGAATGAGTTGCAGAATCCACTTTCTATAGATCTAGCTCTAGATTAAGTCAATATTTGCTTATGCATTTTTTAAAACATTCTTAAAAATGTCAATAGCAATAATAATTTATGTTTCTTTTTAATGAAAAGTGAAACTTGGGCATTTTCTCAACAATTTCCCCCCTTTCACTCTGTAAGTTCTGGAATGTTACTGAACCTTGGAAACCTGTTCCAACATCTCCCAGTTTATTTGTGTTTCCTGAGAGTCTAACTCCTAACACTGTGTCAGTCACAAAATGGGGATTTCTCTGTTATAGAACTGTCCCAAAGTCTTGAACTCAAGATGTCCATGTGAATTGAAAAAATCTGTTACAGTTTTATGTTTAGTATCCAATTTTATATAGCATGCCAGACCCATCAAAAGAAACATGACTGTGTTTTGGCAGATGTTCATTGGTACTAATATGTTTTCTAAAAATCTTTAATCAATAGGCTTTTTAAAGAGCTCTCTCAATTATAAAAATCTTCCTCAGATCAATTAAGAAAAAGAAATCAGAACTATGGACCTGAATAACAGGAGTAGCCTATGTGGTATTAACTGCTAGAAATGAAAATTCAGGCAAACTGAATGCTGAAATGTATACAAAAGCAATGGAAAACTGGAGCCGGAGGGATTGAAATCTTTGCTGTTTTCTGCAAGCTTGGATCCTAAATCAGCACACAGTGTGATAAGACCAAAGCAGCATCATGAAAACCCAGCACTGCCTTGAAAATAGAAACTGTAGAAAGAGTAAGGACAGATGGAATTTACTGAATGCTGCCAGTATTCTTTCCAACATTAGTGACTGGGATATGACCAAACTGTTTCAATATATAGCTAATGGGGGGTTCAGTTGTTCTGTGCTTGAGCTGGAAATGTTCGGTAGGCACTGGAGTGGTGTCCACACATTTGTGTCAAGACACTTGGAAAGATGGCTTCATTGCACAGCAATTAGATTGTCCAGTATAATTCTGAGTGCTTTATAAAAATTGCTATGAATTCCGTAGGTGAATATGGATTTCCTAGTGTATCAAACACATACAAATTTTTGAACACAGGCAACATTTTTTTAAATGACTGGGAACCTTCAAAAACTCTTAAGATCAAAAGGACTTTCATAAAAGATCTTAATAAGAGAAAGCATTTTCAGCCACCTATATGAAGAGATTATGAATGTGTTGCAAAAACACTTTGCAACTTTTTTCAGAAGTTCTGATAAAAGTTTGGGCCTTGAAGAAGAAAGGAGAAAAAAAGTCTTAAGTGAAAAATTTTAGAAATGTCAAAGTGGTCTTTGATTTGACTGGTCTTGAATTTTTCTATTTCTATTATCTCCAATGAAAACGTGTCTCATGAAATTAGCAAAGTACCTGATTCCTTGTGTTTTATTAATAATAAGTATACAAATAACCAGAAGTGTGTAAGATGCCATTATCTGTCTCCCTTAGATGACTTACATGGGAAGTGTGAAATCACTGGAAGAATTGAGAGGTGATTTGTCTTTCTACCTTTTGTGAGAGGCTGTACAAACAACTTAAATTGCATTCAAATAAGATAAATATGGCATGTACTGTGAGTTCCACAGCTCTTCTTATTTAACTCTATAATGGCCAAAGAGTTTGATTTAGAAAGTCAGACTGGCCTTGGATATTGCTATTGCTGTCTTTCTTGCAAGAAATTATATAAAAAGTAGGTAAACACAGGGAAAAAAATAATATGATTAAATAAAGTAGACAAAAAATACACACCTAAAGGTATGCCACTGTCAGTGTTTCAAGCATTTTACTACAGTCTATAATCAATCAGAATAATCAAAAGCAGGAAATTAAGCATAAGAAAGACTTAGAACTTCTTGAGTTGGTCCTGAAGAAGACCATGAAGATGATCAGAGAGATGGACCACTTCTCCTGTGAGGATTGACTGAGTGAGTTGGGACTGCTCAGCCTGGAGAAGAGAGAAGGCTTTATAGCACATTCCAGTACCTAGAGGGTGCTTATAAGAGGCATAGAAAGGGACTTTTTACAAATGCACTTTATGGTAGGATGTGGGGAATGGCTTTAAGCTAAAGAGGATAGGTTTAGATGACATATCAGGAAGAAATTCTTCATTGTGAGGATGGTGGGGCACTGGCACAAGTTGCCCAGAGAAGTTTGGATGCTCCATCCCTGGAAGTGTTCAACACCAGTTTGGATGAGGCTTTGAGCAACCTGGTCTAGAAGAAGGTGTCCCTGCCCATGGTAAGAGGCGTGGAACTAAATTATTTTTAAGGTCCCTTCCAAACCAAGCCATCCTATGATTCAATGATATTCTGCCTCTGAGCTATATAAAAATAAATCTTAAAAAAGTCATACCACAGTCAGACATTAAGACGTCTCACAGAGCCACTGTCTGCCCCTTGCAATATGCTAAATTCTGTAGTAAATCCTAGTAGCACAGGATCAGTGTTGATATGCAGTCTGGTTTATCTCAAGAAGGTAAATTCTTGCCAAGTAGTTTTGCAATACATTTTCTAGGCTTACTGCTGGCTTTTTATAAGCAACAATATATGCTTAAAATGCAAAAGTAGTCAGAATATTTCAATATCAAGATTTCCTTGGAGTAATACTTTGCATGTATAATGTTTTCAGTAAGATTCTGCAGGACTTCTGGGAGTTGGTAGTTTAAGAACATGTATTTATTTCTGTCTTATTTTTCTCATTTTCTTCCTCCACATTCTCCATGTGCTTTCTTTAATCCTGTTTCAAGGATTAAAATATTTATAGTTCTTTTTAAAAGTGTTTGCTTGGTCATCTGCTAACTTTTTTGTTATCTGTTACAGGTGACAGAGGAATATCTATTCTAAAGCTTTTGAGATCATAGTTCTCCAAGACTATATCTTGTATACCCATAAAAATCCCATGTAATTTGATAAATCTAACATAGAGGAGTTGCTTGATAGAAACATTACTGTTAACAAGAAAGCAGAAAAATTTTACTCCACAGTTCTTCTAGAATAATCGTATTTGTGAAAGAAAAGCTAACATAAATGTTAATAAAGTCTGTCTTGATTTGCTTCTGCAAAATGTTCTGGACTATATCACTTAGGGTGCTGTTAGTATATACAGCCGTATCAGGCAGGTTAATTATAAAAAACCTTCCCTACTGCTGGGAAAAATTTTCCATTATATGATTCATTCCACAGTGTGTATCATCAGTGATGAAATACAAGTCTGATTTCCTACGGGTTGCAGTCTCATCAAAGAATTATACAAGGATAAATCAGTTCTGTAAGAAGCGCAGTGACAACTAGATCCACTATTATCCCGTATCAGAGCTGGACAACCTGTCTCTTTCTAAGAAACATCTATTTTAGTTACTCATCACACAAAGGTGCCTTTTCTTTCCATTTTAAATAAATAATCCTTTAGCCATTAGCTTTACTTTTGAGGGAGTTGCTACTGCCTATCAGTGGGATGTCTGTTAACTTCTCACGGTGAGGATATTGTATAAGATTCTTTTGCTGTAGATATGAGAAGCTTTAGTGAGATGTGAATTCAACATAAATACAGCCAGAAAATATAAAACTCTGTTGTCAGGAACAATGAGGATATCACCAGATAACAGAGGAAAACTACCATCTTCTTAAAAGCCCAAGATGCTCAGCCTTTTAAATACACCATTGGTTTTGATTGTCAGAGATCTGTTTCGGAAATTTCACATTACTTTTCTAATCCTGAGATGACTATGAATAAGAAGACATCACAGCCACAGCTCAGGAGAGTATTTCAGTATGTCCCTGCTTTTAGAAACCTGACTACTCACCTCAGTGGGGTGATGTCCCAAAAGGCACATCTCTAAGTGCCATTCTGAACCAGTCTGAAAAACACCATCCTGCAGCCTACTGATATCTTGAGAAGAGGCTTGAAAATGTCCAATATCTTCTGAAACTGATAGAACTTGAGAAGCTGTTCTTTCACACTGACCAGGATTGTGTTCATATAAATTACTAGGATGGAAAATACCTGGCAAGTGGGGCTGTATAAATGTTTAGGTGTTTGTGGCCTTGGCATTTAACAAACAATTAATGGCATGGATTTTCATAGCACTCCAGGAGACTAGGACATCTTTCCTGTTTCTTTTTCACTGCAATCCCTATTCACCCTCTTTTACCACATTTGTTGCTTACAGCTCCCTCTCACCACCATGAGCTTCTCTGTAAACCTTTTAATAAAGGTTTCTTCAAAAGAAATGCAGCCAACCACTCTTCCACTCCTCCAAGATTTCTAAAGTCATGTTACTTCCTTAGCAAATCAGTGGAGCAGGTTCTTGACGTCAAGTGCATGCATTAAAGTTTGTGCAATAAGGTCTCAAAATTCTCAGAGTGGACTTGTGCATCCTAGTCCTCTTTAAAATCCCAGTAATATTCACAGTGACCTAACAGTGAGTAATGACAGCTACAAAAGATTATTTCCTACCTGTAAAGCAAAATAATGAAAATACAGGTTGAAAGGAAAGAAAAGGAAAGGAAACGAAACTCTGAAGATCATCTATTCCAACTTTCCATTTAAATCATGATCATTTTTAGATCAAACCAGCTTTGGTTCACCCTGGTTAGCCTTGAACTTCCTAGATGCGATGAGCCTCCTTGGAGATAAGTATTTTAACCCTTCTAATGGGTTGATATACATGGCATTCCCTTTTGCCTGGCAATTGAAATCAAAACATTGTGTTTCTTGGGAAGATAATCCTGCAAAGCAGCACTGGCAATGTCATCGTCTCCTGTGTACACTGTTACTCCATTGCACCCTGACACAACACTGGACTGCAGTCACTGCAGTCTGTGTTAGAAGGCTTTGTACTCCATGGTCAGGGAAGAAGTATCTGGTTTTATCATCTTCAGCGGTTCTGATGTGAGCATTGAAGAGATGGGAATGAAAACTAAACTTACATTTTAGATACATAAATGAAATAATTATTTTAAGAGGTTACTTATATTCTTCAATCAAATATTTCTACATTATATACTCATTTCACTGGCATTAGAAAACAACTTGTTGTGAAATGTGTGCATGGAGAGTATAGTATATAAGTATAGAATTCTGAATGCTCTCAGTTCTAAATATGATTTGCAAAAGCTATGCTTAAAAATGTGAATGTTATTAAATGTGATTCTAAAATAATAGTTTTGCTCCTCACAGTCTCTTATAACCCTTAGAATGGTGGGGACAAATGAAGTGGAGCTTCACAAAAAATATTTAAAGCATGGCAGTGGCTCATTTTTTTAAAAGATCTTCACATAGAAAAACATCTTTCACAAACTGTGAATCAAGACTGATGTAAATCAAACAGTAACTCCATTGATCAATGTATGAAATGAAAGAAATTCCTATGGAATGTAGGAAACTGTAGAAAGAGAAAGGTCGATGCTGGGATACTTCGTATAAAGAAAAGAGTCAAGAAATGTGTGGTTTGAAAAAAATCCCATTATTTTGCAGTCATGTTTGAGATCTAATGTTGATTGCGGCATTTAACATTTAAATTATATGTTTAACAGATGATACTTTGCTGAGCTTCATTTTTTGTGCTAAAACACATTTTGTGATAAGTGAATCTAATTCACAAGTTAAACAATAAGTTTTCATTCATTTTTACCATCAAAATAAGAACTGAGAAATTAATTTTAAAACTGGTTGTCAGGAGCATGACTGCCATAAATATGTATGATGAAATTACAGACATGAAGAAAAAAGTGAAGCAGGATTGTATTCAGGTATCCAGTTAATCTGCTTCCTCTCTCAGCTTGGGATCCTCTTGGAAATTAAGTAGAAAAATGTGACAAGTATTCAAAAGTATTTCAATTTACCTTTCCCTTGCTCTAAATTGTTAAAAGTTGACATTACATGTGTTCTGTAAAGTACTGTTTCTTTTCTGTAGTGGAGAATGTTTAGTTCACTGAAGAGAATGGACTCTGGGAAGTATAAATAGTGGAGTAATATGTGCTATGTAAAAATCTACTGTGGACTTGGTTATATGTCACAGTTTCCAACAGAAAAGAAATTGAAAGAAAAGACTGAAAATCTATTAGCCAAGTAGAATAATTTCAGCAGTCAAGACCCTATCCTCTGATAGAGCTGAAGGATTTATAATTTCACACAGAAGTAGGCTACAGAACTGGGCAATCCAGGAATATACAAATTTCAACACTGAGTTTAAACACATTTGAACATTAAGCTCATTAATTGAGCTCAAGGCTCAATCCCACCATATTGGCTTTATAGTACCAGCAAGGAGACAAACAATTCCTGACAAACTGTAAAGGCAGGCTCTACAAAGCTAAACTGGAAATTCCTGCCTTAACATTAGGTGACAATGATATTTTTATACAATTGCAGAAACCTTGGAATTTAAATTTATTGTATAGTTAAACTATGCCAGAATTATAATCCAAAGACATTTGGCATGGCTTTGTGTTTCATTTTACAATGAGATAATGTATATCAACGTGTCTCTTAAAATAATTATTTTTATATTGTAAGAATTGTGTTGTGCTGCTTTCATCAATTAAAAAACACTAACTAAAAAAATGTTTATCTACATTTGCTAACTAAAAAAAAATTGCAAAACAAACACAAAAAGGGTGTATGAAAATAACCACAGTTCACAAGGTATTTCCAATCCTTCTTGAGGGATTTTCTCTGGCCTGTATAAAGCCTCCTTTTAACTCAAAAATTGCACAGTCGATTAATTTCATTAGTGATTAGGGTAAGCAAAGGCTGCAGTCCTGTTAGCTGTTAATGACCCAACAATAAAAAAAAAATTCATTTCCAAAGGGAACTATGGGTTTTTTCCAGCTGTCTGTGGAGGGTGTGTGCTTTGTTTTTCACTTTTCAGCGTACTATTTCTCTGCCTTCTGTCCACTGTTTGTTGTTGGGCTGGTTTCTTTTTCAGGAGAGTAAACCACATCCATTCCTACTTGATGTGCTCCACATCTCCTTCATGCCTGTTGGGTTTCGGTGCAGGAAGCATGCCAGAGAATTAGGCTTCTGTTTTTATTCTCTTCCTCTACTGACTAAGTACAAATACAAGGGCTCATTTCAGACTTGTCTCAGTGGAAATGAATGAGCAATAAATATCAAATCTTTAGTCTGGAATATCTATAGCTGCCACATAGGCAAAACTGGATCAAGCAGCATAAGGCCCTGCTGTTAGCAAACACATCGCCAACTGCTTCAAAACTAGACTGAGCAGCTCTTGTTCCAAAAAAAAAAAAAAAATCTGCTACCAGACACTGTTTTAATGTTTATGGGAATTCCAGAGTGGTTGCATAATTTGAATTAATTTGTCACACTTGTGCGTTTTTGGTTCATGTAGTCTCAGAAAGAAATTTTTTTATCATTATATAGTGACAACTAGATAAGTTAATTTTTTTTCCTTAAGTATATTTATGCGTACAAACATATCTATACACACTTGTATCTCAGCAGCTTTGATCAAGAGCAGAGTACGTGCTCGTAGGCTTTTGGTGCATTGCCTGCTATCATGGTTAACTACCTGAGTAGTCTGGCAGTTTGCACAGCAAGACTGTTTCAGTCTTTGTTTTTCAGACAATTTCTCTTTAGTGGCACATTATGTTGAAAATAAAGTGGGTCTTCCAAGTGGGAAGTCAATCAGTGGCTCTTTTCACTATGAAAAGCATTGGAATTAGAAGATTTTAAAAAATGGGGAAAATAAATGCTTTAGAGACTGCTTATTTCTAGGTTGAAGGGGACCTCTGGAAGTCATCTAGTCCAGTTCCTGTTGCCCAGGTTCATGTGCAGACCATTTTTTAATATCTTCAAGGAAGGGATTCCACAAACTCCATGTGAAACCTGTGTCAATGCTTAGTCATCGTCACAATAAGAAGGGGTTCCCTCATTCTCAGAGGTTTCCTGTATTTCAGTTTGTGCCCATCACCTCTTTTCTAGTCCATGGGCACCACTGAAAAGAGTTTGGGTCCATTCTCTTTCCACCCTCCCTTCACGTTTTTATATACATTAGGAAGAATATAGTAATAAGGTCCTGTGTGTCAGATCCTTGGCACTTCTTTGAGAAAGTTGCCTCTAACAGCTACAAAAATAAGAGACCCCAAAGGATCCAAGCTGTCTTTTCTCCAGCCACATTTCCTGTGGAAAACACGAGTGAGCATGTATAAAAATATGTATCTATACATATGAAGAATCTCTGTCAGGTTCCACATAACTGATTCTCCCTTTGCTTGCAAGGGATTCTTTGCTACAATATGAAATCTTTGATGCTGTGATCAAGCCAGTGGACAAGGGTACCACTTTCTCCAAAGGTGTTTATGAAAGCAAGGAAAAGTCAAAAAAGGAATGTCAAGGGTGAAAACATCCATTCTTTTTTATCTGCATATATTATGTTGCCATTCAAATACAACACTGCTTCATAAGTAGATTGTTTGATGCTGCCATTAACTGTGTTTCTAAGTAGATATTACCTTTTGTAATTAACAGCACTTACTATAAACCACCAAAAATTGCCAAGTAAGATGGGTGCAATAAAGACACTGGCAGTATCGCCGGTATTTCTTTTAAACACTGTTTTTCCTGCCCATCAGAATGTGTATCTTTCTGTTGGTTCCCTTTCAGTCTGGCACAGAACCTCTGCTGGGACACAGTTCTAGATATCTACTAAGTGTTTTTTAAAAATCTGTCTTTATTTTCTGGCCTACCAGAATTCATTAGGTCACTTCAGGTCACTGCAGATGTTCAGATTCCAGATATGAGAGTGTAGCCAAACACATTAATATCTGTGTGACTTTGGCTATGTGGTCATGTAACAGAACCACAAATTTCAGCTGCAGAAAGAGACATCCTGTCAGATCCAAGATAAGCCTCTTGCCCTGTTGAGTCTCAAGGTCTGTAGTTGCATTCTATAGGCTGAAATAATTTTGTGATTCTTTTCCTTACTTTAAAATAACAGAAAAGCCCCTACATATGACTCCACAGGCTGTATCAGCTAGTTCTTTGGTGTTACTCCAAAGCAAGCAATGCAGCTGCCAGACAGACCACTGGGAACTGACCTGGCTCACAAAGAAGTAGATCCGTATGGAAAAGTGCATGGGGAGGGTGTGGGGAAATGGATACTTTCTGTATTGTAAATTTCAGTGTTCTGGTTATACCTTCTACATTCAGCTACATGCCAAATTGCAATCTATGTTTCTATGGAATCTTACTTATCATTTAAACAAGAGAGTGATGATTAAATAAGAAAGTGATGAAATTACTGATGAATACAAGTTTGGGTTTGCCATCAACTATGTATTTCCACACTTGCAGAGTCTGAGTTTGGATATTGAGAGTAGCTGCTGTGTTATATAAAATTGTCATAGCTGTACTAAAAGCAACAGAACTACCATGATCCACCCCATGTGAAAATTAGTTACACTTCTTTGGGTTTTTTGACAGAGCTCCCAAGAATCAAAAAAACCAATTTCTTAGCTATCTTTTCTCAATTTTCATAACTGTTTCAGGTTTAACCTATTACAATATGATTCTGCTGTTCCTTGAATGCTTTTTACTACTGCTGCATTTTGTGCATAGAGTAGCATGTACAAAGAAGGTAAAAGCTCACTGAATGTAAACTGAAGTCCTAATGTTCAGCTTCCAGGGGATGAATCTGAACATACTGAGGTTTTTTGTTGGTAGTATTTTGTGACATCTGAATGCCAGAAGAATAGCTTTTCTCTATGATTCCAGACCAGTCATGTTAATTGCTGCATGCCCAGAAAAGTGTACATTGGTGTTACTATTCAATTACTAGAATAGTTTGTAAAACAAAAAAATACCAAACCATATGGGCTTAATATTCTTTTCAAAGACTGACAAGAGAGGGGAATAATGAGATCCTGTTCACCTTAAATTTTCTTGATCGGTCTGCAAATGTGAGTAGAGAATGGGAGACAGAGAGGGGAGGTTTGGAGGATTACTGTGACATTTTTGTTGACAAAAATGTTGACACACTTGGTAGAGACTCAAGACTTTGGTGCCTGTTGGCCTTATACAAGCTCATCACTGTTCACAGGTCTGGCAATATGCCAGAGAACAAGATTAAACTGCGGTACATTCTCAGGGAAGAGGGCTACAGCACTGCCTATATCATTTGTCATAAAGCCTACAGTTTGAAAAATGCGTCTCGAAGCTGCAGCTCAGCACATTGGATGGCATGTCTTTGTCCAGTGACTTTGGCAAGAAGCTACTAAACAAAGTCAGAACAAAGATGAGGTGGTATTAGGCTATGTATGGCATTGTGGAGGAGGAAAGTGATTCCAGCTGATGGTGGAAGAAAAAGGAGGTGAGAGCAGAGAACAGAAAGGTCTGGTGAACTCACTGCTCAGAACATGGGAAACACAGCCTTTAGGCTGCATGATGCTATAATTTCCACTACCTGGAGACTTCTGTTGGAGTCTGACCCATCAAAGGGCATGCTTTAATTCAGACCTAATTAAAATTTTGTGCAACATAGTTGTGCTATTACTAACACAGAGCTGTGCTTATCACAAGGGAAATTGGTGAAACCAGTGTCTTAAAATACAAGAGGGTTTGAGGGTTCAGACAGTGAAAATAAAGAGCAAAGCATATAATCAGAGCCAAAAAATGCCAAAAGCATTGTAGTTTGTTGCTTGTTATGAGTTTCTTTTTTGAGTTTCTGAATCTTCAGTTCAAATGAGCCTTAAGAAAAACACAATAAATTCTAAATACATTGCTCTTTCTTATTCTTGTCACAATGCTAATAGCCTCGAGAAAGTAACCTTTGACATTTAAGCCCAAAGAACAACATTTTGTGTCAACCAACTTTTTAAAAGCAAAAGGCCAATATACTGACATATTTTAAATGGATTTATAAATATTGGATACAGATGTAAATCAGCTATATTCTGCAAGTTAGGGACAGCATGCAATTGAGATTTCTCTGGGAAAGACTTTCAACTGTATATCGAGTATCAAGATCTAAGAATTACTGGTATACACTACTTTTATCTTTTTTTTCCTATTTTCATCTCTTGTATCAAATAACATTTGAGTGAACTAAAAATACGATATTTACCAACCATAGGACTTCATCTATTCTCTACATACTCTGGGGGAAATGAAATTATTTTTGGCCATGCACATGTGAAACATAATATATTCTTTGAGTGATTAAAAAAATAAAAGTTCCTTTTTTCCCCCTTTGGTCATACATTTAAATCCTGAATAAAATATAACAGATTTTTCAGTGATTCTAGACAGACGCTATTGATTAATTCTCATTGTATCCAATCAGTGGAGGACTGCTTGTGAGAACAATAAGTTCCAGAGACATCAGAATTAGTTCCATAATTCTGTGTGACTGTAGAGCTGTTAAAATGAATATTACCAAGCTGGAAAATGTATTACCTTCTGCTTCATTTTGAGTCAGTGATGTTACTGTTAATTATGATCTACGTGACACTCTGGTCTATCTGATTTAGTTGTCAGGTAGTAATCATTGATGTCACAGCTAGATAACTCAAGCTTTGGTACATGTGTATGTACATAGAAAATCTTATTTATGTGCAAAAGTCTGATTAAAACTGGGAACTACATTGATGAAAGATCTGATACATGGGGCTGTTCCAATGTTGCCATAGTGCTCCTGCCATAATTCGTTGGAAACAGCACAAGAGAAATGCAGCTTTGAATCAGAGTGAAGGTTTGTTTCATCTCTCTGAAGTTTCTCAAGTCCCTTCTTGAGACTGCATTTTGGGTCATGTGATGAGGGGTGGATAAGGATGGAGTGAAGAGGGGGAGTACATGCCTGAAAATGCAGCTACACTATGAGGGAAGACTGCTGGTCATCATCTACATAAAATAACACATTTCATAGCACAATCACTTTCAGCATGGTGCATTTGTGGGAAAAAAACAGCATGTTTTTTTTGGTGTTCCATGGTAGTACGTAAATTAAACACAAAATATTGGTGTTCCATGGTAGTATGTAAATTAAAATAAAAAAATATTATAAACCTTGTTTGTAGAACTTATTGAAACTTTTTGAGCTATCTGACAGAGACAGCAGTGTGCAGGTCCCTATCTGAGGATTTTTTGTGAACTTCTAGCATTTCTGGTTGTGAAGAAAGTGCCAAAACCATGGATAATGTAATGTATGAGCCTGTGCTCATTTGAAGCCAGGTGAAAGTAAAGTCACTGCACTGCATTACTCCATCTGTATGAATGGGGTGAAATACTTATACCAAGCATCTAATTTTTATTTCATTTGTCTTCTAAAGAAAACCTCTATATTCTTCTTAATGAAGATAAAAATTCCTCTAAGAGATGCTCTGCAAAATATTTGTTTATGAAGTCATGTAGCTGAATCAGATTTGCTTGGTTTACTGTTGCACAGGATCATGTGTGAGGTCCCCAGTGGGAAGTCTGTGGTTTTTAAGTAGTAAAAGCAGTTACTCCACTGAGCTGAAATAAAGAACTTGTATTTGCATTCAAGAGGAGGTCTCTAGGCAGGTATTACAGTGATGGTTTGATTTTAACCTGGTTTCACCAAGAAATAATACATATGTAATTGCAGCACATATCTGTGCAATGATTTCTGAGTCTGCTTTGAGGCTGAACTTCTGTGCACCAAATTTGGCAAAGACACAGAGGCCTGATGGCCATTAAATCCTTACAAACCTCATGGATCAGGAACAGAGTCAGGGTGGGAAACACTACTTGTGTTTCCACTTGGAGAGGGACTGTTTGGAGAACAAACATATTTGCATAAGATGTTTTAAATGCTGAAAAAGATTTAGTGAGTGCTTATCCTTTCCCGGCAACAGAATCCAATCATAACACAAAATTCTAGGAATTTATATCAAGGAGCCATTTTAAAACCAGAAGGTCTTTCACTTAAGGCTTTAGCCAGGATTTCAACCTAGAGTTTTTTTACTAGAAATGACATTTTTATGATATCTTGTTTGAAATCAATCAACTTTTTAAAAAATTCAGTGCATTCACTGGGGAAATGCAAAAAAACAGAAGCATAATAAAAGCATATGTGATTTATAATGAAATATAAAAGTACTGTAACACAACTCTTGGGAAATTAAATTCTTGGGAAAAAGGAAGATGGAAAAAGAAGGATTATGTTGACTGGATTTTACTTCTACAATTTTACTGCTGCGTTCATGCTATAAAAGCATTTAGCTTTCAGAAAGGTTCATGTCCAATACAAGATATACTTTTAATTTTAACTGTTCCCACATCATCTACCTCACAACCTTTTTTCAACTTCTCTGAATCCTGGCCATTTGTAATATCAAATCTGTTAGCTACTAAATCCAATAGTGACAAGAATACATGAGAACACACTTAGAAGGATAAAAAGTAATGATAAATGTCAGGTGCATAAATTTAAGAACATTTATGAAAGGGATGCTCCTGCAAGGCAATAGAAGTGCTCCTAAGGACTTGCAAATAAAACATTAGTAATAAAATACCAACTTATGTTGCTTAACATAAAAAGGATGGATAGTCATCTGAGAGACGAACACTGTCCACCACAACTCAAAGTGCTGTGGAAGAGTCAAGGATGCAGAAAAAATACTCTAGTTTTTGTTACCTTACTGGGGCCATAAAAACCAACAACAACAATGAAGACCCAAACAAAAAATCCCCAAACTTAACCTCAGTTATTGCAATATTTTTATTTTTCTGTTCTCTTCTAGTCTAAACTGGAATGAAATTATTTTCTGCTCTCAGCTTAGCTGCACGAAGAAGGTTTCATAATGCTTTGCCTAAAGTTCTGATGAGGTCTCATAGATATATCGGCCTCCATCACACAGAGACCATGATAGACTGTGAAAGCTACAAAAATATCTGTCAGCAATTTGTTTCTCGTGTCCCACTCCAAAACTCCTTGCAGGCACTCTTGGGTAGGGTCTGCTTGCAAGATCAAACTGCACACAGCGTACAAAGTTGGCCTGAACACAGAGGCTTTTACTGCTGTGATGAAACAGATGTCCTGAAAGTGGGATGAGCAGGGAGAATGACATCTGTCTTCTTACACAGGCACTGACTCGGCATGTGATTGTCTGGAGCAGCATTTTCTTACTGGAGAAAGTTTGCTGGGTCATTCACATTGTCAGAGGAAAACAGAAAGGCGTGGTACTCGTTGGAAATATGGGGAGAAGGTAGTGTTCAGGTCATTTGATTGATGCAAGAGAGAGATATGGTGTACCAAACCAGGTGTGAGCAGTGAAGGAGCATTTCTAGCTCAAGGTTTCTAATTTTCATAGAGCAAATTGTAAAGCACGAATCCCACCTTGCATGTCCTTCTTATGCCCCTGTTCTATGACAGAACTTTGCAGAGCAGAGTCTAGAAAAGACAGCAGGGGCAACCCCAGGAGCTGCTGATTAAGTGTTCTCTATCCTTGCTTCCCATTCAATCTCTTTATATGGGATGAGAATTTATATTCGGGTTAGTGTGCCAGAGTATGTCAGTGCCTGTTTTGCCACATTTGGGCAGAGACTCTCTGCTGGCATGTACAACTGTTAAATCTAGGAAACTGTCAGCTGCCCTCTGCCAGTGTTTTAAAAGTGAACTGTCTTCATCATCTTAGAAATATATATTTTTTTTGCAATAAGGACGTTGGTCATAACCTTGCAAGATAAAAGTCAAGAGAGACAGAAAGAGAAAACAAGGACAGCAATATATATTTCTCCCCCAAGAAAATACACAGCAGACAATGTACTTTGTCTGATTTTCAAGGTTGTTGTGAAAGAAGAAGGGTAGCGTGATAATTCACATCTGCTTGTGTATGGACGTAATGGAAATTAAAACATCCTAGCTTGGATGTTGTAAAAGAGTTTGCACAGCAGACACTGACACTGGTGATTCATGAGCGATGCTCTCTCCTCAGCGAAAGCTCCCTACTGATTTATGAAGTGCTGTGTTGCTTCCTAGTGATGAAATGCAAAAGCTCTTGCTCTCCTGCAGTCATTAAAGGCTGCTTGCCCCTCTAGCTGGCAATCAGATTGCCCATGTACCACACACAAATTTCATTTTGTGAAGTCAGTGTCCAACCTTTTTACAGGTGCCTACTATTGAACAGCTGCAATATTCAATGCAGACTCCGTAATTCTTACACAGGTTAATTTTTTCCAGTTATCTTTAGGAGGTTGGATGTCCTAGCAAGTCTGGAAATCTGTTTCCATGAAGTGCATTTGTGCTATTTGCCTGTGCTTTTTGCACTGATGCCTATGGAATATATGAAATATATGTGATTGCAAAGAAAAAAGTGCTGAACTAAATGGACCTGGTACATCCCCAAAGGATTAGCATGAGAAAAGGGAATGATGTTTCAAAGGATACCTCTCACAGGTAACTAATGGCTCAAAAGGCCTCATAAAGAAAGATACAGAGGACTCTGAGTTTCCAAACAGTGGTTTCAGTCTCTTTACCTTCTCGTAAAGAGTTCAGCTAGCTTTGCCTCACTACCAGAGTTGAATTGCTAAATATTTCGACTTTTTCCTCTTATTTGTTTCTGAGGAAAGAAGGTCAATGAATATTTAGTGTCTATGCTGTATTTTGTATTCTCTACAGCTGTGGCTCAAAGAAACTGGTGTGTTTGAAACATAGATTTTGTTATAGGAGAACAGTTCATTGAGTATTAAAAAAAAGGTGCTCAAAAATATATGGAAGCTCTTCTAGCTGAACAAAACAATGAGAAAATAATGCAGTATTAGATTGGGGGGGGTGGCGGAAAGAGAAAATAAAAAAAGAAAAACTGATTGTATGGAAGAAAGCATTTTGGTGGTGGTAGCTGGTAGTTGGAAAGTTGTTAGTTCATTGTAATGAAATAAAGTTTCTCAAACAAGATTAAATGGAGGATGGGGAGAAACCCCGAACAGTATTTTGTGCAAAATAGATGCCTATTTAATTAACTATACTTAGTCACTTTTGCCCAGTAGAGGGCAGAATGACAATGACGTAAAAGCAAGCGCCGGCAGAAAATGTTGGAAAGTAGTTTTCGCCGAGGAATGCCGGCCCTGCTCTAGCATGTCGGTGAGTACCGCAGCTCCTGCTGGCTGCAGCCTGACTTCTGGGTGTGCAACACCACTAGAACGCGCCTCTGAGGTTTCCAGAGGCATCTGGAAGAAAATGCTGCAGGCTTAAAGACCAATATATTCTATCCATCATTTCCAACAGTGTGTTAATGGCAGCTAAAAATGTATTCAAGCAGGGCAAGCAGAGCCAATGCTGTTTTCCCTGGAAGCGGCAATGATGTTGGCCCCTTCTATTTCGTGCAGCACATCTGGGACTGTGCTAAAATATTCCCCTTCTTTTTCTCTTTGCAGTACTTGATTAAATTTTATTTGGTAGATGTGGAAATCCTTCTCTGCTTAATGTTACTGCTATAAATACTTCTTGTTAACTGCAAAATAAATGCACTTGGGCAGAGGGAAGAATGAATTTTCTTACTGCACCTCATAACTGCACTCATATAAAACAATGTTCTATTACAGTTACAGGATCTCTGAATACACAGCAGAGGCAGTGCACCATTGAGACAGAGATGGTGTATTTACGGCGCTGGAAGGGGAACTTACAACCTGGAGTTGTGGTTATTTGGACTGGTAAAGGACAGGGAAGCAAGGTCAGCTTGGCTCAAGTTTACAGACACAGAAGTGCCTGCTCTTTGCTGCTCTGAGCCTGGTTTGGTTTTGAAAGCTTCATAAAATATCTCTTTTCTCCCCTTTCCTTAAAAGAACATGAAAAGTAGCTGCCAGCAAGGCAGCAGTGGACAGCGGTGACACAAGGTGCTCTTGCACAGAAGTCAACCATCTTGAGTGAAGGGACTTTTACAGGCATGGGCCAGGATTATGGACAGCAGCTCAAATAAAAGTGTCTGAAGTGGAACAGGGGGAAACACTAGGAGAACTTAAGCTAAAAACCAAGAGAAAATAATAATTTCATTCAAAACTCAGCACCCATCCCACTCCCATCTGTGTGGAACCATCCAAGCCCTCCCTTGAGTGAGTTGAAAACAGCTGCCATAGTTCTAGCAAGAGGGTGGCTGACTTCTTACATTTAGCAAATAGCATCCACTTGAGCATGTTATTCTGACTCTTATGTACCCATCATTGCTCATTAACCTGGAGCAGAATTGGGCTAAATGAGGCAGCTGATTTACCTGATTAATTGTGTTAAAAGGCATTTCTAGCTAAAAAACATAGTGGAAAACATAAATGGGACAATCCTTAAAATATCAGCTGAATGATTATTACTGCTAAAAAGTAAGTAGCTGGGGCCAGCTACAACAAATATTTGTAACTTCAGTCTTGGCATTCATGAAGCTGAGATAGTCCAGCTCAAGTATCTTCTCACAGCATGGAAGACAACAGCAATGTGTTTATTTTGCAGTAGTGCGACTTAGGTTGGTCTCACCATACAGTGCCAATTGTGTTCTTCAGCTCAGAGGACTTGTCAATATTTCTTTCTTTTTTTTCTTTCAGACTTGGGACTTTAGAACTGTATATTTTAAAATGAGGTTAAGGTGGGTAATTCTCTCTATGTCAGAGGTGAGGCCTTGCTGTTGAACTCTGCTTCTGTTATATTTTCTAGTGCTGAAACCATGGATAAAAGTAGACTGACAAACAGTGTCCTTATCTGCAACCCTGTAGCCTTGGACTCTGTGGCAGTAGTTTCCCAAAGCCTGTGTGATAGTTTGCTTTATACCATCTTTAAATTCAGTTGTGTCAAAATGTGATGTATCAGCTAGAAATACAGACTGTGGGTATTCCAAGTTTTATATGAGCTCTTGTAGACAACAGGAAATACAAATACCCTTCTCCAAGTGAAAAATCTTGGGTTTTAAATTACTATTTGTAAGAAAATTCCAGATTCTAGTCATATTCCTAAAGTAGCTTTTAATATAGCATCCTGATAGCATCTTCTCTGGAGAAGAGAAAGTTTTGGGGAGACTTTAGAGCACATTCCAGTACCTAAAGGGGCCTACAAGAGAGCTGGAGAGGTTGTTTTCCCAAGGGCACGTAGTGGTCAGACGCATAAGCTGAAGGGTAGGTTTAGATTAGAAATTAGGAAGATGTTTGTTACTTGCAAGGATGGTGGGGCACAGGCACAGGTTGCCCAGAGAAGCTGTGGGTGCCCCATCCCTGGGAGTGTTCAAGGCCAGGTTGGATGGGGCTCTGAGCAACCTGGTCCAGTGGAAGGTGTCCCTGCCCGTGGCAGAGGGGCTGGAACTGCATGACTTTTAAGGTCCCTTCCAACCCAAAGCATTATATAATTCTGTCATGCAGCTTGATCATCCAAGGGTTTTGGAAAAGGCCAAGCATTAGGACAACCCTGCTCCATGAGGTAAAATATGAGGAGGAAGCAACCAGGATGAGGTCACGCATGTGCACAGTCCAGACAGCAGTGCTGTGGGTGCCAGACGCTGCATCTGAAAGGAGGCTCCAAACCAAAAAGGCACAGATGGATGTGATAGGTTAAATTCTATGAATGTGGGCCTTTCTCTGCCTCTGCCACCATTCCCATTTATAACATATAAATACTGTGTTTATGCCTTAACATCTAAAACAAATGTAGTAGGCCTCCGTGCAGGTAGGTTTTTTTCTTTCCTCTGCACTTCATCCCTTGTGAGCAGTGAAAAAGTATTTTGGATCCCACAGGTTTGAAATTCCACCGTGCCTAAGTAATTACATCAAAAAATTGCAGTAAAAGGAAAAAAATAACCAAAACAACCTAACCTCTGCTATTGTCATCTGCAGTCTTGAAACACACCATATACTACTGACTTACAAGATGATTTTTACAGCGCACTGGTGCTTCGCAAATGGTCCCTGAAGCTACTCAGTGGGAGTGGTCAGCTATCTGCAAATTCTTTAACAATTTCAACTAAAACATGCAGTAACAAATAGTAAAAACTGCAAAGTATATCACAGCTCATAGCTCTAAATTATATATATAATATATACTATCTATACTCTTATATATACTATAATTATATATATAAATATATAATATCCCAATTCATGGGGATATACTTGTTGAGATAAAGTATAGCTAATATTAAAGCTGCTTCTCTACTACACCTTCCGGTGCCTCAGGTCTAGGAAACATGGATATAAATGGGATGACTTCTGGATGCTCCCCAATATCCAGTGCTTTAGTAGTGTTTGAAACAGAACTATTCTGGTGCAACATAGTGCTCTGCTGGCTTAAAAGTACTTAAAATAGCATAGCATTTACCTATTTATGTAAGGGAATAAGTGAGTACTTTTATTCTAACATAACTGCATTAGGGCGACATTAATTTTGTCACAGATAATTGAAAACCTGTGGCTCTAGGTCTGTATTCTGCTTTTAACTGTTTCTCTAGGTCCTCATAAATCCATTAAGAGCTGGATTTGAGATGTAAGTACAGAATTAGGCTAGAAAATTCTTGTTTTGTTTTGATTTTCTGCAGCGGATAGGAGTAAGATACTACCCCAGCCTCACTGAAGTTCAGACTTTTGCTGGGCCTTCTGACTTATTTTACTCAAATGAAAATCCTGAATCTTTGCTGTCTTTTGCTGCACCTTTTGCAAATACATTTTGTTTGTCTCAAAGGCTGTGCTAAAAGAGCTCATGTTTGGGGCTCTGTGTGTTGCTGTTGGATAAGTGACTGGAAAATTGCACCTAGACTGCAGCTCCACATGTGTGGGGAGAATGAACAGGCTCTTTTGCAATCACCAAAGCTTCCTTTGAGAATGGGAAATGGGAAACTACAGTTGTATTTATTAGTTTCATTCCTAGGATTCACCCTGCTGTCCAAGCCTGATTGCTGCACACCTTAGATACTGTCCATCTCTTTTCTTGGTCACTTTACCATGACTCTTTGGGTATAGGTTTGGTATCTGTGTACAGTTCCTGTATTATCCTTCAAGATTACTATTTTCCTTACCTTTTTACCCTTGTGTAATGGGTTATGTATTTTGCTTGTAGTGGAGATTCGTTTATGTGTATGTATGTGTGAATAGAAAACATGGCCCACTATTAGACTCACAATAAAATATTGTTAGCTGTGTTTGGCCAGAAAAAAAGTGCATCCACTTTTCAAGCTTTTGGAAAGCAGAAAAAAATCTATCTGGCAAAGCATTTAGAAGTCTCAAAGGGATTTGGTTTCTGGATAAGGAGCTAGTTTTAATGTTTCTAAACATAGTTTCTAAATTTTCAAAAATATTTCAGGGCAATTGTTTCTGTATGAAGAACATTAGCCCCTTTTTTCAAGTCAACAAGTTTGTGGCTAGCACAGGTCTTTCTCGTGAGAACATTTTGCTACATTTCATAAACAAAGATAAAGTTTGGATGTTTTGCAAACAACGTCTCCAGATTAGGTCAGTTCGGGCTTGGCCAATTGGGCCTAGGGGGAGGTTTCTGGCTGACCAATCTGGGTGACCTCTGAAAACTCTATATATATGGAAATCAAAATAATAAAGACACCTTTTCTCTTTCCTTGTCTGAGAACCTGGGTCATTTCTCAGCTCGCGGCTCAACAGCGACAAGTTCCCCCTGGAAATGTTCAAAAGGTGTGCAGATGTGGCAATTGGGGACATGGCTTAGTGGTGAACACAGTGGCACTGGGTTAACGTTAGGACTCAATGATCTTGGAGGTCTTTTCAGACCTTTATGATTATATGATTATCAACTACAGGGAAGAATATAGATTAGGATTTATTTCAACTGTACTATAACATTTTGGTACAGGAAGAACATTTTACAATTTCTTTGCAAAGCCACTATTACAATGGAAAACACTTTGCAACACATAATCCAGGCTGGTACTGCATATGAGCAATGAATAACAGAAGTACACTGCAGCTGAAGAAACTCTCTAGCTCTTCATTATAAAGAACCAGCTTGCCATTTTACAGAGAGTAAGATTATTTTGTTTTGTCTGATTTTAATCAGGTATTTTAAGCAAAGTTTTTCAGTTCATTTTGCTTGCAGTATTCAGATAGGCTGTCATACCTTTTCCATTACTATTCCATTTGCATTTATTCTACCTATATGGCCATTACAGTCACAGGTAACTGAATACTTTTAAAAATTGAAAGAGTATTTCTGTATAGATTCAGACCTGAATCTCTCTTTAGGATTAAAAATGTTGGGTTTTTTTGCTTGCTTTTACTTCTTAGAAGAAGAAAATTGGTAATTCTGTTTCTAATATGCTGCTAGTGCTTGCTGTCCCAAGGTTCTAGTTAAAATCGGGTGCAGATACTTAGCTGTTCTCATTGCTCCTTCACTGCCCAGTAGGACTTGTATCTCTGGGCATGTTTGGCAGAGACACATAATTCTGCCTGTTTGCCAAAACGTAAATACTCTCATTGCAAAACTGAATTTCGATTGCTAAATAGTATTTGGTACCTATGCATTGCAATTCAGGAGATAAACGTCAAAATACGGCATAAATAAAATCTGATGTCTGTTGTATACATGGGTAACTGCAAGGGCTAAAAGCAAATGCACTATAAATTTTGTCCTGTTTTGTGAAACTGGGCCATGCTGTTTGTAGAGAACTATTTCTGTCTTTGTGACAGTAACGGATCTCAATTTATTTAAGAAAACAAATGTTTCTTGTTTTCTGCTTAATGCACTATGCAAGCACATTCAGCATTTTCTGCAGTTTATGGACAGCTGAAGTAAATATATGTTGCAGGAAATACTTGTTGCCATTCAAGTTCACCAAATGTTTACATGTGCCTTCCTTCAGCATATGAGTAACCTCTGTTAGTCAAAGGGCAAAGAATTACGTATACATAGCTAGATGTGTTTAAGCACTACCTGGACTGTGGCCTGAAGTATTAGAAATGTGTTCCTGGTATTATAACACTGCATTTCAGTTTTCCAGGTCTTTCTTAAGTCATATAAATTAAATGGGCTGTGTACCTCAAGGATAAATAACACATTTTTTCTCATGCACAGAACGAGGCTCAAAAGGACACCTTGATCTCACGGAGTTAATAGGAGTCCCTCTTCCTCCTTCTGTCTACTTTGTCACCGGCTATGGAGGGTTCCCAGCTTACAGCTTTGGTCCAGATTCCAACATCGGCCGGCTGACCAGTGCTATAATACCATCTCCTTTCTACAGAGATTTCGCTATCGTGGTTACTGTGAAACCAAACAGTGATCGTGGAGGAGTGCTCTTTGCAATAACAGATGCCTTCCAGAAAACAATCTACCTGGGACTGAGGATTTCACCAGTTGATGACAGCACCCAGAGAATAATCATGTACTACACAGAGCCTGGATCCCGTATCTCCCGAGAGGCTTCTTCCTTTAAAGTGCCGGTGATGACTAACAGGTGGAATAGGTTTACAGTGGCTGTTGAGGGAAATGATGTTGCTTTATTCATGGACTGTGAAGAATATCAGAGGCTGCAGTTGCAAAGGTCTGCTCGAACCTTGGTATTTGAGTCTGGCTCTGGGATATTTGTTGGTAATGCAGGGGCCACAGGATTGGAAAAGTTCACAGTAAGTGCTGTCTGATAAATTTACATGCATCAGTGTTTAATGCATTCACTCTCTACCCAAAAAAGTCTGCTTACAAAGTTGTATCCCAAATGAGGGTCAAATCATATAGCTTGCATTTTCCATACCTGACTAGGGTTTGGGCAGTGCAGTTATATAACCTTTGGTTTAAAATACAAATGTTCTGAGATCCTCAAAAGTTTGTTAATAGTTCAGATATTAGGCTCAATCTTCAGTTTAAATATCAGACATTTCAAAGTAAATATGTCACATAAATTGTTATGGCCTTTCCAAGAAGAGCAGATTTCAGAGAATTCGTTTTCTTAATTTCTGAGAATACCTTACTATTAAGTCAATGTTTTAAATTCTTATTAGTTAGGTATTCAACATCAGAAGGAGAATGATGTTATCAAAGATAAAGATAGTTGGAAGATAAAGGTGTATTTTCACAATCTATATATTATTTGAAGCTTGCCAGGTTCTTTAGGAAATAGAATGCACCAAAACCACTACTACAGGGCTCCAAGGCCTTCTTAGCTTGAGTGCAGGCATCCTTCCTGATGCATCCTGACCAAAATGCTAAGCCACTGAGAACAGCCACTATCTGTGAGATCAACTCATTGTCAAATGGAAAGGAAAATGTCAGAATTTATCTGTCTTGGTTTTTTATTTCCTGTACTCCAGAACTTGTACTGTGTTTTGTGAGATTAACTTCTAAATTAGTAAAGCAGCAGCATGAAACTGAGTGGATCCTTTTCTTTAGGGAATAAAGATGTTCTTTCCAAAGTTCAGGGGTACTGGCAGGTTGTGAGTTCCATCTGCTAAGCAGCAAGGATAAGGTACTTTTATAATTTGTCTGACTAGTCTAAGCACCTAGAATTACAGAACTGTATTGATTAGCAGCAAATAAGGGGTGGAAAGTGATATGTAGGAAAACTGCCTGCTGGTGCTACCTTTCTTAGGCAAATAGGAGGACTGGAGTATTGTGAATGCCTGATCACTAACTAAGATTGAGAAACATTCAAGAAAATGAAACCACTTTAGTGTATCACCAGGAAAACATATGTGATGATCACTTGCTAAGATTATCACCAAAAAATCTGTAAATAGGATGACAGAAATCCATGGTGGATGACTCTGTAATGCATTTCCACTGAAACAGGCTGTTCTCTATGCTATATTGACTGCATAAATTTCAGCCAATATTCTGATTGCTTCATTACCAATAACTGTGACTTGTACTCTAGGTCCCGTGCCTTTATTTCTTCATGCATCATATGTCACAGTTGCTTTTGAGTAGAAAAACTAAATGCTTGAACCTCACTAAAACTCTGTTTCTATGCCAAGAAGTGTTTACATTAATAGCCCAAAACAGAAACAAATCACAGCAGATTGTGCAAATGCATAGATGTCAGATGCTGGTTTGCTCTGTCTAATGGGAGTTCATGTGTCTAAGGCTCTGGTTGTCAGACACAAAAGGATATAACTGTCATTAGATTTATTGAAGCCACAGGAAAATCAAGCCCTGATGATTGTAAAGGAAAGTAGAAACCAGACAACAATCAAGCATAGCTGAATCAGTGATGCCAGATGCTGCAAACCAGCTTTAACAGGAAAGGCAGCAACAGCCCCAAGATGCAGAGAGGGAATAAAATATCTCGTACCTACCATCCCTACCATGAAAACTGCTTCATGACTCTCCTAGATGGACAAATTGGCTAGCAGTAACCTTGGGAAACATTAGAGCTCTCCATTTTGCTTCCTTCACCGTCCAGGGCCACAGATTAGAGCAAGAGGAGAAAAAAGTGTTCTCCAAATGTGATTCACTTGTACTGTGAAAAAAAAAAAGATCACTTCCAGAAGACTGCTTAATTGCTTGTGTTTCCTTTCATGTATGATTTTTCAGTGAACTGTTCAGTCAGTCTGAAATCAATATCTGAGTTGCCCATTAAGTTTTGAGAGAAATAAGATGGTTGAGAATACTGAGCTATTGCCTCAGAATGCCAGCAAGCTCCGGAGGTACCAACTGCATGAGTTTCACAATCTTTAAAGGTTCAGAAATTAGAGGATTATTTAAGATAGAATCACAAATTTTATTCCTTTCTAAAATATTCTAGGAGTTGTGTTATATGAAAACTGGTTCTTGATTTAAATATCCATCTTTGTGCCGTGTGTATGCATCATATCTAACTCTGTGAGATCTTGTAATAAGGAAACGTCCCCCACATGTTTCTTAAAACACTTTGAGTCTGCAGAAACAAAAGTTAAAGGCTTAAAATGAAATTGTTACTGCTCCTTCAGCATGTCAGACTGAAAAGTACGGTTTGTGATTCTGAAAAGAAAAAAAATTTCTTATCAGAAAATCTATCTCCTTTATTTCCTCTCTGGAAAATGTTAAACTTTCCAGGTTTGTTCCTGACCCAGTTAATCACTTTTTGGTATTCCCCTCCCATTTTTGTCTCCATTATGAGGTATTTTCAAGTGCCACTTGTGGAGCTGCAATGCACTTCTTAACTAAAAAAAGTAGACGGGATTTTACAGCGGACATAATCCAGGACTAGATCCTTCAGCTGGGACACTAACAACGGGGTGTGGTGATCGTAGTGTCATTGGGACATGATAGTCATTAAATTCTGACAGCGTCAATTTGTTCTACATTTTGCAAAAAGTAAATGTACAAATTTATTTTATGTCTTTAAATTTGGACTACTACCATAAAATTTTATACTTCAGACCATTTTCCAAACAAATCAGCACACAGTTTGGGGTATTTTGTTGCTTTGTTTAATTCCCACCTCTCCATCCCCACTCCCTTTCACACATTCAACTTAAAATACTCCTCCCTTGAAATGTTTTTGATGTTCCACATAGGGCTCGATTCAACATCTGACAATCAAATCTGACCCAAGGGCTACTGAAGATCATTGTGAAGATGATGACCCTTATGTAAGTATTCTTATAAATACTTGCTCAATGCCTCAGAGATTTCAAAGTAAATTTCCATTTGACATCTTCCATAACACTAAATGCAGTATTTTTTCTTGGAAACATTGTGTCATACTTAAAACTATCTGTGTGGGGGATTTTTTTTTCCTGTGCAAGCCCCAAACCTGTTTTTTCAAAAAGTATTTTCTTTTGTCTAAAACACCTTTCAGGAAATGAACTATGGCTTTTATTTTTCTGAAGGGTCATTTTCATGGAATGCTGGAGACTGAAATAAGTTAACATCATAATGACATTGAGGCTTCAGCAACCAAAAAAGAGGGGTTTTTTCTGCATTTAAACAGCCAGTTCCTTGGAGATCATGCTTTTTTCCCTGAATTTATGAACTTGCTCCCATAACTGGATTTTGCACAGGCTTCAGGGGACAGCAGTGGCAATGGCAGCATTCAAGAACATGAAGTTTCTGAGGCACAAGAAGCCCTTGCACCTTCCCGTCATCCCATAAGGGTAAATTTATTTGATTTATTTACTTTAAATATTTTATTTTTTATTTTTAAAATATTTATTTTAAGTATGTCTATTTTATAATTACTCTTTTAAATGGTGGGGTCTGGATTTGATCAGTAGTTTTTCATATTTGGCAACTTCCAAAGGCTCCCGTGCGAGCAACATGCATCTATCCATCCATAAGAATGATGGCTCTGTGCCAGATCAAAAATCTGGTATATTTGACAACAATCAGCAACCAGAGCTTTGGGAAGAGTGTAATACAAGACTAGGAACATATAAATGACACTTACCAGGAACACTCTTTTACTCAGCACCAATTTTTATCTCAGGAAAGGCTTGAGCCAAGAGTATATGTGGTTAGTGGACGTCAGCTGAGTTATTCGTCCTCGAATTTCTTCCTTTGTTGTTTGGGGCTTTTTTAACAAATGAAAATTTTACCATCCTCAGATTCCTGCTGCAGAATTCCTTAGCTAAGTTAATGACATGTTTTGTGAAGGATGTGCACCTTTTGCTTGCCTTTCTGAACATGCTAACTACAGCTCTCATTTGGTGGTTAATCAGCCGGATGACAGAGTAAACAGCTGTTTCTTAACATATTTAGAGATTCCTATCACATCATGTCCACCTCCCTTTTTGTGCCAGGCTTAAATGTTCCAGTCCATTCCTCACAATGAAGCTTTCCATGCTGGTTGTGTCAAACATTCCTTTTTTTAATATAAGATCTCATTGGTTCCTTTAGAGAAAATCAGTAGGTTTCTGAGAAATTACTTCACAGAAACTGTGCTCACATTTGCCTGATACAGCACTGATATATTTCAGCTATTTCACTGTTGAATCTTACAGAACCCGTGGGCAAATACTTCCTGGTTGTGATGCCCTGTTATTCATTCACTGTGTTTCCTACCCTTTTCATACAGAGACTTCAGTTTTAGACATATCCTGTGCTGAGTTTCCCAATAATATTTTTCTGCAGGAATTTTAATTCTTCCAAGGTCAACATGAATGGAAGAAAACCTTATTTTTTTCTATTATAGACTTGAAATTCTCTGATCACCCTTTCTGTAAATTTATTAAGCATTGACCTGGCCTCCTGCTCCTGATGTATTTAAATTAATATTTATTAATTTCTTTGCCAAGCTCATTAAACAAATTTTGGCCTGCCTTGTTCTGATGCCTTAAATGCTGATAAAAATTTGAGACACAGACACACAGTATAGGAAAAGGGTATTACTTTGGTTTAATAGGATTCCAGGTGCACCACGACGACTCGAGCCCCGACGATATCCCCCGTATACAATTTATGGACCCCTAGATTAGCATACTTATTTAAAAGTTTCCAATGAGAAGTTTAACAAATGAAGTAATTGCCCCTTATTAAAATTGCCACCCCCCAAAAAGGTTACAACTTAGTTTATAAAACATGTCTCAGTGATGGAGCTCTGTTCAAGGTTGGTGCGTCATGTTTTTGAGATTGTGGGGTTTGTTTCATCTTCTCTAAAGGATTCTGAGCAAGACAAGGGTACAAGGGTTATAGGGTTGAGATACAGGGAGTAAAAAGTACAGGAATGGGGAAGGGTAAAAGGATATATAAAAGAGTGTAAAAGTATAATGGAAAAAGGACAAAAAAACCCATCAGGCATCATTTCCCCCCCTTTTTGGAGACTAACAAGCTTTTACTTTGTCTAGTCTCTAAACTACTTTACCTACAACACCGGTTTATATAACTAGCTATGGTAAAAATAATAACTACAAATACAATAATTATAAATGTTTCTTTTACCCAGGCTTAGTTTGGCAACCATGAAGTGAGGGCATGGAAGATCTGGTCAAATTTCAAGGTGGAATTTTTTGAACTCACTTCATGTAGAATTTGAGTTCTTTTCTAAATTTCTTTTCAATCTTTTCTGATTTTAAATGGTCAGTTATTACATTTATCTAGTAATTCTAGTTAAATAAATATTTAATATTTATAATAAATAATAAATTAAAATTAATAATAAATTAATTATTATTAAATAAATATTTAATAAAATTAATTTAATAAAATTAAATAAATAAATAAAATAATAAATAATAAATAATATTTATAATAAATAATAATTTAAATCTACTTAAATAAATAATTCTAGTTAAATAAATCTAGTAATTTATCTATAATTATCTATTACATTTATCTTTACCTTGGTTGTATGCGGACTTTCCGTAAGGTTATAGGCAAAGCTTGAACTCATGTCATGGATATTTTTTGACAGATTTTACCAATCTGGGCTTTGAGGGTTTCAGTTATACATTTAACTTTGCCACTTGCTTGGGGCCTGTATGATGTGTGCAGGTCCCAAGTAAGTCCCAGAATCTTGCTAACTTCCCCAGTCACTGTTGCAACAAGGTGTAGTGTTCTATCTGATGATATCTTTAAAGGAACTCCAAACTCCAGAACTACATGGTCAAGCAAGGCTTTCACCACCTCTTCCACTGCACCGGTGTGACAGGGACAAGCTTCAGGCCATTCATTGAACACATCAACCAATACTTGCACATATTCATAATATCTTTCTTCACGTGATATTTTAGTAAAATTTATTTGCTAGTAATCTCCTGGGAGATGCCTTGCCTTGGTCACTCCTAACTCTATTCTCTTGCTTGTGTCAGGGTTGTTTTTGCAACAGGTTTCACACTTGCTCATTAGAGATTGCACAATATCAGTTGTTCTTTTCTCTATTACTACTTTTTCTAGATGTTTTAAAAGGTTTTTTGTTTTCCAGTGTGCACTATCATGTTCTTTCTGTGCTATTTCTCTAAGGATCAGGGGTGGGACTACAACCTGGCCTATCAGTGTAAGAGGCCACTCACCTTCTTTAATTTCAGCCTTAAAAACTTTAATTAACTTTTGGTCACTCTGTTTATATTTTGGAGTAAACCTTGTTAAATCTACTTTTTTCTGTGGCACTACTGCAAAAATGCTTTTTTCTTCTATCTTTCTTGTTTTGTTAGCAAAGCAATTTCTTACTTTAGGAGTTGTCGTCCCCTTTTGATGACTTCTGCAATGAAGGACAGCTACTTCTGTAGGCTTCCAGGCGCTTTGCAGGAGTGCAAGGGTTTGTTTTGCATGCTTGATGTTATAACTTTGAGAAGTTAGCAGGCCATGTCCTTCCCAGATAGCTCTGTGGGCATGAACAACACTGAAGGCATATTTGGAGTTAGTCCATATGTTTACCTCTTTTTCCTCGCTCAGTTCTAGAGCTCTGGTCAGTGTAATTAGTTTCTAATCTGGCTTCTTCAGAGGCACATTCTTCAGGTCTGGTCTGCTGGAATAGATCTCTTCCATTGTCTGCAAACAGTCATGCTCAGACAGGTCATTAAGTAATGTGCATGATAAAAACATTGCAGGGTTTACAACAAATATTGTTTTTAGGGTGACATTGTGTTTCCCTTTTTTTTCCAGGCTAGAGATCACGGTGTGGGGTACATACATGAAAATGTGCTGCCCAAGGGTGAATTTCTAAGCTTCTTGCATTAGGATGACAGTTGCTGCCACAGTTTTCAGACACCCAGGCCACCCTTGGCCAACATTGTTTAGTTGTTTTGAGAAACAGGCCACAGCTTTTTGCTGATTTCTAAGGTGCTGTGCCAGTACTTTTAGAGTAACATTCTGCTGCTCATATGTAAAAAGTTCGAAGGGCTTTGTTATGTCTGGCAGCCCTAGAGCTGGAGCAGATATTAAGGAATGTTTTAGTTGTTGAAATTTAGCTTTTGCTTTTTCTTTTTAGTTGGTGGTTTCTTTCTCAGCTGCTTTAAGGGCTTTATATAAGGTTTTTTCTTGTTTTCTCCAGTCCTCTAGTTCTTTTGACAGCTGATGTTTAAATATGGTTGGGCTATTTTTAAACCCTTGGAGTAACTCTGTCCAGGTGAGCTGAGTTTCTCCTCTTGTCTCAGGATTTTCTCACTCAGATGTAAAGAATTCTTGACTACTTTTACTTATAGAAATCCAGGAAAAGGCATCTTTGAGATTTAAAACTGTGAACTTTCCTAGTTCAGTTGTTGGTGTGGTCTGAAAAATGTAGGGGTTTGGCACGACTGAATCTATGCCTTCCATGTCCTCTGTGGTTTTGTTAATTGCCTTTAAATCTTGCTCTAATTTGTAACTTTTACTATCATCTTTCTTTACTGGCAGAATGGATTTTCTCAGTTCACATTTTAAAGGTTGAAAGGAAGGCCGTGTTTCACTTATCCCTGTGATACTGGTTACTTTTACAATACCTCGACTCAGTTTCCCCTCAGCCTGCCCTAAAGGTGCTTTTAGGTCAGTTTCTTTCTTTCTTGGTTCATCTCTTTTAGATCTGGTGTGTTTAGTTACTGGACTAGTGTCACTGTTGAGCCGCTAGCTGAGGAATGACCCAGGTTCTCAGACAAGGAAGGAGAAAAGGTGTCTTTATTATTTTGATTTCCATATATATAGAGTTTTCAGAGGTCACCCAGATTGGTCAGCCAGAAACCTCCCCCTAGGCCCAATTGGCCAAGCCCGAACTGACCTAATCCGGAGACATTGTTTGCAAAACATCCAAACTTTATCTTTGTTTATGAAATGTAGCAAAATGTTCTCACGAGAAAAACCTGTGCTAGCCACAGACTAGCAGCTCCTATTATAGCCTCTCGGGTTACCATTCCTTTCTTCTTGCCAGTAAGCCTGCTGTCTGCTGTGGTTACAGCTCCCATCCCAGTCTCCTTCTCTCTTTTGGTGCTATCTGCCTTGAATTTATCTGGCTGGATTTCAATTGCAGTTATTTTTCCCTCAGCTCTGTTACTGACTGCGCAGCAAAGCGGCTACTGCCTCCCGCCCCCCCCTTTCTCGGCCTGGGAGGGGCCAGGTACGGCAGCAGCAGCATTTCCCTCCCCACCTGAACCTGCTTCCGAACCCCTCCTGCCTCCGCCTTCAGTGTGCCCCGGGGAGGATGGCCGCGGAGGGGGCAATGGCCACCCATCCCCCATCCCTAGCTCTACCGTGGCAGGGGGGAGGGCAGCCGGTGGTGGCCACTGATCTTCCACCCCCAGTGCCATATCGGCCCGGGGCAGACAGGGGGCTGCCGACAGCGGCGGTGACGGAGGACAGAGCTAGCTTCCCGCCACCTCCTCCAATCTGGCTGGCTCTTGTAGCGACAAGGGGTAAGATATTATTTTCTGCAAGGCAGACAGTCTTTTTTAGTTTGTTTGTACACTTTTTCCCGATTTAAGAATATAGAAAACAACTTTGCATCCTTTAATTCATTAACCCTGCCTTGGACCTGAAACTCTACTAATAGTTTTGTGATTAATTGATCTTCTAAAATGCTTAGATTGAGCCATTCTTCTCCCCCCCCAGTTTTAACACAGGCCACCCCCACAACGACAGCCTAGGTAATTTTTCCATGTACTGGGGGGTGTTCTTTCCCATTAGATCGTGCCAGTTTGTTAAAATCAGATCTAGTGGGGAATCTTGTGGGATTTTTGGGTTAGTAGATGATGCACCACCCATGTTTCATTTAAAAACAGAAAAGAAACAGCTGGAAAGAAAGCACTTAGCCTAAAGACTGGCGCGAGAACTGAACCCGCGGTTCCCACGCCCCAGCAGAGTAAAGAAAGCAAGCTTAAAACAGCACGCGCGCAGATTAAACCCGTGGCGAGGTTCAACTACCACCCTTCAGTAGTTGAACCCACACCCCAACCTGTGGGCCACAGCTCCCTCTGAGCTACAACCCCCCGTGAGCCACTACGCAGCTCCAGTGAGCCACTACGCAGCTCCTGTGAGTAAAAGGTGTCTCTTTCTCCTCACAGCCCCCCTGCAGGAGTGGAGTAGGTTGCGATAACCTCTCTCTTATGGTCCCCCCGGCCACACTCCCACCCTTGGAGATTTCCCCAGATGCTAGCAATAAAACCATAAAAAACTCTTTTGATCTCACCTCTCTTGCTGTGTGTCTGTGGTAGGTTGTTTCGGAAACTCCCTGGGTTTTTTCAATCCCACTGCCTCCCTCCCGTATAGTGCCGGCGAGTGGGGGGGGGTGCAGCGGGGTGTTTCTCGATCCAGAATGGAAACTCGGGGTCTCCTCTTCTCCTGCCTGGCTCGCCAGAACTGATGCCTTAAATGCTGATAAAAATTTGAGACACAGACACACAGTATAGGAAAAGGGTATTACTTTGGTTTAATAGGATTCCAGGTGCACCACGACGACTCGAGCCCCGACGATATCCCCCGTATACAATTTATGGACCCCTAGATTAGCATACTTATTTAAAAGTTTCCAATGAGAAGTTTAACAAATGAAGTAATTGCCCCTTATTAAAATTGCCACCCCCCAAAAAGGTTACAACTTAGTTTATAAAACATGTCTCAGTGATGGAGCTCTGTTCAAGGTTGGTGCGTCATGTTTTTGAGATTGTGGGGTTTGTTTCATCTTCTCTAAAGGATTCTGAGCAAGACAAGGGTACAAGGGTTATAGGGTTGAGATACAGGGAGTAAAAAGTACAGGAATGGGGAAGGGTAAAAGGATATATAAAAGAGTGTAAAAGTATAATGGAAAAAGGACAAAAAAACCCATCAGGCATCAGTTCTTTGCACAGAATCACAGACTAGTGGAGTTTGAAAGGGACCTCTGAAGATTGCCCTGTCCAATTCCCTTTTCAAAGCAGAGCCAAATACAGCAGGTTGCTCTGTGAGCATGTTATTCAGTGCCAGTGGGTTTTGGATTTTGTCAAGAATGGAGACTCCACAGCCTCTCTGTTTCAATGCAGGTTTTTTTCTGACATAGAGCCTGAATTTCTTATATTTTAATGTGTGTCCATTATCTCTTTTCCCTTCACTGGCTACAACCAGTGAGAAGGATCTGATTCTGTCTTCTTTACTCCCTCTTATCAGGATCTACACATTGATAATATTGTTCTGTGCCTTCTTGAGGCAGTCCTTGCTCTCTTATCATTCTCTAAGATAAAGACAGGCAGCTGACCCCAGCCAGTACTGCTGCATGGGGTAATTCCTCACTGGACGCAGAATTCGCACTTTAATTTTCCTGAATTTCTGCAGCAAGGTAGGGTTTTTGTGAATGGCAGCAAAATCACTTAGTGTTTGATAACTCCTCTCCATTTTACATCACACCATGAAATTTAATCCATGAAATCTTCCTGTGCCTTGACTTCTTCTCGTTTGGTTACAACTGTAGCTAATTCAAGAAAGATCGCAGAATCACAGAATCACCAGGTTGGAAGAGACCTCCAAGATCACTGAGTCCAGCCCATGCCCTAACACTACCTCAACTAAACCATGGGACTGAGTGCCACATCCAGTCTTTTTTTAAACATATCCAGGGATGGTGACTCCACCACCTCTCCGGGCAGACGATTCCAGAACCTTATCACTTTTTCAGTAAAAATCTTTTTCCTAACATCCAACTTAAATTCCCTTGGTGCAGCCTGAGACTATGTCCTCTAGTTCTGTTAGTTGCTGCCTGGAAAAAGAGACCGACCCCCACCTGACTACGACCACCCTTCAAGTAGTTGTACAGAGTGATAAGGTCTCCTCTGAGTCTTCTTTTCTCCAGGCCAAACCACCCCAGCTCCCTCAGTCGTTCCTCATAGGTTCTGTGTTCCAAGCCCTTCACTAGCCTCGTTGCCCTCCTTTGGACATGCTGAAGTGTGTAAACGTCCTTCCTGAACTGAGGAGCCCAGAACTGCATACAGTACTCTAGGTGCGGCCTCACCAGTGCCGAGTACAAGGGAAGAATGACTTCCCTGGTCCTGCTGGCCACACTATTTCTAGTACAGGCCAGGATGCCATTGGACTTCTTGGCTACCAGGGCACACTGCTGGCTCATATTCAGTCCCTTTCTGCCGGGGCACTGTCCAGCCACACTGTCCCCAGCCTATAGCATTGCAGGGGATTGTTGTGGCCAAAATGCAGGACTCAGCACTTGGACTTGTTGAACTTCATCTTACTAGCCTCTGCCCATCTATCCAATCGTTCCAAGTCTCTTTGCAGAGCCCTCAACCTTCCAACAGATCGACACACACCCCTAGCTTGGTGTCATGTCCAATTTTACTAACAGTAGATTCAATATCCTCATCCATGTCGCCAATAAAAATATTAAATAAAACCAGCCCCAGCACTGATCCCTGAGGGACACCACTAGTGACTGGCCACCAACTGGATGCAGCACCGTTCACCACCACTCTCTGGGCTCAGCCATCCAGCCAGTTCTTAACCCAGCAAAGAGTGCACCTGTCCTAGCCATGAGCTGCCAGCTTTTCCAGGAGTTTACTGTGGGAAATGGTGTCAAAGGCCTTGCCGAAGTCCAAATAGACAACATCCACAGCCTTTCCTGCATCCACCAGGCGGGTCACCTGCTCATAAAAGGAGATCAGGTTGGTCAAACACAACCTACCCCTCCTAAACCTATGCTAGCTGGGTCTAATCCCCTGGCCATCATGTAAGTGTTGTGTGATAGCACTCAAAATAAACTGTTCCATGACCTTACCAGGTACCGAGTTTAGACTGACTGGCCTATCATTTCCAGGATCCTCCTTCCTACCCTTCCTGTAAATGGCCAGCTTCCAGTCATCTGGAACCTCACCAGTGAGCCAGGACTGTTGATAAAAGATGGAGAGTGGCTTTGTAAGCTCTTTTGCCAGCTCCCTCATCACCCTGGGATGGATCCCACCTGGTCCCATAGATTTATGAACATCCATGTGGCTCAGCAGTTCTCTGACTGCTTCTTTCTGGATTACAGGGGAACCATCCTGCTCCCTGACACCATCTACCAGCACAGGAGGAGAGTTGTCCTGAGGACAAACCATCTTTCCAATAAAGACTGAGGCAAAGAAGGCGATAAACACCTCTGTCTTCTCGCCATCTGCAGTCACTGAATTCCCTTCTGCATCCAGTAGAGAACTGAGATGGTTCTTATCCTTCCTTTTGCCATGAAGATGTCTAGCTTCTCTATCCAGAAAAATATCCATTCTTTTAGCTATGGTTTATAGCTTCTGTTTATTAATCTTCAGAATTACTAAGTTTACAGAATTACTACAGGCACTGTTCAAAATTACACACAGCAACAATAGAACTTTTGGCTTTTATTCCTCCTTTTGAAAGATGTGATTTAATCCCAGCTGGCCACTAAGCACCATACAGCCACTTGCTCATTGCCCCACCAGTGAGATGGCGAGAGAATTGGAAGAGGAGAAGTCAGAAAACTTGTGGATTGAGATAAAGACACTTTATTAGGTGAAGCAATGCTGACCTGGAATGAAACAAGCTAAAGGTTGTACTTGAAAACACAGTCTCTGAAAACTGTACATTGCTTGTGGTTTTCTCCCTGCCTATGTGTTTGTCAAGTGTACGTTCCTTGCTTTGGAGGAATGGGCCTCAAAGGTATTACACTGATTTTTCTCAAAATTCTGTTTTGCTTCATAGGTCTGGTAGCTCTGATTACTGTGCTTTGAGGAAGGTAATCTAGTGATTCTTCCCTTAAAATATGTGATAAGCCTTTACTCTAAACAGTTCTTTGGAATTTTTTTTTTTAGCCTGAAGATACATTGGTTGAGCCAGTGGAAGCCCCCCAACCATATTGTCTTATTTGGAAGAAAATTATTTCTCTGGAAATCACAGATCAGAAGAAACTTCAGAAGCAGCTAAATTTAAAGAACAAGGCACTGCCTCGGGTTTTGGGTTTTTGGGGTTATTTTGGGGGGGAGGGGGCAGGGGGGCGGGGAGGGGTCATTAACTTCTCCGGTTCTGAATCTGTCATTTCCCTGTGTATGAAAAGCCACTGCCATATTTTGGGTGCTGCAAGGAAAGGAAAATCCTATGGCTTTGGACATCTTGTGTGCTAGAAAAGATCTGGCACATCAAACACTTGGTCTTTGGAAGTGCAGTCTGTTAAACTGCAATTTATTAATAGCAGCAAAGTAAGTGGTAGAAACTACAGCCACTGTTCAATACATCTCTCACTTCTCCCTCTTTATATGGACTTACCTCAGACTCATTGTTGTTAAACGTACAGAGAATGGATTTGCCCTCCTACAGTATGAAAGTTTCAGTCACTGAATTGTCGTTAATATTTTAAAATTTAAAAAAAAGTACTTGGATAAAACTAAGAGACTGACCTGAGGAGCTGCTGCTGTGACAGTTTGCAACACTCCAGTAAAGTGCAAGTGTTAGGCAAAGGGATGAAAGGAGAAAAATCTTCTTCATTCTGCTCAGCTCAGTGAGAAGCATGGCACCCCTTGAGTCATACGTCTGCAAATAGTCCTGCTGGCTCTAAAGCCATGCGGCTTTAAAGGAGATTTAAGATGGGTGTTTATTTGATGACCTGATACAGTGAATCACAGCCTTTCATGTAAACTGAATACCACCACTGAATAAACAGCTATATCCCACTTCTATTCCCTCCAAAGGATGTGAATCTGCCTAGTGCACCTGAGGGGTATTTTGGGTGCAAGTATAAACAGCAAAGCAATGAGAGCAAGGCATAAAGCACTGAGGAATCCAGTCCTCCACTGCTAGGACAACTTCAGGGCACTCCTAGAAAACAAAAAAAAATATATTTATAAGACCAAAGAGAATGTTACTATTTAAATTTCATACATACTTCAGGTAGTAGCTGTTGTAACTACCTCTTATTTTTTGTGTTACATGGATGACAAATAGGCAACCATTAGACTAGAACTCAAGGAAAAATGGATGATGCAATATAGTATTTGACCTTAAAATAGACATTTTTTTTGTAATTTTACTCTCACCTTTCTCTTTTTTTCTGTTCTTTTAAAATTTTAATAGTTGTAAAATGACTAATATTAATCTTTGGAATGTATTTTTGTCATAATCTGAATAATTTCTTTTTTCACACAACTTGCAGCATCTATCTCTGATAAATACCCCTGGGCAGGTTTTATTTTGCTGTCGTGTTAATAAGTGATTATTTTATTTAGATTCAGCTGTCATGGAAACTGGACAAGGCAACAGCAAGTCTACTACTGTCGCACAGAAAACCTTAGGAGAAGAAGATGGCTCTGGTGCTGGTGTTTTGACAGGAGTAAGCAGAGAGGAGGTCTGTATAATAGGTTTATCACATGCCTACTCTTTTTGTCCCAAGAACAGGAAAATCCATTAATTCCAGGTGTTTCTCTGAGTTGGTACCTTGATTTATTCCACCTAAACTGCATGGCAAAATGGAAGTTACTTTTTAAGCTCTTGAATATCTTTTTGTGACATCAGATTGAAAAGCACTTGTGCTATGCAGAAGCTTGGATCTATAACCATTGAAATGGGCTTGAGATTTTTTACTAAAAAGATGAATTTGTTCTTTCAGTTTTGCATTCTTTTCAGTTTGAATTTAAGAAAGTGAGAAACAAAGAAAATAGCCAACTAAATCCTCATTTTGCCGGGACCACAAATAACTGTAAATTACATTCAAAGCATCAAGGCTAGTCCCATTTTCAAAAGAACCCTTTTTCAAATCCCTTATAAAATTAGATTTTCCTTTTGGGTAGACTGCTGTGAGTCTGGCTCCCAGACGAGGAAACTAAGACCCAATGCAAGGTTGTAGCCTGTCTCTAGTTTGATGTTCACACGGTACTAAGGAAAATGGCAGCCCTTTTAATTCCTGCATAGAGCATCCACCAGCATCCCCAAATGGAGTGTCTGTCCTGGGTAGCAAAGTCATCATCTCTGGTGAGACACTGGGCTTTGAAAGATACCGTGCCTACTGCATTTGTAAGGTAGTGTGTAACCTGAATTTTGTATGATTCTACAAATTAGAATGATGTATGTCCCCCATCTGAAATCTTGCAAGTTACTCAAATACTTGCCCTACTTGTTGGTGTATTTCAAAATAGTCAGCTGGCAGTACATTTTTCATTCATTAACATTCCTAATCCACTACAGATCTTTTGAAGCAGAAAATAAGTAATGACCTTTCCTTCCCTGCCTTTGAGACTCCTACACCAAAAGTCCATTGTATTTCAAGTATTTCTTGAAATACATTCCAAGTATTGCTTGAAAATACAGTCAGTTATGACAGCTTCTTTTTGTCACAAAACACATAGCATCATAAATGACAGAAATTTAGAATAAAATTTCCACATTGTCTGTGTTTAGTTCAAGTGTTTAAGGGTTGCTCCTTGCAGGGTCTTCTTGTGTTCCTGTGTTTACTGTAGTAAAATGTAGCAAGTGGTGAAGCATTAAGTTAAGAATCATCCATTGGAGCTGACATACAAGAGGTTTTAGTATTTATTGGAGAACTTCCAAATATAATTCCTCTAACATTTTCATTCCTGCATTCACATTTTTTTTAAAGCAGGAATTCTAATATCAGATAAACTATTACTATTAACTTTTTTTTTCATTTTTGGGCCATTTTTTGTAGATAAAAATCCAGCCTTGATATAAGAAGTGTGACACATAAAGCTTAAACCTGTTGTGAGAAGTAGTTTTGCTACTTACTTACCTTCACAAGTTTTTCTTTACCTTATTTCAATTTCAACTTTCTATTTCACTACACAGATACCCAAGATGATCATAGAGTATAATAACGAACAATCTTTTAGTAAAAAATATTTTAAAAAGTTGTTACTGCCACTTCTCTCCCAGTTTTTACTTTTCCCCAATGTTACTCCTTCCTAGGTGCAGAATCCAGCATTTGTTCTTGTTTAGTTTCATGCTATTAATCACTGCCCAATGCTCCAGTCAATCCAGATCCCTCTATAAGGCCTCCTGTCCTTCAGAGCCAGCAGCATCTCCCAGTTTGGAATCATCAGCAAACCCCTGCATCCGGATCATTGATAAATATACTGAACAGAACTGGCCCTAGAATTGATCCCTGAGAAACACCACAGGGGTCTGGTCACCAGCCAGCTGTGGCCCTGTTCACTGCAATCCTTGAGCTCTGCCCTGCAGCCGGTTATTCACCCAGCACATCATGAGCCCACTCATCCCACAGTTGGAGAGCTTGTCCCAAAGGATGCTGTGGTGTGCAGCGGCATGGAGCCACAAGCAGCCCTCCCCCTGCTGCGTGGGGAGAGCTGTTAGTGAGCTTAAACACGCAGGGAAGGTCCTCGGCAACCGCGGGCTATGAAGCTGTTTAGACGGGGTCTTGGTAGATGGTGGCAGTTCGAGAAAGGCAGCTCTTCCATTCCAGGTTCCAAGTGGTTTATTGGGATAATAATAAGGGGGGAACTGGGGAGCGGGGGAGGGGAGAGGAGAGCCGGGGGAGGATGTTAGCTCCATAGAGCCTGTGATCCGAGACCCCTTCTGGCTCCTGCTGGGGTTTTTAATCCCTGGACTTGGGGGCGGTCCTGACTCACACCCAGTCGGGGGGGGGGGTCACAGGGACGGGGTCAGGGGAAGAGAGGACGCATCACAACAGTGGTGGACAGCAACAAAAACCATAGAAAATCCCAGGAAAATCACATCCACCTCTGTCTCTTCATCCTTCATGTGGGTGACTTCACCATAGAAAGACACCAAATTAGTTAAACAGGATTTTCCCTTTGTGAACCCTGGCTGACTGTTCCTGATGAGTGCAGTGTTTAAATGCCTTTCAGTGGTACTCGGTATAATCTTCTCCCTAATTTTCCAGTAACAGAGGTTAGGCTAACAGATCTGCAGTTCTTCAGCTTCCCTTACAACCTTTTTGTAGACTGGAATAGCACTATCTTCCAGTCAACAGGAACCTCCCCAGACTCTCAAGACCTCTGGCAGGATCACTGAGAGGGGTCCTGCTATAACATGTGCTACCTCCTTCAATACTCTAACACCGTATCAACAATCCTCTTATCACATTCAGCCTGTGATCTCTACCCACAGTTTAACTAAACAGATTCACTTCTAACACTTTTCCAGATGGGAAAAAAATTCTGTAGTGAGTCCAGATAAAAAAAAATTTGCTGGTCTTTGGGACCTTTCCTTTTGACATAACCGAAAAAGGCCTTTAAAAAAATCAGCTTACAGTTACTTTGCTGAAAGATATCAACCCGTTAACTTTAAAATGTTTTGAGAGTTACTTTTATTACATCCCTCCTATTTTCATTAGCTGCTAATGGAACTCAAAATATTTCACTGGTGCTATAAAATGTGAGTAAATCCTAGTGCTTATTTCAAAATACAATACTAACTAAAATGTTCTGTTCTGTACACTGGATTTTAATTTCTATATGTATTAGTGTCCAAGCTTAATTCCTGGAAGGTCTTATTTTGTTCCTGGAATATTTAAATTATGCCTTTTATTATTCTTACTTTCTCTTGACCAAATACTAATGTTTAGCAATATTTTGCTCTTGCTGTTGTTTGTTATGAATTTCCTTGTTTCATGTTCTGCCACTTTTTAACCAATATGTAAGCCTCCTTTGTTAGAGTTGTAGATCTTGGGGAATTTGCCTAAAACACTCTTGATCATGGCTATTTTAACTCTCACAACT
Source organism: Entomyzon cyanotis (assembly GCA_024500445.1). NCBI lineage: Eukaryota > Metazoa > Chordata > Aves > Passeriformes > Meliphagidae > Entomyzon > Entomyzon cyanotis. Next base: position 78,690,941 of record JAKEPQ010001005.1, on the reverse strand, counting down.
ATCTCCCAAAAAACCAAGTTTGTGAAAATCGTATTTTTCAAACCTACGCTATTGATTTAGACTGTGCAGATTTATGTGGATATGAAATTAGATCACGGTCATTTGCATCTAGGTAACCAGCTCAGAGAACAACTTATTTGTAGGTGCATGAATGATCTTTAGTATGGATTGCCTTTGCTGAATGGAATATACTGTTTGTATGGTGCCTGTCAGGTTGTGACAGCATTGAACAAAGCAAGGGCTCTAGGAGAGAGGGAAGAGAGGGGGAAAGAAAGAGAGAAAACTGGGAAGAGCAACACATTTTTCATGTTTCACATTTTAATTACTCAGGGCCAAAAAGTTCAGGAAGTAGAGGATGGGTCCACAGGACCTCTAGGAGGGTCAGGAATAGAAGATCTGGAAAATAAAGATCAAGAACCTCCTGGATCTCCAGGGAAACTTGGACAACTTGGTCACCCCGTGAGTATTTTCTCTCTGTTGAAAGAAAACATGTATTTTAGAAGGGGTAATAATGATTCCTTACACATGCATGAAGGGCTGGAACAGCACATCCTCGCACACTGTCACCAGTTACACTTCTACGAGATGGGTTTTAGCCCAGCAGCTCAGGAGCATCCTACCTGCACTGCACACGTGTCTGTAGCTACACAGGGGCCTGGTGAGTGACAACCATCAGAAAGCAAAGGCCAACAGATGTTTTGCCAACATACAGATGTTCTCAGTGCAGCAAGTCCACCAACTCCTTGGGCAGTGCACCCTCCCAGCTGTCAGGCTTGAACATACACAAAGGTGCAGAACTCTCAGGCTTCCTTCAGGGTTTCTCTGTATACAGGATGTTTCACACTTCAAATCCTTGTGAACCATCAGCACAAGATGTGTGAGATTAAAGAGAGGTGCAAAACATCATGCTGTGCCATGGTGTTTGATGTGGTTCTGGTTTGTTATTTTGTCACTGCATGGCACATCACAACATAGTTAATTGCTTTCCTGTTTCGTTACTTCTATGTTACAGTGTTTCATTTACCTTTCTAACAAAGGTGTTTTATTTTACGGCATTCCTGGTAAAAACGGGTTACCCGTAAGTACCCTTTTAGACATATTTTAGTTAACTGAATTAAGAAAAACACAACAACATTTTTTTTTATGAGGCTCTGCTACATTGAGGCTTAAGCAGCAAAGTGCTTTCTTCATCTCCTCTCTTCTGGTGTAGTTAATGTCCTCAGGTTTTCCAGAGAGTAAAATCCAGGTTTTTAAGAGAAATACATGATTTTCCAGTTGCAAAGAAAGTAAGAGGCATGGCATGGCATGGCATGGCATGGCATAAGTATCTCTGTTGCTGTTGAGCTGCTAGCAGAGAAAAAGGACCCGGATTCTCAGCGTGGCATAGAAAAGAGAGCTTTATTATTTTGATTCCAACATATATAGACTTTTCAGAGGTCACCCAGATTGGTCAGTCAGAAACCTCCCCCTAGGCCTGATTGGCCAGGCCTGAACTGTCCAAATCTCGAGACACTGTTTTAATAACATCCAAACTTTATCTTTGTTTATAAAACACAGGAGAAAGTTCTCATGGGTAAGACCTGTGCTAGCCACTGGGAATTCAGCTCTGGTGAGGTTGGATTTTTTTGCTGAGGGGAAATTCAGAAAGAGGACATACTCAGACCCCTCTAGGGCAAAAGAAAGTGCTTTGTTGACCCTCCACAGACACATGCTTCCACGCTGCCTGCTCCTAACCTCAGCTGCAATTAACTTGGTAGCTAATTCTGAGTTAATTGAGATGTACCTCTCACCCCTTAATTCTTGTGCAGCAATTCGGCTGCATCATCTGCTTCATCATTCCTGCTTTCCTTACTCTGCATTCCTCTGCTTTACCCTTCTCTGTCATGCCCACTGTCCTCTTCCCAGAGTGTTCCTTCCCAGCTTCATCCAGATAACTCCCATTCCTGGGTCAGTTCACCATGAGCTGTTGATGGCCTGCACATGCATCCTCTGTGGTGAGGTATCACCCAGCAAGGCACACAATAACAAATTCATAGCTGTCATATTCCATGCACATCTCAGCTGCTGTTGTGTATCTGTCCTATACTGATGCTCTACTGCCTGGCTTCTTTGTCTCCTTTCTCATTTGTTTGTTGATGCCACTTTGTGCATCTTTCCTTTCTCTAAGACCTTCCCCTCCCAGAGGCTGTCACCATTCCCATGCCTGCTCCTCTTTTTCCATACTAACATGTGCCACTGCTGAGAGCTTCCTGACCCTTCTTGCCTTCTGCAACTGAACCTCAAATGAAACTCGTGTGTTTTAAGAAATTAAAAAAATAATTCAGTAGTCATTTGAGGGATGCATTATTCAGCTCCTTACTGAATGCTGCCTTCAGACACTGGTATGTTCAAAGAAATGTAGCTGGGTTTGCAAATATTTAGCCAAACTCAGGTTATGTGTCATTAGGATGTTTTTGGACAAGAAGTTTGTATTTTATGCTTTAACAGAGGCCTGACTATTCCCATGCAGCATATGTTCAAAGAAAATTCTGTGAAACCAATATGTGTTAAAGAAAATTCTTCTAAAGAAAATGCTTCAAAAGCAATTGTCTTGTCCTTGTGAAAACAATCCTATTTCCTATCATAGGAAATCTTGCTACATCTTGTGGAATGAACCATTTGTATTTTTTACAGTTACTCTGTTGTCCGTGTGCATCTGGGTTCCAGTCTTACATATAGCCATGCAACTTTACTATTGTTTTGATGGGACTTCACTCTTCAATTAAATTAGCGTGCTCTGTATTTATATTGGTCATGTGTTTGCCACTTTTCTAGGAACCTGCTACCAGTTACTCTACAGGAAAAATCATCATAGGAAGAAAACCCACCCTTTAGTCTTAGAAATATGTTTTTCTCCCTAATGATTTTATACAACCCATCTTTAAAATAAGAACAGTCCTAAAACTTGTCCAGTAGAGTCCGTAAACACAGCTGCCCAGATTCCCAGAATGCCAGTTGGGAAAATACTATTTATTTGCCTTCTGGATATTTTGTTGTGTGTCTTGAGTTCATAAACAGCCTCATTTTATAATAGCACTGACTTTAAAGCTGGTGGGAGTTCTTTCCATCCAATGAACAAGCCTCTATAGGAAGAGCACATGCATATGTATGTAGGTAATATGAAGATGTAAAGAAGGGTAATTTGGGATTCATTTGACTGGTGAAGTTTAGAATGGAAAATGAGGTGAAATGCTGTCTAGTATCCCACATTCCCTGTCAGAGACATCTTCTCAGGAAACATCCTAGTTGGTGGAAACTGAATAGATTCAGGTTAAGAAAAAACCAATGTTTTAGTAGATGGTGGGAGCAGGCTTAAGTTAATGGTATGATTTGGTGCATGCAGAGCAGCAGTTGGCAGTGGTGTGTTACAAATATCACAGTTTTAAAAATCCTTGCCATCAGTGCTGTGGTGGTCCAGTTGGCACGCTGTCAAATCCAAATGTAGCCTGCTGAGTGTTTCCATCTGTATCCCCCAAACAGGCTTCTCTGACACTTTGTTATGGGAAGAGTAGATGTGGTGGGTGGTGCATTTTGGGCCCTGCCAGGGGTATAGCGGTCCAAGTCCCATAGCTCCTCCCATTGCACAGACCAAGAGTTAGAATGTAGCACCCTTACAGCCAGCCTCTGCTGCCAAGTGTACCTGTTCAACCTACATGAAAGATGTCTAATTAAAAAAAATTATTTCCTTTTAGGGTACAAATGGACTTCTGGGGTTGCCGGGACTGAAAGGAAAAGCAGGCCCAAAAGGTGAAAAGGTATGTGTCCTGTAAAAACCCAACAATCAGTCAGATACTATTTATTCTTGGACATGTATTAATTTGGTACACTCTGAGAGAGAAATAAAAATACAGAACCACAGGAAGAATCTAAACATCCTACTGTTCATCCATTAATGCATGGATGTCACCATAACAGAATCATAAGTATTTGTCAAGGATGTGAATAAACTTCAGCAGTAAGAAAAGCTGGGCTTTCACAGGAGAGCTAAGGAAGATATATTGAACACTTAATAAAGAAAACTCAGTTGTTGTATGTAACTGCTCTGGGCAACTTACTCTGTTGGCTAAGTGTTTTAACAGAGGCAGTAAAATCATATTACCCTTAGGAAATGAACATAATTGAAATAAGAAATAAACCATCAGAAATAATAGCTTGTATCTCAGAAGAGATGAAGTGAGATATAATGGATTAATCTATTACTAAAGTACACGTTGTATACAAAATTGACATACAGATAGTAACTCCATGTGTCAAATTAATAATCCCTTTCATCTGTTTAACAAAACAATACAGACTTCATCAATTCACAAACATTACCCATATAAAGCTCACCTATTCAGATTCAGTTTGAAATTATCCAGAATCGTTTCAAAGGTAAAATTAGTCTCCAGTACAGGAATCAGGTCACAAGATTGCATGGCAACCCCTCATCTCTATGTCCAGATGTAATGGAAATATCTGTTGGGTAGAGGGTTCTCACAAGCTGAAGAGAAGTGAAGGCATGTGGAACATCTCAGGTACAGCATGGTGGGGACATCCTTGCTCTCCCCTGGGACCCATCTCAGGTACATGTCCACAAACCCAGGTGAATGGGAGGCAGACAGGAGGGCTTGCAAGTCCATGCACAGTCACAGGGCTACCACCTCTCTGAGGTGGCAGAGACATGGTGGGATGTCTATAGCACTCACGACTGGAGTGCTATAGTGTATGGATACAAGCTCTTCGGGAAAGATAGGCTGAGAAGGCAGATTATCAGTAAGACATTGTATCAGTTGTCAACAGGCATTACAGGCACCTAAATGTCATTTGACAATTAACTTCTTATGTTTCCTGCAAACCTGCTTTGGCCCCTCCTGTGACTGGAGTTATTTCTAGGGTGCTTGGTACGGACATAAATAATGCATGTGTAGGAAACCATAAAATCAGTCAGGCTGCTTTTGATGAAAACAAAGCAAATGGAAGAGATGTCAAGATTATGGTTGTTTACATTTCTTCAATTTATAAGCAAAGTACAAATTAGCAAACATATTTTATTTTACAGCTGCAGCTCCTGTTAGGTGACCATTCTGATGTTCAGCAACAAGCACTACACCTACACTTCCAAAAGGAACAGGCACAGGAGCTGACGGATTTCCTTATGGTTCAGACTTGCAAGCATGGTCCCTGACAATGCTTTGGCCTGTATCGAATAGACCTCACTCAGACAATGCCTCAGGGCTACCATCAATTGTTAACTGTTCCCAGCATGCTGCAAGATGGCACTGTGCACAGGTTGGCTCTGTGGTCCTCCAGTGCCATCCCAGTAGGCTTTTTACTTTCAAATACTCATGCTGATGGATTTCAGTATATTTCTAATGTTATTTCATGAAAAATGCACAAAAAAGCCCATACTCAAACATGCAGGGCTAAGAAGAGTCCCAGAGCCAAGTACCTAAGGATTGCAAGCCTAGCTACTCTGTTCTAGCTGACCTCATGGCCAAAAGATGGCCTCCAGCCTTTAGTTTATTGATTAGAATAGAATTAGAATATTGATTAGAAGGAGAACATTTCAGCAGCAGAAGAAGCAGCTTAGCTGTAGAGAGCTAAAGTTATATTTGAAAGGAAAATACTCCGGTAGTCTATTTCTGATTACTTTTATGGCTATTTTAGTAAAGACATCTTTGGCTTAGTTTTTCATTTAAAAATTGGACTAATATTTTCAAGGGACACTTCAAAGAGACCTTGTGAATTTAGCAAACAAGTGCTAAAAATCCTAAAAATATGTTCAAAAGCACTAAGGAAAGCTGACAGCTTCATATGCAGAAGTTTTTCTCGGCAGTACTTCAAACACACAATTCCTGCAGTAAAAACAGGACAAACAACAAGACACTGAGTTGATCCTCTTTTACACACGTGAATAGTTTTTAAGTTATCAGTTGTTCAGAAACTTGTTTCAATATCCATATCAGTGTGATTTCCTTCTGACTGTGTTGGTAGGGTGAGCAAAGCTTAAAGAATTGACCTGTATGCACACAAAAATTCAAAACAGTTATGCTGTCTAAAGACAGTCAGCACTTTTTTCAGTATAATAATATCTAAATTTCAGGAAGAATAATGGGATCCAGCTTCTTCTTTCTGGTTCTCATTGAAAATGGAAAGCCAGGAATGAATGGGGCACTACATATCAGTGGAGAGTGGGGAGCTGGCTGTTACTTTTCCATCACAGTCCATGTTCTGTGCAGAGATACAGCTAAGAGATGCTCCTTGGGAATGGATGCAGTTAGGCTTCCTAAACACGACAATGATCCAAATGTGAGAGCTGGGTTTGCTGTCCTCCTTGCAGTGCTCACAAAGTGAAAGAAATTGCAGGAAAACAAGCACCAAACACTGACCAGAACTAATGTAATAGTCATTGGAAAAAAGCAAAGGTTGAGTTAAAATGAATGAAGAGCATCTGTAAATAAACACACTGGCAGGCAATGAAAATAGCCTCAAATGAATTAAACACAATCTCTGGGGCTATGACTGAAGTATCACTATAGGAACCATTTGACAAAGCCACCAGGAACAAAGAACTGCATGAATACATTTATGTAATGAGCTCTCAAGCATAAAGAGCAAGTGACCAAGAGGCAGTTAAAAGTCAGTGTTTCCTGCTATGTAACCAAATATGTGACTTTAGAGAACGCAATTAAAATGCTTATAAGCCCAGGTAGCAAATTGGCAGGTTAGAGGGTAAAGCATGGATGAGTAGAGGCAAAACCTCAACTTTTGACTCGAGTGAAAAATACTGGACTTGAGCAGAAAAATTATTAAAGGTCACAAGCATCTTAAGCTGCAGCAGTTCAAACTAACCTCAGCAAAATGCCAGAGGTGATGCAAGAAAGACAAAGTATAAGAAATGGTAGTAATTATGAGAGAAAATGACTCATATCAGAATGGGGTCTTTCATTGTGTTGGCAGTAGATAAAGGTCAATACATAGAAGAAAAATCATGTCATGGTGCTGTTGGAAAAAGCATTACAGAGTGTAGCAATAAAGTCAAGAAATTTACAGAGTGAGTACCATGGTGTGATCACACTGACTACTTATTTATTTGTTGGTGGGGGGAGAGTGGCATATATAATGAACCCTAAAAATGCAAGATCCGCAGTTAAACCTTATTCTGGCAAGACATATGCACTGCTTAATGCTGTTAATGCTGCTTGTACACTTAAAAATTCACTGCAGAAGTTAGAAAAGGAAGAGTACTTTCTTCCATTGCCAATGCAAAGATCATGTTTCTTGGGAGCTTGTGTTAGAAATGAACAAATTTCAACCCTGCTCACAGCATCTAAGCAGACTCTTTTGTGACTGGAAATCCACACAGATTGCAGTGCTTATGGTGTTTATATGGCTAAATCCTTGATGATTTATCTTAATTGCCATTTCAGGGTGATCCTGGTGAGGGATTGCCAGGACCCCCTGGACTACCAGGACCCGCAGGACCATCTGCTCCTTCCAGAGGATTAGTGAGTATTTGGGGTTCTCTGTCAATGAGCTCAGTTTGCCACAGAGGAATCCAGAACTAAATAGGAGGTTTTCTCTGGGAAAGTAGCCTGACTGTTACAGAGATATTCATGTTTTCTAAAACATTCATGCAGAAATGCAAATAAAAGTCTGGCTGAAGTGTGTGAATCCTGTAAACTACATAAACACCCAGTATTCACGTTTTAAAACCTCACTGGATGTGTCTGCTCTTCTGTACAAAAGCAACTATATATGGGAGAACATGAAACAAAAATTTCCACAAAAATGCATTATAAACCTGAATCATTAATTTCTTCCTGCTACTGAACAGAGAAATGGTTTGACAGTCAGTTTTGTTTGCTGTCATTAAATACTAGAACACATACCAGTATGATGACAGTGTTCATATTTTGAATGCTCAGGCAATGTTAAAGAATAAGTTTCAGATCCGTCTTTCTACTGTACTTGGTCTTTCTTCACTATATCCATCAGGATACACATGCATGCAGCTAAAGAAGGAATCTGGCCTGAATTTTCGGTTCATGGTGTGAGAGCTGATTTTACACGTGGACATAGTTCATCACTGACACCAGTGGAAATCCTGTGGTGGACTTTTAAACAAAACCATCTATCACACTGGGCATTGTGAATATTTAATAGATAGTCTGAAACACATTCCACTGGCCAAAATGGATTATATGCTCCCCTGATCTTGAGACTGCTAAATTATGCCAATACATTTCTGCAGCATAAAAACAGAGTAACAGAGTTCTGCTGCACTGTTGAGCTGCACTGATGCTGACTTCAAGAGACCAGGAAGGCAGCTCCAGATCCCTAGGACAAGGTGCTCCAGTCCAACAGTTTTATCCAGTCAAAGGCCACTTCTATAAATGTAGCAGTGAACACCAGGCCCTACACTGCCTTTACTTTCTTGTTCTCTGTGACAGCAAGTTTCAAGTCCTTTTATTCTGTAGTGAAGAGGAAGAAGTCTCAGTGCAGCCGAAGAATGCATCCTTAACTCCCAGGCATTTGAAACATTAGTTTTGGCACTATGAGAACTTATTCAGGTAGTACTTCTCTCTGTGCTTTTCTTTATAGTTTGCAAAATGTACACAGCTATGAAACTCACCAAGGACTAAACACTATGGTGTTTTTTCAACAGAATATTTTAGAAAAGGCTTCAGTATATTGATTTTGCTTTATAAAAGTCATCTTTTTTTATTCCAGTTTTAGGAATCTTGGAATTTGGCTTTTTAAGAGAGGGGCACGTTGTAGGAAACTGGGGTTATTTCTAAGGTCTGCATTTTAGGATATTCTTAATGTTCACAAGTATCTTTCTGAAGTTAAAAGGTATCTTGTCTGAGATATTACTTCAGTTCACTTAAACAGTCACATAGCATGTGTGTCCTGCAGGATAATTATCACTGTGCTCATAGAGCACCTGCGGGTAAATGCAGTGCTCAGTGTCTACAAAAGAAGGTGGTATGAAACACCACAAATTTAAGTGAAAGGTTTTTGTTGTATTATAATTTATTTTACCCGTGACAGACAGCTGCAAGGATATTGATGAAAGCTGTATTTCCAGTAAATGCCAAATGATATTTGCATTTGTCTTCTTTAGAAGCAATAATTTAAAATGGAATTCTCCTAATTTCAGAATAGAGTGGAACCTGAAGAATCCAGTTCTGGAGATACTGACAGAGAGTCTGAGATTTTAAGGGTAAGTACGTATTGATATTTCTCATAATAAAGAGCTTTATTTTACTTATGCAGATTGTAGAGGGTCAGTTTCATGGTGCAAAGTTTTATACATGCTTAATTCACAGCATCCAGAAAGGATTTGTAGGGTATCATTTCAAGATCAGAAAAGGCCTAAATGTTTGTGAGTGGGGAAGAAATATGAGACAGAAGGAGGCCAACAAAGAAATAATGGCAAGAGGGCTTTTTAAAATGAGAAACTGCTTTTAATCTGACTATGAGAAGACAGTAAAGAGGCAACAGATGGGAATCGCAGATCCATAGAATCATAGAAAAACCTTAAATATCATCTTGTTCCAGCCTCCCTGCCATGATCAGTGAAACCTTCCATTAGATTATGTTGCTCAGAGCCCCATCCAACCTGGCCTTGAACACTTCCAGGGATGCGGCATCCACAGCTTCTCTGGGCAGCCTGTCCCAGTGCTTCACCACCTCACAGCAAAGAATTTCTTCCTAATATCTGATCTAAACCTACTCTCTGTCAGTTTTAAGCCACTGTCCCTTATCCTGTCACTACATACCCTTGTAAACACTCCCTCTCCTGCTCTCTTGTAAGCCCCCTCTAGTCACTGGAAGGTGTTATATGATCCTATTCTTCGTTTTCTTGAATTTGGAGTACCTGTTCTAAAAAAAAAGTGTGTCTGCATGAAATGCTTTACAGTGCAGTTTTCTGGTGAACTGAACGTCCGTAACACTGCAGCTTTCTGAGTTCATCATGGTTCCTATGAGCTCCAGAATGCTATAACATACTGAGACCTCCGCTTTGCAACACAGCTAGCGATATTTTTCATTCTCTCAGACTCGTTTCTGCCTCAGGACTTCTTTTCTGTTTCTTTTTTTTCTCAAATATGCTTAATATTTTATTCTCAAGGCCCTTCAGGAGAGAATTGCCACATGCTGAAAGTTATCTATCTTGCCTAATTAGGGCTCTCTTTAGACACCCTTTGTAGGTGACAAGACAGGTGGGTGCCCTGCAGGAGGGTCTGTTCACTGTAGTGAAAATCCAAGATGAACTTCTTCCTGATAGAATCCTGTACATGGCCCTGAGTCGGAATTAACAGTGATTTACATGGCACTGATTTAAAGTGCCATGGCCCAAAACTTCAAGCTCTCCATGTTTGCCTGCTAATGCAGTCAATAACACAGATGGACTTGCATGTGAGAGGGAATTTTCACAGATATGCTGTTTCACCTAAAGTATCATTTCATTAATTTCATTCAATATAAATACCTCTGCTAACATCCATGTAGGAGAGATCTCCAGAGCAGAGGCCAGTTTTACAGCATTAAGCAGATCTTGACCATGAGTAGAGTGCTCCAGCAATAGCATGGAGTAACCCTACGAAGTGGTCATGGAGAAGAAACTAACCACTTCCCCCGGTACAATGATCCCCTGTTTTCATTATGGTTAGGTCTCTTATCATTAGGTCAGTCATTGGGATATGTCTAACATCTTCACTGGGTTACAGAGACCTGACACAAAAATTTTTGTTTTCAATTTTCTGCTTGCTGATGCAGGCTATGAGGTGGAACAATTCAGAAAACAAGGGTGAGGCAGGTCAGTGTGACTCTATATAAGGGTCTATCTGTGATACTAAAATTGGTTCTCAATGAAGCAGAAGCGGGGTGGAAACCTAAGCTGAGTTTTATGAGCCTGAACAGTCTATGTGAGCTTTTTCCTATTCTGTGTATATAAAAATGAACCTGGCTAGGGTAATTTCTAACAGTGCTGCTAATTTGTCCAGGGTCTTCCTGGGCCAGCAGGCCCCCCAGGACTGCCTGGTCTTCCAGGAAAGCCAGCACCTGATTCAGGTGTAGGACCTCCTGGGTCACCAGGAGAAGATGGACCTTCTGGGGAACCAGGCCCTGAAGTGAGTACCCTCTTATGCACAAATATTGATGTTGTTTCTGTTCTGCAACACCATGTTCTAAGACTTACAATCTGTACAATTTTTAATAAAATTGCAGAATATTCTAAATTTAAGAGCTTGGATCTTATGAAAAATTGGTACAAGAAAAAAAAGAAAAGTCTTGTTAACCAAAGCACATTACTGCAGAGCAGTAAAGTACATTTGGCAGACAGATACTGGTGAATCTGGACCAGAATAAATAAAAAGTAAGAATTCTTTTGCCAACACTGAATAAGACTGAGTATTAGTATTCTTGTGGTGCTTTCAGGAAAATGAAGTTTGCTAAATCACTTACATAAGCTGCAGAGAATTTGTAGAGTAAACTGAAATTTCGTCTTTCTTCTTCCTTCCTTTTCTTCAGCTAGATAGAAAGACATATTCCTGTGGACATGTGAAATACAGTTCTACAGTAAAAAATGTTGCTAAAGTTTGACTTGCAAATAAATGTGCAGTAAAGTGTTTTTTTCAGTGAAGAAAACTATTTTTTTCTAGCATTGAAAAACTCTGAGAATCCTCTCTGGAATTCTGAGATTAGCTCAGTTGGTTGGAGCATGGTGCTAATAAAGCCACAGCTGTGGTCTGGTCCCTGCGCAGGCCATTCATCTAAGAGCTGCATTCGATGATCCTTGTGGGTCCTTTCCAATACGGAATGATCTCTTATTCCATATATTGACTAATATGGTTCTCTTATTCCCTATCAACCATCTGCCAGTAGCAGTTGTTCTCAGGACTAGGTTTGACCTGTACGTTCACGCTACCCTCAAAGTGAGTCACCATTTCTCTATCTGACAATTAGCATATATCAAGGAAGTGTATCGGTGACAGATGTTAAAAAGGAGATGTCAATATCTCTCACCTGTCCTGGCGGGGATTGTTTTGAGGATAACAAAGTAGAGAGTTAATACAAAATCTAAAAAGTGTTTGCCCATCCAGGTGGAAAGCAGCATCTTTTGTGCAGAAAGAAATTGAGCACCTGAAAATCTTTAGTGTGGGATTCAAGAGGCACATGTATGGGAAGCCAATGAAATCCATTATTCTCTGCATCTACTGATTGTAATACAGATGGCATTATAAAATAAAAAAGTGTGAAATGCTGGCCAGATTTCATCTAACTGCTGAGCCCCCAACAGTAATCTTTCTTTTCTTTTCTGAATCCAAGACAGATCAAATTATGTTGAGAATTATGACTGTAATTTTAAGAGAATTGGCAAGTTTTATAAAATAGACAGTTACCTCAATGTTTTACTGCATTTGAAAAAGTGCAGTGTTAGATTAAAAGATCCTCTATAACACTGTCTTTGCAACTCAAAATGTACTTTGAACTTTCCTGACTCTGGCTGTTTCTATATCATTAGTATTTAAAGTAATTTGAATGGTCTAGGATACAGTGCTAAAATTTGCCACAAAATAATAATGTAAAAAAGAATTCAAAGAAAATGGAGAAGTAAGTATTGCTTCATCTTTTATTTTAAAGATGAATGTGTTCCCTCTTGTGTAATCTAGGATTTCACAGGCAGTAACATAAATTACTTGTAGACAGTCAATTTTCTGATGCAACAGAAATCATGGTTTCAGGGTAGTTCCTGGGAAATATATCAGTTTAAAAAGTAGAAGTTAAATGTTAAACATGCTTCTAAAGTACATTTTCAGAAGAATCAGACCAGGACAAATCTGCAGGCTGCTGAAGGAAAACTCCAGCTATTAACAGTATAGACCCATGCATTCCCACAATTTCAGATGACCCGAGAAACTGTCATGCTGCTCTTCAAAGTTTTGTGCACTTTTGCACACTCTAGACGAATGAAGTGAGATAAATTCCCAGCAGAAATTTTTGGTTGGCAGTCCTCATTAAGTAACACATTAACACATTTGTGTTATTCAGGATTTTCAGCTGTGAATTCTAATTTCAGAGCACCAGCCACTTACTTGGAGTTGTGGACAGGCTTAAGTCCTTGCTAAATCAAGGACTTTGGGATGTAGCATCTCTTCTCTCAAGAAATGTGTCTTGGAAATGTTTAAGCAAAGGCTGCCTTTTGTAATCAGAAATACCCCTGCACAAACTGCTTCACACTGCATCTGAGATTGATGTGGTATTGATCTGATTAAATACACATTTTCTAAATGCTATATGAAGTTAAATTGATTCATAGCATTGCATAAGGATATTTTCTATCATAATTTTTTTGTTTGAGGTTGCTCACAAATGCATTAATATACCCTGATGAGAATAACAAATCTCCCAGTGTTGCCTGCTAGCTACATAAAAGAGACCATTCCAAAGCTCTAAAGGAAATAAGCAGTTTTAGCACAATGAACCTCAAAACTGCTAAACAGTACAGTGGAAGTAATCAGTAAAATTTTGAACAGTTATTGTTCTAAGCCCAACCTCTTTTTTGATCCTCGTCTATGTAATGATGCCAAAATATAATATGAAAATATTTGAAACATACTGAAAATGTTTCTCATAATTTCTAATATTAAAAGTAAATCCATTTGTTACTCTATGACATACAGTGCATCTGAAGAGCAAATGTGTGAGGTGGAGGAAAGGGGGCCGGGGGAGGGGAAGAGAGCAGGAAAAATGAGGCTTTGTGATGATTGTGGAAACATCAGAGAAAAACAATGTTTTCTATCTCCTTCTGCAGCCATTTATATCCTCCCCCAAGACACATGAACAAATAAATGGATTAAAAATCCCCGGAGATCGGAATACACACCTGTAAATGTAATTATAGGCTTTCAGAGCCAGACTTTTAAAATGTAGGCCATGCAATATGCCTGTTGCTCTTCTTGTATGTCTAGTTACTGAGGGCTGGACTTCAGTACCTGTACTGATTGACTGGTTGACCCTACAAAGCCAGTGTTTCTAAGACTTCCTGCTCACTCAAATGCATGCAGGGTACAAGTCATGGATACAACACCGGAAATTGGATGGAGACCTCAATATACACTTTTAAAGGCAAAATTGAAGTGAATGTCATGAACAATATTAGCACCATCAAGGAAAGCAAAGTGGCAGTGCCTTGTTTTCTGCAGAAGAACTTTTTAGGAGTACTGCTCCTAAAAGTGTAGGAATGCACCTCCAGGCTCAGCTACCCAGGAACACCTGGCAAAATGAGTCTGACTAAACCAAGCACTCCCCCACATGCAGCCCAGCCTCATTGTTCCCACGTGAGGATATCACTAGAGTTGTATTAATCAAGACCTCTGTCAGCCTACTGGCTTTCACATCTGCAGTGACAACGCCGAAGTCTCCTGTTTGACACCATTACCTCTATATCACAAGTGTTTTTAATGATTTTATGATTCTACAACACAGAAAACCTGGCCATGTTCTGATTTTGTCAGTACCAAGGTTTCCCCAACTGGGTCTCGTCTAGAGCTGACATTTACAAAACGTGAGGGTAACTGAGGTGCCTGGGAATTTCACCCCATCACATCTTTTACAGTTATGTCAAAACCTGCTTATGTAACACCAATATTTTGCATGTTAATGTTTACATGATGCTGGGGTTTATTTTTGTTCATTATTTTATGATTGTTGTATACATTTTTCTATTAAAATATATTTAAATACTGGTTTGATACAAAGCCAAACTCTCAGAAGATGAGAAATAAAAGTGTTAAAGCTTAATGGTGTGAGGTGCTCCACATTAGTCTTTCATAATGCTGTATCATCGGCTGGTCCAAAATACTTACACACATGTTCTAGAATTTTGGATCTCAAGTGGCACCTGCTTTAGATTTACTGTCATCTACAGGGTCCCCAAGGTCCTCCTGGCTGTGATGGAGTGGTTGGCCCACCAGGATGGAAGGGAGAAAAGGTAAGTTAAATGTCTGTCTTGCTCCTACTCCAGTGGAAAATCTTTGTCAATTCTGGGCTGTAAAAATCATGAGTAGTTGTCCCTGCAACACAATAGCATCTGGCTTCAACATTTTTTAGTGGAATCCAGACACTAATGGCTTATTAGAACACATCTCAAAAGGCATAATCAGAAATCCAGAATTTCCTTTTGGATACTGTCTCCTTTTCTGCAGCACGCAATATTTGACATGCAACATGAACTACTCAGTTGTGATTTGCCACTAAAAAGCCAGTCATGACTAGGCTCAGACAGGTGAGCCTGCAGGGAGAAAGAAAGAACTCCAGCTAGTCCGGCCTGGCACAGACTGATGACATATTATAAAACAGGTGAGGAGATCGTGAAGGAGCACAAACCATTTAATCTGGCAAACAGGAAACAAACTCATGGCCTACCCTGGCTGGACACCAGGTGCCCACCAAAGCTGTTCTACTGCTCCCCTCCTCAACTGGACAGGGAGAGAAAACATGATGAAAAGCTCATGGGTCAAGATGAGGACAGAGAGATCAGTCAGCAATTACTGTTACAGGCAAAACAGACTAGACTTGGGGAAATTAATTTTATCTATTGCTAATCGGAACATTATTTTAAACACCTTTTTTTTGCACTCCACTTCAATAAGTATTTGGAGAAAACAAAGACAAAAACTATGGGACAATTTCATCCTCTAGTGAGCTTCTACAACACACTTCATACACAAGAACTTGAAAGTAAATTCCCAAGTGTACATTGTAAGTTCACACACTGTAAGGGAAATGAAAAGGCAAGCCTTAAATGGCCAGAATATTGATTTATTTTTAACTCTGGAGGCTGAAGGTTCTGAGCTGTGATATCAAAAGCTTGATGTTGGTAAAGTGCAACACACATGGGAACAGCAGCTATCCAGAAAGTGCAGTATGTGTGTTACAAAGCAGGCATCTGAAACCTGTGTCCATTGTGATCAGTGGTGTGTGTTTTACATGAGGGAGCCTAAGAACAGAAAGAAGTCTAGCTGAAGTAAACTGAACATGAATCACATATTAAAGAAAGAGACTGATGCGGAAAGGGAAGCAATCAGAAGAGAAATTAATTTTTTTAAAAATAATAATCCTCAAAAAAAGAACAAACCTTTTGCCTTACTGTGTCTGTTTGCTGCACTATGTATATTTGATAAAAGTTCAATTACAATTGAAGTACTATGTATTTGTACCTATTAAATACAGGTAAGTGTACTTTTCCTTTTTTTTTTTCTGAAAACCTTGATTTAATTTATATTGCAATGTCTGTTTTGATCCAAATGTCTGTTTTAATTCCAAATTAATCCAGAGAAGATTACAGGAAGAAACAACAGGATGCACTGAAAGTAAATTCAGTTTGTTCAGTGACATTTGGCATGCAGTTCTGCCATTGCTTTTAGGAAAAAAATTATAATTTTACTCCTGGTGCTTACTCATTTTTTTCAGACTTTACTCAAATAGTATTTCTTCTGAGTGAGTAAGGACAGGATCTAGCCAATATAAAAATTAATTCCGCTAGATTCAGAGCAATTTGAAAAAGAATTATTTGCATGCCATGTCATGTCGCTGTTGAGCCGCTAGCAGAGTAAGAAAAACCCGGGTTCAAAAGGTGGCATCCAGAAGACAATTTTATTATTTAATTCCATCTTATATAGACTTTTCAAAGGTCACCCGGATTGGTCAGTTCGAAGCCTCCCCCTAGGCCTGATTGGCCAGGCCTGAACTGTCCACATCCAAGAAACTGTTTTTAATAACATCCAAACTTTATCTTTGTTTATAAAACACAGGAAGAAAAGAGAAAAAGTTCCCATGGGAAAGGTCTGTGCTAGCCACAATGTCATTCTGTCTATTCCATGAACTAGAAATGGAAAAAAACCAGTATGCAAGTAAAGTGTATAAAAGCAAATCTTGATAAAATCTTGGTTGTTGCAGAGAAACCTTAAAATCGTTCTAGTCATCATATCCTGTGTTTGGAAAGGTGCCCTAGACAACCTGAGTGGGCACCAGATTCCACTTCTTTATATCCCATGGCAATTTTGATATTTTTGTTCAGAAGCATGAGGATGTGACCTGCAATGTTTAATTCTGTGTGCTCTAAACCCTTAAAATCTGCAGCAATAATTGAAATACAAGATTGAGTCCTGTCAGGATATCAGGCCAAAGCTATTAATATGTTATTATAACTCCTGAATTACAGATAGTTTTCTTTTTCACTAAGAAGTCTGATGTTTCAGATGAAGGACTTCATGTAAAGGACATCAAATTAAACAACACAGAACTCTTTGGGCATTTTTGTTAAGGAAAAATACCATAAATGTTGTTTTGTTGCCTAATATTCTTATTCTAAGTATTTAGAATTTTTTTTTACAGGGTGATCAAGGTCTACCTGGTTCTGCTGGTCCAAAGGTAACAAAAAAGGCAATGTCTTTATAGAATGACAGTATCATTGTGACACAGCACATTACTGAAAAGGGCTGAGAAATCTCGGAGATTATTATTGTGTAGCCTAATAAAGTGGACAAATTGGCTTCTCAGTTGTCCAACATGCTTCTCTATGAAGCGTGGTGTAGTGGGTTAACCTTGGTTGGATGCTGTTCTATCACTCCCCTTCCTAGCAGGACAGGGGAGAGAACAAGATGGGAAACAACATGTAGGTTGAGATAAGGCAGTTTATTAAAGCAAAAAGAAAGTGAAAGTTTGTGTCTGTATAAGCAAAGGCAAAAAAAGCTTTCATATCTGAGCTGATGTCATATGGGATGGAATAACATAACCTTTTGGTTTATTTGGGTTTAGCCTCATTGTGTCCCCTCCAGGATCTTGCACACTCCCAGCACCTCATGGTGGGGAGAGGATGTTAAAGAGACAGCGCTGATGCTGTGCCAGTGCTGCTCAGTAGCAGACAAAACACTGGAGTGTTATCAACACCCTTCCAGCTACCAATTCAAAGCACAGCACTGTGAGGGCTGATGTGGAAAAAACAAACTCCAGCTCAGCCAGAACCCACACATGTGACCAGCAGATTGAGAGAGGTGATACTCTGTCTCTACTCTGCCCTCATGAGAGCCCACCTGGACTGTTGTGTCCAGCTCTGGGACCCTCAGCACAAGAAAGGGATGGACCTGTTGGAGCAAGTCTGGGGGAGTGCCATGAACATGATCAGTGGATGATTTCTTCCTGGACCTCTCCCTCGACCTCTCCCTCTTCCTCTTCAAGGCCGGATTGGATGTGGTTTTGACCAGCCTGGTCTAGTAGAAGGTATCCCTGCTCATGGCAGAGAGATTGAAATCTTGATGAACTTTCCAACCCAAACCATTCTGTGATCCTATAAATCTACTTATGTGCCTCTGCTTAGGCATATTCAACATATCAATAGATTGACTTTTTATTTTAGGGTGATACTGGAGTCACTGGATCAATAGGCCCCAAAGGAGAAGCTGGCCCTATTGGGTCTCCTGGAAAACCTGGACCACCAGGACCTCCAGGGCCTCCTGGGCCCCCTGGACCTCCTGGACCACCAGGACTAAGTTACAGCTTGGGATTTGAGGTATTTTGCTATTCTGAAGTTTGTTGTAACTTTGGACATACTTCCTCCAGAGGAGAGACAGTGTGATCACCTATATATTTCATTGGTATTTAAGGCTGAATTGGTGACAGATAGAGTAATTAGTTCTCGATTGAAATTTGCCAAGGACTGATACAGAGATACATGTTGATCATTTCTGACCTCATGGCCTTTTCTATTTAGAACAAAAATGTTATTAAATGTTATTAAAAATATAAAATTTCAGATGCTACTTCTTCTACTTCTTCAAATAATACATTCATCACTTTAAAACATGAGATCTGGCAAGCTCAAAATGAGTTTTATATGTTATATTAGAGCTACTCATTTGGATGATGTTGGAGCAGAAAGTGGCTTTGCAATACAGAAAGGCAAGGGAAGAACACCCAGGTTCAAGAATTAGGGCTGCTGCATTACCATCTTTGTGGAAGAGAGGTGGAGAAATTGTCAATATCAACATTCACATTTGTGTCTTCCTTTTATTTTTTTTCCCTTTTTTTCCATGCATTTTTAAATTATTTAGCTGTTTGGCTTAGGAAAGTCTTTCCAGAGTTTTTTATGTCATGGGATATAATAAAGTTTGCATAGTAACTCAGGGCAGTCTCATCAGAGAAAAATGTTAGACCAAAACTACTGGCCCTCTGTAGAACTGCTGCAGTCAAGTGGTGGTGTTTGAAAGATAGCAGTTTACTTACACGTTTCTCTTAGTATCTACCCCACCTCTTTTGTGTTTTCTTTTCTTTGTAGATGCTTTGAGGTGACACAAGCATGACCACTAATGCTTGTTTAGATTTGCTTTCTGATGTGTGACAAAATAATGTTGTACTGTATGCACTACTGGTTATTAATCTCACTGATGTCAGTGAATTTCAATGGGCAAAAACTCTCTCTAGAAATTCACAAGTTCTCAATTGCCAGCACTGAAATTGTTAGCAAGGAACAGCACGAAGTCTAAGCATACAAACAATCCTTTGCCTTATCTTAGGCACACTACAAAGGCTGGTACAGAGTCTCCCTTGAATAAATATCTAGTTGTCTCAGAATGAGTTAAGGACCACTGGCAAGTCACATCTTCATCCCAGGCCTGGTAGGAGTTTTAGCCCAGAATGGTGGCTCCTCTGACTTAGAGTAATCTTCTGTGACCTGTGAGGGCCCATTCTTAAGAGATTCTCCACTTTTCCCCATGTGCACTATTTCAGTAGAAGGCAACATGGCCTGATTATGTCACTAAAGAGTCCTCCTGCAATTGGATGCTTAGGATCCAACTCTGCCACTAAGTATCAGAGGAGGAAACTTAGCGGATTGAGCAGGAGAGAGTGAAAACTGGGAGTCCCCACTTTTATGGATGCAAACACAGAAGGAACTGAGCTCTAAACTGCAGTAGAAATATCTTGACTGGCTTCATCTTGAACTTTATCTATTCCAAACAAAATTGGCATGATTGTCGTTTCCCTGAGAGGATTACTAATGTAAACAGGCTTTCTAGCTGTAGTTGATCTTTTGGATGCCCACCCCTGCCATCTGTTGAGGCAGCACCGTGGTCTGACAGTTTGTTAGGGTGACATTACCTTCTCGTTGGCAGTCTGTTTATTGCTGTAAGGCTGTTTCTGCAAAACACTCCTGTTAGCACTTGTTAGCATCTGTGATCAGCTATGTGCAAAAACCAAATGGCATGGTGTTTGCTGGCACTTATGCTTGCCAAAAGAACAGTTTGAGCTGCAGAAGGTACCTGGTAAACCCATTTAAAACATGCAGATGTCAAAAGAGATGATATGTCATATAAAGCAGGCATCAAGCGCTCCCTTAAAGGGAAAAACAGACTGGCACAGTGCAATCAAGAGAAAGGACCCAGAAAGACATTTTGTGGTTTACCCTAAGCAGTGAGCATTTGGTTAAACAGGTCAAAGAGAATATGAGGAGATTCTCTGTTGGTATTTGATACACTGATATTCGATGGAGCAGCAGAATGAAAATGAATAACATTCAGTCAATCTCAGGTGAAGTTGCATGAAAGGTCTCTCACCTTGGTCCCCCAAAAGGAAGGATCTGATTCCAGCTGCGCATTCCTTCTGCTTCTCTTACTCTCGTGGAGTTGGCAGAAAAGGTCAAAAGAATGAGATCTCTCTTTTTCAGTAGAGTCAGTCAGATGATGTTTTCCATACCTTCGGCATTAAGCTGTCATTCAATAGTAGCTGAAGGTCATCTAATTGGTGTCTCACACTTTTTCTTACACCATCTCCTGAGTGCATCCCACCTGTGCTAACCCGAGCCATTTCAAGTCCCTGACTGGCAGAAGGCTAAGTAGGCCAGGATTATTGGTCCCTTAAACATGGTCAGCTGACACAAGGGCTTGTCACTAGGAGGTGGAGATTCTCCTTTGCCCCTGTCCCTTCTCCTGTGTACAGACATTCCTGGCACCTGCCTGCCCTTCACATGCACTAACATTAAGTATTCCACCAATTCTTCCACAAGCCAATTTAATTCACTAAAATTTTAGAGAACACTCTCACCCCAAAAGTAACGTATTTCTGTCATTTTAGTCATCTAAAGGAAAATGAAGGGATTGAACACATGATGCTGATGTCAAAAATGAAGGCTGTATGGCTGCAAGCAGCAAAGTGGAACAAAGAAAGATTAAGATTTTCCCTTTTCAGAAAAAAGAAACAATTAAGCCAGCACAGCTGCAACTAAAACTGAAGCTAAAAGCAATTGAACATTTCACTGCTGACATGGTTCATCCAGATGTTTTGAAGCACAGTCTGACAAGTTTAGACTGGTCATAATCCAAGGGATAGGAACATTACATGGATGGCACTGGGGCTGAAACAAGCAATTATGACAGCCTGCAATTTTATTTCTTTGCTGCTTTGGAACTGGCAGCTCCTGCTTCTGCCGTGGATCTGTAATGTTGAAGAATGACGGAAGCTGGAGGGAGGTTGCTGCTTTCTGTGTAGTTTCCTTTTAAACTGCTAAAAAATCTCCATGGAAAATATGGAGGCTTCTCTCAAGGACTCCCACTACACAGAGACTTCTTTCTGAAGTCAGCAGAGGGAAATGGAAATGGACAGTGGGCTGGAGCAAATGACCTATAAGTAAAGCCTCAGGGAACTGAGCTTGCTTAGTGTGGAGAACACTTAACCTTCATCTCTAGAAGGTTCCAAGGCCTGAGGGGACAAAGCCCTAAACAACCTGATGGGAAATCAGTGGTGACACTGCTTTTGACAGGAGGGGCTAGGCAGCCTCTGAGATCTCCTTCAACATAATTAATTCTAAAACTTGATGGTGCAACTTTTTTTCTGCTCAATTTCAGTAAGCAGTATTTTAGGCAGCAGTTCAACATTCAACTGTAAGAACTAGGAAGGACCTTTGTTTGGGAAAAACAATTGCTGCTCTTAACAAACTGTTTGCAAGTTCTCCCTACCATATATCAGTTCTGCTAACCCTTACTAGTCATAGTGTTTCCATAGGTGGGTGGCAGGTAAATGCTAAACAGAAAAATACTGCTTAAAAGTGTGCTTAAACACAGTGCATAATGTTGCACTTCTGCCAGATGCTGTTCAGCCTGAAATGCTGACGCAATGGTGTCAAGTTCGCAAGACAGTAAAAAGAAGAGTTTCTGTAAGAAAGACCAACATGTTTTTATCACATCTGAGCAGAGCCTATCTCAAGATCATCCATTTTTCTCAAAAAAACAGTCAATGAGAAAAGATAAAAATATTTGTGTTCAGTATGCTTCCAGGTTTTACAGAACTTCAGAAAACAGAGCAGTTGAAAAAAAGAAAAATAAAAAAAAGATATAAATTCTTAAATTCTGTAGCATTTTTTCTCTTCCATTAGGACATGGAAGGATCAGGTAGCATCGACCTGTTAAGTGAATCAAGAATTCCAGGATCGAGGGGGCCAAAGGTAAGTGGATGTTTTGGGGGAGGGGAGTATAATTTGTTGTTGGGTTGTTTGGATTGGTTTGGTTTGTTCTGGGGTTTTTCAAAACAAAAGTGTCCTCCTTTCTGCTTTTTGGATACATATAGCCCGAGTCAACTATAGGTTAAGAATCACTACATTGAACTGGATTCACTTGCCCTGGAATGCTATTACAATAATTGTGTCCTCCAAAGAATCTGAATGGTATTTCTGTGAAACCTCATTAGCTAATGATTTTTAGATTCTGCTCTAATATGTTTTTGAGATATTAAGGGGTGAAATAAGGGTTTTCATGTTATCTGGCTCTCTATTTCTTCTTTCACCCTAATAAATTCCCTTCTTTCATATGATAGTGAATCATCACATATATGAAGTTGAAACTGAAATGTTATAGTTTGACAATCAAGTGTGTGTAATCTGACATACCACTTTTAAACTAAAAAATTTTTCCCAGTAGTTAGCAAGCAATGTCACAGGCAAAGGGATGCTTTTTTCTCCATCAGTGTGTCTCAGGACATCTTTTGCTTGTGTGGGCCACTTAAATCATCAACTAGGAAATATGGGAATAAAATATATCAGTACCTACCAGATCATGTGGATTTATTGTCATTCTTAACAATAGAAGGAGGTCCAGTGGTTTAGTCTGGCAACAAAAGGAGACAAAGGCACGATCCAGTAGCTGCTTATGAGTCTCTGAGGGGCAACTGCAAATACAATGAAGCCAAACTGTTCCTTGCAGTGCCAGATGCTGCAGCTAGAGACAGTGGTCACAATTTACAGCTTGAGATGCTCAGGCTGAACCTTAGGAGAAGGCTGTTCATTAGGAGGTTGGTTGCAGAACTGGGGCAATTTGCCTAGGAAGGTTGCAGAAGATCTGATCTTGAAGTCATCGAGACTTTCCTGGACAGAGACATGACTGACCTGACCTGAAGCTGGTGACATTTCTACTTTGAGGGGATAATTGGATTAGATGGCCTCCACAGGCCTGTAAAATCCTGTTTCTATGACTCCATGGATCATCAGAAACCAACTGAACACTGGAGGCAGGAGTGACTTTGAGCTGCTCTTTGCTGTGTTGGTTTAAAGTACTGGTGACTGTGAGTCACTGGCATTACAGCTGACTCAATTTAATGGCTTAGAGAATTTTGCCCCCTCTTCTGTCTTTTCCTAAATACTAAAAAGGGGCACAAAAGATACAGTTACAAAAATAAGTATTGAATTTGTTAGCTGAAAGAAGGAGGTGTTCAGAACTAGGACCAAAACTGTGCATTCTGACCTGCCTTAGTCACAGCCTTATTCTCACCTTTGGTTTTATAACAGGCATTGTTTCCAAGTCACTCAGCTATAAATATTCGAAAAATGTCTTGTTGCAGTTGAACAAAATTTTCCTGTTAACTGCTTAATTACTCTGCAAAGTTTGAGTCAGTAAAGAAGGAAGATGAAAAAAAGAAGATAAGAGAAATAAGAATTATGCAATAATCATGAAAATGCTTTTACATACTTACTGGTACTGCATTATGAGCCATTTACACTTATCACAACTCCAGAGTACCCAGTGGTGTTTAGGTGAAAACAGCATATCTGCTTCTAAGTGGGCTGAAACTCAAAACAGCTGCTAAGAAATAAATTACATTTATTGGCTCTCTCTTTGTATCTGTTGAAGTTTTTATTAATCTTCTATCAGAAAGTAGTGGTGTGTTTTGAAGAAGAAATAACAAATTCACTTTTTCTGATGGCTCAGCTCGCATTTCCAGAGTTTCTGTTCTCTTTCTTCCACAGATCAGTGTAAAGTTTCATTGGTGTTTTCTCATTATTTAGCATTAGTGTTTATTAGCATCTTCATATTCCAGATGAAGACAACTCAGTTACTCTGTCGAATTCCTTTTCCATTCAACTTTCTGAAATGACTAATAGTGGACTGTTGTCCATTTTACCATCAAATCATCATAATTGTACTTTACGGCTGATGTCACCATATAGAGACAAGAGAAGAATTTGAATTTCCAAACGTTTCTTGAGAGAAACACTTTGGAAAACTGCCTTTAAACTTAGCCAGACTGCATTGCCTCTAAATTGGTAAGATATCTTAATTTTATCCAAGAAGGCAAATTAATTGAAAGCAATCCCTTGCAACAAATGCACTTGATTAACTTTATTTCTAATATTTTTTTTAAAATACTTTTAATATGAAGTGACAACACTAAAGCTGTCTTTGTAAGAAGCAGAAATCTTTAGTTCTTTGCATGATAACATAGAAGAGTAGGCGTTATTTATCAGAACAACCCAAAACAATGCTTACCTTTTATTATTCTCTGGTTATACTACAGGTCTCCAACATTGTTTTTGTAACCGTTTTGGTTATGAATTTGGGGTTTTTTCTGAGAAAATTTATTATGAAATGCTATGTGGATTTACCAGTAAATTCAGTGTATTTTTATAGGGTTCTGCAGGAAGACATGGACAGCGTGGACCATTAGGACCAAAGGTACAAACACTTGAAAACTAACCTCTATTGCTCTGGCATATATTTTTTATAATTATTTTATTTCTGTATCCCCAGAATTTGCCTGAACATAACAGCTTTCATTAAAGATTCATTAAGTGTGGGACAAAGTTTGTTCCCATTTACACTGGGTGTCAACCCAGAATGTGTATTATTAGAATTATTTCATATCCAACCAGAGCGGTGAGTAAATACTAACTGGGCCATTACATTCCACAGCATTTTTGTTTAATTTTTTTAGGACATTTGGCAATTTCTCTCTGTTGCTCATTTATACATCATTCTGGTTTCCAAGAGGTTACATGTATGCTGTTGAAAGAGAAGTGCATGAGGAGGCCTCTGATCCCTCTGCATGAGGAGGCCTTCTCATCCCAGAAAGTGATAGGAAAACATTCTGGAAGGTGCTGAGGGAAAGAAGAGGGGAGCAATGACTGCTTTACCTTGGTTTTGATTTGAGCTCAGAAGTGACTGAATTTTTCCACTTTGATGCTCCTATTGGTTATGCAACCTGTGAGTTAAAAATGGAGAGATGAAAAATCCTGGAAGAAAAGGGCACATTCACAGAATGGGTCCTTAGGAAGAGGCTTTTCCTATTCCTACGTTAAGCTCGAGTAGCACTCAGGTTAATAGTACAGCATGACAGCATCTTAAATGTGAAGTTAAAGAAACTCAAAGTCTTCATTGCCATGGGAAATGACAGTAGCATTGAAAGAGGAGGAAATGGAAGACAGGAGGTGGTGGTCCCCATCCTCTCTCCCTGAAATTTTCTCCTAAACTTAACACCCAGCACTAAGCACTGACTGCTGATTGCCAGCAATAACTGCATGCACCTGATTCACTGGACAACAGCCACCAAAGATCTAACCAGCCCCTTCTGTCTAGAGTCTGTAGAGCTCAGCTTCTAGGGCTGAAAAAATCCCTCCTTTGGGTACTACTCCTATTAATGCTGGAGCACGTTACTTGTGAGTGAAAAAAAATCACAATTTGCACAACATGTGTTGGTGAGTGATACTGCAACAGACTGGCAAGAATAGATGTGCTCTCACATGATTCTCCTCTGTGCACATGAGTAGGTGCCGAGTCTCCACACTGAAAATATATTTTTTGTTAAGAATTTATTCTCTGCCCTTAGCTAGAAATTTTGTTTCTAAAAATGCTTCTTCACAAGGATTTCAGAAATTGAGGTATCATCATTCCTAGGATTTAGGAACTGGGCTGAAGCTGAAAAGATACTCATAAACCTTGTCCAAGAGACTTGACCCTCAGCTTGGTTTAATCATTCATCCCCAAGATACAGCGAAACAGAAAGGAGCATGCTATTGCCTGGCATCTTCCAAAACCAGGTACACTACAGCAAAATTAATATAAAGTGGTTATAATACACTGTCATTCTCATGGGGATGAATTTTACACCCACTTTTCATAATTATAAATTACTTCACTAGGCAACAGTGGCAAAATACAACAACCACCCACTTCCAAAAACCAAGAGCTAATGCATCACGAGCAATGAAGGTATAGTTCTGTTTCATGCATCCTTCATCCATCAAATACCCCAAACAAGTTATAGCTGTTAAAGACCTGCTATGATCAATTTTCCCTCTTTTTTAGCAAGAAAGCATAGATCAAAATTCTTCTTTCACCTTTATTATGATGAAAAGCTCTTTTCATTAAAAAACAGTCTACAGTCTTCATGCACTCTTGAATATAAGAGCTCCCAAAAAGCAGTAAGCATAAACATTATGTTTGAGGCAATGGCTAATTCATTCTCTATCTCCAGTGAAATAAACTAAATTGGATGTTCTCTGTCTGATACAAAATCGAGGAACCACGTCTACTTAGGGCTAAAATCCTGCAGAATCAGTCCCAAAGGTGGAACAGTGCAGTGTTCATTATTTCATTTGTGGTTTGACACAGTGCCTGGGTAGGTGGAGAGAGCGGCAGTGTGGGAGAACTGAGTTAGCTGTTTGGAAGGAAGATGGTGAGCCCTTTGCAGGAGCATGAGGTCATGGGTGCATTGGTAGATCTGGGGAATATTACCGTGTGCTGATTTCAGACATCAAAATGAGGATGCAGGCATGTGGCTTGATGGATGCTTAGCAAATATAATGAGTCGTAACCACAAACTCTTTAGATGTGGGTGGCAACCAGGTGGTTAAAATCCCAGAACCAAATCCCAAATGTATGCCAAGCATCATTTTACCAAAAACATGCCATATTTTTACTAATCATTTTACTCCATTCGGTTCCTTCATTTTTAAGGAAATTAACATACATGTTTTAAATCCTTGCAATTACTGCTCACTTTAATACTTGAGCCCTACTCTGTTTCAGGGAGAAAGAGGCCACATCGGTCCACCAGGTTCAAAGGTGGGAAGTTTATTTAACCTGATCTAAAACCTCAGTAATTTCTTCCCTCAGTTTCCTTTCATCTGTTAATGCACTTAGGCGATAATGAACATTCCTTGTTCTGTCAGCATATGAAAGCCCAGGATGGCTTCTCTGTGGAAACAAACCCCTTTCTCTGCTGAATTGTGAGTATCAGGAGTCAGTGTAACCTGGTGCTTAAGACTTCTGCTTAAAATCTAGTTAAAATTGCATCTAAAAGGTATGTGTCTTGGAAGGTATGTGTCTTGTGAGGCCCTTTTCACCAGAACAAAAATGACAATCAGCAAAGCTTAGATAGAAAACTAAGTTCCACATGCCCCCTGCTCCTTGATATGGTGGTGTGTAGCTATCACCCCACACCAGAGCACTCCACCCATGACACAGGTCTGTGCTGCACTAGTAGGCTCATGTTTGTCTTTATCCCTGCCTAGTCTGCTTTGAACTCCTCCTGGAGCCCATCCTAAAACTCCTATTTGGGGGTGTCCTGATCGCTGCTGGTCCCTGTATGACCTGAGCGCCTTTTGCAGGCATAAGCCAGCAGAGAGCGCTGATGTGACTCACAGAAAATGAAAAAATAAAAGAAATAAAATTTTAAAATAAAATAAAATAAAATAAATAACCTTCTGCATTTGGGACAGCACTGAAATAAATTGCTCTAGGAAACAAGATAAAAGCAGTTAGGCTCACTGAGTATTTACAAGAGTATTATCACAGTCTTCTTGCAGCATCTGCTTGTTTATTTTTTAAAATACCAACAATGTAGCAGAACTCTACTTGCCATAAATTCCATCTGCTGTACATATTTTTGAGTGTTGTCATTTCACATAGATATTTGTCAACATGATAATTAAAGCTGATGCGTTGACGCACATGACAGTTGTTTAACTCTTCTTAATCAGTTTGAGACCATGGAATATTTTATTACAATACCTACATATCCTTTCTTCTGAGGTCCTTTTTCTAGTAATTATTATTGGTTTATGTGATAGATGCATTTGAAATATGTGTATATTATAAGTGGAGTGACTACAGGGCTATTTAAAAAATAACAAATTTATTTCTTTAATCCTCAGACTAAAAAAGATCTTTGTCTTCTAATATTTGAGCAATGAGATACATTCTTAAAATACAAGGGAGTTACGAATAAGGATACATTAGTTACAATAAAGCATCTTACCTGTCCTGGATCATTTCTTCCAATTTAAATTTCTTTAGGAAAATTAAAGGGAGAAATTATTCAATGTTTATAATAATAGGAAGCTGTCTTGTGAGTGCCCACATGCCTGAAATGACAATACTCTGTTGCAGAAATGCTGTTGGTCCAAGGTTATTTCCTCTGCCCAATTACCTTTGCTGCAGATAGATAGTTATCATTTTCCACAAGCGCTTGAGAGACACTCATGTCCCAAGTACCATTTTGACTACTCATGCAGATACCAAAATCCCAGTAGTTGCTTTTGTGCCTAAATTCCATTAACATTCAGAGACACCTTTTATCCTGCCTACAAAATTGTTTATAAAATTAAGAATAGAGGTCTTTAGAAATCATACTTTATTCCTGACACACACGCTTCGCTGATCACTATCAAAACCCAGAAACAGCAGTGAGAATATCCTTTCTTAATGAAGTAGACACATTAAATCTCTTAGGGTGGTACTGTCTACTGTTAAAACCCAAAAATATTTTCTTGAAGCAGAGCAAAAAATGAGAAACAAAACAGTATTTTACAAAAAACAACACAAAACAACCAAATAAATTTTAAAAACCCTCAAAGCCAAACAAAACAAACAACAACAAAAAAAACCCACCAAAAACCCCCCACCAAACAAACAAGCTAACAAACAAAAAAATGGCCCTACTGTTAAAACAAAAGAGGGATAATTGGGCCCTTGGATGAATCAGTAGGCTGCTCTGTGTCATTTCCTTTGCTTTTTCATATGACACAGAGAAAAACAGATGCAAAAAGTATAGCCCCACAGTTTATCTGATCCTTTAAGAATTTAGAGCCTTCTTTTATCCCTTTTTCTTGGGGCAAACTGCATTATCATTACTGCTTCTGTTTTTCCCATAGAACAGAGCAGCTGTCAGATTCCAGCAGTCATATACAGTCCTGTATTAAACTACAGCAGGGGCTGCTTTTTGCCCCACATGCTGTCCAATGCCAATGTCTCCAGCCCTTCTCTTCCTCCAGCTTGATAGTCACTTAGCTGGAAGGTGGAAATAATTCATCAAATGTATTTTGGAGGAAAGCAGCAAAATTCACCCTTTTGCTAAGCAGGGGTGGAAGCAGTGAAGAATGATTTAGGCTGCATGAAAAAAAACCTGCAAACCTGCTCTGGAGAGGGGGAAAGAGCAGAAGGAATGGAGAGAGAAGATGACTAATGAGATAATAAGCCTCCCCCCAAACCTGCCCACCAGCCTATTCAGAACCGTATCATGTCCCTCCCCAACGCAGCCTCCTTGAATGAAACTGAGCTTGCATGAAATTGAGTGCAGTCTAGAGAGAATAACAGTGTATTTGTTGTGGCAGGGAATGCCGGGCACAGACAGAAAACCAGGCTTTCCTGGCATTGCTGGACATCCTGGAGGAGTGGTGAGTAGGGTTATCATAATCTGCGATCACCTAACACATTCTGGCTCCCAAACATTCCACTTAAGGATCAGTAGGAGCCCTACCAGTACTTGCTAGCAGAGTGTGAAGAGCTGGGGCTGTGTTTGTCCTGCTTAACCTGGAGCAGTAACCTCAGACACCAAGCAGCGGAGCAGGGTGTCCCTTGCCCGTGCCTCCCTCATCAGTCAGCAGGGATACAGGCATCTCCAGAGGCTAGTTCTGATTCCTCGATGCCCCTTCTGCTTTTATTTATTCAGAAATCAGCTCTGCTTTTAATTAGAGGAAAGCCAGCCGCCTCATAGGTGATTTTAATGTATTTCTCATGCCTAAGACCGTCGAGGATTACAGCTTTGCTTGGGAATCCCACGGCTCGTCCCCTGGCGCCTTCCTCTCACTTGTGCCAGACTGTCTGCATTCCCAGCACAGGGAGTTCTATTGAGGGGCTGATCAAGTCTAGAAATAAGCTGCCTGAAAGATGACAGTTTAGCTCCTCTGTCTTCTCCTCTCTGGTCCCCTGGGAAATCCTGGAAACAACTGATGTGGTTGATGCCAGAAGAGGACAGCACAGTCAGGGATGGCTGATTTCAGTGCCGTGAAAGAAAGGTTCACTGAATTAATTTCCAGCTAATTAAATGTTTTATGCCCATTTGCTTCTAGTCATCTGTGAACTATGTCAAAATTTTGGGGAAATACTTTTAAACATCAAATCCTCAGAAGATCTGAGTTGAAACCCATTGGCCCCATGTGTGATTTGGGAGAGCTGGGAATTGGTCGTTCTGTATATGCAATTCACTGTTGTGCTTTTTGTGAAGCAAGGGAAAGCACGTTTCATAATTTTCCCTTTTTAATCACTTATGCTCATTTTTTTATTATCACCTGCAGGGTCCAAAAGGGGAGAAGGGTGAACCAGGACCTCGGGTGAGATTTTGTGGATTTAATTCTTTCAAAAAAATCTATGTGAAATGTAGCACTTAGTATATGGGTTTTCCACATGCAATGCTAATGCTTTTGAAACAGGGTGAACCAGGACAGGATGGGAACAGTATTGTGGGACCCCCGGACCACCAGGACCACCAGGTCCAGTCATAGCAATACTTGAGGTAAGTGTGTACATCAAGCATTGGGGTCTGTAACTCCTTTTACAAAGAGGAGGGCACAAGAGGTTACCACACTGACAATTCTGCTGCTCATATTTGGGTCATTAGTCTACTCCTCAAAACAAAAGAATCTCAATATGTCTCTATCAAATGGATTTGTTTTGGAAATATTAGATTGGAAGAAAGTGGGTAAAGAGCTTACCTGCAAGAATTATGAGGTCATATTGGGCACCTCTCACAAACTCTTTAGGTGATTCTGCAGGAGTTGTGAACATCAAATAAAAATCAACAGAGAAATACAAAACTGGGGATATTAAACAAAGCAAAGCACCCGAGGCACAGCAGTATGTGGAGGAGAGACATTTCCTGACAGTTGTCCACTACACAAACCAGAGCTCTGACTCCATTGTGAAAGCAGCAAAGGGTAAAATACTAGAAGGTCATAAAAATTCTCCAGTATGCTTTAGATGCAGGTGTATTTTCAGTTAGTTTTGCTCTGTGTGCATCAGCCTTTGCAAAAACAGTGCTATTAGCAGTAGTGAAAGCTGGAGATTAGGATGAATCCCGTTTGGAGCTGACAACAAAAATCCTAGTAGGTGGCTTGGTATGACATTAAGATCTGGAGGAGCTGTGAGGGGCTGCAAGAAACTTCAGCTCTGAGAGGTGGAGGAGTCTAAAACAGCCAGATTAGTCCATAAGAATGGATATAAGAGCAATAAGGAGTACTTTGTAATTGCAAGAGAAAATGCCCACCTGAAAAATCTGTGTTAGGGGGAGCTTGGCACTAACATTATCATAAAGCTGAACTACGCAGAACCATTTTTGACTGAAACAACTAGGCTTTCACTTAGGCTTCTGCTTCTGATAGCAAATACAGCATTAATTGGCATCCCATGGGCTGCATCACCCATCCCAACAGAACTGGTTTTTTCTTTACTGAAATTACTGGGAATCCATGCAGAATTTGAGGATCTTGGATCTTGAGGCTTGGATGAGCAGAATTACAGATTCACAGAAATGTTGGCTGTCTGAAGATCTTGTTCAAAGTCCTGCTCATAGTGGGACTGTCACCAGCTCTACACTTCATCAGAATTCTGTTGGAGTTTCTGGGGAACTGCTCCATAACTGTGATAGAAATGCTGATGTAAAATTCATATTCTTTCTCACAGCCATGCCACGGTGCCACTGCGGGGCCTTAACTCTTATCAGTGACCTGTTTGCAGTAATAATGAGCCTCAATGTGTTGTTACATAGCTCATTTATACTTGAAAAAACACTGTGATATCCTCAGAGGGAGGACAGTATGTAAAAGAAATGTAAGAAGATTATTGAAGCTGACATAAACTAGTTTGCTGGAGGCTGCATGGCTCCCTACATGTGATAGTCACAGTCCACACATCTGTCTAACATGTAGCTATGTCTGAAGAAACCTAATGTTCATCCTCTGAACTGTCCAGACCCCCTGCACTTTTACCATGTATTGCAGAAATGTACCGATCCTGGCAGAAGCTGTATTGCATTAGGTGTATTACAAATCCACACAGAAATCCATTTCCTTCTTTGAATACTTTCAGGTTTTAGAAGTAAGCTCTCTTAAAACATTGTGGGCATAATATGTGTGGCTTTATATACATTTGTATTATAGGTGGTCTGGGGAGGTACAGCAAGAGCCATCTGTCCTCATGTGCTCCAAAGCCTCTGTATTTTTAATTAGAAGATTTCTCTGATGACTTGGTGTGCTGGATTTTGATACAGTTAATTAAACATGTGTGGAAGTATACGTCACTATGTATGACATTGAATTCTTCCTATCTCACAAGTGTTTGTGTAAGAACAGGACATTTGCTTGCAATACATTTGCTGAGATAGACATTAAATTATCCAAGTGCGTTTTGTTGACTCAGTCTCTCATCTTTCATAGTAAGCTTCAAATATGGAAAAGAACTATTGCAAGCAGACCTATCAATTGAAGTTGGAATTGCAGAACTAAAATAAATACCACTGCCAGCCGTTGTAATGTGGATATTGGCTTGATGTAGGTAGAGCAGCAGAGATCAGTGATCTGAGTGAACCACAGGGCAGTTAGAGAGATCACTCCCCAGGTCAGGGTCATTTAGTTCATTCATTTAACCATTATGTAGCCAAGGACAATACTTCTGGGGCTACAGAAGTCGAATGGGCTGATTCCTCCAGGTTGGAAGGAAATTTTCTTAAGAAAGGCTGTATGGCTACAACTAAACAGACTTTATTCTTCTTGAGAAAAATAAAAGCAATTAAAGAGTCAGTGCAGGTTCACCACTGTTGAAATATTTAGACCTGACGTGGAGAGCTGTGGCTCAGGGCCAGGCCTCACCAGTATCTGGCCAATAGCACATTGATTGAGCTGCACTGAACCGTGGACCTTGGTTCCCTCCTCATTTAACCTGGTCCCTGTGTGAATGGAGGGGATTTGGTTCCTTCAGGAACCACTTCTCATACCATGAAAATACATGGTAGGGTAAAACTGAGGTCCGCAGTAGAATCTATCTGTTTCCAGGTTTCTGCAGTTCCCCCCAGCACTGTGGGTCTTCAGAGGCTTCTCATCCTTTCTGCCTGCTCTGTTGCCTCCTGAGATTGATCAAGAAATCTGCTCTGACCTGTCCTGTTTGAAAAAACTGTGTGCCTCTGCTTGCTGCTGTTTGATATTCCAAAACACTGAAATCAATATTCCTCATCCCATATCGGCTATTTCACTCTTTTGGAGCATCGTCTCTGATACTCAGTGCAATTCCATGAATAGAATCATGATAACCAGAAAGCCATAGTATTTGTTGCTATGATTTTATCACACAAATTTAGTTTGGTATAGCACAGAAGTAATTTTGAATGCAGAAATATTATTGTATTTAAATTTCAAACTTTCAAACATTTATATTTGGCTGACATTATTTACCCACAGTGTAAGTACAAGAAACAAAAGTCACAAAGAAAGGTTAATGTTGAGGGTGTAAAGCGCATGTCAAAAGAATTCATTGCCTCTGTTCTTTCTATAATTCTAATAAGGCCATATTCATGCCTTTTGGGTGCAAAGCTGAAGGTTTGCTTAAAAACCAACCCAGGCAATCATCCCAAAACAAAACAGTGAAGAAAATATGGAAAACAATGTTGTCCTTACTTTTGTAGTCAGCACTTTCTGAACTAATTCAAGGTGTTGAAGTCTTACACTGTGGAATTATTGTTATTAAAGCTGTTTGCACAACCAAATCCAAGATTAGCAACTAGACACCTGGAGGAGGTTGTGAAGAGTGCAATCTTTGTCTCTAATCATCATTCTTCTACCTTTTGTTTTCAAATCTTCTTCAGCATTATGTACAGTTTTCTGACTTCACAATTTCCATTTGCAGATCAACTGTATATATAAAATATATACATGTTGAATTTCCATTTCATCTTTATCTTGCTGATCCCAAATTCAGCAAAGCCTTTGGGATTCTTTTCACTAACTTGAATACAGTTTGGACTGAGCCCAAAAGCAATGAATACTGAGTGATTCCACAATGAAAAAACCGTGTAAACCCAGGGCTCCTGGATTTCTGCCACCAGTTGTAGATAAAGCAGAACAATTGCAGCAGCAGGACTATTCTATTACTGTCATTAAAGTAGCAGGCCATGTCCTGTTCCTTTTCTGGGTTGTATAAAACTGGAAATAGAGTGGGACCAAGGGCACCACACTACCCCTGAAGAATGCAGCAGAGTTCATTCAGTTTGGGAGATAGAGGATTTAAACTCTATTTTTACTTGACAATTTTTCCAGTGGTTTCTGTAGAACCGGGAGTGGGAAGAAACACTGAGCTAAAAGCAACAAGCTTTAGCTGTATGAATCATGCAATATGACCTCAAAGTACTGAAAATTGACCATGCACTGCCATGCTCAGATGAGGATGGATAGGATAGGATAGGATAGGATAGGATAGGATAGGATAGGATAGGATAGGATAGGATAGGATAGGATAGGATAGGATAGGATAGGATAGGATAGGATAGGACAGGACAGGACAGGACAGGATAGCAGAGCAGAGCATAGCATAGCATAGCATAGGATGTGTGATCTGGGTGAGAAAAATAGTATTCAGAGACTCATAAAAATATTGGAAGTGATCTCTGGAGGTCATATGGTCAAACCTCCTGTTCGAAGCAGGGTAGTTTCAAACTCAGTTCCTGGATACTGTATTCATAACAAATGTTGGGAAAGACTGTGTTCTGGTAGCTTTCATCTGCACATGATTACAAGCACAAAAAGAGGCATTCAGATTTCACAAAACCTCAGTGACAACATGTTTATTCATGTGCTAAGTAAATCCCTGGCACCTGAAGGCATGCCCTGTCCTGGCCTTGTGAAATTCAGATTTTCATTACATTTAATGGGAATATGCTGCTTCAGAGCCTTGTATTTAAATGGATGGCATAGCTTGCCTGCTAAACAAATGGACCAATTCAAGCTTCCCAGGAGATTCAGGACATATTTCTTAATCCAAAACAAGAATAAAGTGCCAAATAGGACTGTTGGAGTGAAAGAAATTAGGCAAATGACAAAAACCAAGTTAGGATATATTTTCACATAAAACATTTATGTGGAGCAAGCACTTAACATATTGTCTATCTTGAACTATACTCTAAGGCTTACAATATGGGGAGCCCCTATTTAAACCAGAAAGTTACCTATCTGAAACCAAAATGAAAGCCTAATCATAACATCAGAACAAGAATCTGATGGGGAGCAACCAACACAGATTTGCTAATGGCAGTTTGTTCCTGATCAAAATCATTGCTTCTCTGAGGACAAGGCATGGGCATTGAATTTGTAGACCCTTACTTTAGCAGGGCTTCTGATGCAGTTTCCCGAATCCTTGCTATCACCACACTGATGACCTATGAAATGAACAAGAGAATTATAGAATAGGTGGAAAATTGGCTCAACTGATAGACTCAGAGAGTTGTGATTGGCATTCATAAGACTGTTTCCAGAGTACTGTGTCCAGCTGTGAGATCCCCAGCATAAGGCATTGACATAGGGGAGCAAGCCCCATGCAGGGCTGCCAAGATGTTTAGGGCACTGAGAGAACTGAGTCTGCTCAGACTGGTGAAAAGCAGGCTAAAGAGAGACTGTGTTTCTGTCTGGAACAACCTAATCAGAGGACACAGAGAAGATGGAAGCAGCCTCAACTTGCAGGTTTATGGAAATATTATAAGATGCAACAAACCCAAGCTGGGAAAAGGGAAATTCCAATTAAATATAAGTAAAGCCTTTTTTATCCTGATGATGATCAAATACTTTAACTGGTTGCCCAAAACAATTGTGGCATCTCCATCCTTAGAAGGGTTCAAGAATTAACTGGGCAAGTCCCTGAGTGACTTGATCCATTCAGGCCTCCTTTGGGGAGTGTTGGACCAGAGCTCCAAAAGTCCCTGCCCACCTTCATTATTATGATTCTGTAATTGAATTATACAGAAATGCCTGGGCTAATGGGGAGCTCACCAATTCTAGGATAGCAAGCAATGCAATTATACTGCTCTGTTCAGGAAACTTGAGGCTCAGAGCTGGGTAGCATAGGGGCTGCTCCATCTCCAAGTTTGGGGTTCCAAGCTAGTTTCAGACACGGCAGCATGATCAGGGCTGCCTTAGGAACCATGGCATGGCGCTGCATAATGTGATGCAGACATATCCAGAATATAATTAAAAGTTCAATTCTGCAACAGAATGAGTGTACTCAGACTGATTCACCATCTTAGAATGCCAGTGGCATACTGGAGCATAAAACCTCCATTTCATCTTTATCATGTGGAGCAGAAATTACTTCAGGCTGCAGATTTTGGCATCATAGCTTTCAAATTAAAGATGTGAGTCATTTAATTAAATTTTTGAAAGCATTCTGAGATATTTACCACAGAAATGCAAGACAAATCCGAGGTTTTGTTATTCCAGATGTATAACAATAATGAGTAGTAGAGAGCTTTTTCTGTGGCCTGATTTATGTTTGGGGTTTTTTCATAGTCATAAAGAGATAACTGTACATTTCTAAAAATATGTGTGTGCCTTATATAATCGATTTGAAATAACCTGTTTCTTAACCCCCTTTTTAGTTACTTCTCAATGATACAGATGGATTTTTTAATTTTACTGAAATTAAAGGACTGCTTGGGCCTCCAGTGAGTATATGCTGCTTTATTAAATCTTCATATTTGCTCTATCTTCAATGTCTCCTTTTGATTATCAACCAGAGATGAGTTTCCTATACTTTAAGATTGTGTTCCTGCTAACTTCAGCACTAAACTCTGTGGAAGCAGTTTCAGGCAGAACTAAGATCTGTGCAAACAAATCACTTCTACACATTTGTATGAAATAAAGAAATTTGCTTATCTCTGATTCTGAACTATATGCACAGAATTACAGAAATGTAGGACTGTTGCGAAAATAGAGACCAAGGTCTAAATTTCTTCAATTTTTTCCCTTCTTGTTTTTCAAGTCACAAAGCATTGGGATAAAAAGTATTTTGCTCAGTTCTGCTTGAGACTGCAACTGGAAATGCTAGGCTCATGTATATGAGTTTAGTCTCACACAAATTATAGTGGATGAAAAATGAGGAATTTCATGAGAGAACAACATGAAATTCAGGTTCTGTTCTAGCTGCAAAATAGTTCAGTCAAATATTTGAAATCCTGGATGCTTCTTGGTAATGATTTCAAGTTCCTAGGACTGAATGCAAAGACAAGTCTACCTTTTCCAAGCTGTGGAATCTATTCAAACTTGCCTGGAAGTATACAACATGTTGCACTTTGCAGAATCTTAACCTCCACAAATTAAGCAACTTACTTCGCAGCTAGTTTCATTTGTGGATTGTTGTTTGTGTATTTATTTTGTTTTCTTCTTTGTGACACAGTGATCTCTCTCACATTCAATACCTGATGATGCAAGGAAAGTCAGAATGTGCATAGCCAATCGCAGAATTTCACTCTACATGGCTAAAGTTTGCAAAAAACATGTATCTTATTATTACAGCTGTCCCTAAACAAATATTTACTGAATCTGTCATTAAACTTGGAAGAAGGGCAGATTTAACTCCAGCAACAGATTGTAACCTTCATCAGCTTGTCTAGCATGGCTCTTTCCCACTTATAACACAATAAGACAACTTCATGTTATTGTGGCTGCACCCAGGTGTGCTTACAGTAAAACAGTTTTCATGGAAGAGTATTTTCATGTGTTTCCCAAAGCCCTGATTCTCCTAAGCCCTGGACATAATAAGATGCCAGGATAGTATGGGCCACCTTGTGTGAGCTCTGCCACAGGTACCTGCCATTCAAACCTCCATTTTGTGACAGATATTAGAGTCACATTCCCACAAAAGAGAAGCAGGTCCTGTAGTTTGAAGCGCAGTTGCAGTAGGAAAGATTTGAACCTCAGTCTCTAAGCTCTAACCCTAGTCAGGGAAGAGGTACAGTCTCATAGTGGGTGGTGTAATAGACATCCTGCTGATCTGAACCAGGACTCTCTGCAGTTACTGCAGCAGGGCAATCTTAAATATGCCCAACACAACTCCCAATCCATGTTTCTGTTCACAGCCTGTTACACACACTGTTTTCTGTCCAAAGACATCCAGGAGCAAAATGGGAAAGGTGGGTGGGCTACTATAGTTTCTGTGCTGGCATCTGGAAAAGATTCAAAGGAGGCTAAATTATGATTGCATGCCTTTAATATGTAGAAAATGTCATCCTTTTTTCAGTGTTTCCTGGGTCTCTGTCTCTTCAGCTTTTGAAAATAAATGCTAAATTAGAAGCATAGGGCATTGTGGAAGTTCACACCTTTACCATCAACTGAATGAAGTTCTTAATTCAGTTGCAGATGAGTTGATATTCACAAATCACACTATACATGAAAAATGCATACTCTGTCTTGCAAGTCTGTAATATGTGTTTGTAAAGGTGTGAGCTTTATGATTTTGTAGGGGCCAGATGGCAAGCCAGGTCTACCAGGATTTCCTGTAAGTATTAAGTTCCCAGTATTTAAGGTTTTTTTCAATCTAGTTTAATTTTTTTTAAATTTATATTGTAAACAATTTGCATGAAGTCTAATACATTATCATATGGGACACTGCAGGTCTTAGGGAATTACCAGCTATGGTAGAAATTCACTTTGTCAGAAATGAAGCATACTTTGCTATGCTTATCTCAGTGTCAGTTCTGTAGTTTAGATTGAAATGTAATTAATGGAAAACTACTACCTAAGGAAAGACTTATGCCATATAGGTGAAACAAATGGAACAAATGGACTTCTAAAAGTTATCTACATATGTATATGCAATTGTGTTATTCTTCAGGCTTTTTTTGTCACCATTACAGAATAGAGTAAAGCCCCACAAGATGCACCCTTTTTATTTTATCCTGTAGGAAATATTTATGATTTTTTATAATAACATACCAGGGCTTCCATGTAAGCATTGCACAACCGTAGTATCAAAAGGTGCCTGATGCTATGCTACCTACCTATTGTGCTCAGACTGCCACACCATATAAATTTGTATAAACATCTTCATTAATGACTTGGACACAGGACTTGGAGGGATACCAAATCTGCAGATGATACAAAATTGGGAGGAGCTGTTAACTCCCTCCAAGCCAGGAAGGCCCTGCAGAGATACCGACATAAATTAGAGGGCTGGAGAATCACCAACTGTATGAAGTTCAACAAGGGAAAGTGCCAGATTCTGCACCTGGCATGGCATCACCCTGGTTGTGCATGCAGACCAGGGAACTAGATGCTGGAAAGCAGTGCCAGGGAAAGGGTCCTGGGGGTCCTGGTCAATAGAAAGTTGAACATGAGTCAGTAGTGCCCTGCAGCCAGGAGGCCCAACCATGTCCCGGGGTGCATCAGGCACAGCATCACCAGCCAGGCAAGGGAGGGGATTGTCCTGCTCTGCTCTGCACTGGGGCAGCCTCACCTCGAGTGCTGGGGACAGCTTTGGATGCCACAATGTAAAAAGGATATTAAAAATGTCTAAAGAAGGGCAACAAAGATGGTGAAGGACCTTGAAGGGAAGCCGTGGCTGAGGTCACTTGATCTGTTCAGCCTGGAGGAGACTGAGGGGGGACCTCATTGCAGTCTACAGCTTCCTTGTGAGGGGAAGACAAGGGGCAGACATAGATCTCTTCTCTCTGGTGACCAGAGACAGAACCTGAGGGAATGGCGTGAAGCTGAGTCAGGGGAGGTTTAGGTTGGATATTAGAAAAAGATTCTTCACTGAGAGGGTGGCTGGGTGCTGGCACAGGCTCCTCAGGGAAGTGGTCACAGCACCAAGCCTGACAGAGTGCAAGTAGTGTTTGGACAATGCTCTCAGGCACATGGTGTGACTCTTGGGTGTCCTGTGCAGAGCCAAGTGTTGGACTTTGATGATCCTTGTAGGTCCCTTCCAACTCAGAATATTCTGTGATTCTGTGATTATTTGGCTTATGACTTCAGATAGTATTGTTCCAATTATTGTATTCATATTATGTGTAATGTGATGGAATTATTTTCCCTTGTTATGATTGTTCTATGGTTCAGAGCATGCATATGGTCTGAGGATCCTTTGTCTATTGCTTGAGAACAACTAAGGAGAAAACTGGGAAAGCTGACAAAAGATGTTAACAAAATGCTGACAAGTTGCCCAGAATTCTACAGAGGGCTGCTTACTAAGTCCTGGGTATCGTGGACTGCATAGAAAACCAAAGAAAGATGAAAAAACTCCTTAAAAATACATTTCTTTTGAAAAAAAGCTGATAGCATTTAGAAAGTGATGTAATAATTTCTTGGTCTCTGTCATTTATAGAATTTCTACACACATGAAAATACCATTTTTATTCTCACCTCATGTCTTTTATTTATCTCTTGACTAATGCAGAAATTATGTAGACCTGAGTTTAGTTCTTGGTGGGTAAAAAAATTGCTTCTGAATGCTCTTGGAAGATTATAAAGCACAATTTGATCTGAGCTGAATGCTTTCCCCACAGAACAGAAAAAGAAATCATCTTGTTTTCAAATAGATAATCTCTATTTCAGATTTTTAAAATTTTTTTAATAATATATATATATACTATTAAAAATATACCTTCAGAAACTCTGTTGAAAAGCAGTCTGGCTGAATTATCATGGAGAGAGAGAAGATAGAGTTCAGAGGAAATTGAGAATTTTAGGTTGAATTTCCACTCTTATTAATGTTAGTTTATTTCCCTTTGTGAATGTGTGTATCATCTACACTGTGATAAACATCAGGGATTTTTCATTTTGTTCTTTCTAAAAGATTCTTCTTATGTGATATTTGGTTTAAGGAATAACTTGATTCAGAGAGCAATTTAGTCTTGTAAGACTTCTTAGATTGCAACCAGAGTGATTTAAGTTCAAGTTTGCCAGTAATTTAAAACTGCATTTAGTAAAATGGCCTAGCTCCAGATTCTTCACAGATATCACTATGGATTTATGTACTTGCTTTTGCCTAGGGGCCGCGGGGACCAAAGGGTGACACTGGTTTGCCCGGATCACAAGGACCTAAAGGACAACAGGTATAAGAAAATGCATAGGGGAAAGTATATGTTGAGAAATGTGTTTGATGACAAGTACTTAGTGACATTAAAAGCTTAATGATTCTAATTTTACTAGGGATTGTGATGTTAATAAGTTTATGTGAAAAATTTACTAGGTGGAAATTGAAAGTCCTAAATGACATCCCTTGATGTAATCCCACCGAGAGCTAATCTTCCTGCTCCAGTGTTGAAATTCATCAGTGCAGTATGCACTTATCAGGTTAAGTCTGTATAAACATTAAACATGAAGTGACCTCTTCTTGCCAGCTGATTGCTGTGCTGACACCCTGGGATCCTGTCCAAAAGCCTGAATAAAAAAAAGATCAATGTTTTCCTCCTCCTATGCCAGAAACATCTTTGCCTACAGAATGAAGACTGCGATTTTCAATACCCAAAGAAAGTGTAAGATTTGGGGAGCTCTCTTTTTAGGATTCTTTCTGTTATTTGTTCACAAAAAATGTGTATTTTATAGCACTGCTGAGAGGATACTAAAGACTGACTCTGGTCTTTTGCAAATATTGCAGTTGTTCCAGTATTCTTCCCCTTCTTATCCACCTGCAGGAAGCAGGGTAGAGAAACATCTAATATCTTGGAGATAATAAAAATTTTTAAAAAAACATTTCCTCCTTTTTTTTTTCTAAGTAGCTGAGCTCACTTTCTCACAAGTAATAGGAAGACTTGGAAATGGTTAATTATGGTTTAAATGGGGTAGCAGAAGAAGAGCATCATCACTGTTCAGAAGGAAACTTCTCAGACCACAAATACTAGTCCCTTTTTATCATAAAATTTCCTGTTCTTTTACAGAGTGCATGAAATGATCAAGCTCAGCCTTAAAACAAATTGGTTGGGTTTTGTTTCAGGTTGGGGAGAGTTTTATTTTTGTTTTTTGTTTGGTGGTTGGTTTTTTTTTTTTTGCTTATGGTGTTCACAGTGGTAAGAACTCAAAGCTTTGAAGGCATTTAATTTTGGACCCTCCAAAACATAGTGATGTATCTGAGGCTGTTTCTGAGGTGTGAACACCAGGTTATGCTCAAGAGTGATGAAGTTTGGCAACCAAGGTGAAGCTGTACAGACACCTAGGAGCATTTTACTTAAAGGATCATGAAATTCAACCTCAGGTCCATAAAGTCTCACAGACAATAAAGTCAGTGAAGCCAACCAAGCCTTAGAGACTCCGAAGTATCTAAAGTGTCTTCAGGGAGACTTCAAACACTCACAGCAGTTGAAGAACCTGTGAGAAGAACTGAGTTACAGCACTTAAAGCTCAGTGAAAGTTCTATATCCTGGACTGACATTTTGATCAGCAATGCAATTGCTAGATTCAAGCCAGATATCTTCCATGAGATCTTGGGAAACGTGTCCTGAAGTAAGAAGAGGAAAGTTACAGGTGAAAGATCCAAAATGGAAACCACGCACTGGGAAGTAACAATTTGTGGTTATGGAAGAGGAATGTAGAGGGTCAAAATTTGAATGCTGGAAATTGGCCTTCTTTAAGTTTATTGAGGTTGCATCATGCCAGGCACATAGAGAGAATGACTCATGCTTTCCTTATAGTAAAATCTGAACATTTGCTGTTCTATCAGATTTTACATTTCCAGCAGGATTTGCTGACCGTTAAACTGATGGTTCACAAGAAGACACCAATAACCTGCCTGCCTTTGGCAGAGACCTTTTGTGAATGCATCATGTTTCACATAGCTACTCTATGGGGAGCAATTTAAGTCTCTTTTTAAAAAATAAGTACTTATTCATCTCAGAGAGATATTTTTAGTGCACTTTATTATGTTTTCAGAAAGATCACCCCTTTTCTTCCCTTGAATAAAGCTTCACCCTACT
This sequence comes from Entomyzon cyanotis, assembly GCA_024500445.1. NCBI lineage: Eukaryota > Metazoa > Chordata > Aves > Passeriformes > Meliphagidae > Entomyzon > Entomyzon cyanotis. Next base: position 78,647,375 of record JAKEPQ010001005.1, on the reverse strand, counting down.
CACACTGATACCATTTTATGTTTGATATCACAGCATGACTAATCTGTCACGCTTCAAACAAAAGTAGTACTGCTTTGACTTCTTCTGATTCACTGAGAACTGCTTTGTAAACAGTAATTACTTTGATAATTGCAGGGTGAAAAGGGAGAACCAGGAGCTATAATTTCTGCTGATGGATCCTTAACTGAATTATTAGGAAGAAAAGGGGAGAAGGTGAGCTAAAACTGTGTTGTGTTCACCAGACTTATTTGGTGGCCTTGTTACCAGCCACCTCTGGTAGACATTGCAGGAATTCTCCCTGTCATTGCTTTCCCTGTGTTTGTCCTCAACAGGGTGAAGCTGGAGTGGTGGGACCAGCAGGACCAATGGTAAGATGATTCCAAAGATGAATGGCTTTTTTATTTTTTATTTTGCTTTGGCTTTACAGACTTTAGTAAATGTAAAGGTAGCTTGGTTAGTTTTTCGTTCCTTCTGAGAAGGGGTGATAAGGAGTATTCATGCTTCAGGGTGATCACTGTCCTTCAGAAATGAATATAGTTATTACATGTGTGGTGCTGTGAACTACTGACTTGATGCAGAGTTAAATCCTGGTAGAACAAATATATCTGTTACTATCTAAACTGACAGTGAAACATCATCAGAGCTAGAAACTTACATAACTTATGACTGATTGAACTGGGTTTGTTTAGCCCTGAAGATAAAAGACTGAGAGGAGCTCTAATTGGTCCCTGCTGCGGCCTGAAAGGGAATCATGAAACAAAGTCAGGTCCTTCTCAGAGGTGCACAGGAAAAAGACAAGTAACAAAGATCACAAGTTCCAGCAAGGGAAATTTCACTTACATATAAAGAAAAAATTCATATTAAAAGTGGTTAAACACAGAAATAGGTGCCCAGAGAGATGGTGGATTGTGGAACAAGGTCTTGAGTGGCACGATCTAATTTACAAGCTTAACTTACAGGTTTGTCTTGTTAGCATGAAAAACACATAATCACAGGATGATTATATGCAGGTGATTTTATTGAAGAGCTCTGGAAGCCAGGGGTAAAGACACACCCAAATCTGACTTCGACATGGATTCGAAGTGGACACATTTTATACCCTTTCCTTACATAACTGTGGTATAATCATATGTTAATCATCAACTTGATATTGTTCTATTGTTTTCCCCCAAGCATGACTTTAAGCCCCCTCTTCCCACAATATTTCTGATTTATTACACAGGTGCAAGTTCACATGATTTAGCTAAGACAATTCCCAATATGTTCTAAGCAATTATCATATTCAATGTCATCATGTAGTTGTACAGTTAGGTACAGCAGGTGCGGGTTCACATGATTTAACAGTTGCAGTACATACAATGCCCACTCCCATTCCCAAGGCCTACTTTAGCTATCATGATTTTAGAAACATTTTAACCCTATGCTATCAGTCTTGTAAGCAAGAGGTTGTGCTAGAGGATGTCTCCCTTTCCATCTAAATTATTCTGTTTATATGATTTACATTAAAAACAACTAACTGCATCAGCTCAATTTCTGTCAATGTCAATAATTTGCAACTGCCTTGGATTCTGAGAAAGCTGCACACCAGGCAATAGAGTAAGACCATGTACCAAAATCAAGATTTAGATACCTTCTTTCAAGTATTTGGTCTGATACTTCTGACTGGACACAGAATGTTGTAAGAAAGAACAAGAAATTAGTTATAAAAGCAGAACAGGTGCCCAGACTCAGCAGTGTTATGGCACCAATTTCTTCTAGTCTAGTATTCCAAAAATCAAGGATGTCAAGGATGTCCCTTTGCTTCTGCTTTTGATGTAGTCTGATTGCTGTTGTGCCTAAGTGAATGTTAGTAGGTGTTGACATTTCTGCACACCAAGGTGTGTAGGAGATTTTTACATCAGTTTCTGCAGTCTTCAAAAGAGGCTAACTGGGTGTGCTAACAGCTCTCTTTACTGCTGTGTATCAGAATACCCTGATAAGGCTAACCTAACTTACCAGAAAGGATGCTCCTCTCCTCCTCTGTGTATGACTGTGATGATGTATGATCTATCCTTTCAACTTGATGTAGGATAACTATGAAAGAAAATGAACTTGAGAGATAATCTTGTCCACATCACTGCCCCAAGCAGGTCTCTTTAACTTGGGGACTTGCCAAGTGGAATTTTCAACAACTCTTGAGATAGAAATTCTAAAACCCCTCTGGACAGCACAATCCAGGCATTTCACGTACTTCAGGGTAAAAAAAGTTTTTCCTTATATTTATTTGGAATTTCTCATGTTCTGGATGTGTTCACTGCCTCTCATCCTATTGCTGTGCATCATGCAGATATGTCTGTTTCCTGTCAGCCCCAAACTCTGTGTTTCACATCTCCTTCTGTCCTGCCCCGAGATGTTTCATATGGTTCAGCATACAGACAAGGAAGTTCTTGCCAGCCTGGTTGGAATGATTACACTGCCAGCAAGTTTGGCATACTGAACCTCTCTCAAGACTTTGCTCGGCCAGTTGTCAGCAAAGAACTCTCGTTTGATCATTGCTGCCAATGGGGTGATACACTTTGGTGTTGTCCCATAGAAAAATATCCCTTTGTAGTTAGTGTGAGTCCTGTGCAGCAAAAATATACAGCCTACAGAGTGCAGGGCTAGGGACTCTGAGGCATAACTTATGAAAGGCTTTAGTACAATGTTCCACTTTGCTCAAAATAAGACTCTGGCCCAAGAACAATTTTGAGGTAGCTGGGGACTCTGATTGCTCCTCTCCACTCTTAGACTCATACACAAGTTTCCAGAATTTAAAAACAAATCCCTGTTCATTGCTCCTCTCCTTTTTGAAACTTAGGTTGGGCAGAAGAGAGGACCACAGGAGCCTGGAGCACAAGTAGCTACAGAGAAGTAGTTTGGCAGATAAGAACTAGGAATGGTCAGGAGGTCAGTACCATTATTAGCAAAAGCAGAAGAGACAGACTGAATCCAAGCTCCTGCATATGAGAAATGAGAACCTTTTACAGGCTGTATTATGCTGTTCCGTCAGTGAAACAAATGGCTGCATATCACTGAAGAAGAGCATTTAGTAAGAACCTCAGTGTCAGTCTGCCCAAATCTACTGTGCTGTAGCTTTCTCGCTTCCTTCTTTCACTTCTAGCTGTGACTGCTGTCTTCTGTCTCAGGGAGTCACTAACACCTGTCAGATTAGACTGGCAGTTCGACAGAGAAAGTAGAAAAGGTGGCCCCAGCTTAGTCAACTCTCACATTGTTAATGTTTATTTGAAATTCCAATTAAAGCATGAGATTAGACACTTTTTAAAATTTAAACTAAAAAAGAAGTTTGTTTCTAATCATCCTCACTGCTGGTTAAAGTTCAGATTTACATAGTTTTTAAAGGTTCAAGTATCAGAGAGTGAAATAAGAAAATGCTTCATAACATTTTGGATTTTGGTTTTTTCCAAACCTCATTATAGGATGTGGTATCATGGACAGGGAGGTCAAATTTGGAAATCTTGGGGGCACAATATTGAAGTTCACACCTGACAGTTCACCAGCAATCTCTTGCCTGATTGAGACACAGGCATTAACTTTGATCATATGGGCAGAAATTACCTTCAAACAGGTAAAAAACCAGAAAATTAATAAAGGTCTTCACCTTCAAAGAGTTTCAGCTGACGTTAGTGAGCTTTAAATCCTGACTACAATGGTAACATTATGAATCAATATGTTCACATGTTAACCACTGATGAATTTCAAGTCTAATCCAGTCTTCAGTTTCAGCAGGATAAAAATTACAACAACTAATCCATTCATTTCAGCTTGATGCTAAGACAAATTATCTCATCATCTTCATTGGATAAATTATTGAGGAAAGTACATATCACTTTTCAATTAAATGATATGACGTGAAGGGTTAAACACACCCATTTTCACATGTAAGTGGTATCCGTGTGAGATCTATTGACAGATTATTTAACAAGTAATGCAAGAAGGAGTATCTCAGCATTTCAGCTGACTGAAAAAAGGAAACGAAACCCGAAAGGCTGACACATATGTAAAGAGGTTGTCTAGACCTTTGTGGTTTTGCTGAGTTTCAGGAAGTTGACAGCAGTTGAACGTTTGTAGATCCTCAGCTTTGCTGCTTTTTGTTGATCACTTGCAGGCTGCCTAGAAGCTGCATGCTTGCAAATGCCCCATCATAGATCATCTATAGTCCTGGAGCACCTTTTCCAGGCAGCCTGCTTGTCCTCTTTTTTGTGGTGGCTTGTATTACTTTGTGAGGCCTGGTGAGTCAGTCACAGTTGTGTAAAGAAGGAACTATTCTGTTTTGGCCATCAGCCCCATGAATCCACAAACCCAGGCTGGCAAGAGGCAAGTAGACGCCTGGCACTGTATGAATTCTCAGGCTGATCCACAGACAATTCCTCACAGAGCCTGATTCAAAAATAATTAGAAAAACAAAGGGGGAAAAAAGGAGATGGACAACACATACATCTCTAACTTCCTTTTTGTCCTGACTGATGCATTTAATTTTAATTTGATACATGGTAACTCAGTTTTGAACTGCCCACCCTTCAAGGGACTGGGAATTCAGACTTGATTTCAGATAGGTGGTCTTTTCCAAACCAGTGCTGACTGTTACATGAAGTCCTCAGTGTCTGAGACCGTCCAGCAGATGAAGCAGAGAGGATGTTCTGTGCATTCTCTGCAGGCAATCAGAGACTGATGATTAATGTAGATGTAAAACTACATCTCTTATTAAAAATAATCAACTATATGTCAACAACATGTGCCATAATCACATTTTCTTTTTTTTCCAGGGGCCAATAGGACCTACTGGACCCAAAGGAGAACTCGGTTTCCCAGGACGTCCAGTATGTATTATGCTCACAAGTGGAATAAAGACAGAAAAGCTTGCTTCTGACACATACTAAATTATTTCTACTTATTTCAGGGCCGTCCAGGACTGAATGGACTGAGAGGTGTGAAAGGTGATCGAGGTGAAGCATTTAATGTAAGTTATTTTGTATTGCAATTAGCTGGGAAAGAAAAAAAACACAGTTAAAATCTGAAATCTGATTTATATTAATTCCTTGCAAATTATGATGGGACTAAAAACCTCAAATGATCTAGAAATAATTATGTTTCTCCTACTTTTCCTATCTAACAGCTGTCATTGAAAAGTCAACTTCTGAGTCCATCTGGACAGTTCTTGCAGATACACATAGTTGTGTCAGCTCCCAGGTGTAGCAGTTATGTGCGTGATTCACTGCTAGCAGAGCAGCTTCAAATAGCAAAGGATCTAGAATGCCAGTTCTTCTATATATACCAAGGACTTCCTGATCCAGGTCACCAGTGTGACCTCTCTTGGTGTGAAGATACTCCCACAGGCTCTGAGCTTTCTAGCCCAGCTACAAATACTACTTGAACATATCACAGGGGAGTAATATCTACTAACTAGTGGATGTTACTTACACCTCTAGAAGAAGGCATAAATAGAAATACAGTTCCTGGAAAGTGAAAACAGACAACTTAGACAAATTCTAATTGGAAGGAAATGACAGAAAACATGACTACCCACCAGCAGAAAACATTAGAGTAGATTTTCCTCTCCTCTGTATCTTCAAAAAATATTAAAGTTCATTTTCTAGATTGTCTGCCTTAACCAAACAAAAACTATTATAGCAAGTCTAACTAGGTGAAGTACATCAGGATGACAGGTTAAACCAAACAAGCAAACAAAAGAGGCTACGTGTTATAGTAGTCCTTCCTGGAATGCTCAGGGAAGATAAAATCTAATGGATCTCTAATTATTGATGAGATGACATATGTCACCTCACAGAAAGTTGCACTGATGTGGACTGAAAGGTGAACACGGTCTTGTGCCAAGTTTTCAAATTATGCAGTAAAGAGCTGACATACATTTTTGTAAAAGGCAGTCACACCTCCAGTCTAGCAAGGTTCCTTGGGGGTGCTAATTAACATGTACATAGATGACTGGCACTCAAAAATATATGAATCTTAGCAGTCTTGAGAATTCTAGATTCTCATTTTCCTTGGATGAGAGACCCAGTTTCTTTAATTTAGTTTCAATTTGCACTGCTTACAGGGTTCCAGTTTGGGGTTGGTCTTGATTTTTTTGTCTATTACTTTCCCTATTTTTCTTTCTCTTTCCAGGGCCTTCCTGGTTTGCCTGGGCCCCCAGGGCCCCCTGGACCTCCAGGACGTATACTTTATGTCAAAGGAGTAAGTACAACTGGCAATCACTGACTTCTAGTTTATAGCAGAAATGTTCTGCTCTAGAAACAGTTTGCAAAGGGAAACATTAAAACTTTTTTCAGACAGCACAGTTCACGGCGGGTGACCTTGCCTGCGTGCAGAGAAGAAAGGTCTCTTAACCAAAGGCACTGTCATGGAAGAGTTTTGCCCACATAGCCCCATGGGGAGGGCAATGGTGACGGATCTGGCAGCAAGCTGGGCTCTCTGCTAGGGAGGTGCTGGTTTTGTTTCCAAGCTTAGCCCCATCATGATGGTTAGGTCTATCTGGGGCGTTACATGTTGTATCCTACCTATGCTCATTAATTTCCCTCCTGTTTTCAATAGACGGTTTTCCCAGTCCCTCCCAGGCCTCATTGCAAAATGCCAGTAAGTCACACACACCAAATCTGCTCTTAGCCGAGTGCATGGCCATGACAGAACATAACCAAAGCAGCTGTACACCTAAACACCATAACTTTGCAGCTTTTCTCCCCCTGCCTTCTGCTTTGCACCAGGGATGTGTTTTAGCTGTTCTTCAAGATAGCAGATTTTCAAGTGTTTAGCCATATATAAAAACTTAGCTATGTGAAAAATATATAACAGAACTAGAAACACTAGACTCTTTTGCTTAAAGCACTTTGATTATTTGTTTTTTCTAATACTTTTAATGCCTTTCAAAGCTTGTGTTTCCATAGTTTAAGAGTTGCTCTGGGGAGCTGAATGTGTATGCATACAGGTACATGTATCTTTTAGATGTATATATAAATACTGTCCCCATGTTGTTATGTCTTTAGCTGTTTTTGATTTCCCTGTCCAAAACAAGATTTGTTATGTATTTTGTTGTGACCTGAAAGATGCATCAGAAAAGGAAGATCATGTTCTTTATTTGACCCTCAAATGCAGTCTACTCACACAGAATGGCAGCAGGTGAAGATCTATCCCTTCTTTTCAAAGGGAATGACAAAGCCTTCATTACCTTCAAAGGACCTGCAGTTTCACATATAGTATGAAAAGAAAGGAGATGGGTTTCATATTTTTAGAACACCCTTGTGCAATTTTTGTTTAATGAATTACAGAAATTGCATCCTAGAATGAATGGTGAACATAGTTCAGTCCTGGACGTATTTTCCCTAGGGCAACATCCTGCTGTTAAACTTGGGTTAGGTACTTGGAAAGGATTCTGTCTTTGGAAGCCACAGTCCACCCCTGAATAATGTAGGGTTCAGGATGGTGGTTCTACTTTTCTGTTAAACAGTATACCTCCAAATAATACTGTGCCTTCTCCTCCATATTGCGTTTCAGTTCTTTTTCACTTATTTTAGAGAAACATCTTTTGACATCCTCTGTGCCAGATGTATTGATACTCATCATCACCCTAACCTTACTGCTGAAGAAAGTTGTACCCCAGCTTGTGATCTTTTTGTGAATTAATGATAGATAGTCATTATTTTATGGTAATTTGCCATTCCTACAGTTTTGGCCTACAAACTCCACACATCATTTTTTTACCTCCTTGAATTTCTCCCTTAAATCTTCTCACTCCCACTGTATAACATTCTTGTATGTTGATCACCTATGTCCACAATCACATATCAGCCTTGCCTCTGAAACCTGACTGGATGAGGCCCTGAACAACTGATGTAGTTGATCTTCCTTTGAGCCAGACAATCTCCAGAGATGCCTTCCAACTTCAACTCTCCTGTCATTCTCTGTGGAATGATTCCAACAAAACAAGCCAATTTTATCTGAATTTCAGATAACAGTAAAAAGCCACTTTTCAGAAAGGTTATAATCAGTGAATAAGAGCACTGACTTTCGTGTGCACAAGTAATAGAAACATGTACTTATAAACATCTCTTCGTGCACCTGAGTATGCTAGATAGATTTGTTCTACATTTGTGAATAATCTTCTAAATCTATCTGAGTTTATAGATAAGAAGTCTGCTGTTCATGCCTACATAAATGAATGTCGATGAAGAATTACAGACAGAACCCCACCAGTTTTTCTCATGGGAACTGAGCTTCTGAAGTGAATGGAACTATCCATGTAAGCAAGACTTCTACAGGCTAATACTACAGGAGTAGCCAGATCCAGCAACTTCCATTTTTTCATACACTTGCTTAGTTTCCTCTAACTAGTAATAGCAAGTACCAAGATTTCCAAGCACTGTGCCACATTTTAGTTCCTGCACTGTCTCTATTTTGAAGACAGGCACAGAGGCAGGTAGCATGCCCACTGCTACAGGTAGCTGGTGTCAGAAGAGGGTAGACTAGAATAGCTTCTGCCTCCCCATTGTGGTCTCAATGCATCTGGAGAACAGGTTAACATCAGACATAGCACAGCCCTGGTCTGATGAAAAAAACTTACAAACACAAGCAGTTATATTACAGTCAAAAATCAAATCCTGCTTCCAAACACAGTGTTGTAAATTCACGATTGTTCTTGGAGAATGAGTTTTCTGATGCTTCACTGGCACAACTGAGAGTAGGATTTGCTGATGCCTCCAAAATGCATGATATTACCCTTTTGCTGAAAGCATGTTGCATGTTAAAGAGAGCACAATCCTCATAAAAAATTGATCAGCTAACGCTCAGACCCTGTCAAACTGAAGAGAATCCCAGAGTGGTGTTATAATATTTACTAACATGCAAACTTGCCAGGCTTTTCAGTCACACCAAGTAATGCATTTCCATGGCTTAACATGTATGGATAATTTTTAATAGATTTCTTTGTTGGCAGGTGAGCACTCCCTACCCTGGAAATCAAGTTCTTAACAACCATGGTGGGTAATTCTTTCCTTGTACCTTGGTTTAAGTAAGTTCTTTTTGTTTGGTTGGGTTTTTCATACGTAAGAGCTTTTTGCTTTTTCTTGGCTATAAGGGAAGGGAAGGGAAGGGAAGGGAAGGGAAGGGAAGGGAAGGGAAGGGAAGGGAAGGGAAGGGAAGGGAAGGGAAGGGAAGGGAAGGGAAGGGAAGGGAAGGGAAGGGAAGGAAGGGAAGGGAAGGGAAGGGAAGGGAAGGGAAGGGAAGGGAAGGGAAGGGAAGGGAAGGGAAGGGAAGGGAAGGGAAGGGAAGGGAAGGGAAGGGAAGGGAAGGGAAGGGAAGGGAAGGGAAGGGAAGGGAGTCTGGAGGTGGTAGAAGATGTGGTATGCAACACTCAGTCATAACTCAGGAACTGTTTCTGCACCTGTTCCAATAAAATTCACAAATGTATAAAAAAACCAGGTCTGTTAAGAGCATCTTAGGCTGGGGGATTAGGGAAAGGGGAGTAAGAGATTGGCTAGTAAGAGAGAGAGATTATCTTGCACACGTTGGGGTTAATAAGAGAGGACAGTTGGGCAGCCATTCAATGAACATGAGTGAGACATGCATAGAGGGACAGGAGCTGTGTGCCCCACATAAATGGAAAAGTCTGCTCTCACTTTCAGTGGTTTGGTTGTCACTGCTACAACCTCTGCTGTTTTCAAGTTCTCATGAATTTGTGACACTTTTTGGCAGGTGCTAAAGCAAACAGAGAGTCCTGGGAACTGCACAGTTCCACACACTTAAAAGGAGAAAAGGGAGACAGAGGTGCTCCAGGACCACCAGGTATGCTAAATCTGATATGTCATTGACATCCTGTGGAGGAATATATGTTTAACTTAAAAAGCAATTCAGAAAGGTACTTGGATACTTATCTCTGCAGCCTACCTGCCTAAAGATTTACACCTGTGTTCCTTGATGAATGACACACAGAACAACAAAGACCGGAGTGTTATCCCAAATGTCTTCTGAAAAGACAGACTGCACATTCGTGAGCATTAGGAATGTGTTAAGTACAAGAATAGTTATTGAAATGTAACTGGCTGGTCAGAGATTTTTTTTACATTTTAGAAGGACATCATGTGCACTTCCTGAGATACCATTTTGTTGTCAGTCTTTCTGAGCCAGTTGGGCTAAAATCCAGTGCTTTGCATTTCTGGGGAACACACTTGTGCATTCTGAGTTCAAGGCAGTCAGTTGTTGGTGACAGTCCCACTTCCAGCAGGAAGTGGAAATAGATTATTTCCATTTCAACCATTTTTTTTTAATATTTTCTGCTTTATTTGTGAAAATCATGAGGAGTCTGGGTGAACTGAAAATACCATTTCACTGGCAGTTGGAGCATCATAACAGTTATTCCCCACCCTAAGATTTACTTTCTGTATCAAAAAGTTGATGCACATTGCTAATTCTTACAAATTCAAAAATAGGTACAGAAACAAGCACCTGTTTGAAAATATTGTAATTACAAACTCTTCATTTTCTGTACATTTTTTGAAATCTCATGTGTTGAGATATATGAGGCTTTGATCAGTGCCAGAAATCATTTGAAATAGAAAATGCAATATATTGAATTAAGGTTGTTAAACCATATTTACAATAATTTTCCTTTAATGCATTGATAATACCTATATTATGCCCATATAATAACTACATTAACCCCTCTCTATATCTATATTTATATTTCTGCCTTTGTTTCAAAGACATGATTCTGTTGACTGAAGATACTTTGCTTATTGTGAAGACAACATCTGTTTGTTCTAATAAATCAATTTTCCTGTCTTGTCCTCATTAATTTTTATTCTGATCCAATACCTTAAAATAAGCAGTAAGTGATTTCCAGTTATCGATAAACTTTTCAAAAGAAGAAGCAAGAAACATTTCTAAACAGATACTAAGAATATTTTCTTTTCTGTGCTGGCTTATCCACCATGAACATGTCTGTTCCTTTTAAGATTCTATACTAAATGTAAATTAATGTCTTCCAAGTATTTTCTTGCCTATATCTATGATTTAAGGTGCTTCATAAGGAGAAGATTATGAAAGGATTTTGCTTATGATCTTGCTGTAAAGCTGCAACTAGTAAAAGATGGAAAAAATAACACAAGAATTCTGGTTAAACTGAAAACTCAATTCACTTTTCTCCTAAAACAACAGAGATTCATTTGCTTGTTTGCCAAGCAAATCCAATAGATCAACTGTCTCCAACATTCTGTGAAGCTGAAGCATGTTAACTAAAACCAAGTCTGTTGCTGCTCTAAAAAATATTCCTGTTTGGTTCTTGCTTATTGATGTAGTTGTTAAAATATTCTTTCATACAAAGCAGTTCTCTAGTTCTCACAGGTGTCCACATAACCACTGACAGGAAAAATTTACAGGCCAGCAGTTGCATAATTTAAGTACAGGAATTTTTAAAAAACCTTTTCTGAGAGACAGGTGGCTGAAACTCTTTTGAGTTCTACATCTCTTGAGTTCAAGCAACCAGAAAAGCTTTCTGAACTGTGGTATTTGTCCATGTGGATTTGGTTTTGCTTCTCACAAAATGTTACTTCTTCAACTTTATAAACAGGGTCTGTTAATTGATACCATGCAAAAATATGAAGCCAACACAAAAAGTGTGAGACACAAACTCAACAGACCTGGGCTCCATGTACCTTATTCAGGGCTAGACTACTTGCTGGTCATCCTAGAAAGACCTCAGATAGACCATTGTAGAGATTCATACTAAGCACCATCTGAGAAGGACACGTGCCATTCCATTCCACTCCACCCATCCATTCCCTTCCCCTCACAAGGATCAAGCAGATCACTATTGCAAGCTATAATTGGTAGGGTTGGAATAAAATCCAAATAGGCACCATACTGAGAATACATTTGTGTCCCACAATGTCTGCTTGATTTAATTTTATCTGAGGTGGCCCCCTGTGAAACAAAGCATATGATGGCTGGTGGAGGGTTGGGCTCAAAGATCTCAAAAATTAATCAAAACACATTTCAAGAAAATGCATTGAACTGCTATGGGAAGCTGCAAAATAGGGTTTTTTCCAAATGTATACCAAGCAGATAATATTTGAAGGCCTTTTGGACCTTTGGTGCTGTCTTGACAGCTTTGGCTGACCAGCGTTGGCAGATAACACAACACAGGTGGTATAACCATTGAATCTGATATTGGTTTTCATTGCAGAAAAATGTCAAGGAAAAGTTATTACACAATCAGCAGCCCAGCAGCAACATTTTCTCTTGTCAGCTCTGGTACTGTCTTTGCAGGAAAAAACATGCATTTACTGATGGATCTCCCCCCTACCAGCAAAACATATGAAAAGCTTCTCTTTTACCTTGACTTCAATCAAAGGGTTTGATTTGGATGCTTCTCTTTCACTCCTCTTCCCAGCCTCTATGGCTTCTGAGAACGGGGAATTTTTTGTATTTGAGCCTTTGTTGCTTCTAATTTTTCTGAAATCACAATCAGATTCAGAAGTTATTGAGTTGGAGGAGTGACAGACAAGATGGGGCACAGACAAGTTAGGGCACAGACAAGATAGGGTGTATAAATTTTGCTTTGTTGGGAAACCAAACTAAAAATATCTGTTTGATCTAAAGGTTAATGCCATTATTGTAAATAGTTTTCCTTTAAACTCCTAAACCAGCAATACCCTAAGCAGTGCTTTTAAAAAGAAAATTACAGATAATTATTGTACTTTATTGTTTTTTCTTCATTTTTCAGGTCCACCTCTACCCCCATCATACTTCAGCCACTTTATTAATAGCATAAAGGTAATTATATCCCATTTGTGTTTGAGTTCTCTTAAGCTTTTTTTAAACTGAACTTTACCATAAATTAAGCATAAATCAATGTAACATGGTGAAATACAAAAATATAAGAGCATAAGCAATTACAAATTATATTAATTTCTTCAACTCTAGCAGCATAGGCAAGGTTATTACAAGTATAGCAATAGCAGTTTTCAAAGGTCTATAAAGATTATTTTTGAAAGAAACTTTATTACTGAGGCTTTTTACCTTCCCAGTGGTATTAAAGTGAGTCATAATTCACTGTTGCCTAACATATTTGCCTTAAATGAATGCTTTTGTTTCCATGCCAGCTAAGGTAAAAGACATCCATTACCTAAAAGGCTTCTAGAACACTGGGTGAGGGGTAAGGGGGTGGAAATTGTTTCCATGTCATGTTATTTATCTTTTAAGCACACTGAAATTAAATTATGGAAACTACTTTTCCTGGAAGCTCTTACAACAAAGTATACCCATGCCTTGATGTGTTTGGTCTTTCTCTGTACCATTATTCTCTTGATTGCTTCAAGTGACAAAAATTAATAACAATATAATATTATTTTATATTTTTTATTGAATTTAAATGTTTTTAAGTGAATAAGGCTCCTTATCAGTACAAGAACTGAAATAATTTGAATCAAGTTATCATTTAATGATGCTACCAAAAGTGTTGTGCTGACAGTCTCTTGGAAGGCATCTCAGTGTTGCCTAGCTTTAGAATTTTTTTTCTGCTTGGCTGAGTACACCCAAGTTATTCCTGTGGCATAAATTGTCCCATGTAGGTGGCAAAGCTGATATGGTTTCTTTCACCTTGGAGTGTAATCTGTACAGATTAAATCTGTAACTTTACAGATTTAGCTGCAAAGAACTCATTTTTCATCTGGTCCTTCCACTCCCCAAAATGACCTGACATAAAGAAGCCATTTGAGTCCTGTTTACTGGGAATCTAAAAACACCAAAAGTCAGAGGAGGAGCCGTCTCGTCTGGCTGTATGGAAATACCTGTCATTCTTGCTTTGCCTTTTGCCTCTTCTATCCACAGGTTTATTTCTCAGAAAATTTAAAAAGTAGACCAAAAAAAATTTCAGAAAAAAAAAGTAGACAAACAAAAAAAATAATGTCAGGACAAATGTACAAATGCTGTGGCTCATCTTGAACAGAGAGATAATAATGTAGTACTTAAATGCTGCTTCTTACCTATTGCTGTCTTTCCCAAACTATCTGGTAATCAGAGATGCAGGACAAAACACATGCAGTTCCAAGTGTCTGCAATTTTGTGCAGTCATCTTCTGTTATCCTGGTACACATACCCACCCTCCTCTGTTCTCTTTGTCATATGCTTTCAAATAGCTGTCCATTCAATGTCAATCTTGCTTTACTTTTTCCTTGGCTATGGAAGAAAGCACAAAGCCAGGCTTTTATGCTTCCTCTGACTCTCTCTTTGCCTCCAGCTACAGCACAGAACCAGGTTTTTCTGGGCGGAATAGAAGGGAAGAGCAACAGAGGCATTTTCTCTGCCTCCACTGGACCACACCTCCCCTAGCCCTTGCCCTGAGAGAGTCTTGCAGCCTCAATAGAGAAAGCATTCCTTTTCATCCCATATCACAGAAGAGGAAAGTGATATTAAAAACATTTCAAGTAGGAGCTCTTCTTCATCAAACTTAGAGATTTCATGTAACTTTAAAAGTTCAGTGCATTGCATTCTGGTCTCACTTCAGCTCACTGTTTCAAAATACATTTTCTTCAAAGGGTGAAAAAGGAGACAATGGAGTCACTGGTATAAAAGGAGAAAAAGGAGAACCAAATGGAGGGTTTTTTCTGACAGGACCTCCTGGACCACCTGGAAGACCAGGGTTAATTGTAAGTCATGCAAGTTGTAGAATAGGAATATTTGTCATTACCCATTTAGAATTAATTTAGAAGGCACTAAAAAGAGACAAACATCAGGATTGCTAGTAACTATGTAAAAACTTACATGCTACACACTAGGTGAATAGGAGAAAATTGCATTAAGCCTAAACACAGATACTTCACTATTGTGCATAAAACTAATTTGCTATGAAATACTGATGTAATGTTGGGCTCAGCTGTCTCATATATCTACATCAGTATGTAGATCATGCTATTAACAGCATTACAAATCAAAGCAGCTTGTATAATTTGTGATGCTACTACTTATATCCCCATAAATACCAAAATAGGCCATATAAAGTTAGTCAGAGGTGGAATTGAAAATTATTGGCCATCTAAATAATTTATCTTATTTTCCTTGTAATCCAAAAACATGAATGAAAAGACCAGTGTGTAGCCATCTGCATAATTCCCATGAAATTCAGCCACTGACTACTGTCTACCTTTTAATTTTATCTTCTGGCGATTGCCGCCACAGATGCTTTGGAATAAAATGCACTAATTCTTTGGAAACTAGTTTATCCCTGGGATCTGGCAACAAATGTGTGCATTGCATTCCTCTATTGCCATGTTTGTGTCAAGAACCATGAATGGGGTGGGTCACAGCTGAGGATGAAGTGTTAGGTTGGCAAGACCACCCTCAAAAATCCCCCTGGTGCTATTCCATGTTGCTGAGAGTCATCTCCCTGTTTAGAAATTGTTCTACTGCCAAGAAGGAGCTGGATGGCACAGCTGAGCTCTCCTTGTCCTGGGTCCAATGTGTTCCATGTCTGCAAGACAGTGTGAGCACAGGGAGAACAAGCCCTTCTCGGTCAGGCTGAGGACACAGAGCTAAACTGGAAATGAAAAGAGCTGGAGCCATTTTATTCTGCCAGTCTGGCAGCTGAAGAGGTTAAGGGCTAGCATTTGATCACAGGAGGAAGAGGACAACACTTGTCATGAGATGTACACCCTGCAAAGACACACTTTACATTAAAGTTTTTCCCCTGTGTACTTCAGACAAGCTCTGTGAACCCATCAAAGCAGGCAGTCGCAGCATGAACAGAGTCAGGATCCAGGACTTTGAGAGTCCTGTTGAGAGGTTTGCAGGTATCAGCTGCTCAGGGATAGGTCTGAGAATTTTCAGAAAGCTTTCTGAAATTTAAATCCGTGACTTTAAGTCAATATGTGGTTAAAATTTTCATTTTCCTTTTTACCCATGCCTCCCCAAAGAACATTACATACAGACTCATGTCCAAATGGCGGTGTGGTGGCAGGCATTTGGAAAATTTTGCCATCAGAGATGATAGCCTCGCAGCAGTGAAGCCAATACATTCAAGGAAATACTTTTCATCATTGACAGGGACCAAAAGGGGACTCAGTTATTGGACCCAGAGGACCTCCAGGGTTACCTGGCCTACCTGGCTTACCAGGTTATGGAAAAGTTGGACCTCCTGGCCCACCAGGACCACCTGGACCACCAGGCCCCCCTGCAATATATGGCTCAGGTGAGCTTTTCATTGTATATGCAAGTGTACAGCCATGTGCCCACAACCCACACGTGACCAATTCTTTCACACCTGGCTGGCTGTCCCACCTACCCATCCTCTCTGCACACCTGAATCAGATTGTTTCCCACTCTCCTCCTGCTCTCCACCAATTTCTCATGGGGATAAGTTGGAATTGAGAGCACAAAAGGGACAAACTCTCTGCAGAGAGTTCTCACTGACTAGTGCCACGGGAGTGCTATTGCCTGAAAGATCTTACTCTGGCTGTGGCTGGGAGGAAATCTGCATAGTAAAGACAGGCTACCTTGAGAGCTTTGCAAAATCTCTTAAATTGAGCAGTTGGCTAAATTTGGGGCAAAATTCCCTTCTTGTGTGGAATGGAATTAATCCAGCTGGTGGCCATCACAAATGTTTTTTCCCAGGGCTCAGCATTAAGTCCAGACCTATCCGATGTCTTTATCAATTATCTGGGCGAGGGGATCAAATGCACCCTTTAGTGAGTTTGCCCCCAAGCTGGGTGGGAATATTGATCTGCTGAAAGGTTCTACAGATGGGTCTGGACAGACTGAATCAATGGGCCAAGGCCAACTGTATAATGTCAGCAAGGCCAAGATCCGAGTCCTGCACTTGAGTCACAACAACCCCACGTAGAGGTACAGGCTGGGGGATGAGTGGCTGGAAAGCTGCCTGGTGTAAAAGGATCTGGAGATGCTGGCTGATAGCAGCTGAGCATGAGCCACTGTGTGCCTGGGTGGTCAAGAAGGCCAATGGCATCTTGGCCTGTATCAGCAATAGTGTGGCCAGCAGGATCAGGGCAGTGATTGTCCTGCTGTACTTGGAACTGGTGAGGCCACACCTCAAATCCTGTGCTCAGTTTTGAGCCCCTCACTGCAAGAAAGATATTGAGGGACTGGAGCATGTCCAGAGAAGGGGAAGAGAGCTGGGGAAGGGCCTGGGGCACAAGTTTGATTGAGGAGCAGCTGGGGGAACTGGAGCTGTTTGGAGAAAAGGAGGCTCAGGGCGGACCTTACTGCTCTCTGCAATGACCTGAAAGGAGGCTGTACCCAGGGGGCAGTCAGTCTCTTCTACAAGCAACAGAACAAGAGGAAATGGCCTCAAGTTGTACCAGGGGAGTTTTAGATTGGATACTAGGAAAATTTTTTTCACCTAAGGGATTGCCACTGGAACAGGCTGCCCAGGGAAGTGGTTGAGCCACCATCCCTGGAAGCATAACCCATGGCACTTAGGGACATGTTTTAGTAGTGGACTTGGCAGTGCTGGGTGTCACCAGTGGAGTTGATGATCTTAAGGGTCTTTTCCAACCCAAGTGCTTCTCTGATTCTCTGATGAAAAGGCAGTACCCACAGGAGAATTTAGGTCTAGAATGAGACTGCTGGAGAACTGCTTCTAAAAAGTAGTTGCTATGCAAATGCTAAATAGAAATGAAACTTTAGGTTGGTTACTCTGCCTTTAATGGTTTTCAGCTTACTGGATTAGAAAAGGAGCAAAAGGTGCCACATCAAGAGAGGAACTTTGTAAACAAAGTGGCATCAAAGGGAGTAGGTGGCTAGAAATCAAGTGTCACTGCTCAAGAAATTTGCACTTTTGACTCCTTTTGGGTCACAGGTTTCTAATGACAAGCTTCGTACTGTTAATGTCCATCCCTGGGTTCTGGTGGACAGATTCCTGGGCTCCTCTGACATTACTTGACAGGTATGCCTGAGAAAATGACTGATTTCCCTCTAGGAACTGTGACCAGCATGGGAATCCAGCCAGGTAAAACCAGAGCAGGGCACTTCTTAACCTCAGCTGAAGATGGTATACTAGTAGAAAGGGAGTTTTTAACTGAATGGAGGTGCTAAAACATAGATTGGTTCTTCCCAAAGTTTTGACAGGCCTAGCAAACACAGGTCTCCATTCCAAAGAACTAATAATTGGCCTGTTTTCCCACAAGACCTGTGCCTCCAGTATACTAGTTTGGGGAGAAGACATCTCTGTCTGCAATTTGTTCTCTCCAGGTATTTCTTGAACCTGGTCAGCCTGGTTTATGCAGTAGGTGAAACTTCCAATCTGTCATCCAGTCAATATTATTAATTTAGTGTCTATCAGAAGAATTCATTCTCTGAATAATATTTGAAAAAGAAAAAATCCTTAATATGTTCAATATTGCAATATAGGCTTTATATGAATCAGCCCCTGATCACCATTAAATGGATATATTTGCAACATCCCTGAAGCCCATAAAGGCCTTCAGGCCTTTTCCTGTATAATTTATATTAAGCACTTCTGAATATTAGCTAAGAGACCCAGTCAGACAAAGCAAATTATTGCAAATATTCCATCCCTGTACTTTTATTTATGCTCTCTGCCATTAGTCTTCATCATCCTCCTACACATTTTCCCCTTTACTTTGTAAAAAGGTTATTTAGGCAGCACACTGATGAATGTCCATTTTACTAAATACTAAGCACAGAGGTGTTTGTTTATTTATTTCCTATCTTCAAGGCTCAGTTATCACTTTTAAAGCTATTACTCTCTGTAATTGTGGAGCTCACATACTGTATTATGGGGCTCACATATTGTAATATGGGAAAAGAGGAGTAGCTTATCTGCAGGTAAATAGCTCTAAACACTTCAAAGAACTGACCCCCTTTCCCCTGCCATTGGCATGAAGGTCCTGCTCTGAAATATCCTTACAAATGCCTCAGAGCATAGATTCTTCAGTTTGTAAAAGGTGATTTCAAGGCTCATCTGTGTTTCATAAAAACAAAGAAGCAGGATCCTTGTGTAGAAGCTCTTTCTTACAAACAGCTTCCAAGTTCCATTATGATGCCACATACTTGCACAAGATGCTTGCCTTCAGTCTTCCATATCTTTGAATCTTTCCTGACTTAAAAGAAAGAAGTTTTTACTCCAGAAACAGGGACTTCTCTGCTCAAGGTGAAGAATTCTGTTTTGGAGTACAGACAGGTACAAGGTACTAGGTGGTGTGGACTGCAGTCTTAGAAGTTCAAGTTCATACTCCTGAAGAACTCTTTTTTTTGCTTTGAAACATAAGCTGAGCTTACACACATGAATTTTTCATCTAAGGAAAAGTAAATTTTTATTTGCTTTTAGGGCAAAAGATATAATGACTCCCTCAAAAGAGTCATTATATGGGCAGGAGCTAAAAGTTCTTCCTCTTCCGTGTTTTAGCAGAACAGCATTCTGGTCAATTTAAGTGGGTCTGGTTCTTTATTTGAAGAGTTTCTACCACAGATTGCAATCTGTTGGCCTTAACCCCCCAAATAACACAGAAAAGATTGCTTCATCATTGCTTCTAAAAAAAAATCCTTAAAATATATTTTCTGTAGCTGACTTGAACACAGCTATTCAGGACATGACTATATAAAACTTCCACTGCTCCTGGACACCACCACTAAGTCCTTTCTTTATGTCATTCACATTTTCTCTCAAAAAAGACGACCTTCAGCATGTATTATATGCTTATTTTATTTTAGCTGCAATGCCTGGGCCACCAGGTCCTCCTGGAGAGCCAGGGTCGCCTGCCACCAGGAATCTGGTAAGAGAGAAAAATAAAGAAGTTTGGTATAGAAAGTTTTCTTCAAAGCTTTTGGTGGTCACTGGTAGCACTGAAAGAGGAGTGAAAATTCTATCCTGTGGTTTTATTTATTAGAATATTTTATGAACCACATAATTTTAAAATTAAAACTGTAAATTTCCCTAGCAAATCTAAAAAATCACTGGGCCAGAGAATGCATACAAATTTGTTTCCCTTTCTTGTATCATTAATCAAATCAAAATTGGATTCCCGATGTGCATGAAGAAAAAAAACAGCTAAGATAGAATTCTTGATAATTTCTAAATTAAGAATTCATATTTTCTGGGGGTAAAACAAAACAAAACCAAAAAAACCCCAGAACAAACAAGCAAACAAACGAATAAAAAACTATTCAAGCTAGCAAAGAGCGTTCACTGCAATTGCAATGCTCAAAGACTGATGCCCCAAGATAGAAGCCTGTAGCTATATACTGGGAGCTACTGTCTCAGATAGAAGGTCCAAGCCAAATTAAGTCAACTTAAGATTAAAAAAAAAATACAAATATATAGTAGTGCCTGCATTATTCATAAAGCATTAATAAGCCTTCTATCAATGAAGAAAAGAGAAAGAAATGAGAAAGAAATTACACTCTCCAGAAATTTGCCCTGGTTTTAAACTACCTGATAAATTGTAGCAGTGCAACTATCTTCACTCTGTACAAAATTTGTACAAAATTCCTGTAATTCTACTACAATCCACAGAATGATAATGCAGGTACGCCAAAGTAGCAAGAAATTTGTCTTACTGAAGCTTTATGGATTAAATTACATGAAACTGACTTCATGAGCATTTCCTGCAGAAGAAGCCTTGACATTTATGTGTCCAAATGAGACTATTTAACTTGCAAAATGTTTTATGTGTCAGATGAAGTATGGTTCATTTTCTTATTTGACAGGTTACAACATTCCAAAACATTGAGGATATGTTGGAAAAAGTTCATTATGTAGCAGAAGGTACACTAATCTATCTGAGGGAAACCAGTGAGGTTTTTATCCGTGTCCGAAATGGATGGAGAAAATTGCAGGTACTGTTGCACTACAC
This sequence comes from Entomyzon cyanotis, assembly GCA_024500445.1. Classification (NCBI taxonomy): domain Eukaryota; kingdom Metazoa; phylum Chordata; class Aves; order Passeriformes; family Meliphagidae; genus Entomyzon; species Entomyzon cyanotis. Next base: position 78,626,505 of record JAKEPQ010001005.1, on the reverse strand, counting down.
CCTGATCTTTTCCAACAATTTCCCTTCCTCACAATAAAGTTGAGGGAGATATTCTTACAGTGGTGAAGTGTGGATGCAAAGATTCCTTTCATGTAGTTCAGAAGTTCCCGGTGATATATTTTTGTTTTACTCTCCTTTTTGGTTCTTTCAGCTTGGTGAGCTAATTCCTTTCCCTGCTGATGGCCTTCCTCCTCCAGCCATATCAAGCCATGTAAGTACACAATACTGGACCATGAAAAGCTGAGTCTAGATGTGCAATACACTTGGCAGAAGTTGTATGCAGATGTCTGCACAATGTGATTTTCCACTGAGATTTGTCAGTTCAAAATAAGCATCCTACCACTACACAAGCTTGCAAATCGATTTGTTTGGACAGTCATCTGTTTCCAGCATCTTCTGAGACTCCAAACTCTACAGAGACAAAGCAACATTTACGAAGAGTAGAATAAAGTAAACTGCCCACAAAAAACAAACAAGCAAACCAGCAAACCAAAACAAAAACAAAAACAACAAAAAAATAAAAAAAAAACCCCAAAAAAATCCCCACAAACCAACAGGATTCTGTTTCATAACACTGGAATCAGTCATATCAAGCCCTGATCCTCTTCCAGGAAGGTCAGAAAGGTGTTTCTGAAAATCAGATTTTCTTTAAAAGGTTATAGTCCTCTATTCAGTGCACCATAATCACCTGACTGTACCTTACCCCACAGTATGCAGAAGGTGTACTCTAAAGCCTCAATTGTTAGTTTGGACCTGACCCCATTCTGCAAGTTATTGTATCGACCTGCATGTGAACATGCTGTCTGTCCCAAAAAATTGCAGGAGGGTGAAAACCAGGAAGTGACAAAGGGAATAGAGAATAATTTTGTTGATGACAGGTTAATTGGTCTGCTGAGAAAATGAAAGAGCAAGAGAGTGCTAGGAAGGAGCAGTGAGAAGGAAGATGGTCAGAAAGAAATAAAAAAGGTTAGAGTAGGTCAGGGAGAAGTTCACTCAGCACACTGGGAACATGTCTAGACCACATGTTACAAGAAATTGTCTTTAGCCTCCGGTTGACACCGCCTGAGTTTCCCATCTGCTACAGCCAATGACTTGTTACTTGTACTTGCCACAACTAGAGAAGAGAACTTTGATGTTCCTGAAAAAATTAACAGGATTAAGAAGTGTTTCTACCCATTACATTTTCTGTTTTCACATCTTCCTTACCCTTTCAGTTTTGATTTTCCTCAACTGCTCTTCTACCAAGGGCAGGCTGCTTTCATGCAGGACTCCAGGTGTGATTAAATTTTTATTTAAAAAACTATTGAGTGTCTAAATTTCTTATATTTAACGTATCTTTTTGCTTGTGTTAAAATAACAGGGATTTCAGTATATTCCAGCACTGAGACCAATATCAAACATGCACAATGGAAAACCAGCAGTAAGTATGAGATCTGTGTTGCAACTGCAGAGCTGTGTTTTGTAATATGATAGCTTGCATCGTGAGGGAGAGTTATGATATTTGCTCTTCAAATTCAGAGATTTTACTTCAGAAATGTACAAATATATTTCTTTAACTTGTTTAGACATCTCAGACTCAATTTGAAATTGTTCCCTCCAGATCTGTTTTCATAATCCCCGCCCTTTTCCCATCTCAAAGAAAAAAAATCCTGACTCTGGGTTAGGAATACCTCTTCACTTAGTGATTGTACCTACAACACAGAGTAACTTCTAAGCTAACAATAGTGTAACATTTAAATTGTTAAACTACTCATTAGAATATTTTCAATCTTCACGGTGCTTCACAGCTGCTTGACTTAGATAGACACTTTAGAACCTAAGCCTTTACTAAAAGACTATAAAATATTTAGACAAAGAAAGATGTAACTGAGTTATAGCTAAAAAAAATGAAACCGAAAAGATAGGGAGAAAAAAAAAGCAAGAATGTGGATTGGTTCTTGCATCTGTGCTGTTTGACTTAAGCATGCTACTTCTTGTATTTTTAAATGGTTTTTGGTCACTTCTTACTAATTTTTTCCATGTTTGTAAGATTTGGGATTTTGTTCATGTGAAAATTCCAAGACTCCAATTGAAAATATTAGCTGCTTTTAAAAGATTTTTATTTTTAGGAGTATATAATCTTCATGGTTTCTTTAATGTTGAAAGATAAATTGATATTTCTGCTAATGGTCTCATGGCTCTGAAAAATGCAATGTTATGGCAACAAATAACTTTCATACCTGTTATGAGAGTACATGTTCTGTGCTGGTAGGAGGAGGAGGCACTATTTTGTTTCAATATGTGTCTTCCTAGTGCCATAAACTTTTTAAAAATTATGCATTTTCTTCTTTTTCCTTCCAGTTGCATCTGGTGGCTTTGAACTTCCCATTGTCTGGGGACATGCGAGCAGATTTTCAGTGTTTCCGGCAGGCCCAGCTTGCAGGTTTGACCTCTACTTATAGAGCCTTCCTCTCATCACACTTGCAAGATTTGGCCACAGTTGTTAGAAAAACAGACCGACACCATTTGCCAATAGTCAATCTTCAGGTAAAAATGGGTACTTATTGCTCATTTTCTTAGGATAGCCTGTAGGTTCCTAAAAATCTTGGAAAATAGCAAATGCACAAACTTTCAGGCCAAACTTGATTTTATAATGAAGCAGCTTTGCTTCATATTTCCCAGACAGGTTTAAGAAACAAAAAAGTGATGATGAAGTAGAAAACTAGTGAGTTATTATGTTCTACATTTTGGTGCGATCATAGGATAAAAATGCCTATTTTTCTCATGTCTAAGAAAATTGCAAATTCTGTCCTCAGGAATGATGTTGGATATACCCCAATGAAACAGAGAGGAGAGTTTAGAGCATGAGTCATTTTGTGGTCTCACATAAACAGACATACTCTGAAACTGAGGAAAACAAACCATGTCTTTGTAGCATTGGCTGGCTCCCAGAACAAGCGGCCAAAGAAACCTACAGGAATAACACACGATGCTTGGAACACATTGAACGGATGCTGCTCTGAAGTGCATGCAAACACAGAGACTTGAGAGAAATTCGTGAAGACAATATTGTTTCAACTTTGACTGGAAAAACTCACAAGCAGTTTGAGAGGAAGCCAAATGCAAAGCTTTTGCCCTGAACATTTAGAACACTTTTCATAAAACTGTAACCTTCAAAGATGTTCCAATACAAGTTATGTCTATATTTTCTCTACAGCTACAGTAGTTTTAAGCAATTTTTCAAACAATGCCTTAGGAGGAAAAGGACAGGGGATGATCAAGCTGAATTTTTGAAGTGACAAGAGAATAGAGAGACAACTTTGAGGCAAAGGCATGGACCAGAGGGCTATTTGCATAGAGATGACAGATGAGACAAGTTTGTCCAGGAACATTATGCAGAAACTGATGTGAAAGATGAAATCACAAGTGTCCTTAAATGCAGATGAAATTTTCAATTTGCAGATTAGTCTATAAACTTGGGATGTGATGTAGATTTGGGATTTGTTTTGTTTGTAAGAGTGGCTTTGAAATTTTAACAGGGAGAAACCCTTTTCAGTAACTGGGAATCTATATTTGATGGAAATGGTGGACAATTCAACATTCATGTTCCAATATACTCCTTTGATGGGAGGAACGTCATGACCGATTCATCTTGGTGAGTTTAGATTACCATTTATGATTTATATGTTACATATAAGGGTTTTTTTCTACTTTTACTAGATAGTAATAGAAGTAGTAGCAGTATCTTGGACTACTAGACGTGATAAAAACTTCTCACTTTTGTTATGTCATTTTTCTTTGTCATTTCTGATAGTCTAGAAATGGGATATCAGGTTGCGTTCTTCTTTCTTTCTCTCCTTTCTGTCTTCACCTTTACCTACCCACTGCTTGCTTCAAGCACAAGGAATGTAGATCACCACACATACAGATGTGCAGCTGAATAAAGCAAAAGAGACTTTTCCAGGTAATAACTTCTTCATGTTACATTTCAGGCCTCAAAAAGTAATATGGCATGGTTCAACTGCAAATGGGATCCGACTGGTTAGCAACTACTGTGAAGCCTGGCACACAGCTGATGTGGGAGCTATGGGACAAGCGTCACCGCTGAACACAGGGAAATTTCTTGATCAGAAAGTGTATAGCTGTAATAATCAGTTTATTGTTCTCTGTATTGAAAACAGTTTTGTATCTGATCCCCAAGGAAAATAATTCACCTGCTGCACATAGGAATATTCCATTTGATGACAGAAAAAGCTGACACTGAAATTTCATTTGTAATGATGTAAATATTTTAATTTTTGTAATTGCACGTTTCAGGAAAAAAATAGCCAAAGAAAACATACCTCAACACAAACCACATTCCAGTTAGGTGGAACATCCAGTGCACACATAACTGGCTTAAAGCCCTTCCTTCCACTTGAACCCCATGAGGTTCAAAGTTTGCCAACAGTTAACTCAAGTTCTTCTGGCTGAGCTGGAGGTCACCTAAGGGGACAAGTCAAGTGTGGTCTGTGAGGAAGATCCAGTAGCCTGCCTTATAAGCAGTATGGCTCAGCAAGGCTGCTGCTGCTTCACAGCTGAGAAGCTGCATGCTCTGTGCTCTCTTTTTCACTTGCATAGATTTTGAATACCCAAGGCACTGTTCATATATACTCATATATACGTACTGCCCCTGAGCAAATACTGGGAGGCTCTTATACCTTACAGAGCTCACATTTGCAAAACAAAGCTTTAAGAACAAAGGTGCTCACCTCCTCTGAGTTTTAGTGGAAGCTGAGTACCTGACTCCTGTAAGCTTGTATGGATCTCAGCCTGGTGCTTACACAGAAATATAGCAGCTCCCACATCTTATTTAAGCTTTTGCTTTGCAGATTCTAGGCATAGGACTTTATGCAGGAGGAGTGAATTTCACATAGACAAAATCTGGTCTTTATTTTGGTGCTATTGTTACCAGGAAACCTGAAAGCAATGTTAATAGAAAACATCCTGTTTAACTGGTAGAACTGAGCAAAGCACATGCGGACAAATGAACCATCTGACCTTTATTTATTTCATTGCATATTAGAGGAAGTAATTTCCTTTTGCATCAGACTGCCAAATGAAATATGTCTGTCATGGCTTCTCTAAAATAGATTCTACATATTGTTATCCCACTAAGTTATCTGCAAAGTGATTTTCCTTTTGTGAATTTACCCTTCTGGCATTCACATAATTAAAGAATTATTAATATAAAAATAACTGCAACTACTATAGGAATGATCAGGAAATGGTAATATTCTTCAATAACAGTATCACCATAATATCTAAAGTCTTTTGCTGATATATTTGTCTACTGCAAACTTGAAACAACATATTTCCTTATGTTTTATCAGGCAGCGACTATGGAGGTCAAACTCTGCATTATCTTTTTTTTTTTTTTTTGAGATTTAAAAGAGGTTTCATGATGGAAATACATGTTCAGTTGCTGACAAATAGAGTATTAAATAACTAGACAACTTTTGTCAATAGACAAAAGAAAATCACACAATACTAAAATGATATAATTATAAAACTAAACATTTTGAAATCCAGCCTAATTTTTCCAATTGATTATAAAAGCTTATTTCCCAGGGTCAGCTGAATGATATCTTCATTTTTTTTTCTGTAAAAGTAAAGTAAAAATGTAAAAGTAAAAAGTAAAAATGTAAAAGTAAAAAAGTAAAAAGTAAAAGTAAAATGTAAAAGTAAAAATGTAAATTACTCCATTATTACAACATGGTAATAAGAAAAAAGCCATTTGTATTACATTTCAAAGGTATGCATAACAATTCACTGCACTTATTTATAGTCAACTTTCCTAAAATACTGAGCACTCTTGTGCCAAATTCCTCCAGTTCACAGAGCTGGAAGAGTTATTTATGTACAACAGGGTTTTGCTCTGAGTCACAGAAGGTTCAAGGGGGGAAAATAAAGTGCTTTTACCTGCTTCAAGCAGGAACCATCTATTTTTAATCCTTTATGGACCACTGGGGTCTCTTCTCGCAGCCAGTCACTTGCATCAGTCCCTACTCTTCCTCTCCTGAGCTCAAGCAGCACTTGGGGAGCTGACTATCTCTTCACCTGGAATTGCAGTGACAAGAGGTGGCAGGGTCATGGGATCACACAGAACAGTTCTGTGAAGGGGGACAAGAGAAGCCTAAAACAACATGCAGGTTTTAGGAGATAATGAGCTAGAGTTTAAGCTGGGTCTAGCAAAATGCATCCAGAGATCTGTTTGTGCCAGTCCTTTCACAGAGCTAACCCATCTCTGTATCCTGAACAGAGCTTAGCAGGGAACTGAAATGGTCAAATACCATCAATAAGTTGCTAAAATACTCTCAGTGTTTGCTTCCCACCTGTAATATTTATCTGCAGGCTACAGGAATTTATTGCACACCCTTGTACTGAATACAGAGCATAAACCATGCACCACTACCTGCGCTGCTGTGGTGCTGAGTTCACAGGCTATGCTCACACACCAAGAAAGATACCTTTACCAGAGAGATCTGCTAGAAAGATGAAGCTTCCCTTGGGGAAAACCACAATAACAACAACAACACACACTATTTTTCATGGTAACCAAAGCCAGTGATGTTCTTTAGATTCCCTAATATAATTGGAAAGAAAAAGTAATATTCATCAAGGCTATGACAGAGAAAAATTAACCCAGTACTTAAGAATAAATTAGCTTTCTATATCAAAGCAGAATACTTTTTTCAGCATGATTCCAACATGAAGCTAAGGTGCACTTGAGGAAGAACATTTGCTAATTCAGGTAAGAAACTGTGTATAAGGCAAAGTAATCACCAGGAGAGCACTAGAGCAAAGATGAAAACAGTAACTGCACAAGAAATCAATGTAGCAGCCCAAACTGTACTGAATTGTGAACACCACAAAATCCTGTTCTGACCCTCTGGTTTTGTTAGCAGTAGGTCAGTAAGTCTTTCTCCCCTCTCAGTTCAGCGATCTTTTCTCTGGGCAATCACAAACCATGTCATGTTACCATGTAACACACACAGAGCAGTAGTGTGCTGTTCTGCCCAGAAGAACTGCAGTGGGAAAAGTGATTTCTCCTCCCATTGCTGCTATAATCAAGCCAGACCTGTGAGTTTCTGCAGTGCAGCATATACATCTGAAAGGACTGATAATTAACAGAATTCATTTTGGTGTGACCAAAGACTGACAACCTTGCTTCTGAGCTGTGCAGTGAAAGAAAAAAAGAATGAGTTGCAGTATGTACTGCCTGGAAGATTCCACATTTCCTCTTCTTTGGCATTGAGATTTAGGTATTATTTCTGCATTAATACTTGCAATTCTTGTTTTCACTCCAGTACTGTCCTCTAGATTTTTAAAAAATTAGATGCTAGAATTGCAATTTCATTTTGGTGTTCAAGTACTGGAATTAATGTCATGTATGCATCTTTAAAAACATCTGATTGGGGTTTGGCTTTTATTTGCTGGTCTGATATATAGTTCAAGCCTGCATTCTAACAGTTCCTCTCTGCTGTCTCTCCTTAATACTTCAAAAGCAGCTGCCCAGAGACAGAACTATTTCTAGATGAGTATCTAGAACTTAAGTACTTTGATACTTTAACTTGGCCTAGCCTCCCTTTTGTAACCAATCAGAGGGCTGATATTTGCTGCATCTTAAAAGGACTATTCTGCACATTGGTGCAATTTCCACTGTTACCAGTTGATCTAAAATTTTACTTACCAGATTCTCTTCCACTTTATTCATATTAAAAAAAAAACCCAAACAAAAAAACCTACCACACCATAACACCACCCTGTTCTAATACTCCAAATTAATGGCTATATGTACACACAGCCTAACATGGAGGTGCACCCAGAGTGGATGACTCAGCTCCAGCAGTAGTAGACTTTGCCTGGGGGAGAGGGAACAAAAAATCTGAACATCTCTTCATCCTGTGTGGGCAAAAGAGGGTAATGGAATTACAGACAGAACAGGCTGTGGGAATTTCTACATTGTGCCAGTTTGCCTGGGGTAGAGTTAATTTTCTTCACAGTAGCTGGTATGGGGCTGTGTTTTGGCTGTATGTTGACAACAGTGTTGTTAATATAGGGATGTTTTCATTCTTGCTGAGCAGGGCTTACACAGAGCCAAGGCCTTTTCTGCCTCTCACACCAGTGAGGCAGCTGGGAGTGCACAAGAAGTTGAGAGCAGACACAGCCGGGACAGCTCACCACAAGGATATCCCATATCAGAAGGTTTCATGCTCAGCATATAAAAAGAGGGGAAGAAGGAAGAAGGGGGAATAATTGCGGCGATGGCTTTTGTCATCACAAGTCACCATTTGTTTTGGTTTGAAAGACAGGTGTCTGCTAAGGAAGGTGGGAACCTCCCTTAAAATAGAGAATATGACCCCTTTTCTCTCTGAATTATTATAACTTTGAAATCAAGGGCTTTCAGGCAAAGATATGGGAAAAGGAGTATCTTCTTTACTATCTATAAAGGAGTATCTATAACGAAGTAAACAAGCAACAACAACAGTAGCAACAACAAACAAAAAACAGAAACCCGGTGGCAGCTTGCTCGGGGCTGCCAGGCACACTTCCCTTTGGTGCAGTTCCGGTCACAGCCAGCAGGGGCACTGTGGGGCTCCCAGCCAGGCAGGGCAGGTGCGATGACTCCCAAGCAGCTGCAGGGGGCGCTGTGGCGCGAGGTCAGCTCCTGTCTCACATGGCTAATGGCGGACAGGCTGGGCAGCAGGATGAGGTGCAGGGAGCTCAGAGCAGCAAACTGGAGCAGCAGGACTGGCCCACCCGAGCTAGCAAGTGAAAGGTGGCAGAAACTCCGCAGTTGTGGCAGAAGCCGCAGTGCGTTCCAACAGGCGGGGACGAGGGCAGCGACAGCCGGGCTCCTCCACAGCAGCTGCAAACACAGCCGGAGGAGATGTGCACTCTGGGAGGGGGAGAGGGTTGGAATCCCATGCCCTTTCCCAAGCAAAAGCTCATCCAACAAGGAAGAGAAAGGCAGTGCAGAGCCAGGCTTTTTCCTTGGCTGCAGCGAAAGGAAGAAACGAGGTTCACTCTCCTGTTACGATTTAAAAGTTTAATAAAAGACCATAGGGTTCAAAGACAATAAAGCAAAAATAACAGCAATGGGTCCTCCATTGATGGAGACACCCTTTACATACCCTTCCTATGCATATTCATAAACAATTGTGCATTTTCAAACTTTTCTCCAAAGTAGTTTACATGTTCCAGGAACTGTTTAGCCTAGCTCCTCCTTGGATCCACCTCCTCAGAGCATGTGCAGTCCTCTTGGTTGTGGTTTTAATTAGTCCTGTTATCACCCCCATATTGTAGTTTCTGCAGATGACAGGTGCTGATAGTTGAAATCTCGGTGGCAGGGTCCGTTTGTTGGATGTTATCCAATCAAGTAGGCAGTTCAAACATTCTAAAATAACCATATCAGCTATTTCACTACTATGTCTAAGCTTAGTTAGCAACAGAAAGAAAGGCATTAGTCATCATTACACAACTATATTTTCACAGCAAGGCTACCTTTGTAAAAATTAAAATTATACACATAGCATCCATTTTAAAATTTGCAAAAAGCCAATATTACTATATATATTTATCACAGAAGGCAGCAGCTTCACTGTTCCCCCTCTGATGCCCAGCGAGCACATGACGTTACCAACAGCCAGATGCTCCCCTCATCACACCCCAGCTACATCTTTTGTCTCTTAAGTATTCGGTTGTAATGGTTCCTTAGCAAAAAATGGGGGAAAATTCCCCCAACCTCCAACACCATTCCATGTGATGGAGCCCTGCTGTCCTGGCTATGGCTTAACAATGCCTGATGAAATAAATACATATTGTAACATTGGCTTTTGGCAAATATGAAAATGGATGCTATGTGTATAATTTTAATTCTTACAAAAGTAACCTTGTTATAAAGATATAGTTGTGTAATAATAACTAATGCCTTTTTCTTCTTTTACTAACTATACTTAGACATAGTGGTGAAATAGCTGATATGGTTATTTTTGAATATTTGTTTTATTCTATATATTATATAAAATATCTAAATATTTTAGAATATTTAGAACTTAAAATAACTGAATCGCCTGCTTGGTTGGATAACATCCAATGAACAGTGTGATGAAGACCCCTGCCACTGACATTTCAACTATGAGCAACTGTCATCTGCAAAGACCACAGAACAAGGCTGAAGCTGGGGGTGATAACATGACTGACCAAAACCACAGCCAAGAGGACAGCGCATGCTCTAAAAGGCGGACCAGAGAAGGGGCCATGCTAAACAGTTCCTGGAACATGCAAACTAGTTTGGGGGAAAGTTTGAATATGTATAATTGCTTATGAATATGTATTAGGCTGATATAATAGAAAAGGTATTTAAAGAGTATCTCCATCAGTGACAGGCATGCTCCTGGCTAATTGCCAAGTACCCAACACTGTTACTTTGCTTTATTATCTTTGTCTTCTGTTGTCCTTTATTAAACTTTAAATTTTAACAGGAGAGTGAAACACTCGTTTTCCACACCTGACCATGGGAGAAGCAGTAAATTAATTCCTTTTTTTTGCTTTGCTTGGGTGTGTGGCTTTTGTTTCACCCGTCAAATTCAACCCATGAGTTTTATCATCCTTATTCTTCCCATTCCCTCCCCCATGCCACCCTGAGGGAAGTGAGCAAGAAACTGTGTGGTGCTGAGTTGCCAGTCAGGGTTATTTCATGACATACATAGGAAATCAATTCAGCATCACACCCTGGTGTTGATAGAGGTAACTTATAACCTTCCCTCAGCTGGTCTCAGGGGTACTACTGATGCTTCAGCAGAAAAGGGGGTGACAGCCCTTTTGGACCTTCTAAGAAGAACCTAAGATTATCTGCAAATTCAAATTCAAGCCAGGATGATGATGACAACATCTCTGCAGGAAAGGTATGTTTTGTATCATACACTTTCACTATGTTCATGTGAATAGCAGTATCATAGCTGTGTTTTCCACACATCAGTACCAATACCACCTCACAAGTGTTTTGTTCAACCTTCCTTGGTTTCAAACATACTCATTGAGGTCCTAGCCATAGCAATGGTTTGCTATTAGACAAAAGTTATGTCCCCACTGATTTAGAGGATGGGTTGGTTTTAACCTCCAAAAAATGATTCACTAGTGTTTAGCTTTGCTCTGCAGTTATGTATTTTCACTTTGCAGGCTTCAAGGTTTCAGTTGAGGCTAGTCACATCCCTGAGACTACCTCTGTACTAGAAAATTATCAGTCAAGGTAGAGCTATTAGCAGAAATAGCAGGTCTGACTGACAGCTGAACGGTACCCTGACGCAATTCTGGTCAATGCTACCTGTAACCCTTTCAGCCACTTCTTTTGGAGGATATTTTGTGGGGACAGCCAAGAACTACTGTTGTGGACAGTTTGAAAGACCCACCCTATTTTGGAACAGAAAGGTTTAATTGTATACACAGGTGCTTAAGCATTGTGCCTGGTTTCAGGGCTAACTGGAGTCCTCATCCCACTGAAACCCTGCAGAGGGACTGCAGGACATGCATGTCTGATACCTACAGAACACACATCAGTGGTTCTTTACGTCTTTTGCCAAACTTAATAATATATATTCCTTCTGCAAACATTCTCCATTCATGTAAACCCTGTGTCCAGACTGCATTCATTCAGGGCACCCCCTTAAAGCCATCATGGTCCTACACAAAATTCTTAAGCTGTATATAGATATATTGTGCCATTCCATTGTCCTCACCTCTTTCAACACTGATGAGAACCTTGGTTAGGGCATGGATTGACTGTTCACAGAGCTGGGAATTTGCAAATATATGAGAATTAAAGGACACCAGTACAGTCATCCTATACTACTGATAACTACTACCATGGTGCGTTCATTAGCTAACAGGGCAACACAAGACATTTGTCTGTGTGCTTTACCCCAGCTGGTGGATCAGGTATTGTGTGTGTGTGCAGTCTACCTGGTAGGAGTACTGAACAGTCTCCAATTCTAAAGTCAGCAGCATCCTTCCAGTGACTTTTCAGAGTCTGGAGGTGTGCTTAGGTTCACCTGAGACACCAAATGTGAGCTCCTGGAATCATCCCACAACCCTTTCAGCCAGCCTACCAGAAGCCTCCCTGATACTTTGAAATGTGAGACTGCATCCCTTGATCTTACACCATATTAGGGCTGGGTGAGAGGTGTGTTTGAACTCATGTGTTTACTAAATCCATACTGTAATGTTGATCAAAACCAAGCACAAAGTCATATTACATTTCCTTTTTTCAGCTGAGTGACTTCGGAATTGTTCATCAGCTTCATCAAAGCAATTTCCAACTTGTTGATCCCATTATTTTGAAGTCCATGTTCCCTTCCAAGAAGGTATAACTCAGTGGGCTCTGAACCTTCACAAGTCCCTAGGGCTTTGGAGGTCCCTAAGCTACATCTACCTAGGGACAGGTTATTTCAGAAGTATTCACTACTGTATTTCATTGTCATTGGTTCTACCTATAGAGTAAGAACCTGGCTTCCTCTCAGCAGCTTTTTCCCACACCAATACTTGGCAAAGTTTCTCTATCATCATAACAAAGCTGTTCTTAAACCACAAATTTATCGCTGACATTTTCTGTTCTTGATCTTAAACATCCAGGATTCGGAGGTAGCCCATATCAGAAAGACATCAATTTCGACACCATACATTCACAAGCCAATGTCTTTTAAAAATATCCTGAGACTGTTTGTCTCCTTTGTTGAGATATCCAGAGCAAAAACCAATGTACAGAAGCTAATTGGCTTAAGAGTTTGGAAGAATACACTAAAATTTGCTATGGCAGAGCTGATCTGAGTAATTAAAACATACTACTGACATAGCTTAAGCTTTGGGGGTTATTTAAAAGTGCTTTCATCTTTAAGGCTGCAGAACTCCCATCTTGATCTCCATTTTCATCCAAATAAAGCTTACAGAAATTCAAAAGAGCAGACATACAACTGCTGTTTGTGCAAAGGATTAAGATCCAGCCAAAACTGATGCCATGCATTAATCCACCTGAATTAGAAATGGACATACAGACTGTTACTCAAAAGTAAAAAAAACTTATAAATAGCCAGAGATATTTATTCACTGTTTCTCTCCTCATCTCACTGTAGCTTGATATGTGTTAGAATAGGAGAATAATTTAGATTGGAAATGGTCTCAGAAGGTCATCTAATCCAACACCCTGCTCAAAGTACAGCTAAGCTAACTTCAAAGCTCAATCTTCTCAAATTGCAGCAAACAAACTGAACGTGCAGCAGTGTGCTCAGATGTCTATGCCTCCAATTTGAGAAGGAAAGATGTAGGTATTATGTGCCATGATTCTTTTCTGTTAGGTCAGGAAAGTGTCCAGCTGATGGATAGAGGTAATTGCCACCAAAGTTAGAATAGATCTGTGGTCTGGGCCTCTCGAAATTTATCTCCTGATGGAAGCTCTCTGTTTTGACAAAGAAAAAGTTGGGGAAGAAAAGCAAGATAAGTTAGCAGCGTCTAACTCAGTCACCCCCTAATGTCCGCGCTTTCTTTTTTTTAAAAAGAGAGTCAACTCTCACAACCTAGCTATTGACGATATATCAGAGGACACTGCAAGCCTTGGGCACACATGAGCGAAGTCCTGTTCTCAGTCGAGTGCTATATAATGACAGGTAACAAGATACTCATTCTGTCAAAGTCACTGAATCGCAGTATCTTTCTTACAAAACCCCAGGTGCTCATCACCAGGACAAAAGCGTAGGAAAACTGATGAAGAGCCTAAAGAGGGGATCAAAATCATCACAGCTGTATCCTGTGGTATGGGTACACTCAGTAAGACATAAGACAGGAAGGGAGGAGGGTAAGACAAGTCAAAAGGACTGGGGAGGAGGAATAATAAAGCTCTGAAGTTGTGGTGCACTCTATAAATGGGAAGCTAGAAGGAAATATAGAATTATCAGCTCGGTGTGTGTTCTCTTAAAGCAGCCCTGAAGGTGGTAAACAAGATTGACTACAGTCAGAGCTATAAAACAGTGAGCTCAGAGGAGATGGTTGTGAAGAGCAGCCCAGTTAAATCTGATAGATATCAAACACAGTGACGAAAGAGATTTATGTATCCATATCCAAGATTCATGATCCTCTAATTTCCCTTGGCTACTGGTAGACATCCATAGGCAACCTGTGATGCCATTGACACTTTAGGCTATTAAAGAGCAAGAATCTTTCTGTAGCTCATGAGTATGAATCCAGAGCTATTGAAATAATTCCATAGGAAGGACTTAGAGTAGCATTCCAAATATCCTTAATCTTGCAATTAAGGTCTTTCAGCACAAATCATTTGGCCATTAGACCTGTATTTTCCACTAGAATAATGTGTTAAAATGTAACAGCTCCCAGGCATACCTTTGCAGAAATAACCTGATTCATATTAACTATGTGAAGAGACTGAAGAAGTTTAGGCAACTCTTCTTCTAAACTTTCCGTAAATTTTTTAATTAATATCTGTCTGTACATTGTGCAGAGAACTTAAGCACTCAACTGTAAAAATCTACAGTGAGAAGACTTTTGCTGCCTACACCTACAGTAAGTTACTTCTAAACTACTGAAACTTATTTTAATCAAAGGCAAGTCAAGATAAGAAGTGGAGCAGCAACTTTTTGTCACCCAAAATTAGAGCCTGCTCAAAAGTTTGTCCTAGTTCACAAGCAAGAGCAGTCTAAACTTTTAGCCTGAAGTAAAATACAGTGGATGAATGGGGTAACAATCCACCTATTCCACTATGAAAGGGGTAACAATCCACCTATTCCGCTGCTTCTGCAAGAACTTTTCAGTGTCTTTCATTATTATCAGTAAAGTCTAGTGGCAGCTGTGACTGTCCCATCCAAGCCAACTTGGAAGCATACAGAGAAGTTAACTACAGGACAAAGTTAGAACAGTGCAGAACAGGAAAGGAACCTGAGGAGACCCAATTATTCTTTTAGTTTTTGATAGAAATGTTCAAATATACACTGCATTTTGGGCTTAAGTGGTTTATGGCAGTTTCCCTTTCACAAGGTTTCTTCCTCATTTTGCTCACAGGAAAGCAATATCCAGAGAACTAGGATTACTCATCAAGGCATGACTAAGGCATGGTGTGGCCCAAGAGAAAGGATGATCTCATGTTTGTGGCAACAGAACAGTGCCCAAAGGAATGTCATTCTGTTCCTGATTCGCTCATGGAAGAAAAACTCTGCATAAATGTGTCCATTTTAGAGTAGGTTACAGATAGTGTGGAGTAGATTAACATGCAGTACCAGGCTAAAATAGACTGAAGTCAGTTCAACCAGAGACAAACACCTTTGTGTTCCACGTCCTGCATTCTTCCTTGTGCCCATCCTCAAAATCGCAAAACCCCACAGAGAGCACAATATATCAAAACCACCCTGCAAACTAAAAGATACTTGTTCCTTTCTGATTTTGCTCTTCGATTTGGTTCCTGTTGATAAGATATGGGCAAGCATCAGCAGTAGGGAGGGCAGAAGCCCATAGCCTCTCAGGCTCAGAGAACAGTTATTCTACAAATGCTAGGAAGCATCTCTTCTTAGCCAGGCTATATGAACAAATTCTGCTGTGTTTGTAGGCCAAGGCATTTTTGAGTGTTGATTCAAGTGGAAACTAAAACTGTATTTTAAAAAAAGCCACAGCCAGTCTCCAAAATGTAATATTTACACAGTCCTTTGACCTTCAGCAAAGTTCTGAGAAAATATGTATCCTGGAAAAAGATAAAGCATTCAACTTCTCAAGAAAATCTATTTTTCTTAAAACTAAGAGCATAATAGACTGGATTCCTAGTGGCTTCAACCACAGCTACAAATGGAGTAACCTCCCTATAAAACTAAACTGCAAGACAGATACTCTAATTTTAGTCTTTTGCCCTACAGAATTTTGAGCATTATTTGGGCTCTTCATTTTCTGTCCTGTAAAACAATCTTTAATTTTGGCAAATTAGTCCCATGACCAGTTAGATAACCTGAAATTATCTCCTTGCCAAAGAGGGCTTTTCTTTTCCCATCTTTTACTCTTCATTAGATCAAATAAATATATATTCTTACTACCATCGTCTCCAATATTTTGTTGGCAGAATAATCCAGTGCCATGATGGACATAGTCCTGATCTTCATTTAAAATGCTCTTTTTTTAATCTTAATATTATTCTCTCTTTAAATTAGGAATGCATTTCTCGTGATTTTGGCAGTGATTGCCTTTAAACATCACTGAAAACAGGCAGTTGTATTGTGCAGGTGTGATAAAAGTATTTTCGCTATAATCTACTATTGCAGAAATTCTAGGATATTAGTTTATCTAGAATCCTAATTTAACATGCTTATATTCTCAAGAGAGACAGTTTCTTCAGCAATCCAATATCCAGATTACTAAGACTTCTTGGGTAAAACCTTTGGAATTACCCTCAAGGGATATGGCTGATGAAAAATCAGCCAATATGACCACTGCTATAGAGAAACAGAATACTGAGAAACAGAATTAAGTAAGTGATTGTTATTTGTAATGAGAAAATGTAGTTCAGGAGAATTCCCATGCTAATTCAAACCTGAAAACAGCATGAATTATTATTTTTATATAAGTCCAGAGGCAAAAGTCTTCTGTCTTAATAATGGCACTTGGAAATGTAGAAATAACCAAGGACTTATGCAATCTCAAAACTACATATTCTTGGAGAAAATTTAGAAACTTAATTGCTCAAGAACTGGTAAAGAACAAAGTTCTACAAATTATTTCCACCATCTTTCTTGTCACTGCATAATCTGTCATTTTGTTCAAATAGATCTTTAGCCTATTTTTCTCTTTTTCAGCTTTTATTCCTGTGTATTAGGTATAAATTCCATTACCTGATTTAAAGGAAAAAACACCTTTTTAGAATACGCTGCAGAGAATCTCTGTACGATTTTCTTGGGACTGCTCAAGTTACAACACCTTTAGAGTGAACTCTGGTTATTGTTTGCAAATGAACAACTGAAAACTTACAGAAAATACTGCTTAGAGAGACTGCAGTAATAGGATTTTGAAACAATCTGGTAGAATCTGAACTGTGATAGGAAGCCTAATGCTATCACTTCAGGCAACATACAGTCACATGCACTGAAGAATGAGAGTGGATAGGGAATATGTATCAAATCTAGAAAAGCTGCAGCAAAACAGGCAATTCCTATAGCATGCAATAGAAGAATGTCTCTCTTCTCTCATTCTCAGTTTGCAGGGTTAATAGATCAGTGTCAGGAATGAAATATTATTTTATTATTTAAAATTAATGAATTAAATGGGGGGTTGTCTCTTTCTTTTTTATTTTTCTTAGTTTAGTGAGTTTATACTCTACTGAACAAAATGTCATTTTAACAACAAAGTGAAAGTTTTATTAAAAAAATTGTTTTTTCAAGGACAACTGTTATTTAATCCAAGCCATGATCTAGACCCCCAAATCTAATTCTGGGGTCTCAGCAGCTTGTCACCACAACTCCCACTTCCCACTCTAGGAAATTTCTTGTCTTCTATAAGCTCTTATTTCATAGAAGAAGTCCAGCTTATCAAGCCCACAGGATGCCTGCCTGCTAATGGGTACACAGAATTACAATAGAAAAACCTCATGATGTATGCATTGCTGGAGAGATATTAACTTTTGGTAGGTTACACATGCTGCCCCTTCCCCACTCTAAGCAAAACTGAGTCTAATCTGTAGAGGAAAATTACTTTCTTGATAAGAATAATTATATAAATTATTACTTGCACCATACTTGGAATGAGGAGTAGTGTCCAAGAAGGTAAAAGCTGTACCTGCACAGGAAAAAAAGCATCCTTTCTTAATTAGAGGCAAGCTACTTTAATGCCTCTATCCTTCACTGTAGTTGTAGGTGACGTGCCCGTGCCATTTCAGAGTTACCACAGCAATGTAATGCCTTCGAACAGATAATGACGAACAGTCTAAAGTAATTCCCAGACATGGTTGATGTCAGCCTTTTTGCTTCTGGCAACCACTCCCTAAGCTACCCAGTCATCCTAGTCACCGCTGTGTTTAGCAGCATGTCTTGGACTATACACTTCTTCCCTGCTTTCAGCATAAATCAGCCCTCTCTGTAAGGAGACTTGCAGTCAATACCACTCTCTTTAAATAGTCCATGCCTGATTTCAAGTGAAGTTGGATTAGCACACATGTAGTAAACAAGTTCAGCAACTGATGGACTCTTACAAACTGGAATGAAACACCAAGTTCAAGGGGTTTAATTGTCATCACTGAGATGTGCTTAAGAACTTTGGACACTACAACATGTCCACAAACCTATTAGCTTTGTAATACGGTGGGTGTTGGCTGCAGGGATCAAGCAGCTGCATGCTGATGTGGTGCATTGCTGGGCTGCCCAGTTCATAACTCTGGGATATGGAACCGGTGTGTTTCACAGTGAATTAAAAGCAAAAAGGGTTTCATATGTCTTAACTGGTCTTCTGTTAAAGAAGGTGATTAACTGGGTGTTCAATCACTAAGATCTCACAATATTTAGTTTTGGAAACATTGATGAGTCAAATCAGGCAATGTTTATAAGGGTTATAAAATGAGTAATTCTGAGTGTTTCATAAAGCAATGACTTCAAAAAAAAGTGATTCCTTTTGCTTGCCTCTGGTTTAGAAAGGTCACAGATCTTTGTGAAACTTTCTGGTGTGTGTATACAGAAACTGCACACTAATAAGCACGTTGATATTTTCTGTCCTGGTTTGAGTAAAACTGCTTGGAAGAATCAAGGACTGGGTGGGAGGGCAGTGTTGGGTTTTTTTCCAATAGCTTAATCTATTTTGGTAAATGTTACAGATTCAGTACTTTTCCTCTTGATGAGTTCCTTGGTAAAAGTAATTAGTAAATATCATGATGCACTGAATAATTTTTCCAAGCAAACAAACATCACATATAGCTAAGAAAGCTGTAAAAACTGAAGTTTTGCAACACCCTTATATTTTATTGCTTTAGCACTAATTGTGCATACATTGTTGCTGAAAGATTCTTTATTACCCTGATACAGTACCTCTTACACCAAAAGACTAATAAAACTTTTAGTCATCACCATTAACACTATTTCTTATCACATTTCCATATATATATATATATATATATATATATATATATATTTATATGCCCATTTGTGGAACTAAATCAGCTTATAATACAAGAACATTCATATTCTTGATATGAATGATTAGTCTTTCTCAAAGACTAACCTGTAGAACAAGTTGGTTTGTATAACTGTCTATCTAACCAATTATCCCTTTCCAAAATGTCTTTTATTTCAATGCCCTATGTAGTTTCTTACTTTGTGGAGATTTTGAAGTACAGAGTTCTGTTTGAATCTTTCATGCAGCTGCAATTCTTTTGTTTTTCATCCTCCAGAAAAAAAAAGCAAAAGAAGTGTTCATTAGGTGACAATAATTCTTGCAAGAAATAAAACGAACACTAAGTAAAGATTAATTATTTCATTCTCTCTCCCTGTGGGTGCTGCACACATGACTGTCATGTTCTAGTAGAGAAGGAAGAAATTAATCAGTGTTTAAATTGCAGATATTCCCTGTATAATAACCTGATTTACTCAGTCTGAAAAGTAAGGATTTTTCAAACATGTCCAACCAATTTGGTGATTTAAACATGATGATAAAAAAATCTCATAAATCCAAATAGTTTGCATTTTCTGTGTCATCCTGCTTTGTGTTCTACCTTGCATTTAAAAAATTATGATTTTTTTATGTATTTCTATAGTTGGAATATAATTATGTCATAAATTCATTAACTTATTAGAAAAGTGAGGCTAGGCCAAATGGAGGGTTTGCCTGTTCTTCTGAATTTATGTCCACTGATGACATTATTTCCATTCCCTGTAAGCACTGAGGACTGAAGTAGGTAAGAAATGCTTTTAAGGATCCTTTCACAGGAAATACTGAAAAATGATGTTTAATTCATCCAGTTAAAATGTCCTAAGCATACAATGGTCATGCATTTCTTTCTATTTAATTTGGCAAATTTGTACAGTGAAATTGGTTTTTTGTGCTATCTTGGCAGAAAAATGCCAAGCAATTATTGTAATTTTGAAGAATTTGTGATCACAGAATAGTTATTTTCTTCTTAAACAAAATGTCGCTTTACAGGAAGGCATATCTTGGAAGCTGTTTTACTGACTGTGTCATTTTCTGACTTAGCCTCATTTGACTAACCAGCATGTTTAAGGACGAAAATAACTAGATGCAGGCATCAAGATCTCCTCATTTACTTTGGACTGGTGTTAGTTTACTTGCAGATACAGGGAGGAACCAATGACTTAAATCTTCTCAGGCCATCATTTTTATTTTGTAATTTTATTTAACTGCTCCATTTTGTATGGCAAAAAAAAGGCAGATTTTATTGTTACCAAACAGGACATGTAACATGAACTACTTTGCAACTCAACCAGTGAATCTAAGTACCTCTCCTGTAGCCCTCCTAAAGATGCCAGGGACTGCCCAGAGGAGAAAACCCCCTACTGCACCAAAAGCACTCATGAAGCTCCTAAGAAAGAACAGGAAGACCAAAAGGTTGGAAAAGGCGAATTGACAGCAACAGTGGAAAAAAGATGATGGAAAAATACCAGGATGAATCTTACAGTGATAAGGGAGAGCTAATGGAGAAAGGCGCCAACAAGAACAAGACCCACATGCCTACCAGAGCCCTTTGAATATTAAGAGTCTGTATCATAATCAGAAGTTCTTAGACCAGAAGCTGCAGTCCTAAGAATCTGGACACATGGAAGCATAGCAAGGAAAAGGGGAATTCTGGACATGCAGAACACATTTCAGCTTTACTGCTGGCCCATGTTTACTTTGGCTTTTAAATTGAATCTGCACAAGATAACAGAGAAGTACCCAGGGATCGGGACAGAGAATTACATAATTTTAGGTATTTCTTCTGTAGTGGTCTTTACCCCATGCATGATACAAAAGAAGAGTGAGGCCTGGCAAAAAAATATCTAATTTGTAGTGGCACTACTTGGAAATTACCTGAATCCATCTTAGCTGGTGAGTTGCTACCTGCAAGTTATTGATTTTTTTTTTTCTATGGCTGTCAGCCAAACATCACCCAGGATGTTACTTCAAAATGGTCCCCATATGAACTGGGAGCCCCCCCCGAAAAAAAAAAATCATTCACCATGCTCTGCTTAATGCTCCCTGTCTTCCTTCAGAGACAGAGTCTGTGACCTATCCTTAAACCCAGGAGATCTGTGATGGGGAAATGAATAGTGGGTTATTTTCTTTTTACCCCTGAACATATAATTTTCTTAACTTATAGTTTCAATGCTCTATATGAATTTAAAAGGTGTCTCAGGATTTGAGCAATTTGATCAATATTCAGTATTTCTTTCTCATGCTAGTATATTTATTTGAGGGTTGGCCCTGTAATATCTCTACATATGGATAACTAAGAACATGTTTGCTTGGTGTTGTCAGCTTCAGTAGTTCATTACAGCATGAATCTATATCAAATCCAGACATTTGGTCCAATATCTGTCACAAAGTGCATGTCATTAAAATGGGGTCTTCTAGGGTCTGTTTATGTATGACACTGATCATTGTTCAGAGTGAAAGGGAAAGAGAATGAATTAATAAATATTTACGTCCCTTTGAACTGTTATATTATCAAGATTCTTATCCAGGTGAAGCGTACTGTAGGAGAAAAAAATTTTTTTATAGAAGTAGTGTTGGCTGAACAACTGCAAGTAAAAGGGAGGCAGGAGATCAGAGTGACATGGCAGTGAATGTGGTGTTGGGGAGTGTAGAGGGTGCTGTCCTGAACACTGTAAACTTGGAAGGCGCCATATGGCAGAGACAGTACACGGGGCTTGCAAGAGTGACTGCAAGTAATGTGGAAAAACACCTGTGATCTGCGTGACTTGGCCTATGATGGAAGGGTCACACTGCAAGCAAAACAAGCAACAAAAGTAGTAAAAAAGCATATGTGAGGGACTCTGAACTGATTTAGGACCTGGACACAATAGTCAGGTAATGGAGCTGGGGGGTGGGGTGGATTCCCAGAGCAAGCAGGTAACTGCTTGGAGAGTGGTTACCTGATCTCAAGAAGGAAGAGGAGAGCCTCTCCTCCTGCTCTGCCACCCATACAAAGCTAATAAAGCTGTCGACAGAAGTATCAACCTCAGACACGGTGATTTTCTTCACGGGGTGCATCCTAGCTGCCCCAGGTTTTAAGACTCAAGGTGTACCTCAGACGAGTACTTGGACTGCGCCAGGTTGCCATTCCCAGTTAACTCCTGAAGTTACGTGCAATAATCTGGGAGCTACACCCAGGGCCTGCCACCGCTCTTCCCTCGCACGAAGACTAGTCCTGTGGGTTCAGCGCTGCCGCTCTCGCTGCTGCGGGAGGGCAAACCCTCCTCTGCAGGACTGGCGGCAGGAGCTCCGGCCTGTCCCGAGCAACCGGGAGCAGGCATGTGCGTGGGGAAGAAACGGGAGCTCCGGGCGCCGGGAAGGAGCTGCCGCTGCCCGTGTATTGCAGCCCCCGCCCGGCCGGCAAGGACCGGCCCGGGGCTCCGCACGCTCCCGCTGCCGACCCGCAGCGCCTCCCGAGAGGCGCAATTCCACTGCTACCGCACTTTGCCTCCGCTCCCGAGACAACCCGAGAATTGCCCACATGCTCCCGCACCTCCCCTCCAGCGGCGCCGGTGTCTCCGAGGCTCCCTCCGGGCCGCTGGCAGCGCCTGAGCACCCTTCCGAGCTCTCTCGCAGCGCCCGGACGCGCAGGAAAGCTCCATGCCCGCCGCCCCACTCCCTGCGGGCGCCGCGCCGAGGGAACGGGGCCGCCGCTGCCCCTCCGGGCCGCCCCCGGCCCGCCCCCGCCGGGAGGGGGCGCCGCCGCACCGCCCCATGGCCGCGCGGGTCGCGCCCCGCTCCCGCCGCCTGTTGTTGTCGGGGCTGTCCGCGGCCGCCGGGGGGCGGAGCCGGGGCGCGGCGACCAATCAGGCGGCGCCGCCGCCGCCGCGTCGCTGGCATTCGCGGCCGGAGCGGGCCAGGAGGGCGCACGCAGCGAGCGCCGCGCTGGTGCCCGGGCGGGCGGAGCGGGCGCGCGTCGCGAGGCGGATCCCGGCTCCGGGGAGTCGCGGCCGGGACATGGCGGCGGCCGCTCGGTGGCCGTGGCGACGTCCCTGGGCCCTGCTGTGCCTGGCCGCGGCCGCGCTACTCTGCCCCGCGGCGGGTGGTGAGTGCGCGCGGGTCCGGGGGGAGGCGGGAGCGGAGGGAGGCAGCGGGCGCGGCGGTGGTGCCCGGGGTAGGGGTGTGAGGGTGGGTGAGGAGGGCGGCGGGTCCCCGCCGGTTCCTTTCAACAACATGGCGGAGGGGCCGGCTGGGGCGGAGTCACCTCCCCCGCCCCCCCACCCCCGGTGTCCGAGCCCGGCGGGGACCGCTCGGCCCTTTGTTGGCCGAGCGCGGCGGCGACTCCGCGGGAGGGGCGGCGGAGAGGGCTCCTCTCGGCCTCCGCCGCTACTTACTCTACCCCGCCGAGCAGCTCTTCGGGCGGTGTCTGCCCGGGATAACTCTGAGTCCAGCCCCGACCCCTGCCCTGTCGGGTTCGTCTGGCCGTGGCCCGCGGAGGCAGCTTAGTTACCGCTGGCGGAGCACCCCTGTCCCTCCCTCCGCCCCTCCCTGCGGAGCCCCCTAAGAGCCTCCCGGCTCCCGGGCGGGGTGCGCCGGCAGCGGGAGGAGCGGCAGCCCCCGGGCCGCCGCCGGGCGCTCGCAGCAGTGCCGCCGGGAGGAGCGGCCGGTGCAGGGACGTGTTGAATGTCCCACGACGCGGAGGTGACAAGGGGCTGCTCCCGTTTCGCTGCACGCCAGAGCACCCTGTGCTGCTGTCGTCGTGGTAGGGGGACAGGTGAACATTCGGTCCAACACCTCCTCGCCTGTGTGCTCCGTGAGGAGCGAGCCGTGTGGAAATAAAATCTTCGGGCGAAGATTGTGCAGTGAAATGGTCTTGTTCCTCTAGCCGTCCTACCTGTGCTCTTTTGCGTGAGAGATCTGATCTCAGAGCAGTGCTGTTGCAGGGCTAATGCATGAAACAGGAATGCTTAATAGCATTCATAAATGCAAGATTTGGGTAGTTTTCTTTTTTCCTTTTTGGTTTTTGGATGGGTTTTTTTGTTGGTTTTTGTTTGTTTGGGTTTTTTTTTAAATGTCCATGTTGTTCTGCGGTTAGCTGTTTGGGACAGATGGCTTAATGGGTTATACAGGGTATACAGGTGTTGTAGACACCCTACATGACTTGTAGGCTTCAGTTTCATATGTAGCAAGTTACATATGAAATCTGCATTTTGCAATCAGTCCACTTCTTAAATTCTTCTGTAGCTGGATTGTATATTACTTTGGGTTTTAAAGAGGAAGTGGAGAAGCACCACAACTTCTTCAGTTACAGCTTTGAGACATCCCTCAGTCTGGATCTTTACCATGTAGTTCAATCTAAAATGGTACTCATGCTGAAAAAAAAAGTTCCTTAAATAAAGCATAACTTGCTATACTGAAATGGTGTGTTAATCACCCATATGCTTATAGAAAGCGATGGAAGATCTCTGATGTGGAAACAGTAAAATAAGCTTAAGTTGCCCATGGGTTGTTCTTGAAAAGGTGCGGCAGGCTTTAATAATTTAAAGCTTTCTTACATAATGCATTCAATTTAGATGTCAAAGGAAATTTTAGCTCGATTTGAGCTTTGAACTTTTTCCCTTTTAATGCCTCTCGTCAATCAACAGTTTTCCCTTAATCTCGGCCATGAAATTAAGGTCTAAAAGCTTTGTGTGAAAACAAGGCAGTAGACTTCCATACAAAAGCTGAGAGGTGGAAGTGGTGGTGTGCTACCTTTTGTTTAAAAATAGAGAAATCCTCTCTGTCTAATGGAATCTGGAGGGATCCAGGCTTCCTGATCCACAACTCATCCAGAGGCCCTGGTACGGGTAAGGCAGTTAATTTGCCTGAAGGTTGTGGAGTAAGCTGACAAAGTAGTTAGAGGTATGATTTGGCTAGTGTTACTTAGTATTCTTATCGTGGGTTGACAGAAGTTGGGCGTTTTCTGATTGCCTCTGCTGGGGCTGTTCTGCTATGTGCTGATGTTACTGCGTGGGTGAGTTGTCTTGTGAGATGGTTTATATGGAGGTGAGCCATGTAATGAATCCCAGCAGCTACCTGAACTGTAGAACAGCCCTGATTTGTAAGATAGAGTCTGAAAATAAGCTTTCTGTTTTTCACTGTGTAGGCTGTAGTCTTTAGTCTCCCCAAAGTTCTGGCTAGTCACCGCTTGGAAACTCTTGTATTCAGACAATTGCTTCTAACTGCAAATAAATACAGTAATCTGATTGATATGGTGGAATGAATTTAAAAGTACAAGTAAAGATGTTTCTCTTTTCATAATGCTGGTGAAATTATTACCTGGGCTTTTAGTTTTAGCTTTCTTCTGTTTCTTTTTAAAGCATGCTCTTCTACAAAAGAGAGTAGAAACAAATCGTTAGTGTATCATGCTGTAAGAGGCTTGAACATATCTTTGAATAGTGTTATGGATGGAGAGCAAGATAACTGAAAGTGCTCTTTGGCACCTACACTGCAGAGAATATCACTTTTGGAAGCTGGGATTTTACACAAGGTTTTATCATTACTTGCAAGTTGAGGGCAGGGCTTTAATGAAGTAGTTTGTGTGTTTTATTGAGTGCATCGCTTTGGTTGACAAGACCTGCTGTTTGCGCTGGAAGTTTTGCTTAACAAAGATGGCTGAAATGTATGTGACGGTTTTCCTGAAAACTTGATACCCAGTGCTGTTACTTTACGACACTGAAACTTAGTGCCTTTGTGAGGAGAATGTGTCAGTGTAGGTCGTGAACTATTGTGGTTTTAAAAACTGTACCTATGTCCCAGCTATTTTAAGACCTAAACCTTTTTGTATCTTGAGCTAAAAGAGTTCAGAGATGAGTGAGGTGTATTGTTTGAGGGAACTGTCTGAATTACACACTCAGAAGCTGACATTTACACTGTTGTGTATTACACTTTTTTTCCTGTGGCTAATTTTATTGGACAGGGAAAAAGCTACCAAGTGAGTATTACAGCCCTCTTGCTCATCTTCCCAAAAATCTGTTACTGTCTCTTGCACATCACAGTCTTGCTCCTTTATCCCTTGAAACTCTGCATTTTGTGGAACCAAGAGTACTGATTGTTCTTCTGGTGAAGTTTTACGGTGAAATTTTTGTTTCAAAAATTGTATTTTCCATGGAGAAAGAGTTACAATATCACAGGAAGTATCTTTTTCAGCAAAATGTTGCTGTTGGGAGGCTGAGACTACTTGTCTTTTTTACATTTGTAAAGCAATGATATATTATTATATAAGGTATTAATAATACAAAATTGTTAATTGTTTGTAATAAGATGTGAGTTAAAAGTCTTTTAGAGCATCTCATAAGTTTTCAGTTCTTTAATGCCCCTTGTTAGCAACCTTTGGAAGACAATGTCTCAACATACAATTTCCAACTAAAAATTCTTTGGCTGAAGGTGGTGTTCTGTGCTAAACTGTCTGGTTGAAGTAGTGATGCAGGATGTTAACAGATATTGCATAGTGATTCATAGGGTCTTATGCAACTAAAAAAATAGTCTTTCTGCAATTTTCTCTCTTCAGAAAGACAGCAGGTACAAAAAAGATTGTTTTGGTAGTAACAGTCTGGTTTTGATACAGACTTGTAAGAGTTAAGTGGCTAAAGTGTACTTAATTCTCTGTTCACATTCTGTGTATAGTATTAGTATCTGAGCTCTTGGGAACCAGCTAATTTTCAGTCTTGTCAAGCTGTGTAGTTTCAGGGTTTTGTTTATACTGCCAACTTGCTTTACCTTCACTGGGGGCTTTCCAGGCTGCGATTTTCAGAAGCAATTACGCAAGTAATGGTATTCAACAGAAGAGGTTAATCTTGTGATATGAGATATTGGAAATACGCTGTTCATAACTTGTATGACATGATAATGTCATAATGCACGCACCCCCACTTTCACAACTGCGTTGTCTCACTGTTTCTGTTAGGGTAGTCAGTCTCAAAAAGCAAGAATGACTATGTAGAATGGCAATAGTGCAGTGATAAAATGCAATACACAAGGAACTAGATTGCTATATTGATCCAAGTTCTGCTCTTGTCTATGTCCCTGGTTGTCTCTATGACTTTCAGTTCATTTGTTTAGCTGTTGCTACTGTCATTTCCCCACCTTGCATGATTTAAGCATGACCTTTCATTAGTTGGTAGTGGAGCTTCATGCTAGTGGTTCCATCCAAAAACTGTTGTAGTAATTTTTTTTTTTTAAAAACGGTTCTCTGCCATGGACAGACTGAAGTGAAAATTTCTCTTCTTCAGTAGTTTTGAAAGTGCTTTTCATGGTAGTAGATTTAAAGGGTGTTTACCTGATGCACTGAAATGCATTTTACCCAAAAGATTACTGGCTCTGGAAGATCAGCTTATTTTAGAGTTGTTAATGTCTCATCCCTTTCTGTTATCAACCCATTCTAGAAATGTATGTATTCATTAAAGTGAACTTGGAGATCTGACTGGTTTCTGTCTGAGTTTTTAAAATCACTGTAACACTTCTTTGAGAAGAGCAGAGACTACTTGGAAACAAAGCAAAAATTTCTATCTCCAAGAGGATAAAAATGGTTTTGGTTTTTTTCTTTTCTATCAGTTATAAGTGAAAACACTTCCTTATAGAAATGAAGTGATTTAACTATAGTTGGTCACTGACATCTCGTCACACTGATGTTAAATCTCATCTATGATGCATTCATGTAGTCATAGTTTATGTTCTTTATTGCACAAATAACTGGAGAATGAGACATGGGCAAGGATATTTCGATTTCATGTTCTCACCTCCTAGTATTGTTGTTGAAGATGCTGAATTAGTTTACCTGTTAGTAAGACATGGAAATTCTACTGTTACCTGCTTGAGTGGGAAGGCATGAAGAACTGTTAAATGGCCAGAGTAGGAAGGGGGATGAAGCATTTTTAACGAGAGGTTTTTTAAGAGTGTGTCCACTAGAGAGCAGCAAAAACCTGTATTTTTAGAAGCTTTGCTATTCAGCTGATTAGGCTTTGTTTTCCCCTTTTATGGGAGGGGTAGTGTAGCTTCAGAAGGAGGTAGTGATTTGTTTGTGCGGAGGAAATCATTCCATTGTGTGTGACGGTGAACGCAGTCTTGATAGAAGAGTAGAAGGTAGTGGCATCAAACCACAACAAAAGTGTCCATTGTATCAAATTGCACTAAGTGGGAGTTCTTTAGCAAAAGAGAGTAAATGAGGACTATAAAAACCAAAATGCTTTGTTTAGTTGTGGTTGGAGCAGTGTGTCTCTACAGCTTAAGACCAGGATGATGAATAAGTGTAACAAGATCAACCCAAACATAAGACCAGGAAGATGAATAAGTGTAACACAGCCAACTCGAACATCATTTTTCACTTCAAGTAACTTGGCCTTTGCGGAGTGGCTCAATGTAAATATATCTCACTGAATATGTCTCTTGCTGTAGGCATTCAGATGCATGTGCAGTTGCAATGAGCCACAATTACCATTTAAATAGTAAAAAAAGTCATGGGTGAAGCAAGTGAAATAAAGATGTGCTCGTTAAAAAAGGAAATTGTGTGTGTACATATTTTAGGAAATTTTTTATGGTTTTAATAAGTTAAAAAAATTTGTTCAGGTGTAAATTACCAAAGGCACAGCAATGGGAAAATAAATGTTAAGTATTCTTGTAGTTCAACTCTGAATATTAAGACTTTCTTTACTTCCCTGATGAGGCAGGGTGAGATGTGGGTTGGAAATTGCATCTTCAAAAAGTGATACTGTTAAGATTTTCCTTCCTGTGTGCCAGTTCTCATTTCATCTACCTTCTAATTATTTTTTCAAGAATCTTCACAGTAAACAAATAATTTTCTAGTCCCATTTGTGGGGGTTTTTCCTCCCTTTTCTGATTGGTCTATGTACTGGTGAGTCTCTCTGAAACAGGAGTATCTTTCTATAGTGGGTTCTAAGATCTTGATCAAAACTTTTCAGTAACAGTAGAGGATGATCAGGAATGATTTGGTTTGATTCAAAATCTTAGGAGAAGGAGGTGTATTAAGAGAGTGTCTCTCAGAATTCAAACTTTGAGATGACATACATGTATATTTGTGATCAGATCACCATTTATTTAAATCCATGATATCCAGTGGCAGAGAGGGATGTAAAATCCAAGGCAATCCATGTGCTTATGTGAAGCTCTTGAATTTAAGTGAAACACCAGATTTCACATTTCAGGGACCTTTTATTTGCCACCTGTTAGTCCTCATCCTTCTGGTGTGAGTTTTTTATGTACCCTCGAGAGAGACTTTTTTTATGGCACAGGACTTTTTTTTGTGGTTTGATCATAAGTGTTTAAGATTTTAAATTTGTATAAATTTCTGTATTTTAATGTTTCTGTGTGCACATACACAAGTTCTAAGCCAACTTTTGCTCTTCACAGTTGAATAAGTGGAGTCAGAATATATCAATACCTTTATTGTTGCCACTGTACTGTTTTCTGCATGGCTTTGGTGCTCTAAATGCACCAAAGAAAGTAATTAGAAGTAGTAGTGTTCCTTCTCCAAGGACTTCTGCAATGTAAAGAATGAAACCTGATCATCTTAGAGATGATTGGCCTGTTATTCCTGCTTCCTTCCCCATGCCCTCTCCTTTACTACTGCAATTGATAGCTTTAGTAAATCAACACCCTAATGTGAGACAGTGTTTTCCTGTGTCTTGATAAATCACAAGTCTAAACCACATTCTGCTTCTGTGAAAGGTTCATGCAGGGTTTTGTTTTTAATGGGGATTAAGCTGCTATGTGCCCTTTTGTTGCAAAATGGAAACCATCAAGTAATGCATCACATATTAGTCTTGGGTAACCAGCAGCATCATATTTGTCACTTTCTAAAGCTATATCTGTGGTTATTGTTTTTTAAAAAAAAAGGGGCATTATTTGTATTTAGTTTGAAAATAGAATTGCGTGCTGTGGAGGATACAATGCTGTTTTTAAAAACTAGATATTTTGTGGGAGGAACTGTAGGGGTGCTTCTTTATCTGGAGGAGCATCTAGGATTTTAGCCTTTGTCTTTTAATACGTTATTTTGCAAGGAGAGATGACTTCAGAGTTAAATTTTATTTTCTTCTGCTCATCTTCTAAATTTTTTTGTCCCGCTAAAAAGCCCTGTAGTGTTGTTTTCTTAGTGTTACAGTTCTGTGTTTACGTAACCAAAAAGGCCTCCTAGCATTTTGAATTTGTATTTTTTTAGTCATTCAAATTGTCTCTCAACTCAGAAGATGTACCAATAGTAATTAATGGTTTTTTCTCAATACAGAATTAGAGTGTTACTGCCAGCTATGTACAAAAGACAACTTTACGTGTGTGACAGATGGAGTATGTTTTGCCTCAGTAACACGAACTGCAGACAAAATAATGCGCAATAGTATGTGTATAGCAGAAATCGATCTGATTCCCCGCGACAGGCCGTTTGTTTGTTCCCCCTCCAACAGAGAAGGAGTCCATACTGTGTCTCATTGCTGTAACACACCTCTCTGCAATAAAGTAGAACTTCCAGTTCCAACACCAGGTAAGGGGGTTGGGATTTCTGCTTTTTTTGTTTGTTTGATTTTATTTTTCATTTTTTCAAACAAAATTCTGTAAGAGTGTAAGTTGTAGGTAAATTTGAAGGCCTAAAGTACACCTTAGATTCTGCAAAGACAATTTCATGATATTTGAACAAGAATTGTAGTTTTCTGAATAGGGATGTTAGGGACCATTTTGAAGACTTAAACGAAAAGTGCTTTTGTCTTTTGTAGTACTTATTTTGACTCTTGAAAAAGTTACTGTGTAAAAGTTTTAACAAATACATTGAAATAATTTGAATGTTGCTGTGGGATACTATAAATTTAGTAGCATAAAAGGAAATTATTAGTTTTACCATTTTATTTTAACTCTCAGGCCCTACTCCAGGAAAACCAGCTTCTAACTTAGGACCGGTGGAATTGGCTGCTGTCATTGCTGGACCTGTCTGCTTTGTCTGCATTTCACTGATGTTGATTCTATATCTTTGTCATAATCGTACTGTAATTCATCATCGTGTGCCAAGTGAAGAAGACCCTTCATTAGATCGTCCTTTTATATCAGAAGGAACTACCTTAAAGGATTTAATTTATGACATGACAACTTCAGGCTCTGGATCAGGTAATGTCATGCTTCTAGTGGTAATTATTCTGTGCTTAAGAGCCTTGTAAGACATCTATTTTTTTAATACTGTCAAATCTACTGAAACTTACAATTAACTGGAGAAAATACCAGAAAAGCAACTTCCGTGTACATTCATTCAATGTTAGTGAAGATTCAATGTATGGAAATAAGTGAAATAGAAGAAACACTGAATTGTTGCTGCTGTTCCTTATCATTCTCAGAGTAGCCTGATATATTTAAATTATATAATGCAGGGAATATCACAGTCATCTATTGTAAATGTTTTGTGTCCTGTAAGGCTTTTTGTTCCGTACAGCCTATCTAAACTACCATCTTCTGTGGGGTTTTTTGATAATTTTGTGAGGGTTTTTTTAGCTTTAAATTGAAACTTAATTTATAGATGTAGCTATTGGTGTGTGAAGAATATAACAAATTCTGAGTTAGTATTTTAGCCAGTTCTTTTCTTACAGAAGATATTTTTCACTTGCAAATAGGCATTTCTGTGTATAGAATGGATGCAGCCTGCAGACCATGTTTGATGAATGTCTATCCCTGGATTTAATTTTTCTTTTGTTTTAATTCTGACTTGAAGAGATGTTGCTCTGGGACGATGAGGCATTAGCCTGTTCACTGTATATAGTCTCTGCTATTGTAGCCCTGACCATAGTTGTTTACAGGATTATGATGGTCTGTGTCATGGAAATGTGGTTTAATAGGTGTTGGTAGGGAATGATGTGCAAGGTAAATCATTGCATAAATTAATTGCTCTCTGGTCTGTGTTAAGGTGAGAGACATCGAATTGTGTACTGCAATCTTTTACCAGCCTTCTACTATGTAAAAAGTTTAAATAACTTAATACTGAAAATTATTCCTACTACTTCCAAACATACGTGTTGAAACATCCATGCCTTTTCAGAACACTTTCTGCAAAGAAATACTGGTGTTTGATTGTCAGCTGCTGAATCCTTTACTTTCCCAAAAAAATTAAAACTACAAAACCCAAGCATCTAGGTTGTGTTTCTTTCCTAAGGGCAGTAATTGGTAAAACTTCTGAGAGTCCATTGCTTCGTCAAATAAAATTAATGTAACTTGCTGAACATGTTTAAAATCTAGATCATATCCTCACTAAAGAAGATGAGGTTGCACTAGGTGTGTAGGCAGTTACGTTTCAGCTGAGAAAGCTTTTGTGTGTCCAAATAAGATTTGATCATGTTAAGGGTAAGTTGTTCTCTGGTTAGAACAGGAGTTTTAGTAATTTGTGTTTTTCACAATTTTCTCATTTACTAACAGGAGTAACTAAGTCAAATAATGCAAGTGATTAATAGAACTTCCAATATATGGCTAGAGCTTGATAAATGCAAATGCTGGGCTTAGGCCTCCAGTTACGTTTGTTCTAGGAGGGGTATGCAGAAGTCAGAGACATAGATAATATGGAGTCAGAGATCTACATACCTTGGAATGTGGAAAGATTTGATATATATAGTTGTTACATATATGTCATATATATAATTGTTACACTGTCTACTTAATGTCTGCAGATACTGACTTTTCCTAAGGAAGACTGAAAAAAAAATTAAAATTCAAACTTGGTTGTCAATTGTTTTTTTCATTCATTATCAGGAATATTCCTTCTTTTTTCTTCTAGCCTTCTTACCTGTGGTGCTTCTGAACCTCTCTATTTGTTTGAAAACTCTGGAAGTACTCCTTCAAAATAAGCTTTTGAAAAGCAGAGAATCCAAGTTAGGAGAAACTTTATAGTCATCTTCTCTAGCAAATGGCTGGAAACTACTGATTCTTCCCTTGCCTATTTGCAAACTACCCTTTAAGTAAAAGGAGCATGCTAGGGGATTGGTAAGCTTTCACAGCTGAATTCAGGGCACTCATGCCGCTGTAGACTCCCAGAGCACCTGACCTACTATGGTATTTGAGCATTGCCTGCTGGTGAATGCATAAGAGGAACAAAACCAACAAATGTGGTTGAGTTTGTCTTATCCCTAAGGAAGCCTCTTCACTAATTTGCTTTTATGCTTGAAAGGCTGTAGAATAAGGCTGAATGTTTCCTTAAAAGGGATCTTTTAACTTCAGCTGCCGTGAGCTCCGTGTTGTTGAGCTGTTTGTAAGACAAGTATGAGCCTTATTTAGTGTTCTCTGTTTCAAACTGGAGATGCTTCAGGTACTTACTTTCTGTACTGTTGGCAGTGTGTGTACTTGCATTGACTTGTCACTTTGTCTCAAAATTAGTCAATCAATGACTATACAAATCCACTGTGCCCTAGCATCTGAATTGATTTTTGTATCTCCTGAAGTATGCCTACAGCATTTGAATCTCATTGAAATGTATATTTTAATCCAGACTTCGTGTACAGCACGTTTGAAGTTGGGAATACTGTACCTTTATGTAAGAAACTGGGGTTAGGGTTAAAGAAAAGGGTCTCCAAAGGGAGAAAAGTCAGAGCTCCTAGTTAAAACAGTGCTTAACCCTGTCAGAAACTGAACTGTGTGAAAGGGATGGTGTTTGGGACAAGAGGTTGCAAGAACACAATGGAAATGTACAGAACAGGCGAAATAATTCAGACACAAGAGGTATAGTTAAGGAAGTGTTTAGTTTGGTGACCCAAAGACCATGTTTGCTTTTAAATTCATGCAGAGGGACCAGAAGAGCTCACAGTAAAATAAAAAGGATTCTATGAATTTTGTTAATTTGGTATTCTCTGATGAGAAATGTATAAAACAGAGAAATAATCAAAGCTCTAAAAATGAGCTTCCTATTCAGATCAAAAGGAAGTAGGATTCATTTGCTGCAATGACGAATAGTAAGCTGCTATTAATTATTCAGTCTTGACTTACATTAGTGTTGCCATGTTGTTCCATTACGAACAAGACATGATAGAAGATACTCCATGAAAGGAATTAATGGAACATCTAAAATAGATCCTTCTTGGGAAGCTACAGCTTCTAAGAGAAGGATTTTACAGTCCCATGGAGCTGAGAATGATTTTCAGATCGTGATGCAAATCTCTAAATATCAACTACATATTGTATAGACAGATGGGGACGCCCATCTGTTACTGTCTTAACTCGCAAATGACGAAGTAATTTAGTTGCAAGGGAGTAGGAAGAATTGCCTCCAACAGAGGAGAAGCTTTGGATAGTAATGGTAGGTGACTTCCAGCAGGAACTTAAGCAATTTAGAAATCCAAAGGGTCACAGAAATCAATGCAAAGTTGAATCAATTGAAATGAGTGTAAAGCTCCTTAAAAGCTATTTTGCAATTCATACAAGCTTGAAGGAAAAGAGGTTTTTCACAGTTCATGGAATGGGCTTTTTTATTACTCGTCAGAGGAAGTCGTCTGGGCAGAGACTTACGAACAAGAACAAAATTCTAGCAGCTGCTTTTGTTAGCTACCTGTAGTGGTCTAGAACTTAATTCCGGAATTAGCCAGTTGAGTTACAAACTTCTTATGCATTGGAAAGTCACTAAATTAATCAGAGTACACTTATGATATGGAAAAGAAAATGGATTTTTTTTGTTAGGCTTTCTGAAGGCTTGAATATACTTTATGATATATGAAAATGATGATGAAGGTTTCAAGAATAAATTAGATGGCTGAATACAAGGTGTCAGACATTAAGCTGCTGTTGAATTTAGTATGGGCTTGAATTTTGTCATTCTCCTGATTGGCAAACTGGCTATCATCTTTCTTCATGCACAGTCAAAAGAAGGTGTAGCCAAGAGCTTAGAGTACAGTTGGGCCGAATGTGTATGTGAAAGGCTGAGGCTGTAGCTGTCTCCTGTGAGCTGCTTTTCAGGCAGTCTGGTTTACAGTACAGCAGTTGCTCAAGTTCTTGGTGATACAGGGCTGTGTTTATTCTATAGCAAAAGGAGAACATTGCTCAGTTGCAACAGGAAGTCTGTGATGAATTGCTATGAGTGCAAAATAAATATGGATTCCAATCTTCTGGAAGCAACAATAGTAATAGAAAGGCCAGTTTCAGACAAACAGAAGCAAGTTGAATCTTGTAAATACTGTAAAAATAAATGTAGGTGTGAGTGGGATAGATCACAGTCGGGTTTTTGTCCTACAGTGACATGTTAATGTGATGAATAGGGGATTGTAATATAAAATTGAAATGCTTTCTGTCTAGAAGATTTAGAGCAGTTCCTGATATCCTTGGACATATATTTTAAACAAGGAGAGATGTCTATAAATGGTGCAGCAAGTTGAGAGGAGTGCATCTGAACTTAAAAGTTCAGATCTGAAGGTAAAAATGTACAAACAGTTTTCTGATACAACTGTAGGAAAAACATGCTAGGCCTATCACCCATTTCAGGTACACAAAACTAGCTTGTATTTGATGTTTGCCTGTAGTTTTTGCAGTAGTACAGAAATTCTAAGGAAGAAGCTTTCTCTGACCAACGATGTCAAGTCTTGCATTTTCAGGGTTGAGTTTGGTCCTGTGGTTGTTCTAATCTGGCCTCTTCTGCATTTCAGAAATCTGCTGTAAAGAATGCAGGTTAGGCTTCACTGAAGAGCCTCTATAGTTTGGGCACGCAGCACAGTTCACCTGGGCACATCTATTGCAGGAAAAGTTTTAACTTTCTCAGTAGAAATTATTGCAGCACCTGACAATTATTAAGTTGCTGGAATGGTGCACATTTTTTTTCTTCTTTTCTTCATGTAAGTATGTTGTCAGCACAGACCATGCAGAAAATTCCTGTAGGTAGAGACATTTTGAGGGGCCCTTCTGAACACTGCAGTGTTTTAATTTGCTCTTTGAAGACTGAGACACAAGCGTGGCAATACTGCCAACCAGATCAGATGTCCTTCTAGTGGTGTCGTTAGCAAAGAATGTCCAGAGGTGGACAAAAATTAGTTATTTGAGCTATTGGTTGGGATTTATTTTCTATACCATAAGGAAATGCAGGTGTTCTGTCAGCTATTGGAACAGTGATTATGGAGTAATAGATTACTTTGTAAAGTGTTTGGTTTAAGTGAAATAATCCTATACCAAAAGAGCTTATTGTAAGCAGATAACCTGGCTGATGCTTTCATTCAGCAGTGTAGTATCAGTGTGGAATCCAGTGACAAGCTCTGCAGTTACAACAGGAAAGATTTAAAATAAACAAAAGCCCAGCCTGGTTGAGGGATGCCAGTGCTGCTTGTTGTATAAAATTACTGAAGCATGTTAAGAGGTTCTCTGTGTTGAAAGCATGTAGATGTTCCACAGCTATAAAACCTTCATGAATGTAAACACTTCTCTCAATGATAATTACAGTGAGGTGCACAAGAATGGCCTCTAAAGTGGAAAGCTTGCATTGTGAGGATGTTTTCCTATTTTACACTTGGGATTACTCAGAGGCCACTGGCATACTTGGGCATGAGTGTGGGTTTTCAGCAGTTGGTGTTGCTGTTAAGTGTGGTTTATCTTTAACTTAGAAATTGACTATCTAGTGATAAGCCAAGTAAACTAATCAGTAGCAAAAGTGCTCTCAAACTGCTTTGTCAGGAGAATTGTGAGATCCTTTTTCCAAAAATAAAGAAAAAAGCAACAGCCAAACCCCAAACAAGCAACCAAAAAAACCCATAATTCTGTTTCTGACTGCGTCTTTGTTGTTTATTTTTTTCATTTAAGTAAAACTTTATGGATCAGCAAGTGATAACATTCTTAACTGAAAGGAAATGTGTGCTGTGCTTTTAGCAATAGTATTTTGTAGCATAATGTCCTTGAGTACTTGTTACGCTGGCCTTTTAAGTGTGAAGGCAGGACCTTATCTATGTGCTTGCTAGCAGTTCTCAACAAGCAGTTAAAGTCTTAGAGAGTATGTGCATTCTAAGAGAAATACCCTAATAGAATAGGATCTTATATTTGATATTTGGGATAAGTACTAATTTTTAGAGTGATATTTAAGGTTAATGTAAAATCTTCTTTTTAGGTTTACCCTTACTTGTGCAAAGAACAATTGCAAGAACTATAGTACTTCAAGAAAGCATTGGGAAGGGTCGCTTTGGAGAAGTCTGGCGAGGGAAATGGAGAGGAGAAGAAGTTGCTGTGAAGATCTTCTCTTCAAGAGAGGAACGCTCATGGTTTCGAGAAGCAGAAATTTATCAGACAGTTATGCTACGCCATGAAAACATTCTTGGATTTATAGCTGCAGACAACAAAGGTTGGTGACACTATGAATTCATTTTGCTGATTCTGAACCTGGTCAGAATAGACAGTGCATGAAGGGGGAAAAAAAGTTGTGAGGATCCATTTAAAAGTAGCAAAAAATATTTTTGTTACTAGAGCAG
Source organism: Entomyzon cyanotis (assembly GCA_024500445.1). Classification (NCBI taxonomy): domain Eukaryota; kingdom Metazoa; phylum Chordata; class Aves; order Passeriformes; family Meliphagidae; genus Entomyzon; species Entomyzon cyanotis. The sequence goes on along the minus strand of JAKEPQ010001005.1, from coordinate 78,588,895 downwards.
TTCAGGGTTTGGCAGGCTTTTCAGTTGTTTAACGAAGGAAAAAAGTACGCTGGTTTTTTTTTCTGAAGAACATGCTTTGTTTAAATTTGTTAACAAAGCTTCGGTATAAAAAAGGAGATGCCTTATCCTGTGAGCCCACACATCTGCTGAATACTTGTGCCTGCCATTACCTCATAGCCTAATAATATAGATGTGTGGGACAGAAAGAGGTCATGTCCAATCCTGTTGTCCTGATATAAAGTAGGAGGTAGAGGATTTATTCATAAGGCTGAATTACGAGACATTATTCTTTTAGAAGTCCAGTTAGAAAATAGATTGGAAAAATTTAATTATTTTTTTCCTAGTAGTAAAAAACTATACAGACTTCCTGAAGCTCTCCTGATAAGCCTTTAATTATCCACTAAGAGGAACCACATTTTCAACTTGATTTGTTGTGATTTCAGTCAAAGTTTATTGGATTTTCTTGCAGTTCAATTAAAGATGCAAGAATCTGACAGAACCAAAAAAGTTTTCAATTTCTTTCAGTAAGGGGAGCTAAGATGTTAAGCTGCTGTTCCATTCAGTTATTTTCATCGGAAATTGTATGTTTTACCACAAATGGCTTATGGGGGTACATTTTCCAGTTAAGCACGTGCACTATCGTGGTAGTGATATATGTCTTCAGAGACCAATGGCTTAAGAACACCTGTGAACAGTCTTTCCTTGTAGATGCTGAAGCCAACTGATAAGTGCCTATGCAGTGCCAGGTGCCAGATGAAGTATTCATTCACCGCAATAATATCTGTGGAGGGTTTGCATACATTTCTCCATAGGGCAGACTTTTGAATGCATTCAGGAGTTACTATGGGCTACCTGGGATGCACAAAGTCATTAGACTGCAAGAATCTGAGGTATTGCAAAGATGACTGCAGAGATACAGGAGTACAAGTAATTTTAAAATTGGCAAAGGGCTAGTACAGCAGAGTTGTAGAACCAAGTCATGCTGCATTTCTTGCTGCTGCTGAAGGCAATAATTAGGTCTTTCCTCTTACCCACAACTGCAGAGGAACATCTGGCTGGCTATTTACTGTAAAATTGTGGAAGGGGTTCCTTTGGGTAGGAGGGTGTCTGTTCAGATTAGAGCTTTATGACTGAACTACTGTCTTCACTCCTTTTCCTACTACACTGTTCAGACAGTCCGTGTGCTTTAATGGCACATTCTTCTACTTCCCCAGAGCAGTATCATGTTCAGAAGGCTACAAGAGCTGTTCTAACCTGTCTGCTTCCTATCCTGTAATCTACTGGGAAACAGGTGCTGCAGTTAAACCAGCTTGAAGGCTGAGAAGCAATGAATGAGTTTGACTGCAGTTGTGTTCTGCCTGACAGAGCATGAGTTTGTGTTCTGGGTAGTTCTTTGCATAGTGAGAAAGTATGTGCTAATGTCCAAATACTGCTAGGTCAAGGAAATTACTTTCAGGGCCATGTGTTGTCTTCTTCTGAACACACAGCTTGGTTAGTGTGGGGGTTTTTTGTTTAGTCGTTTCTAACCCAGATACTTGAAGGTAAAGTGTATCAGGGACTACTTGTCTGTACTATCCTAGTAGCAGCAATAATTTCAGCAACCTCAGTTCACAGTACTGTTTCTCTGCATTAGCTGGCTGTAATCATAACTGTCTGTAGTCAAATTAAAATAAGGTGGTCTTGCGCTGCACACTTTCAGATAACTTTATGCATTAAAATACCTTGACTTCTCCATTCCTTCCCCTTAACTGAAAGCTGCACTTCCCTATATGAAAATTTGGTTCACTCAGAATACCTTTCATGGTAAGTAGATCAATAACATTCTGCAAAGAAATTAGAATTCCTGCCTCTTGAGAAGTAGTATGTCAGCCAGTTATTCTTTTCGAAGCTCTGGCTTTAGCCTGAGAAGAAGGAATCTGCACAGGTCAAGTGCTTTTCATCATTTAATCAGATGACGGTGTCAATGTGGTAGAGTCAAGCTGTTTTGCTAACAAAACACCAGGCATCCTCCAGTCACTGACAAAAGTGCCATCTCCCTGAATATCTCATTTCTAAGAGATTTCTATTTGCAGATCCCATCTGAATCTGATCTTTTCACTGCTTTTTCCTGGGTATTTTTTAATGTTACATTATCTGCATGTCAAGAAAGGCTAAATCTCTGCTTGGAAACACTTTACTACATGACATCACAGAAAACATTTTTGTTTTGCTAGCTGTGATGTGAAAAAAACCATCACTTAAGTGATTTCAGTCAATTGAATATTAATGAAACCTGATTATATATTTGATATAGCAATTGTATAAATTCCTTTCATCGAGTCAGCTCTACAAAGATGGGTTTTGCTTGAACATCACTGATGGTTTTCTCAAACTGTTACCAGTCTTCTGACAATGAATCTGAAAGCTTCTTTACTCAGAACTTTTTTTTTTTTTTTTTTTTTGGTCAATTATAGAAGGAAAACCTTTTACTTCTGAGTGATTTTGATGGTCTAAAATACTTTCAGGTCTCTAGAAATAGATGAAATAACCATAATTAATATTTTAAATGGATTTCCAATAACACATGTAAATTTTTGTAATGTTTTTGAACTTTCTGAATTTGCTAGAGATTCTTGGTCATTGCATGTATATAACTAAATTAGATTACCCTGTCATGGAAGGCTGGGCTACTGTATGTAATTACTATTGAGTGTAATTACTTTTTCCTACCTGATAATGCAAATCCTGTGATTGAAAGCTTCATGGCAGATGCTGTTTACTGTGCAGCCAAAAATACTCAAAGTCAGGTTAATTATTTCTTGGTAATAATTAACTACTGTCAGCAGTATAAGAAGACTTAAGGTTATTGTAACATGTTCTGCTTAGAGTGCTAAACAAATGTATAGCTTGTCAAATATAGCAAGGCAAGGAAAACATAGTTGGTCCCTTCTGATAGCTGGACGCTGGACCTATTGCTGCATTTCAGCTTGTCTGTAATTAATATTATTCACGTCGGTTTGGATGTAGCACTATCCCTTCTTAAAATCTGGTTGAAGGGCCACAAATACAGCATATAATAGGAAAGAATCATAGTTCCTCTCAAGCTTAGCTTACCATCCAGTCTATATTTCCTGTTTGGAAGGAAGGTAAAAATTGAATATTAAAACTTGCAGGTAATAAATAAGATAAAATTTAAGTAGAAGGTGATCAGCAGCATATTCCTCTCTGAAGAGGGCACATAGAGTTAAGGGGGGGACTTTATGCAAAGGCACTGTAGTCTTGAATCAAAGCATTGATAATTCTTAAGAAACTGGCATCTTTTAAAGAGCTATTTAAGCACTGTAGGTCTGATGGACAAATGAAAATTCATTTCCTTACTTGTTGTTGTCTAGTATAGACACCTGCTGAGGTTATCCCACTCCTAAGAAACAGGAGAAGAAATCAAACTCAGGACCAAGCAATGACTGTGTGTGGTATTAATGCCCAAGAGAGGATTATTTCAGGCAATGCAGGGTCCTAATTGATGAAGCAGTAGAATAAAACTGAGTGAAGAAAATGTTCTCAAGTGATAAGGTTAGTTTGCCTGGAACTTTTGCAGCTCTTTGGAGCTATATGTGACTATATGTGTTTGAGAGCATCTTTTCCGAGCATGTGAACTCATACTTGTTTTTAATGGTTCTGTGAGATTGGTTTAGAGAAAGCAATACTGTTGTACTGTTGGATTGACTCTTCAGAGACCATAATTCTCTTTGGAAACTCACATTTAATACTATGCTGAGTTCTCTGAGTTTGTGCTTGCATATTGCAAAGTAGCAAGAAATGCAGCAGTTCTAACTAGAAAATAATTCAAGGTATATTTTTTAAAAAATTCTTTATTTTTTTTTAAAAAACAAAACTTAGGCATCCGTTCTGTGTCAATAAAAGATTCTTCCTGCTGCAGTAGTAGCTTTTTACCAGTCTTTTATAGGTTGGAGCATGTGACTGGTTTGGGTTGGTTTTTTTCTTTCATTTTGGTGTTTTGGTTTTTTTTTCCTGTTTGTTTTTTTTTTCCTTTTCCACGTAAACAACTTGGTTGAGAGCATTCTGTAGATGTAGCAAGCCAGAATTCTCTTTCCATTATGGGAATTGTTTGAATGTGGATTAATCTTTTATTTCCTTACTCTGAAGTATTTGGAGGCCTTTTAATCTTTCTTTGTTTTCTATTTTATTAAATTTTATTTTTAGATTTTTTTTTTTTAAATGGCATCACTGGCTTCCTTAGAAACATCCAAATAAAAAGGATGGTTGCATGTTTTCCCACCTCCACCAAAGTGTTTAGTTAAAGATAAGCACATGTACATCTATAAAAGTAGTTTCTGTCAATCTTTGTACTTCTGGCTTTTCTGGGCAAGTGTGATCTTTGGAAACCAAAAATTTTTTGGTATATTTATGATAGAAATAACTTCTGAGCTTTCTTCCCCTTTTTGTGTTTATTTCTTGAGTGTTCTTTAGGGACTATCACAGAATGAGACATCTCTGACTTGTGATGAGTGTTCTCACTTGTTCTGGGATAACTGGGGATATATTCAAGATAGGAGTGCAACTGAAACTTTTTATGGGATAACTAGTCTTCTAAAGAGATGGAAGACATTTCTATAAAAGTAGCTGGCTATAAAAACATTTACAAAAACATTTCTGAAGTCTGCTATAGTAGAGTTGCTTTTATGACAGAACAAAACTGTAAAACCTATTTAAGGACAGGATTGTTCTTTTCTTGATGTATTTCTACGTAGGTAAAAAACACTTTTGCTCCCCTCTTGATTTGAATTCCTTTGATAGTCTTCTTTGTTTGGCTTTAACTTAAAGGTATTTTGTGTCCACCACTTTAACAATGTGAACAATTAAGTTCTTATCTGTCATTTGTATGCCTTGGGATGGCTACAAATGTATTGTGGTCTGTCTTGTTTGTCATAGTTCAGTGAAAAGTCATACAGTGAACTGATTTCCTCAGTGTTTTTTGTTTTTCTTTGCCCTTGTGCCTCCTGGGAACCTCAGTTTTGGCCGGCAATTTAGAGGTCATCAGAGCTGGGATTTAACTTTATTCTTGAAGTCATGTGTCTGATTGCTGCTTGTAATCTTCTTCTCCAGGAGGAAAAATCAGCCAGCTGCTGGTAACTGTGGAAATTGTCTCCTAGACTGAGAGCAGATAGGTTATGGGAAGAGTGAAGGAGTTAGGAAGCAAAGCTTGAAACGTGTTTTTTTGGTGGGGTTTTTTTTTTGGGGGGGGTGGTGTGGTTGGTTTTTTTGTGGTTAGCCTGGACCATATTGAACTACATCGATAGTGCCAGGATTAGTTTTGTATCAAGCATTCAGCATTGTTCCCTGTCCCCACTCTCCAGTAGGAAAGTTAAGGAAGGGCAAGATCTGGCTAATCTGAATAGTTCACCCTGGATATCCACCACAGAATTATAGTGAAATCAGTTTTCTATGGTTTGTCTTTTAGTTTAAATAAAAGAATACTCACTAAACTGTTCAAAAGGTCTCCCTATGGTATTCCCAGCCCTTACAGAGGCTTTTAAATGTTACAAGGATAGCAGTAAAGATTTAGGAGTCTTAATTTGCTGACGTTACTTATAAAACATAATTTGTACTTCATAAGTGTTCTAATAAAGTGGAATATAATGTTTATTTGTCTTTTGTGTGTGTGGTATTCATGCCAGTTTTATTTTTCAGACAATGGTACATGGACTCAGTTGTGGTTGGTGTCAGACTATCATGAGCATGGATCACTCTTTGATTACCTGAACAGGTATACAGTAACAGTGGAAGGAATGATAAAATTAGCTTTGTCCACTGCCAGTGGTCTTGCTCATCTGCATATGGAAATTGTTGGCACACAAGGTAATCTTAAAATTATTCTGCTTGTCATGTGGATAACACTGGTGGCTTTTTGTTGTTTTTTTCTAATGACGCATAAGTCCCTCATTCTACTATGTGATGATTTCCGAATCAGTAGAACAACTTAATTTGAAAGGCTTTTTGCCTTCCATTCTCTGGTACGGCGATGTAACAAATGTAACAATCCTTCCTACAAAATAATCCTTCCTGTTAAAAGGTGCCAAGTAATGGTGCATGTAGAGTCATCTTAACTTTGAGCTGAGACAAGGTTTGAGTAGGATGTGTGCACAATAAATACTTGCAGGAAGAGGGAAGGAGCAATAGAGTGGTGTAATACAGTAAACATGAAAGGCACTTTCCTGAACGGCCAGACAACCTACAGTGAGTGATTTCAGGAGGTACCCTGGTGCACATAAAGTATCAGAACTAGAAGGAATTCTTTAACCTCAAACAAAATTTTGCACTAAGCTTAGAATAAAAGTGGGTTGGCTTTTTTTTTTTTTTTTTTTAACAGATATGTTACTTCTATTTTTTCCTTTACAGGCAAACCAGCGATTGCCCACAGAGATTTAAAATCAAAAAACATATTGGTGAAAAAGAATGGAACGTGCTGCATTGCAGACCTGGGATTGGCAGTTAGGCATGATTCAGCTACAGACACAATTGACATTGCCCCAAACCACAGAGTGGGAACAAAAAGGTAAAATTATTTTGTGGTGTGTCAGGCAGCTTTTATAATAAAATGTTTTGGGGTTTTTTTTGTCCAGTATAAATTCTTGTTGGTAGAAATATAAGCAGCAGGAAAACGTAATGGTGGATAGAGTTCTTAGGCACTTCCTTGCTGGCTGGTATTTTAGTTAGTTAGATGATAGGTGCTTTAAAAGCACATTGAATGTTGGCATGTGTAAAATACTGAAAACTTGCAAAGTAGGGCGTAAGTATGTATTAAAACAATTAAGAGACTTCATGACTGATGGTTTTAGAGACTTCGGTGCTCTTTCTTTCTTCTTCTTGCTATGTGTTGCATGGAAATGTTACTAGCCCAGTCAGGAGGGTAAGACAGGGTATTGATAGTGAAAGTAAAAAGCTGGGTTTTTCAGTGTAAAGCCTGTGGTAGAACATACAAGGTGCAGAGTCTTGGACACAGGCTTTCTTGGAATCACATTTTTGAGAGAAATTGAAGAACTTCAAACAGTCATCTTTGTCACCTAATGCATAAACAGAATCTTAAAAGGATAAGTCAATCTCTTTTAAAAGCTTCTTCTGAATTTGGAAATACAGGTTTTTCTTGCCCTTAAAAGAATTCAGAGCTGTTTAACTCAGTCAGCACAAGTACAGTAAAACTTACTGTCAGTAATTTGTCATTAACGAATCATTAGACAATAATAACTGGAAGCTATGAATAAATTTCCCTTAGTAATCCGTGCAGCTATACAGCATACAGAGATAGCAGCACTAACAGTGAACCACAGCTACCATTTTGGATGTAGGCAATGTTTTGTTCTTCTGATGCCTATAGGTTCAGTGCTATGTCAGACTGGAGTTTGGACACTGGTCATGAAGAAATGTGCAGCAGCCAAGCCCATATGACTTAGCAGTGTTGGAGAAAATTGTCTTGATGTTGTCCAGTCTCCAGTGTATATACCCAAAATACTTTTTTTTAATATATCCCTTTAGTAAGCAATACTGCAGGGGAAGGGTTTGATTGGGGTTTTACAGTGAACTAGGATGCCCCTTGAGCTGTGTCTTTTTGGAAGGAAAAAAAACCCTATACATTATTTTAAGGCTCAGTTAACTAAAGCTTTTAGACCATGTACTGAAAATTTGTTTTACTGACAGTTACTGAAGTTACTTTGTTCTAAAGCTCTGCTGTACTAGTCCTTTGCTGATTTTAAAGATACCACACAAATGGTCAGAAAATATTTATTTTCTGAACTGGTCCTAGATTATAAGGTTCTGGGTGTTGTTCCTTCTCAAAGTCTCCAGTAAACAGCAGGCTTACTTTGGAATTTGTCGTTACAAATGTAGCTGTGTGCAGGGTGCATGCCATGTGTGATTTTTGGATTTTCTACTGCAACTACATGCAAAGAAAAACAATGTACAAATCAGTTACTTTCTTTAGTCTAGTCGCTGGGGAAAGCACCCTTTCAGCTGTGTTTGTAGATTGCACTTACCAGGTCTGTTCTTGCATAGGTATTATTAAATTGCTTGTTCATCTGCCTTATGGTTCTTCACAAGGGTAAAGCTGTAGCAACTCTTGCTTGCTGCAGTGAGCAGCAGGAGGGCTAAATCTTAAAATTCCCATTTTAAAGACATTAGTCATTTCTACCTCTGAAAATTGCTCATTCTTGTAAAAGGCTCAGTCCTTTCTTCTCCCTCTTGTGCATCCTTAGGTAAGTAACTCTGCACCTCTGATTAATTTTTTCATAGTTCAAGTCTTACCTGTTCAGTGACCGTTTTAACTCCCATTGATTGCCACTGCTGGTACCTCTTCTGCACATGGAAGCTCTGTGTACAAGTTCAGGGATGTCGCTGTTGAGCCGCTAGCTGAGGAATGACCCAGGTTCTCAGACAAGGAAAGAGAGAAGGTGTCTTTATTATTTTGATTTCCATATATATAGAGTTTACAGAGGTCACCCAGATTGGTCAGCCTGAGACCTCCCCCTAGGCCCAATTGGCCAAGCCCGAACTGACCTAATCTGGAGACGTTGTTTGCAAAACATCCAAACTTTATCTTTGTTTATGAAATGTAGCAAAATGTTCTCACGAGAAAGACTTGTGCTAGCCACACAGGGAGATTTGACGAAGTCTGTGTTTTTCTAATGATTGTTGTAAAACCATATGTCTAAGGAGCAAGCAAATTTACTCTTGTGTGAGTGATCGAGGTGTTGAGTCAAACTGATGATCCCTCTTTCTGACTGAATTTTCTGACTTTATTTCTTTTCTGTTCAGAGGTTTAGCTTTACCAGAGGGTGTGAACTGTGTGCTTTCACAGCTCAGCCTCCAACATAAAGCAGGGAACGTGAGCTTTAAACTGAGAAGGAAATAGAATCCCTCTCTCACTCCCTGAGGCAAGTAAAAAATCCCCTCATTCTCTTTCTTTTTATTTTTAGAAGTGTGGCCCAGCTGTTATTTTTGATAGTTCAAATAGGCTGTGTTTTAAAAGAAGCTTGGCAGCAAATTCTTGCCTTGGGTGCTTTGCTGAAGTTTACCTAAACTAAATATTGTCAGAATTCTGCCTTGTGGAGTATAGACCTGATGAAGGGAGATGCCACACAACATGTTGCATATGGGTGTGTTTGATGACACCAAGTTCGCTGCATATTGTACAAGAAATTTAGACAACTGATACTGAGCCTTTGGACTAAAAGAGATGGGAGAAAGAGATCAACAGGGACCCATAGTTTGGCAAGACAATGCTCAACATACTTTGTATACTTCTTTATAGAGTTATCCTTTCATTCTTGGATGATACTTCAGACCTTGTTCAGAAGGTCAGAGTTACTCTATGGAACAGTGTTGCTCTCTCCAGAACCTAAGATACCGTTTCTGCCAAGCAATGCATTTCCAACACATAACCTGACAAGGAGAAGATACCTGCTTCTCTCCCTTTTGTCTGACAGCCATGAAATGGCTGATCTGATGACCTCACTACATGACCTCCTTGCCTTTCACCTCTCTTGTTCCAGCAGTAATCTCTCAGGCTTTGTGAGCAGTCAGTCACTATTCTGTCATGGAAACCAAAGCCAATCTAAACGCATTGATGAAGGATCATGGTAAGAGGTCAATTTGCCAATAAATTCAATGGTAGTCACATTGTGGGAGAACAGGATTTTTTGCCACATTCAGGCCTCTTTGGTCTTTCCTGTTAAAACCCTTGTTCTTTGGATGACACAGAAACTGAGAATCTCCTTTACTGCTTGTTTATGTGTTTCTGGCTGACATTTTGCACCATGGTTAGGGGTTTTGGTTTGTTGTTTTTTCAGGTCCATCACTCTCTTCATTCCCTTGTCATCTTAAGAAAGATTCTTTCTGCTAGGCTCCAAGATAATCACTTACAGTGTCAAGAACATGAAGTAGCATAAGAATATCCAATAACACAAAATCCTTGGAGAGTATTAAAACATTCACCACAATCTTGCATTCTTGATTAAAATGTTTTTGATATGGGTGGACCAGAATAATTTGAGCCTTTTCCATATCAAAGTTTGTGGTAATACTTAATATTCCACTTCCATTCAATAAATACGGTGAAAGTAAACCTTACATTCAACTTCAGACAGTTGTTCTCTGCTTGTGCTGTGTTTATTCCTTGTGAGGAATTTGTATGCCTTAGGAGAACTGTCAGGTCAGATAAGTTGTTGAAGTTCTACGTAGTTGAGAACAAATGCAGCTATTGGTTGCATTTTTTCACTTATCTTGATAGCCCTTGCTTCCTTATGTCGATGTAATTTTTGTAAGACACATTAGTGCTGAGGGAGTTCTGAAAGGTGTGATAGTCCTGAAATTTCTTATAATTCTTATTATAATACCTACCATTATAATTCTTATAATGTTAGGTATTCCACCTACCATCCCTGGTACTGGAAAAGAAAATCCTACTCTGATATTGATTAAAGAAGTAGAACTATTGCCTGGCACTGTATCCCACTCCAGTAATCTGCACATGTTGCTTTTTTGCCAGTCAACACTGCTCTCCAAAGCCCTGGTGCTACTGTTGGCTGGTTTCATTGACATGTCGGCTTGAGACTGCTGGGGCAGTGATGTGGAGAAACACACTGAACTCTGCCAAACAGCACATACTGGATTTAGTTGCCAGAACCCTACCACAATGAGAGAGCAGTGCTACAACTGATGTTGACTTGATGCAGCAAATGCCATTTATTCTTTCCAGCAGCCAGTGGGGATGCTCCTATCAGTAGCTCTTGCAGTAAGGTCCGCACTCCCATTTTTTTTGTTTGATGTTCCACTGTCAGACTTAGTCACTTAAACAAGGTAACAACCACTTGGATGCCATGACCAGTTCTCATGGGAAAGTTCATTACAGATTTTTCTTGTTGCAGGAAAAGTGACCACAGTTGCTAATTTGCATCCCAAATAGGATTTACTACTTTAAAAAAAAAAAAAAAAAGCCTGGCATGGTTTAAGGTGGGACTTACAGACTGTATGATGAAGAATCAGGTACTGCAATGGCAGTGAGCCTTTGTTCTCTAGAAATTTTTAACAATGCTGGTTTCTTAACCAGCACTTCACATCTAGGCCTCCGCCAGGCTTGTTAGGAGATGTTTTAAGTGGCTGCTGTAATTTGTCAGATTGCAGGAACTGGGTCTTCCTCCTGTCTGACCTCTGGAGCCTGGCTGGTGTGTCCCAAAGGGTTTGGGGGTCTGTTCATCTGAAGCCCATGGCTGTGGCTGCTGCTTTCTTCCTTGGGATCCAACCAGTTATACACAGACACATACAGTACTGACAGGGCTGATTATACAGATTGCTGTGCACCATGTGCTGTCTTCAACACCCACATAAAACATGTCAGAACTTGTATAAAACAGAAGTGTAGACAGCCAAGTCTCCTTCCTTCTCTTCAGTGGATCAGGATTGAACTTTGTTAGTGAAAGTACTTATTCCTGCAGCCTCACAACTCCGTGCATATTTATGAATCCACATCCCTCCAAGGCTTGCTGTGTCTAATGCCCTTTCCTATACTCCATGGATCTACTCCCCAGCTGGGTTAATGCACAGCAGCAAACAGAGGATGGACTTGTAGGCACACCTTCATGCATGGATTCCCTCAAATACCAGCATGGGCCCTTGCCCTGGCAAACATCCCTGCCTGGGCTGCCTGGTTGCTGGCTAGACCAGCTTGAAGGTTGCTAGTGAATTACAACCCTGCATGCGGGCCGTGCAGGGTTGGGGAAATGCAAACCTTTTGGCCCACCCCATAAGTTGGCACCCAGGCACAGAGACCTTACACCCTCTGACTCCCATGCCACTTATTAGTGCTGAGACCCTTACTCTGTTTTTCTCATCCCCATTCTCCCTGTAGCTGGTACATTTCAGCTGTGACTGTGAAACCAGTGATCTGTGGTCCCATTTCAGTAGCTGAAGCAGAGACCCTCACTTGCTCTAGTTGTTATCACTAGGGCTTCCTTCACCTCGTGTCAGACTACAGTTGCTGGCCCAGAATTCATTCACACTGGTCCCCCCCACAGTAGCTTCAGATATGTGCTCTTACCACCTCCAGATATGTGATCCTAGGATCTGTAGTCCCCCTTCTCTCTAGTTTCAGCTTCCTCCCTTGTACTGCTCCAGATGCTAGACCTGAATGGGCTCATGCCTGCCTGCAGCTGCTGACATACAGTTCTTAGAAAACGTGCATGTGGAGTTGGGAGTGAGATTGCACAGAATAGTTAAGATTTAATAAAATAGAGTACACTGGTGAGCATGTGTAGACTGACAACCTCTTATGCAGCTGGCCCCTTTGCAACCCTTTTGTATCTCTTGCCCCACTTCTGTTCTGTTTCTCCAAAACATTCCTTGATTAGCATTGCACAGTTCCATGGGCCTCCCTTGAATATCCTCAATCCTCATGCTCTTCTTGTTTCCCATTTATTAGCAGTTACAATGTCCAGACTGCACCTCTCTAAAGGTATGCCAGCAGTTTCTTAATAGCCTATCAGTTAGCAGCTGGAGACTTTTGGTCTTTGTCATTGTCTCAGTTGTCCCTTGTCTATCAAGTTTATGGCTCTACTTGTTTATTGTTTCACATTTTACTTATTCCCCCTATTTCTTTGCTTGTTCCTCTTGGTTTACTTACATTTACATTGAAATGTCTCTGATTGGATAACCAGAGAATGAAGTAGATTTTCCTTTGTCTCTTTTTCCACAAAAATACATTATTTTGGGTTTGAGCTGATCAGTATTGCTGAACTTTTTCTACTCTTAAGTGTTCATGAAATAAATTTTTTTTCCTATTTGCAAACAGGTACATGGCTCCTGAAGTTCTAGATGATTCCATAAATATGAAACATTTTGAGTCATTCAAACGAGCAGACATCTATGCAATGGGATTAGTGTTTTGGGAAATAGCTCGGCGGTGTTCAATCGGTGGTACGTGACAATCTTTACAAAATGGGACATATTAAGGAATTAGGAGTAACTTATCCAAACTTACTTAGGTTCTGAAAACAGTTTGCTTGAAAAACAGTGCAAAGTAATTGCTAATATATCTCAGGCATTCTAATTGTTAATCCTGTAAATGATAACTGATCTATTCAACTGCTTTCTAAATTGATGAGCCATACCTGTTGAAGAAAACAGGAAATATTTTTGTCTGTTAATTTTTTTTTCTAAATACTTACATAGAGGGGAGAAAAGAGTAAAGCTAAATGTTCTTGTGAGCAAGGGGCAAACACCATGAGACCTAGCTATAATGTGTTCAGATAAAATCTATACCTTGTTTAAAATTAAGCATGCTGTTAAATATAATATGCTCTGAAGAAGCATGTGTTAAGTATAGGATATGAAAGATTTAGTGGAGCTTATATCTCCTCCAATTTTAGAAATTTTGAATTCTTCAAGGATAGTGTAAACACTTCTAAGGTATGGTTAAGGATTTTTATTTATTAATTTGTGATGTAAATTTTAAAAATGAAAGCTAAAAGCTGGTAGGATGCTGATAAGGAACACAGTAAAAAGTGAAGAGTATGTGTTAGAATATGTGTTAAAAAGTGAAGAATCTAGTGTTAGCTAAAATAAAGCTATTTTCAACCTGTTACAGGAATCCATGAAGATTACCAGTTGCCATACTATGATCTCGTTCCTTCAGATCCTTCTATTGAAGAAATGAGGAAAGTTGTGTGTGAGCAGAAGTTAAGGCCCAATATTCCAAACAGATGGCAGAGCTGTGAGGTATTAACTAAACTTGCTAAAGCTGCTTTAATGGACACTAGAGCCTTAAGTGATTTCAGTGGCTTAAAAATCATTCTTGTTGTTGAAGGGAGAAGAGCTGCTTCTAGGAGAACTTAATTAATTTCATTCTAATCATTATGGCTTTATTAAAAGCATTGTTCCTTGGTTATACAGTAGCATTTAAATGTCATTTCATAAAAACTAACTCTGCATGGAGGATTCAAGGATCATTTCCTGTGAAGCATAGGTGATGCTGATATAAATTAGAGCTAGCCTGAATTACATTATTCAGGAAGCATAATTCCAAATAAATTGTGCTGTGTCTGGCTGGGATTGAGTCAACATCCTTCACAGTAAGCTGTGGGATGCTGCATTTTGGATTTGTGACCAAAGCAGTCTGATAACACGCAGATGTTTTAGCCATTGCTGAATGGTGCTTGCACAGCTTCAAGGCATTCTCTATTTCTCATATAGAAATGGGGGTGGACAAGAGGATGAGAGGGAGCAGAGCTGGGACAGCTGACCCAAAACTAGTCAGAGGGAATGTTCCATAGCATTGCTCTGGGAGCCCATTGAGGGCCAGAACTAGTGCGTTCTGACTCACAGCTTGGGGGAGCAGCTGCAGTGGGCTACAGGAGCAGTGAGGCACTGGTAAGAATGAGGTACTTTGGATAGAGGAGAGAACCTGGGTTGTGGCATCTGTTGAATGATTGCACAGGTAAAGGCTGAGATAAGAGTTGGGCGAGAGAGCACAGGAAGGAGAGAAAGGCAATGAATGCACCAGCAAACTGTAGAGTAATTTCAGTCCTGATAACTTCCTGTCTCAATGTAATACAGCTTTCGTGGTATTTTGGAACGTAGAGCTATTACTTTATTTCATCTTCAGTTCTTGTTATTTGCTTTGTTACAAATAACACATAGAAGCACTCAGATTTCAAAGAATGGCTGTTTGAAGGATAAAAAGACTCCAAAATTTTTTAGAATCCTTACAGAGCTTCAGTGTGTGGAAGGCAGCTCATAAACTTAATTGCTACACAGTGAACTAACTCCTTAACAGGAAGTACAATAAAAAAGTGCAATTTTGTCTGCTGTGAAAATTCAGAAAACAGTTCTGGACAAGCTACGAATTTTTCATTAAAATATTCTTTTCATGGGCCAAAAGTCTACTGCAAAATACCATGTTTGCTCTGCAGTGTTTAAAGAGTTTTACTTTTCTGTAAATAAAGTAAGAATTTTATTTTCTTTTAAACAGCACATTCTCCCATGCAGCTGTAGTACTAGCAGGGCTTAGGAATGCCTGAAGAGGCTGAGGCAGAGCAGCGAAAGGGTTACGATGGAACAGCAGTGCATACAATGACTTGTGTTTCCTTTGCAGGCATTACGAGTGATGGCAAAGATTATGCGGGAATGCTGGTATGCCAACGGAGCCGCTCGGCTGACAGCTTTGCGCATTAAGAAAACATTATCGCAACTTAGTCAACAGGAGGGGATAAAGATGTAATCCTGGATTTGCTACCGAAGAACACTGTAAAAATCCCTATCTGCACCAGAGTGGCATGTTAAGAAGGTTAATTGTTCTACCTCACTGGGGGAACAGAAGGATATTGCTGCCTTTTAGTACTTCATAGGAACGTCACTTACTAGGATTTTTGTGGATGTGCTAAACAGTTGTGTTGGGTCTTTCTGTGCACTATGAACCTCTTTCCCAGGTTCCTTACAAAACATCATGTAGTCTAGTTTCATTAATCTATGATTTTTGTATTTGGGAAGTTGATAGCTGGTCTTTGCTAGTTAACTGTGCTAAAAGTAGGAGGTCACTTCTAAAATGAAACTGGTTCCCTCTATTGTTCTGCAGTGCATTGATGGCTCTTAGAGCAACTTTATTCCTGCCTGGTACATTGACTATTCTGAACCACTGTCTCGATTCCTTGATTCAGATTGTGAATGTACTGTTGGAGTATACCTTGCTAGCTATTAAGGTAGTGTATCTTTTGGACTCTTACCTTGACTTAAAAATTGACCTCATTCAGTTGTGGGAACATAACTTATGCAACTATACTTTATATGTGATTACTGGGTTTTTTCCACTTTTTCAGAACATTACATTGCCTTCAAAATAGATTGTATTACACCAGTAAGTGCCACTTTTGAGTCTTTTAATGCAAAATAGTAGGGACGTACAAAGCCTATGGTACTTTCGGTTTCAAAAATATAAGTTAAAAACTGTTCCTTTGCCTAGCTAAGATCTAACTCTCACTCATTGCAACAGTGAGTACATAATTAATGGAATATCTTCAGTTTTACCAAAATCTGACTCTTGAAACCACTGTAGGAATTTTAAATCATGTAAGCTAGTAACTTGAAAACTACGAAGTATGACAGTGAATTTATGAGTCATAATTATGTAGAAGATTTTTTTTTATCAAGTGGTACTTCTAAAATGCTTGAAGTACCTATCTACTTCAGAAAAGTAACAAGAAGAGTAAGATGTTAAGGGAGATTTTGCTTCATTAAATCAAATATGAAAAGCATATTTTCTGTGTAGTTCTGCTGAATCTTAAGGCTCAAAGAACAATATTTGCAATTAAACAAGGATTAAGTGCACCTGTAATTAGAGAAAAGTTATTTGGGCTTTTGTACTAGAAAGTTCAAAGCTTCTTATAAATTTTATTTGCATGTATGTTGTGTTTGCCTCATACACAAAGTGGTGAGCTAGAGAAGGTGGTGAGCTGCAGGTCTTTGGATACAAATACCAGGGGATTCCAGCAATCCTCTTCATAGGTAGAAGAACAAAGCTTATGGTGGCTTGTGTTGTCATAAGAACACAGAAGAATATGCATGGCTTTTGTCCAGATTTCCCTGAGTTTTTAAGTGTATCATAAGATTTTCACAAACTTGTTTCGAAATGTAATTGCTTCCTGCCCAAATGTACAACAAAAAACTGCTGTTACTGGATATTTTTTTAATTGCAATTTTAGGACAAGTCTGGTTGACCTTTGGTTTCATTAATGTCCAAAATACTCAGTAGTATTTCAGTATGTAAATATGCCTGGTAATTAATATGCTGCCTAACCTGCCACTCTCCGAAACACATCAGTACCCATCCCATTATGCAACACACATGGCAGCCTTTAACTTAGCTTCCTTTTCATCCCTTAGCATAGAGCCCACTGAGAGTTTGTCACCAAGCTGGTGACAGTGGCAGGATGGTTGCTGGCAACAGCGCCGTCAGGGTTCTGTTCCGTGGTCTGTCATGTGTGGCAGCTAAAGCAGGGAAAGGAATGGGGCCCAGGGAGAAGAGGCTACATAGGTGGCAAAGCCTTACCCAAGATAAGCCTTAACACTTAACTTTTGTTTATTTCTGTATTCTTACTGCTTGCTTGGACATAGGTTTAAATGATGTCAGAATTACAAACCCTTGGAGGTCAAACTGCAAATAATTAAATGCTTTTTTCAGCAACAAAATGGATGAGTTTATTCATACTGGAAGACAGTATCCAGGAGAAAAAGGAAAAATAAGAGAAGTTCTTAGAAAACAATTAGGCTTAAACATACATACAGCTGTCACACTTATGTTTGTTTGGCATTATCTAACAAGTCAGGCTTATGTGCTTCAGGCCTCCATCAATCAAAGCTGGATTAAAAATTACTTCATGTAGGTATTTTGAATAAACTATGCTTTTATACACATGGACAGTTGTGCACTACAGAGTTTTTCAATTATGACTGTTGAAAAAAAATGTTTGAATATAATGTAACTCCCAAGCCTATCCACTTGGCAGCCTCTCTAGCAAGTTGTATGTATCTGAACAGCTACTTTAAGAAAACAGGTCATCATGAAAATAGGTCAGGATGTCCATGCTTATTTCAAAGGCTTCCTAGTTAGCAATTTGTTTACTTTTTTGTTTTGTAACTTTTTTACAAACGTTTTTTCAAGTTTTCATAGGTGTTGTTGAACCTTTACCATAGATAAAAATGGTACAGCTTGTACTTCAGAAACATCAAGCTACTGGCTTGCCTCAGATTTCTGTAGTAGTTTTGATGGTAACAGGAGAGCTTCCAGTATAATTCATGAAATAAATTTAGTGGCTTTTTTAGCACCCACAAAACCTTCTCAGCATAACATTTAATTTCCTGAAATACAAGGAACAGTTCTGTTGCATTTGAAAGTGGATATACAGCAGCCGAACAGCATCCTGGCTCACAGATGATTTTGTCAACAATATAACTGTGTGTTATATTGTCTCAACCACCTGCAGATCTTCATTCTGAATTGCTAGCAACTATTCTTTCTTTGTTCTAATTTTAGCTTTGTAAGAGAAGCTTGCAAAACCAAAGCACAGAAAGATGCTTGGTACAGTGTATGACACTAGGGACGGTATTTTAGAACAACCTTTATCATTCGTACTGGGCTACAGAACAGGAAAATTCTGAATAGAGCTATACATATCCTCAGTTCTGACACTACAACTTCAAGCTTTGTTCTTCTTTTCCATTATATGAACTGAACACCTTTTACAAAGGCTGTGTCTGTATATATTATGTAACTTTAAATGTTACCTGTGTAAGATCATATCTTATATATATGGACACAGGTACACATAAGTATTTTTTAAATTAAGATTGTAATATCACCAGATCTGCTCTTGGAAATCCAGGGGGACCAAAATATTTTAGCATTCAAAATATTAATTTTGTATCATTTCAAGTATATACCAAAACAGTTTCTGATTAATACTGATGCAAATGTTTATTGTAAATACTACATACATTATACATTGACTTAAGTTTTGTGGATTTAATCAACTTTACATTTTAGCAGCATTGAAGCCTCAGTTTGGTTTACAGACTTGTGACCTGGTGGATATGGACATGGAGAGCAAGTAGCACTGGAAATGGTCTGGTGCTGAAAAGCCTGAAATGTCATTTTTGAAATGCTGGAATTCTTCAGGGACCTTCCAACCTTAAAAGCTGGAATTCTGGGATGTTTCTCAAGCAGACTTTCCAATTATGACACACTGTCACCTTCCAATGGTTCTGCTTGTAATGCTAAGAAAGACTTTGTATATGGGTAAAGACATTTGGAATTACTGTATGGGGACATGAAGGTGTCAAATGAAGTAAGAGGCTATTTTATTTTTTCAGTAATGGCTTTGAATGTGATTGCCATGAAATTCACCTTTTAGTTAGTACCTTGTTTATATTGTGCCATTGAAATGATTGCAAGGTGTTAATCATTTTGTGTTTAAAAAACAAACAAAAAAACCCCTTCACCATATTGGTTGCTTTAAACTCAAATTACCTCTTAAAAGACCAAGGTACATTTACCTCATGTGTATATAATGTTTAATATTTTTCAGAATGTTCTCCAGGTTTGCAGTTACGTGTTTCTAGAAATATGGGTATTACTAAATTTACAACTTCAGTGGTACTAAGTGTATTATCTGGTGCCCCAAAACACTTTTAATTTTCTGTATTTTATTGTATTAGCAAGTTTGCTGCTTTGTCACTGTAGCACCTGCCCTTACATAGCTATGTGGATACTGCCTTGTAAATTTTACTTTTTGGATGATTTGAGGATCCTGTACAGATGAGTGTCACTTTTTTAAACCTTACCAAATTGTGCGTTTCCCTTACATTTCTGAAAATATGTATTGTATTTGTAGAGTATATATTTCAATGGATTGTAAATAGGACAGTAGAAGAGTGGATGCTTATGTTAAGTGCTAACACTACAGTAGAGAGATTAAAGCAGTGAAAATAAATAACTTTTTTCAAAATGCATGAGTTGTCTTTCAGAACAAGAAGTTGCAGGTAGATATGGGTTTGTGTATGATGTTCTTACCTGCTAAAGTGTGGGTTTGCTGTGAATTCCTTTGCTCAGAAGGCATTTCTTCTAGTACAAAAATGCTAGAAGGATTTGCTGCTGCCAAGATTATCCATCTCATCTGTGCTATGCACATAAGTGCCTGCTCTTCCTTGCCTCCTACGGTAATGTTGGAAAAAGAACCTTGCTGGTGTCTCTCATCTCCTGGATGAAATAAGAAATGACAAATTGTTCTCTCTCTGCATTTATAACATTTATTTCTCTGCATAGAAATAACAGCTGCTGAGGATTTTTAGACTACTTAAGCAGCTCAGTACCTCAGCACATCCCAGAACAGTAAGTAAAATCACCTTGTGTTGAAGTGGATTGTTTCTGAACAAAACTCAGTTTCAGTTACATTCAGCTGGTGTTATGTTTCTGAAGGAAAGACAGAAATGGGACATCTTGCCCTCAAATAAGTTTATGTTCATCCTTTAATTTTGGCTCAGCCAGAATTACCAAAAGCTACTCCTTCCAGCAAAGTTTCTCCACAGTGGGAAGCTATAAGGTGTCCAGAGAAAGCCCATAGCTGTGTCAGAACACAGCATTCCTTTCAAATGCTTTTACAGGAGCTATAATTATTTGGCTGAGAACACATCCCTCTTCCATGAGTGGCTAAAGGGAAGGCCTTTTCTACCACTGCAAGCAAACAAAGCTTGGTAAAATCCTGAATCCCTCTGCTGCATTTACTAGTAGACGAAATATGTGGCCTGGAAATAGAATAGTAGTGTTGCTGTCTACCAAACTTCATTAAGTAGTTTTCTCTGTTTCATGCTTTGAGGACCTGAGCCTAACAACTGAAAATTCATAAACAGCAAACAATTACCACAAATAACTTAAATGTGAGGATGCTTTAGGACCATTTTAGAGGAGACACTGAACTCAGGAGGTCTGCATGCTGGTTTGGATTGCAGGTCAGAATAAAGAGTGGCAAACTTTCAGCTGGCTGTTTTGCCCAGTATAATTTTTTTAAGTGTGGGACTGTTGAAAGGGGTTTCTTTTTAATACCCCCTGCAGCCAAGCAATTAATATTTTCTGTAGATGCAGCATAACTAAAGAGTATATAAACAAACCACTTCTATGCAGTACCAACTACTGCAATTTTCCTTTTATCAATTTTTGTGGCATTGGTAACTGATGTACAGTGATGTACCCAGTAACTGTACATAGCATAATGGTGGTCCTGGCAGAAAATAGATTCCTTTCAAATAGGAAATCAGAAATTCCAGATTTTTCACTCAGTGCTCTTACTAGCTTTCTTTGTCTATCCAGCCAAGCCATAATCTTTTAACTGGAACTAACAGTGTGTTCACTGTTTTGGTGATGAAATCTCACACTGCAGATGCCCTTACCAACATGATGGGCTGCTGGATTTTTGAGCCTCATACCTGTATCTTGGAGTGGAAAAAAAATAAATGTAGGCATGGCATTTCCTTTGCCAGCTGGACTAGACTGCAAATAAAATCCAGTAGTGCTCGAGAAACCCACACCCTTAAGTCTTCCTGAGAGTTTGTTGAAAATAAGATTTAAATCCCCAGTCTCTGAGATGAAATGGTACATGAAATCATCTTTCTTTTGAGAAGAAAAAAACAAAGCCAGAGCAAACCATGCTGATAGGTTCCTATGCAAGATTGCAGCATTTATTGCTATTAGAAGAGTTCTCACTGGAGAGGAAGGGTCTACATCCTCAAGATGTGTTTCTAATTAGCTCTATTAGGAAAATAAGAAGAGCTCTCCCACCTGCTAGTAGCAGAAAGTGTGAAAGTTGTTGAAGAATTGGGCACATGATGCTCAATTTTATATAATATCAAATATATTTGTGTAGGTTTTTAAATGAGGGGAGAAGGAGTCAGAAATATGCCTTTAAATCCAAGCAGGCTGCAGGACTTATGGGATACATAGTGAAGGGAAAAAGGACAGGGAAAGGGAGAGGTTTAGATGATCTGCAGAGGAGCGAGCATAGGATAACAGAGGAATAAGGAGATAAAAAGGGTGGATCATTTATAAATAGTGGGCCAGTCAGTGTGCTAGTCTGTCTGTGCCCAGCACAGCCTCTTCCTTTATTTTTAAATCCCTTCCTGCCTCAGGCACTCAGTTCTGGGGATGCAGGGATGTCTGAGCACAGCAGCTGGAGCCAGACTACAAGGGGTAGGTCCTGTGAGTCTGTGGTAAAGCAGTGGGAAGACCAGAGTGAGCAAACCCAAGTGTCAGCAGCTGCCGTGGACATAGGTGTCTGCATGTCTGTAGTGCCAGTGACAGGAGTGTGGGTCCAGGCACCAGCGGCTGGAGTGGGACTGCAGCTCCAGGTACCAGCAGCTGGAGAGACAGGGATTCTGGGCAGCTGCTTGTGGGGTGTACATCTGTACATCTGAAGACATGGGGTCCTTAGTATTGGTTGCTCTGATCTGTCCTGCTGTTCTGGTGGCTCTGCATTACCTGCCAGTGTGGACATACAGTTACTCATTTTCCTTAAAGATGTGTGGCTCAGTTCCTGAGCTTGCCTAGCTCTTGTAGCTTGGCCAATAGAAGCTTGTACATCCAGAACTGAGCATCACTATTTTGATTCTTGATAATAGTCATCTACCCACATGGACGAGAACACATGTACTTCATTGTGATATTAAATTAAGTATCTACAAACCTAAAAAGCAGAGGCAGTAAGTAACAGTCTTAAGAAAAAGGTGGTGTAAAATGAGAGTTGGTGATAAATTCCAAGTTGACTCTGAGTTGTAATAGCTTATCTATTGCTCTGGATGTCCCCAGATGCTAATTTGCATTCATGCAATTTTCTCATTCCCTTCTATGCTGTGGGTGTGGGAAACAAGTGTGTGTATAGTCCCACTGTTCAAATTATTAATTAGTACAGGAATGGAGTAAAGAATGGCAAAAATTCTGTGATACCACAGTTGCTGTCTAATTCTTACTTGTTTCCAAAGAGTGGAATCAGGCTGTGCTTGCTTTCATTATTGCCCTCCCGTGGTATGGACTCTGACCTACATCTCCTTCCATGAATTTCATGAACTTCCATGAGTTGTTGTTGTTGTTGTTGTTACCAAAAGGGGCAGTGAGATTCAGTTCCTGAAACTCTCTGGACAATTCTTCATGAAAGCAAGCTACCTTTTTGTTACCTTTGTTCAGGAAACTGCTTTGCCTATTTTTTTTTTCCAAAGATAACTCTTTCCCATGCTAAATGTCAGAAGATTTTAAACTTTTGTATTGGGAGACCTGAGCCCTTACAGAGGACCTCATTTCAGTCTATCCAAGTCTGAAAGGTCCATGGACTGTTGGTCTCTTCACTACAATAATATTGTCAAACTGCTAATTTCCGTTTCTTGCAAGGGCTCCTTTTGCTGAGGCTCACGTGATGGCAGGCATGCAGCCTCCAAAGCCTAGTATCATTGCTGGTACAGCAGGTAAGTATGGCCCTTTCTTAAAACACTCTGGACAGTATTGAACTTCTCCCTCTCTGGAGGCACTCAAAACTCACCTGGATACATTGCTGGATACATTCCTGCTCGGGGTTACCCTGCCTTGGCAGGGGGGTTGGACTAGGAGATCTTCAGAGGTTCCTTCCATCCCTAACAATTCTGTGATTCTGTGAACTTGAAGAATGAGAAGGGAATACTCCAAAGGAAAATGTATTACATTTCTTTTTTAACTTCTTCAGGCTGTGTTGTCAGTATATATGCAGCATGCTCACACAGCCTCTCTCCTAAAGTCCAACTCTTCTGATTGTTCTGTGAAGAGGATGCATGAGAAGGGAGAGGTGGATGCTCTGCTGCCTTTACTGTTGCTGCAGTTGCAGGACACTTGTAGAACAATACTCAGGAAACTCATCTGGTAAAATTTACCTGAGGGCTTGCATACAGATACAGGGTAACTGTACAAACAGGTAAGACATTTTAAAGAAAGTTCCAGGAAAGTAACCTGTCTCTCTTCATCATTCTGCTAGTCTTTGAGTTCTAGCACAAAAGCAATATTACATGGTTTAGGCTCTTAGCAATTTCTTCCTTTGTAATGATGTGTTGCTGCAGCCATTTTTGCAGTTTCATGTAGCCAGATGTATGCTTTGTTGTTTCCTCTTCCAAAGATGTTGCATTCTGCAACCGAAAATGCTTTTAAATTGTTTTTAAAAGAAATAATTTATGCTAAAGGCAGTATATTCAATACGCTTCCTATTAAAAACAGATGTTTTCTTTAGACCATTGGAAACCTGGCTGAAGTTAAAGAAACTTATTTGATATGTGGTTCAACTGACAAATATTTCGGTATTACTGTTTTCACATCATGTCACTCAGAAGGTGAATGACAGCTTCGATCTTTTTTCATCCAGTGGATCTTCTCTGTGGGGATTAATTTTCTTGGTATTTCTGTGCTGCATTTTGTGTGTATTGAGTGTTGTAGTACGGAGAAAGACAATTCCAGGATTCATCTTGCTTGCTTGCTTACTTCACCCCTCTTTTAGCAAATGCAAAATTCTGCCTGCTGTCATGTGTGCTGAGTCAGTGGCACTCAGTTCTCCCTGTCTCCCACAATTCCATTTCCTGCTCCGTGTCAGAAATCCACTTGGAAAGTTGGAGGCAGTTGGTTTGGTTTAGATCATTTGAAAATATTCTTTTTCTCTGCAATTTCTCGAGCTTTTCTTGCCTTTTGTACAGCATGGATTTTGGAGACTTTAGTGACAAATTCCACCCAGAAGTAGGTCTCCCCCTCCTTGAAGTCCTACCAGTATTGTTGATGATGGGAGAAGAATTTTCGCAGACCATTCCTGACGTGAGGTCCCTTACTTGTGCACCCCTTCACACAGAAGGCTTCACATGTGGTGGTTTTGCTTTTGCTTTGTACCCTTCCTGCTCCAGATTTACAGGATGAAACATCTTTGTTGTGCACTTGAAGTCTGCAGAGTAAAACATCTTTTTTGATATGGACTGTGACTCTAGTATCCTTAATGTTCAAAATCTCTCGTAGATTTTTACGCATGAAGTTCTAAAGTGTACAGTAAAATAAAGGAAACTGTAATGCTCTATTTCTTCTGTAATAATTACCTGTTTGAGATAAGTTGTGACTGGAAGATTTCATGGAGTGACTTACATAAGTCGACTTCTGTATTGGTTTGTGATACCATCCTGGAAAATATCTCAACACAAGCTAGATGTAATTCCTTTAATGAAATTGCTTAGGTGAAAAAGGAAGGAGTGTAATGAGACTAGAGACTATTCAATGTTATGTGGGGTGAAAGGATCATTACCATGCTATCCTTATTTTAACTGTAAAAAGATAGAAAGCTGTTCTGTTTGTAATTCTTAAAATCCATGGTTTAAGGAATACTTTGATTATGACAGCCCTTAGGGAAATCAAAAAGATAGAAACAGAATCAAATCAAAAGATCAGTGATCAGTGATGTCACTTCGAAGCTCATTAGCTTCCATATATACCAACATGTGTTTCCTTCAGTGTCTGTCTGTTAGACATGACTACTAAGGCTGCTACACTCTGGGATAAATATAAGACTTATGAAAAATTCTAATATTTATAGATCTGGATTGGTTTGAGTTTCTTGATTAGAGGTTAATATAGTCCTGGGTTATGACAATACTTACACATGGTGACTAAGAGCTTGCAAATTCATACTTAATCAGGAAGTGAAGAGATTTAGAAGAAATTTGAAGGGGGGTTTTTTCTGCACTCCTGAAGGTTTTAGTTGCAGCCACACGCCTTATCTAAGTGGCATTGGAAAAATTAGCTGGTCTGGCTAAGGCAAAGACACGTTTCTGAGGCAGCAGTGGTGTTTAAGGAGCTTCCAAAACTAGCACTGTGTGACTGATTCCTGAGGCAGAACTGCTCTGGCAGGGGTCTGGTCACTGGGGGGGCGTGTGTTTTCATGTGTTTGTTTTTCCTTATAGTCTTGAGCACAATTGGAGGTGAAGTATATAGGCCTAAGTTCAGGAAGGTGTCATCTTTCCAGTGACCTGTTTACTGTGTCTAAGCTGGAGTACAGGAACTTCATAAATTATTACAGATGTTTTACTTATGAATGACTGATCAGGTTATGAATCAATCCCTCAAACACAGATCTGTGTGCTTTTTCTGGCTCCCTGTCAGCCTCTTTCAAACTGTCTCCCCAGATGAATCCTGACACTTGGGAAGTAGGAGCTACAAGTGCTTGCAGAGAATGTGATTGTGGGCCTGAAAAAGGTGACCAGGCTGAAGGGACATTGCTCATCTCAGTTTTCTCAAAATTGTCTCGAACTTTGTGAATTGATGGAAGAAACCAAAGCTGATTCTTAAGCAAAGATTTTCATGTCAGGCCCTTTTCAAAGAAATGCATTGGAAAATTTCTTAAAAAGCAAGGAAGGGCTATCTGAAGTCAGAGGTGATCACAGAGAAGATAGGAGGTGAGATTGTTTTCCATCAATTGGTGTTGCTTAGGCAAAAGTTAGAGTGGATTGATGGCTTTTTACCTGGTCAAGCATCTCTACTCAAGTAGACAAATATCCATCTATTCACAACTGAGACTTTAAAACACACCCTGAGAAAAGAGCTTGTGAATCTTCCCTAAGGAAGGCTTGGGAGTCATCTGGCAATCTAAAAATAATTAGAGAGAAAATTGTCATAAAAGGTGAAAATTGTCATTTAAAGGTGTCTAATAAAGAAATGGCTGTGCAAACACATGAACACCATCCGATGCAATAAAAATTCAAAAGACATGGCAAATCAAGGATGAAAAATCAAGGCTAAGAAAGTGAGAAAGAAAGAAAGAAACAAGGCTGTATTACTACAGTTCTCATGCCATCTGTGCATACAAGGAGGTGCTAGACAGAATTTTGCTGACACATTGTATTTTGAAAGCAATGTTGAAGATAACACAAGTAGTGCATTGTCTGTAGTGTAGTTTTTGGTCTTTCATACAGAAAATCAACCCAGAATCAGTTTGTTTTCATACAGACTTTGAACTATAGCAACAAGACCATGCCAAAACATGTATTGTTATAATCTGGGCAGCTGGAACACCAAGATACAGAAAAAGCACAGCTGCCCTATACAGAAAAGGGTGAAATGATAGGCAATGAAGGAGAACATGATCCATATCTAGGAGGAAAGCCATGACTCTTTTTGTATACCAGACATCTATATTGAAAGGACGTAGAACAAGCTGGACAAGACTGATGTAGTAGGGTATGTTTCTGCTGTGAATGTGGGGAAAAGTTATCCCTGATTATTCCATTCTGTCAAGGGCATCTTGTTGATGGGTTAGGGGAGCCAGAAAAAGCAGTGAGCTTTGGCATCCTAGTCTGTGACGAGGCTTCTTCCCTTGTTGTCATAGCAAACCACAGATAACTTTATCTTGTAGCAAGTAATGCTGGGCAGTTTTGACCTTTCTGTCTGCAGACACAGTCCATGTTTTAGTCTCCCACTGCAGGCTCTGATTGGCCCTGTAGATACTCAGGAAAGAACCACATTCATTCATGTGGTACAAATACACAGTGAAAGTGTGGCCAAGTTGTGTATCAGGGAATGTGAGGACTTTCTCTTTAGGTAGGACAAAGATTTGCTGCAGTCAGGAAAATTCCAGCATTGGTAATGGTTCCAGACTCCCCAGCATAACATTTGTGTGTTCTTGGCTGGAAAAAGTAGAGTTTCCATTCAGGTATGGTTTTGTGCATGCACAGTCATATCATGCTGCAATTAGCAAAGCTACACTTGGATCTCTTGGGAAGGGGAAACTTGTTCTGCCAGCAGGTCTACCACTAGTGGTGTTTTCCCCGAGTTTACAGCTCTTGTCTTGTTCCAGGAGTGCAGTGGAGAAATGACATGCAGGACAGCACTCTCTGTAAGTCAGGTTTCTGTATTTTGTTATGGCTCCCTCCATAATTGGAAAGTCAGTGAAAAGCCTCTTTTTCAAGGTACAGGTGTTTTAATTTCTATTATTCTGGTTAATGTAATTAATACACAGATGAATAAATATGAAGCTGCTTTCCATATGTTTGTTGTGTAATTACAAATATGTCTGGATACAGCAAGCATTTTGGCATGGTTGCCATATGATTTATTGTCTTCATGCTGTTGAGGTTTTTCAGTATTTCAATTCTGGTTTTATTGCAACTGACTGTACTATTTAAATCTAAATGGGATATTTTCTTGCCAAAAAATCCCTTTATCTACAAAGACAGAGTACAGTGTGGAGGCGATAACAAGCATTTGTTTCTTGTAAAGTATTTTTATTCATCTCAGTCTGGTTCTTTATTGCACTATACAAGCTTGAAATTTGGTATCTCCCACACTCAGTTTTGTATGTGTCTTATTTACTGATAAATTAAAGAAAAAGTTTAAGGAGAAGGAGGACTCACTGAATAGATCAAGAAATCAGGTTGTGGCTAATTTTTTTTTTTTTAATACCTTTATTCTCCTGGCTGCAATACCTGGAATTTTCTGTCAATGTCTGTAGTAAAAAACTGGAACAATTTACATTTTCTTCTTTGACTGCCATGTTCAGACAATGTTTATTTGTTGCCTCTGTCTTTGTTTATTCTGTTTCCTTTTTTTCAAAGGCATGAGCTTGACAGTCACATAGGTAGATTCTTCCAGGTACCTGGAAGAAACAAGACAGGCTGCTATGTAATGATGTCTGTCTCTGGTTTATGTGGCTGCTCCATTGTAAGCTGCAACCAGAGGCAATTAATTTCTTTGCAATAAATCCTCAAGCTTTTACAAACTTCAATACCTCTATGGACTTGGAGGAAATTTAAGTTAGGTGAAATAAAAGCAGGTATGGAAATGGACCATATGCTTCCTTTTTTTTCTCTGTGTGATACAATACAATCCACTATTGATACTTTTCTTATTTGTCATAAGCCCTATTGTAGCAGTGCTAATTCTGTCATTTTTGGCTGTCAAAGCCTGTCACAAAAATGGATCAAACTCAAATGCACCAATTATGTGTGCACATTGCTGAACATGTAAAACATGTGCTGAACATGTAAAACAAGGTATTTCTTTTCTAAATATTGCATTTAATACTCATTGCAAAATCTAGTTGATTTTTGGACAAGAAGATTTTCTTGATACTGAGAGGGGAGGAGAGGGCAATTTTAAGATCTGCCAGTCAGGAATTCTGAAACTCTTTTATAAAGCAGCTCGTTATTTCAATGATTTCTTTGTTTTAGCTGGGGGAAAAAATCTCCCCCCACATTTAGGAATTGTTGGATTGTTTTTCCACCTCAGGAAATGGCTCAGCACTGCTATTTTTACTGCAAAACGCTAGTAGATGTAGGTAGGTTGAGAGTTAATCATGTCTCTCAGCAAAAATCTAAAAGCATCAAATCAAAACATTTTGTCAAAACTTACATTATACTTGTGAAGCATTCACACCTGAATTTATAAATTTTACAAATCTTGTTACATGAGATCATTCTGCCTTTAAATAATTTGATACACTTTGCTGAAAGGAAGATTGGATTTGATAGTTACTCAGCTGTTTTTAGTGACCTCCCTATATATGGTGCCAAAACAACCATGCTAGTTCACACTTAAATGCAATTGTAGTTAGAATCACAGAATGGTTTGGGTTGGAAGGAACCTTAAGGATCATCTTGTTCCAACCTCCCTGCCATGGGCAGGATATGTCCCACTAGACCAGGTTGCTCAGAGCCCCATCTAACCTGGCCTTGAACACTTCCAGGGATGGAGCATCCACAGCTACTCTGAGCAACCTGTTCTGGTGTTTCACCACCCTCACAGGAAGTATTTTCTTCCCAATATCTGAACTAAACCTGTTCTCTTTCATTTTAAAGCCACCTCCCCCTTGTCCTGTTGCTAGATGTCCTTGTAAAAAGTCCCTCTCCAGGTCTCTTGTAGGCTCCCTTCCAGTACTGGAAGTTTCAGTAAGGTCTCCTCAGTTCCATATTCCATGCATCTATACCACAGGTGATGTGCAATTGCAATTTAGTATTAGAAGCCATCTCAGTTTCTCAAGTCATCTTTAATGATCAAATATTCAGTAGTGTATCGTTGTCAACAGACTAGAAGGGATTACAAAACATAATTGTGTGATTGAGTTATTGCGCTTAATTCATGGAAGTAGAAAGTGGCCCTAGTCTGGGTGATACTGTGCCTTACTCACAACAACGAAAGAGTTTTTCTGTTGGACTTTCAGGTTGGCTGCTTGCTTTTCTCACTAACAAACACCACATTTCATTTTTTCATTCTTGTGAGTCAGGTTAGGGAACCACTCAACTCTTTGAACTTCCTGTTTGGAGCTATGAAAATAATATTTGCTGCAACTTTAATTAATTATTCTGCTGCAAATGAATTAAATATTTTGGATAAGATCAGCACTGTGGGAAGATGCAGAATGAGAATAAACAGCTGCCAGCTCTACTTTCTGCACTGAAGATCAAAGACACCAGATAGCAATAAATCTTTTAACTGAGAGTGGAAATATACTTCTTATGGGTCTTGTTCTTCCCCAAAACTAAGCATTTCCACTTTAGGCATCAGAGAGACATTGTAAGAATTGAATAGCAGTGAATTTGTTTACAAAAACCCATTGCAATTTTGCAGCCAGATGATCTACTGCCCAGAACACTCACTGCACCACTTTAAAATCCTGGCAACATCTCCTACCTTTAATCTTGTTATAAATGCTAAAAAACTGCAGCAAATAATGACCAAAGTCCTTAATACACATCTACTTTGATGGTAGATGAAAAAGAAATATATGTCATTATTAAACACTTTTATTTGTTTATAATTTTTTTTCTCTTTTAAGAAGAGACCACAATGCAGAAGCTGGAAAGCCCAGTGGCAAGCAAAGAATGTTGCTGTGAGATTCTTTTCTACAAGGGATTAAAAAATGCATTATTTAAAGAAGTTAATGTTTTTAGTGCCATATTACTTCAACATGAGTGTATCCTGGTATCATTCGTTTCAAGATAAAAGGGCTGATTTTTCAGATATTTATTTCTTAATGAGAAAATCTCAGTCAAGTCCTTTTAAGGTTCTTTTTAGGGGGAAAAGGGAGTTATGTTGTACTTCATTATTGTTCAAGTCTATAATTCACTTGAAATTTTTGATAAAGAACTTTTGAAGTATCTGAATTATATGGCTTTGAAACATTTTTTTCTTACAAGCCTGTAACTTTTCAGACAGTTATCTCTGGTTTTGCTTGCTGTTGCTTAAGGAGAGGTCAGAAAAGAACATATGATATGATACAGAGGCTTTTAATTTCCTTTTTTCAAACTAAAACAAGCGTTCAGGTTCCCTTACATGTTATGGGACTGGAGAAGAATGCCCATTACAAATCTGTTTAAAATTATTTACATAGTTTATTCATTTACTTAAATCCTAATCAAACCCAATTTTACTCAATAAGTTGTTGTGCTGGTTTTGGCTGGGGTAGAAATAATTTTCTTCACAGTGGCTGGTATGAGGCTGTTTTGGATTTGTGCTGAGCACAGGGTTGACAATATAGAGATGTTTTTGTTATTGCTAAGCAGGGCTTACATGGAGCCAAAGCCTTTTCTGCTTTTTGTACTGCCATGCTGGCAGGGAATGTGGGGGTGCTTGGGAGGTTGGGAGGAGACACAGCCAGGACAGGTGAGGTGACCCCAAGCTGACCAGAGGGATATTCCAGACCACATCACACTCAGTGTATAAAGTGGAAGAGGGAGGAAGGGGGGGACATTTGGAGTGATGGTGTTTGTCCTCCCAAGTCACTGTTACATGTGATGGGGCCCTGCTCTCCTGGGGCTGGCTGAACACCTGCCTGCCCATGGGAAGCAGTGAATTAATTCCTTGTTTTGCTTTGCTTTTGTGCACAGCTTTTGCTTTTCCTATTAAACTGTCTTTACCTCAACTCACGAGTCTTCCAGCTTTTACCCTCACAATTCACTCCCTGATCCTGCTGGTGGGGCAGTGGCTGGCTGTGTGGGGCTTGGCTGCTGGCTGGGGTTAAACCAAGAGAGTAGGTGAAACAGAAATGTGCTCTTTAAAATAAGACCTAGAAGGAACTGATTTCATGGAACACAACTCTTACTGATCAGTGAGTTCACAGTCATCGGCACAAAAAGGATCGTTTGACAAGGAATGAAGAATGTGTTTTGATTTTTTTGTCTTAAAATAAACACTGGGGTTAATTGGTAGCTCTGCTGATAGATTTACTGATCCACTCCTGCCATATCAAATTATTCTCAAATGCAAGCATAGTAAAAAAGAGTGAATGAATAATTTCCTTTTTCTCTTAGGGTTCATTACATCCGACATGACATCAAGAAATTGCAGTAGAAATTCAGCCTTGCTACCACAAAAATGAGTCACTGTTTAACTACATGCAATTGATAATTTATGGCTGTTTAAATTTTTTACTTTTTGTTGCAAGTGGTCTTGTATATACACATTAAAATATTTGGATCAGAAGGTAAACCAGCAACAGCACACAGACATTAAAAAATAAAAATATCTTTGTTAAGAATTGTGCCACTCTATTGCTAACCTTGGTAAGGAATTTTCATTGTTTGAAAAATAATCTCTTTCATAACAAATTCTGAATTGAAAGTAAGCTGTTCTTCTGGTACCTAGTAAAACCACAGTGAGGAATATGTAGCATTTATCGGACAACTCACGTTGCATACAAAACACTATATGATGTTTAGTCTCAGGAATAACCCAGCAATCTCATCAGAAGTCCTAGAACATTAACCCTAGTACTTTACCATTAATAGTATGTGGCTCCTGATTCGTTCACTTGTACATAGAAAAGGCTAAACTGGATAAAAAGACTGTGATGAAAATCCTTAATGTCTGCTTTGTTGCACTGTACTTCCCAAAAGAATGTAGGTCTTTTAATTATGAGTGCTGATGGCTGAGTTGATTATAGAAACAGTGATGTAGAAATAAGGTAGAAACAAGAATAACTTCTCAATAAATAGTAAATACTACTAGAAAGGATTTTTAATCTAAACTGCCTTTATTCATAATGCTTTTTCAAAACCTTCCTGATTTTTTCCCTCTTGAGATTTAAGACTAAGTAATAAAATCATTGAATAATCATTTTAAGAATAATTTAAATTATTACAGAAGTACTTTAATAGTTTAATTTAAACAATTGAATAGTCATTTGAAACAATTAACATAAGTTGTAAATAGAGTATTATCTAATTTTGTAGTGCCCTACATTAAAACACATAAACTATGGCATGAGAGTAGAGAACTAATTATATTATATTTTTTGGGATTGAGGTAATTTTATTTAGCTATGTATTTTCTGCACTGTGCTTTCTCAGGCCTCTGCTATACATTCTTCTGATTAAAATAATTCTATATATTTAACTCAAAGCACAGGTTTTGCCAAGATTTACTGCCGTCAGTCAATTGCTCAAGGATCTGCAGAAGCAACAGAGAAAGGAGGGGATATATAACTAATGTTCTTGGGATTAAATCTACACAGTCATTTATCACTTCTTTCATAGTATCTCTAATTCCTCTGGGTCTGATTACTAGAACAGACTGTTTTCATTAGCTTTTCTTAAAAAAACCCTTATGGAGCAGAGACTGGTGGTGTCAGGTGGTTGCTGCAGTGGTTGTGGGTACAGCAGTGTAGCATAGGGAGTGCCTGCCCAAGGCCAGAGCAAACAGAATTTCTCCTGCAAATACATGGTAAGTGAAGTAAAAAACATCATAATTTTAGGCTTCCTTGGAAGTATTTGAGGCCATAACGCCTATGACATGTAATCCCAGCTTGTTCTACTATATCTTAAAGTACAAGAAGTTGTCACGCAGAAATTGGATAGGCAATAAGGAGTTTGAACTTTGTGCTAGAAAGAGATGAACACTAAGAGGTTTTGTATGTGGGAGATGAGTCTTGACATTCAGAAAATATTCTCAAAGGAAGACTGTTTCCTAGAGATTAAACCGTTCTGTTTGTGCTGTCTTTTGCGGTGATTAGGTCTTATTCTGGGGCTGAAAATTACACTTTTGGGTTTGAACCCCCAGAAAGGCTGAAAAATCTCAGCAGCTCCCTTTGTTCGGTTTCTCTTCCAGCACACACTTACAGGTGGTCACCGGCAAAGGTCCAGCCAGAAGGGTGTTTCCAGCTACTCAAGATTTTGTCTATGAGCACTTCAGATGCCCAAAAGGGCCATTTACTGCAGTCTCTGCCCTGCTAGTGAAGGCTCCATATAGAGCCTGTAGGACTGTGTGGAGATTCAGGGGAAAAAAGGCCTGAAAAAAGGTTCTGGAAATAATCAAAGCTTTCACACACCTCTGAAGGGAGGTAAGCCATATCCATGTGCTTGGCAAACATTTGCCTAGACTATTTCTGAAATATTTGCCAGACTGTTTCTAGTAGACGTTCTACAACTTCCCTGGGCAATACATTCCAATACTTCACTTTAGAAGGGTGTTTTATGTGCAACCTGAATCTTCCTATGTTCTTATGACGGAAAATAAGCTGTGTTTGCCACAACTTCTTTGTGACAAAATGCTTGTTGACTTTCGCTTGCTATCATGGTGTTACTCAAAAATAATGTTGGATGACTCATTCAGGGCAGATTTGTTTCCCCAAAACAATAAAAATAAAATTATTGTTATAAAAATTCTTATTTTTTTCTTTTGCTCGTCTTCAAAAAAATCACTCCACTATCCCAATTTTTCAGTATGCTCTCCACACTTCACAAGCTGTCAAAATAACACCAGGTCCCAACAGTGCTTCAGCGGTTTTTTTAATTACTGTGATGAGTGACCCACCTTGAACTAATCTGAAGGCAATATTCTACTTGTCTCACTTTTTCTCACGAAGTGATGTAGTCAGATAGCTATCAACTTCTAGAAGTTTGGAATTAATTAGTTTCAACTATTTGGAATTAATTACTTCTAGTAATTTGGGAGTTGGAGCTAGATAATCCTTAAGGTTCTTTGCAACCCAAGCCATTCTGTGATAATGTCAAGGTTTAATTAACACAGATGAAATAATCTGCCACTTCCTGTGAGAGCATTTCTGCTTTGCTCTAGCACTTCAGCTTTTCTATGTCCCTGATTTGGTATTAAATAGATAATACCAAATTTAATTGAATGTGATAATGCTAACTTCAAATCTATATGAATTAAACTTTCATTTTGTAGTATTCTTGCCCTAATTTTAGGCCTTGCATTTACACATTCCTGAACAAAGAACTGATCAGATGTTGGAAACAATCCTAGACTTGGCACAAAATGGTACCTGGCACAAAACTTCTTGACAACTTGATTTTGGCTGATGGCTTTGACGCACGTGAGCACATTGACATGGGAGCATTTGCTCTTATTCTATGGGCAGTTTAGTAATGGTGAGTCATAAAGAACATTTAGTAGTGGTGAATCAAAAAATAAAAAGAAAAATTAAAAGTTTTTCTAAATCTGTAAGTATAACTAGGGATGCCTTGCCAACAAGTCAGTATTTTAGTGACTAACTAGCAATACTAGAATTGCACTACTAATACAAAAATTGTTTTCTCACAATAATAAACTGGATAAAAACAATAAACATTAACTTCACCAGCCAGAAAATCCATGTGCCTGAATGCTCTGTTCCCTAACCTCACTGCACCTGGAAGTATGGCCTCAGTGCTTTCTGGAAAGAACGAGTTTGCTCTGTTTGCTGCTTTTGTGCCTTTTTAGGAGCAAGACAGAGTCTTTAGGCATTTTGTAAAGATGGTACCTTCAAAATCTCACACTGTTCTTTAAGATGCCATTTTCCTCATACGTAAGGTATTCAGAAGCTGCAGATGCTTCACAGGGGTACATGACTGATAGTATGTTCCTTTGGGAAAAATTCGGGGAATGCAAGAAGAAGGGAAAGGAATGCAAAATTCCTGCCAGTGTATTAGCTCTAGACATGCAGTCTGCTTTCAGCTGTTGGGTTTTTTCTGCTCATTGGGGGTCTTCTCAACTTGTTTTACTTCCGTTGTTGCATATGTCCTTCAAGTGTCCTTCTGAGTGGCTTTTAATAGGTATGATAATATTTTCACCCCATTTTTGGTTTCCTTGCATAGCTATTAAATTCCTCATGTCCTTTACAAAGAAGAGGACCTTAGGCTGATTACAATGAGGCTGGTTATCCAGAGACAACTAACTGCTTATGTGTCCTGGTTTTCTTGGGCCTGCAGATAACAGACTAAGAGATCAAAGAGTGGATTATATTATTTGGTTCAGTGTTGGCTGATGTGAGGAACAGCTCATCCCCACAAATACAAAGGAGCACAGAGGCAGGAATCCCTGTAGCTCATTAAGAGGAATAGAGCCCCTGTCCCAGAGATGCCCTGGGAAGCCATCAGCCTTGCTGTCCAACTGTGGGTCCCAGATTACGAGCCTGCTTCTAGAGAAACTCTCTGGGTCTGGCCTCTGGGTGCTGGACTTGCCATGGCACAGTTAGGGGAGGAACCAAAGGTGGGGAAAGGGAGGGAGGGAAGGAACAAGCATAGGAGAAGAGAGGGGAAAGGGGATAAAAGGGGCTGGTTGTGTGTGAACAGGTGGCTTGTCATTATACTTAAGGTCATTATGCTTTGATCATTACATAAAGGCTGCACCCTCTGCTGCACTAGCACATTCTCTCCTGTTCCATCATGAAACTCCATTTCTAACTACTATAAATACACTTTCATTTAAAGACAGCTTTTTCTTTAGGAATTGCAGAAGAATTTTAAATACCATTTAGGATGGGGTTTCACTATTTTTCTCATATCTTCAAAGGCAGGGTGTACAGAACTGCAAAAACCACACCAGAGGCCTTCCAGACCCTGTAAATTGTTTTAAAGATAAAATTTTGGTTCTGTTTTTGAAAATACTCTGACACTTCTAAATGTACAAGATGCAAATATAGCTTGCTAAAGCACACTTAATGTCATTCACCCTTCCCCAGTTTTCATCTCATTAATATGTCTTCCCTATATTCTACCTACTGAATTGAAACATAACAAAGAGTGCATGTAAGGTATATAGGTATGCATAAAGGGCATGACTTATTTAATTTGTGACATCACTAAATTATTACTTGATTTTTCTTTTTGGCACTAGTTAGAACTTTCAAACCAAGCTACTTTTAAATTTTATCCTTTTAAGATGCTATGTGATGGACTCCATTATATTTTTGAGAGGCTATTTATTCTCAGGCTTTCCATGAGAAGAGCATGGGCACACAGAAAGGTGAGTGGCTCACAGCTTTTATCTGGGATGTCGATACTCACGTCTGCCTCTGCTCCAGTGGAGGAGCTGAGCTTTGGAGGATGGCAATCCACCAGCACAGCTAAGGATGCAGGAAGAAGTGTCTGGCAAAGAAACCCAGGAAGCAAAAGCTTTAAGTGTATGCAATCCTTCCAAGCAGTCAATTTCAACTTTATGTTTCATTATACAGCTCTTGCTCTCACTGCCCCACTGCCTTGTCCCAGTGCACAACTCCCTCTCTCCATTCTTCTCAGACACAAGTTGCTTCTCCTTCCCTAGCAAACACATCAGAGTTTTCTAAATAACTTCCTTCACTCTTAAATTTAATATGTAAATTATGCATATCTATATATTTTTTTGTTAAGAACAGCTACAGAAATTGGGATAAATAAGGCACTTTTCAATATTTTCATTAAGGCTTTTTGAGGAGTATTCAGAATTAATGCATAGTAGCAAAGTTCTACCCTAATTCACTCATGTCACTCAAGCGTAGGTACAAATGGGAATAGGCACTGAGCTGTAATTCACGTAATTATAATGTCATCTTGACAGAACTTGCAAGCTAATTTATGGAATAGCAAGAATAAAACAATGTCATTGTAGCTAAACTGATTCGTTTTAGCGAGATTAACTAAGACTGATTTAAATTGTGTGACACAAACTGGTTGCAAAAAATGGAATTTTATGCCTTCCGCTTCCTTTTTTATTTAACCTGACAGTCTACACTGATTTTTTTTTCTATTTGAAAGCAGAAGCAACTGCACAATTGTCAATTAGCAGCATAAATTATTTCATACCACCCACACCCCTTTTTGCAAAGCTTGCAGACCGTGATCATACGGAAATAAATGTATAGCAGTGAATGAATTATACACAATCCTTCAAAGACTGCTAATTGAGGGACAATTATAGTTGCTAAAACATGGAAGAAAGTGAATAAAGCTCTTTGGATGCTTTAAAATATCTCGCTGTAGGTGCAGGTTATGATGTAATTTTTAACACAATTTCCTAGTACAGAAAAGCATAAAAATAACCTTTGGAAAACATTCCAGCAGCAATTTGGTCCTTAAACACCATATGGAGAAGTAACTAATCCTATACACAACTAGATGATTCAGTGGGATAATCCACAGAAGAATTTCCATATGGCATTCTCAGTGTTCTTCAACACATCCTTTTCTATCCCCAGCCCATGCTTATGAAATGCTGGCAGATGCACTGCTGCTACAGAAGCCTTAGTTGAAAAGCAAAATGAATATTTATTTTATCTGTATCCAAAGACACAGATGACACATAGATGTGTCATCACTCGCTAAATGCTATTATTTGTCCTCTGGGCTTTTGAGCCAAGGCCAGAAAGAAGATAGGATTTCAACTGGCATAAGCACAGCCCATCTCTGCTATGGTACAGGTGTGCTAGACTTGAGTTTAGATTCAGATTTAGATCATTAGGATGGCTGAAGGATTTGACTGGATTCCGTTTTGATGTGGTTCCGTTTGAAACACTTTTTTCACATTCTGAAGGGATGAATTTTCTATTTCCCAAACTCCAGGATCTGCCAGTGTAATTTCCTTGATTTCCAACTTCTCAAACTGAAAACCAGCTTTTTTGTCTCCTATCAATCCCTTAATGTTATTCTAGAAATCAAATTGAAATGATCTGTGCAACTAAAGGGTCTTTTACTTGAAGGTGCTCCAGACACTTTCTAGCAACCATGGCCTACATGAAGTGGTCTTAAAGGGAGGAAATGGATACAGATCCATTCATACATATCTCCATTATAAAAAATACACAGCACAGAGACTGCAGAGCATACACAGCAACATAGAGAGCAAAAAGCATCTAGCCAAATAGCATACATGTATCTTGGTGACTTCTTTGGGCATTATTTTTAGCATCAGCCTCTTTAGCACGGAAGGACATAGTAATTACACTTCACTGATGAAGTCTTCTCTGTCAAAGAGAATGAATGGTCTTGATGCTCCCAACAGCCCACAATCTGGTTTTAAATTATCCATTTCATAAGCTCTGCTACCAAGAAGTTTATTTTACTTCACTCAGCATTCTCATTTGAAGAGAAGCAGACATCTAATCCTGTAACTGATTTCAGGAGCTTAAAATTTAGACTGACAGGTGACTATAGTTTCAGGTTGTTGGCTTTGCTGAGAAAATTTATGCAATGTGAAGCAGAGCCTGATTTCTCGTGGTATGTTCTCTGAACATCAAAAGTGCCTCTCAGCAAGCATGAGATCCTTTTCAAATTCCTTTCTAAAACAATAGAATATTTTCTTAACTTTCACTCACTGATGATGACAGAATCTTATTTACTTCTTTATTACCTTCACAGCAAATTTTAATTAATTATATAATCTTCAATTATTTAATCACTTTCAGTTGGCTGTCCTTCCAGACTTGGTGTATGCAACATTAATTATTTGCCTATGGCGAGATTTTATGAACTCTAATAGGCACCACATGTTCCACTTGCTCAAAATTAACTGCAGACATTGTATTTGGCATTAATGTACATCTTTAATTTGCTTTAATTTCACATCTGTGTTGCTTTATATATAGCATTCTTTATCAGCATAAATGCACACTACTTCTGATGTGTGCAATATCAGCCAACAAACATGGCTTTTGCACTAACTTTTTACCTTTTAATATAATTCTAGTTTTCCAGGTTAAAACAACAACAACAAGTTATTTGAAAAAAATTAATCTTTCTAGTTCATTAGTAATTATTTGGAAAGTCAGATGGAAAATGCTGGCTGAGATCTGACGGAGAAAACATAATGTTGCTAAGTTTTGCTGGAACAAGAAGGTTTGCCTGTTTAAGAAAAAAATCTCTTTGAAAGTGGCTTTGTTGTGGAAATCCACCCTTAGCCTGAAGGAACAGGCAACAGCCTCACCTACTAGCTAGCAGCTTGGTAGGGACAGCCCTAGGACTGGTCCCACAGTTCCTATCAGTTTGCCTGGAGACACATCTGAGGCAGCTGTAAAGCCCTGCCTGGGTCCAACCTGCAGATGAAACCAAACAAGCCTCAGCACAGGAAAACAATTCAACACGTGCTAGGAATCTGGCACTGGCTTATCATGCAGATATCTAACTGTTGAGAAACAGATTAGACAAATTAATGCTAATTAGGGTAACTCCACAAGTGTTGTAAGCACCTTTCCAATTGCAAGGTGGAGATATCCTGAGAATTATAGCAAAGCAACTCCGCACATCTCAAGTGAGATACAATACGTAACATTCAAATACAGGACACTATTTTCAGTGCACAGAGTACTCTGCCAAAACACACAGAAATCTGGCACATTGACAATTTGGATTTAAGAAAAATGTGGCATCATTTTACTCTCTGAGGGGATCCTGAACATGTCAGATCTCTTTCAGTAGAATGTATGTTTGGACGAGTAACTCAGACCATGACTACATCAGAATCTTCACCTATTGCTGAGTGAGATATCAACATAAACTATGGAGTAACATTCAGCAATTTTTATGATAAGAAAGCAGGATCAAATGTTACTCAGCACAAAATATAAAGATAATTATTCAAGATAACACAAAAGTATAGCTGAATAAGCAGACATTATTATATTCTAGGCAATAGGAAATACAGTGCATGGAATAAAGTGTTCCTTTTCCCCTAGCAGTTGACAGGAACAGCAAAAAACAACATAACACTTGAAGAAGGGTTTCTGTCTTATCACCAGACTTCAAAATGATATTGTCAGCATACTTGTAGTGAACTGCTTTACACTGAGGCATTTAATAATTTCAAGTCCCAGAATTCTGCTTCTCATTCTTAAATACTGGGTAGGAATCCATTTCAAATGGATGCTGTTTTGAAAAAGCCAATGCACATGGTTTAACTCAAAAACAGTAGCCTGCAGATTCAAGTCCCAACTCCAAACTCCCAAGGACAAAAGTCTTTATTTTCTAGAGCAATTAGTTTAAACTGTACACTGCTCTTACTGAAAGCCAAATTTTAGAAGCTTATATTATGTCAAAGTTCAGCTTGCTGCTTTAAAGCAAAGGAAGTACTCTCAGTGGTTTCAAATATTTCATCTGGAACTGAAGAGATGACTCAGAGTGACAATGAACGACCTTTGAATTGTGAGACTTACCTGCATCTTTTCCCTGGCTCCCCGTTTGCCTGGGGGGCAAATTATTGTTGCTAATAACTTAGCATATGAGTGGCTCTCGGGGGGAGCAGGATGCACAGCAGCTCACCCTCATCCAAAATCAAGCCAAATTAAGCCATTCAGCATTACTGGGGAAAATGCACCTAAAGTGTTCAGGCCCCTGGTATTTTCAGAGAAACTAAACGAGCCCACAAATACAGCCGGCGGGCTAATTTTCCTTTGGGATTTGCTGCCACCTCGTGGGCTCACCGTGAATTTTATGCCCCGAGATCGAAAACTAGCACAAGTTAACCTCTTATACATACTAGTATCATTTCCGTCCCGATGTGAAAAGATTTTTGTGTAATCAGGTTACATTAGAGACTTTTCACTTTCTTGAATTCACAATTATAGCAATAAAAGACTTCAAATTAAAATACAACTGAATGTACTGCTCTTTTTTACGGCTTTGCTCCACAAAGAAGTGATACTCTTTAATCCCTCTATACTGGTGTATAGAGACAGAGGAAAAAAAGCTTTTTCATCTTATCATTCTCCTGTATTGCCTTGGTTTGCTTTGGTTTTTGCTCATTTTGTTTTGTGGACCATATATGAACTTGATATTGGAGTTAAAGTGTTCCTACAGATTCTCCAGGCTGTATAAGACCATGGAGTCATTAATAGCTTGGTAGCTTGTCTTTGGAGAAGGAGGTCACTGGGATATCAGATTGGAAAGAGGATAAGCAGTTTGTGGGATACTGAATTCTATGGGTTCTTCAAAATTTGCCTGCTTACTATTGCTGGAAAATCTGATCGTGAGATGCTAAGATGTTAATCCAAAAAGTTTGGAGTTGCCAGAAGCTGATCCATTGACCTTGGAATGGCCAGACTTTGAGGCAAAACAGTTACAAGTTATGAAATGAGCAGATGAGCAGTAACTTAAGTTCATTTTAACTTCATTGGATAGGTTACATTTAATTTCTAATTCTAAAAAAAAAAAAAAAAAGAAAAAAAAAGAGAGGGGGCAGGGCATAATTTGATCTTTACATGGAAAATAAACTGCAGTGGTGGCCCTACTGCTCAGAGGTTTCTTCAGTTACAGACTCTTTTTTGCAATTGTACACCCTGTGGGCTGAATCTGATGCTGACGATTGATCAGCATCAAGGTTTAGCCATGACAGCCTCCTCATCTCTGCCCTTTCAGGGTATCCTCCCAGCCCAGGGGTCATTCCCCTCCATAACCCATGCTTGGGGCCAGTCAGGTCATTTCTCCTCACAGTCACAAAGTAATTTCAAGCAAAAACATTGTTATAACCCTTACAATCATAGAAATCACAGAACAGTTTGGGTTGGAAGAGGCCTTAAAGACCATCTAGTTCCAACCTAGACCTAGTTCCCACTAGATCAGGCAGCTCAGAGCTCCATCTAACCTGGCCTTGGACACTTCCATGGATGTGGCATCCACACCTTCTCTGGGCAACATGTTCCCGTGCACCACCACTCTAACAGTTAAGAATTTCTTCCGAATATCTAATCAAAATCTCTCCTCTTTCAGTTAAAAACTATTCCCCTTTGTCCTGTCAGTATTTGCCCACATAAGAAGTCAGTCTCCCTCCTCTACATAGGCCCCCTTTAAGTACTGTAAGGTTGCAACCAATGGTCTAAAAGTGATGGGTAAAAATATGTTCATAATTCAAATACTATATGTAAATGGAAATAAACTAATTCAACGGAGTCTGTGCCTCCTTCTCCTCTCCTGTGCCCTCTTTTCAGCCCGAGCCCTCCCTCCGGGCATGGCCCTGCCGCGCCATGGGCAGGGGGGAAACGAAGGCTGCGGCCCCAGCACCACAGAACGGGTGTCCGCGGGCAGCCCGGAGAAGGAGAATGAGGAGTAGGAGGAGGACCACCCAGGGCCGGCCTTTCTCCGCCAGGCGGACGAGCCGCACTCCAGTCCCGCTGGCATATCCGCAGCGGCCGGGCGGAGGGCGGGGCCTGGCGGACAGGGCCTGGCGGTGCAGCCAATGAGGCAGGGCGTGGCTGGGCGGTACAGCCAATGGGGCGGGGCCTGGCTGGGAGGCGCAGCCAATGGGCGTGGAGGGCGGTGGCGCGGGACCGGCCGGAGGGGGCGCTGCCGGCGGCAGATCCCGCCCGTCCGTGCGTCCGTCCGAGCGGCGGGCGGGGGTCGCGGGGCGGGGCTGGGGTGGGTTCGAGACCCGGCCATGGCGGCGGCGGCCGCTCGGTGGCCCTGGGCCCTGCTGTGCCTGGCGGCGGCGCCGCTGCTAAGCCCCACGGCGGCCGGTGAGTAGCGACTGCGGGGGAGGGAGCGGGGGGAGGCGGCTCCGCAGGTCCCTCTCTGCAACATGGCGCAGGGGCGGTGTCGCCCGCGGGGATGCGGCGCCGCGGGACGGTCCTGTCTGGCCGCGGCCGGGGCGGGATGTGGGAGCCGAGGCAGAGGGTGGACGGTGCCGCGGCACCGCTTCGCCCCCCGCACCTGCTCCGCGCCCGAGAAGCGGTAGCGGCCCCGGTGCCTGCCCCTGCTCCCCGGGGAAGGGGAGCACCGCCGGCATCGCTGCGGCGGGGACCGGAGCCGGGGAGAGGCACTTCCATGATCTCCCGCATCCCCCCCGGCAGCGTGACGGGCATAGACCTCCCCGTCTGCCCCAGCGGATTCCGAGGCTCTGGGCCGGGATGTGTGCTTTCGGCTGTCACGCTGCCTGCGGGTGAATTTCCAGGACTGTGGCTTGAAATGGTCATAACGGGTAAAACCTGACGCCTGGGTTGCCATACGTCGTGTCAGAACAGGCTGTGTGTTCCTGGGCTCGCATTCTTTCTTTTCATTAGAAGAGTAATATCGAACAAGGTATCGTGTACTTCAAAAAGTGAAGGCAAGTCATTTAATAAAGAGAAGGATAGTGGTAAAATAGCTCCCTGCATTAAAGGTGTGATAGCATATGCCTTGGCAATGTATGCTTGCAGCCCAGAAAGCCAGTCGTGTCCAGGTTTGTCATTCCTGGATGTTTCAAGCCAGGTTGGATGGGTCTCTGAGCAGTCTTGTCTAATGGAAAATGTCCCTGCCCATGGCAGGGGGCTTAGAACTAGATGATCTTTAAGATCTCTTCCAACCCAAACCATTCTAGGATTCTGAGTCTATAACTTCTTGACAGGACCAAAAAAGAGTAGTGGGGGAAAAAAGGCAGCACAAGACAGCTATTGGAAAACATGTTTTAAAAAATATATCACATTATTGTCACAGGAATGGAAAATACAAATCATGTAATACCTTTAAGCAGAAGACTGCAGTCACTAAGGTGTTTATGGGCATTTCATTGTTGTTCCGTAGTTTTGGTTTCTATTGAGGCTTGGTTTTAGGAGGGAGACAGTAAAAAGCTAGTGGAATGAAATATGACATACTCTGGCACAGCTTTCTGTAGATAAACCTACTAATATTGCCAGGAATTCATGCCCAAGTCCCTTCTTGATGGTTCAGTCAAAATCTATTTAGTAAGGTGTTGTGAAATAAGACTTTGTTGTTGTTGTTGTTGTTATACCAGTGTGATACACAGTTCAGATGAAACTGAGCAGAAATCAGTAATCATTAAATGATCCTGTGTGTGGAAGGAAAAGCTTTGAAGGATGCCTCTGTCTGTTTTCTAAAACACTGGTCCAAACACTGGGAAGTGAGGATGAAAATGAGTATCAACGCACTGTACAATTACAATGTACTGTATAATTTGTTTTATATTGGCCAAGCTTAACCATGAATGAACAAGATATTTGAATGGTAGAAGGTACAGAGCATAGCAGAGTATAATGCTAAAACGGCTGCTTTAAACTTTGGTGTTTCATGACTTCTCAGTGCTTCAGTTCTCTTGTTTTTGTTCCTCTTGATGTGTTCATATCTGTGTTTGCTCTATGACTTCCATCCAATCAGGTAAATCCAGTCCTTTTCATCCATCACTACTGAAACAATTTACAATTTTGTTGCAAGTTTTTTAGAACCCAGAGTTCATTGAGCAGTTATGTGAAAAGAGGT
Source organism: Entomyzon cyanotis (assembly GCA_024500445.1). NCBI lineage: Eukaryota > Metazoa > Chordata > Aves > Passeriformes > Meliphagidae > Entomyzon > Entomyzon cyanotis. The sequence goes on along the minus strand of JAKEPQ010001005.1, from coordinate 78,543,904 downwards.
TCCTGCTCTGATTGCCTTCACCACCTGTTCCTAACTGATTCCTGCACTTTTCAGGTTCTGTGAGATGATTCAATTTACAAAGGCACATAGTCTCTACCAGAGATTTTTGGTGGGATTTTTGTTTATGTTTTCGTATTTATTCGCTTTTAAGTTTCCCCTGAATTAATAAGTTACATTGTCTCACGGAGGAATCTGCCAAATGCCAAGCTAGAACAAGTTAAGTAGCAGAAATGTGACTAGAAGCAGAAATAAGAGTGAGATCTCATTTAGGTGGCAGTGAGTGTTCAGGGATCATTGTGAGGCTTCTTGTAAAGATCTTTATCAGTTTCACAACAAAGATTTCTCCTGTTCACTTTTTGCCTTTTGGGAAGGAAAATTTCTCGCGGTCATCTGTGGACCAGACAAATAGTCCTGATAGGACATCAAGTGTGTACTTGTGTTCAGAAGTGATGGTTAAGTGCTTCAAGTCTTTTAAATATCTTTTTCCCTCCCCCTGCTTTTCCATAGGCTTGTCTTGTTGTTACCATGCAAAGGACAATTTAATGTGCCGTGATGTCTGTGAACAGGTAAGCTTGTTTTAAATTTAACTCTCTCAGAGTTGAAATTGTGCCTTTAGACAATGATGTAGCAACATTAAGGTTGTAAGCTAGTGATCTTCTGTCTGGATGCTATCTGTGAATTGTATCTGAGATATAATGTTACCAAAATGAGAACTTAAAAGTTTTAAAACCATAGTCCTCTTTCCTTTTTGTAGTGGAAAACTGGTTCTGCTGAAGTTGAGGAGAAATAGAAATACCAACTTGAGGCCACAATTTGGTCAAGATGTGATAAGCACATTAGGAAATGAGAGGGGTGAAGGTATTTTACAGAATTTCTGGATCTTGTGTGTTTCCAAGTTCTGAGGAATTTAAACTGAAGAACAAGGTGCTTCCTTCCAGTTCTTGTTTGTCCACTAACCATCTCATTATTATATATGGCTTTGTGAATGCACCAAAAATCTGCTCGCTTACTCTATTCATAAGGCTGTTTGTTCTAAATTCAAGCTTGGAAAGTATTTTTCCATAACTTATGTTTAGATTTGTACCTGTGGGTAGTACTTTGTACAGCTCTGTGTGTGTGTGTGTGTGTAGTTACATACATATATTTAGCTACGTAAAAAATTTACATCAGTAAAGCTTACATACATGTTGGCCCAATTTTTATATTAAAATTGTGTTCTTACATCATATCTGCCCTTTTTTCTTGTCTTCATTGCCCACTTTGTGGCTGTTTGAGCAATAAACCTGCTTATGATTAAGTTTATATTTATTTTTTATTGTACTAGCAAAACTTGCACTATAAATTGCACTTTTTCCTCCCTGATATATCTAAAGAATACAAACAAGTCTTCTTTCAGTTTTCATATTATTAGGCCAAACAAGGAAAAGTCTTACAGTCTCTTTGCATAAGATATTCTCTCAATTCCTATAATAATTGTTGCAGCCCTTCCAGCATAAGTTTATCTCTGTGAGTACAGGTAAGGAAAACTATACATGGCGTTATAAAAAAAAGTATAGCACTCAGTCTTAAAAATCATGTCTGAACTTGGATATAAGGAAGAGAAAGATATCCATTCCTGTATGTAAAAAAATAATCAGTGAATTTAGTAGCTGTATTGATATGGCATTTGGAATAATCTGTTCATTTCTTTCTTATGTTTCATTGGTTTGAAGGTTCCAGCTTATCATATGAATTCCTGTTGGCTCTTCATGAAAGGCCTTTAGCTTTTTAGTGTCAAATTCCGTCCCAGTTCTGCTATACTGATTCTAATTATTGCATAGTTTTCTGTGGGTTTTGTAAGATACTCTGATCTTGCCTCATCTGGATGATCTCTCTCTACTCAGATTATCAACATATCCAGAATTTTAGTGGTGAGAAGTCTAGAACAAGTCTGAAGTGGGACTGGTGCCCCTCAGAGTGTCCTATAAGGAGCTGGCGTGGTTACCTTACATCATGCTGGTGGCATCGTTTTCTGAGTGATCCTTCGATACAGTCCAGCAAGCTGGCTGAAGGACCTGTCTGCCGTTGTTTTCCTGATTTTCGTCTTCTGTAACTTAACTATTTTATGCAGCTGACAGCAGGAAGGAGTTTCTTGGCCTGTCTTTGGATGCTCACTTACAGATGAGATTTGGGGCCTTAGAGCAGGCCCCAAACAAACGGCTCACTGGGGAGTCGTCTTGGCCTAACCAACGGATTGTAAACAATGCCACCACAAGAAATACTCTTCTGCAGAGCATGGAGGCACTAATCTGCAGATGAGACTTTCTGGCTAATGTTATTTGGTTTTCAGGGGCTCAGATCTAGGATGTTGCAGGAATCACAAGGGTTTTTTGACCCTCAGACTGTTTCCCATTGTCTGCTTGTCTATACGGACACCATGATAGTACTGAGGGAGGCCTTGCATGGGTAAAAGGTAACTACAGCCCAGGGAGTAGGGTGAAAGGCACAGGAGACCCAGTGATGTTGCCCTGGATCTTGCCAGGTAAGGAAAAAGACTTGATAAAGGGTAAGGAATTCTGCTAACCAGTAAATCAGCTATTGCAAGTGGGACCTTTGAAAAAGAGAACTTGGATTACAGATTTGTTTGTCAACTGACATGATTCAAACACCTAATTATTTTGCATTCTTAATAACTCCACCCTTAGCTTTGGAGCTAAGACCCTCATCTCCTTTTCATAATTATTTGATTAAGCATATCAGATACTGTGGAAAGGAATAAGCGGGCTTTTCTTTCTTTAATTGACTTTTTTCCCCTAACTTTATTTCCTGAGAAGTTTCTGAGAAGTTTCATAATGGTAAATTTCCTGGCAATGTTTGTCTCTGTACCACTCCAGCGATCTCCATCCGCATTCCTCCTGCAAGCATAAGGACAGTCCATCCCAGTTCCCAGGAAAACTCATTAATGTTCCTATTCTGACTTGGCTAAACAGAGAAGTCATGAAAAAGCTTTGGTGCAGAAGAGATATGGTATGGAAAGTGCAGAAGCAGGGAAATGTTATACAAGAGGAATTTAGAAGGTTTGCCAAGGCAAGTAAGGTTATATTGAGAAACACAAAGCTCAGCTGGAATTGAGACTTGAAGAGGATGTCAAGGGCAGCCATACATTTTATGGCAGTAGTTAAAGGCTGAAGAAGGAAAAATGTAAAACTGTTGCTGAAGGCAGCATGTGGTTTAGTGTCAGTAAATCATTCCTGGCTAAGCTGATTTGATAATAAGGCTGGATTTCTGGATGAGGAGAAAGGTGTGGATGTCATTTGTGTTGACTGTAGCAAGTCCCTCAATATCTTTGTATCCGTTTTAGGATCATATGGGTTTGATGAATGGATAACTAGCTGAGTAAAAAACTGGTTGTAAAATCAACCTCAGAGATAGAGGTTAGTGGATCGTATTTTGCCTGCAGGCTGATAAGAAGTGGAATATCAAAGGGGTCTGCCCTGGGACCTGTCCTGTTTAACATCTTTGTTAACGACCTGGATGAGGTGGTGGGTTTGACTCTCACTGAGGTTTTTAGCTCATGTGAAGCTGAAAGGAAGTGTTGATAATTTTAATGGCAGGACTGTCATCCAGAGGGACCTGGACAGATGGACACCATGGTCTGCTCTCATAGTTCACCCTTCTTTGCACAAAAGGTTGAAATAAATGATCTTCTGAGATCCCTTCCAACCTGAATTATTTTATGATTCAATGACTTCAGAAGACTTGAAATACTACTGCAGTTCTCTTTTTGCTCTCATTTCTGAAACAAGTGCTATTGCTGTCTTGATTTTCTTTCAATAATTTTATCATGTTAGAATAGAACTAGTTATCATGTTTATCATGTTAGAATAGAACTAATTATCATGTTTATCATGTTAGAATAGAACAAATTTAGAATAGTACTGTAATATATTTTTCCTTCTGAAATTCATCTATATTTCAGTTATTCATATAATTTCCAGATTCATATCCTACATTAATAAGTCTGTTTCCACTCCTCTTCTTGACCAGTTTCTTGTTTTAATTTGTAAGTAAAAATTAGGTTGCTAAAGGAATAACATCCTTAATATCCTCAGTTGCATCCCATCCAGCCTAGCAAGCTCCTGGATGTTCAGTTTGCCTCTGGGCACTGTGCATTCCCCCATTAGTTTTTGATTGTCTCTTTAACTTGTCGAGGTTTTGTTCTTCCTTGTTCCACAAAAATTACTTGTTTCAGGGGTTTTTTTAAGTTTAGTTGCTTACAGTCATGTAACATGTAGCAGAAGGTTAATTAGGTAAATAAAGTTGTATAATATTTTGATATGTGAGGCAGAAATCCTCTATTTCACATTGCCCTTCCACATTCAAACTTTTTGATTGAAATGTTCGAAGGAAGAAACTCTCATTTTCTTCTAAATGGAAAAATTGCTTCTTTATGAAAAGTGCAACTGATTTGAAAAACTACAAATACATTAATAAATATTAAATTTGCATTGTAAACATATTAGCTGTTAGGCAAAGTTGTTGAAGAGTAGATATTAGTGAAACTAGAAATAGTGAAATCAATTGGAAAAAAGTATTTGATGTACAGTTATATTCTCTGTGTTTTAAGGTGTGGTTTGTTTCTGACAGATTTTGTCTTCTAAAAGTGATTCTCGTTTGAAGCACTTACTGCAGCGAGCACCTGAGTATTGTCCAGAATCAATGGTAAGGCTTGCTACAAAAATTCTTACAATGAGATTTGAACCTCAAAGTAGGTTTGTTGGGGTTTTTTTGGTTTTCTGTAAAGCCATCATAAATTACGCTACTTGCAATACGGTGGCTTGTAGAAGCTATAAAATGCAATGAAAAGCTTATCCATGTTGTAAAAATATGAACTGGGTGATTGTCACTTGGATGTTGATGGCAGCAACTTAAATTAGATCATATGTTCCAACACGTGTATGGCACAAAGCCATGAGGTCTTGGGCTAAGGCAAGGAGGCCCTGATAGCTGCAACAAATCGTTTATGGCCTTATCTGAGAAACTGAATTAATGCTTTTATTGGATAAGTAAGATTATGGTTTCCTGGAAGTTCTTTAGTGTCACTAAAGTTCTTTAGTTTCACTAAAAGAAAGAATGTAACCTGCTCCCTCTTCTAGGGACAATCTAATCAGGGAATAGATAAGTATTGTCATTCAGATTGTAAATTTTAGTCTTATGTCTTGGCAACATTTTGCTGTCAGAAAAGCCTACATTCTTCTGGTAATTTCTGTTACTTCTGAACAGTATCAATACTGTTTGTAGCAAGCCTCAAACATATGCTCAGCTCAAGTGGGCAATGAGTAGGAGTAGTAAATCTGGGAATAACACTTGATAAGCAACTTCACAAGATTGTGTTTGTTTATCGATCCTTTCCTTCTGTGTGTCTAAGTTCCTTCAGTTTTTTGTTTCTGAGGGCCAACAGCTTTAAGGTCTCGGAAAGTTATAGACAACTCCTGGTATGAGTAAAACCTGAAAACCTGTCAAAGTGATCAATAGCATTTGGTTTGCCCTGTCTTTCATTCCCTGATAAGACAAGTAGAATCTTATCTGTGTAGTAGAGAAGTGCATTTTATGAGACAGGATTGGAGAGTATCTGAAAGGGGGAAAATGGCACAATGATTTTTATAACTCCCAATTTCTATCTTTATAAATGGCAAGTTTGCTGTCCAGTGTGGCTCTTAAATTAATATCACTAAACTGGTAATATCTAGACAGAAAATAGTTAACAGTTCAGCTCAATACCTGTCGCTGTTGAGCCACTAGCTGAGGAATGACCCAAGTTCTCAGACAAGGAAAGAGAGAAGAGAGCTTTATTGTTTTGATTTCCATATATATAGAGTTTACAGAGGTCACCCAGATTGGTCAGCCCGAGACCTCCCCCTAGGCCCAATTGGCCAAGCCCGAACTGACCTAATCCGGAGAAGTTGTTTGCAAAACATCCAAACTTTATCTTTGTTTATGAAATCTAGCAAAATGTTCCCACGGGAAGGACCTGTGCTAGCCACAAATACCATATTTGTTGTTCTTGGATATCTCCTTGTCTTGTTGGACAGGTGTTCTGGTGCCATTTCACAGATGAGCAGATAGGTTTAAATTTAATTAGATGATCAGTATTCTGGAGCACTGGTTACAGACATTGTGTTGTGTATATTCCTTCAAGTAATATTATAGAAAGGATATTGCCTGGTATTAATTTATAAAGTAACTGCCAACAAAATAGGAGATTTTTATCTTAGAACCATAGCTTCATTTAGGTTGGAAAAGACCCTAAAGATCATTGAGTCCAACCATTAACCTTCTCATGAAATAAAGGAAGATAGCTGAATCAATGAGGTGGAACACATAGAAGTAGCAGCTCTTTATCATCTTCTTTTGATCTTACTTTGGCTCTTGTCTAAGTGGAAAACTTCCACAGATACAGAGGAGGACAGTTTTAGATCATTAAAAATAGATCCATTGCAACTTTGGAAAGTCATCAGTTCCTGTGATGATAGATGTGTCATTGTGTGACAATATGGGTTGCAGTGTCAGTGTGATTGAAACCCTCTTTCAATTTGTTTTCTGTGTGGTCAGGTGTGTTTAGGGTATTTTTAAGCAGGTAGAGAGTAATACTAGGGCTTCTCCACAGTTCTTGGTCCTAGAAAAGTCTTATTCTGTCTAAGTTGAAAAGTCTAAGTTGCTATTTGGTTCTGTAAATTCTGATGGAGAGAGTTGACTAGCTTGTGTATTCCAGATAACTACATTATGTTCTGCATCTGCAAAAATGCTGCTATTGATTCCATAGTCTATGCATAGCAGTGTTCTCATCAAAGGAAACAGTACTTAGCTTCTATCATAGCACTTCTTTAAAAGATGTTTAAACAGAAGAATTCTTCCAATTAAATATATAAAACCCAGTAAAAAAGTGCTGAAATTGCTGGTTTGAGGCTGCTAGAAACTCTCTTATTCTGGAGACTTACTTTTGCTCAATTGCATTTTTACTTTTCAGAGAGAAGTGTGGGGTTGTATAAATTCTTCTTTGCCAGGTAAGAAATACCAGCTGGCTATTGAATCATGTTGCTTTTTCACCCTGTGTCTCTTGATGTTGTGTCTGCCACCTGCACCCATAGATTTCATGACAATTTAACTTCCATTATGCATCTATTATAAACTGTATGTGGTGTCTAGTTTCCTGTAGTATATAATGAGTTATGTGTGCATTTTATTAACACTTTTCCTAGTTAGAAAATATTTAATATGTTTGTTTACTTAAACATGTTCTTCCATGACAAATCCAGAAAATACCAGCTTCTTTCCTTTCAAGATTTTTTGGGTTTGTTACATTTTAGCCTGGTTTACAGAATCATTGATAATTACGACTTGCATCATGATTTGAGCAAATCCTGAGTAACACAGGGAAATAGTAAGAACTAGACAAACAGTTTAAGTGCAGAGGCTCAGATCATGAACCAAACTGCTTGACAGGTGGATTTAGAAAGTTAAAGCATAAATCACAAAACAGGGTTGTAATGTTAAAAGGAGAGATCAAAAATAGACTAAATCAGGATTAAATAGTCTGTTGTATTATATGTCATTTCTGAAAGACTTTGAATGAAATTAGCATGCTATAATTGGAAAAGTGGCAGTGAGGAAAGAGGAGGTTGTAGCTGTTTTACAGCATCTCCTCAGATTCCCCCTCTCCTTCCTGTCCCCTCACCAGGCCTTGGAAGCAAACTGTTGATTCCAGTTCTTGTAAAGAGACTTTCTGTCTTATTGGTTAAGTAAAACTAGTAAAATGTATTATCTTTTGGTGAAGGCCTCATGCTCCACAGCACACAGGACGTTGGCCAGCTGGAAAGCAGCTTGGTAGAAACATACCTGGGAATCCTGGTGACCAGCAAGTGGAACATGGCCCAGCAATGTGCCCTTGTAGCAAAGGCCAACAGCATCCCAACTTGTGAAACATAGTGAAAATGTTGTCAGCAGACCAAGGGAGCTGATCCATCCCCTCTCCTCAGCATTGATGAGACCACATCAGGGATGTGTCCAGTTCTGAGTGTTTTGGGACATGAAAACTTTGAGTACACTGGAGCAAGTTCAGCAAAGAGCCACTGTAAGGTGATTAAGGAGCTGTAACATGTATGACGGCAGGCTGAGAGTCTGTGTTAGGCAACTAGATGATCTTTCATAGCTCAGGAATCTGTAACATACAGATGAATTTGATGAATTATCAGAACTATGAGCTCCAGTCAATTAATTGTGCACTGAAAGTGTATTTCCATGTAGAAATGCAGACATCTTAATTACCTTGATGACAAAATTAATTTATAAGTTGCTGTATTAAGACTGAAGTTCAGTATTTCTTGAGAATGGGACATCGATTTTTTTATTGACAAGCTTGTCTGCTGGTTGGGTATAACCTGGAGAGAGGGCCATTTGCCAAGAAAATACTAATGACATCTGAAAATTATCAGTCTTCTTAATTTGGCATGTATTTGTAGCTTGATTCATTCAAACCACAGGCTCAAAATATTGCACAAAATATGGTTACCTGATTACTCAGTGGTGATTCACTGGTGGCTGATCAGTGGTGACTTTGCCCCTAAAGCTGTCCAGCTGTATTTACCATGTGCTTCTCCTGGATACAGCTAGTTATTGCAGCAGAGTTTTCTGGAAATCTTTCTTACAAATCGCACATTGTTTCTTTGATGTTTTTTACATTGCTTATGCCTTATGTTATCAGTATTACTAATAAATGTTCTACCAAACATTACTGTTCTGATTGAAAGGAATCCCCACATAGGAATTTATGCAGAATTTATGCAGAAACAACTGATGTTATTTTATGCCTAAAACAGAACATAGTGAGTGGTTGATTTGGCAATTAACTGTACATATGTAGTCAAACCTAGGTGCATTGAATTCCAATTTTTTGAACACTGATTGCAAGCTACTGATGTATGCACAACAGCAGTCTCTTTGACAGTGTCAAAAAGATGCTCAGCCTCTGAAAAACTAATTCTGCACCCTAGCTGGGGAAGTGAAAGGTGAGCTGTACTTGCAGTTGTTCATGACCTTCACAGCTGCTTTCAACTAGTGGGAATTGAAAAGCTGAGCCAATACTCTGAATAGATGTCAAGAGGATTTTGAGAGTCTCCAGAAAGACCTATGGATCACTGGCCCACAGTGCCTGCAGAGGGTCTGGGCCATTCAGATGGTCAAACTGACAGAATACAGGCTACAACCAGAACCTGTTCTGCACCTTTGCCCCTCTGCTCCCTCCACCTGCTGGTGGTAAGGTGCAATGCTGCTACCTTACTTGTGTCAAGCATTAAGGTTTTAATTTGTATTTTAATAACTGTTATGCTTATTTTAAGTTCCAGGGAGAATGTGTCAATTTAGTGGAGATTTTGCCCCTCCTTCATAAAATTGCTATTAGTGCATTCTCCTTATTTGCCTATTGAAATGTCATGCAAGACAGATGCTGGCAAGACTTTCTATGCCACCTGGGTTTGTAAAGCCAACAAAGTGTATTTTAAGGGCAATTTTCTTCATGATTAATACCAATTGATCATTGCTTTTCATTGATTGGAATTAATTTTAGTTACTTCTTTCCAGCAGTTTTTTTCCAAGTGTTTTTTAGCATTTAAATTTAAGATCACTGGTCTTGCTCCTAGCTCTTTCACTTCCCTTTTTTAAAGCTGGACATCACATGTGGCTCTTCTGAACAGGCATTTCCACTAGACTTAGGAGCATTTTTTAAAATTAAGTTGTTGATTCTTTTACTTTCTACTTTTTTATTTCTACATAAAGAATATAATTTTTGTATGTAATAAAGTACTGCTTTTTTTTTTTTATATTCATAACAAAAATGAGTGGTTCATTTGAGTTAAATAATTCTACCTCCTGTCCTAAGAAAAAGAATGTAACAAGTTTGTTACAGCTGCTGGCCAGCTGCATAGATCAAACCTTCCCTTTATTTCTGTCTTTCAAGTTACGTGAGAAATAGATACAGGAATGTGTTCTTTTATTTTATTTCTGATTTCTTGAAAACATTAGGAAATATGTATTTATTAATAGATTAAGAGGCTGAAACAACTTATGGCAGCAATTCGCTTCTTACCATATTTCTATGTAACTTTATGGTAAGAAATGAGGATAATACAAATAGTGAAATAAATGGATTAAGAGAGACAGGGAGATGGGAAACTTGTTGGAGATAGTTTTGGCTATGAAACCATGTTACTGGGGAGATAAATGGCAGGGGAAGTGTCATGGATTAACCCCAGGAGTTAGCTAAGTACCACACAGTGTTTGCTCATTCCCCCATCAGTGGCATAGAGGGGAGAATCAGACAGGCAAAAGTCAGAAAACCCGTGGGTTGGGATAAGGACAGTTTATAACTTAAAAATGGAAGGAAAAAGAAAGGACGAAGAAACCCAAACCCAAGAAAAGCAAGCAATGCACAAGAAAATAATTGCTCACCTCCAACCACCTGGTGCCCAGCCAGTCCCTAAGCAGTGGCAGCCCCCATCATCCTCAACCCCCAGCTTTCATGGCTGAGCATGTGGTATGGAATATCAGCTGGTGTCAGCTGTCCTGCCAGTGTCCCCTCCCAACCTCTTGTGCACTGCCAGCCTACTTGTGAGCCCCTATGGAAAACAGAAGGAGCCTTGATGCTGCCTGTGTCGCAGTAACTATGAAATACCCCTGTGTTAGCAACACTGTTTAAATCAGAAATCCAAAACATAGCCCTATGCCAGCTCAGCTGAAGAAATTTAACTCCATCCTGAACAAAACCACCACAGGAAGCTTGGAGAAAAAATAAGAACCATTTTCTGCATTGACAAAGTTGGTAGAAAAATGTGCTATTGAAACAAACAACAGGATCTATCTGTAAGAGATGATGTTCTCAATTTTCATGAGGTTTTTTTCTGATTTTTTTTAGTTGTCTTATACTTAAGATTAGATAGGTTATCAAAATCTAATACTTCTACTGAACATATGAAATAGTTTGCATAAAGCATCTTTAAACTCAGTGTACAGAAGGTATTTCATTAACTGCCAGTTTCAGCATTTATGAAAGCAGAGACTTGTTCTTTTCTTGCTTAAAGTTGGTGTGGAATTCCAAAAGAAGTGTAATCTGCGCATAGATTTCTTGAATGAGAACAGGATTTGAAAAGGTGGAGGGAATGGCAGATGGTGACACAGTTTCTCTTTCTTCTCTAATAAGTCTGCTATCTTATTTCCAAAGGAGTTTTGAAGAAGTCTGACGGGTGGGTTGGTTTAGGCTGCTGTGAGCTGGCTATTGCTGTGGAGTGTCGGCAAGCGTGTAAGCAGGTAAGGCTTTCACCTTACTGACTGAATCCAGACAGGTTCTAAAGCTCTTTTCAGTTATGTTAAACTTAATTTTGACCTTTTTGTCACAGTCTCTACATAAAAGTTCTTACTTTAAAATAAGGTTGAGGGAAAAGCAACATGTGGCTGATCCTAAGCTCTCTTTTTTTTGAAGTGTCATGTTTAGCAATACAACATTGCAGTTAAAGCCCCAAACAGATTTTTGTGCTTCTTCAAAGAGGTTTTTATTCATCAGATGGAAGAAAGGGGGTGTTTTTGTTGTTGATAGAACCAGTGTTTTGGTCAAGTAACAGTTTTAAGCATAATACATAAATTCAGCAGTGACCTTTTTATTAAAAACCTGTGAACCATTTTGTGATTTTTTTTTTCCCCCTAAATATGTGTTTGTGGCTTTAAAAACATCTTCAAAATCTAAGAGCATATTCTTACTTATCATCATCCTTGTAATTCAGTTGTGGAGCACAGATGTACTTAATACTCATACTTGTGAATGTTGCTTATGTAGTCTTAATCTTGACTGAGCAGCCTACTGCAAACTGCTGGCATAAAAAAAAAATCTACTTTCACCCAGAAGCACGGAGTTTAAGCTATGTGGCAAGAGATGAGCAGTGAGAACACAGAATAGTGTGGGAGAGAGGAGTGAGTAAACAAACTGGATACTTTTGATCCTCCGAGAAGGTGTTTATTCTCAAATGCATTTTTTTAGCCATGTTTACAAGTTTGTCCTAATGCTTAAGTGTCTTCCAGACCTGATAAAGACATTTTTGTTTATTGCAGTCTTATGAAATTCTATTAATTTAATCTTATGATTGTTACATCATTTCTCATTATTCTCCAAATCAGATATTATATTGTTTGATTGCAGACTCTGTTGTCTCAGAATCTTCGCTATTTTTTGTACTTTAGCAGACTCTGGTTAAAACATTTCCTATTTTTTTTTCATTTATGCTAAAATCCAAATACTTGCCAAATATTAGGGATAATGGGAAATATTTGGATTTTAATCTTGATTCTTGAAACTTGAGGGGATTTTGGAGTCGTTTTGAAGGAGGTGATATAATAGTTCCAAGGTCAGGCTTTACCCAGGTGGTTTAAATTACTGGAGGGGCAAGTAACATGTTAGTAGTAATACTAGTTTTGAATATCTGCCTTATGAAAAAGGAGCACGAGATTTTGTATAGAGCAAAGTGATCTGCAGTTTGAGGGAAGAATTTCTGCAACTCAGTTTGACAATAGGAACCATAGAACTGAATACACAAGAGGAAGGAGGATGGAAAGTGACACACAAGTGATAATTAGCGTGCTAAATGGGGAGATCTTTATGCTCAAGCTCTTCCATTTCTTAAATGCTTCCTGTATTTTGCTCTATCTGGCAAACCTTTCACAAAACCAAAGTTGTTTTGTGTACTTCTGGTATCAGTTAACCTGGTGCAGAAATATGAGGGTTTGGGTCTTCATTAAATATTGTATTAGCAGTCATGGCTTCTCCTTTTTTTGTTCTTAAAACCTTACATGAATTCTTTAGGTTCTTAAAGGAGCATTTTAATAGATCATGAATCCGTGGTTATTGCAGTTAATGTAAAAGTAGAACTGTCTTTATTTTGCAATGTGATTTTGCTATTTTCTACTACAAATGGAGAAATTTATCTGTCTTTTAGGCTTCTGCAAAAAATGATGTTTTAAAGGTCTGCAGGAAAGAATATGAGGTAAGTGTTTATGTGTCTGAATATATCTGACAAAAAAATCAACTGTTTATAAATTCTGTAAAAAATATCCTGTGGAAGAGGGACAGTCCAGTCTTTTTATAGTCATATTTCTGAATGTGCTTATTTTCATCTGAATGTAAATTACCTCTCCACAGTTTTTGTAAAAGTATAATCACCTTCTGTAAAAAGGTTTTGGTTTTTTTAGACTTTCATGTACCTTAATTTGAATTAAAAAGTTGCAACTTACAAATTGGAGACATGGATTCCCAAAAAGTTTACTTCCCAGGAGTTTTGATTGAAGTCAGCATTCATTGTGATAATTCAATCTGTCAGAAACCTTTCAGCTTTGACAGTGAGCGAGTTAGATTAAAAGTGACCTAAAGAAATAAACTCAGGAAAGAATAGCCTTTTAAGTATCCTATCTGAATATAAATAATTTCAAATATGTAAATTTTTTTTAACACAGTGAAGTTGTTAATGCTTGGAGTTATTTTTACTGCTCTGGTGATAAAATTAATCATCAGAATATCTTCAGGAATCTGTCATTACCTATGTTCTTTTTAATGAAGTGTGTAGAAATGCTATTCTGCAAGGACTGCTTTTCTTTTGATCTTTGTCTTAATTAAAAGCCAGATTCCTCCCACCCCCTTTCATCTTATTTCCTTCTGCCCTGAGTTAGGTAGTCCTGCATCCGTTCTGCTCACAATCAACAGTTCAGGATATCAGACAATTTTCTGTTCTCTTGATTTGGGTAGAAGTGTGGCAGCTTTCCTGAGGAAGCATTAAATTACTATTTTTTTAAATTTATTTTCCTTTTAGTCCTTTTATCTAAACAATCTACATAGTATTTTCCTAGACTCTTTGCTGTTGAAGTTAGTGTAGGTTGAAGTTACCGTAGCTTGTTCTCTTAAAAATGAATTTTCATTTTAAGTAGTTCTGTCTCCTTTCATGCTATAATATGCTATACTGTCAACATCTGCAAGCTTCTCCTCTATTATGCTGGTCTGTTTCCTTCTTTTTTTTCTGGATTTCTGCATTGCTGTAGGAGGTTGGCCAGTATGGGTTGAAGGAGAACGGGAGAGGAAAGGTAAGAGAATAAAGAATGACTTCAAAATGGTCATAGTCATCTTACTTACTTTACCAGTTTTTATCTGGAACTTTGAAAACTGGACCACTCACTCTTAATCAAGAGTGATCTTGCTGTTATTGTATAGAAAACCTTAATGCTTTCTATCTGTGCAAGACTAAAAGAGAAGGAGAGGGAGAAAAATCATAGTAGAAGGAATCAGTCTTCTGGTTAGTGAAGAAGGGAGGAACTTTTTTTTTAGTGAGCACTAGGTGTAGTAGATACAAATAGTGTGTCAGGGTCAGAAATTAAGTATCCGATGTGCTGGATCTTCAATTACTATGGAATTTTGTGTGACAATGTGTTTTCATATGTATCCAGGCTTACAGGTTCTCATGAAAAATAGTACTTGCAATGCTCTTATAGAGGTTTATTGGTTATATAAAATTCAAGGAAGTTTTGCGTCACACTGAAGATTCCAAATAATGCTTTTGGAGGAAGCCTGCAGTTTCCCACACCCTAGTCATTATTTCTCCTTTTTATAAAAAAAGGAAAAGGTTCTTGGTGCTTTGGTGTGTGAGTTCTGCTGCCTCTGTAGTCTTAGTAGCTTCTGTGTCTGTGACCGGTACTGTACTTTGCATTTGGGGAGTTGGCTGGGGAAACTCTGAACTGGGGAAAGAATGACTGCTTCAAACTGAAAGAGGTGACATGAGATCAGAGATAATATGTGAATCACATAAATACAATATCATGTGTAGTGTGTTTGCTTTTGCATTTAAGAATTCATACTTTGCTAAAAATGAGGATCCGATTAGAAAATTAGTTTGCAGTATAGATCATAGTGCTTGGTCATGAGCTCTCAAGTCTGTTGCTGAGGTATTTAATATATAAGTACATGACATAAAAGTAAAAACTAGATTGATTAAGGATGTAAAATATAATTCCCTGTTTTGTAAACACTCTCACAGCTTTCTTAACTTACATAGCTTACTTATATAAGGACTTCCCAGAGAATTTTCACAAGCTGCTTAGAATAGATTGAACTGTGCATAGTACATTTTTGTGATCTTTTGAGATTAGGGAAGCAAATTCATGAGTTACCCTTCAGCTTACCACTAAGTTAGTGAGGGTGAAGAACAAGGTAAGTCTTCTAGGGTAAGGCATAGGGTTCAGAGCAGTGAAAAAAGCCAGACTCCAAGCAGGTGTCACCAAGTTTGAAGTCACTAAGTGGACTCTCAGTTGTACAGCAGCAGAATCACTTCAGTGTTGATGTGCCAGTTTTTCACAAGATAATTGAAGATGCTTTTTCTGCTGATCATATGTTTCTGGATTACTTTCCTTGTAAATATTTATGTTTCTTTTAATTTGGAGATTTTACTCATTTTAGAAAAGTATTGTGTTGGAGTAAGATACTCATTTTTGATCAGTGCATTGAAGATTGTGTGTCCTGATAAAAAAAATTTTATTTTCAACTAGCACTGCATACAGAAATTAATAAATTTAACACAATTTACACAGTGTTTTTGAATGTTGCCAAAAGGTATTTTACTTGCCTTCTTTAGAAAGTTTTATTCTGGTAGTCTTTTTCCCATCATCTGCTTCTCAGATACTCATTTTGTCGTCTTCATTTTTCCTCTAGTTCTGTGCACCTCAGTTCTTTTATCTTTCACTACTTCTTCCAGCTTTCTGCTATCCTGTTCATCTTCCTCTAAAAAGAAGGTAGGTTAATAGTCAAATGAAGAAGAAAAAAAGAAGTGGAGACTGTATGGATTGTATGTAGGATTTTCTGATTTTCATATTTTTAAAACTTTCGTGTAAAGTGGAGGTTCATTTTTTAAAAGACCACGTGGAATACATGCTTGCAGAGGCAACTTAAAATACTTTATTAATCTTAAAATAAGCTGTAAAGGCTTTATTATTGTGTTTAAGATCCCTTCTCTTTCTTCTGTGCATGGAAAGGGTAGCACTAAAGTTTACATGAGATTGCAGCTCTTGAGTTTGTACACTGCATATTGTGAGTTCACCTCTCTGAACATTAAGAACTCCAGTTTTTACTACATGTGTTCCAAATAAGACATTCAAGCTTCTCGAGTTAATTGGCACTGTGAGAGCTTTACTGCAGCTGAGCACTATTAACATCTGCCAAGTAGTCAAAAGGCAACTGGAAATGTCCCCAGTTATTTAGCTTCTGCTCTTAAAACTATTTTTGATGCACAGTAATGAAGACTTCTGATGTCTCTGGGCTGTGTAAAGGTAATTTTGCTATCACAGATCTGAGTGCCCTTTAGCCTAATCTCACTTTGGTATTGTACGGTTTTTTAAACACAGAAACTTCAAATGCGGTGCCTGCAGGTTCAAGTGCTTTAATGGGGATTCAGAGAAGTATTCACTCTGCTACAGTGTTGGTTTGTTTTATCTTCTAGGGTCATATGATCCTGCTTTATTGAGATTTTTGTGAAAGCTGGCTACTAATTACCCCTGCTAAAAAATGCAGTCGTCATGTTTTAGCTCTTATCTAATTGTTTCTGTGGATTACTCCGAGACAATAGATAATAGCTCAAGGAACTGTTTAGGACATTGTTTAGCTAAAGGTTCCTAAACAGTTTTAATGAACTCCTAAGGCACAGGACTGTGTGTGGCCTATGGAAGTACTGCTTAATGAATTCAGGATGGACTCTGACCATACACTACACATTGTAGATAATGTTGTTGTCATCTGCTGGTGCTTTTTGTCTCTCTTCTCTGCTGTTCAAAGAAGGTTGATAGAACGTGCAACGATCTTGCCAAAATTTGAGTTCCAGTAGTTTTGTATTACCTCACTGTGCAAGTGTTCTCAATTCTTTACTGGTTTACATAATTGAGGAAAATCTTGACCTTACTTGTTTATTATTGCAAGTTTTTTAAGTTTTTAACAGATGCTCCCCATCATTTGACACTTCAGCTGACTCCACTAAACCTTAGTATGTTACCTTCCAACTTTTATCTTCTCTCAATAAATTTAAAGATTAAATGAAGTCAAAGAGAGATTGAGAGTGTTTTCATTGCATAGAGTTAAGCATTTTACTGTTGTATTTGTTAACTGTAGGTAATACTTGGAAATTAGGATGGCCTTGATTGGATAGGATCATTCAAATATTTGTCATTTGGCTGGGTTGGCCAAGATGACATTACTAAACTTACTTTTCTGCCAAAATTAGTAGAATATAGATACTGTGGTAATTTTTAGGGAGGAAAACAATTTTTTGTTGGTTTTTTTGCAAAATACTCTTAATTTCTGATGTGAAAGAACAGCTTCACTGTCGCTTTTCATTCAAGACACAAGAGGCAGCCATTTAGAAAAAATGTGCTTATAATGTCAATGCATGCCTCACAATGCAGAGAACTTCTTCAGCAAAATGTTCTGCTCTATTTGTGTTGGGGTGCATGCATTTTTGGGGTTTGAGCCGTTACCTGCAGCTGATGAGCTCCAAAAAGAGCGAAACCAGTTAGGTCCTGCAGTACTGGCCAAAATCTTTCTTCAGTGGGGGGTTCTGGTGAGGAAGACTGAACAATGTTCTCTGCTGCATAAACCTTAATAGCCTTTTTCAATTTCCATAACACCAAAAAGAAATCTTGGAGACTTTCTGCTTTAAGGTATACATGGTTGTGTTGCTGGTGTCTGCTTGCCACTTTCCACTTGTTCTGCTTATAGGCTCACTGACTTTAATCACCAGGTTTGGAAACACCTGGATTTAAAAAAAAAGAGAAGTCCAAAAGATGGGATTTGTGCACAAGTAAAACAAGTAATTATGTTTGTGGTTTAGAAATTTCAAAATTGCCGTCTTTGTTCACTTAATTTAGTATTCAACTCAAGTAAAAAATGGAGTATCAGACTGTGCATGGACACAGTATTTCCTTTTTACTATCATTTTCCCAAATCTTGATGACTTAATTGTTCTTTCAAAGGGAACATACTTTTCTCCTCTTTTGGTTTTTGTGTTGGTTAGCTAGTTTAGTTTTGTTTTTCCTTACCTGTATCTATCTTTTACCTTTTCCTTTGTTTTCTGTGTCTTTCTTCACTGCCAGTTCACTCAAAGATTGAGAAGGAACCTTGAGTGGGCAGAAAAGCTGGTGACTTCTTAAATATGTGTGCTACTTTAGTAGAGATTGACATGAACCTTGTGTTCTAAAGAACACAAGTTACGGTTAGTTATTCAAATCAGACTGACTGTCTAATGCTGTTAAAGGATTTATTAACTAACAGATGATTAGACACTAATTTTAAATCTTTTTTGAGATTCTCTCATAACTCTCTAGCTATACTGCTCACATATGTACAGTTACATATGTGTGGAGTATTACACATAAACTGAACAGTTACCCAAACCTACACAAAAAGCAAAGACAGCACCGTCACTAGCACTGTATTCTACAGTTTTGTGAAATCTAGTGAGTTGTAATAGCTCAGTGCAGCTGAAGTTCTTCCCGTACTTTCCTGCAACTGCCATTTTTCCGCACACATTCCCTCTCACTGCTAGCCCTACAAATACACTAATCACTTTACTCTGCTTGTGGCATCTGGCAGGTCCTTCTAAAAGATGGTATCTAAAAAAGGCTTGTTCTATTCTGTTATAGTGTTACACCTGTTGATATTGCTGACTTAAATTCCTAGTAGATGAGAAAAGTGCATTTCAGCAGGGTCAGTGAGAAAGATCAGGTCATGAAAAGATGATGGTGTAAGGGCATACACAAGACTATATAGCTGGAACCAGGGACAAGGTGGAAGAGAAGAACAAGTTGGAAAAGAGAAGCCAGACCGCCTCCTCTTAATAGAAAGAGGAGGATTATTGCAGTGATTCAGCAGTCTGTGGAACTGTAGTTTCAAAATACAAAAAGATTTGTTACCAGGTTAGGACTTCCTGCCTGTATAAAATTATTGTGTAAAATTGCTGTGAGAAGATAATTTTGTCTCAATTTGAGTCCTTCTTTAGAAGAGGAACATTAGTAGACACCATAATCTTCTCAATATTCCCCTTTCTTTTGTGTCCTCTGAACAGGGCAAGTGACACGATTATGCATGAACTGCTTTAGAATCACTTTTTTGTGTCATTCAGCTTTTAAATAATACGATGATTTTTTATCTGAGTTTATTGCAGCATTAGAGTATGATTCTAAGTATTGTTTGTGCTAACAGTATGGTCGAGTACTTGGGTATAACCATGACTGACAGACTTCAGACTTTCCAACAGCCTCTACAGTCCCAGGGCATTAATTGGTAAAGTTACGGTGTTCACTCTGCCTGGCTGGTTTGTGTGCCACCTTCCAGTGCTCCATGCAGGTGCAGGAGGGTGTGGAGAAGTCTAATATCAGCAGCTTCTGAGGACAGTCAGTTTTGGGGCAGAGTGATGTTGTTCATGGCAATTCCTATCTCACAGTTGTTTCTCTTTTCATACATGGAAGGTCCTAAAGAAACCAGGTGTCCACATTGAAACAGGGCCTTTCTGATAATCTTTGCCTGGCATCGATAGAGAAGGATGTATGCTGCTGTAAAAATGTCATGAGCCTTTAGGCAACAGTATAAATCTGTTATTATAGATGTAGGATGGTGACCTTGTCTATGTGTTCCTTTTCCATCAATTCCCTTGTCCCTCATCTGTGTTACGCAGATGGATTGGTAACAGGATTTTTTTTGTGTGTAGGAAAGGGGGAAATCTGAAGTTAATGAGATGAAAACTTGCTGCTGGGATGGAGAATGTTGCTGCAAATTCATTCTCTAGTCTGAGAGAAATAATGCAGTATCCATGCTTTTGGGAGAAAAGATCTAAAATATTGTAGAGGATATTCTGGGGATTAAAATAAAACGTCTGAATTGCTGCTTTGTGAGATTTAGGTCTTTGTTTTATGTAAGGCAGATTTTTCAATTTTTGTGTGAGGTCTGCTCAATAGACCTGTGCCTTTATTTGTAATCCCTAGAATTATAAATAGTTGCTGTTCATTGAAAAATAACTTACATTTTCAAGTTAGATTTGTGTTTATTCTCTTAGGGTCTTTCATTGCCACATCTGCCATGGCTTACCCAAGGTTTAAATTAAGTCATAAATGTTAATGAAAGAAATTTGAAGCTGCTCATTACAGTATTGGGACTATCCTGTTTAAAATCTTGTGTTCAGAAGAAAGCAAGTAGAAAATACAAATGAAAAATGAATTCCTGCACTCTAAACAATATCTTAGACAAAAAGAAAAATAAAATCAAGTTAATTCCTAGCACATTTGTATTTTCATCTGTTTGCAGCAGTGCAGGTCTTCACAAAAAATAGCCCAAAGATTATTTGGGATACACACTTCTCTGCAATGCAGTGAATAACTAGTAACTAAGATAGATGAAGAATCCAGTGAGCTACTGAGCTTCAACTGGGTCTGCATTTTGTGCTCTTCCTTGTCTTAGAAGTAGTGGCACATCTGGTACTTTCCTATATTGAAGCAAGACTTTAATCCCACATTATTTTGGACCAGTCTGATGGTGTTTCTGTTTTCTTCTCTACATAGTTTCTTCTGTGGATTTGTTTAATTATAGGGGTAGGGGAAAAACAGAGATCAGGAAATTTATGAAGATGGCAATTGTGTTTTATCACTGTATTAATGTATTTGATCATGTTTTATAATCTGGTGTTCTGACAATTGTAGAGGTTAGATAGTGGAGGAGGTTCAAATTCCTCTATTTTCACAATCATATAATAATATAAATCATATAAAGTCTTGGATAATTGACAACTACATTTTGTAATTTCAACCTCATTTCTTCATCTTTTCATAGAGTTTCAGACAGGTTATATACAGTATCTATTTTTTTAATGGGAGATGTGCTTACTTAGTGTGGGGAAGATTGTGGTTTTGGGCAAAAGTTCAGTAGTCATGAGGGAGGGGATTCTGCCCTCTACTCTGCTCTGGTGACACCCCACCTGGTGTGCTGCATCCAGGAGTGGAGTCCTCAGCACAGGAAAGATGTGGACCTGTTGGAATGAGTCCACAGGAGGGCCACAAAGAGAGATGGAGCACCTCTCTTACGAAGATAGGCTCAGAGAGCTTGGGTTGTTCAGTCTGGAGAAGAAAAGGGTCCAGGGAGATGTTATAGCACCTTCTGCTGCCCAAAGGAGGTTTACAAGAATGCTGGGAATAAACTTTTTGGCGGGGCTTGTTATGATAGGACAAGGGTTAATGATTATAAACTAAAAGAGGGTAGTTTCAAACTAGGTACAAAGAGGACATTTTTTTATGATGACAATAGTGAGGCACTGGCACGGGTTGTCCAGAGAAGGTGTGGATGCCCCATCCCTGGTAGTGTTCAAGGCCAAGTTGGATGGGGCTCTGAGCAACCTGGTCTAGTGGAAGGCGTCCCTGCCCATAGCAGGGGATTGTGACTTCATAAGCTTTAAGGTCCCTTACAACCCAAACCATTCCATGACTGATCTGCAGATTAGAGACCTCTGAAACAAACCCGGAGGGTGTGTGTGTTTCCCTTCTTCTGTCATTTAATATGTACATCCCCTAGCTGTGCCTTTCGGCTGCTGTTCAAGGCAGTTGGTTGCATGCTGTAGCTTTTAAGGTATGTTGGCGTGGAGTTATTTTGTTGAGATTTACTATTTGCATGTATCCATCTGTGCATAATTCTTTTTTTCTACATAGAATTTTTAAAATTATTGTCCTTAAAAGATATCCCAACATTTTGGGATACCATACATGCAGTTTCTAAGTTAGTCCAGGAAAGTCTTCCAATTTACTTGTTTGCTTGAATATTTGTCTATTTTGTTATGTGCGCACACAGAGCTTTGGTGACCCTTCATCTTTTAATTTCCTGGTTTCACTGTTTGTAGTGGTTTTGTTTTATTGCAATCCAATTTAAGCAAATAACACCAAAGATTTATTAGCTCATTATAACAAATGACTCGATACTTAAATATTTATTTGACGTTTTCTGGCTTGTAACACTACTTTTGTTTTGATTTCAGAATGCTCTCTTTAGTTGTATTAACAGAAATGAAAGTAAGTATATAATGGTTTGTTTTGTTTTTCTTTTGTATCATTCTATCCTTTTTTCCCTAAACGATAAGAGATTCTGTGGGTGAACATATACACAGACGTGGATTTCAGATCCATAGAAGGAAAGACCACATGAGTAAATTCTCTTACTCAAGTAATAAAGGGAATGGGCTGTTTGTATAATTAATATCAGTTTTTAATTTGTGTATCTGTATTTGTCTTTTTTACCATCTTTTTCTTCTGCTTGTTATTTGATACATGCTAAGTAGCAAAATTAAATGCATAGTTGAAATTTTGAAGAACCATGCAAATGTTTTGTTGCCTGGTATCTGTTTATATAAAATGAAATCAGTGTCTTGGAATTAATTCTAGTAGAAATTGTTCTCAAGAACTACTCTATGTATTTACCAACGTAGCAAAAATGGGTGAATCACAATACCATCTTTCTGGATTTTTTGAATGATACTGCTATCATATTTGCTTGTTTATTATTAATATTTCTGTAATAATTCAATTATAGGACATGTCTGTTTATCTAAAATAAGAACAAAACAGCTGAAAATGAGATTCAGCTGGCTTGCTCATGTCTTGAACTTGAGTTCAAGGCAGCTTTAGTGACTTTTTTCTCCTGCCAGACAAACAAATGCAGTTTGGCTAGTTACAGATATTTCCAGTCATTGTGTAGACAGAGATATTTCAATAGAGCATAGAATTTCTTCCTATTTTTTTTTCCTTGAGCATCCTTGTGAGTTGTACAGACATGCTCATCTGTTCATTTCTCTGCATAGGAACCCATAGATTTTCTGTTTTTTGTTTGTTTGTTTGCTTCCCCAGTGGGGTCAGTCTGTTGCAGTTATGCAGGTCACCATACGAACTGCCGGGAATATTGCCAAGCAATTTTTCGGACAGACTCCTCTCCTGGTCCTTCACAAATTAAAGCAGTTGAAAATTACTGTGCATCTATTAGCCCTCAGCTTATACACTGCGTGAACAACTACACACAGTCATATCCAATGAGAAACCCTACAGACAGTAAGTATAAATAAATCCCTCTTTCCTGAAAGTTACAGAAGATACTGAAAACGTACCTCATGTATGTTTTATACAAATTGTGTTACTGTAGAAGTCTATAGTTTAAATTGTATTACTAGAATTATATTAATTTATATAATTATAACTTTTGGGCTTAGGTGCTTTATTGATTTTTATTTACGTTTCATTTTTGCATATTGGTTTTATAGGTTTTTTCCGGAGTTGATTATGTATTTAGGAGAAGCAATGTTATGTGAGAGTCTTTGGAGGAGAAGAAGCCACCTTACACCACTTCTGTTTCTCAGGGCTTTTGTGCTGTGCATCTTCAATGTTGTTTTGTGCTTGACCATTAACTATTTTAATTTGTTAACAGGTTTGTATTGCTGTGATAGGGCAGAAGACTATGCATGTCAGACTGCTTGTAAAAGAATTCTAATGTCAATGAAAACAGAGCTTGAAATTGTTGATGGACTTATAGAAGGCTGCAAAACCATGCCTCTCCCTCAGGACCCACTTTGGCAATGCTTTCTTGAGAGTTCAAGATCTGTTCACCCAGGAGTCACTGTGCACCCCCCACCTTCAACAGGCCTCGATGGGGCTAAGCTCCATTGCTGTTCTAAAGCAAATTCTTCCACATGTAGGTCAGTATCTCTCTACCTTCATTTGCAATTGTGAAAGTACTTCAAAATTTGTCTTATTTCAGGCCTTTGCCTGAATCTTGCTGTGTACATCAAATAGAAAGTTCTGGAATTCTTAGAAAAAATAAAGGTTTAGGTAATCAGATGCTAATCTGTTAGGTAATCTATTCTGTGCAATGCTTTGTATCTCAAAACATACTGTTTTACAAGAGGAATCAGCCTTTTCTCACATTTAGCACTGGTTTATAGCAGGTACAGTAAGTCAATGAAACCATTACCATATTTGTAGGCCTAATAGCCAATACTGCAGCCTCTGGTTACGAGGCCTTAACAAGTTGCTAAAGAGAGACAAGGGGACAATGAGCTGCACAAACTGTCAAGTGCCTGGTTGCTTCATGTTAAAACCTTAGCAGTATTCCTTACTAGATGCTCTGGTTTTTGTCAGTGAAAAGTAAGTTAGGTTGTGTAGTAATTAAATAAGGGAACTAACTATTCTGACATATAAAAAAAGAGAGGTTTTCAGCTAATTGTTGCATGCTTGCAAATTATTGAGGCATTTTTTTAGTCTGGGGTGCTTTTCTGTCCACTTTAAAAATAGATGATGATTACATTTTAAATGCATCAATGTGTCTAAATACATTACAAACATTTTTTGAGCTGTTGCTTCATTTTACATCAAAATTTCCAGTAACAAAACAACAACTTCTGAATGCAGCAGGATCTTTAATGAGTTTAGTTGTAGAGCCCTGGAGTTACATTATTTCTTAGAATGTTGTAGCATAGGACATTTGATAAAATATCTTTTAGTTCCTTGCTTTGACAAGGAATTCTAAAAATGGATCAGTCTATCAAGTTTTCAATAGGCAGGAGATCTAATAGTACAGTGAAGTTCCATACCTTGGGATGGGAACAATTGTAGTTTGTAAGATATTGCTGTGAACAAAGTGAGCTGGGTGTTGCTGACACCAGGAAACACCTCAGAGAAAAACAGCAAGTATCCTTGTTTCAAAAATCAGGGCAAAAAGAATGAATGTATTTTGCTTGACAATCATTTCTGTAGGAGGAGAAAGTGTGATTTGAAGCTGAAGGATGGCATTAGAAGTTGTTCATTGTGATGTCAACTTAGATTTATCAAAAGTAAAATTAGCTGGAGTAGTTTTTACCTGAAAGCTGTAAGTTCAGGTTTCCAGCTGTTACATTTTTATTGGATATTGCAGTTTCATATCCTGAAGTCTTTCAGTCATACTAGCTCAAAGATTTGCTAACATTCTTAAGCAAAATTTGCTTTGAGCACTACATTTGGGTACCCTTGCAGACTTTGTGGACTCTAACACAATTTCTGTGGATTGTGGAGGCTGTTGTGATGAGTTCTGCTATATCTGAATGGCTATTCTTTTAATTTTATTTTCATCTCTTTTTTTCCAGAGAGCTCTGCACTAAACTCTATAGCACAAGCTGGGGCAATTCACAGAGCTGGCAAGAATTTGATCGCTTTTGTGAGTATAACGCAGTTGAAGTTTCCATGTTGACCTGTTTAGCAGATGTACGAGAACCTTGTCAGCTGGGCTGTAGAAATCTTACTTACTGCACTAATTTTAATAACAGGTAGGAGAGAGACACTGAATATTTTATAAAGGAATTCCTATGCTTTGATTTCAAAAATAAAATGAAATGTTTTTCAGACTTATTTTAAGATTGTATGTAGCTTTCTTTCTGCAAATGTGGTTTTAATTAATTTGAAAATAAGTAGTTTTTCTTTAGAATGAACTTTTGGAAGTATATTTTGCAACAGATGTAACAAAATTTACAAGAATAAAAGTTAACCCATGAACTTGTAAAATGCCACAGTGTATTACCTCTGCATATTCCTACTGCTGTATAGACAAGTGAGTCATAGTTACTGGAATGTTGTGTATTATGAACAAGATAAAAGTGTTTGTTAAATTTACATGTTACTCATTTTCAAAATTCCTTTTTTGCATGTTTCTGTGGGTTTGTACTCTATAGAACAAAATTATTTAAAAGTGGTGTCTAAAAGTGATTGCAATGTTACAAATCAAGTATCTTAGAGTTTTTTTTAAGAAAATCTAAATTTTGTTAGCTATTAGAGACCACTGGCTTTTTTTTCCAAATAGTATGTAGTGGCATGAGTGTTATATGAGTAGTAGAATCCCAAGCCTGGCTAAATATAAATGATAAATCAACTTGCATTAGTGATTCACCAAGAAACATTTACATAGGTATTTGGGCTATCTGAGATATTTGCACTGAAGTTAACTTCAGGTAAGATATACTTAAGTCATATTTGATCGAAGACATAAGGCTGAAACTCCCTTCTCACCTCTGAGTCCTAAAGAGCTTGTTTTCCTTAGAGATAGATTTCAAATTGATTCTGATCTTGCTTAACTGTGGGAGGGATTAAATTTCTTATATACCATAAAAAGCAAGCCATATGAAGGCTGTAGAATTCTTATGGTGAAAAGGGAAAATGTGTGGTACTTTCTTTTTCTTTTATATATGCTATATCTTACTTTCTTCTTTTAAGACCAACAGAACTGTTTAGAAGCTGCAATACTCAGTCAGACCAGGGAGCCATGAATGACATGAAGCTATGGGAAAAAGGGAGTATTAAGATGCCGTTCATAAATATTCCTGTGCTTGATATTAAAAAATGCCAACCAGAAATGTGGAAGGCAATTGCCTGCTCCCTGCAGATTAAACCTTGTCACAGCAAATCTAGAGGAAGTATTATTTGCAAGTAAGTACTGTGGGGAAAACAAAAGCCAGCTTAGAGGTTTTTCTAAGGATTTTAATGAAAACTAAAAAGCTGTAGGATTGTGTTTGCTTTGTTAGGAAAACATGGTGAGGTAAACATGGAAGGAATATGAAGTTGCATGGTTGCCATTTCTTGAATCTCCATCACTGTAAATGGAAGATATTTGCCTGTTAATGAGATGGATGTATATGCTTGCATTGTAAAAAACAAAAAAAACAAAAAAAAGGTTATTGAAGGCTTTTTTTGGCTTTCCATGGTGTCTTAAACCTTTCTTCTTTTTTGGTTTTGGGATCTACTGATGGCTTTCAGGTGACAGAAAGGTCTGAAAAAAAATTAAGGGTTTTTTGGTTTTGTGGGGTTTTTTTAATAAATTTTGAAAGTAGGTGGTTGGGTAGAAAAGAGATGAGTTAATAGTACAGGTTGTGAGGTAGAGTTCAAGCCATATTAGACATTAGTAAATTAAGGAAGTGCTTGGTCTTGGAAGATACATGCATATGATGCCATAGAAAATGAAAATCACCAAGCCTGAAGTCAAAGAGGAGTAGTGCAAGTAGTAGTTTGTCTTTGTGTCACAAATTTGTTCCTCCCTCCTATGTAAAATGTAGCATATATATATATATGTATACATACATATATGTGTGTGTATATATATATATGTATACATACATATATGTGTATATATATATGTATACATACATATATATGTGTGTATATATATATATGTATACATACATATATGTGTATATATATATGTATACATACATATATGTGTGTGTATATATATATATGTATACATACATATATGTGTATATATATATGTATACGTACATATATGTGTATATATATATGTATACGTACATATATGTGTATATATATATGTATACGTACATATATGTGTATATATATATATGTATACGTACATATATGTGTATATATATATGTATACGTACATATATGTGTATATATATATGTATACGTACATATATGTGTATATATATGTATATGTATACGTACATATATGTGTATATATATGTATATGTATACGTACATATATGTGTATATATATATATGTATACGTACATATATGTGTATATATATGTATATGTATACGTACTATATGTGTATATATATATATATGTATACGTACATATATGTGTGTATATATATATGTATACGTACATATATGTGTGTATATATATATGTATACGTACATATATGTGTGTATATATATGTATACGTACATATATGTGTGTATATATATATGTATACGTACATATATGTGTATATATATGTATACGTACATATATGTGTGTGTATATATATGTATACGTACATATATGTGTGTATATATATATGTATACGTACATATATGTGTGTGTATATATATGTATACGTACATACATGTGTGTATATATATATATGTATACGTACATACATGTGTGTATATATATGTATACGTACATACATGTGTGTATATATATATGTATACGTACATACATGTGTGTGTGTATATATATGTATACGTACATACATGTGTGTATATATATGTATACGTACATACATGTGTGTATATATATATGTATACGTACATACATGTGTGTGTATATATATATGTATACGTACATACATGTGTGTATATATATGTATACGTACATACATGTGTGTATATATATATGTATACGTACATACATGTGTGTATATATATGTATACGTACATATATGTGTGTATATATATGTATACGTACATATATGTGTGTGTATATATATATGTATACGTACATATATGTGTGTATATATATGTATACGTACATATATGTGTGTATATATATGTATACGTACATATATGTGTGTGTATATATATATGTATACGTACATATATGTGTGTATATATATGTATACGTACATATATGTGTGTATATATATATGTATACGTACATATATGTGTGTATATATATATGTATACGTACATATATGTGTGTATATATATATGTATACGTACATATATGTGTGTATATATATGTATACGTACATATATGTGTGTATATATATATATGTATACGTACATATATGTGTGTATATATATATGTATACGTACAAATATGTGTGTATATATATATGTATACGTACATATATGTGTGTGTATATATATGTATACGTACATATATGTGTGTGTATATATATGTATACGTACATATATGTGTGTGTATATATATGTATACGTACATATATGTGTGTGTGTATATATATGTATACGTACATATATGTGTGTGTGTATATATATGTATACGTACATATATGTGTGTGTGATATATATGTATACGTACATATATGTGTGTGTGTATATATGTATACGTACATATATGTGTGTGTGTATATATATGTATACGTACATATATGTGTGTGTGTATATATATGTATACGTACATGTATGTGTGTGTGTATATATATGTATACGTACATATATGTGTGTGTGTATATATATGTATACGTACATGTATGTGTGTGTGTATATATATGTATACGTACATATATGTGTGTGTGTATATATATGTATACGTACATGTATGTGTGTGTGTATATATATGTATACGTACATATATGTGTGTGTGTATATATATGTATACGTACATATATGTGTGTGTGTATATATATGTATACGTACATGTATGTGTGTGTGTATATATATGTATACGTACATATATGTGTGTGTGTATATATGTATACGTACATATATGTGTGTGTGTATATATATGTATACGTACATATATGTGTGTGTGTATATATATGTATACGTACATATATGTGTGTGTATATATATGTATACGTACATATATGTGTGTGTGTATATGTATACGTACATATATGTGTGTATATATATATATGTACACGTGCATATATGTGTGTGTGTATATGTATACGTACATATATGTGTGTATATATAGATATGTATACGTGCATATATGTGTGTGTATATATATACGTACACGTGCATATATGTGTGTGTATATATATACGTACACGTACATATATGTGTGTGTATATATACGTACACGTACATATATGTGTGTGTATATATATACGTACACGTACATATGTGTGTGTGTATATATATACGTACACGTACATATGTGTGTGTGTATATATATACGTACACGTACATATGTGTGTGTGTATATATATACGTACACGTACATATGTGTGTGTGTATATATACGTATACGTACATATGTGTGTGTGTATATATATACGTACACGTACATATGTGTGTGTGTATATATACGTACACGTACATATGTGTGTGTGTATATATATACGTACACGTACATATGAGTGTGTGTATATATATACGTACACGTACATATGTGTGTGTGTATATACGTACACGTACATATGTGTGTGTGTATATATATACGTACACGTACATATGTGTGTGTGTATATATATACGTACACGTACATATGTGTGTGTGTATATACGTACACGTACATATGTGTGTGTGTATATATATACGTACACGTACATATGTGTGTGTGTATATACGTACACGTACATATGTGTGTGTGTATATATATACGTACACGTACATATGTGTGTGTGTATATATATACGTACACGTACATATGTGTGTGTGTATATACGTACACGTACATATGTGTGTGTGTATATATATACGTACACGTACATATGTGTGTGTGTATATATATACGTACACGTACATATGTGTGTGTGTATATATACGTACACGTACATATGTGTGTGTGTATATATACGTACACGTACATATGTGTGTGTGTATATATATACGTACACGTACATATGTGTGTGTGTATATACGTACACGTACATATGTGTGTGTGTATGTATATACGTACACGTACATATGTGTGTGTGTATGTATATACGTACACGTACATATGTGTGTGTGTTATATACGTACACGTACATATGTGTGTGTGTATGTATATACGTACACGTACATATGTGTGTGTGTATATACGTACACGTACATATGTGTGTGTGTATATATATACGTACACGTACATATGTGTGTGTGTATGTATATACGTACACGTACATATGTGTGTGTGTATGTATATACGTACACGTACATATGTGTGTGTGTATATACGTACACGTACATATGTGTGTGTGTATATATATACGTACACGTACATATGTGTGTGTGTATGTATATACGTACACGTACATATGTGTGTGTGTATGTATATACGTACACGTACATATGTGTGTGTGTATATATATACGTACACGTACATATGTGTGTGTGTATATATATACGTACACGTACATATGTGTGTGTGTATGTATATACGTACACGTACATATGTGTGTGTGTATATACGTACACGTACATATGTGTGTGTGTACATATATACGTACACGTACATATGTGTGTGTGTATATATATACGTGCATATGTGTGTGTATATATACGTACACGTACATATGCGTGTGTGTATATATACACGTACACGTACATATGCGTGTGTGTATATATATACGTACACGTACATATGCGTGTGTATATATATACACGTACACGTACATATGTGTGTGTATATATATACGTACACGTTCATATGTGTGTGTATATATATACGTACATATGTGTGTATATATATATATATACGTACATATGTGTGTGTGATATATATATACGTACACGTACATATGTGTGTGTATATATATACGTACACGTACATATGTGTGTGTGTGTATATATATACGTACATATGTGTGTGTGTATATATACGTACACGTACATATGTGTGTGTGTATATATATACGTATACGTACATATGTGTGTGTATATATATATGTATACGTACGTATGTGTGTGTGTATATATATATGTATACGTACGTATGTGCGTGTGTATATATATATGTATACGTACGTATGTGCGTGTGTATATATATGTATACGTACGTATGTGCGTGTGTATATATATATGTATACGTACATATGTGCGTGTGTATATATATGTGTATACGTACATATGTGCGTGTGTATATATATGTGTATACGTACATATGTGCGTGTGTATATATATGTGTATACGTACGTATGTGCGTGTGTATATATATGTGTATACGTACGTATGTGCGTGTGTATATATATGTGTATACGTACGTATGTGCGTGTGTATATATATGTGTATACGTACGTATGTGCGTGTGTATATATATGTGTATACGTACGTATGTGCGTGTGTATATATATGTGTATACGTACGTATGTGCGTGTGTATATATATGTGTATACGTACGTATGTGCGTGTGTATATATATGTGTATACGTACGTATGTGCGTGTGTATATATATATGTGTATACGTACGTATGTGCGTGTGTATATATATATGTGTATACGTACGTATGTGCGTGTGTATATATATGTGTATACGTACGTATGTGCGTGTGTATATATATATGTGTATACGTACGTATGTGCGTGTGTATATATATATGTGTATACGTACGTATGTGCGTGTGTATATATATGTGTATACGTACGTATGTGCGTGTGTATATATATGTGTATACGTACGTATGTGCGTGTGTATATATATGTGTATACGTACGTATGTGCGTGTGTATATATATGTGTATACGTACGTATGTGCGTGTGTATATATATGTGTATACGTACGTATGTGCGTGTGTATATATATGTGTATACGTACGTATGTGCGTGTGTATATATATGTGTATACGTACGTATGTGCGTGTATTTATATATATGTATACGTACGTATGTGTGTGTGTATATATATGTATGTATACGTACGTATGTGTGTGTGTGTATATATGTATGTATACGTACATATGTGTGTGTGTGTATATATGTATGTATACGTACATATGTGTGTGTGTATATATGTATGTATACGTACGTATGTGTGTGTGTGTATATATGTATGTATACGTACGTATGTGTGTGTGTGTATATATGTATGTATACGTACATATGTGTGTGTGTGTATATATGTATGTATACGTACGTATGTGTGTGTGTATATATGTATGTATGTATACGTACATATGTGTGTGTGTGTATATATGTATGTATACGTACATATGTGTGTGTGTATATATGTATGTATGTATACGTACATATGTGTGTGTGTATATATGTATGTATGTATACGTACATATGTGTGTGTAGATAGATAGATATGTATACGTACATATGTGTGTGTAGATAGATAGATATGTATACGTACATATGTGTGTGTGTATATATATATAAACAAACACTTCTGTGACGCAGACAGAGAAAGCTGTGGATTCAGGGAAGGGAATAACCTTTTTGCTTCAAGTCATCTTCAAGAAGTTCTGTTTCTTTATTTATCTGTAGATCAGATTGTGTGGAAATACTGAAGAAGTGTGGAGATCATAATAAATTCCCCGAAGGCCACTCAGCTGAGAGTATTTGTGAGCTCTTATCTCCAACAGATGACTTGGTGAACTGTATACCCTTGGATACTTACCTGAGTAAGTACTAACATACCTATGCAGCAAAATTAGAAACCCGGATACTTTGAATGCTGGTCACTACTTTAAATAATTTTCATTGTTTCTTTTAAAGAAAATTTTATTTAATTTGAGACATTTTATTTAGTATTAGAGAAAATTAGAATTTTCAAGTTGCCATAGCTCATTACCTCTATTCCTTCTTGTATTGGGCATCAAAGGCAAGAAAATTATTGGGCAAACAAGATAGAGGAAATATATTTTGCATGTGTAGGATCATCTGGGTCATTATTTCCAGGACTGAGGACTAAACTATTGAAATAAGTAAACTACCTTGTCATATCAAGCTTCTGGAACTATAATTAAAATAAAAAATCTCACACAATTATCAAAAATATTATTGTACTGGACATAAGAAATGCCATTATTTACTGAAGGAAAATAAACCTCATTTAAATCAATACAGACGATGTATATTCTGTTTTCAGGCCCAAGTTCTTTAGGCAACATTGTAGAAGATGTTACACATCCATGTAATCCAAATCCATGTGCGGCTAATCAGCTATGTGAGGTAAATAGAAAAGGATGTCAATCTGGAGAGCTGTGTCTTCCATATTTGTGTGTGCCAGGTAAGGGGTTTTGGGCTTCTCTTTACTGAATTTTGCTGGTAAACATGTTACTGTAATGTTGTTGAAGGCTTTAAAGTGAATTGCTGGTGCCATAGTTTAATCCCAGTTGGCACCTAAGCACCACGCAGCCACTTCCTCACTACCTAATTGTTCCAGCCTGGGGAGGAACAATTTAGTCACTGAAATAAAGTTAATAATAATAATAATAATTGTAATGGTGATGATGATGTAAAGGGAGATAACAAAAAGAAAGGAATACAACCCAAGGGAACCAAGAGATGCCCAGTGCCACTGATCCTCTCCCACTGACCCAGTGCCCACCCCTTCCCACCAAAGATGTCCAGAGATGCAGCCAGTGGCATTTGTGCTTCTGCTCCCTTCAGTGATACTTTCAATGTGGCTGCACCTCACTAGAAAGACATTCGTGGTCATTTGGGAGCTGCTTTTCTAGAACACTGGTGTTGTGTAACCTCTGCACCATGTGTAAATGTGAGCTGCTTGGGGAGAGAGCTTCATGCAGAGTAAGTTTCAGGTACCTAACTTTGAAATGGGAGAGTTCAATGGTGTTAGTAACAAGGATCAAACCTACAGTAGGAGGTGTGAGACTGCAGTGTCCTACTTCTACAGCCCCTTCATTATTCTGCCCTAGGCACTGGTAGTGCTTGCCAGTTTCTCCTTTTCCTTTAAAGCAGTTGTCATTCAGTGCCATGAGGGCTCAGCTGTGGTTCTTGAAGCAGAGCGGAAAGTCTGCATTTGGTGACCACCTGAACATGTGTGTGACTGAGCAAGTGAGAGCAACACTGATTTTTACACTGAATTGCGTGGAAAAGCCTCCTTTCTAGAGGAGGTGATTGAGACCATTGCCATAGCTGTCTCACATCAGTTCCCTGAGCCCCTTTTCTTCCAGCAGTTCTGTGGCTGATCAGCAGTTTCCCCCGTGGCTCTTAATTAAAAAGAGGAAAGCTGGATTTTGCCTCACTTATACATCTGCCTTACTTGTGCTCTATTAAAAGGGAGGATAGACTTCAGCACAATCTTTGTGTGAGCCTAGGGACATTGTTTTGGTTATGTTTCTGTGACCCTTACAAAATATTTTTGTTTTCCTGGAAAGCTGAGCTTTATTACTATAGAGGTTGCTTCAAAAGTCATTCAAAGTCATCTGAAAACAAGCTCACACAGAGCTTTTGAAGGGACAGTTTGCTTCCTCTGAAGGTTGAAAAGTGACATTTATGTTTTAATTCAGTCTTTTTATTGGCTGAAAGTTTCAGGGGATTTGTTGCAGTTCACCCCTTGTTAGGGTTATTTCAATCTGCTATTTATTTTATTATTTTTCCCTGCAGTTTTTTAAAACTTTTTTTTCTTTTCCATTCTTTCTTTTTTAAATCTGCTTTACCTGCTTTTTCTCCCTTTCTTCCCTCTTCATATCTGCTTGTAAGAATACTTCCGTGTTCTCTCAAGAAGTACAAATAGGGAATAATAATAAATAATAAATAATAATAAATAATAAAATATGTGAGAGAGGGGAAATGACTGGGCTTTGTTTATGAGACCATTTAATTCAAATTCTGTATTGGAGAGAGTGAAGCATGTGTTGCTTTTGTCATATAACATGTTTCATACTGCTAGAGAGCTGGAAAATTAAAATACTTGAGAATTATTGGAAGTTCAAGTCTATTTCTCAAAAGTAACATTTTTAGAGTACTTCAGAACATTCTCAAGCAAGTATCTTCTATTTTTGCTACTGGTTCCCTCTGTGAAATGGGTGAATTTTTTTAAAGGGCAAGAGTAAGGCTGCTCAAGAACACCTTATGTTTTTTGCAAGTCAGAGTAGTAATTAATTTCAGTAGTGGCACTTGCCTACATGTTTACTAATTATGACCTAAAATTTTTCCTTGTATACAGGCTGCAAACTGGGAGAAGCCTCTGATTTTATTGTCCGTCAAGGTACACTTATCCAAGTTCCATCCTCAGCTGGTGATGTTGGGTGTTACAAGATTTGCACCTGTGGACCCAGTGGATTGCTGGAGAACTGCATGGAAATGCGTTGTGTTGACCTCCAGAAATCATGCATTGTTGGAGGACAAAGAAAAAGTAAGTAATAGAGCAGTGATGTATCCAGCACCTGCTCCTTATCTAATGAATTTTGAGCTACCTAAGAAGACTCAGAGGATCTGAATTTAGAGTTCATCAGAAAATACAAAAGCTGATGATTTCATCCTTGTATTTAATACTGGGTTAAGTCTTACATATGCTGGAGGGTTCCATTGTTGAAATCAATACAGAACTGTGTCTGTCTCGATCAATCACAGCCCTGTGTGAAGAGTCTTCTCAGAACACCATTTCTTTTCAGCATGGGGTGGTTTCTTTACAAGCTCCAAATGGTTCGGGGTGTTTGTTTTGGATTTGTTGGGGTTTTCTTTTCTTCCTTCCAGTGGCTTGTGGCATCTGGACCCACGAACTCCCAAGTTTTGTGTTTTCCACTCCAGTGGCTGGCACAAAGACCTCTTACACTACTTATTGGTTCATCCACCTTCAGATTTGTTAGTACTCATGCACATATTCAGAGTAGGAAGCACACATCTTAAAAGGGTAAAAATAGGATAGGATAAAAATATAGGATAGGTTGTGGTGATCAAGTGCAGGGTTCAGTGAGAAAGGCAGTCTGTCCAGCTACCTGTCTACGCTGAGCCATTCCCTTTTTCCCCTATTCTCTTTGCTTTCCCACACATCTTCCTGCTTGATTCATCTTAATTCCTCCTTTTCCTTACCTGTGGTCCTTCCACTAAACATCCCTAAATAAGTTTTGCACAATCTCAATTAAATAAGAATTATAGTTTAAGATATTCATCAATGGGGCTAACATTTGCCTAAAAATAAACATGTAAGCAAATACATGATGATGATAAGAGTGTGTTGAACACTGTGGTTCTTTAAAGTCTTCCTCACCATGGCAGCCCTCTGTTTAGTTTAAATTGGCATGTGTAACAAGGATTAATTGGGTTCTACCAAATCGGACTGTCAAAGGAGTTCAAGGAAATGTGACAGGTGATGCTTCTTAGAATATTATATTGATTTATTTTCAGATCTAATCTTTGCTTGAGAGCTTTAAATGCATATTTTTGTCATGCAAACTGGCATTATCAGGAAAAGAAAGCAAACAAAAAAATAGCTTCTGCTAAGGTAGGGGAAAACTTATAAAAGGTCTTGAATATCAAATGGAGTCTGTGCTGAGCTATTACCTGTCTGAAGCTGGTGTCTTTGAATCAGCAAGCAAGAGATTTTCTGCTAGTGAACAGTTACATATTCCAGCACTGGACATTGTTTAGTGTCGTTAAATCAACCCTTTCAAACTACGGTAAAACTGTTGTCCAAGAAGAACTAAAGAAAGTTAAAGATCTCATGAGTCCAAAATAACTGAGGGGTTTTTTTACCATGTGATGAAAGAGTTACTTTCACACTAAGTAAAACTTAAGAATCAAGGTACTTGTAGTTTCATTTGTCACAAACATGATTTTCAGGCTATGAACCAAACCCTAAATCATGAAAAAGTAAGTAATTGGGATATTTCTTTCTCATAAAAGATACCAAGTAGAGCTAAATAATCAATTGTGCAATTATTTTCATCAGTCAAGAAAGTCTGCCTGCAATGTTCCATGGAATAGAATGGGAGTTTTTTGAATCTGGGGTTTCTATTGTTGTTTATCCAAAGAAGATAAAAGACAGGCAAACAAACTTTTTTTTTTCCCCCCCCAAAATTTATACTGTTTGTGGAAGCAGAACACTGAAAAATCTTAACATTAACAATATATTTGATGGACAGTTGTAGAAAGTATCTGGTAAAATCGAATACTTTTAAGATACAGTTGTTAGCAAATACGGTATTTAAATGGTGACTGTAACCTTTTAGGGACCGTTCTATCCAAGCAGATCTGCAGTTATTGGTGAAAATAATCACAACAATATCTGAAGCTGTATTTGTAATTTATGTTTGCAGTGTACAGCTCTCACTTCTTCTTACGAACTCATTTTTTATTCACCCCCTTTTCTC
The DNA here is from genome assembly GCA_024500445.1 of Entomyzon cyanotis. Classification (NCBI taxonomy): domain Eukaryota; kingdom Metazoa; phylum Chordata; class Aves; order Passeriformes; family Meliphagidae; genus Entomyzon; species Entomyzon cyanotis. Next base: position 78,506,142 of record JAKEPQ010001005.1, on the reverse strand, counting down.
CTTCCAACCAACAGTTCGGGTAGGGGTGCAGGGTGTGGGGTATTTTGTTAGTCCATAGAGCAGATCCATAAATCTATTCATCACCACAATTCTTCTACTACAAATACTTTTTATCTCTACTTATCGCTCTTTCTCTCCCCAGACAGTTTTTTCTGCTCTCACCCCCTCCCTCTTAAGAAGCAGTCTCTCCGCTCACCCCCTTCCCTCTTTCCAAACCAACAACACGGGCAGGGGGCAGGGTAAGGGGTTTGTTCTCTGGTCAGTCCATCAGGGAGAGGGGTCCTATGTCGCTGTTGGACTGCTAGCGGAGTGAAGAGAGGCTTTTCAAGTGATCAAAAAGATTCTGAATTTATTATTTATTTTAGCAATTATATAGACATCAGCAAGCTGTTCGGATTGAACCAATTCAAAACCTCCCCCCAGGCTGATTGGCCAGGCTTGAACCACCTATATCCAAAAGACCATTTCAATAACATAAAAACTTTATTTATAAAACATAGAAAGAAGAAGAAAAAAGTTCTCTTGGGAAAGAATCTGTGTTGCCACAGCCCTCTACTTAGCCATGGGGTCCTTCCCACGAGAGACAGTCCTCTGGGAACTTCTTTGGCGTGGGTCCTATCTCACGAGCACCATCCTGACCGAATTCTGCTGCAACGTGAGTTTTCTTGTCCATAAGGTGCAGACTCTCCTGAGCTGAGGCCAGGCTGCTTTCATTCCAGGAGCAAGGCCTTTCTCTCCCTTGCAAGGCCTTTGCAGTTTTAACTCTTTCGATGATACTCCCACTGGATCACAGCTTCCTCCAGGCATCCACCTGCTCCTCTGGCGTGAGCTGTGGGTGGATTTCTGCATCCTTGTGGACTCCATGGGCTGCAGGGGGACCTCCTGCTTCTCCATGGCCTTCATCATGGCTAGCAGAGGGTTTTCAGCTCTGGTGCCTGGAGCACCTCCTCCCCCACCTTCTCCACTGACCTTGGCATCTCCACGCTGTTCTCACTTCACATATTTTACCTCCTCCTCCTCTAACTACAAAGAAGTGCGTGCCTACCTTGTTTTGATTTCTTCTTAAATATGTTTTCACAGAGGCATAACTAGCACCTCTAATTGGCCTACACTGGGCCAGCAGCATGTCCATCACCTTCAGAGCCATCAGAGATTGGCTCTGCTGGACTTGATGTAAAAACTTCCAGAACTTTCACTCAGGACACACAGGAGCTATCTTTGTGCCACTCCCCACCCCTCAGACACTTCCTCAGGCCTACTACAACAGCTTCTGAGGGGTTTAAATTTTCCTTACATGTCAAAGATACCTTGCTGATGTTTTGGGCCAATCAAAACCACCACATTCTGGTAACCATAACATTTTGTGTAGCTGTAGGTATTCAGTAAATGCTGTCCATTTTAAAACAAAACAACCCCAAAACCAGACAGTTTCCTCTCTTTTGCCATAGTGACTTGACTCATGAAGGCTTTGTGGTGATTAAGACTCTAGGTATTATGTAATAAAGGATAAAAATTACTAGGTTCCAAATTTGTTAGATAATGCATTGAAGACAAAGAATTCAAAATTTATGGTCACCATGTAAACTTTTTGCAGCAACTATATTTAATTGGTTTATATGTCAGTTGTAAAAAGCCAGGGTTTAGACATAAAATCTGAACAGTGGTCTTTAAAGCCATTCTCTATAAAGCAAACAGCCCTGAAAGTGTTACATGATGCTGGGGTTTTTGTGTTGAGTTTACTCCAGCAAAAGAAATGACTACTGATGATGAGGACAGCTTGCTGTATGCACTCTTTGATAGTGAAAGACAACAGCTTTGCAAAGTTTTCATGTGGATCCTGTCAGGTAGTCTGAAGAATCACCTGAGATCCTGTGTTTGGCATTACCTTCTAACCTTTTCTTCTTCCCTGCTGGTAAATTCATTGGTCCTTTTTGTAGGACTGTGGTATAAAGAGAGCTTTTTGTGCTACAGAGGCTTTCTCTCCACCCGCTCTTGATCTGCCCTCTCTGAGCACATCTTCTGAATTGCTTCAGTGCTGAGGGGGTTCCTTGTGCCTCTGTAATATTTTCTCAAAAATTCTAATTCTCAATCTCAACCCTTTGAAAAGAGATTAGAGGGAATTACCTTATTTTTTAAGGTATGATTACTATTTCGTTTTCCTTAAGAGCTGTGTATTTGTTGGTAGTCTCTGATAACCAGTTTGGTTAAGGGTAGATCAGAGTCTGTCATCAACATGAATGGATTTTACACAAAAAGTACATCACAGTGAAGGGCAGTCATATGGACAGTTCAGAAAACCAAACTGGAGTTGCTAAATTGAAGAAAAATCCCCTAAATTTGCAGATTGATTCTTACATTCAGGTGTGATTTATAAAATACATTTCAATCCAATGAAGGTTGGAATGAAGCATTGGCACATTTACCTCTTGACAAACACGAATGATTTGTGCTTTATGTGTGAGACTTACATCTAAAAGTTTAGCAGTTTAATGTAAATTTAATTTAGGAGAAGAATGTGTCTTTACAAAAGCTTTACCTTTAAGAAAACATGAAACTTCCTAGCCAGCATTTATTTTACTTAAAAAAAAAAAAAAAAAAAGAAAACCTAATTTGTACAGGCTTTGAAAAGATGAAGTGCTTGCTTCTCTGGTTAACTTATTAATCATAACCTCATGTGAACAGACTTTTCATTTAAGTGAATAAAGCAAAACTTGAAATGTAAAAAAAAAACAAAACCACACACGGACATTCCAGTGGGAAAAATAAATTGAATAAGGGAAATTACAGAAACAATTAATGAGAATGTAATATCTATGTAGTGCATATGAATATGTAGTCTTCTGGTATATTTGCATTAATTGTATGTATTAATTTATTTTAAGGCCATGGAACCTCCTTTAATATAGATTGCAATGTCTGTTCCTGTTTTGCTGGAAACTTGATTTGTTCTACACGTCAGTGTCTAACTGAGCACAGTTCAGAGGATGAACGTCAGAAGTTTACAGGTAACTTTCCAAACCCTGAAAACTGTAAGTTTAATGTTTTTAGAGCAGGGATTATCAACCAAATTCTTTCTACAGTATTAATGAAAACTACCCAATGATTTGTCACTGCAGAAAAAGCACATACTTTAAAAAAAGAAAATCAATACTAAAAAAGAAAATCTCAAATAATACGTAAAAATAAGTAGAGACAGAGTAATGCCACTGGGGATGAGAGATAAGGAGTTTAGGGGAAAATGAAGAAAGCTGAGTAGAATGAGCAAAGAGGTAGGACACAAATTTCCCTTCCTTCTCCTTTTAAGTGCCTGTGTGCTCCAGCATTGCTAAGTGACAGGTGGGAGGAAACAGCTGAAGGCACTGCGCTGGAAGGCAGAGATACCTCAGTGACCCCTTGTGTATCTTGTGTCATAGAAAGTGAGTGTGCATCCAGTCCCTGTTCTGTGTGTTGCTCTTGCAGGTTTGCCCTGTAACTGTGTGGACCAGTTTGTCCCAGTCTGTGGCCAGAACGGGCGCACGTATCCCAGCGCATGCATAGCTCGCTGTGTTGGGCTCCAGGACAACCAGTTTGAATTTGGATCGTGTATTTCCAAGGATCCTTGCAACCCAAACCCTTGTAATAAAAATCAAAGGTAAAAGCAGAATATGTCCTTAAGCTTTTCTTTGGCTTCTTCTACTCATAAAGCAGATTTACATGTTCTTCGAATGTGTTGTATATGGTAGTAACATTCCACTTCGAGGCTATTCCAATAAAAATAACTGTTTGAAGTAGCTGCTTTTTATTTATCATAGTTAGTAATATTGGACTGCAATAACTGCCAGTTCTTGGTTCCATTTTTGTAGTGCTATGTCAATTAAATTCATTATGCAGATCTCAGTTTAGCAATAAAGGAGATTTCACGTACACTTTCAAAAGTGGGAGAATCAGATTTTGTCGAAATGGCAATGACTGTCCTTTTACTAATTTGTTTCACACCTTCTTTTAGTAGTTTACAAAGAAAACCCCCATCTGAATTCAAGACTTGGAGTTGGTCTTGCTTATTCAGTCAATAATCTGTGCTTTTTGTCTCTAGAACAGGAAGATATCAATCACCTTTTTTTTTTCCTTGTACTGAAATCTTGTGAAAACTTTGTCTGTACAATCTCTGTTTTTTCAATATCAAGAAAAGCAAAATCTGCATAGACAAATATATTAAAATAAAAATATGCTTTGTACTAGTGTCAGGCAAAAAGAAAATCTGACCTTTCTTACAGAGATCAAAGTCTGTGGCTCACAATATTGGTCTCTGTCTTCAATTTTCTCACTGTTGTGCAATACTGCAGTCTCCTTTGAATTAGTGCATTTTTATGTTTTGAAAGAAAGCCACCAAAATAAGTTGTGTAATACTGTGCTTTCATGAAAGCTGATTGTGGCAATTTTAGGATTTTTTCCTTTTTCTGCACTTAAAATGCCATGATACAGAAAAATACTGAGGAAACACTGTAGGTTTGTAGCTGTAACAGTCATTATGGCATTCAAAATTGGAGTTTCAAAGCTGTATTGTGGATTAACTTTTTTTACATTTTATGTTTGAAATTTGGAGAGTACAGAGAGGCTTTCCAGTTTTACAAAATACCATAATGCTTAGAACCTCAGCTTGTAGTTTCAGTAAAGGAGTTTGATAATGTAGTTCAAACTGAACATACTCATCTGAAAATGCCCTTGATGCTGTTGGAATCTATTTAGGATCTTACATTCCATTTGTGAAATGTTGGAATCTCAGAACTTCCAAGTCTCCCCTAATACCAGAGGCATATCTGTAATGCATGGGAGTGCAGTGCTCAGAGAGAATAAGAACATATTGTGCATAATCCAGTAAGTGGTAGCAGCACTCCTGTGAAGGAGGGGCTTGTCCAGAAAGGCCATGAGACCTTTTATCAGTCTGTTCATCAGACTGCATTGGCTGGCATTTCTCTAGCAGAGGATGCCTTGCAGGGCCTATGCCAAATGTTTTGCAGATAAGATCAGGGAAGGTACATGTTTAATACAAAGGGGAAAGAATATCTGTCTGTATTTGTCTGTGAAGGCTGCATAGGAATGGATGCCAAGAAAGTGTAAATGTGAGATTTTTCTGTTTGTTTGCAGTCATCCCCTATATGGGATGTTGTACAATATTCTGAACCTACAAAGCTAGAATCCAATTAGATATTTGTAATTGAAACCATATAATCTTGTAGGTCTTGTTCTCACTTCTTTCTCAGAGAAGGGTGAGACTAGACCTCTGCAATAGAATCTTTTCCTCTTGCTCCCGGTTTCCATGTTTTCTCTAGCCTAGCTGTTCTTAAATATTCATTTACAAAATGAAGTATGGGAGTAGGTAAGAAGTTTATCCAAGCCTTTTTCAATAATGCATTGAGAAAGACTTGGTAAAAGATAAACTTGTTTTTAGTGGAAACTTCAGTTGTGTTCACATACATTAACGAGTAAACGTGGCATGAAACTGTTCCAGATTTGTCATGAGACATGAAATGAGCTATTCAGTCTTGTATGACTTTTTTTCCTGCAGCTCTGCTGAACCACAGTTAGCTCTAAAGCACTGAAGAAAATTTCACTGAAAATACCTTCCCTGAACATTTTGAGATGAAAAAAAAATAAATCCTATGACATGATATGACATTATTATTACTTTCCGCAGGTGCATACCAAAGAAACAAGTTTGCTTGACCAGTTTTGAAAAGTTTGAATGTAGCCAGCATGAATGTGTGCCAAGGCAGCTAAATTGTGACCAGACACGGGATCCTGTTTGTGACACAGACAATGTGGAATACAAAAACTTGTGTACTTTGTACCAAAAAGGAAAAAGTTTAGCGTACAAAGGACCATGCCAGGTAGGAAGGGGTTCTAGCAATAAATATCAAATCTTCTTTGTTCCGTGGTGTTCAACTTAACAATTTTTATTTTTCTTTTGTCCAGTATTGTTTGGGTCTTTTTTAAGTATTCTGTTTGGGGTTCATTAGCTTATAAAATATTCTAATAGAAAATAATCATTTAAAAATTTAACTAGTGTAAAAATACTCTCACAATCTTCAGAATTTTGCCAAATGGTTCTCTGCTTTAGTTAACAGTTGTCTCAAAACTAATCAAAAGCTCTACTTACACTTTCTTGGGGGTAATACTCTTGATATTTATATCTTCCTATATATGCTATTAAAGCTTGCACTAAGGTATGTTTGCAGTAATTAGTGCAGTTCCTTGGTTCCTTACATGCTAATTCTTACCAATTTTAACTTGTCTAAATATAAAATAATGCCCAGTCATAGAAATTCTTTAGCTTTTTGTGTGATTGTGCCCCAAGTTTATGAAGTTCATTGCTCAGGATCTATTTACAGACTAGGCAGTCTGTAATACTTTTTTAGTTAGTCCGGATTGGATGAGTCTTCATATTAATCCTTGAGAATGCTTAGGATTAGGTTTAGTTTTTCCAACCCACAGCTCTCTATGGTGGTGACAGACAAGCTACTTCTGTCATCTTACAATAACACACACACAAATATAAGTAATATGGGTAAATAAGTGATATATAAAAACATACAATAACATATTAGAAATACATGTGCATGCACACTAAATTTTAAGCACATAAAACCACACTAAGATGAATTAATAAATTACTAATGAGTTGTTAACAAGTTAATTTTACTAATAGAATATTTTAATATTTAGTGAAATTATAATTTAAATTTATTTAATTAGTTAATTTAAATATGGTCATTTTGTTTAAGCATTAACACAGAACAAAAGTTGTTTTCTGAAACATGCTTTATTGTACATTTCTCAGACTCTGTCACCTTCTTGAAGTACTTACCTTTTCATTTATGACCCATTCGTAAACCGGCAGGTCATTTCCTCTGGATTTCCTACTTTTTCAACCATTTGACAATATTAGCAGTGAATTCCAGTTAACTTTGGTTTTCCTTATGTTGAAACTACTCTGAAGTTTCTGCAGCATGGCTAAATGGATGTTCCAAGCACCGCTGTTGTGTTTCAGCCGTTCTGCAGGTCAGCAGAGCCGGTGTGTGGGCACAACGGGGAGACCTACAGCAGTGTCTGTGCTGCCTACTCCGACCGCGTGGCCGTGGACTACCAGGGGCACTGCCAGGCCGTGGGGGTGCTGTCCAACTACGGCTTCCTCTCCGAGTGTGCCTTTGTCAAGTGTCCCCAGCTCTCTGCCACAGGCTGCAAACCTGTCATTGCACCAGGTGGGCAACTTCACTGCAGACAGGGGAGAGTCTCCAGGCTCTGAGTGAAAACAGACTACTGAGAAGTAATGACTCTACTTAGGGCTAGAACAAGGCAGTGTCAGGACTCAGATGAGTAAACCTGAACTTGAAAGGCCTTGGCTTTAGGAGTCATGCTCCTTCAGTTTTTAGAGACTGGCAGTTGGGATGGGTTTGGGAGAAAGGAATGAGGTCTGTGGTGTCCAGGCTAGGATGTCTGATGTCTCTAGGAATCCAGTGAGTAACTTTTCGGAAGTGGCAACATAAATACCACAGTGGAACACAAAGCTGTCATCAACGTAGGGTTCTCAGAAGGGCAAAGATGGTATTTAATTAGAAGACAGAGTAAAATACCACATGTATTCACAGTACCGTGGAAGACAGCAGGAATGGTTCTGCAGTGTGCTGGTTTGAACCAGTTTTTTATTGTTTTCACAAGTGTTTCCTTTATGGAACAATAACTCATCACAGGTAATACACAGAGCAAGGAAAGCTCTGTTCTTAAAGAGTTTTATTCATTTTTCTTATTTCTCACCCCCTTTAAAAAAGGGTCTTTGTGCTTTGTAATAACATTTAGTACTGTAAAAGTCACTCTGTAAGTGTGACTTACATATAAGTTGGAGAGTGAATTTAATATACAGGCATGAATAGAAAGTCAAAATATTATCCCTTTGGTTTCTGAGATGGTGAGGAAAAACAGTAGGAGAAATATGACATCTGTCAGACAAGCCTTTTTCCCCCTTGCTATCTAAAGATGCTAAGCTCCAACATGGTGCAACTGCAGAAATTAATGCTTGCAATGTGCACAATTACTTCTGTCATGTACTAGCTAAATCAGATATTGAAATTCATCACTTCTGTAGCTGATACGCATGCATCCATACAAAGCCTTGGCTTGTGGTACACACAGTACCTCCAGTTTTTAGCTTACCATAATGAAGGATCGTAAAACTAATGAAAATTCATCTTGTTGCTGCATGTTCATAGTACTAAATGTGTGTTGAAAGGTGACTGATTTTCCATTATAAATGTTTTCAATACTGAAAAAAATATTAGAAATGTGCAATTCTACTGTCAAATTGAAACATTTCCTTTGCTTTGGTAAGTTTGCTATTTTCATTCTCAGTTAATACTCAGATTTTGACTCCTGCTTACTTAAAAGTGAAAAGACTACTTGTTTTTATTACTGAAATTTTTTTATTTACATAGGAGCCTGCTGTCCAGTATGTGCTGGAATGCTGAGAATCTTATATGACAAAGACAAGCTGGATAATTTTGCAAGGGTAAACAGTTTAATCATGCCTAATGTTAAATGGTAACTGAAAAGTCAAGTTACTATGCACTTTCTCCTGAAAGGTTAACATGTTATAAAAGCCATTTTTTTTTAGGAGTTATTTGTGATTGTTGGGGTTTTTTATTTCTTTATACTGTTTATACTTTCCTTTATTTCTTTATCTGAGACATAAATTGAGTTACAATGCAAACAGAACAGAATTAGAGTAGGCACAAACAAGCAGACTCAGGTTTGCAGTTTATGACTTGTAATAGAGCAGAGAAATTATATGGGAACAGCATGTGTGGTTCTACTGACTTCCTTTCATAGATTGTGTGTCTCTAGGTGGTGGGTGTGGGTGTGTGTGGGTGGGTGTGGGGGTGTGGGTGGGTGGGTGGGTGTGGGTGTGTGTGTGTGCTGACCAATTTTGCTGAGTTACAGTGTCTGTTAGGTCCTGACTGCATCCTGGAATGTCTTCCAGTTGTCATCTCTAATGGTACCAGGGACACAGTGGCTACTGCAGCTACTCAGTTCATACATTACAACATGTGACTGTGAAGAACTGTTAGTTTCTGTTAGAAGGCTTTCTAGTTCAAGAAATGTATTGATCTTACTCAAGCAGTTGGTGATAGCTACTCTCCTCTCACCTACTAAGCACCCTAGTACCTGGGTTGTAATGTCTGCCCCTTTAGTCCAGACAGCTAGTTCATGTGAATACTAGAGAGTTCAAAAACTAGAGAGTTCTATAAATGTAGGCTGCTCTGCCTCTTGTTTCCCAACATGGGAGCACAAACCACATTTTGAGGTATGTGATACATAGATACATTAAACATGAAGGTGGAGAACAACACATATCAAAACCATGGTTAATTGAAGAAGTATATGTTTTTCCTTTTCCTTCTTTCTTTCACTTTTTTTTTTTTGTTTTGCTTTTTACGCTTTTGGAGGGGTTGGTTTTCAGGTTTTTTTTAGAATCAGTGAATCATTTTTTAGAATGATGTTTTAGAAGCATTGAATCCTTTAGGTCTTTTGCTAGCATTTAGTGTAGAGTTTAGAACTGAGTACTTTAATGGCTGAAACAAATTTTCTGGCATGACATGGTGTTATTAAAACTGAGGAGGAGAATTTTCCATAATATCACATCATCCACAGAGTTCTTTGTTTTCTTCCAGGTAACAAATAAAAAGCCGATAACAGTACTTGACATACTTGAAAAGATCCGCCTGCATGTGTCAGTACCACAGTGTGATGTGTTTGGATATTTAAGCATAGAATCCGAAATTGTGATTCTCATCATTCCTGTGGATCAGAACCCCAAACCATTGCAGGTAGATGATGTTATTATTCTGTTTACCAAGCATGGATTTGCTTCACTTTTGTACGTGTACCATGGTGCTTGTTTCTCAGGCAGATGCATTGTGTGTATTTTGATTGCCCATGCCCTGTTATGTCCAAGTCAGCTCCAACTTCTGTCTCCTTCTCTAGCAGAAGTAGCCCGAAATGTTACCAGGACTTAGGGAGAAAAATCTTGCCTGATCAGCACTCAGTCTACCTGCAGCAGGTGCTGTCAGATACGTGGGGGGAGGACTCTGAAATCAGAGAGGCCACCTCTGCTCACCTCACTGCTGGCGCCCATTGATGAGCTAGACCCTCCTCAACTTTCAAAGCTTTGGACCTCCAGATATTAAACTTGTCAAGTTTAAACTTCACCAGAGGAAGCTTCCAATGCTTTTAAAGAGACTTATTACTAAATTCCTTTCTGGGGTGCAGTAAAAAGTAAAGTGGAAAAAATGATTTTTTTAACAGAAATTAATTATTATCATCATCATGTCAGTGGGGGAATGGAAACCTGGGGTTTCTCAGTTTCTATTATTTCCATTCTTTTCTTCCTTTCCTGTAAACGAAATCAGTTTTCTCTGATTTGGATGAAAAAGCCCAGTAAGGAGAAAATCTCGGTTCTTCCACTGTTGCAAACTTCAAGACAGTAAGTTGGTCAGTCAGGAAGGAAGTCCTCAGTTTCAGAGGCACTTACTTTAGTGATAATTCACTATGGGCTTTTTGCCATCAACATTCAAAACACATCACCCCACAATAACTTGTATATAGCTTCCTTCCTTTTCCTTTTCTACTACCCAGGGCTTCCACAAGTTTTCATAGTACCAAAGTCTATGATAAGACCTCCGATCTGTTTTCCAGGTGTTCCCCAAAACTATGTAAATCTTACTTGCTGGTGGGAATATTTTTGCATTGTCATTTTACATGGTAAGAAGAGAAATAATAATGTTTTTCCCCCATAGATTGAAGCCTGCAATAAAGAAGCAGAAAAGATTGAGTCCCTGATCAATTCAGACAGCCCAACATTAGCGTCACACGTGCCACTGTCAGCTCTAATTGCATCTCAAGTACAAGTTTCATTTAGCATTTCTTCTGCTTCTGCTCACGTGGTGCCTGCTCTGCACTCCCTGCTCATAAGCCTTCTATTCACCTTGCCATCAGCATTGATATATTACATATAACTGCTGGGGAAAAATGCATGAGCATTGTGGCATTTATATTGTGAAGGACATTTGGACTTGTTGGTCACTGAACCAGAAAACAAAAAATGTGCAAGATTTGATGAACTTATATTTTTCAATGAAGAACTAGAAGTATTTGAATAATGTGAAAAGATGATTCTCTTATTCATAACTACTCAGATGACTGCTTCAGCACAATTAGATTGTTTTCCATCGATGTTGGAAACATTAATATGCTCTGGAAGGTTCTGACATTATGAATTTATGGTTTTGAGGAGAAAGGATCTTACAGGCTTTTTTCAGCAATGAACTAAACAGTGTTTTGAGTTTACTGAAGAATGCTAATTTTTTATTATTCAGATGCGTATCAGTGACAACGAAAGCATGCACCTATTTTAAACATCATTTTTGGAAGAAACAGATTGCTGCTACTTAATTACCTTACCAAAAATTTAAGAGTTTATTCTCATGTAAATATGATTTCATATTTTATTATGAAGAAAACTAACTAGCCCTGGACCTATTTCAGTAGATGTCTTTCATTGGACTAGTGAAGACTTGCAGGACATTGGGCTCACTGCTTGTAAAATGACAATCAAGCTCTATGCTAGTAGCTGACTTCAGTGAAGAGATGTGTTCTTTTTATAGTTTTGTACATTTCAGAATCTCATATTGGATGCAAAATTATAAAGAATCTCAGTATCTATATTTAAGTGCCATTTAAAATATTGCAGTATTTGCATGTTATCTAATGAAATTTATACTTTAAATGTTTATACAAACAGTGTGTTTTATTACTTACTGTATTTTATGCACCTGACCTTACTCTACATGAAGTATTTTATATCAGTATTATGATAGCCAAGTTTTGAAGTATATACAGAAAAACTTATTTTTGCCAAAATGCTGAACTTTGAAAGAAAGCACTGAAAACTTTTTGAACATGTATGTTGTAGCATGTTTGTAGCAACTATTTTCTGCTAAATCTTTTAAATGCAAAAGCATTAAAGCTTTTTATTTTAATAAACACTTGTGTCATGTGTTGTTGAGTAAATTCATGTAATTTTATGGAATTTAGCAATACAGCGTATATTTTCCTTTCTGTCTCAAAATAAGTACTTAAAACTAACAGCACTTACTGTGTGACTCACACAGATATGTTCCCAAATAGATGTCAAGGGGGTCTCAAGGGTGAGAGTGTTCTTGCCAAAAACCTTGAGGAAGATTCATGCACATAATCATCCAAGTCTTGAAACAAAACCTTGTTGAGTATGTTGATAATCCATCTGTTTCTGAAATTTGTTCTGTGGATTCTTTACACTTGGACACAGGAATAAAATGAATGCATTTTTTAAAAGCTTTTTGAACTAAAATGGCTCAGATGATATCCCCAAAAACTTCAAACAATTCAGATTGTTTATTTTTCCAAACCATTAGCAAATATTTCTTTAATGTGTAGCCTGTCAGCTTGCTTAGCATTTAGCTGAAGCAAATCTGATGCCTACTAAAAAGAAAGGAATTATAAATGTCTTCAGAAAATAAAAACACATGCACACACATGTATATGTATTTATCTATCTATAGATATATGTATATATATTCACCACACTGGAAAACTTAGTAAAGAGCTTTAAAAACATACCTTCTGTGGAATAGAATATATAGTGAATTTACTTTTACATGTCTGTGAAAATCATCTTTGAGAAATTATAACAAAAAAGTTGCCTTAATTTGTATGATGAATCTGGGAGAAGCAGAATTTCAGCCCAGAGATTCTGTAATTTATATGTGAATTACTTGCTAGAAAAGAGTGAAGCTTTTGAGAGGTTATATTAAATATGTACAAAACCAATGCGATTTCACAGAATCCTAAATTCTGAAAAAGAAGTCCAGCATTCAGAGTGTACAGGGTTTACGTTCTTTTTTCTGGATGAACAAAAGCATTGAAGTATTTTCTAGGTTTTCTCAAGACCTTGGGCTACTTCAGAGGAATGAAGAAACTCTTTACTTGCAGGTTTTGAATTCAGTTGAACTGGGTTAAAAAAATGGAAAAAAACCAAGCCCAGTCTTAATTACAGCTTAGGAAATTTGAACCTAAGGGGGACAAATTTGATACAGATTTCAGAGGATTTTTCCATAAAAGTGCTAATGATCTTCTGTCACCATCTGTGTGGAAATCTGGGTTCACTTAGAAGGAATGGAGGCGGCACAAGGGCACTTCAAAGCAGCACAAGAATGTTTGTTGCTTTTATAACAGGACCCAGATGAAACCTTTACAAAACATTATTTGTTTCTCTGCTGAAAACTGGAGTTAATGACACTAACTGGCTCCAGAGGGATGCCTCAGTCCTCTCTCAGTTTGCTTAGTTTGGCTCTTCCCAGCAGGGTGGCACGGAAGCAGAGATGCCAGTGGTGCCACCGTGTACACTGCCGGGAGAGGAGCAGCCACAGGGACAAAAACCAGAGCAAGTAAAAGCAAGAGATTTCTGGTGGAGATTTGAGTCCAGCAGGAGATGGCATCTCTGAATTTCAGAGGTGAGGAATAGTCAGTTCTGTAGCAGGCATGAAATCACACCTGGAACTGCAGCATCCCTTCACAGCCCCACTCCTCTCCCATGCTCTGCTTTTATGCTGCTTTATCCAGTGCCATCACTTGGAGATTTGCAGGTGTGTCTCTTGATTCAAAGGTTAAACATTATTTATACATATTTACTGAGTTTATTACACTTTTTCAGCTCTTCCTTTTACACATAACAAAGACTGTTTCAAAACTTTTCCCTACCATCTCTATTCCTAGGAAGCCCTAGGAGCATTTACATGAGCAAATACAAATACATGAATGCTCTGCAAGACTGTGGTCTAAGTGTTTCATATCTGAAGTCTGGACTGTAAGGTGACCCTATAGTCAAGTGAATCCCAAAAACCAAAAAGTAACATTGAGGGAAAAAAGATTTCTCTGCCAGGGTTGTGCAAGACCTGATGGCAACTTCCTGCAAGTTCTTTGAACTGGTGCTTTTATACAGTGAGATGGTGGCTCCAGCTGCTCCATGTGGAGCAGTAATGAAGGTGATAACTGCAGATAACTCTGTCACCTTCTAAGAGTGGCTGCACTTACCACTGCTAAAGCATTCTGCCTCCCATGTAAGTGTTTGGGCACTGCTTGTTTTGTGCTCTCTCCCAGCCCTCTCTGGGCTGCAAACTTTTACAGAGCCTGTTGCATGAGCCAAAGAGAGTCTTAGCCCATAAACAAACAAAAACTCTCTGAGAAAAATGTTTCCAAGCCCTAGCAGATCTCTTTGTCTCAACTTATCATAACTACAGTCAAAAGGATACGCTTTTCTAGCATTACATGCACCAGCTTTTGCTAATTAATACCATGAAGCTGAAGGTTTCAGTTATATTTGAAGCTATAATTCTATACAAATTCAATACCAACATTTGCATTATGGAAGGCCAATTGTGTATGACCAACACTGAAAGCAAAGGTGCTTACTTTGAAAATTGGGGAAACATCAATTGCCCCAAACCTGTCTTAATTTTAATAGAATTTGTACATGCAGTGCTTAATGGAAAAAAGGGTGAGCATTTCATCTCAATATAAGAAAGACATATTTTACAATGATATCAACAAATCTCTGGAACAAACTCGCCAGGGACATGGTGGAGTACCCCCAAATGGAGCTTTTCAAGATATGACTGGACATGGAGCTAAATGAAGCACCAAAAGGTTGGACCAGATTATCTTCTCAGGCAACAGTGAAATGGCTAAGCAAAAGCTCTTGTAAAAGGCTTTTTTTTGCCTTTCAGTTCCTAGGACATAAAGGAGAACAATAAATAAAGAACAATCTTCCCTGAAGATGCAATAACTCATGAAATAGTGCAGTAACCCCACCATCACTTACATAAAGAAAGGTTTTTAACCTTAAATTTTCCATTAGATTATCATATATATGAGAACAATCCTGATTAGAAGTGTGTGTGCATATGTATGTATGTATGTGCACATATATAAAACACATCTATGAACCTATAAATGGGTCTCAAACTTGCTGTATTAACAGATACCTGTTAATTAGATCTTAGTCCTTTCTTAAAACAAAATAAATCCATTCTTCCCCACAAAGTATTCTCTGATTTGTCTTCCTCAAAGCTGAATTCTGCTTCTTTTGACCAGGTCCAGTAAGGAGAGTAATCTGAGACAAAGGATGTTGATGGTTCTGTAACTCTGACAGTCCATAATAATCCCATAGATCCAGGCTGTAAAAAGCCACCCCTGTGTTTTTGCAAATGCTTTTTCTTTTACTTGGCAAGGTTTCTCAATTTGCTTCTTTATGCTCAGATCTCAGCATGACATCTTGCAATATACACAGGGTTTTCAATCTGTCTTATCCAGTTCTGATTCTCCTTCTACAGCACTGCTGAATAGTCCTAGGGGGTAAATTATTCAATCAGAGGGTTATGACATACAGCAGAACAGGAGTTCTCATCAGTGCTAACGTGGCAGGTTTCAAATTAAAGCCTGCTCTTCAGCTTGGTGTTCTGCAATTCCACACTGTTTGCGGACAGGGGAACAGTGGATGGGTTGTTACTACTCTTTGGCATATAAATTTACTTTTTAGCCAAGTTTTGAGCTGCAGCAGGAGGAGCAGCATTCAGTAAATATAAATAAAGATTTACTAATATGCATGCATGCACACACACATATTCATACAGATATACACACATATATGCATATAAATATATTTATATCACAGTTCCCTATCAGGTTCCACATCAACCTCTTCAGGAAGAGCACATTTGGCAATTGTAGAGAATTTAGCAATTTATTTTACTAAAGAACCCAAGTATGAAGGGTTAATAATTTTTTAAGTTTGAATTTCAAGTACAAATGGCAATCAACGATGCAGGATCACGCCTACTTATATAATTTATACATGGTGTTTTCTGGCTGTAAGTATGCAAAAAGGTTAAAGATAACTCTGGATGGTTTCATTCTCAAGTGCACTCACCTGCAGCAGTTCATTTTCCTTTGAGGTAGCAACACTCTGGTCCTTCCTGCTCAGGGCAGTAAGAGTAGCTTCCAAGTACCAGTGGAATTTCTGGCATGAGTCAGCAGCAGCCCTCAACCCCTGACCACTGCATCATATTCAGAGCCTCTGGCATAACAGAGTCAGTTTGAATATTTGCAGCCATTAATTCTGTGCAGCAACTGAGCTGCTGCCAGCAAGGCTGTGGCTGTACTGTCATTAGCACTGGCTGTGGGCACCACCAGCTTCATCCAGATCAGAAGCAGGGACATGTCTTGGCCAGAAAATGAGATACAATGAGCAGCCCATCTGGCTCTCATGCTGGAAAACAAATGCTGTCATACACACATTCTCTGTGCTTGTGTTGAATCTGTCAGGTCGTGCATTTTGCTTCTTTAACAGGCTTGAAGTGGCAATGTAAACTCTGGATCAGCATCTCATGGCTGCAGTACTTTCTTAAGTGCTGCTTATACTGTGATGCAAGACTTACTGTGTCCCTGCACCACAGCTTTACGACCTCACTCAAGGCCCAGATGAGTCAAAGAAGATATGAGAAATGCAAATACACATTTCCAAAGTAGAAAAAATAAATCTACCATATTTTCCTTTCTGGCTTTAGAAGGTTTCAACAGGAGAAACTGTACAGGCAGAGTCAGAAGAATTAAACCATATAACAGAATGTTTATCACAAGGACTAGCAGAAAAGAGAGATGGAAATTATTTCCATCCGTGAGTGATGTAATAAGGATGTGCCATCCCAAACAACCTCAAGCACAGACCCCAGCCCTGCTCTGGGAGATGGCAGAGCAAGGCAGTGCTGGTGAGTGACCACAGCAGAAGATTGCAGCTTTGGGAACAGAGCAGGCAAAGTTGTGGCCTGTGGTGGAGAGCTGATTTACCCTTCTCCCAGGTCAGTCATGATGGCAAAGCAGCTAACACAGTCCAGATTGTAACAACAGCGATACATGGAGGAACTGAGATGCTTTTCACTATTCTGAGAAGGATTTTCAGTCAGGTTTAAGCACACTCAAAAATATGCAAAGGCTTGATTACAGTCCAGTAACAAGCATCTGTTATGTTCATGGGGAGAAGTTTCTCTTGGCAAGTGTTTAAACAACTTCAGAGGCAAACATGGGTGTGAGCAAGGGCCAGAGCCTCGGAAATGCTCTTTGAACTTTTCACATCATTGTTGCTGCATCGAGGGTATGTGCGATACAGAACCACAGAATGTTAACCATTACTGTGGCCCTTCTTGCTCTGATGGTGTCACTTATGATCCATCACACCTCGTGTTAATTTTCTGTTATGTTGTCAGAAGCAGCACACTCACACTCGCACTCAACAGTAAATAAATAGCAAATACACACAATTATAAGCAGACTGAGTTAACATCACTGGACCAAACTCTGGCAATGAAACAATTGTTCAGTCCTTGTTCTCAATGCCAAGTTTCCCAAACCGAATAGTTCACCTGAGTTTCCTTTTTACAGCGGTGCTGTACACCAGCCATGAACTGATCCAGGTTAATTCATCCAGATAAAGGCATTGGCAGCGTGGATGTAACAACTGTGCCATCCTGTGATGCTCTGAATTTTAACAGCAGAGGAGACATTTCATACCACAGCATCGCAGGAACATTTATTCTTAGTAAATGGATGTGCAGCTGCCACTGATCTTCGATACATTTTTACTGCCTACTGCACTAGACTTTTAACTACTTTATTACTGGCAGCTTTCCAAGGACACATTCATAATCTGGAAGTGTTAGGAAGGGCAGAGCCTGCTCGCAGGACAAGAGGCAGTGGGCACAAATAAGAAACCTCAAACTCCACCTGAACATCACTTTTACTGTGAGATTGGTCAAAACAATGTTTGGCACAGGTTTTCTAGAGAGGCCAAAGTAATCTTCCATCCTTGAAGATGCTCAACACAATGGGACACAGTCCTGGGCTCCAGGTGGATTATGGATTGGAGTTCCAAGAGGTTGGATTAGATGGTCTGAAGTGGTCTCTTTCCACATCAACAATGGCGTAATTCCGTAATAAAGCTTTGAGCGGCTGAAAAGTATCACTACACCTGCTAACTGTTTTGCTGGTCTCCTCACTTGCATTTTTAAAACTTGGTCATTTCCAGAATTTGAATTTGAATTCCATGATATATTTTCTCTTCACAAGTTAATTCCAGATCAATGACTCCATTGCAGCAACACGTATCACAGAATACCAGGTTGGAAGGGACCTCAGGCATAATCAGGTCCAACCTTACTTGGCAAAAGCACAGTGTAAAGAAGATGGCCCAGAACCCAGTCCAGCTCAACCTTAAAAGTGCTGGGGAATCCACTACTTCCTTCCCTGGGAAGACTATTCCAATGTCTGTTTGCTCTAATTGGGAAAAAAAATTCCTCTTGCATCTAGTCATAATAAATACTAAATACCTTTGGAATGTTTTACTTTGTGCATCCAACCCACCTGTGGCCGTCCCACAGCACTGTCCTGCATCCACCAGGCACATATTTGACACCCTTGAAAAGAAAGGCACTCACTCAGCAAAAGGGTTAATTTGTCCAGCCCCTCCCTACCAGCATAAAAGTGGTTACTAAACATCCAGCAGCCCTCCTGGCTTGAGTAAGAGCTCTGTGCTTTACTTGGGGAATTCAACCCACAGTTCAGTGACAGTAGTTCTGTACTTGAAAAGAGTTGAAAATGCATTCCATACATTATTACTTATTCCTGAGGAGTACATATCTTCTCTCATACATTACGGCCTTTTCTGTGTTGTGAAATTAGAGGTCTTGCCCAAAATACACAGGTTAGCAAAAGACTCACAGCCATAACCCAGATGTCTCTGTTTTGAATGCTTAACATTCAGATCACTTGTCTAGAGTTTTAAGAGTAGTTGTATTAAAGTTTCAGATCTATTTTTTGAAGTTTCCATTTGATTATGGCTTCAAAATGCTAATCTTTTAACAGAAATCTCTGCTCTACAAAGTACATATCAATTTCACAGGCAAAAGAATCATTGCTGTGATGACTACAGGAACTCACAAGATTTTTCACAGATTGGATTACTCTGATGACTTTTTCACCAGGCAGATCGAGCATGCACCAGGAATTTTAGAAATGCCTCTGTGGACAGGAAGTATATGAGGTGTTGGGCTCAGGTCTGCAATTGCTGACAGCAGTGTATCAAAGTTTCTGAGAAGGAATTCAACTTTGCTGAAATTCAATACAGAAATACCTAAGTACAGTGTGGGAAACATTTATTTTTATAGACTCAGGAGCACATCATGCTCTTGTGGTTGTAAAATAAACCTTCAACCCTAAGATTAAAAAATGAAACACTGTGGCCAGGGTTGTGTTCTCCATAGAAATCCCATAGGTGGCATCACAGCACAAGGGGAATTACATTTCAGCTGCTTTTGATTTAGAAGGAATGCAGCCGCCTCGGGATTTTTATTTTTCAGTTGTTTTTGTTTAAAGCTAAAGCTTTTCTACAACTCCAGCTCTATTTTCTGTGCCACTTCATTCTCAAGATCAAATCTGCACAGGCTTAAGCCTCTCTTGCTTTATTTATTAATTTAGTAAATTTATTTCCTCCTGCAGATGCCCATCAAAAAGCACTCAGGGCTGCCCCAAGAATGTAATTCTCCAGTTTAGAAGGATACCTGACATCAAGAACATATATGGATGTATTAAATTGCTGGCATGGAAATGAGTCAAATCCACACTGATAATTTTTGTCACCAGCAATCTAAAAAGTTCATTTAACTGTGTACTTCAAGAGACGAATCAGACACAGGTACATACACAGACACATTCTCAAGGTTTCAGCCCCTGCAAACAAAGAAGTGAATATTTTAAAGATTTTTTTTAAGAAAACGCTGGTTGTTCAAAGAACTCTCATGCAGACCTGAAATTATCATGAATAACAGTTAATTCAGCATTATTGCCTTAATTCAGAAGAGGAGGGAAAAGCAAACGAGTGCATCAATATCTGAACAACAACCAGTAGATGTCAGCACCATTTTTAATCTTGCACTGGGGGCCTCCACAAGGGGAGGACTAGGAAGACTGGAGAGCAGCCCAGGTGCGCAGACGGGACCCAGCCCCAGTTCATCACACAACCATCCTGTCCCCAGCAATGACCATCAGGGGAGGTAAACTGAGGCAGGGGTGCCTCTGGGCTGAGCCTTGACTGGACGTCTGACCCCAATGCTCTGCTTCTCCCTTGCACCTGACTTATCATACAAAGCAGAATTTAAAAGAATAGTCTATTTTAAATTAGCAGTATGGGGAAAAGGGCGGTGGGGGCGGTGTGGAAAAACCCAGCCACTCCCTCTTGCAGGGTTTATCACCCTGCTCAGGACTTGTCACCAACATAGTATTTCCAAACACAACTTATCCCTCCTCTCTTGGCTGGGTCTGCTTAGAGGGTTTCTGAATTCCTTTGTCTAAAGCTCCCTGTTTAAATTTTTGCCCTCCAAATTCCTTAAGAATCCACCTCCTTCCACAGAGAGGGAACAGGGAACATCATAAAAAACTAAACTAATTACACTAACCAAAACTCTAAAACTAAACAAACAGGGAACTGGCCCAAGCAGCTAAACATCTAATAGTAATGTCACTGTATTTAGAAGGTTCTATGGCTACAGATTTCCCAAAGAGAAATCTGTATTTCTCAGCATGATACAAATACTCCAGCAAAACCACAAGTAGATCTTACAATGTTCAACCACAGAATAGTACAAAGCAAAAGTTTTACACAAGTAACAGGAACCTGCCAGACACTTACCACTTCTCTTCCACCTACTCCAAAAACAGACAGAAAGGGCATAGAAACTGCAGGGTTTGGGGTATTTCAATATTTTTGCCAAGATTTTTGAGTATTTCTATGACAGTTGACCTCATTGCCCCAGAGGAACATGTGGCTTAGGGCAACAGAAACACTAGGAAGCATCTGCTCTGAGGAATTTTTTTTTCCCTATTAAAATATCATGTTGCTAAGCTCTGTTTCCGCAAGAGCCTTGCACTATTAAGAGGTCTTTACTGCTGCTGTCGTTGTTCTGGTTCCCTCCTCCTCTCCAAAATGAAAGCATTCAGAACAGTATGTGCATTTTTTGAATATTTGTATTAAGTTATTTTAAAAATACTTTATAAATATTTGACATTTTATTTCTTAGTTGAATAATTTTTACTAAAAAGCCTCCAGTCCAAGCTTTCTAATTCACCCGTTAAGCAACAAAAATGGCATCAGAAGAATCCAGTGGAGAAGTGTCACCTGTGAGATGGACCTTTGCTCTGTCCAAGACTCCTTGAGCCAGGCAGCCCCAGGCCCTCCGTGCAGCAGCACCAGCTTGGTCTCATGCTCAGAGGGGCTCTGGAGAGGCTCCCACATCCCCACTCCCACAGCCTCCCTGCATCCAGGGACCCCAGCCCCTTGTCACACTCCTCGCTTCTGCAGGGACCTGGTCAAGGCCACATTCAGCAAAAACCAGGCCTTTACAAACTGCAGAGAGTGTGAAGCACAGCCACTGCCCTCCCAGAGAGATGTTTCAGGAATTCACCTACAGCAGCCATCCCTCGTGCAGTGTTTAACAGGGAGATGCCCCTCTCCTTCCAAATGCTACTCCATGCTCTGACCCAGTGGGAGTCCCACACTTGTCAGCTGGGCTTTCAGCCTGTTCTCAAGACAGACATTTTTGCAGGACTTGGCAGGTTCCTACAGAGACTGCCCAGCACTGGGCTGTGCTGGCGAGTGGCAGCCCCTTTGTACCAGGAGCAGCCACCTCACACACCTCCCCTCAGCTGGAGATCAACCCAAAAATGTCTTCCTGCCCCAATCACACTTGTTCCTTCCCAAACCCACACCCCTGACCCCAGCACTGGCTCTGCATGATCCCACACTGGACTCACAAGTGGTCACACATCACCCTTTGCTTCTGCCAAGGCTAACCCTGGCCTTGAGTGGCAGTGGGCTAGGTGGATCCGCGCTGGCTGACCTTTATCCACGCATGTTTAGAAATCGTCATGCTGTTGTATGAAATCCCAGCACTCAGGTTCTTCACATATGATACTGGTTCTTCTCTACACCAATGCTGCCCAGCCCCTCTTCCTCCATTAACAAGTCTGGTTAACAGACTTGCACTTCTCACAGCATTAATCAGTCCATACAGGTACCTTAAAATGAACTCTTACTACAAAATGCAAAGGGTCACCCAGATGATCAGAGGGATGGAGCACCTCTTCTACAAGGAAAGCCTGAGAGTTGGGATTGTTCAGCCTGAAGAAAAGGCTTGAACGGCCTAATTGTGGCCTTCCAGTACCTGAAGGGAACCTATAAGATGCAGAGGCACCTTTTAAAAATGCATGTAATGGGCAGGACAAGTGGGCATGGATTCAGACTGAAAGAGATTAGGTATCAGGAGGAAGTTCTTTACTGAGAGGGTAGTGAGACACTGGAAGAGGTTACCCAGAGAAGCTGTGGATGCCCCATCCCTGGAAACATTGAAGGCCAAGTTGGACAGGGCTTTGAGCAACCTGGTCTAGTGGAAGGTGTCCCTGTCTATGGCAGAGGATTGGAATTAGACAGTCTTTAAGGTCCCTTCCAGCCCAAAGCATTCTACAATTCTAAGAAAATATGCACAAGAAGACAGAGCAGATTGAGCTGTCCTGCTCACACTCTGCTATCTCTGCTAAAACACAATGCTGCAGGACTGCTGCCGACAAGCTCACCTTACGCTTTCAGCTCTGCTGAGGATCCTGTGCAGCCACCACAGCATCAATCAGACCGAACTTGAGCACACGGATGTCCACATGTACAGCACACTGGCAGTGCCCTCAGAAGTGACTACCTGGTTTGGGTTAAGTAATGCCCTTGCAACCCTAATTATCTAACAAGATCAGGAGACTGAGTGCTCTGAACCATTGCAATTCAGCCCATTGTCTCTAGCATAGTGTATGACATCAGTCCTGTGGCAGATGGATGACACAGCATTTATTTGATATGTAAATTACTTATTAAATTAAGTTACTATAGGCATTTGTACTTTGTGACCTGCAAATGATTTCACAACACATGAAAAACGTGCTGAAGTGCCCAAAGTTAGTTCTTCACAGAGGCTCCAACACCACCTTTTCTGCATCACCTTTTCTAAAAGGTGACGTTAGTTGTGCTGTCACACAAGGGGTGACAGCAGAGCTAATGAGGCCAGTCCAGAGGAGACTGTCTTCCACATCTCAGCAGACTGGAAACTGTCAGAGGCATTTCACACCCCCTCAACTGTACACCCCCTCAACTGTTTTTCTGCAAAGAACAACTAAAAATCTATGGTGCTTTTTTGGATTCTTTCTTTTGCAACATCTATTAACAGTACTTGACTGTGCTTGATTTGGTGGTCTTGACATTTTCCCATCCATCCATAAGTGTGCATCCCTCTTCAGCTATTCACGCAGCAGCTGCCAGTCAGAAGTAGGCCAGATAAGAACCAGGGAGCAGGTGTGTTCCTCAGCAAGGCTCTGTCTCACCCTTGTGCCGCAAATGGACAGCAATGCTGCCTTACAGACTGCTCACTTCATTCAAAATTTAGTGGTTTTTTACTTCCAGATTATAAGGTCTCTGAAAAATCAGATCTTTCTCCAGGAATGTCCACAGCTGATGGTTTTCAATGACACATACAATCAGCTGTCCCTTACTTGGCGCAGCTGGATGCACACAGCACCTGCCGGTCTCAGTCTTCAACAATGGAAGGAACTGCTCTCGCTCCCTTTTAATGGACAAGCAGACAATATAAAAAAGAGTGGTACCTGCAAAGATACTTGAGATTTATACTTCCCCTCATTTTATTACAAGCTGCTCTGCAACACACTAGGTAAAACCTTGATGAACAATAGTTTATGTGGAACTAAAGAGGATGGGCACACAGCCCACGTGCTCCTGATTATCTGCAGAACAATTCCCTCACACACACTGGGCAGTACCATAAGCACACACACACTCATCACAGACAGCCCCTCCCACTCAGTAGACTAAACTGGCCAAATGCAGAGCAAAAAGGACAATGCCACAAATTTTGGGATCTGATACCCGAGTAAAAAGAGAAATGGACACAGATGCAGGCTGCTTGTCAGATCTGAACAGCCTGAATAAGACACTTAAGCACTAAAGCAAGGTGTTAAGACTTCAAATGCAGCACACACAGTTCTTCATTCATGAATATGCTTGATTTGTCCTTTTCACATACATACTGCAGAGGAGTCAAAAGTCGCCTAGCTTTTTTTGGTTGGTTTTTTTCCCCTTCTATTACATTGCAACGTTTTTTCCATGTACCTGTACTTTGCTACTTAGTATCAAGTATTTTCTTACAAAAAGGTGCTCACAATTAAGTTCGAGAAGTATGTCTGAAAATGCCACAGCCAGCTGCAGTAGAATTATAGCTTTATAGATAATTTTGTTGAGAATTGCACACCCAAATATTATACTCAACAGTCACCTGAATAAGGCTCTGAGCTTTCTTGAACTTTTAACACTGACGGGAAAAAAAGTTTGATGTGATAGTGAAGGTAGGTTCCACACAAGAACACGGTACTGAAAACCCACCACAAAGGTGTTTTGGTTATTGGCCCCTTTCTAAATGTCAGTTTACCAAACAATAATCACTTAACGCCTAGCACTTGAGTGTATACAGAAGAAACATGACCAATACAGTAATCCTTCACTATTTCACAAGCACAAAACTCAAGGTGACACAACTAAGTATTACTGCTCAAACACAGACACTTCTCCAGACCAATGTATTCCAGAAGCAGAACACATGCAGATTTGGGTTTTTTCAGTCCCACAGGAAACAAGTACTTGCTATAATCATCCTGCAAGCCAACCAGAATTCTTCGCAACTGGGCTTCTTTTACAGGGGACCAGAGCTCCTTTCATGCCCTTCAAGGACTTGTATTTGCAAAGTCTGCTGCAGAGGGCAGATCCTTTGTTTTCCCATTCCCATATCCCAGGAGTGTGAGGCTCTGTCCCTAGAGAAGTGCCAGAGAGTCATTTACCATGCTGCCTACCTGGAGTCCAGACAGGGGCAGCAGTGTCTTTCCTGACTAACACTTTCTACCCAAATTACTTCACCCAAGAGAAGCCTACAGCAAAAAGCCTCATTTAGTTAAAGCCACTGATTTTTAGCTTGGCTGTTTACAAGCTCCTTGGCTTTCTACAAACATACTGCATTCTCAGTCACCACTTCCACACCTCAAAATTCATCTGGTTTTTATTCCTACAGTACCCACTTAATGAGAGCACAAGCATTTAGCAATAGCAAATTAGTACCAAGATTTAATAATATCAGTCTCTAGGAAAATATGTAGCTATCAATATTTGACATAATAAATAAAAATTAAAATTTTTATTTTAATTTTAATTTTTAATTACTAAGATCTACCTGAAGCATCTAGATCCAAGTTCTAGGTCTTACTTTACTTTTGTCTCTTTCAACAGCCAATTTGCACCAAAAGAAATGTTCACATAAAGTTCTCTGAATGTATTAAAAGGGGAAGGATAGGCAATCATTTGCACATACACCAAAGAGAAAGTTAAAAATCTGGTTTATTTGAAACAGTGAAATTGAAGTCCAATAAATAAAATGCTTAACATCAACACTGAACATTATGTAGGAAAACTCTGGTAAGAATGGATTGTTCCCTTGGTGCCTCGAGCATGGATGAACCATGAAATTACTTCCCAGCTCCCCACAGCCACACTGTTATCTCCACAATCTTTCTCCGTTCATGGCAAGCCTTCCTCAGATGCACATAGTCAAATTCCTCCATGCTGGAGTCTCACCAGTACCAGCAGAACTACCCAAAGATGACAGGCAGGGCTCACAGCGCTGAGGCTGTAAGAGCAAGAATGAGCGCCTACATTTCAGAACTTCTAGAGAGCATTCCTCTGCCTCACTCAAAGCCCTCTGAACAGGTTTCATGAACTGTGCTATGGCCAAGTATATCTTCTTTCAAAACTTTTTAATGAATTATCATTAGCCAATAAGAACACAGTGTTTCTTAAACATTTTTTGGGGTGAGGAGTGCAACTGATCCCATAAATGGTATTTATGTTTGTTTAACATTGCTATTAAATTACCAGGTTTTTCCAAATAGCAGATTCTCTTGAAGTAACCATATGTTACATACACATTAAAACTCTTTCAAGCAATCAATACGAAAATATTAAGATTTTATCCAAAATAGAACTCCAAACAGCTTATAGAACCTCAGGCATGAAGTCACCAAATTATGCGAAAAATGTTACACCCTTTCAGAAACAGCAGAAAAAACATTCTGTATCTGCTTTTAAAACTATGGCACGAGGCAAAAGCATGCTTACTACCTTAAAAAATAGAAAAAAGCTTGGGCATAGCACCCTTTCCTTGTAACACTGGCACAAGTGAACTCATTTTTTTCTTCTGAGAAAGGAGTCTGGGGAGAGAGGGACAAATAGGAGGAAATAAAAATAATGCATCTTACAGGTTATTTATTATGTAACTGGCTGTTAATATTGGAGGCACTCTTTGACAAGCCAGATGAACACAAACATGTCCAGTAAGGACACTACTCAACAAGGCCTCAGTGTGGCCATCAGTCTGTGCTTCAACTCAAGCGAACCTTCCCAACAGCTTTTCTGTAATCTGCTACAGGGATGTTAGTCCACATTGAAGGTAAGTCTGTTTGGGCTTTATACTACTGTGATGCTCTCTACAGGCTAACAAGAACCAATCACTACATGACTATCATTGGCTCAGGTACTCAACAGTTTAAAGTCTTGATGCTACCAATTAATCCAGTTTCAGTTTGCACCATTTCTGACCCAAGTGACTTCAAGACAGGGATCTAATGTGCTGTGGAGTAGGCTCTGCTCAGTTACTACCTCATAAAACCATTTAAAATGTTGGATTTTTCACCAAATTTGGGTGATATTTGGATAGGGCTTCTACAGGTAACTGATGTGCACAGAGGTGCTCCCCAATTTGACACTCTCCAAGGCAGCTTTGTTTTTTGAAAAAGAAAGTAAAACAAATGCTGCTGCCAAGCTTTGAACAATAGGTGTTTAAACTACCAGGCTTCAACATCAACAAAAAGGATAAACACTTCTGGTTGCAAGATCTATTCAACAGGTAACAACACAAGCACTTCATGTCAGTTCATTGTAACACTCCAACAGGCACCCACAAGCCCCTCAGTCCTCATCACATTACTACTCAGCAGGAGCTACACGTTACCAGACTGAACTGGCACAGGTATTTTGACTGAGGAAAAAACAATGCCATGTATTTCACTGCTACCAGTGCACTGGGAATTTGAAGGGGCAATGGATGTAAAGGCCGCAATCACTTCTTGAGTAGATAAACCAAAAATAGGTCAAAAAAATCAGGACTTAAAAACGCAAAGAATCGAGTACACATTTTTCACATAGTTTACCTCATTATTTTAACCAACATTACACATTTCATTATTTAGAAAAGATGACATTGCAGAAAAATAAAATAAAATAAAATTTGGTTTTAACAGGACAAGTGTTTTACATGGTGGTACAAAAAGTGTAATGGGCGCCTGGAGGGGAAGAAATGGAAATGGAACAACAATAAAACAAAACAAACAAACAAAAAAATCCTCCCCCACAAAAAAAAATACACACTACCCCCAGAAAAGGTAAAAAGCTAAAACAAATTCCAGATGCGTAAGTCTGAAGGTTTTAGCTTTTCAAATACACAACTACGTGTGCCTTTCAAAATAAGTCACAAGTGATCAATACTTTTTGTACTACTGCACCCTTCAACAGGCCAGTCTGCAAGTTAAACAATATAATAAACTGCTAAATTGTAAGGATGCAATTATGGATTGCTTTCAGCTGTTATAAAAAGCTGGGTTACATATCCAATGGTCCATCTTTTAAATTCAAACTGTGCTTAATGTTTTTTAGTTCACACATACTGAAACCCAACAGCACAGATGGCTCCTGATGTTTTATCGCCTTTAAGCATTTATTCCTCATTTTTGCAAAGAATGACACAACATCAATTTTCCATGCACATAGCAGTAGGGAAAGTAATTCCATCTCTTTTTTAGAAGGATATGGCCTCTTGTGAAAATAGTCTGACAAAAACTGTTTCTGTGCCTCATATGAATTGTGATCATACTGATTAGGATCCACCGCTAGAAAGCGGAGATCCTCACTAGAAGGAAGCTTCCTCGTTTCAGTCCTAATCTTTTGTCGTTTGAAAGGCACTACCCCTGAATTCACTTCATTCTCTGGAGACAGAGCCATGCTAGTACTTAAGCTCAGAGGCTGCTGTTCCTTATTCCTTTGGTCTTCTGCAACAAAGCAGGAATCTGACTGCTTTCTTTTCAGTACCACAGAAACATGCTTTTCGCCATTCACAAACAGCAGCTCTTTCCTCTCGGTACGCTCAAGCTGCATCTTCAGGCTTGAGTTGGTGTCTTTGGGAGCACTTCTACAACGGAGCAAATGTACAGCAATAGCTGTCAGTGTCATATTTCCAGTGTACACACCACAACAGTGGATGCACTTGAAAGCAGGAGATTTTAAAATTGTATGCACAGTTGGCATTATATGATGCCGCTCTTTCAAATGCTTTTCATATGTTTCTCTACCAGCAAATGTACCTAAGCAAAATGGACAGGTGAACATTCTTCTGGTGCATCTTCTGTTTGCTGCTTCTGTCTGAGGTTTCACTTTGATGTAAACAGGGACAAGAATTGCTGAATATATTCCAACAAGCACTGCCAAATGTACTTCTCTTTCACCCATGTCTTCATATGGTAGGACTGTATTGAAATCGAAGTGTGGAAACACAAGGCCACCCTGAGCATCATTACCTAGCTGAATTCCTCTGTTGCTGTAACTTGCATGCAACTGCTTTCTCCCACTGTGTGCATTTTTATTGTGCTCCACGAGGCTTTTTAAGTCATAGAAAGTACCTGTGCAAAACAAGCAAGATAAGCCATGCATGAAGATATGCTTCATGAGCTCTTCCTCACAGAGAAAACATTTACAAGCGTAACACCGGATTGCCTTCTCTGTCATCCTCAGAAAGGGTGCGCAAGCTGCAAGTTTTTGAGGTTCTGGAGTTTCTGCTTTTACTTCACGTGGTTTGTGGGCCACCTCCATGTGCACCTCGTAGACATTTGATGGGAAAAGCTCGTTACAAACAGGGCAGGTCTTCCACTGCTTGGCCTGTCTGACAGCCTGGCTTGTTTCAGGAGCTGGTGGGGATGCCTGTAAAGATACATTTTCAGAGGTCAGAACCACCGGAGGAGAGGGAGCACTGGCTGGTGACTGGGACAGCTGAGTCACTGAGCCTGACTGCATGAGCTGGATGGGCATCTGTGGAGGTGTCACAGTTGCTACTCCACCACCAGGAGGGACAGGCAGAGTAACTGAGACAGGGGCCAGCGTGTACGTAGGTATCCCATTAACCTGCTTGCCTGTGGGAATCAACTGCCTCAGTATAGAGCCTGCCGTCAAAAAAGCTGCGCTTTGAGAAACCGGAGGTTGAACTGGCTGATTTACTGGGATAACTGCTGGGGCAACAGGCTGATTAAGCTGAAGGAACCCAGGTCCCACAGGCTGTCTGACAGGAACCACCCCAGGAGCAACAGGCTGGTTAAGTTGGAGAACACCCGACCCAACTGTCTGCGCCACAGGAAGGACCCTGGGATCAATGGGTCTGTTCATGTTCCCAAGTGACTGGTTGACAGACAGAATTCCTGGAGCAACTGGTTGATTCACTGGGAGGACTCCTGGTGCAACTGGTTGATTCACAGGGCCGACAGGTTGAGTAACAGGGAGCGTTCCAGCTGGAACTGGACCATTTATAGTACCAATGGGCTGATTAACAGAAAAGAGCCCAGGCCTGACAGGCTGATTCAGAGGAAGAATTGCAGGGGCAACAGTTCTATTTATGGGGCCAACAGAATGATTAAGAGGGAGCCCATGAGAAACAATGATGGGCTGGGAAGGTGATGGCTGAACACCAACGTTGTTCTGACCCACAGGAGGACTGCTGGGCACAAGAGCGACGTGTGAGGGCGTAGCAGCAGGAGCACAGGTGGTTTGTGGGAGGCTGCCTGAAGTACCTGGGGAGGTCACTGGTCCAACTGTGTTCTGAACTGCCTGTGTCTGCACCATGCTCTGGTTTTGATTATTCTGTGGAAATGCAACCTGGATGCAAGCTGGAGCTGTCACAGAACCTGCGGGGGCAGCAGCAAGCGCTGCAGATGAAGCAGCCACTGCCACACCTTGGAGAGGCTTTGGAGCAATATGCATTTGTTTCACGAGTCCAGGTTTCTTAATATGTTCTGAAATCAAAGATCGAAGTTTGTTCTCCAGGTCTCTGTGTGTTTCAGCTGTCAAGACATGGTACATTAAAGAATCTGGGCTGTTTGCAGGAGCATTACATTTTTTACAGTAGAACTCAGTTGAACTTGGTGTACTTTCATCACGTTTCTCGCCAAAATACACGCTTATTAAGTTTTTAAAATGGTTCATCAGCACATGTTTCTTCATATTGTAATACAAGGTATCTGTGAATTGACATTTTAGACATGTGAAGTTAATGATGTCAGTCCTAAATTGTTTCATGCCATCCAAAATGCTGACTGTATAGTTCTGTATTCGTTTATTAGATGAATGAAACATCCGGATGTGTTTCCCCACTACTTTGGGATGAGAAGAAAATGTACATTTTGGGCAAGGAACCACCATCTCTTGGTCCATTTCATCTTCATGGTAACGATGCAAGTGGTTCTTGAAAGAAGTAAGCAATTTGGATGAGAACTTGCATAAGCTACAGCAGTACGGCTTTGTTCTGTATCTCTGCAAACAAAAGAAAAACATCCACTTAGAAACTGCCAGCTCCTACACCACTGGTAGCTGTTTAAATCTGCACTATCACCTGCTGAAAATGTCTTTACTGGACGTATAAGCATGTATTTTCTCAGTTTCTTCTGTTTTTGAGAAGTGGATTTAAAGATTGCATACTTAAGGGCAGAAACATTTTGCCTTTTTTGTTTTATTATCATTTATTAAGAAGCCTTAAGTGAGTTTACTTCTACTCTAGTTCACAAGTAATTCTGAAGCCTTTTTTTGAAGACAGGAATCACAGAACAAGCCAAGAAGAAATTGTATCCCACTGTATATAGGAGTTTAAGCCTTAGTAATTAGGAATAGCAGTCCTTTTAATATGACACTTTTAAAGCTTTATTTAGTTCATGGCCAGCTCCTATCTACTGGAGAAGGAGAGAGGAGAATAATCATGCATAATCATACTAACTTCTTTAGGAAATTTCCTCAAAAACTCTCAGTATAAAGCATACAGATTCTTCTCAGGAAAGTATTTTAATTGCTTAAGAATACACCTATCTTGCACTAAGCAGTGATTTGCTCCCTCAGTTATATGTCACATGACAGCATTACTTTTCATATCCATATGAACATTATTTGTTCTTTCTGAAAAACTGGTAGCCCATCAACCATTTTTTCTGATCAAATTCCTAGGAAGTTAACCCTGGCTCCTGCGAAAAACCACAGAATCAGTCACAGCAACATCCATGTGACAAATCTGTACTCTCAAGCACCTAGTGTAATCTGTCTGTTCCCTCAGATGTGCTTTTCACCTCACTGATTTCTGCCCCTCATGAAACAGAACCCAAAGGGAACAAGCTGTTCCACCACTACAGCACCCAGCCCTGTTAGATCACCCACATACATCTCACTGACACACCATGAAGAACAGTAATAAAATACGTGCAGGGTTTTTTTATCATGTCATATAGCCATGGAGGTTACAGTCAGCCACCTACACATAACAGACAGCCCAGAGAGCCATCTACTACCAGTACTAGCAAAGTCTCCTGATGGTAACCAAAATCTAAGCTCCAAATTCAAAAGACTGGGTCAGACAATGCCACTGGCAGGCTACGGCTGCTGAAGAAATATACTGCTAAGGTATGACTAAATTATCTTCTACTTACACTCTTCAGGCATCTAATCTCAGCTGCTAGTAAACAGCAACAGAGCAAATTAGCAGACACATCAATATTTTAAAATATGCTGCCTGGAGAAATGCCGCCGACACTACTGAACTCATGAAGCACACAGAACATTACTAAAAAACACACCTCAATACTTCTGAAGGAGTCAAGTGACAAAGATTCTCTTTCAGCAGAACAAAAGCATGTGAAAGTCTACTGCTTTGGTATTCTCTGTATGAAATAGAGCTCTTCCACACAGACACCTTACAAACCATTTTGCTAACATGTTCTTGCACACGCCTCTGGTTTCTCTGTTCAAAAGTGCTATCACAGTCTACCAATGGTATCCCAGTTTTATAGAAAATTTGACAAAACAAAAATTACAAGCCACTGAGGAAAAACATCTTGGAGACTGACCAACACAATCTTCAACAGTAAAAATGGAATCCAAAAGAAGGCTTATTAGAGACATTGAGGAAAACTCAATTAGTCCTCCTCCAAAGAACCTACCACAAAACATAGAAACACTTTCTGCTGTGTAATCTCACATTCCACACAACACAGAGACACGCAGAAAGACACATAGCCTCCAAAAAATAAAGTTCTTCCAGAACTGTAAATGTCTCCCTAAAAATAGTACTAATAGCGGAAAACACCAAATTCATTTAAACAGACATCTTCTCCAGCCTACTGCGTTTCCAGGAGGAAACAACTTGTTTTCCTCTTATGGCAACAACTTTGGAATGGAGCATCCAGAAGGACCAATTTTTATTTCTACCAAATCTGGGCAGCACGATATGTGAATGTTATATATCAATAAATGTGATTATTTGAAGAAAATGGATAGGAACAAGGTTAGTATCCAAAAGACACAGTTTGGCAAATCTGTTCCACAGCAACATATTACCAGGTCTAGACTGAATTTCATCAGACCAGATTCCAATCTTCTCTTTTGGACAGATATAACTGGTCATGCTGACTACCTGAGTCAGGACACACATTTCTGATGAGGGATTAGGTCTCTCTGCCTTGTTTCCCTCCAGACAATAGGGAAGAAAGAAGATTCCCTCTCCGATGCACAATTTTTAGTTCTTTTCCATTTTCATTGAAATAGCTAATCATTTTTCCTAAAGGACTGGTGAAGAAAGACAAGCTTCGCTTGGTCCATCTTCATCCTGTTCTTCCCTATTTCATGTCTGGGAAGGAAGGGGAACCTCCCGTGCTCATCTAACACAATCTCCCAACACTGAACTTCTTTCTTTAGTCAGAAGGTAGAGGGAAAAGCAAAAGAGACAGAATCAGCAAGAGAAGAGCTCAAATAACATGCTGACTGGGGCCAGTAAATCTGGTAAAGGGAGGTGTGTTTCATGTGAATAAAGAATTAATTAAAAAGAAGGGGGAACAAGAGAAACCATCATTAACAATTAACAGGATTTATCCCATTCACCTAAACTACAGGCAGTCTTCAGTGAAGGTAACTGTAAGTCTCATCTGAAGCGGCACACACCTCACTGAAGAGGCTGCACACAATCTATCCCTACACAAACAAAAATTCTAATTTGTCTCTTTCATCCACAAAGTCATGTGAACAGATAAGCTTCCAGTATTAATGTGAACTCAAGTTCAGGAAGGGAAAAGTAGGAAACAAAGCAGACAAGGGTCCTGAAGGGCAGAATCCTACTTAATGAGAGCTTGGCAAAGACTAAGTGGCTTTGTTTGGTCAGCCTGTATGCTGAGGGCTGAAATTACTCCACTTGGAAATCTCAGTTTGCTTTAAAGATGAAGGCAGATGTTTTAAAGATGGCAAAAAAAGAGTCCTGACAACCCCCCACCACACTATTCTAAAGCATCACCTTTTAATTCAAGATTAAAAGAGCAACCCACCCACCACTGCTCAGATGCCACTGACAGGTCTTCCGCATGGAGGCAATGAGGGGCCCCAAGACTCTTCAGCAAGACTGACAAGTCTACCTTTTTTTCTGGACCAACTCCTCTGCTCTACACAGCCTTTTAGAAACTTGCTACTACGTATGATTATAGAATTGTTCATCGCAACCCTGTCTTTCCTGTAGAGTCTAGCTATACAGAACTAAAAGCTGTTTCACATACACAAATCTAAGTGGAAAGTTTTACACTGCCACCCCATCCAAAGCCACTAATGATAATTGCATCTATGCAATCACATTTTCATCCTTCCAATGAAACAGGAGCCATGTTGTACATAAAACCATGCTAAGACTACACATTAAATTAGGCTAAAAAGGCAGAACATTAGTGTGACATCCTAAACACCGATGTTCGAAGTTAAAGACAGCAAATGGCAATTGAAGTCTTCGTAACCAGCTGCATTATAGGAAGAAACACAGAGGAAATGTAAGATTATTCCCTGACTAATTGCACTTAGAAAATTTATTAGAAAACTTAGAAAAAATATCAATGCTATTTTCTTTACTATAAAAAAGCTCCATTCCAATTTCTGAAAATTGTAAAGTTCAGCAACTCCACACAACGCATTTACCCAGAATTTATGTCACAAACATACATACCTTCCTTTTGACCACAGGCTCCCAAGGAGAGACATCACTCCATGAAGTGTTACAAAAGTAATTTTCACCTGCATCAAAACTTTTAAGGTTCTAAAAGTAAAACAAAAACAAGAAATGAAAACAAGACTTTTGTAGTCTGTTCTGAATATACAGAAATTCTCAACAGGAAATAAGGAAAAAGGAAAAACACAAAGAGAGGGTAACTTGGACATCCATACAGCATTCAGATACCGGTCCCAAAACAGTGCTCAAAAAATTACTTCTTTGACAATCTTTGATTTATTTTACCTCAGATATTGGTTCATATGACTGCCTGGTAATAGATTAGGATTTCTGAACATTTCATAGTTCCTGAAAATAATACAGAGAATGAAAATATTTACACTTTAATTCCACTGCTTCCAGTCAAGTTCACCGTGAACACTCGAAGTATTTTCCCACCTACCTCCTTCCTCCTTCATCAGTAGTATTTCATTGCTTACTTCCATTTATTAACTTATCACTATGGTTTACTTTGCAACAGGTTTTAGTATTAAATCTGCATAGCATTGTTACACTTTTAACTTGGAAAAATGGAAGACATTTACAGAAGCTGATTTCTAAGAGCTGCTTTTCCTGAAGCTGCAAAAGCAACATTACTATCATGTCTGCAACAACTGTGTCAGGGAAAGCAACTTTCCTTACAGCATTTTTCTAACCAATCCCATCAGAGAAGTTTATGTTCCTCAAGCCAAAGTCAGCTACTTTTCTAAAAATACCAAGTTCATCCCCAGTTTTCTGAGATCCACATATATTTAAACACAAACATAATGGGAAAAAAACCAAACTAAAAACAAAAGCCCACAAACTAGATTCCTATTTACTGGGCATTTCTGAAGACCCTAGGCTAGACTGAACAGCACACCAAAGTGCCTTGAATGAAACACAGGCCACAAATCCAGGCTTTACCCAAAGAAAACTTGCATCACTTCTCCCCTTACATTCTTCCCTGTCACAAATCCCTCTTCACTCAAAACTCTGCAGATACTTAGAGAAGGCAAGATGTTTCTATCTCTGCACCAAATTGCGCTGCAACAGCAGAAGCAGATAATAAATAACATTTAAGATCAGATGATCACACAAATGGAGTGAATTAATAAATCTAATAAATTTATGTTATGTGAAATTTAGCAGCAACACAGAAATACTCAGCAACAAAGAGAAACAAAGTCTCAACAATCAAATACAGAATCCTACTTAACGCAGGCTCTGTCTGCACTAGGCTCTTGTCCACACCATACAAATATGAGAATTCCTGTGTGTTCAACAGATTATAGTAAGCCAGATCATCATGCCAGTGATAATTTGATTTGAACTTCATTATTCAAGAATTTAGAAAAATGTAGCTGAGTTTGCAATATGCTTTCTAGCTTTTTCAACTGTCAAGCTTGCCCAAGGAGAATCCAGAAAAGCTCAGGGCAACAATAAACAATTCCCTTGCAATCTAATCAACACCTAGACACTGAATGAGTCATGTATTTGCCCTTCAGCCAAACCTTAAAAAAAAAAAACCCAACCAAAAAAAACCCACCAACCCCAGAAACATTTTAGAATGAACTCTTGCATGTAACAAGAATTATTTTTGATAGAGAAAATGAAGAGACTTGAGATTTACTAAAAATTTTTCAGCTGAACATACTGGAGTGAATTACATACTGTTAAAAAAAGATTTCTTGAAGTCTGTAGCTTACCTGAAACACGCTCTGTTTTTGTTTTGAGAGACAGGCTCCTACACTTAAACACCAGATTCGCACAAGGCCAAAGACATGTCTAGATAATTTTGCTGAAACAGCTATTTCCTACAGACAAATATCTACTAATAAAAATAACCATTCTTATCAATACCCATTAGTCAGTGGTGCAAATGGCTGTTGTGAATACTTGCTTTAAAGAGAGACCCACTAGTTTGTTATGCCCTTCCCACATTTCTCAGTTCCAGGAGGGGAAGAAAACAGGAGAAGGGAAAGGTAACAAGAAAGAAACAAAGCCCTCTGAGAGGCCTGACTAATCCTGATGCATAATGGATATTTTTAAATTGAAGAGAAAAACATTTTTAAACCAAGAACTGTTCTCCCCTCTGTATTAAAACGATCATGGTTTTCCAGAACAAAAAGACAAAAAGCTCAGAGTTTAAATGAAGACATAGAATCATAGAACAGAATCATGGAATGGCTTGGCTTGGACAGGACCATACAGATCACCTAGTTCCAGATCCCCTGTCATGGGCAGGCATGCCACCGACTAAACAAGGTTGCCCAGGGCCCCATCCAACCTGGCCTTAAACACTGACAGGGATGGAGCACCCACAGCTTCTCTGGGCAACTTGTGTCAGTGCCTCAGCACCCTCTGAATAAAGAATTTCTTCCTAACCTCTAATCTAAACCTACCCTCTTTTCAGTTTAAAGCATTGCTGGCCCTTGTCCTGTCCCTATCTGTCCTTATAAAAAGTCCCTCTCCCTCCTTCTTATGAGCCCCCTTTAGGTACCAGAGGGCTGCAATGAAGTCTCCCCAAGTCCTTCTCTTCTCCAGGCTGAAAACCCCAGCTCTCTCAGCATGTGTTCAGAGCAGAGGTGCCTCAGCCCTCTGATCATCTTCAGATCACAATAAAGATCACAATATATTAGAGAAGCTGAAACAGTTTATTAAAGGAAAACTTCTGACATTACAGTGTACTTAAACATACTACTTAGAGAATCAAACTACTACTCCAGCCAGAATGCTCATATTTTCTTCCTAGAAGACATCAATTAGCCTAAAAATTAACCCATTTGGTTTCTAAGCTACAGAGAGGTACTGGTTATACATGAAATTCCTTCATCTTCCTCACAAACTACTGTCCATTATCATGCCTTATTACAACAGCGTAAGACCAATTCTAAAACCAGATGCAGGTCATGTTTATATCATATCATATTTCAATCAATTTCTTACATTGTCCAACCCATTCACAAAGAGTCCAGAAATCAATCTTAATATTTGAGAAAACAAACAAACTTAAGGTACTTCTCACTAGATGGTCTTCAAAGTCCCTTCAAACCTAGGCCATTCTATGATTCTAAGTTCTATTAAATCCTCACACATCCCATGCTACCAAAAAGAAATACCATCATCACATGAACCAAATACAAATCAAGCTATAGAAACCATTCTTCCTGCTGCTAAAGTTGTACCAAAACCAGCCCCAGATTACCTGGAAAAAACAAACTGAAGTTACAAACTTGGTTGAAGGAGAATTATTTGGGGGGAAAAAAAAAAGAAACTAATACAGTATTTTTGGCCCAAATCTCATAGAGGTTTCTACACAGTGGAAATGTTAGCCAGGTTTCCCACCACCACCAGTTATTAAAAATGAAGCAAAACCAAATAAATGCACATTATACATAGCCCCAAAAACCCAACCACATACAAAACAACTTATTTACTTTTGATGTCCACGCAATAATCAGAGACTGCAAGTAATTTCCTGCTAAAAACCTGTTACCATCAAAACATTTCTATTTCAAATGGTCAAGACAGACTCAGGTTCTGAACTAGAAGTGTCATTATAGAACAACATTAACACAATAAAACCAGCAAGTAAATAGAAATTACTAAACATTGTAATTTTCCTTGAGCTATTACGACATTTAGATATATCCAACATTGTTCAACTGCAATAACAAAGAATGTTCCAAAATCAGTCATGCATGTAGTCTTGAACAATTCTTTTTCCAATCACTTACAGAGTTTCAGAAAAAAAACACCACAGAAGACACAACAGCACCCTCACAGAGCCTGTGCACCAGCTCACTGAAATACACTTGTTAAGAAATGGAGTTACACAGCTGTGTGTTGCACCTTTCCTGGTATTAGGCTTGCCAATCTGATGGTGTGCATTCTTCCTGATTGACACACAGAATTTTCTTCTGGAGGCAGCAATAGTAGTAGGTACATCTTAATAACCCCAGTACACCAGCATATACTTTTTAAGATGCAGAACCAACCTAAACTCAGTAAGACAATTTCGGTATTTTTCCCTGGACACAAAGTTTAAAGACTTATC
The DNA here is from genome assembly GCA_024500445.1 of Entomyzon cyanotis. Taxonomy (NCBI): domain Eukaryota; kingdom Metazoa; phylum Chordata; class Aves; order Passeriformes; family Meliphagidae; genus Entomyzon; species Entomyzon cyanotis. The sequence goes on along the minus strand of JAKEPQ010001005.1, from coordinate 78,467,403 downwards.
CATTTTCCAAAATGCTGATGATTTGTATGTCCCTTCAGGGGCTTGCCCTTGATTTGTGATGGGATGTCTTTGAGGAGACTCATGTCCTCACCTGCTTGTGATTTATTTAAAAGAATTGAAAAAAGTTGCTGCACAGCACACAACAATTCATTAGTCTGTGGAGTTTCTTCCTAAAGCTGTATTATTTCCTTTTCTTGAAACACTACTAAGAGAGAATATGCAGCACCATCCATTACACTTGTTAAGAAATACAGTTTCTTTCAGTGTTAAATACTAACACACTAAATTACTCCCCTGGCATATGAACAGTCAGTACTGAGTAATTCCTGAAGTAAGGACCACCCCCCATAAAGATCTATGGCAGCGGAGCATCATCTATACACCAGAAAGTGAAATATTTTTCAGGAGTTTATATTTCATATTGGTTTCCATTCTTTCAAATGCTTTACCTTCAACAATTCCCTGCAGTTGTCAAGCCCAAGATCCACAAGAATGTCCTTCACCTTTTTTCGAGCCTTCCTTATATTATCAAGGCTTTGAACAGGAATTTGAAACATTTTGCACTTTTCCTGGGGGGGGGAAAGAAAACACAGCAGCCAAAAAATAAAGAAAAAAAAGGAAAAGAAAAAAGAGGAAAAATTACAAAAAAAAAAAAAAAAAAGAAGAAGAAAAAAGTGACAAAATACTTGTCAGTCCACGATTAACCATGTTCCTCATCATTACACCTATGTGTCTTTTAAATACCTGCAGGAATGAGGACTGAACTACTTCCCTTGCCAACCTATTCCAGGGCTTAGCAACCTTTTTTCTGAAGAATTTCCTAATATCCAATCTAAACCTCCCCTGGTGCAACTTGAGGGCATTTCCTCTTGTCCTGTAACTGAGGAGAAGAGACTGACCCCCACCTGGCTACACCCTCCTTTCAGGCCATTGTAGAGAGTGGCAAGGTCTCCCCAGAGACTCCTTTTCTCCAGGCTAAACACTCCCAACTCCCTCAGCTGTTCCTCATAGGACTTGTGCTCCAGACCCTTCACCAGCTTCACTGCCCTTCTCTGAACTCACTCCAGCACCTCAATGTCTTTCCTGTAGTGAGAGGCCCAGAACTGGACACAGCACTTGAACTGTGGCCTCACCAGTGCCGAGTACAGGGGGCCAATCACTGCCCTGGTGCTGCTGGCCACACTATTGCTGAATACAGGCCAGGATTTCATTTCCTAAATATGAAAACCCAAAATCCTTAAGCCAAAGAAGTGGTCTCATTAATATTTCCCAGTAGATCACTTGCCTGATTTTAAAGGAAACAGAACCTCATTTGAAGGAAAAGAAAATTCTTTACATTTCTTCCATCTAAAGAAAACTCCAAATTTTTCTTTCAGATCTCCTTGTATCTACATGGCAGGAAAAACGGTTTTGTGGGTTTTTTGTAAAAGAACATGAATGCCAGAATTTTATTAAGTTCTATTCAGAAAATTACTACCATCTCATTTAGGAAGGAGAAATTCAGCAGCTCTCACCTTGAGTGTTAGCATAAAATAAGAAGTCTCTTTTATAATTTTGTTTGCTGTCATGCATGCCCATGCTAAAAATATGATTGCTAGTAGAATCTAGATTTCCTGCAGAAGCTTCTACTTCTGTAAACTCATAAGGTACCCCCATGGGCTCAGCTTTAGAAGTCTGTCAACAGCCTTTGTCAACTCCTTCCCAGATTACAGCAAGATGCAATTTAGACTGAGCTTTAAAAAACTACCACGGATACAGAATGCAAAACCTAACCCGAAGCCTGTGCTGAAAAAGGTCACTGGAAGCTTCTCCAGTATTTGGTGCTTAAATAGCTGACAGAGGATCCAGAAGCATTTCCAACATCTTAGTCCTTATTGCCAAACAATTCATCCATCCAGGACAAGGTTGAACAGGAGGAAAAAAAAAGAAAAAAAAAAAAAAAAGAAGGAAATCCCCAAACAGTACTTCAGCCTTGACAGTCACAAATGTCTTGAAAAGCTATACTTTACCAAAAAAAGCAAGCTCCCTGCCAATCTGAAATCTTCAATTTGAATGACAAGACTTTCATGCAAATAGTTGCAAAATCCCCTTGTACATAAGACACCAGCTACAAGCTAAACCTCAAAAAAAAGAAAAAAAACAAAACCCACAAACCATGTAAAAAAAAGTTCTAGTCTGTATGCAACTCCCCCAAACATTAATTTATGTACAAAACTGAGGGGTTTATAAATAAAATTCAAACAACTCACATACTATTCTTCGCTTCTTCTCCCCCAAGAGGAAAGATGTGTAGAGAGAAATGGAGAGGGAACCCCATTTGACAGATGCTAGTCTTGTTTTCTAATGTTTTTTATCACCAAGAAGTCCAGAAGACATTCTGATACCATTGGGGTAGGTGTAGAACAGGAACCTATATAGAATGGAATAAAACAGAGTAACTGGTCTGGCATTCTCTCAAAATGCAAGGAGTCAAAATTCGACATAAAATCCTCTTTTCAAAGTGAAGTCCACCAGGAATTTGCACAGTCTCCAGTTAAAGCTTTACAATCAGTCCCTCTATGAAAGCAGGATATGCACATCAACCCCATGGTCCAGTATGGATAACAACAGAGCTCACTGGACATCACCATCCTCAGATCAACCAGAAGGAGTTGTGGTTCAATACATTAGGGTCCACTGGAAACAGTTCCCCCCTCTCAGTCTTTCAACTCATACACTGATGCTACCGAAGAAGGTGAAGCACACATTTGTTGAGACAAGTCTGGCTTACAAATAAGAAACAGTCTACAAGGGGTGTAGTATGCAATATCCATGTACCTCAGGAGTTTTCTTAACCAGTAATCATTCTGAAATGGAAATTATTAACCCAGGAGAAAGAAAAACACTCCAAAAAATCAACGTAACAAGCAAGAAACTTAAATATAAATTATTTTCCAGTTTTCAAGCAGTTAGTCTTCAATCCAAAGGCCATCATGTGCACGGTTATTCAGTAGGTATTTAAACAACCTGCTTGGGAGTAAGGCTCTTAAATTGCTCATCTCACACTATAACCACAAAATGACAGAACAGTTTGGGTTGGAATGGACCTCTAAGATCATCTCATTCCAAACGTCCTCCCATGGGCAGGGACACCTCCCACTAGACCAGATTGCTCAAAGCCCCATCCAACCCAGCCCTGAACACTTCCAGGGATGGGGCATCCACAACTTGTCTGGAAAACCTCTGCCAGTGCCTCACTACCCTCTCAGTTAGGAATTTCTTCTGATGTCTAATCAAAATCTACCTTCTTGGATTCTCTGTATTCATTAGACCAGCAATGCCCCATCAAAAAGGTCACAAAAGCTCAACCTTCTAAGCTTACTCCCTCAAGCCCTCAGTTTAACTCCTTGATTATTATGCAGTTTACTATTCACATTCTCACACTAACTGTTTGTTTCTCTTATATTTTGGACATTCTTCAAGCTTTAGTTTGCACTTTGGTTCCATGCATAACTACCATTTGTTGGTCCACATCCCATTCTTAACCAGCAAATTCAACATGAAAGCACTACAGTAAAACCGAACTAGAGTTACTTTAGCCCAAGACTCTTGGTCATTTTACTGCGCTGCCTACCTAAAAGACAAAAATTTACCCTTCATTGCTTTTGTTGTTTCCAAAACACCTGATAATCCATTGAGTTTTCAGACTCAATACCATTTCATAAACAGACCAAAGCACATTTATAGCAAAATAAAAGAATCATTTTAGCAGCTGTCATCTCAAATTCAGTTCTAAGAGGCCATTCTACTCTTGCTCAGGCACTTTATCCCTCAAGCTATTCCTGCATTTGCTGTTTATTTAGATAAAATCTCCATGATATACAAAGTGGATATTTCCGGTAATATTCAACACTATTCAAATATTCAACACTACAGGTTCCTTTCATTTCTATATTTGTTATCACAGACTGTAACATTCAACTACATTCGCCTTTTCAAAGATCACAAATACAACTCTTCCCTTCCAGCGGTAGTGCAGCATTTTAAGGCTACTCTAAAAGAGAAGGTAACAGTCTGCAGACTATCTTAGTAGTCAAAGACACCAGTTTGCTAAGTAATTATCTTTTACTATCATTTCTCTGGACTAAAAAAAAAAAAAGTAAGAATACTGACATTGCACTTCTTCAAAGTGAGAAGTCATCACAAAATGCCAAGTTCCTCTTTGTTCTGCTTCTTGGAACAATACTCATTCACCTTGGAAAGAGCCTGAAGAGGACACCCAGTCAAGCGGACTCAACCATAAATTGCAGCCAGGGCACTCTGTTTTGGCCAGTCAGGTCTGGCAGCTTCTCTAGGCAACCTCCTCCAGTGACAAGACTGTTCACAGTGAGAGCTCTTCTCCTTAAAAGAAATCAGCACCATTTTCATTTGTGTTCCTACAGAAAGTAGGCATTTGCAAGCAAATTAAAATGGAGTTGGTATGGCGCTGGCATAAGGAAGATGGAACCTATGTGCCTTCAATGTGCATGCAAATACTTCCAGCAAAATCCAGCAAACTAGATAATTAGGTATTTCTAGAGTTTTCAGGAAATGAGGCATGTTAGAAGATCCACAGAGAAAATGGCTTTAATGTAACCCTTTTAGACAGCAGATAATCTGTACAGAAGCAGGACCTCCATATGTGTTCCTACATGGTTGGCCTTTACTAGTCTGCTGTTCATAGAACTGTTTAGAGTAGGGAAATTATGAAAAGCTTATGGAACTTCATCCTTTCATATTATCAGCCTTGGAAATGGAATAATTCTTAGTTTTTGTAACTTTTATCTAGTAACTGTCATTAGTAACAGAGAGATTTTTATAAAGACTTTGGTCTTTATAAAAGGTTTGTACCTTTTATAGAACCTTTATAAAGGTTCATAGGTTTGGAACACCTGGGTTGGAATATTTTCAAACGTTTGTTTACCAACTTGCATTTCAACAGTTATCAGATTCAACAAGCACCAATAAAAAATTATTTTCATTTTAGTAAACTCATTAGAAGTTGATCATTCAGTATTAGTTGAGAAAACAGTAAAAACTGCTTCGTTCCTGAAAGTGTAATGAAAGCATGGGATTTATTACTTCTAAGAATCTAAAGAACAAGAACACTGGATGGCAGAGAGCATCTAGGACAGGTGCACTGAGAAACTGCCTAGAAGAATGCAAGTTTGGCTTGGCCATCGCAAATTTTACTGCCCTCAATTTTGTTTTGCTTCTGATAAGCTTACAAGTCCTCAAAGAAGTCACACCTGGGTATGTGCTCAACCACACATTACATGGTCAGCTCCATTTCCTGGGCTCTTATCTCTGCCTTCTGAAAGAGACCTAACTGGATTTATGAGTACGTCGGCACAATCAAAGCTTATCCAGACTATGAAGGGAGAGGGAAGAAAGGCTTAAAGCTTCCTAAGCTGAAACAGTTGATTGATTAGAATGGATGCTACTCTTGTTTACTATTTAATCTGTTCTAATTTAAAATATATTCCAATAATTACAAAGGTTACTTTTGGTCAACAAAGTAATTTCTCTTCATCTTCTAATATTCAAATTTCTGTCAAAGTGCAACTCAATAGAAATTTTCAGGTAAGAAAAAAATTAAACTCTTCTTTGTGCAACTGTATCAGAAACCTCTGGGCATCTCAAATCATAGATCTCTTAGTGTCACAATAATTTTGTGTTATTAGACACTTAATGTTCCTTAGACACTCCATCGCTGAAGTCCAACCTGGAATTAAGTAACAAACACGCAAGAAGCGCGGTGCTAACGAGCGGTTCCCAGCCCGCAGCAGCGGCGAGGCAGCGGGGGATGTTCCCCGTGCTGAAACGCCTCACCCGATGGCCGATGAGGCTGCTCCGGACCCGTCCCGTCCCGTCCCGCCTCGTCCCTCCCCGCCCGCTCCGAGCTCGCAGCGCCCACCGAGCCTAAAGCGCGCAGCCACCGAGGCGTCCACCGCCCTCCGCCCCGCCCCGCCGCACGTACCCAGCCGGTCTGCAGGGGGAGCCCCCGCCGCTGCTGCTCCTCCTCCTCCTCTTGCTCCCGCTCCTCCTCCTCTTCCTGCGGCCGCCGCCGCCACCCGCCGCGGCCCCGCGCCGACACCACTCTCCGCTCAGGGCTCCAGCTCTGCCCCCGGAGCTGCCCCCGGCGCTGCTGCCGGTACAGCCGCGCCCGCGGCCCCGCCCCGCAGCCCCGCCTCCCGGCCCGGCGCCGCGGCCGAGCTCAGTGCGCGCCCCGGGGGGGCGGTGGCATGGCCGGGGCCCCGCGCGCGACTCCCTCAGCGCCCGCCGCCCGCGCCGCCCCCGCGCCACCGCCCGCGCCGCATCAACCGCCAGAAAGAGAAAATGGCGCTCGACCTAGCACAGGAAGTGACGTCGAGGCTCATTTGCATGCCAGGAGGACAGCCAATGGAGAGAGACTCGGCCAACACTCCCATTGGCTCGCTGCATGGGAGGGGCGGAGCTGGGGGCGGAACCTCAGGTGGGGGCGGGGCCCAGCCCAGGGCTCACCTGCGCTCCTTCGCACCTCCAAGGGGCAGCACTGAGGACTCTCGCGAGAGCTGTGATGTCATCCTGGAGGGGGAGGAGTCTGATGACACCATGCCCAGCATGCGAGGTTTCCACGTGACCACCCAGCCCTGGTCTGCATGGGCTAATGGGCGGAGCTTATTTGCATCTGCTGCATTCTGGAGGCCCCGCCCACCCTACTAGCCAATGGGGCAGGGCGAGGCCTTGAAGGAAGGCTCCTCATTGGCTGCGCTCCTGTGGGTGGGGCTCACATGCCTTGGCACCATGGTGCGCTGGCCTGGGGTACCTGGGCCTGGACCAGCAGAGGCTGAGGGCAGGCCATGAGCACAGCGGCCCTTCTAGTGACACCATCTGGAAGCATGATGCTGCCACACCACACCCATGGCACTGTCACACCCATCAGCCTGCAGGGCTCTGAGGTCTGATGGAAGACATATTGCTGCAAGTCTGTCCCCTGAGCTCTGTCGATCAGACATCTGCATATCTGTCCGCTAGCACTTTCTGTGATGGCAGATGGTTTCTGATGGACATAAGATGGAAACAGAGCCAATCCCATGTGCAGGTAGGTAAAAAGCCATACCACAAGGACCAAGACAAGCGGCCACATGAGCAGCATGGGTTCTGCTCCTGGTGTGGCTCCTGGTCTGCCAAGGCTCCTGGTGTGCCTTTGCCACCAGCGCAGGCAGGAGGCCAGTCGTGCCAGGAGGCCGCATAGGACCATGCTGAATCCCATCCTCAGTACACCAGGACCTGCTCCCTGTGCCCCTACCATCTTCCTGGAAGAGCTTTCAGTCTTCCTCTTCCTCACAAGGTTGTCGTGGCTTTGCTCAGGCCATTCCCAAAAGGGTCAGAAACTAATGATTTCAACTACAGAGTCCCTAAGCATTCACCATATGAATAAAACACACATTGATGGAAGTGAAGCAGGATTTTGCCATGAGCCTGGGCAGCCATACAATTTCACTGTTGTTCTACACTAAGCTCACATGCAGGTCAATGTGTTGTCCAGCTCACATCAACTCCTATGAAGGCCACAGCAGCAGACTGAATGGTATCTTCTCAAAAAGTAGTACAAATAAAATATTCACATTGGCAGTAAAGTATTGTAATGGCCACAAAATTTATTTACCTTTGTAGTCAACAGTCCAATAAGTACATTGAAACTTAATTAGTTCTAGATTTCTTTCTGTTGGTAAAAATTATGTAAGTTCCTTAGCCATGTACTTTCAGCACCAATGTATACACAGTAATGTTGTAGGTAAAATCATTTACAGAAAAAAGGGGCAGCCATCTATGAAAGATAAATTATCCATAGTAGATATAGGACCACAACATAAAAAATTGTTACTACACAGTGCAAGAAGGGATATGCCCCAGTTAGTTTATATGAAGCATTTAAAATAGATGTTAACTTCTGTCTAATAATTCATAAAGTAAAATAATTGAACGTGGCCCTGCCAATATGGAAATGCCCAATGGCTCCCATATAATCAACATTAGACTTCTGTGACAAACCCAATAATTGCAGAGTGTTTCAAACAATGGATGTGTTAAAGAGATTAAGAGAAAACATTTGTGAGAGGGTCTTTCATGGCTGAACATTCCAGCAAAACCGTGGGGTAGGTCCTCATTTCCACAAAACCCCAGGATGGCTGAGGTGGGAAGGGACCTCTGCAGGCCACCTGGTCCAAGCCCACATTCCCAAGCAGGGCCACTTGGTGCCACTTGCCCAGGGTTGTGTCCAGATTACTTTTGAGATCAACCAGTGTTTTCTATCAGGTAGTAAAAATGGGAGCTACTTTATAAAGGAGGTAAATCCAGTGTACCCACATAATGACTTGAGTTGTAAATCTGTTATCTGTTTATCACCAGCTGCCAAATGCTGCAGTGTGCTCAGCAAACTCAGGTCGTGTTTAAATCAGGTGGACTTGGCGCTCATTCACTTTGAAAAGGAGGTTACATTTTCACATTACAGGACTGGCGTTGAACTGTAAACATTGGAAGTAGGTCCAGCAGCCTCCAGCATGTGCCTAAGACTTTCCAGAGTGAAACCTGTGACTAGACTTCAAATTCCTCCTCTTGTATAAAAACCAAGAAAGACAGCAACATGCAAAATCAGTTTAAAAGTAGGATTTGGAAGAATAAAAATGGATCAGGTTAAGAGGGAGAAGTAATATAGGTATTCATTTTTCCTGTAAGTGAACAATTTCACATTATGTGAAATATGTGGGCTTGAGGACAACAGAGTGAAGAGAAGTCAAAACCACACGATGTGAAGAAGAGTAAAAAGTTAAAAAGTCAGTTTTTCTTAGATAAAAGTAGTAGCTTTGATCAAACAAATCCAATGAATTAGTCATGTGCTTTGGGAATTTATTTGAAGGTACGAACTTCTCCAGCTAGGGGACATCTAGAAATTTGGTGATTATGTTCTAATTACGTGCAACTTTACTGTCATATGAAAGTTAAATATTTGTTTAGCTACCTTGACAGGTTACATTTAACAGTAACATATGAAGTAACATTTTTCCTTATACTGTTGGGCAGTTCAGGTCTGGAGGAAGTGACAACAGCAAGAGAGTGCTTTGGCAGGTCACAGCAATTTGTGAGTGCCTTAGCCCTAACCTCTTCTTCCTGTGGGTGAAATTCACAGCATCAGCTCTTCCCATTAGCTGTCTCCAAGCAGAGCAGTGGGAGCAGAGAGCATCTACTTGCAGGTGTACAGCCAACAACTGGGTTGACAAAAGGGACTCCTCAAAGTCTATAGGAAAGTCGGGAGAATTAACTTGTTTAGCTGCCTTCCAGGTCCTGGAGTAAGATCCTAAACCAGGACTGACCTAGACAACTCTTCTGAGGAAGTGCAAGAGGATGGAGGGGAGCTCTGTCTTTGAACAGGGATTTGCAGCCAATACTTTTTCCCTTCAGCTTTGCTGTACATCAACTTATATTAATGTAATGTCAGCGAGATTCCTCTTGCTTTTGAAAAAGATGCTGCAGTACATACCAGTCTCACTGATCATTTCAAAACCGCCTGATGCACATTTTCAGTGGCCTATTCCAGTTGTTTAAGAATTAATTTAATTACTTTACACTCTCTCTTCCCAACAAGCAGAAGTTGCAAGGTCTCCCTTTCTGTAGTCTGAATGTTTAATTTGCCAGAAAAAGGTGTTTCATTGCTTGTAGTGTTGTTGTGATTCTGGAGAAACACAAGACTTTGGAAGAGTTTCCAAAGGAGCCATATGCTGAGCCATATGCAGGAGAACTTCTCAAATTTCACTGAAGTCTAGAAAGACTCTTACTTTTATAACATCTTTTCAAACAAATTTTTATCATGAAAGGAGGAGCTTATCTTCTAGAAGAAGGAAAGGAAGCCAAGAAGCAAAGCACAAAGAATAGACAAGGCATTATGCCAGGCACATAGAAGTTGTGCAAAAAGTAACCATATCCAAAAGGTTGTATTAGTTCAATATGCATTTTTTTATATGAGCAAAATGTAAAGATTCCCAGAGGAAAAGTTTATCTCAAATACTTGTGCTTCTGGCTGAAGCAACATCACTTTCTTTACTAAATAGAGCAATGTTTATCAAGATGGCTTTACCTACCAAAAATAGACTTAAAATTACTGTAAAATGATGTGATTATTTGGCTAAAAGAAAGATAGATTATAAAAATCCAGGTTATGTTGTAGAAAGGCAATAATTATTCAGACAAGCTAAGAAGTAAAGGAAACTAGAAAAGAATGAGGAACCTTTCCAAGTCCATCCACTAATTAGGATCTCTGACACTAGTTCATACTCAAAATTATTCAAATTAATTTCAGGTATTTCTAAATTTTCAATATCTCTGAAAAAATTATAAAATTTGTCCAGTAATGCAGGAAATCAATTCCTCACTAGATGCAATACTTCAAGAATTGCGTTGAAAAATACAATTCAGTCTACTTTTCATAATTTCTGGAGACTCATAACACAAACAAGAAAATGTTACAAAGAAACAATCACAAATGCTTTTGCCTACACTTTGCACATACAATCCTGTTACTGTCTTTGCAGATGTTCTCTATTTTTAGAAGACAAATTAAAAAACAGTAGTAACAAAGTATTGGGTGTTGTCAATCATTGTCTTTTTAATGCCAAGCCAAGCATCCCTTCAGGTTTGATCCAATTTTCCCTAGGTTGTTCTGGAAATTCAGAGGTGTATGTCTACCAAAACCAAAGGTAGATGACTAACTCTATAGGAGTACACATTTGGTTCACACAGTAGGGCTAATAAGGCTAATTAAATCTACTAGAATTTCAGCATTTGTACATTATTTTTAACTTTCTTAAACTGGAGAAGATATCAAAAGAATAAGCTATATTTTTTCTCACCTTTATTTTCTCCTTGTTTAAGTTTTACCAGCAAATAAATTCCCTATAGTGTTTGATATCACATGTAATTTGTGTGATAAATAAGTATTTATACATGCAGATTCCTATTCACTTGCTCAGCCTTTCTCCTATGTTCCCCATCACGCAGGCATTCCAAGAAAGCGATAAACCAGGATTATATAGCTTCTTTCTGAGTTAGGTACATACTACATATCAAGTATTTTTCTTCATTCAGAAATGCTGTTTATCAAATTCTTAGAATAAATGAAATTTGTGTATATGTTCATTCATATAACCACAGTTTTCAGACTGTAGTTTTTAAGGACAGGCAATATTGGATTACCCCATCTTGGCTCAGTGTCCTGTGCTGGGCATTTGATGTGAGATAATATGAAACATAAAACACCTGATGTTTAACAGATCTGCAGACTGAACTATAAAAGAATAATTAGTGGCTTGTTGTCACTAGATTTAACATTAAGTGGAGTTTTTTTAAATTACCTAACCAAACTAATAATGTGCCTCATCATTGGCCAGGTGTAAAATCAACCTATTTCAGCTAATTTTTGAGAAGGGCTGACTTTGGATAATCCCTGCCCAATGCTTTTGGACTTCTTTGAAATAAGTTGAAGCCTTGTTTTTCCAGTCTGTGTGCGGCACACAAACTTGAAATAATTAAGTGAATGTTTAAATGTTTGATTTCTGTTGTTCACATATAGAGGTATTTTCCTATTTATTTGAAAGGTAACAGCTTCAAGTCCAAAATAATTCATACTTTCCTTAAATATGCTGTTCATGGTCATTCTTAAAAAGTTCTAAGTTCCATTTGAAAAACATAATAATCCCATTTGAATGTGTCTGGGGTTGAAGATCCTTTGCCTTTTGCATAAGAGACCAGACACTTAAATTCAAAATTAGAGTACTTTAGCTACCTAACACCCTGAACAATCCCTTATCTTTGTGGATTTGGAGGTTTACTAGCACATTACTTGGAGGAAAAGAAAACAAAACAAACCCCCAGAAATAAAAGGCACTTACTGTGGAGTCATTGCAATCTCTCTAGACAGCTTGGCCAGTGCCCGCCACTGATGACTGGCAGACTTGCTCTTGGAAATTAAATGCTTCAGCTGGGTAAGTGAAAAAATGGTTGTGGTGCTTCTACCTCTTCCAAAGCTGACATATAAATCCAAGTCACAACATCTAAAAAGTTTAAGAGATTATTCCATTCTACAACCTTTCAGATGCCTTGTCTTGACATATTTCTAACATGGACAGAAATGTTTACCTTATATCTTATGAGAGATTAAGTTTATGTTGGGTAGGAGAGGTATACACGTCAGCTGGTAGGACAGCAAGGAGACAACTTTTTGGAATCTGGTCTTGGCTAAAAATATGTGGATTGGAAAAATAATTGATTGATTTCATCAATATCTCAAAGGAAATTCTGAATAATTTAGGTGCATACAATTTCTTTTCTTCAAATTCTAAGTATTGCTTAAAAAGAAGATAGATGAAGAGACTGATTTAAATTATATTCTGAGACTGCCTTATCAAGATAGGATCTTCATTTTATCTTACTCTGATAGTTTGCCACATACTGGTTTGGCTAGAGAGGTCCTGATGAAGGCTTCTGGAATCTCAGGAAAATTTTAAAGGTTGCAGACAGCAGCAGATTCACAGCTGACAAAAAAGTGTTCAAGAAAAGTGGGGAAAATACGTCATTTTTGTGAAATTTGGCTTAATATTGATTCAGTTGGATTCAGTGCCAGAAAAGGAGGAGCGGCATGGTGATGATTAGGAAGCCCCTGTTACTTCAAAACACAGCACCTAGGGGTGATTGTGAGGAGCTTAGTTCTGATCCTGTTTTTAAAACCGGGAATGTGTTTGAAGCTAATTTGAAGGTCTGCCAGACGTATCATTTGTTCGGCCTCCTTGGGGTTCTCTGGAGTTCTCATCCTACCTAGTTGCCTAGGGATTTCCCCTTAAAGGAACTGTGTTTCCCATCTAATTAGAAGACTCTGGATCTTTTTCTAAGGTTAATCCAAGTATCAAAGTCCTGTTTTCAAGCAGGTACCAAAACTGCCAGTCCCAAAGTGGCTGGTACAGTTGCTTGAACAACCATCACTGAGATAATTAGTGTCAGGGAAGTTCATGTTGAGAATATTTAGGCTAAAGGACTATTTTTCCTTATTCCAAATCAGAAGAAGGAATATCAATAGCCTAGATGAGAAAAAGCCTAGGTGAGCATGAGACATAGTTAAAACAGGAGAATAGTCCATCTATCAGGAATAGATGGACTAATAAGGTATAGCTTTCTTATCAACAATATTTTATCATTGGGTTTCAATTTCTTTGATAAGGTAAAAGCATCCCTCATGGCATTCTCCACATCTGGGGCTTGTAGAACACTTTGCTCTTTGTCCTGGTTTTGGCTGGGATTGAGTTAATTTTCTTCCCAGTAACCAGTACAGTACTATGGCTTTGGATTTAGTATGAGACTGATGTTGATAACACACTGATGGCTCAGTTGTTGCTCAGCAGTGCTTACCCTGGGCCAGGGGCTTTTCAGGTTCCTGTGCTCTGCCAGTGAGGAGCTGCACAAGGAGCTGGGAAGGAGCATGGCCAGGACAGCTGACCCAAACTGACCAAAGGGATAATCCAGTATATGAAGTGTGGGGATTTGGCTGAGACGGGCACTTGCACTTGTTCTTGCACTTAACTGCATGGGGAACTGGAAGGGAAGTGTGCTCTGTGGAGGAACTATCATGGTGCCAGGTGTTTCCTGGCTGCAGCAGATCATTGGGGAATATAAACAAATTTTGAGGGGCCGCTTGTTATTTGTGATGGAGTTGCATCATTGGACAAAGTATCAGAAATTCTTCCAAATTAAGAATGCCAAATCTATGAACAGAAAACCATGTTTTCAGGTTACATGGGCTCTCACCACAATTAGTTCAATATGCAAAATGTCGTTAAGGGTCTAAAATCTTTCTTAAGTTGTCAGCTGTGTCATGAAGCAAGTAGGCCGTCTGTAATTGTAAACTGTATTTCAAACTTGTCTCTGCTAGTATGAACCAGTTCAGAGAATGGTCCAGTGCAAACATGTGTCCAGTCAGGTACATATTCGCATGGTCTAATCAGCTGCACAGAAATAATCAGCCTGCCCAGAAGTATCACCTCTGCTAGCACCTTTCAGCACTAATGCAGCACTGTTATTCCATCCAGTTAGGCAGCCAGACTGTTTCTTCACTGAGGTCTACTCTTGTTGATGGAAAAAATTAGAAGTGTACAAGTACTGTGTACCAAGACTGAGAAACTAAATTTTAGAAATTTTAATTACTTAGAAGCTGTACTTAACCCAGACCTTTTAAAGAGAAATAGAGAATAGCTTTACTTTTCAGCTTTGCAAACACTTATAACTTGCCCCTTTCTTATAACTGCCCCACTCTTATAACTGTCTCCCTTTCCAATGTCTTTTCCTAAACAAAAATCCTGAAGAATCCTGTCAGATAATGTTTGCCCACAATCTTCCATGCAAAAATGACTATTCACTGTCTTGTGGAACAGTGTTGGTACAGCAGTCAGATAACATAGGAAAGGGTGCAGAAAAATAAGTTGTTTTCTAGATAACGTGAATATGTCTACTGATACTGACTTTTAAGTGTCTCTAATCATCTACTGAGCCAAGGCCAGCTTCTACATTTGCCCTGCTTGTCAGATAGTTTGTGACTTAGTGTAAATAAGTGGTTCAACATCCACTCTCCTTTCTTGAATTATGTTTTTGGAGTGTTACTAGTAATCAATTCCAAAGCGCATAAACTCAACATACATTTAAATGTGTGTGTGTGTGTGTGTGTGTGTGTGTGTGTGTGTGTATCAGAATCACAGACTGTCTTGGGTTCAAAGGGACCTGAAAGATCATCTCGTTCCAAACCTCTTCCCATGGTAAGGAAGGTTGTTCAAAGCCCTGTCTAACCCAGCCTTGAACATTTCCACAGATGAGGCATCCACAGCTTCTCTGGAAAACTTCTGCCAGTTCCATCACCACCCTCAAAGTGGTTCTTCTGATGTGTAATCTAAATCTACCCTCCTGGATTCTATGAATCCATGAGACCAGCTATGGCCCATCATGAAGGTCACAAAGTTTCAACCTTCTGAATTTATTCCTTCAAGCCCTCAGTTTAATTTCCTGATTTCTATAGAGTATCCACATTCTTTTACTACTAATTTGTTTCTCTTTTATTTTAGACATTCTTTAAGCCTTAAGCTGCACATTGTTTCTATGCATAACTACCTTCTTGTGTGCATAATGCCTTCTTGTGTGCCAGGTAAGATATTTTTGTCAGAAAGGCACACAGTGTGCAAAGCCCTGGTGAGAACTTGCCTTTACCACTGTGGACATTTCTCATTCTTCAGGTTTGAGTAAGAGAAATTCCATCTGAGGTGAAGCCAAACAAGGCAGCTGAATAAGGGTGTGGAGGGCTTCTGGAATAAGAAGACTAGCAGCTGCCAGACGAAAGCTGAGAGGGCTATCATGACTTTCAAGAAAGATAGCAAGGATGAAGTCCATGAAAGGAAAAGAGCTACTGAAGTGCAAGGAAAACAATGGTTAAGAATGCGAACCAACTCAGTACTTCTTTACAAAAGGAAGACCTCACCATCAATGGGATAGTAGCAAATGTCCCTTAGTGTATTGGCAAGAATGGTGAGGAAATCATTCATTCATGCTCTTTATGCCTCTGCAAAGTTCACACAGAGGGAACCAAAACCCTGTCTTTCACCTCTGGCATCACCACAATCATATGAGAGTCTGTGGTAGAAATGCCCTTATTTACATTGTCTGTACATACCAATTTTGGCACCAACATAGAAAATTACAATAGTACCTTACTTCCTCTTTCAAGGCTCAAAATACTAAACGCTAAAGGAAGAAGAGATTTACCAGGCTTTTGTATAAGTTCTGAACATTTCCACATGATTGAAGGTAGACAAATAACTTTCAGAAAGGTTTAAGTCACCAAGGAGCTTTGAAAGTTTTATCCTGAGGATGGAGCACATTTTGTATCCCCTATAAACACAGCCAACTGGGAGGATTAGTTTCAGTGGGAAGAGGGAATGTGAGGGTGACAACAACGATGGGCTATTTTACAGTTTGAAAATTTGTCTGTCGGTGCTTTGTGCATGGATCCAAGTGGAACCTGCCTTTCTGCCACACCAGTGTCACCTCCTCCCCTTTGTTTTTCAGAGCCTGTGTTATTTCCATTAGGGTCTCTTGGCACTATCCATCCCAGACAATGCAGTACATTTTGTTATGTTTTGGCTTTTGAGACAAAAGTGTAGTGATGGCTCCAGGTTGAGGGAGAGCAAGGCTTTGGAATCTCTTGGGAGAGGTGGCCAGCCTGTGCAGTGAAGTGGCAGGTCTGCTCACACACTCAGGAAATTGCCAGTTGCCAGCACTGAGATCAGGAAGGAATTTTCCCCCAGAACAGATTGGCACTGGTCCATGGGGGTTTGTGCCTTTCCTGGCAGCATCAAGCATGACCACTGCTCAGGGCTCTCCAGTCCCTTTCTTCCAGGTTGCTCATGCACCTCAAAGATGGCCTCTCATGCCCTTCGGTTGAGGGGAGGAAGGCTATTTTTCATGGTGGGCTGGCAGGTGTCTCCAGCAGGTTTTTTTGCCTCTGCAGCACTAAGCATGGCCCTTTGCCAGGGCTCCTCTGGGCCCTTACAGCTCTGTTCCTGCCTGCTGCCCTTGCACTTCCCAGGCACCACTGGTGCCCTGGATCTCCCTGACTCTCCTGCCTACTGCAAGCTTGGGACAAGAGTGAGCTCTTCTCTTCACTTCACTCCATTTCCCCAGGGGTTCTTGCTTCTGGTGAACAGCCTTGGAAGGCTTCCTTCCTTGCTTGGAAGTGCTCCAGGCTTGCTGCCCCATCCAGAGCTGACATTTTTCAGCTCTCCCTGAGGACAATACAAGTGTGGGGCAAGCACAAGAGCACATTTCATTCATCCTTGGCCAAGAAGCACAGTGGAGCACACTTTGGAAGGCAAAAATTGTGCTTGTCATAGATATTTTGGATGATATCCCATGTTACCACACACCTCTTTGCTTTCTTCTTTTGTGTGTGGTCAGTACCAGTCCTCATTCTTCTCCTCCTCACTATTCAGGAAACAGGGACTTCTTGGCCTGTATTCCTGCTGCTGCTCTCTGTGCCTCTTTAGCTTTTCTTTGCCAGACTGCAAGGGATGTTTTTTTAATCTGAAGTGAAGAATGCACCAGCCTGCTCCTGGCTATGCATGCCTTGTGTTAATGCTTGTGAGCATCAGCTATGAAACAGATTCAGAAAAATAACATAAAATTTAAAAAATTACATAAATTAAATTCAGACATAAAAATAAAATATCATTTGCCCTTGTAATCTTTCTGGTTTGTGTCCTTGAACATGTTTTTGAAGATGAAAAAGCTCTGGTATTTTAGGCAAGTAACAGTCTCATCATTATTTGGCTCATGGTGAGCATAGGGAATAGAATAGAATAGAATAGAATAGAATAGAATAGAATAGAACCGTTCTGTTATGTTATGCCCAGAGCTGTGCATGTCAAGTTATGACCTAAGCCTGAGTGTTCCATCCAGGAGAGCAGCTCTTTGCAAAGTAATTCCCAGGCCCATCTAGGAGAAAGGGCAGAGACACCTACATCATCACTCAGGCTGAGCTGGAACATGGCCCTGGAGCCCTGGGCAGGAGTGTAAGGTAGAGAAGGGAGGGCAGCCTGTAAGTACAGCCAGGATCCTGGGAGAATACTTGCACTGCTTATGTGCTCTCCTGTATACATTGATTGTTGGCTACTTTGGAGACAGAATTTTGGGCCAGATGGACCTCAGCTCTGATGAAGTACTGTTCCCTGGATCTTGTGTTTCAACAGGTGTTTCCAAGGGAAATGACTCAGGCATTTCTACAGCTGACTAGAAGGAGAAAAAAAAATCTACTGGGAAATGAACATGTCTTGCTCACGTCAAACAGTTTGTAACCATTTAGTTCTGAAGAACCTCCTGCTCCAGACTGAGGGATTGATCTTAAAGCTCAGATCTTTGATCTGAGTGTCAGAGATGTGGGGGTTTGACATCCTGCGGAAGCCCAGCTAAACTGGATAATACACAGAAGACTTTCAAAAAATACAGTTTCCACATCATTTTTGCAAATGCGTTCAGGTGATCAAATGCTCTCGAAATGATCCACAGCTCTCACCCCCATCAGAAGGTACACACCTCCTTCCTACAAACTGACAGAGCCAATGCCCAGGCTGGGACATGACTGCCCATTCCATTGTGTTTTCTAGTGTGGGCCTGGGAAGAAATGTCATCAAAGATTTCCTCAGTAAGTAGTGGTAGGGAAAGAAGGGGGAAGCAACAAAAGCCAAATCAAATCAATTCAAATCAAATTGAATCAAACTGCTGAGTTGGAAGGTATGATCACAGAGTCCAACTGCCTGACTACTTCAGGGCTAATCAAAAGAAAAAGTATAGTATTAAGGGCATTGTCTAAATGTCTCTTAAACACTGACAGGCTTGGGGCATTGACCACCTCTCTCAGGAGCCTGTTCCAGGGTTTGATCACCCTCTGGGTAAAGAAATGTTTCCTCATGTCAAGTCTGAACCTCTTCTGAGGGGCACAGCTTAGAGCCATTCCCACATGACCTGGCACTGGGTCCCAGGGAAAAAAAGGACCTTTTCCCCTTCCTCACCTCAGAAAGTTGTAGAGACCAGTGAGGTTGTCCCTCAGCCTCCTCTCCAAACAAGAAAACCCCAGAGTCCTGAGCGATTCCTCGCAGGACATACTGCCAGCCCCTTCCACAGCTTTGGTGCCTTCCTCTGGATGCATTCAGAGACCTTCCCATCCTTTTGAAATTGTGGGGCCCAGAAGCACACAGAGCACTCAAGGTAAGGCCACACCAACACCAAATACAGCAGGATAATCCCCTCTTTGGAGTGGTGGGTGAAGCTGTGTTTGATGCTCTCCAGGATGCAATTTGCCCCCTGGGCTGCCCAGGCACACACTGCTGACTCTCGTTGAGCCACCTCTGGCCAGCCAGCACCCCCAGACCCCTCCTGCAGGGCTGGTCTCCAACCACTTCTCTCCCAATTTCGACTTGTGCCTGCCATTACTCCTTCCTAGGTGCAGAATCTGGCATTTATTCTTCTTCAATTTCATGCCACTGATGTTTGCCCAAATGCTCCAAGCTAGCCAGATCCCTCTGCAAGGCCTCTTGTCCCTCGGGAGAGTCAGCAGCCCCTCCCAGTTTGGTATCATCAGCAAACTTGCTCATGGTTGCATTAAACTCCTGCATCCAGATCATCGATAAATATACTGAACAGAACTGATCCTAGAATTGATCCCTGAGGAACACCACTGGAGTCTGGTCACCCAGCCAGCTGTGGCCCTGTTCACTGCAACCCTTGAGCTCTGCCCTGCAGCCAGTTCTTCACCCAGCACACCATGAACCCACTCATCCCACAGCTGGAAAATTTGCCCCAAAGAATGCTGTGACGTACAGTACCAAAAGCCTTACAAAAACCCAGAAAAATTACATCCACCACATTCCCTTCATCTGCTAGGCAGGTGATCTTATTATGGGATACTAAATTATTTAAACGAGAATTTCTTTTTTATGAATATGCATTGATTATGACTGGTGATTGCAGTGTTCTTTAAATGTAGTGATAGGACAAGGCATAACAGTCTTAAATGGAATGAGAGTAGATTTAGATTAGATATGAGGAAGAAATTGTTCCATCGGTGTGGTGAGGCACTGACACAGGTTGCCCAGAGAAGCTGTGGATGCCCCATCCCTGGAACTGTTCAAGGTCAGGTTGGATGGGGCTCCGAGCAACCTGGTCCAGGTGTCCCTGCCCATGGCGGGGGGCTCAGGTCTAGATGATTTTTCATGTCTCTTCCAACCCAAACCATTCTGTGATTCTGCTATATTGCAGTGCAACCGCCCCTGTGTTGACTTTCTTTACTTCCCCACTAACTACTAGAATTAAATTTTCTGTATTTCTGATAGAATTCTTTTTCACTACCTTGTTCATTATAATTTCTTTGAAGCTTGCAGCCTTCTGACTTTACAGAAGTCATGCTATTATCTTTTATGTGCTTTGAGTCAGAAAGTTTCTCACTTTTTATGTAATTTCCTATTCATTTTCAAATCTGTTTCTGGGACATTCTTCCCTGCTGCTCTTTCTCTGCTTTTCAAGTTGTTAATACATTTTTAAAGTCACAGTCAATGCTTTGCCTGATTTTACCCAATGGATAAACAGTTCTTCAGTTTTTTTCTGAGTACAGTTCCCCTTGCACAACTATAAATTAATTTTCTTTCCTGGTTATAACTTTATTGGCCATAACTTCGAGTTTCTTGTAGAAAAAGTTCTTCCATTAGACTTGTCCTCTAGAAAAGACCCTGGTCTTTGTGTGATTAAGTCTGAGTACCACTGTCATTATTCTGCTTCCCTCTTCCTTCCTGATCACAGAATGACAGACACCAAGACACCATCACTTTGTGATAATTTTTATCAAGGTCACTAAAAATAAGAAATTATTGCAACATAGAAACCATTTTATTGGAAATAATCAACACAACTGCAGGAAATTTTAACTCAGTGCTGCAGTGGGTATATTTTATTACAAAAGTGTTCTCTAGTTCAAAATCCCTCAACTGCAGCAGCTTGAAGGCTGCTTAACAGAATGTCACTAATAGCGTACTTTGTGCTAGCAAACTTCGTCACATGTGGCAAATCTATTCGTTTGAATGAGGAAATGGTAAACAGGCCGTACAAAATAAATATTTCAGACTCTATGGCAGTCATTCTTTTTTTTTGCTTTTGGCGGCCTCCATTTTGAAGGGAGTGGCTTTTTCACTTCATTTCAGTTTATCAGTAGACTGATTTAAAGTTTTGCCATCATCCACCTCCAATTCATTCTCCTCTTCCTGTAATTCATCCTGTAGCTCATAGTCTGAGACTAAGTCAGTGTTATCATCCCAGTAATCAGCTTCATATCTGTCCAGTAAGTGTTTCTGTGGTGTAATGTCATCACCATCAGGAGGATTCCTTGTTTTTTTCTTTTTCATTTCCTTTTGAATCTTCGAAACCTGCTGCTCCTGTTTCTCTGTCCAGGCAGTGCTTTCTACATGTCTTGACACTTTCGGTTTTTTATAGTCCATTATCTGTTTATTTAGCAGTTCATGATCAATACCAAACAGATTAGGCCGCATGGGTGAATCTGAAGATTGAGTTGTTGAAGAGAACAGTTTACTGTGGGAAAGAAAACAAGTATTGGTTTGGGTTTTTTTCCTTACATATATTTCAAGGAGTAATGCTACTTTTGACAACTTGAGTAACATAAAAAAAACCCCAGGACTTTTCAGTTTGACTTTATTAATGCCCTGTGTTCCCTATGTTACAGAAGAAGAGATACCACCATATCATGAGTCCGAGGAGATACTGTTTCAACAGATTTAATGGGAGAAAGCCAATAAAGCAACAACATGCCAGACGAAACTGCTTGTCCCTGTGAAAAGGTGTACACACGTGAGCACTGGACCTGGGAGCCCCAAGAAACTCAAGAGTTCTCCCAGCTCTTCCAAGAAGTGAGAAGCAACAGCCTGTGCCCAAAACACATCACAGCGATGTGAGACCTTATGCTGGACTTGACTATTTCCCCAAGACACAGAAGAGGATGTTAGGTGCCTTTTTGGAGATCTGTCACAGCAATGACTTCCCACAGGAAGCTATTTCTGGTTCGCACTTGATGAACCATCCTGTGAGATGCTGAGGCACAGAGGGCATTCCTACCAACAGACTGCAGCACACAAGTGCAAAGGCTCTTGGCTTTGAGAGAATCCAGTCCACAGAATCACATTCCAATAGGTTGTTCAGCCCTATCTCTCAATAGGCAAAAATCCCTCACAGAAGAATGTTAAATTAACTTAGGGAGATCTGTCAGTAAACTTGCAATCCAGTAAAACAAACCAAACTTGTGTCAGAAAAAAGTGGACAAATAGAGCCATAATGGTAAATGCAGAGTTTTCATCCTCACGAGATAATTACCAGCAAGAAACAAATATTACAGCTGCAGAACATTTTTAAAATTTTGAATGTCATAAACCCATCGAGTCTTGAAATCTTAGAAATTCTACATATATTTCCCTCATAAAAATTAAGATATTAATACCAGAACAAGTATTGGGTCTGCAAATAACAATGTACACATCTAACTCAAATATACTTTCTCTTATGTCAAATAATACCCAATTTAAGTTGGCCAACAGAGATGAAAATGGACACTTATACAATTCTGAATCAAAAAGCCCACCTTGAATCATTTTGAGGTGTTTCTTCTTCTTCTGGAGGTCCAAAATCAGCAACTGCCAGTAAGTCCTCGACCTGTAAACACATGAAAGCAACACATATTAAGGATCCTGTATTAAATCTACTTTGTTCATAGCTACACAAGAAACAGACAAGTATCTAACAGCAAATATGTTCTTTTCTATGATTGGAATATTTAGCAAAACCACTTCAAAACCACCTTTTCCTTCATTTACATGGAACTGCTTATACTTCTTGCCTGGGATGTTTTTGTCAAATAGTGTAATGGATCCAGAGATTCCTACAAAGTTTTTGCCTTATGTGCATTATGAACCCTTGGCTAGGGATTGTCTGACATAGGCAATTTTTGGTTTATTTGATCTTACCTCAGTCTTGCAAATCCTTTTCCATTACATCCTTAGAGTGAGATTTTTTTCATTTCCTCTCCCTTTCTTTGAGTCTGCATTTCTCTTACATGCAAGTATGGCATTCCCAGCTCCCTTTTAATATGGCACCTAAACAGTAAATGCTGCAGATCTAGTATATCCAGTGATTACAGACTGTACACCATTGTGAAAATGTACTCTCATTTGAAATTTTTATTTCAGCTTCTCTTTACATTAATTCCCTTCTAATTCAGTATATTATTCTAAGAGTTTATTTGGATGCTTTTTCCCTGACTCATAATACTTAAAAATCAAGTTCAGCTGTGTTACTTGAATCTGTGGTTGACATAGATCTGACGAACTGCAAAGTGGGAGAAAATGATCCATCTAAGTGCCTCCCAGCGTCATTCCCTGACAGAAGTGATATAAGGAGGGCTTTTACTTGCCTTCTTTGAAACTTAGAATTTTTCTGACCACAGAAAATTCAAGCAGTTCACTGCATTTCTAGAGAATCTAAAACTTCTTTTTATCCCTTCCAGCTCTGGTCATGCACACTGCAGGAACCCGTAAGTCTCTAATAGTAATTGGCTGTAACAGTAACACTATTATAAATAATAAGGCACATCAAGGCACAGAAATGTGAACATGCTCTTTTCAATGTCTGTTCACATCAACAGCTTGAGGAGATATTTCTCATTAAATTCTACTCATTGGTGTCATCTTTCTCTGCTGGAAATCTCACTGTTTTAGAGATCTCACTTCACAGTCCCAATGACAGCAAATTCCTAGGAAACATCATTATTCTAGTAACATGTCAACTAGGTAAAACTATCAACACCTTGACAGGAAACATGAACTAGTAAAGGCAATTTTAAAAGTGAAGGGAATAAATGTAGTATAAGTAATCTTATATTCCCTATTCCCTATGCAAAGACCTGCACTTTTCTAGAAACATTTTAACAATTCACAGATGGAAAAAGATATGGGGGGAGGGGGTGGGGGGTGGGAATCACTGGCTATTCAATTGAATCTTAAAAACACATAACATTTAAAATGTGGAAAACAGCTCCTACAACCTCGTTTCTATAATCATGTATACCAGGCAACCCTATATTATTCCTTAAAATGGTAATTTAATTTTTTAGAATTTCTTCATTGGCCTAATGATACAGCCTACAATTCTTCTACATGTTATGTAAGCATCAATCTTACTCAAGATCGTTTGTTAAAATGCTTTGCAACTATAGAGAAAGACTGATTTTTAATGTAAATTGGTAGAGCAACTAAATTATCAGCTCTCTCCTAAGTCACCATATTTGTACATTAAGTCAAAGATTAGAATTACCTCTTTCCCAGCTGCAGCTTCTTTGTCTTTTATAAATACTACTGGGGGTACATTTCCTACAATCTGCTGACTCTTCAGAAGATACCTGGCAAAAATACAGCATTCACCAGCATGAGTATCACTATAGCATCTCCAGGACAAGTAAATGGTGTTAAATTAAATCCAGCAGTACTGTACATTTAAAGATATGGCTTGCAAAACTTACAGGCTGATGGGGAGCTATTCAGGTTAGTGCTAAGCAGTACACCACTGCAGAACCCCAACTTCAAATGCATAGCATACAAAAACTACTGGCTGCAGATCCAACTGAGTATTGATGGTATTAAGCTTGTCTGTATCTATATACATAGGCTGGCACAGGTCTTTCCCCACTTCATTTGGTATCCTTATCCCCACTCTAGGGATAAGAGAAGCGGAGGATAGAGCCCTCAGAGCAGGGCAAGACAACTTATCCTACATGCTATCTGCAGGAAGGACTGACAGGGCTCCCCTTGTCTTCTCCCCAGCCAGCAACTTCTCAAAGAGTGGAAGCTGTGGAGTAGAAGAGAGCATTCTGCTGGAGCAGGAATTACACAGCTTAGGGAAACAGGGAGAAAGGAAATGCTTCTATGCCAAATGGGTGAAGTCCTGAACTTCCAACAGAAGTTCAGGCTGGATAGCAGAGCGGAAGCCAAGGAAAGGGAGAAAGAGACAAAAATCTCAATGATAACCCTGAAAACTCACTGGACTCTGTTGGAAAAATGGGCAAAAGCATCATAATACATGGTAGCATTCTGATTTTTTTTCTTTTTTTAATCAGTATTGTGAACAATTTTTGTAATAGCGGTCATCCTTTCTGGAGGCCCAAATCATCCCTAGTGATCAGAATTGCCCAGTGAATCTGCAAGAAGATCCTTGCAGTTGCCAGTCCTTTTTGCAGCATCCCATTCTGGGCTACTGTCCTGCACAGCCTATCCAGCTACCACCACCACGATAATGGAGTGAAACCTCACCCAGACTCCTCTTGCTTTCTGCTCAGCCCACTGCAGCCCTGGGAAAGCACAGAAGCCAACTAAGCCAGCCATGCTCCAGGAAAAGGTCACACAGCTGGTCTAACACAGCCATCCTTCCCTGTGAGGCTCATCACAGGAGACACTCCACTCCAAGTATCTAAAAACCGAAAGCATCCCAGTAAGTCAGGTCAGAAATACTTAAGAATGGTACTTAGTAAACGGTTCTGGATTAAGGCAGTGGCCTGTCTATCCCACAGCAGTACCGTAGACGTGGAGCACTCTTCCGCAGCACACTTTCAACGTAACTTTCCTTCTCCATAGTGGAAGCAGGGTTCCAGTACACACGACACGCTGAAAAGTTGGATGACAGGGACACCTACAAAAAAGGCAAATCTATCTTTAAAATTATACACACACAGACTTCATATACAACAAACTCTGATGGATTGCAGAAAGCCTACTAGAAAATTTCTTTTTATAACAGAAGTAATGATATCAGACCGGAATCAGTTCATGAGTAAATCAGGACTGATTTATTCCCAGCCATGTTCCAGTGCAGCACAAACACTATGCAGCCATAAAATCTGTACTGTATTGGGAAGAAGGCTGTTTCTTTCTCTCTCTCATGTTTTAAGTTGTTTAATTTACAGCAATGCCTCCTGAATGTGCTGTGCCTTGCCCACACCAGCCAGCATTTTCACATGCAGACATGATCAGAGTCAGACAAGCAATCCTCAAAGCCCTAGAGAGACGGAAATTCTCTCTGAAGGATATGGCACATAAAGAGCCAAAAGACTCATCTTGCCCATGTAATTTTGATCACTTGTCTGACAACAGAATGAATTCAGCTGTCAAAAATACCTATTTCAGTCATGAATGACAAACCTTTTGTCAGATGCAGCGATGAGGTACCAGGTTTTTTCCATGCTTCTAATATCAAAGCTAAGTCCACCACAATTTTAAGCCAAACTGGTAAAATTTAATCTTTACAGAATGGCAAATGTAGAAGATAAAAACTACAGACAATAAACAAGAATGCAGAGACTGACTTAGTTCCTGTATCAGAGCTCTAACTGCCTTTTGAAATCCACAAATTATGACACCACTAGCTACAATTACATACAAATCTCAATTCTTTCTCAGATCTTGCTTGACAATGACATTTTCCTAGGCTTGTCCTTTTGTTTTAACTAATCTCATGCATCAGTTTAGGTCTTCTGCCTGTAATGTTGCTGGTGAGTGACACAAGGAGGTAACAAGTCTCTCACATCTGCAAGAAGAAAAGACTTTTAGAAAGACACACTTATGTTGGTAAAATCAGACTCCTCCTTCTGAAAGGGCAAGGCAATGAGTTTATGTCTGAGTAAGAGAAAAAAAGAAGTCATACCAGGAGAATCACCATTTAGTTGGCCTATTTGCATTAGAAGTCTCCTAAGCCAGGAGTGGCAAAGCTCTCCTAGTCTGTACTCCAGAGCCTGATCTTGCTACACTCTGCCACATCAGAACCAATGCAGTAAAACTCCTCTTGCACATACCACAACACCCATGGGAGTTCCTTTGGCATGTCCATGCCAACTTTACAGTGTAATCAGAGTGGCTCACCACAAGCTGTGGCTTTGGCACTTGCCTTGCAGATTTCCAGCTTGAGATCATAAAATTCTTGACTGACTTCACAGGTAGTCACCATCTCTAACACAGCTTTATGAATAAGACCATTCAAGACTCTGCAGCGCATGTTATCTTCTTTCCTGGATTTTGTCAGGTTATTTTTCGTTAAAACGTCCAACTTGGTTGGTTTATACAACTTTAAAAAGAAACAAACAACACATTAATCAGTAGTTACACATTTGTATTAGGCAACTATATACAGTTTCATGCATTTTACTAAGTATGCTCTTAGGTAATTATTGCAGCTGTGATGGCTTTATATAGGTGCTGTGTATCAAGCATTTCAATAAAGAATATTTCTGTCTACAAAATCTTTGAAATTTGTGCACTACAGTCAAAGTTTCTCAAGTTTCTTTTGTATTTTGTAGCAAGTTATGAAGCTCCATAGATCTGTTTGCTCAAATACAGCATGTATTGACTGAAAAACTTCGCTTGTTTGAAAAATCAAACATTAAAAAAAAAAGTCATTAAACTAAGCTCATAGAAGTTTTAATCTGGATCAGTACTGAGGAGTGTGCAAGAGACCATTGATGCTGGCAAAGATGAAAAATCAGCACAGAAGAGGAAACAGCCATAGGGAGACAAATGGCTTCTCTTGATGGCAATCCTGGCATGTCACAGTCAAACTGGAGCTCTACTGTTTGTTCACAAAATCCTGCCATCTCTCCATCAGAAAATGCTTTTCCCAAAGTTAGAATCCATGGCAAAAGCACATGTTTGTTCCTCCTGGCACAGATAAACACATCACCTTGAGAGTTTGCACTTACCGTTTGCGATCCCAGGGTAGGGCTGTCATACCAGAACTTCTTTCTTTTGGGAAAAGCAAAGGAAATCAGCCTTTCAGCAGCTCAGAGAAACAAGGATTCCCTGTGTAATTAATATTCCACCTGCCTGAAAGCACACCACAACACCCAGGTTCTCATGCAAGTAGCTTTCCCTACAGCTGGGGTGTGGGGAACAATGCTTCCCATCCACAGCTGACACTGCACACAGACAGCAAAGGGGTGGAAAGCAACAGCTCTGAGGCTTCTTTAGATGCATAGAATCATTAAGGTTGGAAAATACAGCTAAGATCATCTCACTATTAACCCATAACTGCCAAATCCAGCACTAAACCATGTCTCTAAGCACCACTTCCACATGTTTTCTAAACACTTCCAGGGACAGTGATTACACTACTTTCCTGGGGATCCTGTTCCATTGCTTGACCTTTCTTCCCTTTCAGTGACAAAATTTCTCCAAATATCCAATCTAAATCACCCTTAGTGCAACTAAGAGGACATTTCCTCTTCTCCTGTCAGTTGTTACCTGGGAAGAGAGACTGACCACCATCTGGCCACAGTCTCCTTTCAGGCAGTTGTAGAGAACAATAAGGTCCCCTCTGAGCCCCCTTTTCTCAAGACTAAACACCCCCGTCTCCCTCAGCTACTCCTCACAGGACTTCTGCTCCAGACCCTTCACAGATGACCTTCTCTGGACACGCTCCAGCACCTCAAAGTCTTTTTTGTACTGAGGCCCAGAACTGGACACAGCACTCGAGGTGTGACCTCACCAGAGTACAGAGGGACAATGACTGTCCTGGTCCTGAAGGACACACCATTGCTGATACAGGCCAGGATGCCACTAGCCTTTGTGACCACCTGGGCACACGCTCAGCCGCTGCCGACCAGCTGAGATCGGTGGTCACTCGGCTTAACACTGTAGCGCCCTGGCCAGAAGAGCCGCACGGCTCTGGAGGCGCTGCCCGTGCGGCGGCTCGGGGGCGATGTCTCTCGCCTCCGCGCCACCGGGGCCGCAGGAGGGCCCCGAGCCCCACAGCCTTCTCACCCTCCTAGTTCCAGCGCCCACAACCCACCCCGGGAGGGCCCCGCACCCGGGGAGGGCCCCGCTCCCGCCGGCCTCGCACCTACTTGTTCTTGCGGAGCATTTTCCGCAGCAGGTTCCTGGGACCGCCCAGGGCGGCGGAGCTGTGCAGGGCCCGGCACCACCGCGGCACCGCGACTCCCCGGGCGCCCCACATTGCTGCCCTGGCCCCCGGCACGGCGCGGCGCGGCGCGGCGCGGCGCGAGGAGCTCCGGCCTCAGCTCCGGCTGCGGCTCCCCCTGTCGGCACGGAGGCCCTGTGGGTGTCCCGGCCGGGCCCGGAGAGGGAGGTCAGGAAGCGGGAGAGGGAAGGAGGGAGAGAGGCCGAGCCGCCCTTAGGCTGGGCAAGGCTCGCACCCACTGAAAGCCTGTACACAGGCTCGGATCTTCGGCACATTGGCCCGGGGAGGGAAAGCGCATCCAAAGGCCGGGATTGCTGCTGGAGCAGCGGGAGGAGCCGCTCCGACACGCTGACTGCTCTTGTGGCTGTGCCAGGTGGCTCAAGACAACGATTTACGTGTCTTTCAATTCGCTGCTGCATCGCTGGGCAATTGTAAGGGAATGCGAGAAAAATAAATGACACTGAGGCAAGACTTTGGGCTGTTGAGTTTTCCATTGAAGATCAAGACAAAATACTGCAGTTTTCGCTGCAGAATCGCCGTTGGATATTTAAATAAACCTATGCTTTATACATTTTATCTGAATACCACTTGTGGGGTAATTACACAAAAATGATCATATTACTGTTTCCTCACTGATGGCATTGACACTAAGTGCAAGCTGCTTTAGAGCAGCACCTCATGAGGGATAGGAAGACCCGCCAGGCCTGCCTCTATGCTTTCTGCCATTTCCTCCATCATAACCCAGCGTGTCTTCTTGGTGGCACTTCCGATGTGAGGAGTTATTATAACATTCTTCATCTTTAACAAGGGATGATCCCTGGGAGAGGAAAAGGAATACTGAGCTAGTCACTCACAGCACACTCATCACCTGTTTCATCAGGTGTTTCATCACCCGCAGGCAGCCAGGGAAATATGTAAAATAATAATTAAAAATAAAACAAAACCAATTGCATAACCCAAGCAATACTCAGAGCAGTTCAAAGTGCTGCCAGGCTTGCTGGGGTTTTATGCAACAAATCCTCCAAATGAGTGAGTGTGAATTTTTTTTGGCTGGAACAGAAGGAAGAGGGACATGGTTTAAGCAGGACACATCATGTACTCCTACAAACAAAATTATGCATCTTCTCACATGCTCACAAAATTTTACTCATTTTGAACATCACATACTCTTTTATATTAAACTTAAATACATGTCCTACCTTGGCAAAGGTTCAGGATATGTCACATCCAGAGCAGCTGCCTTAATAACTTTGTTTTGAAGAGCTTCCACCAATGCATCCTGATCCACTACCAGACCTGGGTCACAGTAAGAAGGATATGTTTATTTTCATGTTCTGTACTGTTATCTCGGCATTCTTTTGGGCACAGTGGTCAGGAAACAGCAGAGCAGGCACAGTGGAGAACAGTGCAGAAGCAGCAGAGTGGGGTGGAGTGGGAGGAGGAAGCTTGGGTGCATGCATCAGGGAATTAGCAACATGAAGCGCCAGGCTTCAGAGTAGGCTGTGGCACCCTAATATATGTTAGCAACAGCACTGCGTTAAAGAAATAAAAGGCTTAAGTAGGGGCTTATATAAATACATGAGGTTCTAACACTCCAAGCTAACTAACATTCCAGAGACCTACTTTTTCATTATTATGGGAACACTTAAATGTTTTACTGAGATATGACCACGGGCATCTAAATAAACTAGTAATCAGAGAATTTATGGAAAATATCAGAGGGACAGACCCTTTATTAGAGGTTTTCCCTGGACATGTCATGACAGGAAACCTTAATGCAGACTTGTTTATTCTTCACTTTACCTCTGCTGATGTTAATGAGAGTAGCAGTAGGTTTCATCAGCTCCAGCTCCCTCTTCCCAATCAGTTTGTGTGTCTGTGGAGTTAGATTCACAGCCAGCAACACAAAGTCTGACTGCTGGAGCAAATCATCTATCTTCTTACAGTAAACAGCTCCAACAATACTTTCTTCTTCCTTTTTTCTGGGGGGAAAATCCCAAAATTAAACAGCAGTAGCAAGAAAAAAGGGAAATATCAAATCACCAGTAGAGAAAAATGGCTCTTTATTATCTTAGCTTTGTAGTGCAAAGCAGTTAGCTGGGTATCTGACCAAAATTCAATAAAGACAATGGTCAAGCTGTTTCCTACAATACTGAGTGAACTGTACACAAATGTGCAGTACTACATCTGTGGGGATGGAAAGTAAGCAATGGGCATCATGTAAATGCACTGAATAAATGATAAAACAAATGCAATTGTGTCAAAATTCTGCTTGTAGTGGGGATTCTTTTCCTACCCTAAACCAAGACTGATGTCTTGTGAAAATTATGTACTTTAAGTAAGTCATGTGAAAATTACTAAGACAACACACAAGACAGGGCAGGCGTTAAATCTTCCCAAATCTATGTCAGCAACAGCCTGATTGCTCTGTGCATCAGTGCTGATTCACTGAAACCACATACTGCAGGACCTGCTGGTGCACTTGATCTGTATCAGGATGAGGTTGGCTGGCTCTCATCGAACTCCCACAAAAGAAAAGAATGAAATGGGCCTGCTGAGAGCGCAGGGGCACAGGGCATGTACACCTCATGTAGAATACAGCAAACAGACTGTCAAGTCTGGCCCTTCATTGTCATGTAGCTCTGGAAGAGTGAGATGTCTCTGCCTGAATACCTGCCTCACCTAAGTCACAGAAGTTAAGTCCCACCGTTTTTTCCTTTCCTCAGTCCACTGCAATGTCACCACCCTGACAGGAAGAACTCAGGAGCCCTTACTAACGGGGAGAACAATGAGATAGATATAACTCTCCCATTCCTTCCTGCCTTTTTTTCTGTATAAATTGTGAAATCAATGACCATCTTGAAACAAGTGTATGTACTTAGCCACTTAAAATAAAGAGCACCATAAAAAGTGAAAGCACAGTGAAAAGTACAAATAACACATAAAAGCACTGACAAAATAGAGTTGCCGTGGAGCTGCAACCAGCTTTACCTCTGACTTCTGTTGTGATACAAAATCTTCATTTCAAAGGCTTTGGCTCTTTCAGCCACTTTGTAACCAATCACACCCATTCCCACGATCCCCAGGGTCGCTCCAGAAACCTCCGTTCCCAGCCAGTCAGCAGGGAAGTACTCTGTGTCAGGGGAAACTGCCATCTCATGGCCTTGGAGGAGGAAAAGGAAAATAATTACATATAAAGTATGTTCCAGCATGGGAAGGCTACTTCCCTTCCCCCCCACCCCCCCACTTTTTATCGTAGGACAAAGCAGAAACACAGAAGCAGTAATATATTGTCATACTGTTTCTGGACAGTAAGTTAATAATGCCTCACTGCACACAGGACTGCTGAAATCGCTTTCTTGCTTAGAAGAGAAACATACCCAGCCTCTCTTTGGCAGGCAAGGAGGAAAGGAAGGAAAGGCCAAAGCAGCAGTAAGGCCACCCAGTTTGCAGTTACCTTGCAGATACACCAAGGTTGGCAGGGAAAAAAAACACAGAGCATGGTGGACAGATTTCTGGACAGCTTGTTCATAGTGACTCAGACACATGGAAGCTTGGCAAAGATGAGCTTCAAGCCTCCTTGAAAATATCTTCTTTTAATCCCATTTTATTATAACTTGAAAAGCAAGACTGCAGTGAACAAGTACAATGAACAGGTGGCTGTGGGTTGAGGGATAGGAGGCTTGAATTTAGGGCTGTCCAAAGAAGAAACAGCTCTACATTGCCAATATGCTGGCTAGGAAATGGAATGCAAGTTATTGTCAACAAGACAGATTTGTTTTTAACTTTCTGCTTGACCCCTATTTTCCATATTTCTAGTCTTAAGCTTACTTTTGCATCAGCACACATTTTCTGCATATTTTGAAGTCATCTTTTCTACAAAAAGACTAAGACCATTTCAGTTATTACCTTCCACAAGTCTCCTGGCAGATGCCAACATCAAAGTCATCCCCATGTCTGCAGTGTCAGTGGAAACAACAAATGGAGTATTGGACACCTTCACACCATAGCTGGAGAGGAGTTTCAGGTCCAAGTGATCTATTCCTACTCCAGAACTTGCAACTACCTTCAAGTTAGGCAAGCTCTGGAGCAGCTCTTCCTTAATAGCTGGTCTGTGATACCACATATAGATAGCTCTGATCTTCTTGCTGAGAAACGTCTTGTTTTCAAGATATTCTTTCATGGTGATGAGATGAAAATGTTTTTTCAGAAATCCAACATGGTCTTCATATACACCATACCTCTCTCCTATACAGTCAACTAGCACATAAGGCAGTTCCTCACCCTCCATAGCCTACAAAAGCAGAGAACCAAAAGGACATGGTCTGAAGTGATCCATTATACCTTTATTTCTAAAACCCAGGAACTGATTGGCTCAATTACATGCTGTTTTCCCACTTGATGAAGAAGTTGTCTAAAGATAACCACTCCCACAAGCAGAACTATGTAATCTTGTTAATAAGAAAAGAAAACATAATTTCTGGCATACCAACTATGCTAACAAATAATTTATCAATCAGATGTTACTCCTGTTCAATGTTCAATATTTAAAGCCAAGGTCTTGGTAATTTAAGAATGGGGCCTTGTGAGTGGAAGGGTATCTTTTAGGCTGCAAGTTCTGCCATTTCTGCACTATATTAAGCAACCATCATTGATGACATTATCTCAGTAAAAATCTCATTTAATGTAACAGAGCAATAATTTGTCAACCATGAACTTTGGAGTTACCCATGAAC
This sequence comes from Entomyzon cyanotis, assembly GCA_024500445.1. Taxonomy (NCBI): domain Eukaryota; kingdom Metazoa; phylum Chordata; class Aves; order Passeriformes; family Meliphagidae; genus Entomyzon; species Entomyzon cyanotis. The sequence continues at coordinate 78,434,020 of JAKEPQ010001005.1, read as the reverse complement.
ATAAGTTTACCCTTTCTTTCTTCGGTCACCTTCCGTGCTTTGCCAGCTCTTCACTCTACTGACTCTGCGAAGAGGCAAGGCTGTGATCTCAGGTTAAACCGGGAGTCCCCCACGCTGCCCCTCAGCCCGAGGCAATGCCTCCGCACCGCTTCCGCACCGCCGGGCCGGCACGCCCCTCTCTTCGCGACTACCTCCGGAGCGCGGTGTTCCGGAGGGTGTTCCCTGCCCAGAGCGGCAGGGCTCCCTGCCAAGCCCTGGCTTGAGGCTTTTGCAGTCCCGGGGGGCCTACGGCTGGGACTAAAGACAGGAGGGAACTGGAGCAGCTGCTGTAGGGCTCTGTCCGACCTTGAAGAACAGCTGGGAACGGGCGAGACCCCTCCCAGCTCGGGCGGGACGCGCAGGACCGCGGGAGCCCCCATGCCCCGCACGTCCGGTGCTACCGAGCCGAGTCCCCGTGGAACCGCGCCCCGGGGCTCGGGAGTCCCTGTCCGCTCCCGGTAGAGGCCGTTCGGCGCCCTGCGGGGTCCCGCGGTGCCGCTCGCACTCACCCCGCCGGCCGAGCTCGCCGCCGCTGCTGCCGCCGGACTGCGGGGGCGGAGCGGGACCGGCTACCGAGGTGGGCACTGCCCGGCCGCCCGCACCCCGCCCGGGCCGCCGGCGGGGCCAGTGGGGAGGAGAGGAGGTGCCAGGGCACGGCACGTGCACCCCAATCTCTCCGGGAGCCGAGAGAGAGCAACGGCAGCTGAACGGTGTCGTGTGTTTTCGTAGAAGTGTTCCTGTGATTTCAATATAGTCGGGATTTTGCATTAACGTCCTTCACACTCTTTTTTCCGTACTGTCTTTGATGACTGGACGTGGTCTGGTCTCTCAGTTGGTCATAACACTACATGCACGTGAGTCAACATAACATGAAGAGTTGTCTCTGACTGGCAGACATCATTGACAGCTCTCACTGCACACATAGAGGTTTGTTCCAACCTGTGTGATTCTAGGAATACCCTCAAAAACTCTCACTGAGAGCTAAGCAACTGGAGCAGGCTCAGGTGCTTGGACACTTGAGATGTTATCCCAGCTACAGGCAGTCGTGCCCCCGTTTCAGCTGAGAAATGTGTGAGAATTTTCCTGACAAGGTTACTTGGCCTGTATAATAGAATCACAGAATGGTTTCAGTAGGAACAGACCTCAAAGGCTATCTATTTCCAAGCCCCCTGCCATGGGCAGGGACATCTTTCACTAGACCAGGTTGCTCAGAGCCCGATCCAACCTGGTCTTGAACACTTCTAGGGACGTGGCATCCACAGCTTCTCTGGGCAGCCTGTGCCAGTGCCTCATCACCCCAAAGAGAACAATCACTTCCTACTATCTAATCTAAACTTAATCTCCTTCAGATCAAGGCCATTTCCCTTTGTCATATCACCACTTGTAAAAAGTACGTCTCCAACTCTCTTGTAGTCCCCATTTAGGTAGTGGAAGCTGCTATAAGGTCTCCTTGGAGACCTTCTCTTCTCCAGTCTGAACTCCAGATTTACATTCTGTCTTCATAGGAGAAATGCTCCAGTCCTGTGATCAACTTAGTGGCCTTCTCTGGACCCACTTCAACAGGTCCGCATCTTTCTTGTGCTGAAGACCCCAGAGCTGGATGCAGCATTCCAGGTGGGATCTCACAAGAACAGAGTACCGGGTGAGAATCACATCCCTTGACCTCCATCCCCAGTGACGGGGACTGGGAAGTATAGCTTCAGTACTGAGTTCACAAAAGCTGTGCTGAAGTGATTCTCCTTGCTGTGCAGGTGGTCAGCATCCACAGGGGAGGATGCCTGGCTTCTGTGGTGAGAGCAGCTCGGGAGCCAGGACACATCACTGCTGCGGACATCCAGGGACCTTTCTCCTTTCATACTACAGAATAACCAGCCGTGGGTTGCTGCTGTGTCTCTCCTGACTACTGTAGTGCCTTTCAAAAGAATTGGTTATAAAATCCTGTCTTCTTGAATTCTGTCAAAAACATGTTGATATGTTGAACATGAAGACAGTCAAGTTTAACAGCAACCCTCTATAAAGTTACTTCTAAAAAATTAAAATATAACAATTCATTAAAACATAATATACAGTTCAATGTAAAATATAATAACAATATCAATTACACAAACCCATAAACTGTTCTTGTTATACTGGTTATGATTTTAGAGTATCAGTTGCTTACATGAATTTCAAGTTCAGACAGTTAAACTTTAAAGCAAAAATTAATTAACTGGCAATATGGAGTTATAGCATATTAACTGGATTCTTAGTTTTCTTGCATTTTCTTCCTTAAACCCCTCCCCAGCAAACATCAAATGATTACACATTGCCTGTTTCACAAGAGAAGTATCCAAACTGCTTTGCTGATAAGATGTAATGAGTAATCTTTTAACTTACTGCTCACCTGAGATCAAAGGACCATTGTAAAGTCCATCTCAAAGACATAAGTCATTCTTACAAACTGAGGACGGAGGCCTACCACATTCTAGTCTTGAAGTAAAGAAAAATCTTTGGAAGGGCAACACAGTAGATTTTCCTTTTGTAAATCAAATGGAATTTGATTGAACAAAATGAAGGAGGAATTAGTCAGAGGAGCCAAAAAAATAACAAAGGAATGTTATTCTAAGCAATAATCTAGGACATACATATCTAATGCCAAAAAAATGGGTATGTTACATGGTTAGATGTGGAGAGAATCAGATGGGTTAAAAGTTTTTTTGTACAACTTGAACATCCAATTTTCAAGCTAAAGTTCAGAAGCTGATACATCTCTACAGAAGATATGTTTGTATAACAACATATGTGACAGAAGAAGTCTGTTTCACCAGTGTGCTATAATGTTCTAAGTAGATTTAGTTTGTAGAGTACCTTATAGACATCCATGTAGTGTGTTAAGGTGAAATACACTGTGTGTATATCATTGCTGTGTGCAAGTTTTCTCTTACAGAAAGGGATCTGATATACCTGCATTGTACAGAGCACTCTGAAATTAGTAAGGTCTGTGGGTATGTAGAGAGAGGTATTGCGTAGACTGTGGACTTCATCCCCATCATTAAATATTGCCATTGGTGTCCGTGTAATCCTGCAGGGCAAGCTGTTGCCTACAGTGGTAATAAGGTGTTTGCATAATAATTGTTTCTTAAGATTCAGCTTTTGAAGTATTGTGTTACCCTAAATGACTTTTGTATAATGTAATGTATACATTTCCCAGGTGGGTTGTATAGACTAGCTTGAGCATGAAGCTGGAAAAGGACATACATTTCCTATGTCTACATTATGTGTTGTAAGGCAGCATTACATGGGATTTGTAGGACAAAGAAAGCTGAGGTAGGAAATCTCTATTCGTGAGTCTGCTGTTTCAGGCAAGGCCAAACCAAGTGATGCATTTATTTTCACTGACTATAAGCCATTTTAAAGTGTTATCACTTCCCTGACTGCTTGCTATACGTAAGGCCAGTTTCCCCTGTAGTCTAGTGTAACAGCACTTTATTCCAGATTGTATACTTTTTGCCCACCCAAATATTTTTTTAAATCTGGATTAATGGAGTGGATGATAATTGATCATCTCTTTGCTCGCGTGGCCACTGCATGTTTGGATCCAATTTTAGTAAACATGAAATTGAAGGTATTGTGTGTGAGTCCACCCATCACTCCAGTGACTGTCAGGCAGCTGTGTCTTCCCCTCTAAAGCACCCCACTGGCAGGGAGCACTTCTGAAACTAATCAGCACAGATTCTTCAAATATCTGCAGAAGTAGCAATAAAACTCCAAGCAAATGCCAAACTTGTTCAATTGTTTTAAGGAGAAGTGATATGAAATACTGTATCTGATTTTGTTTGCTTCTTCATATCTGGAGAAAACTTTGCATGTACAAAACCTTGCATGTTTTTTGCAATTTTAGGATATTATCTAAGAAAGGGTATTTTTTTTCTCTCTTCTATTCTATTTTTATAGTGACCTTGTTTTTCAGCTCTGTAATTTATTGCTTAGCCTTTATTTTTTTTTTTTTAGAAAGAATAAATTTAACTTATATTTTCAAGATTATATAGGTGACAATGAAAAGTGTACTGGGCACCTGTACCTCAGAGAGCTGGGAGGTACCTGGGGCAGTCTTGTAATTCTTGCAGTGTTCTTTAAGGACACACATGGACTCCACGATGGTATGGTGAAGACACTTTATTGCAAAAATCCAGAGTTCTTAATATTCATGAGGCACAATAAATGTGCTTAATCAACTACCACAGACTGCAATAGGAGCAGGCATCAGGTGTAACCAATCACCAGCCCCACAGTGTGAGCACTTACTGGTTCTAATGATTGTCTTACAATTATGTAACTTCTTTTTCACCTCTAGTTTAGCTGAGTCATTCCCAGAATGCTTTTTTAGTTAGCCAAAGTAACAGAAGTGAGCAAGGATTTTACAAGGGCAACAAGGCCCTCACTTTGCAAGGCCCGTCTGCTTCGCAACAACTTCTTGACAGCCAACTCACTGTGCCTGAAAAGCTGCAATGTCTTGTTTCCTGGAACTGCAAGAGCTGGCAACATCATCATACATTAAACCTGTGGGAGGAAGCATATTTTGCCAAGCACCCGTGACAACCATCTGCAAGACAAAGGCAGTGGAGTTGGCTCTGTAAAATCCTAGCTGCACTTCATTTGCAGCAAATGTAGCAAAAACTTTGCTACAAATTTTACTGATAGATTAAATAATCACACTTTTCAAAAAGTCATTCTACATTATAAAAGGCACAGCACTGCCACTTTGTGTGTTGGTTTATTTGTCTTTTGGACTTGTATTAGACAACAGAAAGTATATAAGCACAACTGAGAGGATTTCCTTCCAAGCTTTAGTGAGGTGGATGGACATTCTTCTATTTAAAAAGATCTTTAGAGCTGATATAGGGGGAAAGATAAGGATAAAAAGAGAGGGAAAGAGAAGAATAAAAGATGTGATATCCTTTAACACATCAGCTAGGGAGCACTTCACTGGGTAGGGGGAGACCATTCAGAGCCGCCAGTATGTTTTCAACTGCTTCCTCTGTTATCATGTAGCTGGCCTTCTCTGTTTTAATGCCGAGGTGAGGTGTTATAATGATATTCTTTAATTTTAACAATGGATGATCTCTGGAAGAAAAGAAAAAAGAGTTAACTGCTGTTGTTCATCCAAATAAAGAGGAGTCCCACTTTAGCTTTGGCACTGTATTTAAAGTTAACTTGTTATAGCTTTACAAGTCCCACGTAGACCCACAGAACCTGGTCACCTGTGTTGGAGTAATTTTGGACTGTAATAGGACATGCAAAGACTTTATAGCATGCTCTTTTCTTCAGAAACACACTTCTGCCATTAGACAGCAATTTCATCTAGTCAGAAGAGAAAATTAAGCCCTCCTGACACATTCACCCTATACAATAGTCTGAACTGTAGTTATTTGCATACAGGCAGAGACCAAACTCCCCCCAGCACAAAATGCAGCCAGCACCTTCAACTCCAAAAGGCACCATCCTGGTAGAGGGGTAATTTTAGAGAAGCTACGCAGCCTCTGGGCCCAAGAGGTCTGCAGTACTTCAGCCTTGTTTGTGGAAAGAGGCCTGTGGGGGAAGGACACCTCGGGGCTATGCAGCAGGTCTTAGGCCTCAAGGAGCTTCCACCCATTAATGGCAAGCTGCACTTTCTAATAAAGCAATTTGCAAGTGAAGCACTGCTGCAGCTTCACAGGGTGATTCTAAGGACAAGGTTTAATGCTTTCCCTGCCACCTGCTGTTTCCTGGCTACCAGGCTTCCCTTTGAACTATCATCAGTCCCAGTATCTGGGCTGTATCCCATTCGTATTCATGGCACTTTTATCCAAATTCCCATGCCAGGAGCAGGGGGGCTGCCTCAGCCAGCTTCCTGCCTGCTGCAGGGATGCTTCTGGCCTTGGCAGGGATCACCCATCCTTCCCGAGAAATAAGCAGAGATGGCAACCTGGGCAGTGGTTCCGGGTAGGTGACATCCAAAGCCGCGGCCCTGATAACACCAGTCTGCAGAGCTGCCACCAGCGCCTCTTGGTCAACTACTGCACCTGGTGTGAAACAGGGGTGTCTCTGAGTGCACCCTGCAGGTAATGAGCTGAGAGCGAAGAGAGAAGGGATGGGGGAGGGAGGATTTCCACCATGCCTGATCATCCTTGGCATGTGCAGCAGCTGTGCTGGATGCAGCACGGTGCTGCATGGAATGTAACAGGAGCTGGACCACGCTTTGAGGCCAGCCAATGGATCCAGATGGTACCTCGGCTGATGTTAATGAGGATAGCTGTGGGTTTCATCAGCTCCAGCTCTCTTTTCCCGATCAGTTTGTGTGTCTGAGGTGTCAGGCTCACCACCACCATCACAAAATCTGCCTGCTGGAGCAAGCTGTCTATCTTTTCACAGTAAGTGGCACCTACAGCTTGCTCCTCTTCCACTTTCCTAGTTGGGAAAAAACATTTCAGTCATGGAAACACTTTCTTCAATGATGTCACCAGTGTACAAACTAAAAGATCTGATTATCACATCCATGTAGCAAAGAGGTGGCAAACAAAGGTGAATTTACTCTCAGCTGGGTGTTTAGATCCTTCTGGAAGGCTTCAAGCCCTACATCAGGGGATGGATTGCATGCGTGCCTCTCAGCCACTGTGAGTGGGTCCCAGCATAGAGTCCCAAGGGCTTCATCTAAAGTCTGCAAATGAACTAAGGCTGAGCACTGGAGCAGATGGCAACACACAGTCCATTCTCCAGGATCCCCTGTGCACCTCACAGGATGCAGTCATTGCTCAAACCAGAGGAGTGGTACTCACCAGAACTTGTCCATGCAAGCTCTGAACATGCCTGTAATCCTCATCCTGTTGACACTCTGAGTAAGTCTACCACTTTCTAATGAGAGAAATCAGCATGGCAACTCTTTGCCAAGCTCCTGGCTGTCCCAGGACATTCACAGAATAAAGTGTTCAGCAGAAAAAGGAACCAAAGTAGGCAGATTTTTAGTGTTGTTGCAGTGCAAAAGAATACTTGCCATGTCTCACATTCTTTGTAAATATAGCTGCCTGAACTTTAAGAAATAAAGAAGCAATGATAGACCATCATGTGTCCAAGGGTGAAGTCCAGTTAAATACTTGCTAAAATTCCTACTGGCTTAAGAAGAAACAAGGTTTTCTCAAGAAGAAGCTCTCAATCATATTGTGCTAAGTATATGCTGCCTAGTTTTCCAGACACTGAGTTTCAACAATATGCCTCCTGAACTTCAAAATATGGGATAAAAACAATTGAAAGATAGACTTCTGTGTCACTATAGTACAATATGATAACAATAAAAAAAGCATGTGCTTGATTTCTATTTTTCTGCAGAAAACCTTGAAATTTCTAATATAAAACCTAAATTAAGTTTCCAAGTGTTTAATTACTGAATAACTCTATACAGGATTGATTTAAGGCAACCGTCCTTTTTTCTTTTTTCTTTTGATTTAATCTTGGCCCTCTTCCCTAATTTTTTGCTATACTTATGACATAATTTCTTGAAAAGAAAATACTTATATCTAGTAGAGACTTTTGCTGCTACTAGGGTCAAAACATATCTTTACCTCCGTGTCCGGTTGTGATACAAAATGTTCATTTCAAACGCTTTGGCTCTCAGAGCAATCTTATATCCAATCCTGCCCATGCCAATGATCCCAAGAGTAGCTCCAGCAACTCTAACTCCCAGAACATCAGCTTCACAGTAGTCCATACTTGGAGAAATTGAAATGCTATGCACTGCAAGAAAAACATGTAAATATCAGAAATTAATGGGATCCAACACGGAGGAACAAAGCAAAAGAGTCTGGACTTGTTGTGCTACTATAGCACACTTCTAATGGTTACAAACACATGATTTTGTAATGTCCTAGGAAACTCCCTAATGTATCATCTTTCCCTGCTACATGAATATGTGATACTCCCATTTATTCTCACCATACTACAAAAAGCCTTTTGATGTAATCTGTCCAAAAATCTTTTTACTGGTTTAGACTCTTGAAAATATTGCCCTGTTCCTCATCAACAATCAAAATGATTATTGCCAATTGCAATGCAGAGTTTGGAAAAGTCATTTGGAGAACAACACCAGCTACTGGATTTCCTCTTCATGTCTGCCACTCTCCTTGGAAAGAAAAGTGTGACTTCTGTAAAAATCACAACTTGCTAATTTCTATCATTACCTTTTAAACCTGCAAATTCTGGATAGTTCTACAACACATAAAATACAGTTATATACACAGTCAGCACTGCTAGCAAGGTGACAGGCTTCTGATATTTCAGTCTTCTGATACTGCCAACTTTTCTAAAACACAAGCAGAATACTGTGAAAGGATAAAACAATGACTCAGGAAAAAGCCTCATTCATGCTAGGACAGAGCTATCAGAAATGCCACCAGGGATAGTTTATGTAGATGGAAATGAGAAATTTATCTCCCTTTTTAATGTCTCCTTTTTGTGAGGTAGAAACAGACTTAGAGGGACACAAGTCCCCTGTGAGTTTTATGAATCCTGTGGTACAGGTGGCAAGCCAAAGTCAGATAAATATAACAAGATAAATCTGAAAGATATTTTCCTGAAGAAGGAGGCATTCTAACCAAGGCATAGGTCCATTTGGCAAAATAGCAAGAAAAAATTGTCGAAGAAACTAGAAACGATGCTGTTAACAAAAACTGGAGTAGGCTGGCTTATTACTCTCTAATGCCCCTTAAATGCCCCAATTCTGCACCAATCCATTTCAGTCTCCAAGAATATGCCCATGCTTCTATCAGCGTTGTGGATCTCTTCCAACTCAGGATATTCCATGATTCTGTATAACCTTGTTCTGCCCCATTGCTGCCTTCCACACTACTTTCTTGTGCTAGCCGGGGGCTGCAGTGATCATCTGATCTTAGGCATCCCTCACTTTTGGTCATAGCACTGTAATGCCATCACATTGTTTTTATACCTGGTTGAAATATATATTATGTATGTCTGTGTATAATGTAATAATTTAAGTATACTTATTATATGCAAAATATATATGAAAATACCTAGTATTCTATTTGCCAAGGCAACATATTTAGATTTTCACATTTTACGTGAAACTATGTGCACTGCAGATAATTCTAAGAAAAGTTAAATTAATGGCAGGTAAATCTTGTATGATTTTTAGAAGCCACAAAAGAATTGAGGTGTTACCTTCCACTAGTCTTCTAGCAGATGCTAGCAGCAAAGCCATCCCAGTATCTGCTGTGGTGTTGGAAACAGCATGTGGAACATTAGCCATCTTCACACCAAAGCTAGCTATAAGCTTCAGATCCAGGTGATCCATCCCCACTCCCGAATTTGCAATCACTTTCAAGTTTGGCATGCTCTGGAGGAGCTCTTTGTTGATGAGTGGTTTGTGCCACCACATATAGATTGCTTGGATCTTTTTACCTACAGTGTTTTTGTTTTCAAGAAATTCCTTCATGGTGATGAGGTGAAAATTTTTCTTCAGGAATGGCACATGGCTGTGCAATATTCCAAGTCTGCCACCAATTTCATCTACCAAAAGCCACGGTAGTTCTCCTCCTTCCATGATCTGCACAAAGAAAGACAGAAAGTGTTGGGATCAATACTTATTATTATTTCCAGACATTTTAAAGAATAATCACTATCATGTCCTGTTTCATGACATTTATGACAAGAGATCCTACAAACCACATAGGAAGATAAACAAACCAAGACAAGCAAGCAGCTCTTTTAAATTTACTACCAATTACACTCTTACATACAGAAGTCCACACACACAGAGGTATTCACATAATCAGTCTCAACAAGTTCTGTCCTTTGTGATCTCTAAGATTTCATATTACTTCCATGATGATCAAAACACAACACTTACTTCTCATTAATTACTTAGTTTCAGCCCATCGACAGTCTGTAGTAAATAGTGCAATAAACCTCCTTTGCTACTCTGAAATCACAAATTACCCTGTCTAAGTAGTTCAGAAAAATCTATTTAATGAAAATAAATTGCCCAGCTTCATCATGAACTTTTGAGGTGTGGATTGACTCCACAACTCAAATAGTTATGAAGTAGGTATGCGTTTATTCCAGCTGGGGTGCATGGGGGGTAGCCCTTCCAAAGGCATGCACAACGTCAGCAGCACTTCACTAGGTTTATATCAGGTTACAGGTTACATAAGCATGAAGTTACACAAAGCCCCTGTACATATTCATTACCTATCCCGCTTCATATTATAATGAGTTCAAAGTTCATTTCAATATGCTCGTGCAAGCACAATGTCACTTAATTAATTGAGGCACTGGTCACTGGGGGGTCGTGGGCAGGTTTGGGAGAAAGTAACCAGAGTATTCTTCGGGATACCTCTTCTCCTTGTCTCATTGTGCATGCTCCCTTGGTTCTTGGTCCAAGTCCAAAGCTTAGAACTAACTTGAACCGGTGCTGGGATCCGAGAGCAGGATGTTCAGTCACACTGAGTAATTTTCATTCAATTATTTGGCTTTCTTCTCTGTATCCTCCATGTTACTAGGTAGGCACATTGTCATTAAGCAAATGATACATTGTCTTCAGCAAGCAGTTTTTAGTAAATTATTATCCAACCTCCGGTCTTCTAAATCAGTTCCAGAAGATTATTATTCAGTTTCTAGTCCCCCTAAATTAGTAACTTCTAGCCCCCCTAAATCAGTCCCCCCTTTTCTATAAAATTAGTAAATTCTTTTACTAGTAAATGGATTCTTCTCACAAGCTTCTACTATAGACATCTCTCAATGCCTTTCCATATACATTCAATAAAGTGGTTAAAATGGATAACTTCTTTAACATCCTATAATTCCAAACAAGGAATGTAACAAATGGCTAATACCTACTAAGATTAGTAAAACAGTTATGGGGTGACATAATGTATTAAGGCTATCAGTTGCAGTGGGTGACCATCCAAAAAGCATATCCCACCAGTTGTGATCCGCATCCTGTCTGGCTCTTCGTAAGACTCTGCTTATTTCTTCTGCATCATGGTGAATGGTTATTAAAGTTTTCTTCCCACTATTTTGAATTCCTTTTAGGATGTTAATTAAGTCTTGATGCTCTACTAATTGTCTTACTAACGTAAGGCTCATCTCAATAGGTGTTGATGATAATTCACGATACATTGTGTAATTGGATTTTATCAATTAATGAGATACAACTGGTGCCAAATACAAAAAGTCACACCCAATGATCTTCACAAAATTACAAATACAAAAATTAGAACGATTTTCAACATCCAAGGTAACGTTATCATTATCTATTTCTATAAAAACATAAATTGTTCGTAAACAAACACAACCCTGACCAATATATACAAGTACTGTTCTCTGACTAGTGCCCAGGTGAACTTTAAAGTGGCAAATGCTTTGCTCAACATCTAGACATACGTCTTTGACATTGATTGTGTTATTCTCACAGATAAACCCTTGTTGTTCTCATGTAATGCATGATTCTAAATTTACAGTCTGCCATTTCTTATTAACCATCTAGGCCCATGCTCTGTGTTCAGAAGGGTAAAGCACTGCTCCATCATGGTTTAATCCTAAAGCAACAATGGGGTTTATTACATAAATCATGGCATTGCACATAGTAAGTACAAAGGCTGTAGCTGTGTTAGTAATTGGGCTATAGGTGAAGTTTACTAAAGTACACAAAGATTGGAGCTTCTTTTTCAGCTCAGTGGCATTATCCTAAACAGCTTTTTGAACTTCAGTTGGGAAAACACCTTCATTTCCTTCTCTTATAATTAAAGAAGCTGGTGATCGCATTCATAATGATGCTTGTATGCAACTACGAGCTAGGGATACCTTGTCTTGAACTGCTCCAAGTGCATCTATTATTAATTTATGCTACTGATTGTTAGCCTTTGCAAAATCTGGAAGTACCTTTGAAATTTGCCACTGACCATTTCCTAATACTAATAAGGAAGATTGTAAAGGTTGCTTACATCTTGTTAGGTCACCGGTTGTGGTGGCCAATTTATTCATTGATCTATCTGAATCAATCCCATTTAAAATAGCCAATCGTGTTCCCAACACTCCAGTTAAATCTCCTCGTGTGCTGCTCCTGAAGAGTTCTTGCCTCTGTAACCATGTTGTCCAGCTTTCAAAAGATGTCTTTAAAAGAGAGGAGCAAGCTGGTTGAATTTCAGAAACATTAAGTTCCATCAGTAATTCTACATGCTTAAGAGACCATTCTGGGTTAAACAACAGTTGTTGTTGCCCCATGTTTCCTATTACATATGGGCTAATTCTATAAATTTTTGGTTGAACTGTTAGTTTAGGAGGAATAGGAGTGTTAATTTGGGAGGACTTTTGTTTTGGTCTGGCTATCACATTAATTTTAAATTTCTGAATGAAACCTAATAGTGTTGGTTGAGTAGGTTTAGACCTTCACTGGCACACTACATAAAAAGGATGAACCATAATAAGATTAAACCAGCAGTCACTTTGCTCTTCTTTACAAGACTTGGCAATATCGACATTAATGTCACTTGGGTCACCGGAATGATTGTTACCAGTGAATTTCTGGTGACAACATGAGGAAAATACATTTTGTTTAACACAATTCTAATCCTTAGTAGGATATATTTCTTTTGAAATGCCAGAGTGAATTTTGGATGCCAGATTGAAATCTAAAAAATTGCCAAGAACTGTAATAGAAGAGGGTTTTTCATATTGAAAACCAGGTTCTATTTTCCTGCATTCCACCTGGATTCTTCTGTTAATGATACCAGGCAGGGTTATGATTCACTCATCTTGATTTCAAACCCATTCAGCCTGGTGGTAGATTTCATCATCTTGCATTAGAGTTACAGCTAAATCTGGAAGGCTGTCTCTAGGGTAGTCTCCATGAAAGCTGGAATGCCCTATGAGGGCTTGTGACCAAGGCCATTCAGTATTGCCCTGCTAAAACTACCTCCTTTTCCTTGAAGTATAGTTATAATTGTGAGAACACCAATGAGAGCAACTTTTCTAACTGAATTCATTTTACCCGGGTAAATTTCAATTTCAGTTCATTATCGTTAGAAGCCACTTTCCAAGGGGTCTCTGGAGCCTTCTTCACTTGAGTATGATGAATCCAGGCATTCTGTTCTTTGATTTTGATTGCAGTGAAAATGGTAAGTAGTACTTTAAATGGTCCTTCCCACTGTAGCTCCAAAGTTTTCTCTGTAAGAGACTTAACATAAACATAATCTCCAGGTTGAATGTTGTGTACTGGGCTTTCTAGGCCCCGACTCCAAGTTCCAGCCACATGCTTTTCAATTTTTCTGAACTGCTTACTCAAGTCCACTATATAGGCAGTCAGTGTTTCCTCCCCAGCTTGGGTGGATAGTCCTTTTTGTACTCCATATGGTCTCCCATAGAGAATTTTAAAAGGACTTAGTTTTTCTTTGATTCTGGGTTTAGTTAAATTCGTAATAATGCAAGTGGAAGAGATTGGGACCATGTTAAATTGACTTCTTGCCCCAGTCTTACGATTTGCTGTTTGATTAGGTGGTTCATTTTCTCCACCTGACCACTTGACTGTGGGTGGTATGGGGTGTGAAGCTCCCAATCTATGCCTAAATGATGGCTATCTTGTTGTACCACCTTTGAAATGAAACGTGGTCCTCTATCTGAGTACATTGTGGCTGGAACTCCAAAGCGTGGTATTATTTCTTGCAACAATGCCTTGGTTACCTCCTGAGCTTTGACAGTTCTAGTGGGAAAGGCTTCTGGCCATCCTGAAAAGGTATCTGTTAATAACAAGTACCAATACCCCCCTTTTCTTGGGAGTTTCGAGAAATCAATTTGCCACTGCTGTCCAGGCCCATTCCCTTTCCCAATTTGGCTCAGTTTTGGTTTGGGGATATTTTTAGGTCTAGTCTGGAGGCAAAGGTCACACTGTCAGGTCACTTGTGTGATGGTAGCACATTAATTTCTGGCAATAATTCTTTTGATTAAATATTTGTGTAGGGCATCTATTCCACAATGTGTTTTTTGGTGTTCTTCTCTCACTAATGCCCAAACTAAATGAGAGGGACCTCCCCTGTGCAGTAATAGCCCAACCCTCTTCATTATATGACCCATCCTGATCTTCAATTTGTTTTCTGTCCTCTTTATTATAGGTTGGCTTACCTTCTAGGGAGATTTGGCCATCTGGAATTAAAGCCCCTTTAGTTGTCACCTCACCTTTCGCTGCTTCTTTTGCCTCTCTGTCCGCCAGATCATTTCCTTCTTCCAATTCTGAGCTCACTTTCTGCTGTGCCTTAATGTGCATGATTGCTACCTTTTCAGGTAGCTGGACTGCTTCCAAAAGCCAGGTTATCTCTTGTGCATGTTTAATGTTCTTTCCTTGTGAGTTCAACAGTCCCCTTTCTTTCCGATAGGTTCCATGTGCATGTACAACTCCAAATGCATATCTTGAGTGTGTATAAATGTTTATCTTTTTTCCTTTTGCTATTTCCAAAGCACGGATTAAAGTAGTTATTTCACCTTTCTGGGCAGAATTGTTTATTGTTAGGGGTCCAGATTCTATTACCTTTTTGCTGGTGGTGACTGCATACCCTGCATCTCGCATTCCACTGATGATGTAGCTGCTCACATCGGTAAACCAGGTCTCTGCGTTATTCAAAGGCGTATCCTTCAGGTCTGGATGGCTGGAGTATGTGGCTTCAATAGTTTCCAGACAGTCATGGTGCACCTGCTCCCTGTTGTTTCTGCTGAGGAAAGAACCTGGGTTGACAATGTTAGTGACCACTATTTCGACATCGTCCTGCTCCACCATGATGGCTTGGTATTTCAGGAACCTCTGTGGGCAGAGCCAGTGTCTGCCTTTCACTTCCAGCACTGCAGACACTGTATGGGACACTAGCACAGTCATTTTCTGGCCCAAGGTAAACTCACATGCTTCTTGGATGTTTAGCACAACTGCTGCAACAGCCCTGAGGCACCCCGGCCACCCTTTGGCTGCTGCATCTACTTGCTTAGAGAAATAAGCAGCTGCCCCTCGATATGGGCCCAGATCTTGTGCTAGTACTCTCAGGGCAATCCCCTGTTTCTCATGAGAAAACAGAAAGAATGGTTTATTCACGTCTGGAAGTCCCAAAGCTGGAGCTGACATCAGGGCATTCTTCAGTTGTTTGAGGGCCCTCGTGGCCTCCTTCATCCACTGAAGATCTCTGTTTTTCTTTTTGATGAGCTCATACAAAGGTTTTACAAGGATCCCATAACTAAGGATCCAAAGCCTACACCATTCTGTCATCCCCAGGAAAGTCTGTGGCTCCTTTACTGTTCGGGGTTTCGGAGTTTGGCAAATGGCCTCTTTCCAGTCTTGTCCCAGAGTTAGCTGCCCAGCACTGATTTCACAACCCAGGTAAACTACTTTTGGTTTTACTACTTAAGCTCTTTTCTTGGACACCCTGTACCCTTGGAGCCCCAGGAAATTTAGTAAACTTACTGTCCAGAGTACATAGGCTTCTTCTGTCCAGGTAGCTATTAATACGCTATCAACGTACTGCAATAGCTCCCCTTCTTCAGAGGGGGCTTCCCAGGATTCCAGGTCTTTTGATAGTTGATCCCCGAAGAGGGTGGGACTGTTCTTGAATCCTTGAGGCAACACTGTCCAAGTGGGCTGAGTTTTGCATCTGCTTTTGGGATTTTCCCATTCAAACGTGAATATTTTCTGACTGGCTTAATGGAGAGGGAGGCAAAAGAAGGCATCTTTCAAATCTAAAACAGTAAACCAGGTGTATTGGTTTGAAAACAAACCAGTGGGAGATCACAAGTCAAGATTGAAATTAAAAATAAGTGAAATAATACAAGGAAAAGCACTGACAAAGTCAGATACAACCTGACACCCTGTTAGGGTGGTGGTAGCAGTCCAACTGAAGTAGTTCAGGTCAAGTAGTGATCCTGTGAAGGTCTAGTCTCCAGCTGAAGATCCAGTGGTAGCTCTTGTCCTCTGGGAACCCAGTAGACAGGGCTAGCTCAGGCAGTTCCAAGGCCAGGTTATATCCAGGTGGGAATGCTTGGCTCCTCCCTCCTGGGCAGAGCATTCCACAATGGGATGAGATAAGTCCATGAGTCATGCGGTGGGTCCCTGATGGCCCATTGCCTGTCATCTGGGGTGGGTCGTTAGCAGGTGATAGCAGCTAACGGCCCACAGCTGGTGGTAATAGAATACTTAAATACATCTATATTGCAACCTAGGACACCAGGTTAGATCAGGTTTTAATTCAGTTAGTAGTGTGTAAGGGTTTGATACCACAGGATAGAGGTCCTCAGTTATTTTGTTTACTGCCCTTAAATCTTGTACCACCCGATATGACCCATCAGGTTTGTGGACTGGTAAAATGGGGGTGTTAAAATCAGATTTGCACTCTCTCAATAGCCCTAGCTGTAAAAAGTTTTCAATCACTGGGCTAATTCCTTCCTTGTCTTCTTTCTTAAGGGGGTGTTGTTTAACTCTAACTGGTTGTTTCCCTTCTTTGAACTTAATTTGTTTCAGGGGTGCATTTTTAGCTCTTCCAGGTACATTTGTTGCCCATACACCAGGGAACACTTGGTTCATAATTTCTTCACTAATCTCTCCCTCAGCCTCTGTGGTTGTTAGCATTAAACTTAAATACCTCAACATACTGTTGACCATTTACCTCCAGAGTAATTTCCCCATCTTTGAATAAAATGGTTGCTTGTAACTGTTCTGACAGATCCCTGCCCAAAAGGGCTTTTGGAGATCTGGGCACGTACAAAAACTTGTGAATACCCCATTGCTTTCCCAGTTTATACTTTAAAGGTTTGCAAAAATATGCTTTTTCAGATTGGCCAGTTGCCCCTTGAACCATGATATAATCATCCCCCACTGCATTAAAGCTTTATTTAAAACTGAATATGTTGCCCCTGTGTCCATCAAAAATTCTATTGCTTTTTCTTTTTCCCCTAGCTTCATTATAACCAGTGGATCCACTAGGGTGGAGTCCTCCAGTCTTCTTCAGTCTTCTTTCACGTGTGCGACGACCTCTTCTCAGCCTCGTCTTCCTTGCTGGTTGCTCTGCTTTCTTTTTGGACATTGGTTCTTCCAATGACCAAACTCCTTACTAACTGTAAGCACACTGATCTTTACCTAACCTAGGTGGGCCTTGTCTGGGTGGTCCCTGTCTGGGTGGTCCCTGCCCATGTCTTCCCTTTCTTTCTTCTGCTACTATTGCTACTAACTTTCTCATTCCTTGTTTGTACCCTTCTTCTTGATAGCTAAATACTCTCCATGCTTCATTTAATGAGGTCTCTAAGTTTCTCACATCCGCCCCCGAAAGCTTCTGAAGCTTGTGTCTAATGTCCCCTGTAGACTGCCCCAAAAACTTGGATTTACTAGTTGCTGTATTCCTACATCAGATTCAGGATCTAATGTAGTGTGGCGACACATGGCATGGCTCAGATGATGGCTCGGAAGGACCCTGTTTAATTGCATATAAGGCCGACCAATTTATTTTCTTGGGAATGGCCCTTTCCATCCCCTTCGCAAACCCATTCTTGGTAATCTTTTAATTTTTGCCTTTCTGCTGACCTGTTTGGATCCCAGTGTGGGTCTTGAAGTGGGAAATAATCTTTTAAATCTTGTTGTTTTGTTTTATAGAAGTCCTCTGCCAAATCCCCTGCTGTTTTTAAAATTAATTGCTTTTCAGTTTCAGTTAATGCATCCAATAGCAAATGCATATCACTCCAATATGGATTGTGTTGTTTAATTATAAATTGCAAGCGTTTAGCAGTACCTACCGGATCAGTTCAATAATTTTTGGCCACCTTTTCCCATGCGTCTAGGTTGATTGTAGAAAAAGGTACCTTAATCAGCACTGCTTAATCAGCACCCTCTGGTCCCACTACTTCACTTAGGGGGCTTGTAGCGCCTGTTTCCTGGTCTGAGATGCGACAGGACTATCTGGGCGAGAAGGAGTTGGAGTCAATGTTCCTTCCGAGTCCACATCTTCCTGTCTCCTAGGGGGAGGCTTAAGCAGATAGGTTAAAATCCTATTTTTGCATTTCTTGGTAAACCTTATCTGATTTTATACATCTCTCTTCAAAGCTGCAAACGGAGCAGCACCTCCTAATTTTTCCCCCTTTATTCTTGTCTTCTTTTTCAAGGGCTAATACCATAGGGTCAATGGGAGGTCTAATGTAGCAATGTGGTTTTTTAGGATTCCATGTGGCTTCCCTTTGTTCCCCTGCTCTGTATGTTATTGGTTCTTTTTGAAATATGTATCCTGCTGTACCCGAAATCTATTGGTGTGTTCCCTTGCCTGTCTTGCCTTCAGACCTCCCGGGACTGGCTCCGGGGGAGCCAGCCCTGCCCCCTTCCTTTCCCGTACAAGCCGATGCCTGCATCAGTTCGGGGTCTCCATCTTCGAGCTGTCAGCCCCTCTGACCTACCCCCTGCTTTCCTTTCCCTCTTTCCTCCCCTGCAACCCCCACCTAAGGACCCCAAATAAACTTTCCTGGCAGAACGGAGATGGGTCCAGTTCGTTCTTTCATCTTACTTCATTTCCTGCTGAATTTATGTGGCTGGAGACTCACGCCACGCTGAGCGCACCCCGGGAGCCACCCGCCCCAAACTTGGTGGAGATATGTGCCCCAGGGACCTCATTTTGGGGGGCTGCCGGCTCCTGCTGCCCTCCCGCAGGGAGAAACATCAGTCTAATCCCACAGTCTCTTTGCCATTCGGGGTGATTTTGGAGGGAGAAAAACATATCAGCATAAGAGACCTCAATCTATTTCCCTTCCTGCCTTAAAAATAACATTAACTGTAATAGGGTTTTATATTCTAAAGACCCATGAGGAGGCCATCTAATTCCATCATCTAGCTTGTACAAAGGCCACCACTGAGTTGAAAATTTGATAAGAGTTCTTTTATCTTCTGTACCTCCATTCCCTGCAATTTCCTTCCAATGTGCTAAAACACAGACAAGGGGAGCTGTTTTAGGAACTTCTTTGCTTTGCCCAGTCCCCATCTTATCTACTTCCTTCTCTTAGTTTTATCTTGTTTCCACGCAACCCTCTTTTCACACTGCTTTACTGTCTTTTCCCAATTTTCCTCCCACACTGACCAGGTTTCAGGAACTAAATAGCTCTTCCCACACATTAAGGCAATAAAAGCTGCTTTTGACTACTCTGTCATGATAGTAAGCACTTCTCTTTCGTTAAGGTCCCCGCTTTTTATTCTAGCTATTCTATGTCAAGGTTGAATTTCAAAATCCTCACATGCTGGACACCACTTTGATCTTAAATGAAAAACGCGATACCACTTTTTGTGACACGCAGCGCACTCACACAATGCTCAAACCTTACAGTAATTATGTTTACATTCAGGGCAAAGAAGTATTTTTGGCATCAGGCAAGCACCTCATTTATTTCACTCAAAGTCAAGTGCTATGAGAGAGAAAAAAAAAGAAGGAAAGGTCATGATCTTTCTCCTCATTCGGTGTCAAATTACTAAAGATTACAAAGTCTTCTGTACTTAAAGTTAAATCGCTAAGAGGGAGGAAAAAAATAGAAAGAAAGCAGCCACTCTTTGTATGCTCCTCTTTTTTTTTTCCTCTTTTTAAAGTTTTTAACTAAGTAAATTAACCCAATATTCTCAATATTCTTCTAAAATTGCACCTCTAACAAAGGGACTTGGTGTTTTTGTCCACACAAAACTTTTATAATGCTCCAACTTTTATTTTCTTTACAATCTGCCCAGTCATTTTCTAACAGGCCGGTAGAAAAATAATATCTCTTAACTCCACAAGCCTGCAAACCTGACACTGTGTTAAAACCCAATCATACTGTGGTGCAGCTGCTGTACTACATCCACATAAAGGCAAAGGTCCAGGGGCTATGCTCCTTTGATGTAGCCACGGGGAAAAAGACAGTGTCTTCTAATCGGCCACGCTGTAAAGTTTTTCTTTATTCACTTGCCACTGCAGTTTCAATCAACTGCATACACTCACCCAAAGCTTTATAACAATTTCAAACAACTACACACGGCATACCCTTACCCTAACACAACAATAAACACTTATGACTGCACAACAAACACTTTTTTCAACCACAACAACAAATTACAACAAAAATTTCAAAACCCAACATTAATATGCTAAAGCTAATAATTCCCAACTATATCCAAATATTCATTCCCACTTTATTAAAGCACTTGCTTTGTCTCTTCACCAGCTAATTCCTCACTTGCTTCACAAATTCAAACTATTTAATCTGCCTGTCATACACACATACACACACAAACACAACACCGGTGTTAACAACAGTTCAGACTAGTTTCCTTTGGGATTCACTCAATCCACCATCAGGATCACTAGCGGCCGCCCTATCGGTCAGCGAATTTCCCCTTTGCCAGCTAGGGACAGCAAATTACCCCACTGATTCTCGGGTCCCCCTAGCCAGCTGCTTGCAAGCGTCACCCACTCGGGGACAAAGCTGAGCACAGGGACGTCTCCCTGTGACTTACCAGCAAACCTAGCCACGCGTATACGACTTACAGGCTTCCCTATACCCAAAACACATACCGTTTCTCCGCTGTATCAGATGGTCGTGTTTGCCCCCGCAGTGAGCGGCTGAGGAGCGGAGGTCCTCCAGGAAAGTCCCGGGGCGTGCCTTAGGATGTCAGCCCCTCAGTCGATCCTGCAGCCAGGTAGACTTTGTCCCATCTGGATGCCAAATTGAGACGTGGATTGACTCCAAAACTCAGAAAGTTATGAAGTAGGTATGCGTTTATTCCAGCTGGGGTGCATGGGGGGTAGCCCTTCCAAAGGCATGCACAACGTCAGCAGCACTTCACTTGGTTTGTATCAGGTTACAGGTTACATAAGCATGAAGTTACACAAAGTCCCTGTACATATTCATTACCTATCCCGCTTCATATTATAATGAGTTCAAAGTTCATTTCAATATGCTCGTGCAAGCACAATGTCACTTAATTAATTGAGGCACTGGTCACTGGGGGGTCGTGGGCAGGTTTGGGAGAAAGTAACCAGAGTATTCTTCGGGATACCTCTTCTCCTTGTCTCATTGTGCATGCTCCCTTGGTTCTTGGTCCAAGTCCAAAGCTTAGAACTAACTTGAACCGGTGCTGGGATCCGAGAGCAGGATGTTCAGTCACACTGAGTAATTTTCATTCAATTATTTGGCTTTCTTCTCTGTATCCTCCATGTTACTAGGTAGGCACATTGTCATTAAGCAAATGATACATTGTCTTCAGCAAGCAGTTTTTAGTAAATTATTATCCAACCTCCGGTCTTCTAAATCAGTTCCAGAAGATTATTATTCAGTTTCTAGTCCCCCTAAATCAGTAACTTCTAGCCCCCCTACATCACTTTGAGTTACCAGGTTAATTTTTAAATGCTTCATTGCAGAGATTTTTGCAGCCTCCTGTCCTGAAGAGACCCCAGTGACTGCAGAGCCTTTTCCTGAGCCTACTGTAAGTTAACAAAATATCAAAATACTAGATGGTTAGGCAAGTGTTTCCCAAGAAGGACTATATTGTTTGGTTTGGTTTTTTTTCAGGAATCCTGACCACCTGGTTTTGGTCCTGAGAGGGTCTGTGAATTTACATTTATTTTGGAGTTTTTGACTGAATATTTATAGCTGCCTTTGATTTTCTACAGCAGTTTTGAGAAGAGCTGTGGGGAAAGTGTTCAAGGGCTGAAGATCTTGAAATAGTAATCCTGTAGCAATTCTGTTGCCTTATTAGTATTATTTCACTACTTCCAACTGAATGTCTAACTCTTGGCCTGTCTACACTTCCTGTGTTAGAACTTCATTTTGCCATCCCTTCAGGGAGCCAGACCATATTGAAAAATAATGGAAAGGCTTCCTGATTTTATGGAGGTGACAACCACTTTTTGGAATTTTCTGAATTTGTTGATTGCTAATAGGAAAGAGAATGTAAGAAAAAGCTAGGCCCTGGGCTGCAAGTCAAGACTGATCACTAATTTTGCTTTAGGTTATGCCCTCACCCACGTGATTCTGGTGGTAGTGCGACCATTGTTTCATGGCCAGTCAAGATAAAAACATCATTTTTGTCTGCTTGGAGGAACTAAATCTCTTGGGATTTACTTTGGTTTTCAAAGGATCCCCTCATGAAAAAAAAAAAGACACTTTTTCAACAACTGACTTTGCTTTAATATGTAGATGAAGGATGGCTCCTCTTACATTAGAAAACCTTAGGCCTATGATCACTTCACAGGACATTTCTTTAGTGTTTTGATAAAAAATAGAGTATTAGAATATTGGCTGAAATGTGTTTCAGGAAACAGCCAAATTTCTGCAGGGAATCAATGCTCATTCACCTTTAACAGATTTGAGAGTGTTACGCAAACTGCTCGGTGCACTTGCTTATCATTATGTAGCAGCAAGAACTGGGAACAGAACACGGGTATTCATTGAAATAGACTGAAGATATCAAAATGCAGAACTGCTCAGTTAAAATCTTCAAACAAATCTCTTTTATTTGTTTCACTTTATTTTTCAGAATTGTAAGTTACAGAACAGATCAAGTCTAGTGAGGTGACAGTTACGCAGTGTCATGATGAGCAGTGCAGGAACAGGTTGCTTTTTTATTAGTTTAAAAGTGGTATTGTAAGAAATATTGCCTTCCCATACACAGGAGATTTAGTGGCATCGTCTAGCACTCATCATTTGGGAAACACCTCACTCGGAATGGGCTGGCCATTGAGAACAGCCAGCATGTTTGCTATTGCTTCTTCTGCCATCGTATGGATGGCTTGGACTGTTGCAGTTCCAATGTGCGGGGTTATGATGACGTTATTCAAGTTTAATAAGGGATGATCTCTGTAAGAAACAGAAAGAACAGCATGTATTACACAGGAAACTTACTGTGCTGCTTTTCCATTGTGAAGAACTGAACCTCAGGAATCAGAAATAGCAAGTTTAGACTAAAGGGCAACAAGCACAGAACGAGCACAAAGCTGTGGGATGCTTGCTTACACATTTCTTCTTCCTCTCCATTGGTCTCACTCATTGCCTAGCCTGTGAGTCAGGCTGGCAAAGAACCGACAGATGTGGGAAAGGGGAATAGCTTGTTATTTATTTATAATTGTGCAAGACAGGCTGAGTGTCTCATGGAAATCAAGATTATGAGCACACTTTGAACACAGTTTAAAACATTTCAGATTAACAGAATGGGAAACAAGTTTCTTTACCTTGGCAGAGGCTCAGGGTATGTCACATCCAGAGCTGCAGCCCTAATAACCTTATTCTGGAGAGCTTCTACCAGAGCATCTTGATCAATAACTGCACCTGCATTGAAATGAAATCTTGATATCCTGATGAGTTAATGAACACATTCTTACCTGGGAGGGAGGAAAGGTCTCAAGGGTCTAGTGAGAAAAATTAGAGGATCTTCATCTTTTTGGAAAGTAGAATGCCTTTCTAATAATCATTAACCAAACAAACCAAATATTTTATTTATTAAACTTTAATTAGAGGATGATTATGGTTCACTGTATAAGGCTTTTCCTGGGATGAGACCAGTTTCAGTCTTTTCCTCATTTTGACACTTTCTGTATTATTACAGACAAGTAATTTAATCTCTGCGAATTTTCACTCTTTTGTCTCTGCTTTGCTAACTGAAGCGATAATCTCCCTCATATGCTTGTTCAATGCCAACAGATCTGTCATGCCAGGTGAGGCTTCCTTTCTACATTGCTGCTCCAGATTCTTCCCTTGTACCTCATTCTCCTCACTGATGATAAACCTTTCAGTAATTTCCACTAAAAACTGCTGTTCTTAGGATAAGGCTAAAGAGAACCAACCATCTGCTGAGCATCCCTAATTTCCATAGGACCTTTGAAGACATAGGATATGATCCACAACCTTTGAAGACACAGGATATGATCAAATGGGTGACATAAGTCACCCATTTGTAGACTGCCAGCTACTTCATGACTCAAACAACAGAGGGATATCACAGATTGAGGTTGGAGGGGAATGTCAACATAATCAGACAAAACACAACCTTAAGTGTGGAGCCGCAAACAGTGATTTTAGATCCTCCTACCTCTGCTGATGTTTATAAGGGTAGCTGTGGGTTTCATCAGCCCCAGCTCCTTCTTCCCAATCAGTTTGTGAGTCTCAGCAGTCAGATTCACAACCAACATAACAAAGTCAGATTGCTGCAGCAAGTCTTCCATCTTTGCACAATAGTGGGCACCAACAGCCTCTTCCTCCTCCTTTCTTCTGAAGGAAAAATGCAAACACCCCCAAACTAACACAACTACTTCTGAGTTTAACAATCAATTAGCCCTAGGAGAGTTCCAGAACAGCACAGAGACTGAGAAGTTTGAGGCCAACATAAAGGATAAGACATTGATAGGCATAGATGGTGGAAGGAAGGCAGAAAGGATGTGGGCTAGAGGGAAAAGAGGCTAAGGAGTGGTGGGACAGTGGAGGAGTGATATATGTCTTAAAGTGAAGCACAGGCAATACCAGGCTAGGAGGCTGGGGGTGTAGTCAGACCCCACTCTTCTCTCCTGCATCCATGCCAATCCCTGTGGAGTCTTTCCTTGCCTGACGTGCCAGTTAGGACTTGTGGTTGAAAAGAAATGAAGAGGAAGTGAAGTCTGAAAGAAAGGGAACTACAAATCCATGAGAAATTAAGACCTTTGTCATTAGTGCTGGTGTGATGAGTGATCCGGCTAGGCTGAGGAGACTGGCTGGGAGGAATAGGGATGCTGCCAGAAACTTGAAGAAGAGTCTGACAGAAGAGGGGACACCACAAGGGCACAAGAGCTGGTTTGCTTGGACAGCCTCTTCAGAATGGTTACATGGCCCTTGTTCCAAACTGCTAGTGGCTAACCAGGGCAGGGCAAGTGCAGGAGATGAGGGGGAACTGCTTCCTGAGGCGAGCAGCAGGGAGCCAAAGTGAGGGAGTGGTGGCACTCTAGTGCTTGTCAGGCTGCTTAGAACCGCCACAAGTGCATAGAAAAGCCGGGGACAGAGCAGAGCTGTGGCTTCCATCACCGCCCCCTGAACAGTTACACACAGAAAATCAGATGTCTTTACCTCTGGTTTCTGTTATGGTACAGGATCCTCATGTTGAAGGCTCTGGCTCTCTGAGCCACTTTGTACCCAATGCTGCCCATCCCAATGATCCCCAGCGTTGCTCCGGTTACTTCCACTCCCAGCCAGTCAACAGCAAAATACTTTGTGCCTGGAGACACTGCAATCTGGCAGCCTGCATGTAAATACATGCCAAATAGGTACAAATCAGCCACAAACATAAGTTTGGGGGAAATAAAAAATTTATCACCATCATGGCACAGGGGTTCTGGAGCATCCCTTACAAAACACCTTTGTTGATTTTGACCAGTTTATAGAAGGGCCTGGATGGTGCTGATTCCTGCAGCCACGCCTGAAGTCAGTAACACAGTGGGTACTGTGCTGGAAGGAATGACTCCTTGGGGAATTAACTCTTCCACAGCTGGTGTGTTTTCTTGGGAGTTCAAAAATAGCTTCTTTGACACTTACCACCCTGCAGGCATTGATTTCACTTTTTTTTTAGCTGGGGTAAATCTCACTATTTCTCTCCTGAATCACAGCCCAAAGCAGCCTCACTGCTTGGTGGGGGTGAAGGTTTCAAATTCCAGCTCACAGCCAGTGATCTCTGTGAGCTTCTCTATGAAGAACTTCAGGTTCAACAAGATGCAATAGTGAGAAAATACCAGGGGGAAAGAGAAGTTATTTCATGCTCAGGGGTGGAGCAGCAGTGACAACAAGACTATGAGTCCCTGAAGACAGAGACAGCTTCTTGTGATAGTCTCTACTGACACCTTACTTCCCCAGAAAAGCATTGCGTAGCAAGGACGTGGCAAAAGAACCTGCTTTTAGGGACACAAACTAGTGTTGGTGGTAGTCTGAAATAGCTCTGTCAAAAGAATTATCAGCTATTTCAAAAATAATGCTGATGCTCTTCAGGAAATACAACCCATTGGTTTAAACAAACTCATCACACAGGCAGGAAAAAGAAGTTATACTAATTACTGCTCTGGAGTTGGAGATGTGGCCACTAATGTTTCGTACTTTCCTGTGGCTCCTAACGCTTCTTTCAAGGGGCAGTGGAAAGTGGTGACATTCAGTTTGCACTCTGTAGTCAGTTTTTACAGCAATAAACAACCCACCTAGTGAAGAGCCACAGGAGAGTTAAGACCCAGACATTATTCCAAACAGGATTTCACACAAGACTTTCAAGTGCATAATTTAGACAAAGACTTACTCTTGTCACTATTGCCCTAAAAAGAAGCAGGACACAGGAAAAGCAGATACCTCTGAAAGTTAAGGCCTCTGAAAATTTTCCTCTGTAAAAGCACCCAAAAATTGATTCAGACAGGTTATCTCTCTATCACAGCAAAAGTGAGGTATGCCAAAGGAGTAGGTCCAGGAAAATTTAAAACATTACCTTCCACTAGTCTTCTGGCAGAGGCCAGCATCAAAGCCATTCCTATGTCTGCTGTTGGGTCTGCCACGGCATGCGGGGTGTTGGTCACTTTTACACCAAAGCTCGAGATCATTTTCAAGTCTAAGTGATCGACTCCAACCCCAGAGTTTCCAATTACCTTTAAATTAGGCAGGCTTTCTAGAAGCTCCCGGTCAATTTTTGGCCTGCACTCAAACACAAAAACAGATTGGATTTTTTTTCTCATTTCTTCTTTGTTTCCAAGAAATTCCTTCATGGTGATAAGGAGAAAGTGTTTCTTCAAAAGTGCTGCAAGATTTTCTAGCACGCCCTGAGTTCCTCCTATATCCAGAATCAAAACACCTGGCAACTCTTCCTCTGCCATGACCTGCAACAGGGGGAATAGAAGATATACTTTGTTAAGGAGAACATCCTTCAAGGAGCAATGATGATCCTTTAAAAGTTATTCCAATTCACATGTGGAAACCAGGAAACTGATGGAACTCAAGAGTGCTTATAATCCACAGTCACTTGGTACTAGTGTGGTACGCCAGACAACTTACAAGTACTTTTACCAAGTGCTGATTTAGAATAACATCAAAGAATAGCCACACTCTTACATCAAAATCCAGTTCCACAAGGTGTTCTTCTCAGACAGTTTCATTTTAGTCCTGAATCAATATTGATTTCATACAAATCTGGTAGCAGAGCCAGACCTGCATTCATTTTGGAAGCACTTCCTACACTTCACGAGCAGAAAGGTGACCCATCAGGAAGCCTCTAGCTATAAATAAACCAGCTGGTGTACTAGAAACCAGCGAGTTGCATGTGATGGATATTTTCATCAGTGTGGCCCTGCTGAGCCTGACACCATTCCAGTCATGTTTCAGGCACACGTGAACCATTCATGGCCTGCAGCACTGGTTCAAGAACTGCTGTTCTGCTTGTCCCAGGTACAATCTTAAAAAATCACACTGATAGCAGGAAACTAAAAACACTTAAAGGAACTTTGCAGAAGGAAGGAGGCTTTCCAGATACCAACCTTGGTCTCAGCACTTATTGCTCGTCTCCCAGCACTACAGGGGTGTGTCCTGTACCTCTGTTTGTAAATCCCACTTCTGTGACAGCGATGGCCATGAGAAGCAGTAACTGGATGAATAAACTTGTAAGTCAAATTTGACTGGCCAGACATCAAGGGAATCAGTTTCAATAGACTGAATGCATTGCTCCTGAACATAATTATTCAGTTATCAGATGGCTTGTCCAGTGTGCTAAATGTAACACCTGTCAAGGATATGACAATTTTGGTTTTGGACCAGTATCATAAACTCCATTTTTTCTTTAAGCTGTCTCTCCTCCTTTTGTACTTGCATAAGATTATATACTTCTATGTATGTAAACAGCCATAATCACACATAATACATTGATATAAGGTAAATGTACTAATTTCTGGGCCTGTCTCTCATTGCAGAGAAAACTTTGAAAATATTACTTAGATTGAGACAACAAGGCAAATATGAAGGACTACATTTAAGTATTAACTTCAGTGCTAATTGAAGCTGGCCTTGTTTCATCTGTGCAACTTGATTCACTCCTTACTTGCAGATTTGTTGGCTGGCACTGCTGTATCACTTTGGACTTAGCCAAATGTGGTGGTTTTGCTTGGCCTGGTTTTCGGTAGCAGGGGGGCCACAAAGATGGCTTCTGTGAGAAGCTGCTCGAAGCTTCCATCATGTTCAGCAGAGCTAATCTCTGAGGGCTCTGAAGATGGACATGCCACTGGCCAAGGCTGGGATAATTGGAGATGTTAATAACGCCTCTGTGATGACATATTCAAGAAGAAAATCAAAACAAAGACACACTCAGTTTTTCATAACCAGAGGAGGAGGAGAGAACATGTGAGGCAAACAACATGGAGACACCAAGGTCAGTGGAGAAAGGGGAGCAGGAGATGCTCCAGGCATCAGAGCCAAATTTCCTCTGCAGGCCATGGTGAAGAACATGGTGAAGCAGGTTGTCCCCCTGCAGCCCATGGGGTCCACAGGGATGCAGAGATCCACCCGCAGTCTGTAGGGGAGGTGCTCACGCCGGAGCAGGTAGATGCCCAGAGGAGGCTAATCCAATGGAAGACCCAGTGGAGAGAGGGGCCCCCTGCTTCCAGGCTGGAGCAGCCTGTGCTTGGAGGACTGCACCCCATGGACGAGTGACTGCACCCCATGGACGAGCATTCTGTGAGGACTGTTTGCCTGTGGAGGGAACTCACGTTGTGGCAGTTTTGGGAGGACTGCTGCTCGTGAGATTTGGAACCATGTTGGAGGAGTTCACAGAGAACTGTCTCCCATGGGAGGGACCCCAGGGTGCAGCAGGGAAAGGATTCCTCTCCCTGAGCAGTGGAAGAAGATCTTGGTGATGAACTGACCAAAACCCTTACCCCTGTCTCCCTGCACTGTCGGTGGGAAGGAGGGAGGGGCTGGGGGGAAGAATGGTGTCTTTAAGGGCTTATTTTACTTCTCATTATCCTCTTCTGTCGCTGTTAGTAATAAATTCACTTTGTAACTTTAAGTTGACCCTGTTTTGCCTTCGGAGTATTTCCTCACAGCCCTTATCTCACGACTTCTTCGTTAAAATTTTTTATTTCCTCTCCTCTGCCCAGCAGTGGCAGGGAAGAGTGAGTGAGCAGTAGTCGTGGGTGCCTGGCATTTGGCCAGGGTCAAACTATGACACCAAATCATCAAAATAAACCCACATAATTTTTGCTAGCTCTGTTTTCAATTAAACTGCCTGCATTATCCAGGATAAATTCCTCCCACTAAGTTGCCTAAAGAAGACGAATTATCTGAAGAACAAATAAAGCACTAACCAGGGCTGGTTTCTTTCTGACGACGTGCCTTTCACAGCTCGATCCTTCGGCAGCTGGAAGAGCCGGGAGCTCACAGCTCGTGCTCGGGGCCGGGCACAGCCGCTGCTGCCCAGCCCCTACCGCTTAACCCTGCCCCGCCCGGGGCTGGCGGCTTCCAGGGCAGATCCGGCGTGGGGATCACTGCTCCCGCTGCCTGTGCTCTTGGCTGCAGTCAGACCGGGCTGTCTCTCCTCTCCCTCCTCCTCTCCCCCTCCCGCCGCCGGCGCTGGACGTCCTAGAAAGGAGATAAAGCAAAACGATGACTTCGATAGTTTTTTAAGGGCTCTGCAATTCTGGGGCAAAGTTTTTTGCTACATATTCACGTTATTCTCCACAGCCACTGCAGCTCGTGTGGATTTTTTATAGTGGAAGCTATGCTTTTCTCCCCGCCTGCTGCAAGCGAACCTTTTCAATGCGTTTCTGCTGTAGAATAATATCCATGCCTCTCAGGAAGGAAACAGATTGGTCTGGGATGCCCTAACCCAATGGCCAACTCGATTCTGGAAACCAGTGCTGAAATGTGCTGGTTTTGCTGCTGACCATTTCGACTGGAACGTTTGCCCAGCGAGCTCCCATAGTGGCATTTCGATCTCGAGAGCCATCGATCGGAGAGCTCAGGGTACCCAGGTGCGAGTCTGGGTAGGGGGATGTGTCTGCGGTGGGGCATGGTAATTGTCAGTGCTCTGGGTGAATACCCTGACAAAAACCTTCCACAACCGGGGGTTGCAATAGCACAGAACCACAGAATGGTTTGGCTGGAAGGGACCTCAAAGATCATCTAGACCTAAGCTCCCCGCCATGGGCAGGGACACCTTTCACTGGACCAGGTTACTCAGAGCTCCAGCCAACCTGCCCTTGAACACTTCCAGGGATGGGGCATCCACAGCTTCTCTGGGCATGTGTCCTTGATCAAATCCCATTGAGGTGCAGGGACTGTATTAACGTCCTAGAGTAGTGAGTAGCAGCGAGTCGGAGATCTGGGCTCTGATGACCTGTTACTCCTCCCCGTGCCCAGCCGGCACCACCGATCCCCACGGCACGGCTCCATATCCCCCCTGGGAGGAGGGGCGCCGGTGGCCCTGGCCAGGGCACCACGTGTCCACCCCGTTTGGACGAGCCCGCGTTTCCCGGGCGGCGGGGCCTCCTCCCGTTGGGACCCGGGGCTGTCCCGATGTCCCGCCCCGCGCCATGCCGGAATTACGTCTATCCCCCGCGCGCATTCCCGTGCCCGCCCTTCCGCTTCCCGCCCGTCAGGCGCTGCCACCGCCCCGTGCCTCTGAGGGAAGGGTGCCCGCGGGGTGCGCCGAGGGACGGGGACGGGACGGGGACGGGACGGGGACGGGGACGGGACGGGACGGGACGGGGACGGGGACGGGACGGGGACGGGCACGGGACGGGCACGGGACGGGGACGGGAACGGGGACGGGACGGGGAGGGGACGGGAATGGGAACGGGACGGGGAGGGGACGGGAATGGGGACGGGACGGGGAGGGGACGGGGACGGGCCGCGGCGGCATGGGCGGGCCGGGGGGGGGCTCGGAGCCGGCGCCCGGTGCCCGCCGGCACCCCGGGAGGGAGCGGGCCGGTTGTCAGCTCCACGGGCATCCCTGTCGCCCCGCAGGCTCGCCAGCCGCCAGCCAGGATGTCGTACATGCTGCCGCACTTGCACAATGGATGGCAGGTGGACCAGGCCATCTTGTCGGAGGAGGACCGGGTCGTGGTCATCCGCTTCGGGCACGACTGGGACCCCACGTGCATGAAGATGGATGAGGTCCTGTACAGCATCGCCGAGAAGGTAAGCAGGAACTTTCTGCTTATTCTGCGCTCAGTGTTGCCCGGGGCGGGGTGTGACTCGGGTTCTGGAGAGGTATCCCAGTTTTAGGGGGCAGCGAGAAAGCTGTGTGGTTTGCTTTCACGAGTGTCTCCTGAAGTCACTGTCACTACCTGCCCTGATGTTTGCAGTATTCTAGGGGGTGAAAAGAGCATCACTGATGTTCAGGAAACGAGGTTGCTCCCTGTTAGTAACATCGTTTAACGAGCATCGGCATTCAGGCAGGAACGGTGCTTGGTGGTAGGGCTGCTGTGGCCCCAGGTAATGCAGCATTCTCACTTTACCGTGGAAATGTGTAGTACCTTCAGGTTTCCATTTGAATAACTTGGAAAGTTACTTTCATTTTGGCTCTTTAAAATGGTGAGGTGCTAAAATGTGCGGGATGGTGTTGAATAATCTGTCATTGTTATGATTTTGATTAATTTATCAGTAATATTAATCTGATTAATCTATCAATGATGTTATTCGTAGAGACCCATAGCATTCCTCTGAGTTGCATGGACTGAATTAAATTTTAAGAGCCAAACTCCAAAGCTGTTTTCAGATGGAAACTGAATGATTACCAGCAACTTGCTTAAGAAAGATACATACAAAAGAAAAATTAGACTGTTAAAATACACAATCGGCTATAATTTACCTTTTCATATATTTGCTAAAGGTTTTGCGTAGCAATAGATGTAGAATATTAACAGCTCTTTAACTGAACCCCATGAAGAAAGAAGCAAAAAGAAATGTGAATCGGAAATGGTAACTTGGGTAGGAAAAGGTGACAGCTATCGTAGAAATCATGGAATGGTTTGGGTTGGAAGGGACCTTAAAGATCATCTCATTCCAACTCTCCTGCTGTGTCTTTCTCTAGACCAGGCTGCTCAGGGCTCCATCAACCTGGCCTTGAACACTGCCAGGGATGGGGCATCCGTAACTTTGCCGCCTTCATATGAAATTCTGTGCATACTGCATAGCTTGACATGGAGCTGTTTTTGTGGTGTACTCTAAGGTTTTTTAAAATAAATTAACTTGTGTCTTGAAAATCCCCACAATGAAAGATCTATACCCACAGCCAAGTGTTAAGACATTAGAGTGCAGTAAGGAGTCGTGACATGTTTTAATTTAGTCATTTTGTGTTCAGCCTGGTGGGTGTCTTATGCTCAGATACTGTTAGTATGGACTTGTGGCAGGATGCTTGGCAATTTGGCAGACCTGCTGGCAGCTAGGGGTGATTGGGGGAAGAAAGAACAAAGTAACTTCTTATTTAAAAATCTCCCTCTGCAGAAATGACAAATTAAAGAGGGAGATCCTACCTCATCCTCTTGCTTACAAGCCATGTTTGGATCTCTGCTGTTTTAAAGAGTGAGTAAAAGTTCCAATTGTACAGGTGTTTTTACTAGAGAATTACGCAGAATGTTGACATGCTGTAATTGCAGGCTACATTTGAAGACAATGTGGCTATCTTTTACATTTGTTACCATAGTGGAATATTCTTTTAGACTGCAGCATATTTTTGGGTAGCAGAAATATTTATCTGTACTTTATGATAGGAAAACCGTTTTTTTCAGTTTAAATGCTTTCAGGGAAAAAGAAACTAGAATGCTGTATGAAAGTGCCAAGAAGATTATTTTCACTGAAATGTACTCCACTTGCAGTTGACTGGGGTTTTTTCCCCAGTGTTAAATGAAAAAGAAGCAAGGTTTCACTGAATGTCAAAATAAATCATAACTGTAAGATGTTAGATTTATTTGCTTTGTCAGGGTTTCAATCAAACATTGATTGAAACAAGAACTGAGTTTCAGAAATTTAATCTTAAACACCTTTTTTAGAAATGCACTGTTTTCTTTTCTTTAAAGGAAATCATAATTATGAAAACCTATTCCCTGAAATACAGGGATTGGTTTGATAAATTAATACACTTTGCTCAATAAATTATTTATCTGTGACTGAATTAAGTAAATCAGGTAACTCTTGTATTGGATCAGTGTGGGTTTAGGGAGTATTGTTCAAATGTTGTGCATTTATTTAACCATAATCAGAAGTGTGAATAGCTGTGGCTTTTCCTCAAACATTAGTTGTGCCTCTGCATTTCTGCTAAGATTACATGAAAAGTGAGAGAGGAAAAGAAGGTGGGGCAGGGAAAGAGGTAGCTGTAAAAAAAGCATATTGGTATTTTAAGTACTGGTGTTTGTAATTAAAAATTGAGCAAAGTTAATCAATTTACTGATGTCTGTAGTTTTCAAAATTATTAGCTGTAAGTGTTGCTCTTGGCAGTGTAATGTCTCTCTTTTCCCCTAGAAATTTATCACCCAAACTTACAGCATAATTAACAAGGAAAAAAATTCAAATAAATATTGCCAGTACAGACTTTCAAGGTTGTACTAGCTCTGTTCAGTTTGGTAATGCAAGTCTGCCAGCCACCTTCAACTCAAGTGATTTGTTGCAAAAGCTAGTCTCAGTTCCTATGTTTTTTCCTGTGAGTTTCTTGGCCATAAAGACTTCTAAACAGAAAAAACCCATTGTCTAGAAACTGGTTAGGAAGATGAGAAGATGGAATCTTAGATCTCATCTCAGATTTCCTTAGATATTTGGGCTGTAAGGTTTGCTTTTCAAAGGCAGCTGAAATCTTAACTAAAAAAAGAGTATTACTTAACTAGACTGAAATTCCAAGAAGCTTCACAATTTTTGTCATTCATCCTAGTCATTAATTGTATTTCTGTGGCAATCTCATGTAGGAATGCATTTATTTATTTTTAGATGGATATTGCTAAAGAAGAAAGTCAGGGGGCAGAAGTTCAGAGGACAAATGAGTCCTATTGCCATGTGATTTTTCCTACATCTGTGTTTCCTGTTTACTAGCAAAGCATGAAGATAAGATATAGAATCTTTATTTGATGTTAAAAGTCCTCTGCTTTATAGTCTTGGGCCATTCAGTTTAGGGATTTCAGAGTAGTCCTCCGGCAGATACAGTTCTGTGAAGTATTAAAATAGCCTGTAACTGTGACCAGGCAGTAATGTACTTTTGGGTTTTCTACATGTGTGTTGAGTAATGTAGGCTGATTTATGAAGCTAACATCATTGGGGAGAAGGGGGAAAACAACCAGCAAAATTGAAGCTCAACCAGTGAAAGCAAGTAATGAAATTTGGAATCCATGCTGCTGTTTGACTTAGGTTTCCTACATTACCCTGTCCCCATGAACAGCAGCTACAATGGCCTGGTAAGGCAGAGAAAGTTTTGAATTGGCAGACAGATAAAGGAAGTCAGGAGTGTCAGAAATAGTTAATATCTGTCTCTGAAAATGGTTTTGTGTTGTTGCACGAGTGAGGTGCTGTCCAAAAGGTAGTCTCTCACTAGAGTTTTGATTTTGTTTACAATATACTGTAAATATACTGTATTTAGTGTACATTATGAGGTTAAGCACTTTCAGAATAAACTTGTGTTACTATGTGTTCAACTTCTAAAATATCACAAGGTTTTTTTCATATTACTTATGAAAAAATTATTAATTAATCATTATTAATTATTTTCATTTTACTGTCTCTACAGTAAAATTTTTGTTTATATTAACAACCTCAGTATAATCTCCCTTGTTACAACTGCAACTACTTGGATTTAGTATGGTTTGCTTGCTCAGAGTTGTATTTTATTCTTGATGTCTCCATACTGTATAACTGACAAGTCAGGGAGAAAACTTGTTAGCAACCACTACCTTGACAGGATAGCAAACCTTGTTTTGTACAGGAATGTAGGTTTTGAACAGACAGCTCTGTCTGAACAGTGGATTCACATCCCAACAGGTAGAGGTCAGCCTTCGGTTTGTCTCCACAAAGCATGCACATCCATAGCAGTCTGAATCTATAAATACTCCAATTGATTTTGCTTAAATCAAAGCCTAAGCTAAAGCTTTATGAACTGGAGCTAGCTGTGTGTGAAGCAGGCTCAGATGCTGCTCTGTACTTCTGCTGTCTTGGCTCCTGTCTGGAACTACTTTTTCAGGCTATAAGACCAGTCAATACTGTGCAAAAAGAGACATTTCAGTAATTCTGCAGAGCTTGTCTTGTGTTGAAATGAAATGTCTCTTGGTGACAAGTTTGCCCAGCATGGCACAGCCCCTAAACATTAAATAGGCCACTGCTGTCCTTGGCAGCCAGTGTCCAAACTCAACAAAGCTCAGCCCCATTCAATGTGCTAGCAAGCTGACTCATTTTGGAGTGGTGATCTTGCCAGATTTGAACTTAGGAAGGCAAGGGGTAAAGAATAGAGCCACTTTTAAAGTTTTAAATTCAAATTAATTTCTTTAGACTTTACATGAGCTTTTCAGCTGATGTTTCTGTAAAAGTAGGTCAGAGAGAAGGAAGATTTAATTAATGTCTTGGATACTTGGATTATGGTGATGATGTGCACAGATGCTGTGCAAAGGTGATTTGAGTGATCCAGTCCTTTTTAGTAAGAGTTACATAACAAATTAAGACTTTTATAGTCTGTTTCTCTTGTATGAAATGCTAGGCTGTTGATGATCACTGCTAGTGAGAAGCATTTCTGGTTCTGCAACAGCTCAACCAAATTAAATGTATATAATGTCAAACTAATTTTAAAAGGGTTTTTTGTTCCAGTACTATCTGGAGTACAGAGCTCTTGAAAGTAAAATTTTGGTTTAGGAGTGCTTTTGTAGTGGCATTCCAGTGCAACATGTAAATCTCCTTGGACGAATCTTTCACCAAACAAAGCAGGTCCTAAGAATGTTTTATTAATACTAGGTTGTCGCTGTTGAGCCACTAGCAGAGAAGAGATCCCGGATTCTCAGTGTGGCATAGAAAAAGCACTTTATTATTTTGAATCCAACATATATAGACTTTTCAGAGGTCACCCAGATTGGTCAGTCAGAAACCTCCCCCTAGGCCTGATTGGCCAGGCCTGAACTGTCCAAATCTCGAGACACTGTTTTAACAACATCCAAACTTTATCTTTGTTTATAAAACACAGGAGAAGGTTCTCATGGGAAAGACCTGTGCTAGCCACACTAGGTTTACCTTAAAATAATTTTCCAAGCTCCAAATTAAGTAATTGTTTAAAGACTGTATGCTCTGTCAAAATTGCTGAATGTGTTGTAGAAATTTTCCCACATGGTGAAGGTGTGCTGCAGATGCTAAGAACGCCAACAGGGTGGAAGAAGTAATAGTAGGCTAAAATAAAAATGGCCCTTCAGGTGTTTTGTTTTCTAAAAAAAGTACCAAAATCTCCACAACTGTCTTTTGCCCATCAGGGCTCACCAGGGAGTAACTTCAGTCACTTCTTGGATAAAGTGTGTTGACTCTGAACATCCCATTAAGCTTCTTAGAAGTCCTTAATGTAAAATTGAAATGGGTGTGAAGGATCCCTTCAGAGGGTTTGATATTATGACTGATTGCAGTTTACAAGGCTTTGCCTCTTGCCTGATTTAAAACATGGTTTAAATAGGATGTTTTCATTAGATTATTGACTCAATCTAGGACTATAACTGGCTCCATAAAAGCACAGTAAAAACTGGAAATGCTGTTTCACTCCAGAAGAGATTTTACTTTCTTCGCTAGTAGTACTTATATCCTTAAATTGTGATTATTTTTTATAGTTTTGAAACTGTCTTGAAGCAGAAGTCCATAAAAATTTATTTACTCTGCAATTCTGAGGCTTTTTTTGTAAACAAGTATCTCCATACTTTCTTCAGTTAAAGTGCCTGCTAGGATGTCTAAGTACAGGATACAGAATATATCATATTTTTCTCATACAAACTAATCCTTCTCTTTGAACTAAAATAAACCATTGTTCTATCTGGCAGATATTTTACTCACCATAGCATTTTCAGACATTTGATAGCAAAATCAACAAGGGAGGAAGTACTGTCATGACAGTAAGTTTGCCACAGATCTTAGACCATGTTTGTTAACCTCAGGCTGGTAATTCTGGGCAGTCAAATGGGAGGGACCAAAGTTGTGTTAGTGTGTAACTAAGGATGGGGAGGCACAATTATGTGCTCATGGTATAGTGCATGTGCATTTGATAGTGTACCTTACAGTTAAAGGTTTGTGCAATTTGGGTGACTGCTGACTTAGTGTGTGTGACTGTTTTAATTTCTACTGTGCTTTTACGAGCTAAGTTTAGAAACCAGACCTTCCCCTAATTCCACTTAAGTATGCTACATCTAGGAAACAAAAATGTGACCTGGTTTTCTTGCTGGAATGAAGGCATTAACCATGACACTAGAGGGAAGGGATTCTTGTGCATCTATCTAACTGAGTAACTCTGCAAAATGAAAGCTAGTTTTACCAGAATTGTCCAGAGAATAGCTTCTCATCAATGTCTTATTTCATTAGGAATTACACTTTTAAGTTTTAGCTTTGCACCTCTCAAAAAAAGCTGCCAGTTTTTATACTAACTTAAAAGTTTCATTTTCATTTAATGAGTCTTGTTAGACAAATTGGATGTTACGGAGGGGGCAAAATGCTTGGAGGCAGGCACCAGGGCATTGTAGATCATTAATTTTCTGAAGTCCGTAAGCAGCTGATGACAGAGGCAAAATGTGTCAGCTTGGTTTGCACAAAGCAGTTACTCTACTTGTTTAGAGCTGTGCATGTCACTGTGAATTCTCAGTTCTATATAAATGGCATTTGTTTCTCTGGATGTTGGTTTAGCACAGTGTCTTTCCAGTTGATACTGGATGTGAAATGAGCTTCGTAGCTGCATTTAGAAATATTTTCCATGTTAATTTGTTGTTGTGGTTAAAAACAAAAGCAAGGCTGTTTATTGTGATTTCATGTCTTAATAATTTGGAAAATAAAAGTTACAATATTGAAAGCTTATGTCTTTTAATTGGTAATACAGATTGCTTTTATATTGCTTGTTTTCTTCTGTTTAGGTTAAAAACTTTGCTGTTATTTATCTCGTGGACATCACTGAAGTACCAGACTTCAACAAGATGTATGAGTTGTACGATCCCTGTACTGTCATGTTTTTCTTCAGGTACGTGATGGCTCTAGAATGTAAGTCATTTAAACTTTCTGTTTGTCAAATACAGTGTCTCAGCAGATCATTTCCAAATGCACAGTAGCACACTGATGCCTATGTTTTCATTGCTCCACAAAAGAGTAAACTGATTAAATAGGAAAATGCCTTGTTTTCCAATTAGCCTGGTAACAGTGTTTGATAGAAGAGTGCAAATTAGTGATAGTGAAAGCTGGGTTTATTATCCATTGTTCTTAGCTTTAAATCTCAAACTCCCTGTAGAGAATACTGTAGTAATACAGCAGTCAAGCTTGTCAAACTTGCTTTCAAGATAAATCAAAAGTAATAAGGTTTTTTTGGAGTTAAGGTTCCTACGTTGATGGCATAAAGTGTTCTACTGACAATCATGGAAGTCTCTCTGGAGATAGACAGTAGTGAGAAGGGACTATGCTGAAGGATAATTGCACTGAGTAGCCATCTTGAAGGCACGTTTGGAGTCCTTATTCTTGCTTTAAAAATGGGCAGTAAAATATCAGCTTCAGTGAGAGGAGTGGATACTCTGATGTTTGTTTTGCAAGCCTGTTGCTTTTGATCGTACAAAGCATTTGGGGGTGGATATAAGATTTCTTTCTGAATTATAATACCATATTAACTTGTTTTTTTGCTCTTTCTCTTTAAAGGAATAAACACATCATGATTGATTTAGGTACAGGTAATAACAACAAGATCAACTGGGCAATGGAAGATAAGCAGGAGATGATTGACATTATAGAAACTGTTTATAGAGGAGCCCGCAAAGGTCGAGGTTTGGTGGTATCACCGAAAGATTATTCCACTAAATACAGATACTGATGTTTCTTTGGGCTGCCTTTTTTCCTAACCCAATGTCCACTTAAATTTATTTCTGTGTATGTGTGTACATATATGTATATTAAAAGAAAAAAACCCTACAAATTCTTGAATTTTGACCATAATTTGAATTATTTAAAAGATTTTAGTTCTGTTTCAAAGACTAGAACTGTCTTGACTGCAGTAATATTGTATCTGAATTTTGGGGTTTTATTTTTTAAAGACTTTATCCTTTGTTGTCCTTTTGGTATTATGTATTTTTGTACACAGAAAGCCTGTTTGCAGAAAAAGATTTCAACCGGTTTTGTTTGCTTTTGTTACACAACTATCTGGGAAAACTATGCTACAGCATTTTTAAAAGAATAAAGTGAGTTCCACTTACCTTAATTTTTTTCAGCTAATTAAATTTGAGTGTGAAAACAGGTGCAATTGGATTCAAATCCATAATGTTGAAGATGAAGACTTATTCCTTTTGTCAGGATTTCCATGCGTATCATACTAGTCTCCTGTATCCACTAAAAATGTGAACAAAACAAGCTGCATCTATTAATACTTAGCAAAGCTCAGAGAAAACAACTCCCATGACTTTGCTCACCACCACACCTCCACCAGTTTAATGGACTTGTGGTGCCAGACTCCTTTTCCATGATGGTTGTGCACTCAGGAGGCTCTTTGGAGCACTTGGTGGATTCTGCAGTGCCAAAGCATAATTGCAGTTCTGGGGCTCGCTGCAGTCAGCAGCTGAAGAAACCACAAGCCATGCTGTCACTTGACCTCCAGTTTGTCTAATGGTGTATCAAAATGCACATGTACTTGGGAGACTTGGATAGGATTCCACTGTGGCATAGCTTTTGAAATTTCCATTTGCATTTCTGACAACTTATATGGTAACTGAGTTGGTGTTGTGTGGGGGTTTGTTTGTTTTTTTAAACTGATCCATGCATATCTACAAGATTAATTAAAACCAAGCCAGGCTGGCTCCTTTCTCCAGAAAGGAGAAATCCAGTTTGTCACAAGACAAAGCAGA
The DNA here is from genome assembly GCA_024500445.1 of Entomyzon cyanotis. Classification (NCBI taxonomy): domain Eukaryota; kingdom Metazoa; phylum Chordata; class Aves; order Passeriformes; family Meliphagidae; genus Entomyzon; species Entomyzon cyanotis. The sequence continues at coordinate 78,393,941 of JAKEPQ010001005.1, read as the reverse complement.
ATATACTTTTACTACCAAGTGTTTTAGAGAATTTAGAAAGCATTGAGGAAGTAAAACAAAAGGCTATCAATTTCTGCTGAAGTTAATCTGGTTTACAGTGGTTATTAATTTTGGAATCCTTTATGTTGGAAGGGACCACCAACCTCCCAGTCACAGAAGGTTCCACGTGGTCAGATTGCCCAGGATTGTGTCCTGTGTTCAGTAACTTGGTTGGACTAGATCATCTTCAAGGTGTCTTCCAACCTTGATGATTCTGTATTCTCTAAGGATGGAGATTCCTCAGCCTTTCTGAAGGGCCTCTTTGCTATTTGAGCAACTTCATTGTTGAAAAAGGTGTTCCTTGCATCTAGCTGAAGTTTTCTGTTTCAGCTTGTCACTAGTAACTCTGGAGTAAAACACCTTCAACAAGTGTCTGTTCTTAAGGCTGAACTAACAGAATCCTCCCAAACCCTTGTATCCTCCGTACTCCACCATACCTTGGTGGCTCTGTTTTTATCTCCCTCACACCACTGCATCTTTTGAACTGCGGAGCCCCCAGATTGACGGAATGTTGTGGGTGTGGTCTCCCAGCATGGTAAATGAAGGGGAATGACTAGCCGGCCCTACTAGTGTTAATGCTGACCAGTGAGTTGCTGCAGCCCTTGCTGCCTGGGCACCCTGCTGGCTCAGTCAGCCTCTCCACCAGATACCTTTCCTGCAAAGCACTGCCAGCCAGCCTTTGAACTTCGTCAAGGTCCTATTAGGCCACTTCTGCCTGTCCTCCAGCATAGCAACCTCTCCTCACAGTCTGACAGTGCTTGCAAGTTTACTGTGATTGGTGTAGACTTGATTTCTTGATAATGAAGGCTGTAATAGAAGCATTTCTCCCTCATTTATTGAGGTATTTTATTTACCTGACAATGCTTCAGTTTCTGCATTTATGGTAAAAGGTTCCCATTACATTTCAAATGAAATCTTTCCTGTAAAAAGTGCCAATGTTTTGGTGTACAACCACCTTAAACTTAGTGCAGATGTCCTTTTTTCTGACTACTAGCTTCTTCTTCTGGACATGTTTGGTAACTAGAATTCCTCTATCTCCAGGTCTTTAAAATAAACTCCCTTCATCAAAACAGCTAACATAAAAGAACTGAAATTGTCACAACATAAATACCTGGGTGATGTTATCTGCACTGGTGTGCACACAGCTTTGAGTGGGCTTGTGAAAAGAGCAACAACTGAGCCGTTGTAGTCTGCAAATACTGTCTTTTTTTTAGTACAGGATGGTTCATGTTATTTAACCTCTGAAGTTTTGCAAAGGCACCTTTGTAGTAACATCAAGTAAGGTGCATTTTGTGATGTAAAACATTTAAAGAAGCAACAAAATAGAAGTTTTGTCATAGAAGGATTTTGTTATTCTAAGAACATTTAAAAAGGCAACAAGCCTTACTATTTTAATATTAAATACATTTTCATACATTAAAAAAATCTGTGATTAGGTAAGTTCACTATATAGGATATAGTTTTCTATCCAAAATAGTGGCTTCGCCTTCTCTGAAACTAACAGTTCTTTTTCAGCTTCAGGAAATACAGTTCCACACTTAGATGAATAAACCCATCTTTCTACTATCTTCCTGGGGCAATAGTTTAAAAAAGAATTTCAAGATTCCGTCATGACATGATGCAAACATGTTTGTTTTCCCTTAACATTTTTTGTCAATGCGACACTTGATTGTAAAATCTCAGAGTTACTGGGGTGCTGTTCTGCCTTTAATCTTTCTTGAACACATCCTCATTTCCGTGCTGCAAAGATACAGTGAATAAGTAGGTTAGTGATTTATTCATGAATGTGATTCAGCATGGAGATGGGAAGATCTCTATACAGTTAAATACATCTTTGTGGATTGTCTTTCTGTATTTTTGAAAAATTATTGCATAGCTTATGCAAAAGGCATCAAAATGAATAGATACCTAAATTATTTCAGAATATTTACAGACTTTCCTGTCTTTCACTGGCTAAGCAGTTTCACTGTCAAGAATAATTGATATGTCTCTATTTGAATCAGGAAAGCACGCAACAATGGGAAGACAACATCACTTGCATCCACGGAAGTAGTGCTGCCTCATAAATACTAAGAGCATGGAGTCAGGCATCCATCAGGGAGGGAGGTGGCATTTGCAACAGACTTATACAAAACCCAGCACACAATCCTGAAATGTAGCATGATTTTATACTATAAAGTGATTGACTGTAATTTACTGCTGTTTGGGGTGAGCAGGTGTGAGAGGTGTGCTCTGAGCCACACTGGGAAGCTGTAGCAGGTTTAAAAGCAGATGTACATCTGTTTATACCAGCGAGGATCCTCAGCTAGGTTAGCATACCTGAGGGACAGGAATGGTGGGCAGGAGCACTTTAGGCCACACACATTTCATAGATACTGAATAGACAGCCTCAGTTTACATACTCAGGATGAGTTAGCACTACCCCCCTTGTATATGGCACTCAGCTGGAACAGAGGCAGCAAGATACAGGTTTTCTTTTGTAAAAGTGGTCACATTCTTTGGCTCTTGGCAAAAATAAATCCAAGCTAATTTTAAATATGTTTTTTAAAAGTACACTTTCACATCCAAGAAAATGCAGGTACAATAAATATGTAAACATCATTTCCATGCAAGTTGCTGCCCATCGCTCAAAACTAAGTGGAAATATATAAAATACAGAAAAACTTAAGTAAGTGTCATTACTCTCAACTCTTCATTGCTGTTTTCTACCCCAGCCTCTGTCATCAGGTCAGCAACATGCTTCTCAAGGTCACTGATGCGCTTGCCCATTTCTTCCAGTAAAAAGTTAAAGATAACTTTACTTATAAATAAGAATTCTATAAATTTACTAGTTTTTTTTTCTTCTGTAATTTATAGGTTTTTTCTTCTCTAGGAAGAACAAGCAGCTTTCTTCCACTTATTCACATTTAATGCAAGATGAGGCATGCACAAGGTGGCATTGTTAGAACACAATCCCACATTCTCTTGTGATAGATAAATTCAAAGTCTTAGTATCAAAAATCTTTACAAATACCCATGAGTGGAGTATTTTCTGTCTAAGAGATTGTTTTCTTTTAGGGGAACTGTTTTAGCTGATACCATACAGTTAACCTACACAATCAGAATATGAGTACCACTAAAACATTATTCAGGAAGCAGCTGCTTCTTGAAAGGTCAAGTTTCTGGAAAAAATGGAAAATGTAATAAATGCTTCAGAAAGCAGAGGCAGGTTGTGTAAGTACATGTAATAAGAAAGCTCAGAGCTCCTTCAGGTCTTATTTCCTCTTTTCAAAGGCTTGCCTTTTCATGCTCAGGAGGCCAACAGCTGCTTTTAAACCAGAAACAGTGGCTGATTTGAGTTCCATTTTTGAAGGCGGATGCTTTTTAAAATGCACCTTCAGAATCTTTGTACATAATTCAATGCTTATTTTACTTGAAAGGCAGAATTGCTGCAGAGACTACCTTGCTACTTGTAGTAAAACATTTTCTAGGATTTCCTTCTAGAAGAAGGGATGTATAAACAGGCCGGGGGGGGCAGCGGGGGGAGGAGAAATCAGGTGATTTTACATCCTAAGTGTTTAGCCACGTCACTTATTATACGCTAACTGGGTGTGGAAGAAAGAAGCCCATGCCGCTGTCAGAAGGAAAGACCCCGCCCGCACCCATCAGCGCGCAGGGGACCGCAGCCGCGGCATCCCAAATCCCTGCGGCGCGGCGAGTACCCCGCGTTCCAAAGAGGATATTTCTCAGCGTTAACTTTTCCGTCAGAGCCTGAAAATTCTCCTGCAGCCGGCAGAGCAGATTTTCCGCCTGCGGGGGAGAAATAAAGACAGGGGAAGCAGAAGGCCCGGGCCGCGGCCGCACAGCAGCCCCGCAGCCAGGGCTCCCAGCCCCGCCCTGCTCCCCGCTCCCCGCCGGCCTCGCTCACCAGCTGCGGCAGCTCCACGGCTCCCGGCGGCCCGGCTGCTGCCATCGGCTGCGGCTCCAGCCCCGACCCTTCCCCCGCCTCCGCGGGTGCGGCGGGGCGGGCAGCGAGCGCACGGCTCCGCCCGCACCGGCAGGCGGCCGGGAGAGGCCCCGCAGGGAGCTGGGGAATCCTTAAATACTAAGCTTTTATTTACCGAGAAAGCGTAATTCCGCACGGCAGTAACTAAATACGGATGTCGAGGTTTGAGCTCCAGAGGTCTTACAATTTTTTTTTTCTTTAAGGTTTGTTTCCTTTTCCCCGTGTAAATAGTTTTGGGAGATGGAGTGGTAAAAATGCCGTGGTGGTTGAAGTTCCTTGCACTGCAGTGTCGAGCGACACAACACCAAAGGCATCAGCAAGACTTGTGCGGTGCCTCTTGCAGCCCTACCAGCATCTAGGTCATCCCTGGCTTTTGGGCTGCACAGTGTAAAGAGATCCTGGTGCAGTTATTGCAGAGGTGTCTTCTTGTTTGTGCAGATGACCTGGATGCTGGGACTGTTGCCTGATGTAAGTGAAGAGGTTTTCAGTTTACCGTGTCTGTATGCTTAGGAGCATATCCCTGTTGGGCAATAAATTAATTTAGTCAATTACTTTATAGATATGCCAAACATGTGCCTTCATCCACAAGAAATTTCAGAGTCAGGAATTACTTCAGTTGCTGTAAGCCTACCACTTAGAAACGTTATTAAGAAACTTAATTGTTTTCCTTCTTGACCTTCCCCACCTCATTTGAGAGGGTGTGTTAATATCGGAGCTGAAATTCTGGCATCAAAGCCAAGCTCTGCATTGCTGCCTACTTCCTATAATTGTAGCTTCTCTGTACAACCTTATCTTCTCACTTTTGCAAGTTGTCCTCCTTGTAGAAAGAAAAATCAAGCAAGTTTTGCAAAGCTTGAGTGCTCTAGCAGTGTTACTCCTCTATAAAGCTTCCAGATAAAACAATTTGAAAAACATTATGCATGTAGATAGGCTTCACTTTTGTATGTAGCCACTAGCTGCAACCACATAGCTTTTTTGTCCTGTTGCATTAAGTAAAAAGAAACAATCGGTACTTCTTACCCATTTAGTAGTCAATAATAAATCTTCTTTCCCCTAGAGCTAGGTTGTAGAGCTGTACTATTTTTGCATTTTTACTTCTGATAACAGCCATAGTCTTCCTGGTTTTGCCTCCGTCCAGAAGAGCTACAAAAGCTTCCCTCTCACACTGCACTATTTTCCCCCAGAGGCAGTTGAAGCAGCTCTGTCTGCTTTTGTCCTGTTATCTTGAACAAAGCCACAGAGTCCTATTTGTAGTGAAGAGCTTGCAAGGATAAAGAACCAGCTGGAAATAAAGAAGAGCAAGTATTATACAGCCAAACAATTTGCAGGAATCCCACTATATCTTTGTAGTGCCACATTTTAGCAATGGCCAGGTTAGAGTTCAAATGAAAACAGGCATGACTCGGTAAAGGCTTTCTGTAACTAGCTCCTAACCCTAACCCTCACTAGCTCCTCATTTTTGTGAAGTAGTTCAGGGTGGTCAGAACAAAAAAAAAATAAAGTACCCAGCTGGTACAGGCACTGTAGAAGTGTGAAAGAGACCGAAGGAAATATTTCACCATGCATTTCCCCCTTCAAAGGTCTGGTTCTTTTACTTTGTGGGCTCTGCAGCTAATGTGAATGACGCTCTTAATTCAGATCTGGAGCAGAATTAGGCCAATAGTGCACAGCTGGGTTTATGAAATAAAAATGGAAGTGTCTTTAAAGCTAAAAGTGGTCATGGAAAAGTTCCAAAGTTCAGAAAGGCTAAGAATAGAAGAGACAAATGGCAAGACCAAACAGACTTTGCTTAACAATGAATTTACTTTTAATAGAACCAGCATGCTTGGGTTTGCTCTGATGCCCTCTAGTCTCTCCCTTCTTGGCGGTCTTAGAAGTTCAGAGTTGAGCTGCTGCATACATTTCCAGGGTCTGAAATCTGGGGATGTAAGATAAGCCATATTTTAAAAGTATAGTCCATCTTGGGCATGCACCCATGAGCTTAGGGAAGTTGAGCAAAGACCTTTCTGTTTTGTTTCAAAAGCAGAGGGCTAGCTGAGAACCAGTAAACCAGTGCTCATGATGTATTTACTGCAATAAGAATGCTTAATTTACCAAAAGAAGTTTTGGCAATGAATACAAACCCAGGTCCTGAGGGGGTTTGAGAAAGGAGTAAAAGAGGAGATTTGACAACATAAATTCTTTTTCCATGCCATATTGTCCTCTATGCTACTTTCTTTCAGTGAAAAGATTAGACTTTAGTCACTTTCAGTCTAAATATGTCTTCTTGGTATGAAGGACATGAAGTAAAAATAAAAAATAGGGTGACCTTGAGGCTGGGGTGCCATCTGCTTCCATCCTATTTCAGTATTGCAGACCTGTGCTCTTAACTCTTCACAGTGTGCACTGAAATGGTATCCAAAGCATGTTTCCCTTGCTCTTTCCTAGGGAAATTTCAGTCCCTCCACTACTGGAAGGAGCAGTCAGGGTAGCAGGATAGGAAATAAAAGCATGTTTAAACATTTATAAGACCTAAACTCTAAGTTCACTGCCATGCTGTAAAAGCCTGTGGTGTGGAGAGACAGAATAACTGTTGAAATACATTACTCCTGCTGTTTGGATATCACATAGAGTCCCTTCCCCTCCTCTTTGCTGACAAATATGATTTTATATACCAGGGGTAAAGAATCCTCTGGTCACGTACTCCACGCATGTCTGGCTCAGGGTCGCTTTGGAATGGAGGTGAGGTCAGAGAGAGGATGTCTCAAAGAGAAGTCTAATATTACACGTGTAGTAAGAAAGAAAACAGGAAATTTAGTCCTGGAAGGAGACAAGGATGCAAGTGTTCCTGGGCCAACATGGCAGCTTATTTGGCTGCAGATCAGAAGGCGTGATGCAAACGGCACTGCAAATTTTGTGGGTTTGCTTTTTTTTCTTCCTGGCAGAGACATGGTCAATATTAAAAGTTTTCTCGGAAGAGAAAAGGGCTAGGTGCAAGCTAGTTCTTGCATCACAATCATGGTGTTTCTGCTAACAAATTGTAGGGCTGGGTCTTTGAGTCATGCTGTGCTTGGTCCTTCTCAGGCAGCTTCTCTTGTGTCACTTTGTAGTCATGATTCAGAGGGACACAATGTGCAGAAAAAAACATCTGGCTTTGCTTGGTCATCAGCTTTTATATGCAGCGATCCTAAATGGTGCTGATGGTTCTTGCAGCAAACTTTTAACATTTACCGATCTCTTGATTCAGCATAATGCAGTTCACTGAAAGCTTGTTCCACTGGAATACATCCTGGTGAAGGCATTACTTTTCTTTCATATGGTAACATCAGTAGAAGTAACAAGCTGTTGTTATTAAAAAGTATGGAACGATGTGGTGAGTGAAATGCAAATGCCTCAGGCAGGGGGAAAAGGCATTTGGGTCAGTGGTGTCTGACAAATGGTGCCCATTTGAAAGACAAAGTCATTTGAGGTGAGTATTAAAAGCTGGGGTGTTTGCTCGGTTCAAATTTCAGGTTCTGTGTCTTTGAAGAGAAGAGCGTAGTTCCAGCTGTTGGGAAACCTGATCCCTGATGGAGGTGCTCTGCCATTAATAAAAGTGTTCTATTTTAGGACTGCTGCTCACAAGTCCCCTTATTGTGAAATATTTCAGTCAGGCCCTTCCTGCAAGTTTCTCCAGAAAGAAAACGGACAGGGTTAAGGATAATCTTGATCAAAAGTTCAGTGTGTGCTGTGGGCATCACGTATTGCTAAGTAGCTGTAATAGAACACAGGGTGTAGTTTTCCCTGCGTTTTGCACTGGGGATAAATGCAGGAGCAGCAGAAAGGTGACTGCAGAGGCTGGCGTGATGGTGGCATCCTTTGACTCTGTGAAGAGCTGTGTGAAATCACCCACTTAGCTGCTGGTGACTTATTATGGCTGGTGAATTATTATGTGGTGATCCAGAAATCTCCAGCTATGTTTCCCCGACATGGCTGGTAAGAGATGTTGCTTCCCATGCTTCTTTCTGCTCCAGCCTTGTTCTATCATCATTGGATAATTAGGATGAAGAAGAGGGAGCAGGGTCTGTTCATCTGGCCTGGTGGCCTGCTGCTGGCATGCCTGACACTGCATCTGGGGGCTGTGTTCAAACCACCCTGTGGCCCTGCTCCTTACACAGAGGAGCTTCCTTGAAGCAAACACAGTGTGTAACAGGCGAGGCTCTGCCATGAGGGCAGGACGGGCAGCCCCTGTGGCACAAAGACCATGAACTGACCTCACATGTTCAAATCCCACAGCCTGGTGTGGCTCTCTTCCAGGGGCCTCATGGTCCAGAGCAGAATGTGCATTTTGTACACAGATATTAAACATGGCATGTCCTGCAGTGTGTGACGGAAAGAGTATTTTTCTAAAATATTTGATAAAGAGAGTGTGTGCTGAAGAGGCTGGAAGCTGGGCAAAGGAGGGAGTGGTTAATTTGAAAGTGCACATTTTGCGTTTCCAGAAGGTGTAAAGAACTGTGGGTAAAGTTTCCTGTGAGCAAACTGCAGTTATGCTAATGTTTCCTTGCAGCTTGAGAGACAATTTTTCCCAGAGAAGGCAACTGGAGTGTTTTCCTGGTACAGGCACTTTAAATTCACTTTGAATTAGTGGAAAGCACTTAGTATGGTTGCATAAAACATTAGTGGATTTGGGCAAATATGGGTAATGACACTGGGGAACATCAGGTGTAGGACACATGCTCTAACAGCAAGATGTTGTTCAGTGAGAAATGACAGTAATAAAAAAGCAAAGGGTGTGGTAATCTGATTCTTTGGCTTTTTTTTTTTTTTTTTTTGGTGGGGGGAGATAAAGCTTGCCCTTTCTCATCTGAAACAAAGATCTTTTGCAAATACGCTCTTAAGACTGACACCTTTACTGGCAGTGGCCTGCCTGCTTCTTCTTTGAGACATTTGTGGCAGAGGGGAGGTGCTAAGAGTTATGACAGGTATTTTATGCAGCTTGGGTGCTATAGGAGGCCCTCCCAACCCAGCTCCATTTAGTGTTCCACATGGTGTTTGCCAGCAGGAGACATTTGGGTGCATATTCCAAGCATGCCTGGCAAAAGGCGTGTGAAATTATAAGGACATAGAGGGGCCAGAGGGTGCCAAGGGACACTGCCAGCATAGGTAGCACAAGTGTCAGCTGAGCAGAAGAGCACTGGAGACTTGGCCTTCCACAACTGGGGAAGGGGCGCAGTGGCATGCGCCCCCAAGGCTGCTCCCACTTTTGGGCCTGGCCAGAGGGGCTCAGAGGACACATGAGGATGTTAATTTTCTCTCTGGGATAGATGCTGTATTAATCAAAAGCAGGTGTAACTGCAGCTCCTTGGGGTTTCAGAAAAATCAGTCTGCAGTGTTTGCTTCTGTTTCATCTAGATTATTATCCTGGCCTCGAGTGTAACTCTTAAAATAAAGTTGGTCATTGGGGTTTCTTTCCCTGTTCTGCACTCTTTGCTCATGGTAAGGAGAGCAGAAACTTAGTTTTGCTGTGTTTTCAAATGTACTGGAGATGTTGAGCTTATCTAAAAGAAATAAGCCAGGTGTGTACTACAGTGTGTAAATGCCACCAGAAGCACTTTGTCCTTGTCCTCAAACACAGAAAGAAAAAACAGTTGGGGTGCTGTAATGCTACTGACTCCAAGTCACCTGGTGGTATTTTGAATCATGATGAAGCTGTAGTAGTTTCTCTGTCATTTTTCTTTTCTCTCTCTGCTTCCAGTCTACTCCACAGCTCCATCAAAAGGGAGAGAAAATGAGTCAGAGCAGGCTAGGGATAGTTTTCCTGTGACTTTAGACACTGCATTTGCACCCTCAAGCATTCTTCAGAGATAAAGCCAATTTATGGATTTCTCAAATTGCATTTCATGCCCTGTATTGGCTCTGGCTGGGATGGAGTTAGCTTTTTTCCATAGTGGCCCGTATGGTGCTGTGTTTGATTTGTGACCAAAACAGCACTGGCAGCACACCCATGTTGTAGCTGTCACTGAACTGTGGTTGCACAGCATCAAGGCTGCCTCTGTTTCTCACTCTGCCTTCCCACAGCAGTAAACAGGCTAGGGGTGCACAAGAGGGTGGAAGGAGGAGCAGCCAGGACAGCTGACCCCAGCTGATAAAAGGGCCATGCTGGACCACATAGCATCACATTCAGCAATAAAACAAGGCTGGGGGTGGGAAGTTTCTTCCAAAGTAGCTGTTGCTCTGAGACTGGCTGGATATTGGTCTGTCAGTGGGATGTGGTTTGTGGTTGTCTTTACATCACTTATATTTGTTCTTTTTATTCACTTACTAGACTGACTTTATGTCAAACCATGGTTTCACCCTGCTGATTCTCTCCCTCATCCTGCAGGAAGGAGCAAGTGAGCAAGTGGTAGTGGGGGCTTCACTGCTGTCTAGGATCAACCCACCACACTCCCTCTTTCCAGCTCCCTCTCTGCTATCAGCAGCTTCTTTTGGAACACAATTGATCCTGTAATTAGTGAGCATTTTGCCCCCGGCAGGGGTGAAGTGCATGAGAGAGGGAGCTGGTGCAAGGCTCTTTCTGCATCCCATCAAGAAAGGTCCAACAAGAAGCAGCTTAATAAAATAGATGTTTTAACAAGATGGAATAAAAAGAGGAAGCTGGGTCTTGACTAGACCTTATGTCCCTTCTGACGCTGACCACTACGCATTGGTTCAGCAGTGAATAGAGCTTGCATGGTATTTTCCCATGGCACACTGTGCAGATCCCATCTGTGGAGATGTTCCTCTATTTCTTATAGAAATACAGAGGAACAGATATAATTTAGAAAATACACATATTTTCTTAAGAGAAAGCAACTTACTCCTGAAGGTTTTTGAGGTGAGAACTTTTGACTGCATTGTTGGACACAAGCAAGGATATGCAGGTGGAATAGGAGCTGCCTACACGCTCCTCTGCTGCAGCCAGCTGCTGAGGTGACCTTGAGGCCATGGGACACACCAAAAGCATCCCAAGAGCAGGTGGGGAAGAAATGGTTGTAGCCAGCTGGACCTGTTTGACAAAAGAGCAGGCTGTGGGTTAAGCAGTTCTGGTTCAACTTCTTACCTGACTAAGCAGCTACACAGGTAAGAAGTTGAACCAGGACTGCTGTTTGTTTATTTCCCCACTCTGAACTTTGCCCATTGTTTACAAAGCTGTAATGATTTGAAGAAGGGTTCATGTATCTCTGCTGGCTGTCAGGCTGATTCCTGCTCTGGTGTGTTTGCTTTAGGGCTTTTTCTCCATTTGTCTGTGGAGATGGTAGCAGTCCAAGTACAGAGAGCAATCTAATCATCCAGCCTGCATGGTCCTGGTTCCTGCTCCCCAGTGCAAAGCAGATGTCTACTGCCCAGGGATGGGCTTGTAGGCTTGGGCAGTTTGTCAGAGCTCCTCCTTGGAAGTGGAGAGGGCATTCCTCTGTGTGCTGGTGGGTGTTCTACTTGTGCTTATATTCACTGTTCAGTTTGCAAAGACCAGCACAGAAGGAGAAAGGAAAAGTGGTGAAGATGTGCAATAAAACAATTTCTCCTGTTAATGCTAGCTTGATTCTGTCCATCAGCTGCCAAAACAGGGGGCACACCAGCGCTAGAAGGAGCCAGGGGGTAGCTTCTGCCACCAGTTGCAGTGGGGTTGCTTTAGGAAAATAAAAAAATGGAGAGAAGAGGACAGCTGATTTAGTGATAATACATTATGGTAGGAATGGCCAATTTCAAGGCACTTAAGACCCATTTACTTGTTTTATGAACAGTACAGTGAATATTTCTTTTTAATCTGCCCATGGCCGTAATTGTAGAATGAGATATATAATGTGATAATTGAAGGGAATTTGGCTACCATAGGGATTCACTTTATTCTTATGACAACATTTACTGTGCAATGTGTTCAAGGAGAGACTTAGAATTTATCTGCAGTTTAGCCTATGACTTGCAGGGACTTCCTATGCCTGCTTGTGTGCAACAGCATTTCTCTAATGCAGAATAGAAAATAGTTTTAATACTCATCTTTCAAAATCAATTGACAGAACAACAGACTGGTTGGGAGACTGGCAGCAATATGCTATTTTTGCTACTGCAGTAATTACAAGTTACAAGAAGCACCAACAACTGTCCTCCTCCTTCTCCTCCTGTAAAAAACTGCAAAGAGCTAAGCTAAGGCTTGTCTTGAAACTGGTCCAACTTGGGTGGTTGATTCCTATGTCCTGTTGGCCCCAGTGTCATCCTGACAGGAAATGGCCATATGGAACCACTTGCAGAAATGGGACTCTGCTTACTAGGTCGGTGGATTTATTTGTGAAAATGAAACCTTATATAATAATTTTTACTACCTCTACCAATGTTAAAGTTAAAAGCACTTTGAAAACTTCCCATGTCTGTTCACCACTTTCAGCTAGCTTAAACCATATCCAAAGATACTTCAGGAACATCTCTTATCAGATTTCTTAACGTAAATAAATCAAACTTCTTATGTTTGGAGGTTTGGGGACTATGTTGCCACCAAAACGTTAACTGCTAGAAGCTAGCTCATAAGTAGGTGGCTAGAGCTGCTCTCATAATCAATTTCAATTCTCCTACAGCAGATGTCCTAAAAAGATTAATTTAATCTTCAAAGATTTGGTGTGAAACTTTATCTGCTTCTGTTTTCTAAATGGGTAATGTAGTTCTAGCAAATAGAGTTGTTGGGGTTTTTTTTTAATGGGGGAATTTTGGCAGTCTGTGTGGAAAAATAAATGCACCTGTTCTTTTTCTCCTCACTTGAAAGAGAGGATTGCTGTCTGGCAGTGAAGCAGTACTGTTTCTAGGGTAATCTCTGCTTTCACACCAAGAGAGCGGTCCTTCTGACCTCCCTCTCAGTCACTATCTCCCAGATAAAGAAATCTACTTTGATACAAAGCCTCACAAGGCTCATTTTTATGTGACTGCACTCAGACTTGCAGGTTGCGGAACTTTTCATTGATGATGCAAGACGCTCTTCAATGACCTGTTATCACCCTAGGTTTAGATAAATTTCTTCCAGCTACTGGAGCCTTGCTGGGTCTGCCGTGGTTGGATGTTAGTGTGCCAGGCAGGATCCTATGCTGGAGTCAGCAAGCACCTCAGGATGGTATCACTACCAAAAAAACCTGCCCCTGGCTTTTTAGAATATCCTGAGACCTGAAGGGTCCCTCCCTGATGCTGGCACAAGCTTTTGGGCAGCTGCTCAGCCAGAGGAGCTCAGCCAACCTGTCATTCCTCCTCCAACCCAGTGTCTGGTGTCACTGGTCAGTTTAGCTTATGTCCACAGATTAACTCCTGAACAGCTAGGACGTTTTTCAGTGACTAAAACTGAATTGTATTCACACAGAAATGTGCTGTAATTCAGAGTTTTTACCCTTACAGTTTCAAGTAAGAGAAAACAACCTAAGTAAAGGCAGTTGCCTATTTCCAGCTGAGTACTTTAGAATCTTAATATTGTATGCAATTTGTTATTGCATAGACTTAAGAGCATCCTGGAATAATTCTGGAAGATAACCTGGAGATCAGGTGCCACCCTCGGCAGTTTCTTCTATGTAGGTAACCATTACTTCAAAATACCTATTTTCTCAAGCTAATTTCTCTATGATTTCTCAAAATACTCGTATTTACATGAACAAAAGTTGGCTTCCTAATCTGGGCTGCTCTTATTTTCAGCTTGAGGCTTGGTTAGGCCTTTGTGCTTAAGGAAAAATAATGTGCTAAGAGCTTCCAAGGAAAGCGTGGAAAGAAGTTGGCATAACTGCATGATCACAACAATGCACAAGTGATATATGAACTATGAGCCATTAAATAATATGTTTTTAATAATGCAGTTTATACATAATTTGATTGTTAGACTCTCTCTGAATGAGTCAGATGCACTGAAAACAGGAACTTCAGGATCCTCATCCAAAAACCAGAACTCAAAACATCCAGTGTATTTTTAACTTTGGCAATCAAACTTTCAGGTCTGTGAAATGGAATAGAGTTTTGTTCAAGTAGCAGAGCTGCTACTTCCTTGTAGGAAAGTCCCAATGTTATCGTGGGTCACCTGATCTACATAGGAGGCTGTTTTGGATGTTTGTGTGATGGTATTCCAAGAATGTCTTTGACAAATACATTCCGCAGTACCGTGAAGGTTCATGAGTTGCACATATGTTGCAAGAACTTGCCCAGTGGATGAAATGGTTGCAGCTCAGCAAGGTGCTGCTATGCAGGAAGTAGACAAAAGGCTTCCAAAGCCCTGAAACAGATATTTCTATTTTTAATTCAGCTCCTTTTCTCCTTTAAGACTCATGAAAAACATTTGCAGTTGCTGCTATAGGACACTAAATAATACATCACTCAGTTGTGTGAAAACCCGTTTCATTTCCTACCTGTCCGATGAGCAGCAGGGGCACTAACAAGGCCAAAGGAAGTGTGTCTGGGGTAATATTATGGGGAGCCCAAGCAACAAGCTTTGAGGACAGCTGTGCAACCACTTGGATGCACAGTGGATGATCCGTCCTTTCTAGTATGGCTGAAGGAGGTGGATGCAGTGTCCATACTGTCATTCTCCTCACATCATCTGTGTGCAACACTTGTTCTCTGCTGGCCCAATGCAAGCAGCAGTACAGACTCCTTGGTTACTTTGGGCAGAAGATGCACAATTTCCCTCCCCAGCCACTTCAATTCTGAACGATTTGGAATGGAAGGGACCTTAAAGACCATCTAGTTCCAACCTCCCTGCCATGGACACCTTTCACTAGACCAGACTGCTTAAAGTCCCATCTAGACTGGTGTCGCTGTTGAGCCGCTAGCAGAGAAAGAAGACCCGGATTCTCAGTGTAGCATAAAAAAGAGAGCTTTTATTATTTGATTCCAATTTATATAGATTTTTCAGAGGTCACTCAGATTGGTCAGTCAGAAACCTCCCCCTAGGCCTGATTGGCCAGGCCTGAACTGTCCAAATCTCGAGACACTGTTTTTAATAACATCCAAACTTTATCTTTGTTTATAAAACACAGGAGAAGATTCTCATGGGAAAGACCTGTGCTAGCTACAGCCTGGCCTTAAACACTTCCAGGGATGGGACATCAACAGCTTCTCTAGGCAACCTGTTCCAGTGCCTCACCATCCTCACGGTATATAATTTCTTCCTAATATCTAATCCAAATCTACTCCCTTTCAGTTTAAAGCCATTCCCCCTTGTTCACGAGGCGTGACGGAATTTTCCCTAACTCCTGGGGGCCAGGACCCGGGGCGGCAGCTCAGCGCGGCCCGCGGAGGGGAAGGCTCCCAGGCGCGCCCGGCGTCTTTGTCCAGGCACCACCGGCGAGCGGCATCCAGGTGGAAAGGGAGCAGCAGGAGTGGGCGCGGTGCCGGGCCCGGTGCCGGCCGTGCCCGCCCGCCACCGCCGCTCCCGCCGGAGGAAGGGGCGGCCCCGGCGCTCATTGGCGGAGGCGTGGCCGCTCGCGGTGCGTCACGGGCCGCCCCGGCCGCCGCTGCCCGTCCGCGGAGCAGCGCCGGGGGATGGAGGCGGCGGCGGCCGGAGCTCGGGGAGCAGGTGCGGGGCAGGCGGCCGTGCGTGTCCGCGGGGCGGGGCGGGGAGAGCGCAGGTGGGCGAGGGAGGCGGAGAAGCCCCCTCGAAGACACGATCCGGCGGCCGGGCGGGAGGGGCGGCGGCGGCGACGCGTGTCCGCGCTCTGCCCGGCCGCTGGCCGCTCTCCTCAGCGATGGAGTGGCGCGGCCGCCGTGCCGGGGCCGGGCTTCCCCTGTGGAGCGCCGGGCTGGGGCTGGGGCGACCCCCGACCCGCCCGCGGTAGGGCGGTGGTCTGGGCTCCTCGGCGCCCGCCAGGCAGCGGCTGGAGCAGCCCTCGGCAGAGCCAGGCTCACGCCCCGTCCCTTTCCCCAGGTCCGGGCCCCGCGGGAATGGGCGCAGCCGTGGTGCCGCATCCCAGCCAGGAGCCCGCCCGCGGCTAGAGCCGGCCCCGGCTGGAGAGCTGCGGCGGGGCACCCTGAACCTGAGGGCATCCCTCAGCCTGAGCGCCTCCCCGCGCGCCCCCGGCATGGAGCCGGGCGGCCTGGAGTGGCTGCTGGTGCCCATGCAGCAGCTGGTGTCGTGGGGCGCCGCGGGGGCCATGGTGTTCGGCGGCGTCGTGCCCTACATCCCTCAGTACCGGGACATTCGGCGGACCCAGAACGCGGAGGGCTTCTCCACCTACGTCTGCCTGGTGTTGCTGATCGCAAACATTCTGCGGATACTTTTTTGGTAAGTTGGCTGTGTTCCTGATCAGTTCTAAAGGTTCTTGCTTGCTTGCTAACTGTAAAGCTCTGATTGGAATATTTGAGGAATTGATGTTTTACATACATATTCCCTTCTCTTCGAGATCTAAATGCCGTCTTTCCATCAGTGTGTGTCTATTTTAAGTAGAATGAGCTGGGCTCGGGAGCATGGTCTGTTCCCCTTGCCAGATCTGATTATCAGTGCTCTGATTTCCAAGATGAAACTTTTTAACTTGTTGGTAAAGAGGTTTATGCTAAGTCAAATCTTTCTTCTTGCTGTCTATATTTCACATTTCTCTTGCCCCTCTAGCTCCATTCTGAGAGTGAAAGCCTCAGTCCCACACACTTATTCTAGTGTGTAGCTGGCATTAACATCACTGGAACACTTGCCATATGTTCTTGTGTTTTCCCGGGATGCCACCTGGCTTCAGAGGGGATTCACTTGTAGATCTTCATGCGCAACTACAGATGAAAGTACTCATTCTTGGATAAGCAGGCAAAAGATGCTGCCTTTCAAAAGCAAATTTCTTTGGCTTTCAACACTACTTTCAATACTTAAGAGCAAGTTTGTTTCCATATTTAGGTCTTGTGCTGCTGGAGAGAGAAAATGCTATTGGGGCAGGATTTCTGTGAATCAGTGTTATTAACATCTTGCTCGTTACTTCTAATTATATAAATGGTACACCACTGAGAATGTACTTTGGAAGCCAAAGATTAAATGGTCTGGGCAATTACTGCAACTAAGGACAGTTATTCTGTGATTGGATTTTGACTACAAAATAATGCTTTGTAATCCCTAAAGAACTGATAGGTAACAGGCTACATCCTTTTGTTAGTTTCCAGTCTCTTTTTACAGAAACCTCCTCTGTATAATGGCTTCCTGGATTCTGCTACAGTATAATGTAATGTATAAACTCTGTGCTGGAGTGGCAAAACAGGAGACACTTTCTTGACACCACAAACTGACGGTCAAACTGAGGAGTCATCACTAGATCAGAGCTACTTGTTGCACTGGAACTGTGTTTTCCTGGGGAGAAATGTATGGAGAAAGTAGAGAGCAGAAGGGAAGTAGAGGAACTGTCAGGGGGAGAAGTGGAAAGTCTGAGCTGACAGTTTGAGAAAGGGAAATAGCCTAATTTTTTGTTTTACTGGAGGTAATCAAAATATACAAATGACTTACACCTGAATGGAGATGCTGGCAGTTTCTAGGTAACACAGGTGGGTGCATCTGTTAAGTGAGACTCAGACTATGGAAGAACTGAAAAATCTTTGAGTTGATTTTAAGTACATCTGGTTAAGAGATGTTTGAAAGCATAAATAACGCAAGTAATGAAACGTTATAATGTATACCAATGTGAAAAGATTTGTCAACGCTTCAAAAGAGAGAGAATGCAGTTACACTGATAGGAATATATAATTTTTTTACTGTGAGCATTTAAGACACTTAATAGTGTCACTCCTTGACACGTGTAAGCACTGTGCAGGCTCTGGTCACCTTGGAGCTTGGCATGGAATGGCTTCCCACAGCATGTCTACAGGTGTGTCCGGCTGCAGGAGTAGTACAAGGCTTATTGCTGGCCAGTGGTACAGGCACTCTTTGGGGAAATATTGCAGGCAGGAGCCTGCAGAAACCTGTCTGTCTGTACTTGCAATGAATTGTCTCTTTCTAGTTCTGCTGAACTAAAAGACGAAAGAATACTTGCATAATGATAATTCAGTGTTCCCTGGGAGAGAATATTTTGCTTGTCTACTTAAAATATTAGGCATCCCTGGTAGTTAAAGGCACCAGTAAGTTATGAAAATAGCATTGACGGTGGATGTTATCCTTGGTCATATGGATGATTAAAGGAAAATCGTAGAGCAAGAGCCTGTGATTTCTGTGAACATGGTTCAAATGCACCCACAGAGCATCTTGGCAATTTGGTTTTTTCATTAATTGGTTAATGTCACCTATGGCTGACGAGTTATCTGGGATGCAACGCTCTCGATAATGACATAAACAGCAGAATTATTTTTATTGTGTATGTAATATTCTTTGGAGGGAATTGAAAGGTTTTAGTTTATTTTGTTTTATATTTATTAAATAATTTAATCCATTCTGGTGCCGGGACAGAGCTGATCCAACACGTACTTTTGTCTGTATATATTTTTTTTTCCCCAAGTACCAGTTGACATCTCCTTCCCTTTCGCAAACCCAGCATTAATCCAAGTCTCTCTTCTGAAAACTTTACTGCTAGGTAGCTACTGGTTTCATTTGGTTTCTCTTCGTTATCCCTGGTTATTAAGCACATGATTTGGGCCAGAGTAATTTTTTTCCTGACTTCCCCTCCACCCTGATCCAAAAATAAGTTCTTAACTTGTTAGGTCTTAAAAACTTTGAAGTTTTAATAGTGTTGCTTTTCAGGACTTAGTTATTTCGTAGGATGGTTGATGTTTCTATTGTTTTTTGCTAGTTTGTTTTGTTTTTAACTTCAAAGACATTTCTATAATTTGTTTCTGTTTTTATTTCCAGGTTTTCCCTGAAATTTCGTGTATTGAATTTGAGGCTCACAAGGACAGACTGTTCTGCCTTTTATGCCATGTTTCCTCTATATTTTTGCTCTTGAGTAGTTCTGGTCTTTCTGTATTTCTGTCACTCATAACAGACCCAGACCTCCCACCTTTCTCCTGTGGCTTTACAATACTTTGTTTGCCTCAGCTATGAAGGCAATTCCCTCACATTGCCTTTGTGGGATGACAGATTCCACAGGCTCCTATGACTGTACATCTTTATTTTGGAGTCTGTCCTTTCTTGTTAAAATGTCTGGTTTTGCAGTGGGTTAAGTTTGACTTTTCGTCAATAGAGAATTTGCTTCCTAATCTTGGTATGTTTTGTGTGTCAATAAAGTTTCAGCTGGTGGACTGCACTGTGACAGTAGCCAATGAATAAAGTACTACTGAGATCAAGGATAACAATCCTGTTTCCAGTTACCTTTTTTCACAAATTCTGTTTCTCCAATTAGACTGTCTCCAATGGTAAGCCATCTTTTAAAGTCAAGAGGGCTCAGTGCAGCACTTCTCCTCCTTGTCTTTCTTGCATCTAATCACTTAATATCAGGGTGTGCCCAAAGAACTTTGTTTGCTAGTGATGGCGATAACACGGTATCAATTTTTCATGCTTCTCTTTCACACAGTGTCTCAAAATGTCATATTTAAAGCGATATTTCTGCTTTCAGTTATCTGTGTTTGGCCTTGCTGCGTTCCAGCAATGAGTTATGTGCCAGAACCTTATGTAAATACATTGGGAAGGGATTGGTCTTCAAGAATGAAGACTGGGTAGGGATAGCAGTGGGCATGATTCTACTTCACTTGGTTTATGCATGAATGGCTTTTGTTTAGGAAAAAGAAACTAGAAGTTTGGCCATGTTTGAGTCTTTCGCCCTTTTAAAGAGGACTCTTAAAAAAAATAAAATTGAAAAGTAAGTAGTTTGTGCTCACAACATCATGCAAGTGAGTCTCTGTTTACCAGCCTGAAAAACAGATTTTGTGCTGTACTAGATTTGATACCAAGTTAACTTTATTTTTAGTAGTTATCTATTGTTACAGTTTTATCTAACACATCAAAGCAATATTTATTTTGGGGTGCCAGTGTAGCTGTTGGATATGATTTATGATTGCATCAGCTGCTCCTTGGTTCAGTCCTGCCATTGTCAGTACTGCTTCTCCTGTCTTCTCCAGCCCCACAGGTCATTGTTTCTCTGGACTGCTCAGCCTAGGGAAAGTCTGCACTGTGGGTCGAGATCAAAAGGCAGTGCAGAGCCCCAGGCCTTTTTAATTCTGCTGCATATGAAAGTGTATGGCCTGCTCCAGAAGAAATCTCATAGCCATTTTCTTCCCTCTACATTTTTAATTAAACACTTAATTATAATTTTTGATAGCTTGTGCCTTATGTCTTATTATAAATTCTTGAGTTAGCTATGTTTTCTTCCTCAAGGGATACCCTGAGCTTTGAGGTGATTAATTATCTGTTTAAGCTGTCCTAGGCTGTTTTGAAGTTGTGGGATGGCTTCAGAGTGCCCTGTGGCACCAGAGCTCAGTTGTGACCAAGTTGTGCACACGTCTTCTGGGTTGATGTGGCCTGCCGGCTGCCAGCTGAGTAGCTTTGCATTGTCATGATCGAGAACAGGAATGAGAAGGCGGGTGAGAGTTGCGTAACCAGTTGGGGGTGGAGGGTGCAGAAAAACTTACTTGTGAGTTCTCCTTCTCTTCCCCCTCTTTCTCTTCACCCATCCTTTTTTAAAACAGAGCTTATGATGAGATAAATTACAGTTTCTTCTAATATTAAAATCAGAATAAGTAGTTAGAGGAAAAGGAACTATAGATTTCTTAGAAATCAGAAGTAGACATTTTTTTTGTATCTTGACTAAGTGCAGCTAAAAGTACTTATGTTCCCAGCGAACCCCAGAAGTTTTTTGACCTTTTTTTTTTCAGTTTTGCATTTTGTAAAATGGATGTCATTATATAATATAGTTGGTATATTTTCCAAGAAGACAGTGTTCTTTCCAAAGGTTTTGAGCTCCAATTCTGTGGGATGCTGCCCTAAAACTCATACAGCAGTGCTGCAGAACTCCAAACAACAGAAAATAAAATCATCCCGTTTTGGAGTTGTTCTCAGAAAATAGTTGCCTTAAGACAAACTGTGAGAACAAGTTCTGACAGCCAGGGAAAGGATGGAGACTATGGAGTGTGTTATTTTTGAGCAAAGGTAACACATTCCACATCAGCTAACCTGAAACAAAAAGTCTTCTTAAAACAGCAATATCAACAGAACTGGGAGCCCTCTGTGCTGGAGTCAATGGAGTAAGCTCCCTGTTGAGGAATGGAGGTTTAGAGACTCAAGTATGCGGCTGGAGGTAATTAACAGAGAAATTGTGAACTTACTCTTGTCAGGGGTAGATACCTATGTATTTTTTACGCTGTAACACCTACTGCTCATGGACTGGGCCTCTGCTGTCTGGTGTTGCTCTGGCTTCCAGAAGTGGAGCAGTGATGTCTGTTTGAAGGACAGACATGAGAAAGAGAAACTTGTGCTTCTGAGGCTTCTGTTACTAAAATGGATCTTGCCAGCTTTTACCATGTGTGGAATGTGGGATGATTTTATAAATCAAGCTGACAGAGTGACTACAGCTTTGAAAGGCTGCCTTACATATGGCCTGCTGGTGGAATCTTGCTCAGATATTGAGGGCAAAAGTGTTACGCAATTCCTCCTCCTTTTTATAAGTGCCAGAGAGCAGGGATAAAATGCACTATTCTTTTGTGCAGAAAGTAAAGTACAATTTTCTATGCCCAAGTGAGGAGCTTGGTTTGGGATGTTTCATGAAGTCTTGGGAGCTTACATGTCAAGATGAACTTCGTATCAAAAGATCCTGTTGCAAAACCAGTCTGTTTCTTCTTCCTTCTTAAAACCTACAGGTTAAATTCTGTAATTGTAAGGCATGACTTTCAGGACAGCTGCCATGCTGCTATCCTGGGTTATCTGTTGTGATCCTGGTGGGGTGTGTTGTATCCTGTGTGCTTTCCATGTTGCCTAGAATGTATAACTTCCCAAAGAGCTGAAAAAATCTTTAGCAGCCAGCGGATGAAAGCTGGAACAGCATCCAGGAGTGTAGGAGGAAACAGAGTGATCAGGGTGATGGTGATCTGGCTGCACCAACAGCAGTCAGTTTCTTTTCAAAGATGTCTTAGGAAAAGCAGTAAGCAAACCTTTTATGTTTGGTCTGGCTTAGGCTTCTTTTTCACAATTGGCATTTGCTGTTTCAAGTAGGCCCAGGACTGGAATAGCAGGATTATTGCAACAGAAATTAATTGTACTAATGGAATTGCTTATCTTCTCAAAGACTAGTTAGTCCCTGCTCTGGCTTGAATGTGCGCTTCTTTTGTCTTCATCACCCTGAACTTGCATTAGTCATTTGAAGGCTGTGGAAACATTAATACAGTGTAAGCCACTCCCTCCTTTTATTTGCATATTTTACTAGTGCAGGAAATAAAGAGTTCTTTTGTTTTTGCAAATGAGGTAAACAGTGGAAAAGCTCTTTGTCTCTTTTGTAGTCTGATATATGAAGTCTGAGTTCCTTGAATACTGCGTCACTGTTCACTTTTTTACACAACATTGTACTTATGGGGTGAAAATGCAGAATAATGGTGGTGACCCCTCTTCCCTAGGGCTTCAAAGATGTTTTCCACAAGCCTGTTCTAGTATCTGAAGGCTCTTCATCTTTCTCTCATAAGGTGCTTTCATTACTTTAATGTTCCTCCTCTCCTGGCTCCGGCTCAGGCAGAGACAGGAATGATGTCTGCGAGGCAGAAAGGAAACAGAACTTGGAATAGCACGGTCTCCCTTCAGGGCTTAAATCCGTCAGTGTTCCTGGCTCAAGCTGGCCTGAGGAGTCTTAAACTTAAACTGGATTAGTGTTGCTTTGGCAGGCCCTGATATCAATGCAAAGTAGGGTAAGCAGCTCGCAGTGGTGTTTGTGTCCATGATCCTGAGCAAAATGAGTGTTCTGACTTTACTTTTACAGCTTCAAGAACCCAACAGTGGTCCTTGACACTGGTATTCCCTTCCGTTTTGCTGTCCAGGTAGTGTGGTGCAATCCATGTGGTGTAGTTCGCTCTGCCTGTTGGTCTCCATGGCAGCTGTTTGTTTTCCTGTATATGTGACCTAGTTTAGAGGGTTGTGTTGCCTGCGAGACTCATATTGGGGATTGGTGTTTGGGGAGATACATTTCACATGAGTATGTTTTGTTGTATAACCTTTGTTGTCTTTGACTGGATGGTTGTGAAAAACCCTACAGGTGGTGTGCATTGTTTGAAGTTCCCATAAGAATTTTTAAATTTCCGTTTTAAGTCTCTTGTGTGTTTGAGTTTTGTTTTACTTTTTTCCCCCCGTAGTATTTAAGGGGAGAGGGTCTGCAGCAGTACTTGAATCTCATGACAAATTGTTATGACCAGACAGCAGGTGGCTATGCTTATTTGTGTTTGTAGTGAGTGGATATTTATACTGCAAGCAGTACTTTTGTGAGGCACCCATTAATGAATGGCCAATAATCTCATCAGCAGGGAGAAACTAACCTCGCAGCGACCTGTGGCTGGATTTACTGTCATCATAGCTTCTAATTTGTGCTGCTAGCTCAGCCCCTCTTAAATGCGTTACTGTATTTTGACGTGCAGATATGTTTGTAATTTGAGATGGTTTTTCTAAACCTCATGTAAACTGGTTTATAGTTAACTACTCTGTAATTCTCAGTAAGTCTTTCCCATATTTTTTCTTATTCTCTGAGTAAGAGACAAATATAATAGTATGGAATTCCAGTAGATTGGCCACAGTCAGCAGCACAGGCTGAATGAGCTCTGGAATCATGAGCCTGGGGCATAGGCTAGGCCTAACTTTTGTTCTTTTCCTTTGCATTTTTGACTAGCGCAGTGAAAGCCTTATCCAGAGCACACACTGCCTATGATTATGCTTATCAGCTGTGTTCTTTATTTCCTTCCGCATAATGTCCTCCAAATTTGTTACAGTGGCTCCATTGATGGTAGAAAGAAGTGGGGGACTAAGGTGCACAGAGCTGCTATTCCTGCAGGAGTTACTGGTGGGCCCTCTGGCAGTGGTGTGGAGGCTCAAGACGTTGTACTTTTCCTCAGCTGTGCCATTAGGCAGGAAGTACTTGGCTGTTTTCACTGATGTGGGCTGCTTGGCTCTTCTGCACAGGACAATTTCCAAGGAAGCTAGTCAAGGATTTTCCAGTTTCTCTCCTGTTCCTTATTAGTTGACTCGTAACAAAAAATATTTCTCTGGTGAAATGGCTGCAGTGGAAATGCAGTAGTATGAGAACATCATGGTGAACCTAGCTGGTTTTTACTAGCATGGAGCTCTGCTGTGAAAGTAGCCCAAGCATAACAAATTATATTTTGCCAGGGTGCTATAAAACAGGAACTGTCAAGAAGAGGGCAATAATTGCCATGCCTGTAAGGCCTGGGACTCGGTCAGCATGATGTGGTCAAAGATTGACCTTAGTAACTATGCTATTGGAAAATGTAGAAAGCCTGTGTGCCTCAGGGTGCAGGCAAGGGAGCTTGGGAGCCCAGCAGTATGTTCTGACCAAATCACTTCCTCAACATTGCAGTCTTCAAGGCGTAAAACCTGGCAGAACTGAGCACAGAGAAGCAGGTCACTGTGATGTGTGTGTAACCTTCACGTTGTAAATGCAATATACTTCGAGGGCTGTAGTGAAAAGCTTCCACGCTTACCCCTAATGCACTTAGTGACTGTGTGGTGGGGATTGTTGAGCTTTAATCAAGTTGTGTAGGAAGAGGAGCTTTGGAGCGTCACTGATCTGTACTGAAGGGTTCTCCTTTTCCTGCGACAGAATCTTGTGCAATCACTTAAGAGTAAGCTTTTCAGTCAAGACTGGCCACAATCCAAGTTCACCTTCCCTGTTGTGTGAAGGAAGTGCTCAGAAGCTCCCATCACACGTCATCTGTACTTCCTTACTTCTCCCAGTCTTGGTCCAAATAAGACAAAAATTGGTGAAGTAATTGGTGTGTTCTGCAGACCTGGCCTTTCCACTCAGATGTCTAGACAGGTCCGTGGGTATTTATTTCTTTATAAGGCAAGTTCTTTTGTTTCTATGATTTCATTTAAAAATGAAAAATTGAGAGAGGGAAGTTTTGCATGGAAGCCCATTTGAAATCTCTGGAGTGTATGTGTGGAAAGCACATATAACTGGTGTTAATGTGGCATAACTCTCTGGTCTCTCTGTACTGACTTACTGCTTAATGAATGTGCTGCTTCTTTGAAAACAATAGGCTTGCTGCTGGCTTTTGAAGCAAAGACTTAAGCTTCTTGTTTCAGCATCTCCAGGGTCAGTTCACTGGGATGTTGAAATAAGGTTCTCAGATACTCCTGCTCTGAGCTACTGTATGTGCAACTAGGTTTGTCTGGTGACTTTGACTTCCTCAGCCTTTCATACCTGTTACTGATAGCATTTCCTTTTCCAGGTGCTTAGATGTTTTACATATGTTCCGTTGTTTGTTTTTTTGTTTTTTTAGGTTTGGAAGGCATTTTGAATCCCCTCTTTTGTGGCAGAGCATTATCATGATCATTACAATGTTGCTGATGCTGAAACTGTGCACTGAAGTTCGTGTGTCAAATGAGCTAAATGTGAAACGCCGCTCTTTTGCAGGTCAGTGAAGGAAAATGGTTTTTACAGGATAAATATTTTTGAAAGTATGCTAACTTTGTACAAAAGTTCTGTCCTAATTGCAATCCTGTCTCCTCACTGCAGCACCTTCTGAATTGTTTTTTTGAAACTGCTTGTTTTCCAGATGAAAATGTACAACCGAAATTTTATTTCAGAGAGGTCTTGGTTCAGTGTAGAAATCTGAGTTCTCCTTAATATTTCATATCACATTCTGAATATAGAGCTGTTTGTTATGCTATTGTGCTAGCCTGGATTTTTTAAAAGATCTTGGCTGGAATAAGTTATTTTCTTCAGCTGTACATTTTACCAAGTTCTTAGTTATGATCATGCACTATTATCTGAAATATTATTTTGCAATTGCAAACATTTGCTTTGGTAGGTAATAATTTTCTAGTTACTTGAGTTACTGACTATCAAAAAAACAGGTGCTGTGTTATCATAATTGCGAAACCATCTTTTTATCTACCATTTCCTTGGGCTTTAATGTGGGATTGGTTGGGGTTTTATGGGAATGTCCCCGTATTTTTTATTTTGGTTAATTTTGTTAATTTTTAGGCATTGATCATTTCAGTTGGGTCAGACCATTGTTCTGTATTTAATAAAATGTTTGGTCTTTGTGCAAAGTACTTGCTCTTTTCCCCTGCAGAAGAGAAATAGGGAAGGGGTAGGTTTTTGTTTCTCTGTGTTGACTTCGACTTTCAACATTTTATGTTACACCTTATTACCAACAAGAACAGAATTAACACTGTCAGCTTTCTGTCAGTTGTTTTGCCATTAAGGATGTATAATTTATTCTCTCCATCTGTTCTCTTCCACACTGCCTAATAATTGAGGGTCTGATCCAATTCCAGATATCCACAGCCTTCATTAGACGGCAGCAGCTCCTGGCTGTGCAGTAGGGTAATTTATCTAATAGCTAAGGAAGATACTTCCATTCCTGCTCATTGTGGAGTGTAGTGTGAAACTATTCAGGTAAGTGAATTCATGTGGAAGAGGAGCTGCACTCCAGCTTCCAAACACAAGCTGCTGTGTTCACAGGGGTTGTCAGTCTGGCAGGATGAATGACTTAAAAACTACTTTCAGCCAGATTTGGCAGCAGTTAAAATCCAGGAAGCATTTGGGAGGGGCATGTATGCTTTCTTCCTCCTCTACTGTTTGTGCTAGCATTTTGTGGAGTGACAGAGAGGTTTCTTTGTTTGCCCTTTCTGAGAGGAAATTGTTCTTGGGCACATTTACACATGCACACTCGCAGGCTCCTTCAGTAACCTTTGGACAAAAAAGGGAGGCTCTTCAGTTTGGCATGTAGCACTCTTTAAGCAACTCTCCCTGAAAGACATACAGTCTCCTAAGGGATAATCAGTCCTTCCCTTGACAGATTATAGAACCTCCTTAAGGTTGGATTGTGTTATTTCATCCTTTTTCCTGAAACTCAGTTTGTCATATTGAATTTGCTAGAGAGACTGATTTTTACCTGCTTGTGGATCTTAATTTTGTTGAAAGGCTTGCCTCCTCCCACAAACCTTGAGAATAGTTAGAATATTTTTCTTACCTGGGATTAGTTTTTATTAAGGACAACTTCTGGACATTCTGATGGCTCAGAATAAACACACAGATACATGCAAAGCTCTGTTCAAGCTGGGCAGAATGATAGGTTTCAAGCACAGTATGAGAAGAAGTGAGGACTGTGTTTCTAATCATACACTTAATCTTATCTCTAAAGTTTTATGGTGGTATAGGCAGGCTGATAAATCTGTGTACTTACTTTCTTTCCTTATAGCTTACTGGGGCAGTGAAGAGCTAGGTTTGAAGTAATTGTTTTTGGTTCACCTTGCAGAATTCTGAGGGAAGATACCCCGTTTCTGTATGATAAAGTAATTTATTATTTCTCATATGGCTGGTCTTAATTTTAAACATTTTTCTGTTCTGTCCTCCCTTTGAATGTTTTTGCAAAATAATTCAAAATATTTAGAAAGAACAGAATATTTCATTGGAAGGGAGTTTGCTGTTTTCTTATTTTATTGTTAAATGTGATATTTCCTCCAAGTGGCATAAGTATATGTTTACCAGTGTGTTTTGAGTTATGTGGGAGTTGCCTTTTTTCTTTTGTTTTTATTTTTCTCACAAATAAGGTCCCTTAAGTAATAACTAGTTCAGAAGGAATCTGCTTCCTATCTTGAAGCATTAAGAAGCAATCTCTTGAAATCCTGACAAGCTTGTTCTATATTCTTTAGCCTGTTTTGTGGTGTTACTGGCTTAAAATACCCAAAATATCAATAACTGTTCAGAACATATAAAGCCATTCAGTCAAATTGTTTGTACTTTGATTTGTAGGGTAACTGTCAACATGAAAAATGCAGATGCCCTAGACTTCCTAATAATTTTTTTCAGACTCTATATAGAGAAGTGAAAAATATTTTGTGAGTTTTCTTAATTTTTGTCTCTTCTGTCGGTTACATCTCAATTATGGGATTTTCCCCTCTCTCCCTTTTAGTACTGCAGAATGAAATTAGGTTGAAAATGATGGGACCCATCTTGTGTTCTTGCTGCCTTCTCTGATTTTTTGTTTTGGATATATAAACTTTATCCCATAGTACATGCTGATTAAAACAGAGTAAGTCCTCTTCATATATCCAACTATTCTATTTTTTTTTTTTTTAAACGTGGATTGTGTAGCCTGTTTTTAACAGTTCAAATTGGGAGAAGCCAGCACCCAAAACAGGCAAAATATGAAAACAACAAATACCCCCAATTTGGTTTTAAAACCTCCAGTGATAGGACAGTTCTCTCCCTTGTGTGTGAATGCTTTGAAAGCTACATGAAGGAGTCTTCAGGTGAAATCAACACTCATGAACAATACCTCTTCATCTTTTATCCTGTATTTAACATTTTAACTGCTCTAATGCAGATCTCCTGGTACCACTGTTGTGGTAACAATAGCTTTCCATATTTGTTCCCGAGTTTTAAAGTTGTGCCTGTGCAGCCATATGTATGCTGCATTGTTGTCTCAGTACAGAAAGGGCCAGGGTTCTTGTTAATTTTGTTGTTATTTTGTTCAAAGTATTGTAGTATTTCGGAGGCATGATGGTGCTACCATGCTAAAGAATTGAATATTGAAATGCAAAATGTGCGTGTGCTATGTCTCTTGAGAACCAGGAGGTGGCTGAAGCAAGATGCTCACAGATACAGACAGCTGAAAGCATCTGGGTACTTTTGGGAATGTTGGTGGGCCAGAGCAGTCTCTTCATATTCTTGGAGAGACAGACACTGTGAAGAACCTTCTTTTTCTTTCTCCAAATCAGCCTCCCACCTCTCTCCAACAAAGATTTAATTCTAGTTATGTCCAAGACATTGTGACAGATTTTGAGCCTCCTGAATGTATGAACTATACTGAAAACCAGTGGACAGCATTTGTTAAAAGCAGACTCTTGGACGTATCTCCTTAGTTGTGCAGCCCAGGCTCCACAGGTAGAACATAGGCTCCTGTATTTTTACATGAAGATTATTTCCTCTTGTCATTCATCCAATTTTGCTGGTTGATTTAATCTGCTTTCTAACTTGTATCTTATTATAGCACTCTGATCCTTTGAAGAGCTTTGTTTTTGGCACTGGAAAACACTCTTGTGTAATACATGGTTTTCAACTGGCAGAGGAAGGTTAGAGTGAAAAAAGTTTAGTATGCAGCAGGGTTGCAGATGAGGTCTGCTCTCTTCTTCTGGATGTTGGGCTTTGACAGTATTTTTGAACAGCATTTTCCACCGCAGGCAAGGCAACTATTGTCTCAGCTGTTTATACATACATATCTATACACCCCCTGTTGCTGAGGTAACAGCTTGTTTTCTCTGATCATAAAAAGTTAGAGTTTGTGTAGTCTAAAGTAAAATCAAGCTGTCTGTTTCATTGTATTTAAGCCTTTATTTTCCCCTCATAGCTATACTGCTGTTGGGTTGTGCACTGAGGCTGTTCTGGGACTTCCTACTGCTCAATCCCATCTTAACATCGTGGGGTGGGAGCCTTATAAAAAGCATGGGGACTGAAATTTCTGGCATGTTGTGGTCTGGCTATTATTTTTTAATGAGTAAAATGTACTAACTGACTAAACTGTAACTCAAATAACCACAGTTACATTTAATCATAAAAGTCTGTTTGTCTTTCTTTCTTTTTTTTTTTTTGTTCCCTTCAACTCTTTTTTATGTAGCTGCAGATAGTAAGGATGAAGAAATCAAAGCACCTCCCAAGAGATCCTATCTGGGTATGTACTGTACAAACCCATTCTGCATGAAGTTGTCCCCTTAACTACATATTTCATGATTTGCTACTTTTTGCGATAATTTTTGGAAATGATTGCATAATTAATTCTATAGAGAATGTTTGCATTACCTTTTCTTGACATACTAAAACTGCGTGTCTGATTTTATTTTTTTTTACATTTTTATTTTTAAAATTTTGACATGCCCACTTTTAACTTTTATGGAGGAAAAGATGCTTTCCGATCTATTTCAGAAACAAGTTCTTTGAAGGCACTTGAATTGACCACATTGTGTGTCTCAAGGATATCTTCCTTACTCCTTCCCCAAGCTGGACAAGCGAAATATTACATGATACAGAGATCCACCTCTTCAGGTTCAGTTGTCCTCTTTCAGCTCTAACACTGGAGGAAGCCATGAAGGATACAGAAGTGTCTTTCATCAATGTTCAGAATACTAGATAAGAAATTTCATGCAACACTTGATACTCAAGCAAAGTGCCTACATCCTTGTGAATGTTCCTCTCTTTCTCATTATAGAGCAGCCTAAAAATTGGTTTTTGGGAATTGGTAATGCCCAAGGTGAGAGCTTCCAGTCTTCTAATTTCAGACTTGGAATCTATGTTGTTTAATTTGCCTAACGATCAGGAAATATTAGGTGCAAACCAGCCTTGCAGTATTTTTAGCACCCTTAATAGTTTGGAATGACAGTTTTAGTCAAGTAATAGTGATTTTGTTTTAAATTAGTTAGGGTGTTGCATCAAAGAAATTACATTGACTAGAGATACAGAAGTTCCCCAAAGTCAACTTTTAGACTGGTTTTAACTGAACTTTTTCAGAATCTCCCATGGGTACTAGTTGTGCTCTATTTCAATTCTTCAGTTAGTGAAGGATCAGCTGGAAATATCCAGGAAATATCCAGGGCAAAGAAGAATGTTACTGCAGCTAAAGGAGAGTCTGTATTTCTCAGTACACAGTTAATTAAACTAGAGTTAGCTCTGGGAAACACTACCCAAGAATGGTATTAACCTGAGTGCTTTCTTGAAGCCATGAGGCCATTCCTTGCTTAGGTTAAATAGACTCTCTTTTAATGATTCATCTTCTGGATCTCCTCTTTCAGATTTAGGGGCAAAATCCATTCTTTGGGAAATTTATCTTTTTTTTGGTCTGATACCAGTATTTTTGCAAAGCACCTTTTCCTTTTGTATTTTCCAAACATTATTTTTACTGGATTTGGTATCAAGCTATGTTTTTTTTCTGTTTGTCTTTAGTTTGTGTGGTCATTCTTACTGGCTTGCAACACTAACCATTGGAATGTAATGTTTAAGCAGTTCTGTCTTCCTGTGTCTGTATTCCTGTTGTCTTTTACTAGTTTTCAGCAATGCTTTATTTACAGGGTCAGAGCTAGAAACAGTTGTCAGCTTCAAGTGGTTAAAATTAAACAGAAATAAGTAACTTAATGTGACCTTCTACTTATTTCAATCAAATTTTTTTTCTTGTCTTTTGGTAATTTTTTGGTAGTTTGATAGTTTTAAAAGACGTGGAGTAAGGCACCACACATGATAATCCTGCTGATCTAAGTCTGAAACATTTAGTTAATAGGTATTACTTGATGTTTGTTTTGGAATTGCTTAGCCAAATGGGATAAATTGAACTATCAGCAGGGAACAAGACAGCCTTACACTACTGCTCAGAAGTTTAAAGACTGGGTGGGCTAGTTCGAAATGTGACAATTCTCACTGCTATAAAGAAATAAGAAATATTTTGAGCTGTTTGTTTATAATATGCGTACAGAAGTATGTGCTGGTGGTATAAAGAGTGGGGTGCACAGTGCTTTATGTCATAGTGTATGTCATATTCAATTTACAGAGGCCATAACTGAGCTATGCCTTGCAGTGCTGTGTTTTGCTACAGCTCTGGGGAAGCTTACTAAGAGATTAGCTGAGGGGAATATTTACCATACTTTCTTATGCTAGTGCATTCTCATTATGTCCTTTAATGAATTTTAATTAAAACTTCTGTTCAAAAAAACCAAATTGTTTTTTTAATTTCCTTTGAATATTTCAGTGGTGTAAAAAATGTTCTTCAATATATTTTTAGGCTTCAAAAATGATTATATTACTTTTCTTTCTGGTCATGTAGTAAATTACTTTTGTAATTGAAGATGATCTATGGAAGCTGTTTTGTTATAGAGCTGTTGAACAATTAATCTTAAAAAGTACAGGGCTACCAGTACATTTTAGGTGAACTTGTTAGATAAATACAGAGGTATTTGTTTGGTGCCTCTCTTTGAATAGGAACTGAACTCCTGCTAAGCTCCTGGGATTGCTTTTAGGTTTGTTTTTTTGTCGGTGCTTCAAGAAACCACTTAATGCCACTGTTTTTCCACATGTTATCTGAAAAAGCCTTTATCTCTGTCACATGACTCTGAAAAGTGACTTTCTATCAGTCAGTACTGAGAGAGAGTTGAGGGTGTGGGGGAAGGTTGCTGCCGTTTGAGTGACCTAAAAATTTACAGTATGGTTGGCCCCAGAGTGTAGGGTTTTCTGATTCCATACAGAAATAAAATAACTTCTCTTTTTTTTCTTGGCAAAGGAAAGATTAAAAAGAAGTAAGTAACTCCAGTTCGGAAGGAGTAATGTTTCATTCCCTTTATTTTCTAATGCAGGTTATCTAGTTCTACCTCATGCCTGCTATCATGGCAGTTGCTGAGGCTGAGCAAAGCTGCAGTTGAGTGAAGTTTGGGCTTTTGGTTATTTCTTCTTTCATGATGAGATGTTTTAGAACAAATGTGAATAAGTGTATTAATCTGTTTTGCTAAAATACAAATTCCATAGATATATTTTGAGCCTTGTGAGTGTTGGAGACTGTTGGGGTAACAAAATCACTAAAGAAGTAACAAAACACTAACCATTGCTCCAAGGAGGCTGTATTGTTTGAAGTTGTTCAGAGTGGTCTCAGTGGTGTGGCAGGTGAGTCTCAAAGTGGATGGGACTTGTTGGATTTTTTTCCCCTTCTAAGTAGATGGTTAAACATTTTGAAAGACATTTCTGAGGTTTCCTTCCCTCTCTGAAGATGGTTTTAAAACTTGCTGTATTACTGAATTCTGAATCTTTCTTTTAACTCAACAAGAACTCATCAAATAACATTAAATTTTGAAACAGGAGTAATAAAAACTAGTAGTAATGAACAGCAAAAACTTAGATTCACCTAATACCTGTTGCAAAATACTTTAAACTACATTTCTTAGGGGGGAAAAAAATGTAAAATGTGTGTGTAGTTGACTTCACAGACTAATATCTGCATAATAATGAGGAGAAAGTAGTAATGTGAATTTAGCAGGTGCAGGCATCTGCTGCATGGTTTCCACTGGCAGTGTGACAGCCTGGTGAATAACTCACACTTCCACCTCTCCTTTTGTCTGTGGTCTTTAGTTAACTTGGGACATCAGTTGGTTTGTATTGTTCAACAACACTGCAGCGTTGACATATTCTAGAGCAGCACTAATACATTACATGTGCCATGAAGGATGTAATTGTAATTTAATCAGCTCTCTGTCTTCTTCTGTTCAGAGTATTTGGTCTGTTTGGGTTCAGCAGGGCATCCTGCACAGTTTGCAGGCGACTGCTCTGCTTTTCCAGGGGTGCTCTGTGAGTAACATGCACAATGTGCTTCTCTGTCCAGCCCCACACCCTGAGCAGAGCTGGAGACACAGCGGAGGCACAGCTTTCCTTGGCTGGTTGTGGGCAGCACTTGGTTTCATTGAAAGTGCCTGACTTCTGCACTGTGCTGTCCAGTAGTTGAATTCCCTGTACAGCTGGAACAACGAAAGCAGAGTTGTTGCTGAGCTGTCACCACCTCTGTCTGTGCATAACTGAATATGGAAGTGCTTCTTGATTTAGTTCCCATCTCCCTGGGATTATATGTATTCTCTTTACAACAATTTCAGAAATTGTTTGTGTACTGAACAGATAACCTTTTTTATTTTTTTCAGATTACTGAGACAGAGAGAGGGAATAGTTTTATTTAAAAAGCTGTCCTTTTATTTTCATGGGGAATTTCTCCTGAAGCATTGCAAGACTAAAATAATTTTCTTTCAAAAAACATGAGAAAAAAGGGTTTGGATCAGTCTGTTTTCTGGGACCAGTGTTATGTTTCCCAGTAGCTTCTCTCTTTCACACTTTGAAATTCCATTCAGTGTAAATCTTTCTTCAGCCCTTCAGGTTAATGGGCCTCGAATGAAAAGTGCTGTGTCTTTTCCTTCCTGTTAAAGATGTTGGAAGTGATTCAGTAGGAGGGTATACCTTTTTGCAGGCTTATCTTATTTTATTCAGAAGGTATAAAAGGGAAGCATAAGTTTAAATTTTGTATTCCAGAGAGACCTTTTCCTTTCAGAAAAGACAGTTGGGAAGGGAAAAACCCAAAGAATGATTTTTGAGGTCTCTGAGCAGCTCTGATCCCTGTCTCTGGCAGTTTACAGTTTCCTTAAGGTGAGAGATCCAGAAATAGACATCCTCTGCAGTGAGATGGTCTCATGAGGCCAGTCTGTTTCCTGCATGCCTGTGTGCTGTGAAAACACGTTCCTGACCACAGTGGTCAGGATTTGATTTTCTTTTATCTTCCCGTTTCCCTGTGCTGGTGGCAACTGGGCCATGTGGCTCTGGAGGGAAGGACCAAGGAGGGAAGAGGGAGAATTGCAGTAAATCACGGACTTATGGATGTAGTGGTGAGGTATCCAGGTGGGCAGATCACTCTTGGAATGCATGGCATGTTGCATTTAAGCTGAAACTAGAATTGGTAGGCAGAGAGGTAATGTCCTTTAACAGACAACTTTGGGGAAAAATGTTTTCAGCTGTTCAAGTTCTTGTGCAGGTCTGACATAGAAGCAGTGAGCTTCAAGCTCTGTTCAGTTTGGAAGCTGCTTTTCTCCTGGTTTACTTGTTAATCAGTTAGACCAGTTAAGCAAGAAGAATAGTTACCCCCTGTCAGGTCATTGTTGCCTGTGGGGTGGAGAATGGAATGAACACCCACCATGGAATGTGGATGGATGAGCTACATTTTAGGTTATATTTTTAACAGGCAATGAAGCCAACAGTTCTAGAGTCTGTAATTTTTGATAACCATTGATGAATTTTAGTTTCCAGGCTTCTTGTTTGGCAACTTGACAAAAAAGAATTCATTATTTGAGGCTTCACTCAGAGATCAGAGGTGGCACCTTTCACAGTAAAAACCCTATCGAGCTAGTAATGTTTCTCTCTGTAGAACTCTCTGCAGACTTTGTATGTGGGAGTTGGTGACCAGTGGTTGTTTCATATAAACCACACATTTTGCACCAGCACTAAATGAAATATTTTGCATTCAGTGATAAATATAGTAGCATTCCTGTGCTTTGAGAGCTGTATTGTAAAAAGTACTCTTTCAAAACACTTGAGAAATTGGAACTGCCACCTGCAAGTTCTTTTGGTTATGAAACTGAATCCTTTGAAGCCTTAAGGACTGAAGGGGTTATTCTGATCTCATGTAATGTGGACAATATAATTTTCCTTATGTTGTATTGTAGTGCACACAATAACTTGTAGTCAAACTGGTTTTTCATCACAGTTTAAAAATTTACCCATTCTTAATTGGAAAGGTTCAAAGTACCACTTGGTAAAGTGAAATGTCCTCAGTTTTTGAATTTTTAACAGTTTACCTTTGAACAGACTGGACTAGACATGAACAGACTGGACTAGATATCCTGCAGAAGGCTCTTCCAATCCAAGCTACTGTGGGATTGTAAATAAAATATTTTTAAGTTCCTCTGTCAGCTGTATTAGCTTTGTAATGTTTTGTGTAATGTTAATTCATTTGTCTCCTGTCATTGGTGGTAATGAAACAATGTACATATTTTCTACCCCTAAAACTGGGAGTTTAGAAGGTATTACCTGCGTTTACTTGTTGTCAGGGCAGGTAACCTGGAGGACAGTGTTCTGGTTTTGCTGCTACTGCTTTTAAAAATTATTATTTAGCTCCCTTTATGTTTTCATCTTACAGGCAGTAGGGAAACAGCCAACCACAGACTTGTAAAATCTCTTCTGAGTGAGAATCACTTCAGTAAGATGTTATTTAGTGATGGAACAGTATGTTTGTACCTGAGCCTTTTGAGCCTTTCTCTTGCACCAGCCTTGCTGCTGCTTTTGATGGCTTTGACATGAAAACGTGTGTAGGCCATTCATTTTATGAACTTCCAATGCAGTTTCATGAACTTCTAATGTACAGTGCTTGTGTTTATAGTTTAAGAGGATCTGCCAGGCTAAATGTAGCATATGAAGGGCCCATGCCTGTTCCAAAAGCCTACCCATTACAAGGAGAAAGGGGATGGACAGGCAGGCATGGGTTAGGTGGACTGAGGGAGGCAGGTGCAGTGTGGGGGCCTTTGCCACACAGCACGAAGAGCACGCTGCAGTGGCTGGGGAGAGCTGGAAGGGAGCAGTGCGGCTCTTGTTCTCCCAGCCTGTCTTTATTTAAAAAAAACAAATGAAAGCAAATGGTGAGCAGGAAAAAGGAACACAATTTTTATCTGTTGCCGAGAAATTTCAATGTTACCTTAAGTGGACAGGTAAAATTGTCCTTTAGTGTGGGGACGAAAGAGAGAGGCGGTGAAGGTTGCTCCCCAGCCTGGCATGAGCAGTAATACCTGGAGGTTTCACAGGAGGCAAAGTTCAGTGCTGTGTTTCTGGAGTGTGCTGCTCGGGGTGCCTACTGCAGCTGCTGGTGCCCCTGCCCAGCCCTCCAGCAGGTCTATCATCCAGCTGTGCTCTCGTGGGAAGAAGAGACTGAGACAGGGTCTGTTGGAAGAGCTGTGTGGTAACAGAAATACTATTTGTGGCACAAGCACTACGCCCAGTTGGTGGTGTGGTGGGGAGATAAACTTGTGAATAAAAATGTGAATTTTGCTTGTGCTGCATGCAATTCAAGGGGAGGAAGGAGAGCTCCTAGCAACATCTAGCCACATGAGGGTGCTCTGGGGTTTCAAAAACGTGCCTGCAGAGCCACTCAGCTGGAACATTGGAGAGGAAGCTAATCTCGCTTCCAGGGCTGTCGGAATAGTGAATACACAGAAGTGTTGGAAAATCTTTTCCTTCTTGGTGGGAGCCAGAATAATTAGGTGCCTTAATAATATCAGTGATGAAACATCTAAATGTTCAAACAGAGCTGGTTTGTCAACCCTTGTGGTTGACAACCTGTTCTGTGAAGATTCTTTCCTAATATCCAGTCCAAACCTCCTCTTCTCCAACTTGAGGGCATTTCCTCCTCTCCTGTCACTTGTTACTTGGGGGAAGAGACTGACCCCCACTGGGCTACACCCTCCTTTCAGGCCGTTGTAGCAAGTGATAAGGTCACCTCTGAGCCTCCTTTTCTCCAGACTTAGCACCCCCAGCTCCCTCAGCTGCTTCTTATCAGACCTGTGTTCCAGACCCTTTCCCAGCTCTATTTTCCTTCTCTGGACATGTTCCTCAATGTCTTTCTTGCAGTGAGGGCCCCAAAACTAAACACGGAAATTAAGGTGTGTCCTCACCACTGCTGAGTACAGGGGGTCAAACACTGCTCTAGTCCGGCTGGCCACACTATTGCTGATAAAGGCCAGGATGCCATTGGCCTTTTGGCCACCTGGTCACGCACTGGCTCACGTTCAGCAACTGCCAACTGGTACCCCCAGGTCCTGTTCTGCTGGCTGTTTCTCCAGCCACTCATCCCCCAGCCTGTAGCACTGCTTGGGGTTGTGACTGAATGGCAGGACCCAGCACTTCACCTTGTTCAGCCTCATGCACTTGGCCTTGGCCCATTGACCCCAATCCCTCTGCAGAGCCTTCTTACCCTCCAGTGAGTCAGCATTCCCACCCAACTTGGTGTCATTTGCTGAGAGTGCAGTTCAGTGGGTAACTCCAGGAGGTCAGTCTTTCTTGTACTTGGAAGGGTAATGTACACTTCAGGTAATGTGCCTTGTGGGCATTAAATAGAGAGGAATAAACACTTCATCCATCTGCTTGCCACACATTTGCTCAACTATACAGCCTGGAGAGTGATTGAGCGCAAGTCAAAAAGTGTATTCCCATAGTAAAGGCAATCAGCTTGCTTGCCAGGCTACCCTCTGCTATTCTATGAAGCTCTTCTCCAGTGAGAATACCCTCCATGCATACCCTCTGCATGTGTACTGTGGTGTGTGGTTACTCTTTCCCAGCTGCACAGTAACCCTGAATGTCATTGGATTCCTGTCAGCCCATATCCCCAGAATAAGATTCCTTTGAATAGCAGTACTGTTATCAGTTCGTAGAATCATACAATATCGTGGGTTGGAAGGGATCCGCAAGGATCATTGGAGCCCAACTCCTGGCCTTGCAGGGACGGCCCTAGGAATCACACTGTGACCCTGAGGGTGTTGTCCAGACACTTCTTGTACTCTGTCAGGCTTGATGCTGTGACCACTCACTCTTCTGGGGAGCCTGTTGCAGTGCCCATCCATTCTCTGGGTGAAGAACCTTTTCCTAATATCCAACCTAAACTTCCCCTGATACAGCTTCACACCATTTCATCAGGCTGACACTGGTCAGCAGAGATTATATCAGTGTCTGCCCTTCTGCTTCCCATTGTGAGGAAGTTGTTTATTGCTCACTCTCCCAAATTTGTTATTCATGAACTCGCCATCATCCAGGTTGTTAATAAAATATATGAA
Source organism: Entomyzon cyanotis (assembly GCA_024500445.1). NCBI lineage: Eukaryota > Metazoa > Chordata > Aves > Passeriformes > Meliphagidae > Entomyzon > Entomyzon cyanotis. The sequence goes on along the minus strand of JAKEPQ010001005.1, from coordinate 78,355,476 downwards.
AGAGTGTTGGCCCTAGTATTCATCACTCTGCGCTGCCTTGTAACTGGTCATAAATTGTTTTTCCTTTGAGAGGAAGAATTCTTTGAGCCTGATGATCCAGCCAGTTTTCTACCTTTTTTTATTGTCCACTTACCAATCAGTAATTTGTTAATAAAAACACTGCAAGAGACTGTCAGCAGGCTTGTTAAAGGCACTGTAAACAACATCCACTGCTCTCCTCTTGCCCTTGAAACTAGTCATAGAATCACAGAATGTTAAGGGGTTGGAATGGAATTCAAAGAGCATGTAGTCCCAATCCTTCCACCATGGGCAGGATAAATCCCACTAGACCAGATTCTTCAAGGCTTTATCCAGCCTGGCCTTGAACACTGCCAGGGTTGGGGCATCCACAGTCTCCCTTGGCAACCTGTTCCAGTGTCTCACCACCCTCACAGTAAAAAAAAATTTCTTCCTAATAGCTAACCTAAATTTCCCCTCTTTCACTTTGTACTCATTATTCCTTGTCCTATCACTACAGCTCCTGCTGGAGAGTCTTCCTCCAGTTCCTGATAGGCTCCCTTCAGATACTGAAAGGTTACCATCTCACAATCTAGGTCAGTCAGTTTGCCCTTGTTAAAGCTGTGCAGGCTGTCCTGTTCACCTTCTTGTCCTTCTTGTGCTGTGGAGTGACTTCCATGAGGACTTCTTCCATAACCATCCCATGGATGAGGTTATCTTGACTGGCCTGTAGTTCCATGGATCTCCTCCTTGTGATTTTTTTACCTTTTCTTCCTCCTATGCCCAGTAATAGAAAATCTGTCCCAATACCATGATCTTTCAGAGATGATAGAGTAGCCTTACAAAGACATCAGCCTGCACCCTCAACACCCCCACATTCATCCCATCTGTGTCAATTTAGGTACTCCCAGACTCCTACTTTCCTGTTTTGGGTACTGCTTCACTCCTTCAGCTTTGCTAGCAGGGCTAAGGAGCTGTAGAGGGCAGACCTCACCAGTGAAAACATTTTAAAGCATTATTAATGCAAGAAGGCAAGAGGTGAGTTTAGAGCCATGGTGACAATTAGTTATCTGGCTTTCACTGTGATGTCCTGCTTTTCTGCATGCCAGGTCTCTTTCAGTTTTTATAAGCAAAAAGGGGAGGAGAGAAACAATGATTTTCTAGATGATGGCCGATTTGCCAGTTCAGTGCAAAAGATTTAAGTGAAGAAATATTTGAAGTGTGACTCAACTCACCACAGATTTCAGAATAAATTTTCAAGCTGAGGGGGTTGTAATTGTTTGTACTAATACACTTGCTTGCTTTTTATTTTCCTAAGTGGCTTGTAGCACTGGCTGGCATGGTGTGTGCTTAAAGAAGCACTGTTGCCCAGTGCTGCCTGCTCCGACATAATGGATTGTCTAGACAGCTTGCTAGGGGAAAAAATTCTGGTTGCAGCACATTTTTAGGATCTTGTTCTAGATTATGGTACATCCAGATTTTGTAGGTTTCATGAATTTTTAAAGAACCTTATCTCTGCATTTAGGTAAGTGGTATGGAATCAACAGTTCAACGCATGAGCCTGTCATCAGGGTCAACATCTGTCAACATTAAAGTTATGTCCTGTGCAGGAGGTGGGGCACAGCTTGCACTCACTTTCTGCTGCTGACTCTCCAACATGCACTGCATTGGAAGGGTGGATTTTGTCACTCTGGAAAGCTGCTCATTTGATATGTTAGGGCCTTGAGGGCATTATTTATTCAGGAGTTTTGCTCCTGTTGGAAATGAACCTTCTGAAATAACCATACCCACTGGCTGTATGCAGAATGGACAATGGGGTGACCTGAGGTGCTGAGCTGGGTGGCAGCACTCACGTGATCCCAATTAAAATGCTACAAGGGGCAGGTATCATGTTGGATGTCTAAGCTGACAGAATTTTCTCCATGAACTGCATGTGGAGGTCACGCTCAAGGTACAACGTGATTGTTGTACACAGCCTGATTTATTTTTTCACTACATTTTGTGTCCTTTATGTTTTATTAGCTTCATTCAATTATTTAAAATTCACTGGGAGTATAAAGTTGGTAGTTTCTAGTAAGCTAGAAATAGGGAATATATTTAATAAATCAGTGCTTCTGAAGCTCTTATAAATAATGCCATTTTAACAAGACATTTCTTTTTGCAGGAGATTGAAAGGCACTTATTGAAGCATCAGTGCTTTGCCATTTTCATTGCTGTATCAAGGGAAAACAAAATAAACCCTTATGTATTTCAACACAAATGTCATGCTTTTAACCTGTAATGCAGTACACTGACCATCCTGGAGTGAAAACAATTAGGTGATAGCTTTATCTTATGAAAAGATTCCCATATTCTCCCCACTCCATACTCCCACTTTGCAAGCAGTGATGCACCAAAGGTTCATTGGGAAAGGGTTTTCAAACTCTAGGAGGATGTTTTAAGTGAGAGAGAAGAGAGATCTTAGCTAGTCTCCCTTGGCTGTTTGCTTTTGAGAGATGACATAGGAAGTTCTGTTTTGTGTCCCAGCTCTGAAGAAGGAAGATGAAGCAGTAGAACCTAGGTGTTCTGTATCAGTATCGTGTGGGAGTGCTGAGCAAGAATGAATTAGGGCAGAAGGCTTAGGTGCTAAGGAGCAAGTATGAGTCAGGGCAGAGGGCTTAGGTGTGTTCTTGATCCCCTGTTGCCACCACAACAAGGTGCACGCAGTTGGCTCTGTTTAGCCCTCATTGCCCATTAGTTTGTGTCTGCCTCTGCCCCTGAATGCTTTTAGCCTTGTAAAGACTGGAGCTGAGCACTCCAGTTATGCAGGCTGCAAAGCAGTATCATGGTGTTAACGTAGGGTATGAGAGACTGAGGTGGAGGCTGCTGCTTGCACAGATAACTGAGTGTATCAGTGTGAGCAAAGTGGCTCTGATGGTTTCCTGGTAACCCAGGCTGCAGGCAGAGAGAGAGAGAGCCCTCATGGAAGCCTGAAGCCAGCATCCTAACCCTGAGGCTGTTTAGGTACTGCTGGTTGCCCTTCTTTTTATGTTAGTGTGATTGTGATTTCTTCCTGACTTTGGATGGAGAAACATCTGAAATGTCAGTGTTTTCCATAAAAGAAGAAAACATCCAGTCTGGTTCTATCTGTGACTTGTTGAGTGGCCTGCAAAAGCTGAAGGGAAGCTTATCTCTCTCCATGAATTGCAAATGGCCTGAATCCCAGGCTCAGTCTGTTGGGTTGGACTCCAGATCTCAAGTCTGATGAGATGAATGCTGCCTTCTGTGGTGCTGAGATCAGCACTGTGTCAGGGAAAACTGCCTGCCTTACTAAGTTTTACTTACTGACTGATTTTCTTTTGTGAAAGTAAGCTCACAGTTGGCTTTATCTGTGTTTATTTTTTGAATAAGTTTTTATGAACCTGCCGGCGCAAGGTGTGCCGAAGAACAAACACCAAACCAAACACCCTTCTGGTGTGGATGCCAAGTTGTCACTTCTGATGTTTGGCAGTTAACAGGTGCCCAGAGAGTAACTTACAAATGCTGAAGAAAAGAAACTTGTGTACCAATTATTTGTCAGTTCTGTTCCTGAGTGTTGGGGAGGTGTGCATTGTTACGGAAAATGGCACAGACCTTGGGTGTAAGTGTGAAGGCTGTTTGATGGGAATGCTGCAGTGGAGCAGATTTGGCCTATGGATCGACTATGCTCATCTTCACTGAGCCGTGACAGTCAACTTTCGAAGACAGGCAGTACACCTGTGCCATCCAGCTTGATACTTTGTACTGTTGCATGCACCTGAAATAGATTATTTCAGGAGAGGAGATCTATTAGATATTGGGACAAATTATGTAGACATTTAGTGGTGTGACAGCACAGAATATTGAGCAGTGCTGGCTTGCAGCCACGTTCCAGATTGCAAGCAGGACTGCTGGAGGGTTGTATAGGACATTGTGTCAAGGAAGAGACAGAATTAAGCTGGAAGGATTATTTTACAAGTCATAGCAGTTCCTGAATTCACATCAGAGTCTTGTCCCACAAACAAGTGTTCCCATTTTAAGGCCTAAATCATCTCCTTTTGACTTCCAACCACCACTTCATTAAAGCTGTGATGAGGAAATCTTATATTTTAAAAGTTTTTTTTCTCCATATGCAAAGAAAGGTTACTGTTGGAGCTGCCTTTGCAAATAATGATTTAAATTACCCAGCAAGAAATATGGGAGTAAAATAAATTATTTTGTGTCTTTACTAAAGAAAGTTTGGTTCACGTGGTGATATGTGTAAACGGAATAACTATACTTTAGTAATGATCCATTCAAATTATATTTTTTATCATCTTAAAAATGAATTAAATGATCAAATACTGCTTTACTTGTAACTTATAGCAAGCCGTTTGGGTTGAAAATTGATTTAAAATGAAAGTGTGAAATAATTTAAATTATAAAAAAGTAAATGAACTGGAATGTTTGTTCTGAAGGTTCCTTTTGTGGAAATGTTTTTTTTAAAACAAATGAAGTGGATATTATTTTTAGATAGATTTTTAGTAACATTTATTTACTTTTTTTCTCATTCTTTTATCTCTTAGTCACCATTCAAAGACACAAGAACAAAGCAGGTGTTATTCAGCTCTAATCAGTTTCTTCTTGTTAGAATAAATGAAATATTTTTACTAAGCAAAACTGAAAAAATAAAGTGTTCTTGCAGAAGCAGACAAAGCCTCCTAACCTTTGGTTCCAGTGCACCAGCTGGTAATTCTTCAGATGTAGTATTTGACTCGTTAAAGCCGTGCAGTAGTGATTTAAATGATGTTAATAGGTTGGCAAATATAGGACTCATTAGAAGTGTGCACAATCACATTTCAAAATTTGATTTTGTTTTATGCTTCAAAGCAAATGTTTTTAGCTTCGGAATGTTATCTCATCTTGTAACTAAGAGAATGGTGTACAGTCTCTGACTGGAGGAGGAGGTGACACTGAGTGAGGTTGGGAAGAAAGGATGTAACTTGGCTCCTCTTGAGAAGCTGCTTCTTCTATCATCTTGAATCAGCAGCAGAAAAGGTGCTATTTTTTGGTGAATCGTGAATTTAGGGTGAGGGGCAGGGTGTATACAGTTTCCCTCCAAACACTTGGATTATTAGGAATCAGCATGTTTCCCTGCATGTAGAGGGAACAGCTATACCAGCATTATTCCTGAAGTTATGAAGGTTTCCTTGCAGACACATTTATTATGTGCCCTACTTTTTCTTGGCTCTGCTCCGTGATCAGTATGCATTACATCTACTGCATTGGGATCCTATATCCCCTCCCATGGGTAGGGGAAAAAATCCATATCCCAGAATTCAGTTCTGACAGATTTATTTTTACTTGCATTGTACATTTACAAAAAAGGGTCTCGTTTATCCTGAATGACTCCGTGGAGAAATAGAAATCTGTGAAAGGAGGACAGAGCCTGAGTATTTCAGGGAAACATTTTTATTTTTAAAGGCTCCTTAAAGCTGTCTTTTTTACTATTACCTATTGCAATTCAAAAGTCTGAAGAGAATTTGGTAGATGGAGTATTTTAAATATTCAGAACAACTCTGGTTTTTTGCTTAAGATATTATTGTCAGGATTTTTTCCCCATCAAAATCAGGACCACTGCTGCTGTTTCTAAAATACATAGACTGCTTTGGTGTCACACACACTTCAGTAGCGTTTGCAAGCTTGCTGTATTTTTTTGTGTGTGCACGTGTGCATAGTTAATCTTTAAAACTTGACGTTTATTTATGATAATAAAAATTATGCCATCCTCTCCTTTCTTAAAGTAGCTTTTTAGGAGATTGCTGGGTGAATGTCACAAAATGCAGTTGTTGCTAGGTAAATTTTTCCCCTCCTTATCACCAGTTTGTATAGCCTTCGGGAAAAAACAGTTGCTTGTCTTGAAATTCCCTGCTTCCCACCACCCCTATTTTTTTGGTCCATTTATACAAACCATGACAAACTTGCAGTAACTCCTTGCTTATGTCAGTGTTTTCCACTGCTGCTCTTTCTTGTCTTTGCACCCCTTGGCATGTAAAAATCAGGAGCAGTTATTTTGAGAAAATGTCTTTTGCCTTAGATTTTTTACTGTGCCTTCAGAGATGCTCTTTACTCTCTAAAGCCTTTCTTCACCCCCTGTTGAGAGTAGGTTGTAGTAGAACAAGTAACTGTGCACTTAGGGAATAGAGCAAACTTAATATTGAAATGGCTTAAAATAGTCTTATCCACAAGTTCCTAATTTAATTTCTGTGTACAGTAGATGTCAGAGAACTGATCAGTCTTCAAAGAAATTCACTATTCCTTCATAGCAGAACTCAGAAATGTAATGAGGATTTTATGGAGAGGATTGTTGTTCACAGCTCATTGTTTATGGTTCACCTATTGTCGTTCTCCACATCCCCTGCACTCCTGAGTACACGGTGTTAAAGGGACACAGCAGTGGAGGGAAAATCCCAGGATCACTTGGCCAGGGAGAAAAAGGATGGTGCTCTGTGGTGGTAAAGTCATCTCACTGGTGAACACTTGTAGTGCACTCTCTTCTGCCTGTTTTGGTTTGGAGGTTTTTTGTTGTCCTTTTTAAAAGTAAAAATATTTATAAAGGGGCATAATAGCCAAAGTCTTCTGCCTCTAGCAATGGCTGGGTGCCAGGATGCTTAGCAGCATTGCTGAAGATATTCTTGATCCTCTTTTCTCCCCCCACTCGTTCTTGCCCCCTCAGTTGTACTGACAGAACAGTTTGTGGGATAATGTTTTGAACCAAATAAATGAACAGATCTTGCTTAACATTCAGGCTTGTTCTTTTTTTGTGTGTGTAAAATCTTAAAAAAAGAAAGAGAAAAGCCCACATTTTGTGGCTTCAATGAGAAATGCTTTAGGTAGCTAGACAGTTGTCCTGTTATAGATTGAGGGGCATGAGAGGGGCTTAAACTTCTGCTGGGAAATGTGAACAATTTGTGAATGCACACCTATGTCACCACCAAACTCTTCATGACAGAGCCCACTTACTTAAATCAGTTACCATTACCTTTTGTTCTGACTTCAAGATTTGTTAACTCTGGAGCATTAAACTGCAGGCACAATGTGGTATTCAGAAGTGCACCTTACATAAAAACCACTGGTCTTGTCAAAACAGGTATTTATCTATGGTCAAACTGAACAGCTAGGAAGTTGAAGGGGAAATTCTGTTTCAGGGAAGCTCTGTCTTGCTTGGCTCCTCCAGTTTCAACTGCTGTAATCAGTAATGCAGTCTGCAAGCACTCAGGTAAAACTCTCTACTGGTCTCCCATCCTATAAATAATTTCTGCTAATGCAGTAAAGTAATTTGTGTGGGAATTCCTGCTGTTTGATGTCCTTACACAGTAATTTAGATCTGTGCAAATGTGTTGTAAATAGAGTGGGTTTTTGTTTAATGGTTGTGAGGAGACACTGCAGGCATGGAGGTTCTGGAAAACCTTCTGCTACCAGAAGTCCTTTTATTCCCCTTTCCCTAGAAAGTTGCATGGAGATTGGAATTATTGCGAACTTTATCTACCTATTTTTTTTTTAACAGTAGATGAATTTCCACAGTCACTTTTACATGTTTCTATATACTTAAATGATGTTTATGGTATTTATGGAGAAGTTATAAGTTGAGGGTTTTTTGCTACTGCTGGCCAGAAATTTATGAATTGATTGGTGGTGATATAGGTTGTCACTGGTGAATGGTCACATCTTCACAAACACACATAGATAAATTATTTTAATTAATTTGGTCAAATTTGGTCAGAATGTAGGAGACGCTTCCAGACCTGAGTGGGTAATAGCTTCATGACCCAGTGCCATAGGACATGGAAAAACCTAGGTGGAAGGTCCGTAATTCAAGTCAGAGATGTTAAAAGTTTAAACTTATTTCCCAGATCCCGTCTGTATGTTTGCCTCTCTCTTCATCCTCCCTCAGATTTCCCAAAGTCTTTATTTTTTTTTCAGTGTAGAACAAAAATCCAGAAATACAATTTTTTTTTGAAAGCAGGATTCTTGTTCACCAGCCTACCCTATTATTATTAACTATAATAGATATTTGAAAGGAAGCTGTATGAAATGGAGTAGACTGTGCCGTCATTTTGAGATATTAGCATCTCTGTAATGCAGTTCAGATAATTAAAGAAAACATGTCTGACATTTTTGTGTGTGTAGCAGGGACTGGGCAGTGGAGAGAGGTAAGTGAAAAAAGAGGCAGAAGCTTCCTGCAAGTTCCTACATGCTTTGTGACAACTTTGAAGCATTCAACTATCAATACTAAAATGGGGTGTTCTGAGGTTAACCGAGGTAATTGCCAAGAGATGCTTAGCAGGTCATATCACATTGTTTTAGCAAAGGACGCAGCTGCACAAGGCATTGTTCTGTTTGGATGCTTAATTAGTGGCCAGTTTGGGGGCTAGAATTTGTCTTGGCTGGTGGTGGGTTACCTAGGAAACAATTTGCCCCCAAAAATCCTAAATGAGGAGATGAGTTTATATTTTTATGAAGAGTGTTTAGCTTTGTGTTGTATACATACTTAAACATGCATTTATGCATGTCTGACTTTGGTATCTGAAAAAAAAATCAGAAATGCTTTCTTTTTGTGCTGTCTTCACAATAGAGGAGATAGGGTCTCAGGCAAGTCAAGTTCAGACAAGGCTGAAAAAGAGAGGGATCATTTATCAGCATTTTTCTCAGAGATCTGTAGTTCAAAAGGTGGTAAAGTATTTCCTGGCAGTTACTTGCAGAGTTTCTGGAAGTAATTTGCTGCATTGTATGTGCAACCTGGTGTTGTAGTCCCTGGCATGGTGGAATCTGAGTCAGCCTGCATCTGGCCTAATGCACAGCTTGGTTTTGTAATGTTTAGAACTTTTATTCGTCTCTTTAATTACAGTCTTTGAATGAGAAAGGACATATTGTTTCTAATATTATAGTAGTCTTGATATCTTTTGAGACTTAAGCTGCAAAGAGTAAGTTTCAGTACTATTCAAAATAAATTAAACTGTTTTCATAGAGAGTTTATAACTCCCAACTGCAAGAATTTTAGAGTCAAGGCTGCCTGCTCTGCAATGCTTAACTTACTCCATTTTAGTCTCTTTTGGAGGCCTTTGTGTACTGCCTGGTAGGGCTGTGGATGATAGCTTCGATGAAGCATGCTGAGGATAGTGTAAAATATTGTTAAAATTATTGTAAAAATAGAAACTTGGTACTACAAGTTCTTCTTGCTGTGACATTCTCGTCATCCCTGCTTATCTTGCTGTCAGAAAAAGAAGTCTCTTTCTATAGTTAGCATAGGAAGGCATATCTGGCCAAAAGAAGAGTGAGTTTATCTCTTATCTGCTGCCTCCATCATTGGCACAGTTGGGAGCAAAGGCCTGACTTCACAGCTCTGCTTGTGGGTGAAGGGTTGGGGCACTTCTTTGGTTTGACTTGCTCTAGGGTTTTTGATGCTCTTAGTGTAGGAGGTGAGCAGAATCAGGAGTATTTGTAGTGAAAGCAAAGGCTGCCCAGAGTCATCAAATCTCTGTTGTGGCATTCCCTGGGCTTCCCATTTCACTGCCATGCTGCAACTTTAGAGGAGGATTTCCTCCTGAGGTCCATGCTTGCTCTGAGTCACATGGCTTCTAAAGCTGTTTATGCTGCTTTCACTCCACCTTTCAAATACAGAGCTTCTTTTCTGTGGCACTAAATTCTTTGGGCCACAGCTACCTTATTCCAGTGGCTTTCCAAGCCACATGATCTGCCTAGTTATTAGGCTGTTTTCCTCTGTTGGTCATAAGTCAGCTAATTTCTGCTTTTGCCTGCTGTTGAGACAATCTCATGGACACAGTGACTGAGAACAATCAATTCATTGGAATAGAAAGGGAAGAGACTTCTATACTGAACAGCCAAGAGTAGCAGTAACATGGTAGGGAGTTTCAGTAGGGATGCTACTGGGGAAGCCAGTCTTTACAGGGGAAATACAGTACTATAACTACCTTGATTTAGGTATGTCTAGCCTTAAGTTAAGTGCCTTGCCCTAGTAGCAGTTGTGTCTGTGGTGGTGGTGGTTGTCTTTTTGTTTTCTCCAAATCTTACTGGCCTATTAGTACACCAGGAGCAGAGACCTGGTGTTTTCTCTCAGCTGGGCTTGGGAAGCAAACAGTTTGGTTAGCTCATGTTGCACAAGGTACATTAGTAGGGGGGTTGCATGTGTACCTGCTGCAAGACTGCCTCAGAAGCAACTTCCATCTGGAGAACTTCAAGAAATGTCTTTGCTTTGGAAAGATTAGTCCAGAGTACTCTTCTGCATGCTTTTTGTGGGAGGGACTGGGGTAGGATTTTGCTTCTGGCTGTCCCCAGGTTGGTTGCACTCATTCTGCAGGGATGTGTAGAGACATCTGGGCTGAGCTGTACTGCTCCATGTGGATTTCCCAGCTCAGCTGGCATTCACCAGCAGTCTCTGAGCCCAACAGTTGGAACCTTATTCACGGATACCATACTTGCTAAAACTTCCTCTGTATTAGAACAAAAAAATATTTGTTCTCCCATGCTTGCCCTTTATAATTTTGCTTTCTTTTTAATGCATGTAACATCAGCTGTCCTGTGAGGAAGAGGCATGTATGTGTATGCAGGCATATTTAGGGATATATATAAACAAACAAATTAAAATGTTGACAGGGCTGGTATCAGTGCAGCACAAGTGATGTAAACAATTCTACATCCTTTTGTAAGACAGTGAAAATTCTGAAAGATGAGGTAAAGGTCAGCCTAATTTTGTGGGTTTATATAACTGCATTTTTCTCTAATTTTTTTTTTCTTCTGTGCTGTGAGACTCCCATAAACTGAAGCTGTATACAAAGCAAATTACACTGCAGCTAGCACAGTAAAGGCTGTCAGTTGCACAGAAGGTGCCCAGGGTATGAATATTTTTATTTAGCTTTTCATTCCTATTGTCCTGTGTGTTTTAGCAGCGGGGTAAAACTTTCAGACTAAATTGTAACTTTTAAATTGCTGTTCTATAATGGTCAAAAAATGGTCAAGATAGGTGTTATTGCTAATTATCTCTGGTGAGGACCACTGTGCTAAGTGGTATTCAAAGGTTTCCCTTAAACCAAAGGCAGTAAAATCAGGGAAATAGCACATTATTGGGAAAGGCAGGGTGTTGAGAAATAGTGTGGATTGTTTGGCATTTTCATATGTACTAGTGCATTTGTGTCAGATTTTTCTGAAGTAGTTGTAACTAATGTGTTTCTTAACAATGCAATTACTAATTCTCTTTGGCAAGGAGGTAGAGTGGACCCTGCAGGACCCAAAGAGGAAGGACAGAGCAGCATACTGCTGAGGGACAGTATAGAATATGAGTGAGAAGCCCTGGATGGGCAGGATAGTGCTGAAAAAATGTCAGCCCATGGATGGGTAGTTTTTTTTAGAAGGAGGAAGAAGAGTGGGTAATAATCCTGATGGGAGGGAAAAAATAAGAACCTGATGTGACAAAACAGAGACCCACCATAAAAGATTTTAGAAGATTGTGACACTACATAAAACAAAACAAAGAAAACCAAGGCAAGTACTTGACTTCAAACTAGAGGAGATAACTGAGGGGAGATGGGGATAATGTTGATGTAGAGGAGGTTTCATCAGACTTGAACTTCTTATCTCAGGTGTTCTGTCCCCATGAAGTACTGAAAGCTCCACTGACCTGTTAAAAACAAAAGTTCTTTGTATGAATCTTCAAGTTTTGTGGGGATCAGGCTTTCAGCCTTTTTCTCTGCAATTAAGATTTCACATTTTTCCCCTCTCATATGAAAATCTGCTGGTCACTTTTTGTTAACTAAAGGAGTCATGCTGGGCCTTTAATGAGAGTCAAATACTAAGAGGATTGGCTTTAATGATCTCACATTAGTCTTGATGTAGCCAAGAGAAGGGATGTCACAAATGGATTTCATTGGAGGAGAGTAATTTGTTTTGTATAGGCTGGGGTGATATTTTCAGAAGATATTCAAGACCCTCTGGAATTTTTTACTCCTATCTTGGATGGGCTAGAGATTAAAAAGTGACAGTTTTTGTGTACAAGCCAGTGTGAAGGCCAGCTAGAAGGGAATGTTTGATAGATGCTGAAGTACTGCAGTGAAAGGGCTGAGCAGATAGGTAAAAGTACTCAGAGTTTGAGAAATTCCTTGGTCATGGGCCTGAAGGAAGGGAGATGAGGAACATTGTCTCTTTATAAACAGAGTACTTTCAAAAGGACAGTGGTTTGGATCAGAGCCAGAACTTTTTGGTGCTAGGCTCTCATTTCTTCTCTTTTGTACCATGAGTGAAAGATTACAAGTCCCTTCTCAGTCCCAGTGAGTGTAAAAGAAATGCTGGCTTCAGACATCATTTGCAGGTTTCTATCACTTCTTTAAAAAGGACGAAAGAAAATCTAAATGTATCAGTTTTCACTGTCTGTCTGTAATGCTGCTTCCGTCCTTTCTGGAAGGAAGGAAGGAAGTGCCTAGCTGGATATGTGGATGATGTGAGTGAGAGAAAAGGTTTTGGATGACCCAGTAACAAGTCATGCAGAGCCTTGCTGCTCTTGTCACCCCAGTTATTTCCTGGGTGCCCTGTGGGGTACGCAGAAATTGCAGAAGAGAGCATCAGAGAAATCCAGGTTCTGACAGGGAGCTGCTCAGAATGAGCAAGGTGAGGAGTGCTAGCCAGCGTGCTTCTCTGCAATCCTGCTGCTGTTTTTAGATGGGACAGCTGAAATCAGGATTGCCAGGGAGACAGATAATGCCTGAGGCAAATGTCTGAGGATTTGCCGCAGCTGAAGAACTGTAAGTGTAAAAGTCTCCTTTCCAGAATCCACTGCCTGGGTCCAACCTCCTGTGGCAGGTGCCTCACAAGTCCTCTTCAGAGAATGTGGCAAAATTTATTTTTAAGATGTCATTGCTGAGTGCAGGACCTGTGTATAGCTTAGAACACTCATTTGAGATGTGAGGTGTCTGAGATAGTTTCTCTTGTCAGCCTGGGGATACAAGTCTGCCTCTTCAAACTGTCCAAAGAATTGCCCTTGTTGCTGGGCTGGGATGAGGAGCAGCATCATATTTGCCTGCAGCTCAGAGCTGAACCCCTTTTACAGCAGAGACCACAAGTTCTGGAGATGAGCAAAAAAGCTAATGTGGTGGAGAGTGTTGTACTGTAGCCCAGTGGCTGAGACCCACAGGCAGCACAGAGAGCTGCAGGTTGAAGCTTCTGCATCTTCAAAGTGTGTACATTTTACAGGAAGCAGACCATGGATAATAACGTGAAATAATTCCCAGCCATGACTGCATTTTGTAACTGTTCCAGGTTGGATATATTACCGTTATCAGGCTCTTTCACAGCATCTAAGCCCTCAGGTTTTGGATTGCAGTGTTGTTAAGGGAGATGTTGGACATCTGACTACTTGGGCTGGACTCCTTTGATCATGCGGCAGGAACAGGTCGGGTGGGCAGGCACTGTGGTTCACTGTCAGATGATGGAAATTGGACATACTTTGAACAGCACCATAAAACAGCACTCAAAACATAAGAATTAGCTGTGTACCAAGGGGTGGGAGGATTAGCTACTGAGTCATCTGTTTAGAAGGGTGCTCAGGGGTAGAGACTGTCCAGCATGCTCTTAGAAGGAGGTAGTGAGCAGTGTGTTTCATACAGGAGGTCAAGAGTTTAATTATGGGAGGCAATTTGGGTGAGTGAGTGTAATGTAATGGCGTTCATAAGGAGTGGGAGAGAGAGTAAAACCAATAGCCTTCATAAGAAGAAAAGAGTTTATTTCCTTGACAGAGCTATACAGAGGGCTCAAATGCAAACTCTCCCACCTTGCAAAGACAAGCAATGGAAATTGCAAGCTTTTCCTTAACCTCAAAAGTAGGAAGGAGCCAGCCAGAAAGGAGGAGCTGGGTGAAATGTCTAAGGACAAGTGTAAGTGAATGTAGTGCAAATATTTAGGTACAAAATTAGAAAGGTCAAGGCACAAAATAAGATGCAACTAGTAAGAGAAATTTAGAGCTACAGTAAATAATTTTTAGGATGTCAAAGTCTTTGCTTCACTTTCCCAAAAGGAACTAGCATGGTAGCTGGCTTGGTATAAAATGTTTCTTGACTAAAAATAATGTAACTATTTGGACCTCTGTGTCATCCTCAAGTGAAAATTGACACTGCGGACTCTTTGTGTCACTTGACATCTATCCCACACCAGAATCTTGAATTTACTACTTGCATCTTAGCCCAACTGGTAATAATCATTGTTATTTACAATGCCATCTCTGCCTGCTTTACATTTTTCAGATCTGACATGCAAAGTGCCTCCCAGAGGAGGACTTTTAATCTCATCCTTCTTCACCCTCAAGCTGTGTAGAGTTTTCTCCAGAAAAATCCTACCAAGCTGCTCCTTCCCCCAGCATTAATAGGATTTTCCAACATAAATCTCTCATCTATCAATGGATTAACATGCTTAAAATGCAATTCACTGGGCAGATTAAAGGGCTCAGCCATGGGTAATAAAATACAGTACCTTTCACCACAGTAATGCCAGTTCTGATCCACACAGGATGTTAGTGACTGGGAGTTAGTTAGTGCTTGAACTGCATCAGCTGAGTGTGGTTACAAACCCATGTCAGGGATTTCTCGCTGGGCAGGATGGAGTGAGCTGTGCAAGCTGTGCCTTCCCATTTCAGGGAGTAGGAAGATATACTTCCGCATTTAACTTAGACAGTTTTTAAGACATTTTCTGGAAATAAATGGTGGTACAGTGGGATTTCTTGTTTTGTCCTTTTAAAGAAAAGAGATGATGCCACCGAAAAATTCCAGTATAACATTTTTTATTAATATTTTTCTTCAAACATGAATAATGTTTGCAATAGTATTTATAACTTTGTTCAGTTCTCAGATGACATGATCTGGGACACTGATTGGTGTCCTCTGGTTGTCTTCTTGGAATGGGACTGGTTTGCACACACATGAATTTTGTTCTGTTTTTAAAACTACTTTATTTTTCTTAAGCATTTAAAAGGTGGGTTTTTTGCATATACCATATTTTTTGTACATTTTTTTCTTTAAAAGAGTATCACTCACATTATGGAACTAATGTGTTTGGACCCCCTTGAGAAGGGAGCCACTTGGAAAAATGAGTTACAGTTTATT
This sequence comes from Entomyzon cyanotis, assembly GCA_024500445.1. Taxonomy (NCBI): domain Eukaryota; kingdom Metazoa; phylum Chordata; class Aves; order Passeriformes; family Meliphagidae; genus Entomyzon; species Entomyzon cyanotis. The sequence continues at coordinate 78,340,342 of JAKEPQ010001005.1, read as the reverse complement.
TCCAGACCTTGCAGTGATGGGTATGTGACTTTTTTCCCTCTGAACTTTTGAAACCATTTGTCAAAGAAAATAAACTTTAGCCTTGGTTAAAAAGAAGCAATCATGTGGCAAAACATTTTAGCAGTTCAAATAAGGGCTAGAGAAATTACAACCCTTATGGGAAGTCAGGTATGTCACTCTCTGCCCTTTTTTTTTTTTTTTTAATGTAATGCAGAGTGTCATGATGTGCCCCAAAATAGACTTCTGCATCTGGAAAATACATCTGTTAAGTAGAGCAATTAGTAATTATATATTGGGATGTTTTTACAGTAACTCAAATGTTTTTCTGCAAAGCTATTACCAAGATTATGATTGCTCTTACCTCTTTTGTCTTCCCTTCTTCCCTTCTTTCTTGATTACATTACCAAGCAAAATTTATAGCAGAAACTAGAACTTACAAACTATTAGAGTGGAGATTATCTAGCATAATGATAGTTTTGAGCAAAAGAGAATCTCTGTGCTAGTAATTAGTTCTATTGCTTCAGCTGAAGTCCTGTTTCACACTGGTTTTCTCATCTGTGCTCGCGTTTGCATGGATCCATGGATTTTGTAGCTTGCACTGTGGTAGCTGTGGGAATGTTTACTTTTTTGGTTTCATGAACTTCCTAAACTTCTGCTCCTTCCATGTAGTTGTAGTTCTTTGATTTCTGTTACGAAAATGAACTGGGGAAATACAGATTTGGTGTCCAGGGATGGGTATTTTTAAAAGGATCCTTGAGCATGTGTAGAACGCAGGAGGAAACACAGTGTGTGCAGAGCGGATCTGACAGCTGGTAGGAAGGTTTAATGAGTGAAACTTCATCTCCAAAAAGGAAAGCCTTCAAAAAGCTCTAGAAATGCATGAAGCTCACATGCTTTGGGCTGTGCCAGCACTGGGTCTAACTTTTGTTTAGTCTTGTGTCCCTGAATTCTGAGGCTGTGGAGCCACTACCATAAAATACTGAAAGGCAACATTTACATTGACAATGGTTTTGCCCCAGGTCATTTACTCAATTCTGGGTGATGGCTGGCAATGCTGCAGGTTGGGTATGGCTCCTGGCCAGTTTTTCCTTCCTCTTTGGACAACAAAGTAAAATGATTCAGCTGAGTGCAGTCAGGATGTATCCTGAGGTGTGGGTTTGCCAAGTACTAAAAAGAGGAGACTAGTCAGTAAAGGGTGTCTGAGGGCCAGACTGATAATGATATGAAGGTATGAAGAGAGGCAGAAAATGAAACTATTACTTAGCATGTGTATGTATCCTTAGGCAGCTAAGTGCCTGTATTCCCATCTCACTGAATTTGCTGTTAGTGTTAGTGGAGGTTGATGTCCTCCTTGCCTGAGTTAGCAATGGGACTTTTTTGTAACTTTATCTACTGCTTCTGAGGTGGCAGCAACAGAAATCTTCCAGTGATGTGTTGTGTGCTGCACGGCTTTGGACTGTTTGTAATAACCCTGTTAGGACAGAAGTTCGTTGCCTTGATAGTTAACAGAGTCCAGTTGGTCTGAAACAGGTATTTTTAACCTAAAGTGCTTCTGAGAAAGGAAGGCAGTAACACCACCTGCTAGTGAACAGTTATGGTAGCATTTTTGTTAAAAATGAAGTTGTTTTGCTATACAGTCAATGGCTATGGGGTTGTGTATTTTATTATTCATCAGTAAGAGAGCTACATATCTTCCAGTGATATGCTGGTAATGTGCCAAGCAAATGCCATGGTTGGTTCATTCTGACTCCCCTCAAGTGAGGATATTGTGTTTTGTGGCTCAGCATTTTGTTGTGATGGATGCAGAAATGGGTGCTCACCCTGCCCTCCTTGGTGCTGGCAAAGGCAACAGTAAAAGTGCATTTTGTCCTTGGACTGAAAGTGGTGACGTCTGTTGGAGGCTTTTTTTCCAGGGAAAATCTTGCCACGGTCTTGTACCTGTCTCAGTAAAACTGTAACAGCTGCACTGGCAGCTTGCCCTTCACCACAGGCAGCTGCACTGCACCAGGGAACAGAGCTGTGGACTTCAGGTGACCTTCTAAGCAGCTTGGATTGAGGCACTTGGAAGGTAGAGATAATGACCTAAGAGAAAGAACACTTGCACTGCTGTGCTTGGGGCATGTTATTAGTATGGGGAAGGTTTTTGCAAAACATTTCCTATGCCAGCTCCACTAGAGCAGTATCCAGAGTCCTTCATATTTGATATACGAAGGTATTTTTAAAATGCTTCCTTTTAAAAAGTTAACTTTGTAAATATTTTGTTGGCATGCAAGCCTTTGTTTAATTGTTTCTTTACTGAACACCCTCCAAAAATGTTTTTGAAACCAGGACTGTTATTCTTTATTTTTCTTCTTGTTTTTGTGGGGAACTTTTGGGGGTGGTGGCGTAGTGATGAGAGTGTTTGTTTGGTTGTTTTGTTTTGATTTTTAAAATCCTATCCCTTGTTTTTTACTACCCCCTACCTCCAAAGACTGACTGTGGCTCCCTCATGCTTTCCAGTTCTCAGTTCCACCCTGATTAACTTTGAGTTGGTTGGGAAAGCATATTTGATTCTTGCATTCCTGTTCTGTTGCAGATTTTGACTTGAATTATTTTTGGCATTGGAGCAAGTTTACAGACTACGTGCAGTGCGTTCTCACCTTCACTGGTGTGACTGGGTACATCACTTACCTGTGGCTGGACTCCTCCCTCTTTGTGGAAACACTGGGCTTCCTTGCTGTGTTCACTGAGGCCATGTTGGGCGTCCCCCAGCTGTACCGCAACTACCAGAACAGATCTACAGAAGGGATGAGGTATGGTGCTTGTCCTACATCAAACACGTGCGTGTGCCTTCATGTGGGGTGTCTGTGTAGTGTGGGAACGCTTTTCCAGGAAGGGCAGTGTCATCTCTAATTATTACTTGAAAACACAGCAGCAGTCAGAATAGACTGTCAGTAGGAGCTGGTGCAGCACTGCTGAAGGCAGTGGGAGGTCCATTACACCTCTGAGGTCTGACCTATTATCCAAGCCCAGTTGGACAGTTCCAAGGTGAAACATGTTTTAGTGAAATAAACATGCGAAACGTCTGCTGTTGCCATTAGCAACATGTTTCAGTTCAGCTCAAGCTGTGCTACACTGGTAATTAGAAATGGACTAAAGAGATCTTGCATATCAGAAGTAATAAAGAGGGTGAAAATATTTTGAGCCTGCAGCCTGTAACACTCAGTGTAACTCGTATAATTAGCTTGTTCTCATGTCTACTCATCACTTCTTCATAATCCATTATTACATTTGTAGCAAATGACATCAGTATTTATTTTTGTGTCAAAGCTTGAAACTGACATTTAAGAAACCTCAGATGAAACTTTTACAGTCATGACTAGGAAACCCTCTGTAAAAAAATGTTGGACAGAAAACTTTAATCTTGTGCCCACCCTTGAGTCATTAAATCAGATTATCTTTTCACACTGTTTACTGGATAACTCAAATGGTAACACTAAGATTGCAAAGGCAACTTGAGAAGCTTTTTGAGAGAGGAAAGCTTCAATGTGGTGCATCAGTTCACTGGTCTGTAAAAATACAGCAGCAAATTCAGTTCACAGAGTGCTGTGATCATTTGTGACTGTCTTCTCTTTCATTGTTTTGTTACAACTTCTGTGCATTGCTTTTGAATTTGCTGGGATAAATTCTACTTTGGTCAAAACAAATAACCATGCCATCCCCAAACCAAAGGAATTCTGTCCTCTGTTCACATTGTTCCCTTTACTTGTTTGGCTTGAACATGCTTATACTAGCTACTCTTGAGATCTTTTCTAACTTGAAATGTTGAAATGTTCAGTAATTTGCTTTGATGCTTCAGGCATTTTCTGATTGGGAGCCCCTTTGGTACAGAATGAGTCAGGATTTGCTTCCAAAATATTGGGGTATTTTTCATGCACCCACTCTCTTGGAAAATTCTGTACTTGTGATATCCAGAAGGCAACTTATTTACTACTTACCTACTTTTTTATGCTCTGATTTGACTTCTCCCTTTCTGTTTTTCATCTGTGAATCATGTCTTATTAATGATGGCCACTGCCAGGTAGTGTTTTGCTTTTCCTTAACTCTTTCCTAGGGACCTGAGTTTCAGTTTTCCTATTTCCTGTTTATGCTATTAGCAAAAGGATTTAAAAAAAACCCTTTGTTCATAGTAAACTGCTAAGCATAGAATTGCAGAATTCTCACCTAAGACTGCTTCGCAAAAGAGTGCTATGTTTTGTCAAGAGAAAATAGCATAAAAGCTCATGTTCCCTTGCTGTGGAACAGAACCAGGTCAAGGATATCCACACTCCTTATCACTTGTGCACACAGTTCCAGAATGCATTCCCCTCTCTGGTTCCACTCTTGAAGCAGTACTTTGTGTGGCTGTGGACCTCAGTGCATCTGGGGACTGATGAGGCAATGCACAATGTTGTGCTGCTGTGCTGCAGTGGGAGGATGTTCATGCATGTGTTGGTGCTCTTCCTTTATTTCAGGTTAAATTGCAGTTTTATATACGTTGCAGGTACCACTCAGACTTTGTAGTACCATGCAATCCTAAATTGGCTGGATGTTCTCCAAGCATTACTGGGTGTTCTTCCTGTAAGAGTGAGTGACTTCTGCCAGTGTATTGCCTTCTGTTGAAGGAGCTGTTGGAAGTATTTCGCCTGAACTTCCCTTCCTGTGCCCACTTCTCTAAAAGCACATCAGAGAAGAGACCCCAGTCATGGAAGCACTGAAGGGAGTGTATAACAGTGCAGCCAGGCTACTTGCATGGGTATTTACAGAAATGCCTACTGCTCTGTGCAGTTATTTACAGCTCACAGCAGAAATAACCACGTGTGTGGATGGTTACACTGTCAGAAGCAATTGCACTGGGGATCTGGGCCAAAATGGCTGGTTGCCAGACATGCTCTTAGCAAGCCTCAGTGGCAAAGGAACAGAGGTGAGTTTCAAGTGTCTCTATGACTTTAGGCATAAGGAGGAGAGCAACGAGTTTTAAGCTGTTCTATATAGGGACCTTTTGGTCAATTATCACATCCTGGTTGGAGGTGGTAACTTTTCAAACAGCAGTAATTGTCACCTGGTGCAGGATTGCAGTCTGTGTCCCTGATAAAGATCATAGCCTTTACTACTGCCAGAGAAGGGGTTGTTCACAGGTCCTCATGGCTTGGCTGAGAAAAGCAGTAACATGCATCTATCTCTGAATTGGGACAGAATGGGACAGAACAGCTGATACATTAAGTCTATTTAGTAAACAAGTCCTTTCCTAAAGATTAACTGATGGAAGAGAAATGGAGAATAAGGTTACAGTATGTGACTCCATACATCAGAGTATGGAGTCACATACTGATCAGAGTATCCTGCCAGACTCCTCTGATACTCTTGTTTCTGAAAAAAGGCCACGCCACCCGCAACCCTTCCCCCTCACTAACACCTGTTTAGGTGAAAAATTGAGGACATCTCATATTTGAGGTAGCAGTCATTTCTTAATAAACAGACTTGGAGACCAGGGGCCGTGAGAGAGATGAGTAGGACAGGTGGCTGCAGTGGGAGGCAGGATACCCTTTAAGAATCTGTTGTGGTAAGGGCCCTATCAGCTCACCTCTGTATTTCCATCTGCTACTGCCTGAAAAGTCCCCTACTGAAAATGTCCTCCATGTCTCAGGTAAATGTCCAGAGGGCATCTGCAGCTTAGTCAGTTATGTTTATTGTAATAGAGCAGCGCTAGAGTGAAGGAATCACTGTTACATACTTCGTAGTGCTCCTGAGAATGAGTCTGCTGGTTCTTTGATATCTCTGTTCTGCTGGATAGAGCTCCTCAGATCTTATTTTTAAGTTTTCATTTTTCCCTTCTTCTGTCATTTTCATTATTTTTGTAGGATTTTTGCTTCTAGGTCCTGTAGCTTCCTCCTCTGTTCTGAGAGAATGGAAGACCAAAGGAGAAGCTGGAAAGAAATGGAAACAATAAAAGTAGAAAGGAGATGCCTGCTGAGTAACGGCTTTTGAGAAGATAGTATAGTATGTCCTGGTGGGCTGATGATTGATGGGTGGAAATTTTCCTATGATTAAGTAAACAACTAAGCTAGTCAAAGGAACAGAAATTTTCATCATGTTCTGTTTGACAATTCACCTGATTACTTTTGGAGTGAGTGCTTTATGGAAACTTGGAGCTCTGTTTAAGTACTTTTAAATGGTTGCAAACCTAAATAGTACAGTAGCAGTTATATAAATTATGGTACTAACCTTGACAAAAGTGCTTTTGTAATGAATTGTGTTAATACCTATCAAAGAAATAATCACTTAATTTCCATTCTTTTCAAGAACTAAACTAGTTCTGTCAGGTCACCTAGTAAAAGAGTAATTTAATTACTTTAATTATTGGGGTAGATTAGAATTATAAGTGATTATGGCAGAAAAAATGACAAAAGCTGCCTCAAAGTTAGAGAGCTTTAGAGTATATGAGAAAAAAAGGCATTATGACATTAAAAGACTGTTCATCACTTGTAAATTTTCTTTATATTATGTGGCAAAATATTTCAAGATTTGACATCCAGAACACCTCCCCTCTATCACCTTTTTGGAGGCAGAGCTGCTGAGTGCTAGTTGGGATCTGATGCTCCATGTGTCATTAACTGCTTTTGCTTTGTGACAACATACAGGCAGGAACTTACTCTATCATTTGTCTTTGCATCCCCACTCCTTCTAGGATAGTTGCCTCCCAGTCATTTTCTAAAAACTGCATTTGTGAGAAAAGGCATGTGTGAACATGGGCCTCATGTTCAACATGAGACAGTGGGGAGGGTGGGAAGGTTGGTTCTGGATCTGGCAGCAGCACTGCTGCACACAGAGATCAGGGCATTGAGAGAAACACATCCTTGTGTGGACAACAGCTGTTGTGGAGCTCCTGTAGGGGGGCTGCTGTGCTTTTGTGCTGGTGTGGGGAGAGCCTCTGAGGGAGGCACTGCTGTTAATATGCACTCATCATAGTCCCATCTGACCACTCTCCACCGAAGGAGGAGGATGGAGGGTGTTTCTCTCTAAGGTCTGTGACCAAGTTGTAGGTGTGTGGTCCTACCCAAGGACCATGTTAACCTTGGGACTGCACGAGGGTTGATTTGCTCCAGGACAATATTTCATTCCTGTGTGCTGGCCTGACCTGCTCCTGAAAAAACCCCCTGCCCTTAATTGAAAGTTTTTTGCAAAAGTTTCTCAAAATCACCTGGCAGTAAGCCTTTTTGACTGCCAGCTGCTGCAACCCCATGGAGAAGCAGTTTTTTTTCAGTCAGAGCTTGCTGCATGGCAGAATCTCCCCAGGTCTAAGGAAGAGGTCTGGCAGTAGGACAGAGCTGAGCTTCGTATCTTGAAATCTCGGAAGCCACAGTCCGTTAAATACCCAAATGTGCCTATCAGTTGTTGGCTTGTAAACATGTGGGTTCAGTAAAGCAAGGTCTTTTTGCAGCAGTGTTTGAGGTCCTGATGCATGTGCACTGTTGTCTCTTCCCCGGCTGCATCCTGGGCATGGGATGGCCCTTGCTGTGCTTGCCTCAGGGCTGCACATGCAGCTGCAGAGTAAGAAGGGCACAACCAGGGAAGGCCTGTGTCATCCCTCTACAAGCAGTTTCCCAGATCTCTTTTCTTGCTTATGGACAGTTCTCAGTTTGCTTGGAAGGAACCTCCTTTCTGCATGACTTCGACTGTCATGTTTGGCTGACATGGGGTCAGGGGCTCAGAATTTCACTGCCTGAAGATAGCCAACACAATCAGTTTCTCTGCTTATGTGTTGATAGGAGACTGTCTTGAGACAGAGAAAGATTGAGAAATCTAGTCTGAAAAGGCTGAATGAGGATAATCTCAGTATTTCATTCAATCAGGTTATTGTGCTATGAAAGAAAATATTAATTTGGCTCCTCCTGTGGCTATGCTGGGTCAGTCACAGTGATTATCCTGTTTTGAAGAGCACAGATCACTGAAGGAGAAACAATTGGCATTTATTGTCTCAGAAGCTGCTGGAGTCAGGAGCTGCAAATTTTAAGAAGGCATTTTCATTCAGAAATGTTTTACAAGGTGTGCTGCAACTGTGAGCTAGTTATGAGCAAGTGTTTATCTGATATGTATCCAGTGAAATGAGTGTGGTGTAAATATGTATGAAAGAAATAAATTATATTAAACGTATTCTATTATGCGTATATATTTAATACATTATTTACTTTTCTCCTCTATAGATAATACTAAAAATACTACAAGGCAGTATTTCTTTGGGAGATAAAATTTTGTTGTTGTGTGCTTTTATTGAATACTGCTCTATAGCTTTTTCTTTTATGAGACATGCAGCTCTTTATATAATTTTTCAGGAGAAAATTCTGAGTTCTCAGAACAGTGTTTGTCCCAGAGACAAATCCTCAGTTTATTCAAATGCTGTGAAGATTAATGAAAGCTGCTACATTTTTTCTTCCTGTCTTGGATTAACCTAAGGTGCTGTGATGAACAGATGTAGGAGGCTTTATTCAGGACTGGCTAACCAATGTCTGGTCACCTCCTTTAGTGAGATTCTAGATTTAAGGAGATCAGGCAAGTGCTCTAAAAATGCCACTGCTGTGGTTTCTTGGGATTTTCTAGCCTGAGGCAATTTTTTATTTGTGAATATGTAAAACAGCTTCAGTGAGTTACTTCCTTTGGAGTAACTTTTGACTTACTTCCTTTATGCTATTTAAAATAAAACAAAACCCTGTGCTAGAGGAAAGTAGCAAGGGTTGTGGATGTTTCTGCTCAGGCACTAACTATGTATTAGCTTCTTAAGAATAAATTTATTTCCATTAAAAAGAGAGGCAATTCACATCTGTTATGGCAACTTTGTTACATATCTGTGCTTCTGTGCTTCTTTGGGGAGGCTCATTAAAGGAGTAAGAGAAATTAACTGGAAAAGAACTTAAAAAGTGCTAAAAATAAGGGAAGTTAAAAGAGAATAATGCAGGCAATGGCAATATTGAATGTTACATTTTTTTTCCCCTCCAGCTTCTGTTTCTCACTGTCAGAAATTGCATGGATGAGAGCAAAATCAAAGAAATAGGAGTAGGGATAATGGATGCTTATGTGAACGATTTCCTTTTCTGTGTATGACACATAGACAAAGCAGACACTGGCCAGTGCAGTGGAAACCTGAGTTAGGAATACATGGTGTCCAATCCTGAACTAACACCAAGGAAGATGCTGAATAGAGAGAGAACTGTTTCCCTCAGGCTTTGGAATTGTACCCTCCAGGTGCTGATTAAGCAGTGTCTACTGTTATTCTTAAAATAGCAGCTGCTTTATATATTTAACAGACAAAACAGAGAACATGGAAGAGGGTATGGGAGGTGAGGGCCATTTAGTTAAAAACAAACAGAAAACCACTCCCCCAATATAGCTTTATGGATTCAAATCATCTGACCCAACTTAGAAGCAGGTTTTCATTGCATAAAAGCATTGTGCAGACAATCATAGGGACTACATTATGAAAGAGAAAATACTTCTCAAGGCACTGGTTAGGACCTAAAAGTTAAATCTGGGACCGTGGCAAATGGAGAAATTTAGGTCTTAAGAATGAGCCAGAACTACATTGGGTAAATGTATAATTATTAGCTCTACTTAAAAGTGGTTTGTACTTACAGTTGTATAGCCTATTCCTTAGTTTCACTGCTTTTCCTATTGCACTAAGTTAATCAGAACTGTCACTGTGCTTACAAATTGCCTATTTTAAACTATATATATAATTTATTGTAGTTCTGTGATTGTATTCTTTTGTCTTCCTAAATGCTCTTCCTACTCAGATCCTTAGTTTTCTTTGTGGGTCTACAAAAATTGTTGTCATTGGTTCTGAGGCTCCAGCCAGCATTCATACAGTTTTCTGGGGAAGTTTTGCTTGTTTCATTGTTTTGCTTTCCTGACATTTTCTCTTCTGCTACTGGCACTGATCAACTGGTTGGTATTGTCCTTTATGGTGGCTTTTATATAAAATATTCAGAGGTTTTTCATTTACAGACTTCGCATACACATCCAGGTTTGTGTAGTAGTCAGTGAACAATTTTCATGACTGGATGAGCCAGGTTTTTGTGCAACTGTAAGGCTTACCACAAACAGCTTGTCTTCTCTCTTAACCTTTTCATTTGTGGTGCTAATAGGCAATAGGAACATCAGATTCCCTTCCTGAATCTACTGTTCTAAGGCTAAGTGATTGAAGAAAGTCATCTGTAGTCCTCAGAAGATTTCTAGTTTCTTCTCCCTTGGAAATATTATTATATCAGGAAGATAAACAGGCTTGATCTCAGTGCACTCAGGATGAGGGCAGAGTCCTATCAGCATGTGAACAGATAGACTGAAACAATTCTGTTCTACTCCTAGAAATTAAGTGGATTCCGTCCTCATCTCCACACCCTCCTTTCCCTTGGAGCAGACCTGTGATCAATGCCCCAGGTTCAAGGGCCTACACTTTCTGCTTCACTCTCTGCAGATCCATGACCTGTGGGTTGCCGTGCTGGGGTCAGCACTGCAGTCACCTCTTTGCTCACCTGCTGTGTCTCCCCAGAGCTGTTCTCTCAAGACCTGCAGCAGCACAGCATGAGGCTCCAAAGACAGTTCTTTGTGCCCTGGGCGCTCAATACATCTGAGAATTTCAGGAACTGAAGAAAGAGGCAGGTGGAAAAATCCAGGAGGGAGACCTTCCTTCTCTCACTCTCCCAGCACTTCTGACAGCATGAGCAGCAGTATTCATTTCCCTTAAGCATCTCTGAGGTTGTAGCACAGTGTGGACTGCTAAAGCTCTTGCACATACTGAACCTTTTCTCATTTCTCTTCCCCTGGCACCTCATCCCTTCAGTTCAAAAAGTAAATTCAAAGCAAATGACTTCAAACCAAAAGCATTCATCTTTTACAAATAGTTCAAGGCTTCTGTACAGTAATAGGAATAAAGCTCTGCTTGCATGTTTAATGAGTGCTCTCTCAGTTGGTGCTTTTCTTTGTGCCCTGAAAATGTGAAGTACGAGAGAAAATTTATTGTACTTCTGTTACAAAACCATTCCATTAAGTTTAGGTGTTCCATCTTCCTCTGGCAAGGAAGTGTCATGCAAGGTGTTTTGCATAGTTAAGGTCAGGTCAAGGCACAAAAGGTGGGAAATGAGCCTGTCGTGAAGACATCTGAGAGATGAAAGTTTTCTAAAAATGTTGTTCCTTCCTCTGTTACCTAACAAATTTGGGAACAAAAGTGCCTTAGTTCTTGAAATTCCAGCACCTGCATTGTTTTGTCAGAGTTCACACAGCCAGGTGTGTAAGTGGGATGTGTTACCTGCTTATGCGCTTGTAGAACTGTCTTCCTTAGTGAAGTAGGACTGAATGGGATTAGAAATATGGAATGGAAGTAAACTGAGATTTGAGTTTGAAGAAATGTCGGTTGAGATGCAAGGATGCAAATATCCATAATGGTAACACTGACTGTGATGAAGATCTGTAAAGTCAGCAGAGCAGTGAGTAATTTAAGTAGTTAATAGATGAGCCAGAACAGCAGGAATAAAAGATCAAAGGACCTTAGGCCAGGAAGTGACTTTGCAGGGTGGTCCAGAAGGACTACTAAGAAGAATCGGATAGGGGATGGGAGTAGGGCAGATCCGAGTGGGTCAACTAGAGAGATTTTCTGTTTCAGCTTTGACCTGTAATGGTGCATTTGGTCCCCTGGTCCTCAGACACAGAGGAGCAAGCAAACAGAGGAGGAGTGAGAAGCGAAGAGACTGACATACTGAGCGAACTGCCCAAAAACTGACACAGGGCAGGAAATGCTCATAGTATCCTTGAGTGGAATATAGAAAAAAAATACTGATGTCAGAAAAACCTGTTTTAACAAGGCTGAAAGGTAGGGTTTTAATTTGTTCTGGGAAGAAAGGCTAGGAATGTCTGCATCATGTAGGGGCATTACATGTCAAGCTGGATGTCCTGGCATTGTCCGGCAGACTTTCAGGGTAGTTGTGGAAGCCTTGTCCTTTCAGATACTAAATCTGGTATAAGAGAATTTTCTAAAACAGAATTCATTGTGTGCAAGGCAGCAGATGGCAAGAGTTTGGGAATGAAGATGGGCTAGGGGATGTCTATCCTTGTTGAACTGCAAAGACCCTACTTGGGCTGAAACATTGAAATTTGTTTCATGCTAGTATGTGTGGGATGTGATTGTGATGCTTTTATTTCCCCCCTACAGCATTCAGTTCTGCCTATAGCAGGACTTTAAAACTCTGCAGCCACTGTGGGTCAGTGGCAATGCTGCATGTGGGAAGTGGCTCAGAAAGGGTTGGTTTGTGGTGGCACAGCCTTCCTACTGGGCTTTGCTTTGAGAAACAGCATGCAGGTGCATGGTGAGTCACTGCAACCAGTAACTTCACTTCTGCACCTCTGTGTGCACATGAGCATGTGGAAGGAAGGGGATAAACCTGGTATTTCAGATGAAGAATTAGGTGGTGAAATACCTTCATATAGAGTTTGCAAGGGGTTATTTTATAGAATCAATAAGGTTGGAAGAAACCTCTAAGGTCACTGAGTCCAACCATTGATCTAAAACTGCCAGTTCCACCATTATTTCCTTATAGTGCTAAGGTTTCTTGGAGGAGAATGCAAGCTTTGTTCTTGCAAATATCTGTAACTTCTTTCCAGACAGTAACCTGGACTTTGTCCCTGAGTGATCACTCTTAGTGTGTTTGAGGTTTTCATTTCCCCAGTGTTTTCCTAGCATGTGAGAAACATTTTACTAACTGAAGGATGTGATTATTCATTAACAGTAATGACTGTAACATCATTAGATTTTGTCCTTGTGGATGCTGGCTTTGAAGACAACTGAACTCCAGCCATCTAGAACAAAGAAAGCACTAGAACTGGAGCTGTTACCTTGTGTATATTGACCAAAGAGGTAATTGCAGTTCTTGAAGTGGAATACCAGAAATGTGCTCAGGCTATGTACTGGTTACTATATGAAGGGAAGTGTCGCTGTTGAGCGGCTAGCTGAGGAATGACCCAAGGTCTCAGACAAGGAAAGAGAGAAGAGAGCTTTATTGTTTTGAATTCCATATATATAGAGTTTACAGAGGTGCCCCAGATTGGTCAGCCCGAGACCTCCCCCTAGGCCCAATTGGCCAAGCCCGAACTGACCCAATCCGGAGAAGCCGTTTGCAAAACATCCAAACTATATCCTGTCTATGAAATCTAGCAAAATGTTCCCACGGGAAGGACCTGTGCTAGCCACAGGGAAGATGTGCTCAAATTACCTCAAGTTGATGTGGGTGAAGAGTCTGATGATCTCTTGGTTGTCTAGGGCAGGAAGAAAGGAGGATTTAAAAGCATTGCTTTGAGCCCTGGGATACACAGCTGTGCTGAAGCAAACCTCTATTCTCTCTTGTCTTTTTATTACCTTTCAAAACTGAATGTGTCCCAAGTTATTTAGAACTAGAGCAGGAAATACACTGAATGGTGTTGCACAGGGACATTATGTTGCCATCTCTTGGCATTGGCCTTGCAGGACATAGCAAGCCCTAGCATCAGGCAGGCTGCAACAACTGGGATGTGGCAGGTCATCTTGCCATTCAGGGAAGTGAGCCATGGGAAGGAATGTTGCTTCCTGGGATTTGTTTCCCTGTGCCCTTGCATGGCAGCAAGTCTTTTTATCACCCACCTTTCAGTGCATGATGTGCAGTGATTAAGTGCAACCCCCTAGGGTGGGTTGTGCCAAGTGGCTGGAGAGAAGATGGGCAGCATGAGAGCATCTAGAGCAGCATGAGCCAGCAGCTGTGCCTGCAGCTCCACCAATTGCAATTCTTGAGTGGGAGGTGGGAGACAGGGAAGCAGGGACAGATCTCAGGAACAGCCTCACAAGTGAGATGTTGAAGGATGGTGTAATTTAGGTGTGCTCTGCACCATTCTCATTAAGTTGACAGTACCATGTGTGTTGGCAGCTGACGATATTATTGCAAGAAGTTCAGGATTTGGTTTTCTGCACCAGAGGAAATCTGCTCTCTGCCATAGCAGTAGGTCTCAAGCTTCCCAATTCACCAGCGGCTGAAGCAGACCCTGTCTGATCTGTGTTCATACCACATGTCTGAGCAGACCTGAGCTTTGCAGTCTGGCTACCATTCATCTGTGTCTCCTGGCAGGAAGGGCACTGGTGTGAATTGTGGCTCAAATCTCTCCTCTGATCCACAGAAGAGATTTATTTTCATACCTGCTTCACAGAATTTGGAGTGTTTTGGGCTGTTTAAGACCTGGTGCCCTTCCTTCTGCAGCACAAGTGGTAGAGTACTAGAAGTACTTTGTAGCTGTTCAGGGTTACCAGTTTCTGAGCCCCTACAGATTAAACTTCAGGTACAGCTGCTTGGCATAGCCAGAGGCCATATTAGTGATCCTGGACTATCCAGTGGCCCTGTGTGGCATGTCTTGTAGTTTCCCCTTGACTATCCTTTCACAGATGTATTCTAACACATACTGGCTTTTGGGTGGGCATGCTACATGGGGTCAAAATGCGTGACATCCTGCCATTCTTGGGAGTTAAGGAAACAGATACTCAGGAAAAAAAAAATTGACAAATACCCATTTACCCTGTTCTTCCATGAAACTCTGTTATTTAACTGCACCTTTTTGGGTTTGTTTGCCTGATGGTGTTCGAGAGCAAAATCCTGCATTTCATCTTTCCTCAGTGATGAGTACAGCTCCTGAAAATCACAGGAACTTTCAGATAGTTTGCTCTTGGATTGCAGCCCACTGGGGTATCAATTGCTTGTGGATATGGCTTTAGCTCAACTGCTTCAGCTTGGTTACAGAGGTCCAAAATAAATGCTGGATCTCTCTTGCTGCATGCTCCTCTTAACTCCTGCTAGGAGTCTTGGGCAGGACAAATGTCTTTCTCTGGAGATGGTCAGGGCTGCTCCAGCCTCAGAGGAATTGCTGAGAAGTGAGGTAAGGCACCCACACCGAGCAGGGCATGTAGGACTGGTGAACAGTTTCATGCTTGGATTCCCAGCTGGCTGTGCAATATTTAAAACAAGATCTTTGCTTGTTCACACAGAAGGACCTGTCTTAGGGTATTCACACTTAGTTTCCATATTTTCAAACTACAGACACTTTGGATATCTGATCCCTGTGTTTTCTTTTTCCTCTTTTGCTTTTAATAATTTTTGGCAGGCTAAGCAATTTGGTTAGCATGAGGAGAACTTCTTTTTTTGTTAAGCCATATGGCATTTTGTTAGAAACAAATGTTCTATTTATTAATTTTTGTTTGGTTTGTGCAGTGTTAAAAATAACATGGCATTCGTGTTTCATGTTTATTGGTCTGTGTTTCACTGCTGTAGGCAGGCCAGCCTCTGATTGAAGTGCAGTGTTACGGATGCTTGCTGTCTTTTCTAAGTAGACTATTTTGGAGCTGCAAATGGGAGTTGAAAGTTTTCCAAAGACAGGATGTTACAACTGAATGTGCTTTCTCTTCCAGACATTCCCATGCAAATGGCTTGTGGGAGGTAGCAGCTTAAAAGGTTGCAGGAGAGATACCTTCTGTACCTTCTTCCTCACTTCCCAAAACCAAATGCAGTGTTGAAAATACTCACTGACAGGTTGTTTTCATGTGGACTTTATTCCTGAATGAAATACTATATTGTGAGGTCTTAGATTATTTTATTCTGCTTTTATATCACATCATTCAAAGAACTGTCACTGTGTTTTAACATGTATGAAAGTCAAGTGCTAATATATGAAATGTCTGAAACTGTGGCAGTCTAATCAGATTTTCTGATTTGGCAAAACCTTTGTCATAGCCAAGATGTGGGGAAGTTGGCTGTAATGTGGGGCCATGATATGTGGAAGTTGTGGACAACTTCCACTGATTCTTGAACAAAGAGTCCAGGCTAATTATCTTCTTTTTAGCTCCTCTTGCTTGAGACAGAAAGAAAAAAAAAAACCAACAAACAACAAAACTTTCAAAGTAGGTAATGGTTAATAAATGATCTTTTTTTTCTATTATTGAAAATAACTTAGAAGTTTTGAGTTCATTG
The DNA here is from genome assembly GCA_024500445.1 of Entomyzon cyanotis. Lineage (NCBI taxonomy): Eukaryota > Metazoa > Chordata > Aves > Passeriformes > Meliphagidae > Entomyzon > Entomyzon cyanotis. The sequence continues at coordinate 78,324,299 of JAKEPQ010001005.1, read as the reverse complement.
AGTGTCTGAGCACAGTTAGCCCTAAGTTTGTGACTGTAACAGGATGTAATTACATCAGGGCAACATGTACCTCCTGTTGCTATTTGTGCTGAAACGTCTGCTCAAACCACTACAGGATTTTCAATGAAAGTCACCATCTAATGTCTGATTCTGTGTCTTCCAGCATGCAGGGTATTTTTGGGCTTGTGTGTTAAGCTAACAACATGCAGAGTCATAACATCAGTGTGAGAAAATCTGCTGTGCAAACAGGAAGCGAGGACTGCTGTGTCTTTTTTTCTTCTACAGCTTTTGTGCTCAGTCACAGCCTGTGTTCTGCAGCCTGCTGCTCTGCAGCCCTGCTGCTGTTCGTAAGGTGTTTGGATGGAGGGTTGCAACTAAAGACAGACTGGTTCACCAGGCTAGTGGGAGAGTGTCACATCTCATTTTTTTACAAGATTCTTCTTTTTGGTAGTTTCTTTCAGATGAAGGAAGAAGAAAGATGTAACGACCCAGAAGTGACTAATGTTGAGCAGAGTGTGCAAAGACTCCGATGGAAAATCAGAGACTTGAGACTGTTGCAGACAGGTTTTGAGCAGGAGGAATGAAGATGCTGAAAGCTTTGATTAGAATAGCATTATTCCTGGATAAGGCAGATTGAACCTGAAAATCTGGCTAATATCATTGTTTTGTAAATTACTTAGCCTCTAGTATAGTTCCACAAAAAGAAGGAACAGAAAATTATCTGAGGTTTTTTTTTTCTTTTTTGAGTGCACTTCACAAACTCTTTCTACATCTAAATAATTCCAGAAATAATTCTGTAGAAATTATGGTTTGTTGGCTGACTGCAGATATGGTGTTACTGATAGCTGATTTTTACCTCTAGTTGCTGTCACTTCCTGATTAATATACAACATACAGGGAACCTGAATGAAGCAAGTTGTTCCATGAGAAAAGTGAATGCCGTTTTCTAGCATGTAATTTATTTATTTAGCAAATGAAGATGGGTACAGCTTGTTTATGAAATCTGCTATCAGTGGTAGAGAACAGTAGCGCTGTAGGGCATTTTCATATTACCATATTAAAAACCAGCATTTAGCAACCCACTCCTAGTCTAGTGTCTGATCAGAAGGGCTGGTGTCTCTCTGAGAGTTAGTTCCAGTAGAATAAATAAGTGCTCTTTCAGGTTTTAAAAACTATTGAAAAAATAACAGCTTTTCCTCTTTGTGGTCATTTGCAATTTACACAGACCTGGCACTGGCTGCACTGGCTGTTACTACATTAACAACTCCTTCTATTGAGCTCTGCTGTGAGGAAGGAGCTTGCTTTTTAGGAAGTTTGTTGTCATTGGATACTGCGGTGCTGGTGTATATTACTGGGAAGGGCTATTTTTATTGCAAGTCTGCCTCAGCCTCTGGCAATACCAGCTATTTGAATGCAGTTCCTGCCTCCTGCCTCTCCAGTTGGCATCTCTGTTGTCACACAGACAAATGCTGTCATTTGTTTATTTCTGCATCCCCAGGTTGCTCTCTGGCATTGCTCACCTCCTAACCTGCTTGCTCAATTGTGCTCAGAGCAGTTGTGCTGTCCTACTAGAGTGTATCCTCCATATAGACAAGGTGAGCATTTGCCACCTTCCACATCTCCCCAGCTTAGCTTTGGGCTATTTCAGGGAAGAAATATTTACTCCTAAGTCCTGCTTTGCTGTGTAGCCAGCACTGCACAGAACAGCTTGGCTTGTGTGACTTCGCAGATATCAGGAAGATGAAGTTGGTCTTTGTGAGACAGGTTGGGAAATTTTTGCTTCATGCAGCCTCTTTGTGCCATGTTCTCCAATCTCAGGCAGTGCTGATGGTGGGCCCTGACTGCCTGTTGTAGCCAAGCCTCCTCTGCATTAGCAGTGCAGCATTTTCTCTTACACTGTGAAGCCAAGGGCCAGACTGGTGCACCAGTGGGCTGTGATCTGCCAGCCCACAACACCTGGCACATGGCAAAGGTGCAGATCCATGGGCTGAGGCTGGTTGAGCAAGCATCACCAAGACCAAATGCTGGTTCCTGCACTTGGGTTGCAACAAGCCCAAGCTACAGGCCTGGGGAAGAGTGCCTGGAGAGCTGCCCAGCGGAAAAGGACCTGGGGTTGCTGGTTGATAGCCATCTGAATATAGAGATACTTAAAAGATGTGCAGATGCATCACTTAGGGGCGTGGTTTAGAGGTGGACTTGGTGGGGTTGGGTGAGTTTAGGTTCAGGGTTGAACTCAATGATATTAGAGGTCTTTTCCAACCTAATGATTCTATGATTCACTCAGCAAATACAGGCTACAACAGCAAGGGCTTAGGTGTACTCTCCCCTTTTTCTTTCTTCCCCAAAATCAGTTGAAAATTCCCATTTCTTTTGGGCAATAAAACACCCCCTTTCTCACAGACACTGCTCTTTTCTCCACCAGGGCAGGTACGGGGCAGCTGTCTGCCCAAGCCAGATTGGTGTCTTTCTTGTCTGCCCCAAAAGTAAGAACAAATACAAGAATTAACTCTCTTCCCCAGGTGACTGGGTGAAGTTGAGAAGCTGCAGACAAAAACTGGCTTTTCTGTGCAATGTGGCATCCTGAAGTGATGCAATAGCTGGAAGTATGAGAACAGTGATGGTGTATTCATGCCATGCATCACTCATAGTCATACATGCACGGCTGCATCATCGCAAGTGACATCTGCATATGCAGCAAGGACAGAGCAATTGCAAATCTCATGTTGAGGGGCACCATTACTATTGCACTGAGCATCTAAAAACTAGGACTTGACAGAAGCTGTGTTGATGGTATAAGCTTCATCCAACCCATCTCCCAGCCTCTTGGAGCACAGGCCTGTGGTGTGGCAGTGGGGGCAGGGCTAGCTCTGTTTCCCCCGAGATGCCATGCAGACACTTGATGAAAGGTTTCTCAGCAAACTGAAACTTTGGGGCTGTCTGTGCAAATGGGTGCTGGTTGAGATGGGAAGGAGCCAACAGCACCTGTAGCTCTTCCCTTCCCTGGAGTGGGCACTGGAGAAGTGAGACAGGTACTGAATTGGAGAGGGTGCTGGGGGCATTCTGGGGTGCTTGGAGTGATGACGTGGGCTCCTGGGCCAGCACACACCTCTTTGCTCATTCCCTAGCTTTACCCTAATGGTGGATTGATGTTGGCTGGATGCCAGGTGCTCACCAAGCCACTTGTGCCACTTCTGCTCCTCAACTGGACAGGGGGATAGAAAAGTATAATGAAAGGCTCATGGGTTGAGATAAGGACAGGGAGATCAGTCACCAGTTACCACCACAGGCAAAACAGACTTGACTCAAGGAAATTAATTTAATTTATTGTCAGTCAAAATCAGAGTACAATAATGAGAAATAAAACCAAATCTTAAAACAGCTTCCCCAGACCTCTCCCTTCTTCCCAGGCTCAATTTTATTTTATCTTCTCCACATTCTCCCCGCAAGTGGCACAGAGGGATGGTGAATGGAGGTTGCAGTCAGTTCATCACATGTTGGTTTTGCCACTCCATCCACTTCATGCTCTTTCCCTACTCTGTCTGGGATTCCTCCCAGGGAGAAAGTCCTTCATGAACTTCTTCAATGTGTGTCCTTCCCATGGCTTGCAGTTCCTCATGAACTGCTCCAGTGTGGGTCCTTTCCACGGGTCCTTTCTGTAGGGTGCAGTTCTTCAGGAATGGATTGCTCCATCATGGGTCTTCCCTGGGATCACAGGTACTGACAGAAATGTGCTCCAGCTTTGCTGCATTGGGCTGTACTCTCCATGGGCCCACAGGTCCTGCCAGGGACCTGCTCCAGCACAGCCTTCTTATGGGGTCACAACCTCGTTTGGGCATCCACCTACTCCAGGGTGGGTTCCTCCACCTACTACAGGTGGATCTCTGCTTCTGCATTGACCGCCATGGGCTGCAGGGGCATAGCTGTCTCACCATGGTCTTCACCATGGGCTGCAGGGGAATCTCTGCTCCAGTACCTGGAGCACCTCCTCCCCCGCCTTCTGCACTGACATTGGTGTCTGCAGGGCTGTTCCACTCATATGTTCTCATTTCCTCTGACCTGGCTGCTGTGTAGTGCAGCAGTGTTTTCCCCTTCTTAAATACATTATCCCAGAGGTGGTGCCACTATCATTGATGGACTCGGCCTTTGCCAGTGGCTTGTCCATCTTGGAGCTAGCTGGCTTTGGCTCTCTTGGACTTAGGGGAAGCTTCTGGCAGCTTCTCACTAAAGTCACTTTGTAGCCTGCCTCCTTGGCCCTTGCTACCAAAACCTTGCCACACAATCTGTCCACCCCAAATTCAGGTCATTTTCAAGGACTTATGCACCAAGTTTCCAGTTCTCTTCTGTTTCTGTCATTCTCTGTCCTGCTCCAGTCTTTTGTTTCTATCCCCCTCTCATCTGACCAACCTCTTGGCTCCTCTGCTGTCTCCTTTGCTTTCCTCTGTGGCCCTTCATTGCCTTTTCTCATCTCTTGCATGACACTGTCCCAGTTTCCTTGTTAAGCTCTTTGTGACTACCCCATCCACCTTTTTGTCTGTACTGGACATGATCCATTTGTCCAGTCTCAGCCTCTTCTCTGGGAGAGCAGCTGACACTCCCACAGTCACTACTTTGCATCATCCCTGAGAAGCTTGGTGCAGCTGCAGTACTAAGTTTTGTGGGATGTGAATTGTTTACTTTTTTATTGTATGTTGGTGATTTGTAGGTTTTCTCTGCTCTTTTGTCCAAGCTACTGGACAGAGAGGGATGTATATTTGGTACAGTGACAGACCAGTGGCATTAGCTCTTTAAATTGTCTGTAGCACTTTTAAAGATCATTTTTGTGAAGGATGAGTTGAAATTTTCCTGTATGTAGAATGTTGTCCTAGTGATAACTCCAGGCATGATGATGATGTCCTTGAGTGTCAGGTGTATGAGCTGAAGCGGGAGCTCTGGAACATGCAAAAGCTGTGAGAACATGCACCAAGTTTTCCAGCCAGTATTGCAGACTGTTGAGTGCACAGGTGGCTTCCTAGCAAAACACAGACTTGCTCTGACACACATGGCACAGCATGTGGCACAGCTAGAGGTGTGCTTGGCTCCTGTGGTACTGTTGAACTGCAGGTGTCCTTAATTTTTCCCTCAGTGATTGATTATTCTTTCCTTGAGGGGGTTAACTCTTTTGTAGGCTGTACATCTTCTGACTGTGTATATTCTCCTCCACATCTGCACTGCGCTGTAGGGTCACTGAAAAAACCCAGCTGGCTTTCTCCATGGGGAATGTGTGGCAAATATCCATTGCATATTAAATTCCATTCCATTCTATTCAGCTATCTCATGGTATTCCTGAATTGCCCTTCTGTCAACAGTGAATAGTTAGTTTGATTGGCCCGGTTGAGCATGTGCTTTTAGTGGGGGTCCCCAACCATGCCAGGACAGATTCACAATTAAATTGTGATCAGTTGCCTAGCAAACACTAATAAGCTTAAAATCAAAGGAGGAGAAAAACTGACTGCCAGGAAGCAAAGTGCCAGTTTTATTACCCTCAGAGTTTCTTGCCCTCCTAATTAAAATCTCAATCAATTCTGACCACCACCTGCATCTATAAACGTCCTGTAAGTGTCACGTAAGGTGACTTGGTGTGACTGGGAACATGCACAGGGCAGGTGGTGCAGGGTGTTCGCACCAGGCACAAATGACATGTAGAGCTCAGCAGTTGTTTTCTTTCTCTGATTATTCATGTTTTTAGAATGACCTTGAGTGGGGAATGACTGCTCCTTCAACCCTATGTCCTTGTTTGCACTTCCATGCAGAGACTCTTTGGAAGGTCCTGACTGTAGACGTGTTTTGTGCTCTGAGCCACGTGACCCGAGTTACAAAAGGCTTGTGTTTCCACAGTGTGATAGGGCTGTACAAATGATACTCTTGGCCTTCCCACGTGGGCAAAGAATGGGCTGCAGCATTTGGCTTGCAATGGCATTGTACACTTGTGTCCAAAACACAAACCCTGCTAGCTCCTGCCTCAGTGTTTGAAAAATGAACATTAAATCCTGCCCTGCTGCATGGGCCCTAATGTGTGTCTGTGCTGGCAAAATGTAAATTGCTTGTAATTAGGACAAATCATGTGTAGTGCTCATACTGTGAACTACAAAGCTTTTGTCCACTGCTGCTTATCCAGCTGCTTAAAAAGCTCTCCTGATAAAGTGCATGAAGCTCAGAAACAGCCTTCCAGGTTTGGTTGTTCACATTTTGTTGAGGACACCGAAAATAATTTTGTCTGTTTGAAGAACTTGGTTCTATTCCCCAGAGTTTCTCCTAATGTAGGGGAGCAGGAGCTGGACCACAGGACAAGGAATGCTCAGCAGCTGAGCAAGATGAAAGCAAGTTTGGCTATTTAAAAGGAACTCTGAGCATTGCTCTTGATCTGTGTCCTTGATAAAAATCCCTAGTGCTGTTCATCCTTCCAGTAACAGCTGCAGGCATTTAATTGCTCCTCTTTCTGTATTACTGGACAATCTGTCTTTCTGCTTTTTTTGGTTATGTATTTTCTGCAATAAGGAGTGGTTTCTTCTATCTATTTTGTTTGTTTCAGCAGATGCTAAAAAGTGGGTATGCATGAGAGAGCAATCTGTGTGTTGCTTCACCTTGCATGAGCACAGAATGCCATGCACAAGAAGTAACTGCTGGGATAAATTGATGTTCTTTTCCATGCACTGTTTTACTTCAGTTTATGGTCAATGCTGTCAGCATGTGGCAGTCATGTTTACAGAGCACCACTGAGTCAAACATCCTAGCTGGATATTTTTAAATGTTGGATACCTTCATAGTCACAGGTATTTGGAGCTGTAATTGCTGAGATAAGAGCGCTGCAGTTTGTGAAGCACAGAATTTGATCCTCCCTTCCAAGTACAGGGCTGTCTGTCTTGGCTGGGCACGCTATCTGTCCATGTCAAAGGGGAGTCCCAACCCACTGCTGGGTATAAATCCTAGCTGAAGTATGTGGGATCATCTGGCACAGTAGGTCTAATCCAAAGCCAAGTTCTTCTCAGTAAACACTTTCCTTTTTTCTTTTAGCATCAAGATGGTGCTGATGTGGACAAGTGGGGACACATTCAAGACTGCTTACTTCATCCTGAATCAGGCCCCTTTCCAGTTCTCCATCTGTGGACTCCTGCAGGTTTTCGTGGACATCGCTATCCTGTTGCAGGTTTACTTGTACAGTAACTACCCTCAGAAGCCTGTGTCCCACACTGCACACCCAGCCAGCACCAAGGCCCTGTGAGGAACTAGGCTGGACAGGTTGCAGGTCAACAGAGTCAGCCATGGCATCTCTTCTTCCACTTGTAAATTCTCCTGTGTTGCTGAGTTGAAAGCAGAAATGAGAACAAGGATAGAAAATATGGCTGCACTTCCAGCTCAGGAGGTTCTATGTTAAATAACCTGCTCACTTTGTTTTCAGGCTTAGCTGTACAGAGCTGTTTCTTGGTGGGGGGAGGGGCACTTTATTTTTGCATATGTACCTACGAGCCTTATCAATTCACAAATGTTTGTATATTTAATCACAAGGGCTGGATGGTTTGTGTTTTTAATGCTATTTAAAAATATTACACCACAGAAATTATATGATATTTTGTCTGAAACTTCTACCTATTTATATAATATAAAGTCTGCATATTGGTGGGAAGTTTGTGGCATATACTAGCATTGAGTGTCTCCACGATGGAGGAAGAAGTATTGAAGATCAAATCCAGGAGCTTTCTCTCTTCTCCATAAGGGTGTCTGGTGAGCAGAGAAGGTGGGGGTGGGAGGCCCTGCAAAGAGGTGAACAGCCAGAAATGAGTCAGCCACAGATGGTGTAAAGCTAAAGAGTGAGCAGGTGTTCACCCCCACTGCAGGAGGATACTTGGAGGAGATGATGGAGGGGGTCTGTTAGTGCTGGAGCCATGTCTAGAGCTGGCACAGCCAGCCAAGTCTCCAGGCAAAAGGAGGAGCCAGCAGGAGACTGCAGGGAACTTAGGCAGTCGTGCTTTGAAACTGTGGGGTGCAGGAATAGCCTACTCTGCAGTTGGGGGGCAGCACTGCCCCTGCAGCTGTGCACAGGACAGAGCTGGGCTTTAGGGTGTGTTTGCCAAACCAAGGGGCCAGCAGATGGCTGTTGCTAGTATTGTCAAGCAAGTATTTCTAGGTGGTGATTGAGCCACAAAGATAGAAGCAGGTCCACTTTCATTGGCTCAGAAATGAAAAAGTTTGAGACAGAGAAAAAGCTGTATCCCCTGGAGTAGGACCAGCATGTGACAGCTTGATTTGTTGAGGCTGAGATTTGTGTTCATGTTGTTCAATGCCAAACAAGAACCAGTTTTATGTTTTGGGGTGTTTCCTGCATTGGCCCAACAAGGAAGGAGTCCACATTTTCCTTTCGCTGTTGTGAACTTTTAGGCTCTTAAAGAAGAGAGTCTTCTCTTTTAGATGCATCAGCAGCCTGTACTTAGAGGGACTGAGAAAGCTGAAAGAGCAGAGTTTACATAGATGTTATCTCTAAAGGCTGTTTGCCAGCACAGGTCACTGTGCTCTGTCTGAGCGCTGTGTGTTACATGCATCTGCTGGTGGTGTGGATGTGTGGGGGCTGTGACCAAGGCCCTGGGCTTCCTCATGGAGCTGCTGTCATGAAACTACCCTGGGTGATGTGAGGAGGCAGTAGCAAGGCTCTTGGTCCCAGGAACAGCTAGGCCTGTGCTGCTTCTTTCGTGAGGCTTCCTCCGTCTGCTGGGTGAATCCTGACTGGCTACAGGCAAAGTGTTGGACAGATTTTTCAAAATAATTTTTTCTCCAATAATAGCCCGAGAGCTTCTGTTTTCTTACCAGTGGCAGCAAGTCTGAGGTTTGATAACTTCAGTGTGTCAGATACTTCCCCTACTGTGCTTTCTTTGGGAACCTCATGATTTGAGTCTGGACTGTCTTCATTGGTGACAAACTGTCCAGTGGAGGGGAATCACACTCTGCCCAGGCACTGACTCCATGCTCTTTGTTCGATACCACACTCTTCTAGGCCTGAAGTGACCTTACAAAGACAATGTACTCAGCATGGCAGACTATGAATGTTTTGTTCCTCTCTTTTCTCCAGTGTTCTGGTTGTGTTACAGGAACATCTGGGCTTTTGTCTTTTTTAATTGAAAACTTGCTTAACAACTGGCTTCTCTGGTATGCTGCTTTAATGAGGATTGTACTTCTACTGTTTGAAAACACTTTCTTGTGTGTTTTAATGGTCTGAAGGGTTTTTTAAATAACTTGTAATGGTAAGATTTTTGTATTTGGCGGTCTTTTTCTAACATTCTGCGAAATGGGGATGTAAGAAATTAATGGTTCAATAAGAAACATACTTCTGTATGTTACAGCTTCACCTGCGAGTGCACACTTCTGACCTCTTTGGCTTTGAACTATAGGTATTACTGAGGATAGAACAATTCGTTTTTTCCTTTTGGTACTCTTCCTTGGGTCAGTTTTTGAGTTTGTCATCAGTACCCAAACCAGCAAGCTCTGCAGACTAGTCTCATTCACACCAGAGTAGCAAATGCTGGAAGAGAAGCCAGTGGAACCATGTCCAAGTCATCTTCTGTATGTGTGGCATTTAGCAAGTAGGACTCTTGGCCAGGAACTCTAGAACTTCTTGCAAGGTACTTTAGGGACAAAGTGTTACAGAACTTCTATTTTGTTCTCTAATTGTCAGGAAGTATCTGTTTCAATTATTGCCTCAGAGAATAAGAAATCAATTACTTTAAATACATCTCTTTGAATGTATGGCACATTTCATGGACTTTATTTTTTCTGTCAGTTGCAATGTTTTTTAAATAAAAATTACCTATTATATATGAATTGCAGTGTTGCTTTGTTTTGTTCAGGTACAAAATGTGTGCTTCTTAACTCTTATTATAATTCATATTGTCAAGGAGCATTGTTGATAGGAATAACTAGTATGCTTTTTCCTTCCGATGAGTGGGTAAGCACAAGGCATAAATTGTCCTGAAGTCATGATGCACAACGGGGATTCTGGATTTCTGTCCCCTGCTTTTCCATACATTCTAGGGTAAACTTAACCCTCATGACCACATCACTTGTTTGCAATGCTCACAGGAAAAACAAATTACTAACAGATTATTACATAGCTTTTAAAAACCCATGTTTCATGCAAACTGCAGAATGAGTTTGAAGATGGGACATAGATGAGGGATATGTTCTTGGCAGCTGCAGCACAGAAGATGGAGACGCTGAGTCTGTCATCTTGTGGCCAACTGCTGCCCCAAGAGAAGTCTTGGCCACCCTCGCTGTTCATTCTGGATGGGAAAACAAGCCAATGCTGTTAGGAGCAGCCTTGCAGCTGCTGTGCACCTCCTGGATCCTGCCAGGCTGCTGATCCAGGATGTGGGGCTGGCATGGGGAGGTGGTTTGCTATTGCTGTGTGCAATGGCTGTGGGAGCTGAAGAAGAGGAGTTGTGGAGGAGAGAGGGCTGGAGACACAGGAAAGAGGGTGGGGAAGGGCAGGAGGTGAGATGTGGGAGAGACTGAGCTTGCTCAAATGGAGGGCTGAAGGGAGACACTCCTGTAGGGGAGGGAAAGAAGGAAAATGAAAACCTGAAGGGTAAAGGTAGGTAAATCACTGAAGTGTGGGACAAAGGAGGAGGAATGTGAGGATGGGAAGTAAACCCTGCCTGCTCTGTTGCTGTCTGTTGGCAGTGCAGACCCAAGCAGTTCTCACAGCAGTCAAGTCTGCTGGTCACTCGCAATGGCTGCACCTTCTCTCTCAGACAGTAGTGGCTGCTGCTTGGCATTAACTGTGGGGAAGCCCATGGTGGGGCTGGCCCTAAAGGAAACAATGGGGAACCCCATCTCTGGGTTCAGCCAGAGCAGCGGCCCAGCCCGTGTCCTGCTGGCTGGTGCTGCACTGCCCCAGGCCTCCCTCGGCAAATCTCTCCCTCTGCTGTGCATGGCAGGCAGTGGTCTGCACTGCAGCTCTGTACAGGGAGAAACGTCATGGTTAGATCTTTGAGATGCATGCAGTTAGGTGCTACTGAAAACAGTTTAACGCATAAAATAAAGCTCACATTCGGCACTGCGTATTAAAGCAAAAGCTGGCCCACAGGTTGTTTGTTAAATTTGGTTGTGATCCTTAGCTTAGGTTTGAGAGCCAAGCTGGCTTCAAGGACCTGACAACTGTAGCTTTGTTGGAGGCTTTCTGTAAGAAAGAAGACATCAATGTGTGAGTCAACAATGCCAATAAATAAACACTGCCTGGATACCTGTGCCAACAGCAGTAAATAAGAGACAGGGACTAGAACACAATGTGAGGTTCACGCTGGAGCAGGGGGCAGATCTTCCTGTAAACAGCCTTGTAAAGCAGCCAGTCCCAAGTGGACGTCAGCATCTAGAAATGCCCTGACAGCAAACAGCGTTTCAGACTCCCATCCTGCCCTTCTGTGTCCTGGCTTACGTGCATTTGGCTCATGTATGTGCAGGCTGGGAGACTGAGGGGCTTCACTCAGCCTCAGATGGGCCAGCAGAACCACACTGGGATTTCTCTACCCATCAGCCCTTCCAGGCACCTCTGTTCTCTTTCATGTGAAGGCTTCACAGTCCTCTAAGGCTGTGGCTTGTAGGTGCCAAGGAAAGCCAAAGATGTTTTGTCCCCTGAAGCATCTGCTGTGAGGCTGCCATAGCCTGTGCCCATTCTAGCCTCAGCCATGTGGGACAGCAGCCTCTGGCTTACAGTTGAGGAGATGACACAAGTGTCATATTTTTTCCTACCCATTACTGCTTTTTCTTAACTGAGGCTGCTGTGAGGTAGGAGGTAGCTGTGCACATGCGCTGTATGAGCTGAAGTTGTGCTTGACTTTGTGCCATTCTCTTTAACTGTGTCCCTTTACCTGGTAACACATCCTTAACTCTCCTAAGTTACAGTTTTCACGTGATTATTGCCAGCTGCTAGAATTTGTATTTCTAGGTCCATGTTTGAGTCTGTCCCATATGAGAGAGAGGAATATTTTTTTCCTTTTTTCTTTTTCCTTGAGGCAAAACTAGTGTGCTATAATTGTGAAGCACTAAGCTGTTCAAAGAAACAGGTAACTACCACTGGCACTGGTGTGCCTACAGACAGCAGTGTGGCATTTATTATAGTTAAAGATAAATGGCCTTGAAATCATCTGTGAGCTATGTCAAAGAAAACCATCCACCATACACAACAAAACCAACATTCTCCAGCAGCTGATCAAAAGTAATAAGCATCACCCATAACAACAGCAGCCCTGGGTGAAACTCATTCTCCTCTGTGTATCTTTTATGTCTGGCAATGTGTGCATCACAACTTTATACAGCTTCCAAAAATAATTTGTTTAAAAGGTTCCTGGTTTATATTTGTTTCCTCATCTGTCATCCCAATAGATGAAATGAAACTTTATTAAAAGCCAGGCTTTGACGAGGAGACATAATGAGTGGGTTTTGTCACTTTATTAAAACTCTGTGCATGCTAGAATTAATTATGTGCCTTTTGAAAAATACAAAGAACTTGCTATTGTAGAACAATAGCAACTTGATGGAGAACAGCAATAATACGGTGTGTGTCATCACTCTGTTTTTCCACACAGCTGCTGAGCTGCAGTTTGCTGTCCCAGTGCTGTTTTTTCATGCTGCAAGGCCAAAAGCAGCATTGATTCAAGGTTATTTGCTAGCACTGCAAGCATGAAACTCTTCATTCTGCAAGGATGTCTACTCCAGCGTGGCTTTTCTAGTAGTAAGGTAAGGGTGCTGACAGTTTGTGGGCTTCACGATGTTGAAAAGATGCATTCTGTACCCTCCATGCACACTAGCAATGGTCACTTCATTCACATTGGAGATGGAGCATAAAACACAGCTGGTGTGCATGAACAAAAGCACCATGAGGAGTGAACTTGTGAGTTCACCTGGTGAGTCTGTTGGGTGCCACCTGAAGACTGAGCATCTGAATGCCACCAGAAAATGCAGTGCTGGCCCTCAGCACCACACCACACTCTCCTCCTGCTACTGCTCCATGGTGGTTTGCAATCAGCCGGCTGCAAAGCTGCATCCCTGATGTCAGACTTTAATATACCTTAATGAAAGAAATGCCTGGATCAGGAATAAAAAACCAATAAAATTAAAATCTTTAATGGGTCACAGCAACCCAGTGCTGGCATTGCTTTGCCAGAGTCTGAGTCAGCCCAGGCACCAGCCACCAGCCCTTGGCCCTCCTCTCCGGCACAAGGAGTGGATGTATTTCTGATGCTGCTGGGCCGTGAAGGATGGGCAGAGCCCTGGTGTGGGCACCCGTGTTTGGTTTGCTTTCAGTTCAATACAGCCGGGGCTCTGCAGACCCAGGTGCATCCTGCAGAGTAGGGGGCTCAGTTTTGCTGCCTCTATCTCCTGCAGTGCTCAGCAGCAGGAGTTACTTCACATCAGCATGGCGAAACACCACCCCCCACGCCCAAATCACCAGACACAGTCAGCAACAAAGCTTTTAACTTTTATTAAAATAAGAGTGTAACCTATTTCCCTTGCTTCATTCCTATAAGGAATGGCTTAATATGAGTGTTTGCTAATGTACGGTTGGTTTTACAAGATAGGCTGAGGCAAAAAAACCCAAACAACAGACCAGACAAATCCCATCTTCAATACATCAGTTTTTGTTCCCTTCCTAGCAGGAGGAGAATATAGAGGGTGAAACTGCATGGCTTTAGTGCAAATAGAGGTGTAGGTACAAGAGACTGTTGGGTTCCCTCTCCCTCCATTCCCTAATTACATCCCACCTATAGGAGCACTGAAAGACCCACACAGCATCCTGACTTGGACCAGCTACACAGCTCCTCGAGGGTGGGGGCTGGAAAGCTCATGCATGGGGCTGGCATCAATAAGCAAACATGCAGATGCCACCATTTGATTCATTTTCCCATTAAATTGAATTAAATCCTTTGAGAACTAGGAAGAAGAGCCAGAACACTATAATGACAGGATTGTCTTTTTCTCAGTAGGAGGGCAAAACCAAAAGGCTACTCCTAATGCAGAGAACAGCAGCTGCACTGCAGCTCAAGGCCAGAGGCTACTGAAGGTGTCTTGCTGGCTTCACTGAGTTTGGATTACTTCTCTGCTCCTGTCTGCACATGACTGCATTCAGTGTCACCACCACTGAGGAAGACTGTGCAGAGCTGGGAGTCACTGCTGGTTTAACATCACCCTCCCCTTCTTGGGCTGCGTGTAGTTCAGGTTGGTTCAGTTGCCTGTTAAACACATATCTTGATACGTGAGAGATGGAAATAGTTAACAGAAAGTGGAGAAACATCATCATTTGTAATGGTATTTGTTATATTTGACTGTTAGCAAAGGAAAAAAACCAAGTTAACATTCAGTACCACAGTCAGAAAGATTTTTTTGTATGTATATTTCTGTCATGGGGCTAAGATTCAAAGCTTAGGATGGTAAATATGCATCTCTACTAAATAATGCAAACTGTGCTCACACACAATTCAGAGCTGGCAGCTCCAGCTGCACTTCCTTATCTGTAGAAGACAAAACCAAGCCTCTGGTAAAGCTGAAGAGATGCTTCTGCTCTTCTCTTGCCCTCACCCCTTGGCTCGTCTGAGGTTTGTGTTCCTTGTGTTCCTGGAGGGGCTGCCAAAACAAACATGCTGTGGGGACTTGCAGCAAGGTGAGCCTCTAGCTCAGCCCCTCACACAGGAGTGCCATTGAACAGGGCAGGGAGGAGGTGGCACACTGGTTGCTCTGCCACATGGCACCCTGGCACAGGCTGTGCTTCACATTACATTCTGCTGGCTAGCTATGTTCAATGGCTGCTCCTTGGGCGTAGCCAAAAATACTTGCTCAATAGAAAAGCCCTAAGAAAAGCAAGGGAGCAGAGCTGTACTTGGTAGTTTCTGGGGGTACTTCTCAGAGGTCTCTTAGATCAGAAATTGGTCTTTAGAGACAACCTTGTGTGTGTCTGCCCCTCATTTATGCAGTTCTTGGGGTTCTTCCTGCAGAACTGACATCCCTTGTCCACTGCTTCTTGTGCTGCCAATATATGTTCTCAGCTGTTCAGGGTCAAGAACTTCTCTTGGCTTACTGGTCCACCAAAGGCAGACCCTCCTGCCTAGCACCACCTGGTGGGTATGTGGCACTGAGCCCCCTTGTACTGTCACCACCTGGGAGCTCAGTGTTCTCTTGCCGCTGGCGCACCTGCCTGCTGGCCACTCGCTGCTGCTGCTCCTTCAGCTCACTGTAGGAACGGGAAAAGGTATGAAAGATGGACGTGACCGGGAAAGCCATCAGCAAAATCCCACTCAAGATACTGCTCAGGGCTACCACCTGTCCGGGGGATGCTACGAGGCACCATGTCCCCGTAGCCAACAGTTGTCATGGAGATCACTGCCCACCAGTAACTGGTGGGGACGCTGGTGAACTCTTGCTTGGCTCCCAGTTCGCTCTCAGCCAAGTACACCAGCGGTGAGAAGAGGGCCATGGCGACGCAGAGGAAGAGCAGGAGCAGCCCGAACTCACGGGTGCAGCGGCGCACGGTGAGCCCCAGCGTCTGCAGCCCCAGCGAGTGCCGCGCCAGCCTCATCACATACAGGATGCGGAGCGCCCGCAGGAAGCGCAGCACCAGCCCCACTCGCTCCAGGTACTTGTTCCCAGCTCCCCCACTGGGCTTGCTGCTGTTTTTTGTGGAAACCATATCCACAATGAGAGAGATGTAGAAAGGCAGAATGGCCAGGATGTCGATGATGTTGAGTGGGGTTTTCAGGAAAGCGCACTTGTTTTCTGCCTGGATGGATCGCAGCAGGAACTCAAAGGAAAACCACGCCACGCACACCGTCTCCAGCACAAAGATGTCATAGCACTTTCGTGAGCATTCACCCTGGGGAGAAGAGGAGCAGGAAACACATAAAAGGGGGAAGAGATTTAGCCAGGGAGTAAAACAAAGAAAGTGTCAGTTCTTAAAAGAAAGCACCGCGTAAAATTGATACGAATTGCAATGTAGCAAAGTAAAATCATGGCTGGTGAGAGGTACTAAAACCAGAGGCTACACATTTAGCTGCAGGACAGGTCAACAATGCTCTGGAGTGTCCCAAAGCTGCCAACAACTTGGTGGGATCTCATCAGCTGTTGCACAGAGCCCACAGCTAAAAAGCCAGTGGCTCACACTTTGCTTCTAACCAAGACTTTAACACATTTTAAAAAGGATTAATACTGGATTCATGGATTGTAATAAATGTGTGATCCTTCCTTCCCTTCCTGATCAATAATAAATTGCTTACTAAGGGCTCCTAAACACCTACGGCATTTAAAGTGATATGCCTGCAGTTATCTATGATCAATTATTCATTAAATACAGTACACATTTTATATTCCAGTGAACATTTATTAACACACAACCCCTACAGTGAAAAGCTTATATAAAGTACTGATAAATGTAGGCATTTCTAAAAGAAAAAACACCACAGGATAGAGTGGGGTATGGAGAGATAAGTGCTTTTAGTTACCTCACCTGAAACAACTAGTGACCACAATGCCTTCCCCAAGCTTTCTGAGGCACTGGGAGCAATGCTCTTCCCTGCAGGCTCACTTGGTGGCAAATAAAGAGAACTCTGGCTCTTTGGTTATGATGCTTGTAAACAAGTCACCCTCAGTGCATTGGAAAAGCAATAAACAATAATGCTGGTGATGGCCACTCTTCGGTTGTTAATGCCGTGGCAATTCTCTGTCACTGTTGGTACCTCCAGCTGAATAATAAACAACTGCTCTAAATAAACAGATTTTGATGTGGACAATTATAGGGCTAGTGCTGTTTCCTCTGTAAATGCTCCTATAAAAGTGTGAATGCTCTGGGGGCTTTGTGTGGAAGGCAAGTGTATATTTACTTCAGGGAAGTGTATAATCAGTGTGCCAGGTTGAACAGTTTGTGAAAACTCTTGTAAGGAGTCCATCCATGCTAGTGGGGTATGTGACTCCCACCGGATGCAACAGGTATTAGGTCCCAATGCCCAACCTTATTTTATTTGCCTATGCCAAATTATAGCAATAAAACACCAGCTGAGAGCAGCGAGGCTGTGTCAAGCTGGTCCTCATTTCTCCACTGGACCTGCCATGTCTATTAAGAATTCTGCCCACATGCTCAAGCACACGTGTCTTTTGCTACAAAGAGCCAAGAAAACTTTCACTGCACAGCACCACATCCTAACTTCATCCCTCTTGAAGTGCAGAGGCTTTTCCCCTACTGGGAAAGAAAGCAGCAAAAGAGTGATGAGGCTTTTGCCCTCTTTGCTAACTGCAGCCTTCCCCAAAATGCCGTGGAGGGACTGGATACATTTCAAGGGCTATTGCACTGCCAGCAGTGAGAGCAGTGTCATCACATTGAATACAAAGCCTTGAGTTACCTCAATATGATAACCAAAATGCTGAGGCACCCTGCACATCTTACACGTAACAAGAGATTGAGACAGTAACTAAAGAGATGTCAACAGGAAAAACAGATGTGAAAAGGAATCCTCAGAGCGAGTATTTATGGTCCTTGTAGTAACAATAGTAAAAAAGTTGTAATGCATTGTGTTTATGGATTTTTGTTTTGTATTCCACTTTCAACTGGCATATGATGTACCTCCTACTGTTTCCCAGGGGGTCATGCTGATAAGGAGAGAAAAACTACTTGTTCCACTGAAATTACTGTCAAGATTTTAAGCATATTGCAGGGAGGAATGATAAGTCTTATTTTACCAGTATAGTAGCTCAGATAGCCTGTCTTTTAACTTCCTAATTTTGATAGGTGTGAACACTAGAAGGAGCTTAATTTAATCTGCCTCACCAAATTAATTTGGTCTTAAGCAAATATTTTTGTCACAATCATAACACATACGATTTTGTTTCTCAGAACTTTGCTCCCATCACAGTATAATTAAGCTGTCAGGCTCTCCTATCAAATACAGAATCAAGATGCTTTCACACCACCGCACATATCTGGCTCTGTGAGCCAGAGACAAAGCTCACAAAGTCAGTGGAAGACTCTGCCTGTCCCGCTGTAACTTCTCTCCTTATGACCCAGACACCAGCCATCAGACCAACAGCGTCCCAGAGCTCTGCTGCCCGGGAATCTCTCATCAGGACATGCTTGTTTTCACACTTAAGGACAGAGGCTGCAAGTGATTTGCAGATCTTCATCCTCTCCTTGCAGGTGCTCAAAAGGATCAGGTTGAGTGTTAGATGACAACTCAGAGAAGACTAGCTATGGCTTGAGCAAAGCATCAGGAATGACAAGGTAAATAATTGAATGTGCAAAATTGCTTTCTCTGACAGGTGCACCATTACTTGGACCACCATCTATGGAACCTTGGACACATATTGCCTTAAGAGACCTATCTGGCTCTGGATTGTGATGTACATGTATAGAATTTTCGTGCCACTAAAAGTTTTAGGAAAGTCCATGAAGCTTATGGAGAATTTGGCCTTGAAATAGCCCTACAAAGTCACTACGAGGTGGTTAATAGTTAATTTGGCACCTAATTCCCCCAGCACTTTCTATCAGCTGCATATGGAGAGAAGACTCTCCAAGGTGCTTCTGTGTATGCATTTTGGTATAAGAGCAAACAGGGCTCAAAACTGTTCCTCACTAATGGGCTACCAGTGAATATGACTGTCTGAAGACCCTACTTTCCCACAGTCTGACAGGCTTATCCTGTGTAGGTTCACAGACCTAAAGCATTGTTATTTATGTCTTCAATCTTCCTGCATCATCCCAAACGCAAGTGCGGGAGCAGCCTGGCAACCTTTGTTGAGCCAAGCTCAAGAAGCTTGGTGGAATCTGGAGCTTGGGTAATTCAATGCAGCAGAATCAAACTGCATCTTTGCCCATCAAGATAATGAGGAGATGAAATCTCCTCCATCCAGAGCCAATGCTGGGCCCTGGTTTTTCTCCGTTCTTCCCACTCTCCACAGCTGACAACTAATATGACATCTTTCAGCAGAGTGGAGTGATAATGCTCTGCTACACAGAGTTCATTTCAACACAATGAAACAATCCCCCCTTCCAGCTAATGCATAATTATCTCCAGCAAAGTGCTGGAACTGCTCAGTATCCTTATTAACCTATCGTAATCTGAACCATAATCTGAAATCATAATTCTGTCCAAAGGCTGTCCTGAGAGAGAAAGAGGGTCTGAAGAGGCTTTTAGAAAACAGATCTGTGTATCAATCAACCTACTAGAGGTTTCTTTTTTCTGCTAATGAAATGTCTTCTTGTCCCTTGGACCATGTTTCAATGTCATCTAGGTGTGACCTATTATTTTCCTCACATGATATCAAAAACAGCAACAGCAAAAATGTATTTCATGCTCTTTGCTGTTTGTTTCTTCAGCTGCAGCTGCTTTTCCTTGCAGGTTCTTTCCTACTTGACTACAGCACTGGTTAATTGGAAAAAAAAAAAAAAAAGGCAATTTTTCTCTTTCTAGAACTTCTAACTATGTATTCCAGTCCAACTGGATGCGGTAACTCTGCTTACACTTTTGAGTTTTTTCTGTTCAAGAAAACAAAGCAAAAATTCTCAGAAAGGCACACACACAAATGGAAAAAAAAAAAATCAGGAATTAATCAGCCATTGGAACACAAGAAAAACAAGTCCTAACAGAATGGGGCATCCTGCCCAAAATAGGTCTTCATCAAATATGTATGTTCTCAGAAATGATCAAGCTATACCAACTTGTGGCCATAAACATGTCCATTAACAACTACACACTGCTTTTTACTTTTTAAAACAGCCAGCTCTCATACCAATGAACTGGATTTCTTCACCTTGTAATACAGTGGATACATTTTTATCATTACTTTTCCATATTTAGATTGATGAAATTGAGCCACAGGGAAAACAGTTGTTCTTTACAAGGTATATTTATTTATCTGTGTACATTTGTTTCTTTCAAACAGTGAATAGAGTTGGGTTTTTTTTCTGAAGAGATTACGTGAGTAGGGAAAAATCCGCAGTTGCACAGGATTTTGGGGCTATATACTAATGTCAACATAGGGCACAAGAAAAGAAAGTAAGAAAGGTGTCAGTGAGTAATTCTGTGCAGTCAAATTAAAGTGAGTCCCCTTCATTAGGATCTATAGAAATTTGCTGTCAAAAATCCAACCACAACATCTTTCTTCTGAAGAAAAGTTTTCTTAGCCAAAAATTCCTTTGGC
This sequence comes from Entomyzon cyanotis, assembly GCA_024500445.1. Lineage (NCBI taxonomy): Eukaryota > Metazoa > Chordata > Aves > Passeriformes > Meliphagidae > Entomyzon > Entomyzon cyanotis. Next base: position 78,304,100 of record JAKEPQ010001005.1, on the reverse strand, counting down.
AAAAGGAAAATTACAAAAAGAAAAAACCAGCATCACTGGAGTTCAAATCCACCTGTATTCATTGTTCTGTATGGCCTGTCTAAAAGTTGCAGACGTTTTTCAGAAACATTTTGGTTTGGCTTGCAGGGTCCATTTCACTTGTACTTCCCCACAGTGAACCTCAGAAAAATTCTCCACGGTGTGTTGTGTGACTTCTTGGCCCTGCCTTTGTCCTCTGGTCTCCTGAGAAGAAATTGTGACTCTTCCTTAGATTCTTGCAGGCTTTGACGCCATCGTCTAATCCCTCTGCATTAGAAGATGTCAAAAGCCACATCACCTCTAACTGCCCCTCTTCCTGTGTTGCTTTCCATGTGCTTTTTTGTAAGGTCAGCAACTCCACAGCACTTTCAAGGAAGAAGTTTCAATGCTGCCCACTTTGACCCTATAGTGAAGATTTCCCTCCCTGTCAAATCTGTATGTTAAGGAAGAGGCACTGCATATAAAAGTACTTACATAAGATTGAAAATAGTGACATTCTTAAAATGGTATTTTTGTTCACGTCCACTTGCCCCTAGTTACTTGAACCTTTCGGGTCACACATTTCAAGTGTTTCTCTGCACATATCAGATCAAAATCTTTTTAACAACAATGTGGAACTTGAAATTGTGATGCATCAGAGATCTTTGCTAAGGGACCTGCAGACAAAGTCCCTGAGGCTGCTGGTAAATCTGCCCACAGTTCCCAGTCCAGAGGCTTTGGGTGTTCCCCTCAGATTTGGGTGGGAGGCTGAGCTGCCTGTTTCAATGGACATCTGCAGGGTGACTCAGAGGACAGACACTCCTCCACTACCAATTGTTCAGCAGCCCAACACTTGGAGCCTTTGCTGGGCTTGGGACAGACCCAGCTCCTACTCCTATGAGAGCAGGGTGGAAGCTTGCACCTGGCTCTGTCCCAGTGTGTGGGAGCACCTGGAACACCGGGCGCTGGGTCATTTGCCCTCTCCTGTCACTGTAAAATGAAGAAGCCTTCCCTGAGAAAAATTTCAGCAAAAGAGCAACATTCCCAGAAACATGCCTCACCAATGAAACTCAAAGATATTGCTCACGCTGGCACTTTCTGATGAAAGGCAATTTTCTGATGAAAAGTGATTTTCTGGTGAAAGCATCCAGATAATTTTCACAGCAGGGATGAGTGCACAACTCCTGTGATGTGACCTACCTTGGCAGGACAGCATCCCACCCTGCCCTGGGGCACAGGCACACTCCACTAGTTCTGGCCACCCACAGACACACTGATTGCAGCTCAATACTTCTGCCATTAACGCTGGGGTCAGGCTGAACTTGCAGTCAGCCTGCTCCGAATACTTCCTTCTGCTCCTGTACAAAGATGATTCAGATAACTGCGCAGCCTGTTCTCTAAGCCTGATGGCTGTGAAGTCAAAAAGTACCAGTTTCTGTTTTTAAAGTCACCAAAGGCCATGAAAGAGTCCTCTGCTTCTTCCTATCGGCACTTTCATCCGTAACTCGAGCTTAGTTCGTGCTTCATCTTCAGCCCAGCTGCCAGCAAAGGTAACCAGGGCCTTCCGAGGTGAGGGGTGTTGCTAACTTTCTGCAGCCCCGTTATGGACACAACACAGCTCTTGCACAACTTGTCTCTGTTGAGGAGAAAGGGCAAAGGAGATGGGCAGGAGCTACTCCTGCTTACCCCTCTGGATTTCCCTTGATCCTGAGACAGAACAGCTCCAAATCACCACTTCTCAAAACGTCTCAGACACCATTTTTATCCTGCCAGTGAAGCTGCAAATAAATGTGGAACACCAACAGGAACAAGGGAGATGCCAAAAGACTATGGCAACTGCTAGAAGGTAACTGCAGGGTGTGCTAAAATACCCAGTCAGAGCCTTATCATCTTGTGGCATTTGCATGCTGTGCTGTTCGCTTGCAATCATGCAGCCAAATGGCTACTGAGATACCTGCATGTGCCTTTCATTTCTGTCTCAAATTGCTCCTCTGACCTGTAACTGTGAAGCCAGATGGCTGTGTTTGTGAAAAGCTTGGAAAAGGGTCTAGGAGTCAATGAGAGGGAAGAGAAGACCACATGCATGAGGACTTTACCTATGACTACCCTTGCAGACTAAAGAGACAGCAGACACAGATGGCACTCCTGATCCAGGAAGCTGCAGAGGGAACCAGCTGTGTTTCCTTGAGTTACTCTGCCCAATCCACAGGCAGCTACTGCTTTGGACCATCTCAGCCCAAACTGCGCAACCAAAATTAGATGCCATAATTAGGCCTCTGGTTTCTCTGCCATAAATGCTGAGTTTTGAGACCTGTTTAACTGACACCTTTTTCCCTGCAAAGGGAAGCCATCGCTAATTGACATGACAATGTTGGCCAGAGAAGAAATAGCTACACCAGCTTTCAGAACCTGGACTTTAGAAGACATGTGAGGTTCCAAAAAAGATCCCCTGCAAGAACAGGGAAGATCCAGAGACCTTTTAAGATGAAGCTTCTCAGTTTCTATGGCTGGTGGTGTGATGAAATTCCCATGGCAACAGGGGTCTGCACTCACCTCAGAGTACCCCTCCAAGGTCTAGCTGCCCATAAGGTTCAGCTGGCAAAGGAAATGATCTCTTGGTGCTGCTGGAATTGGCCCTCGGGATGAGATCCCCACCTGGCTGGTGCACAGCTTTTGTCTGTGCATGAATGTAAGCCCACATAAGCAGGCTACTACTAATATTTAGAGAATCACAATCTCTATGTACAAGAATAGGCTTACTGCCATTTGCATCAACAAATATTCTAAGTCAAAACACTACTTTTGTACCTGGGGTCTGCTTTGGCAATTTTACAACTACTCAGTGCCATTGGGAAATCGTCTGAAGACACAGCTACACAGGAAGACACATGTCCTGCAGAACAAGGTATTGTATTTGAAACTCATCCACTCCCATAGCATTTGAGGCAGGATTTCACAGACTACAGCCCATATGGCTTGCTTGTCTTTACCCTGCAGCTGACCCCTCTGTGGGAAACACCCACGGGTGACACAGGGGTCCAGGTGTGCCCACAATTCCTGCACAGCCTGCCGTGCTTGGACCAGGCACAACCTGCCCAGCCTGGCCTCAGGGGGCAGCTCAGCACAGAGGGTTCCTTTATCACAGTCACTTGCACCAACAGAGGCAGGAAGGCAGGAAAAAGAATGATGATTTCACCAAGACAAGGTGTTCTCCAAAGTGCAGCTTCAATTTAGAAACACAGATGTTCCTAGTATTTCTGACTAAAATTACCTTGGAATTTTCTATTTCGAGATTTCCGGAATGTTTTACTTCGGTTTTGCCCATTTTTTCACTGAAATTGAAAGTCAAAATAACCCCAAAAGAATCATGAAGCACCAGAAGCATCCTTGCTCACAAGTGTTGCCCTCTTCCCCTGATTTTACATGAACTAGAAGTCTTCTTCCTCAGCCCCCACTCTTTTCTAGCTCTGATAGAGGCATTAGAACTTTACAATGCTTTTCAAAAAAACTCCAGTATCTGTAAATCTAACCAAATGCCTGATGCTGAGCTTTCACATGAAGAAGAAACCCTGTTACACTGCAACTTAGCAAATCTGATTTCTGAAGGACTGTATTTTTTACCCTAGTGCTCTAAAAACAAGACAGACTCAGTTGTCACCTGGAAAAGCTTGAACAATATAACTTGCAGCACACCTGCTCCTCACAGACAGGGCAGGATTGCAGAAATAAAGATGAGGGCTATCTCCCTTAAACCAAACCAGCATAAATCTGCAGAACCAGAGCAGGGCTGGATTCTTGCCAACAGCACTTGGGTGCAGTTTGAGCAATTTGCTCATGGAATGGGACCAGCTCCTCTGAAAGGACCAGCCCAAGAGAGACAGGGTTGTGTGACAAAACAGTGGCATTCCCAACACTTTCACACCTACCCAATACCTGGGAAAAGATTATGTGGTGGCACCTGGCTGTGCTCATAGGTATCTGCAGATATACACTGTCTAGATCCTCTCTCCATCTTCTCCTCCTCCTCAAGCTTGCCTCACACTAAAAATGAATCTCAGTCTTGCTCTCCCTCTCTCTCTCACTTGCTAATCATATTAAAAGAACTGATTCTTAATAACATTTTAAAGTGCATTTTTCCTCTTATTTTCCTGTTTCTCCCTTCTTTCAAGCAGTTTTTGAAACACTTCTCTTCCTGCCTGCCACTCACTTCTAGTTCTGTTTTACTGACCCATATTAATTTTACTGGTCCTACAACTCTGTAACCTGCTATAAGATCTGGGGGTGTCTGGTTTTCTTTTTTTTCCCTTGGACTAAAGGAGGACAGAGTCAAGCTTACTGTTTTCCTTTCACATTTTTTCCAAACCTGTATCTCGCTGCCCCCCATGCCCCCAGTTTCCCTTTATTCTCTTATCTGAGAGCAAGGGAAGGATTTGCCTATGTTGCCTGTGGGAAAATTTGCTTTCCTGCTGGTAGCAGCTCAGGCACAGCTGGCAGTGAGTTCCCACAGTGCCCTTGAATGGAAAGGCTCTAAGTAGTGATGATTTTTACCCAGTGGATGTGACCATGGCGAAACCATGCACGCTTTCACATTCTCTCTTTCTGCTCGAGGCAACAGTAAAAACAGTACTTTCTGTGACAGCAGTGCAGCATACAAGAACTTACCTTAAAATACCCAACATTTCTACTCTGTATGAAGGCAATGAGCTGCAGATTGAGGGAAAATCTCTGCAGCGTCTGCTCAGTCAGTCAGTGCAGCGACTTTGCGGGGAGAGTGCTGCAATTTCTCTTGTCATCATCTCTACCCAGTGTAGCATGTGCCAAGTTCCCAACACAACTCAGGATCTACTGGATGGCTGGAACCTTCGCACTATACTCTGTATTTCCTATTTGAATCCAGGCTCAGGAAATGAGCTGGGGCAGAGGGAAAGGGAGTGTTTGTGTGTGTGACTTACAGAAGGGTGAGGACAGAGTGAGTGAATGACCAGAGGGGTGGGCTGGCACATGTCCTGCTCAACAGCCTCTTCTGGCTGTGGCTAAGCCCCACCAGTAGCGTGTCCCAGCCCCTGTGGCACCCCCTGCAAACACAGTCAGTGCTGGACAATACACCCAGGTTAGGATGCTGCCTTCATGGGACCAGAATCATGCCATGTCACTCTTCAGAGAGCTTCCAGGCTTCTGAGCTTTTTCTGGCTGCCCTTGCCTTTAATCACGATTATGAACTGTCACTTCTCATTCCATCTTACTGATGCCTTCAGGTCTGAATATTCACGAGGGCCAAGGAAGCCCCAGACAGCAAGAAGATGTACAGCATCCTTTTGCTGGCACCTCCTGCACCAGCGAGTCAGGGACAGGATGGCAATGGCTCACTGCCCTGGAAGGTCAGAAGAGGCTCTTGAGCTCATCCCCTGCGGAGCAGAGGACCTTGCCAAATGGCTCATGAATCATATGCATGGCTTCAACTGAGCTGAGCTGTAATGTTCAGAAGGACTGACAGAATGTATTTTAAAACTCTGTGGGACGCCCGCAAGCATGTCTAAATAAATGGTTTCCATTGTTAATTACCCACACCGTAACACACTTTAATTCAGAGCATGAGTTTGTCCAGCTGCAGCTTTCAGTTATTTCAGTTCACTGCTGCTCAAAGAAGTTCTCTTATTATGGTTTTCACTCACTTCTAGTGTTTCACTATAAAGCAGAACTTTCAGATTTTAAACAATTTTTTAGACTTTTTTTTTCAATTTGCCTGCCAAATGGATATCAATCTGGACACTGTATCTCAAGTCTCGCACAATGTCCTTTGTTGGTTTTCGGCTACTATGAGACCTGAGAGAAAGTTTTTAAACAATAAGAAAGTTAATTTTTGAAAAATGCCTTTTTATTAAGGAAGGATGTTGCATGGCACTAATTCAAATGTCTTACAGAAGTACCTACATCAGAAGTTCTTCTGAAAACTTTATAACCTCAAAAAAATTATGCTAAGTTTGAATAATGAGTGGTGTTCCACACAGACTAGAATTAAATATGCTGGTGTCTTCAAAAATGTGACTGAATGTACTAGTATCATCTTTTTGATGTTTTTACTTGGAACTAATATCATGCTTACCTTTAGAAAATCCAACAGCTTTACAGTTTCCTCCTGGTCCTTTCTCAAGCCTTTGTTAAAAAAATTTTGCAAAAAATCTTACAACCTTTTTTTTCTTCATTTGTATACCACTCTTCTAATTCAATTTGTCTTGAATCTAAATGTCTCCATGGACACTGCAAAACCCCCCAATTTCAAAAACTCTTATATTTCATCTCCATTGCCACACTCTAGGTAATGAAATGTAAGCATTTATAATGCTGAATGATTTAATGCAATTCTTCTAAGTGCCGTACACATGAATCAGCTCATTACCTCAGCCTAGCTATATGAGGTCTAGCCAAATGTAAATCTGCCTGCTTTCTTTCATTCCAAACCCCCAGAATTGATAGCAACATACCCTGGAGCTCTGAAATGAAATTTCCAGATGATATTTTCATTTCAAATAAATGAAAGAGTTCTCTCTTTCAGAACACTGGGACAGTACTCAATAAGCCCACAGAGCCCAAGCTCTCTCACAAAAGGAAGTGGAGCAATCTATGGAATACAGGAACTGTGCTGTACCCCCAGGATATTAGGCTGTGATGAGTAGCTGTAGTAATTTTACAAACATATTTGGAAGCCAAGAAACTATTATAATGAGATTGCTTCAGAGACTCCCTGGATGATTTACCTGGAAGTGTGGAGAATAAACCCACCAATAGGCATAGATAGTTATGGTGGTAGAACCAGAGACATATTAAAAGAAATTAAACATGGTCCATCTTTTGCTGGGTGAGCCACACTGCTCCAAATATAAACCAGTTAACAATGTGACAAAGTTACCAGTGCTTTCATGAACCAGTTTTAGCTGTTTAATTATTTATCACTAATGTTACATTGCATGAAGGAGGAAGGCTGTATTTTTGTTTTTGTTCAGGGGTGGGAGGACTGCAGAAAGCAGTTTCTTTTTTTCCCAAGAGGAGCAAGCAAGCCAAGGAGAAGAAATGGTGAGAACCCTCCAAATGTAATAATGACTAAATGCAGCCAGTTGTTATCCAGCACTCTGTCAACACAACCAATACCAAGAACAACCTATCATTCCTTCCAACATGTTCTATTCATTAGCAGCTTAAGGCAGCCTTGCAAAGGGGAAGGAGCTTCTCTTTAAAGAGCTGGCAAAGCTGGCACATCTTGTGCTATTAGACCAGGGGTTTTGCAGGCAGCTGGGGTCCTGGGCAGTGGTGGGCAGAGATGGTGCAGATGGAAGTGAGCTGTGCAACAGCGATGCTGGGGTCTCCCAGTACCCAATGTGTGTCCTCAGTGTGTGAATACAGCAGTCCTGAACTCGGCCAAATAAAGTGATACTGATATATGCTCCCTATAACAGCTGGATTTGGACAGCCAGGAAAGGAGGGATTTACATTCAGATCCACAAAGCAAAAATAAATAAATAAATAAATAAATAAATGTCTTCTTTTACATCAGGGACAGTATCATTCAGATGGTTCACAGACAGTTCCCAGGACAATGATCAGAGGATATGATCACCACTTCTTGGTATTTGCAAAGAACATTTCGCCATTGGTCTCACACTTATAAATTCCATGGGAGTCAGATAAAAGATGCACACCACTCAAAAAGCCCCACAGAACTTGACATTTAAGGTTTAGATTTAGCACTGCACAGATTCTTGGCTGCTTCGTGATTTTAACGCTCTCTGTGTGACACACAGAAGCAACATCACTTACCAAAACCAAACCTCATAATTTCCCACTCTTTCAGACAAACCTGAGCTGTCTGAAAGACAGCTTGCATAGCATATGTCTCTGACCATCAGAAAGGAGCTGGGAGACCACGTTAGGATGACTCAGACTTGAGTTATTATGTTATTATGATGGCCATAGACACTGTGTTTAAAACATTCTGTCCGAAAGCATTCACAATCTAAGGGCAGGACTACACAGAACAGGTGATGGAACTAAATGAGGCCAGCTGAGAACTACAAGAAGAAAGCAAACTTTTGCTTATTGCTGATAACTGAAGCTGTGGGTGAAGGATGCTCTCAAAGCTTGTAATTTGGTGTGTGTGTTATGATTTTGATTTAAGTACTATCTGAGGAGAAAACCTACTTTAGGCTTATGAAAGGAAAAAAAAAAGAAACACCTTACTTTTAGTTAAAATAGAGTTCTGCAGTGCTCTGAGTCCTACCTCCCTTAAGCAAGGACATGTAAATGTGAAACTGAATACAAATCTCATGTGCCTACAGGAACTTTCTTGTGCATGATATAGAAAAGGCAGGTGACAATTGCTATTCAGTCGTTTGGTCTTTCTCTGGCCTCACAGCCAGCTGTGGCCTGAAGAGTCTGGAGCAAACACAAAATGCAAATTAGTAATATAGGGTACAAGTACAGCAGATCAGTTCAGATGCAAAAACTGGTGATACTGTTACAGTTTATGATTTTTGCATTTAAACAGCAGAGCTGAGAGAATGGTATAACAAATTCTCAGATGATCCCCAGGGAAATTAGTTAGTCCAATTCCCCAAGATTCTTTTTATAAAAAGTCACCCTCAGTGCCTATATACTATAAATAGTTATCTGTAATACCAGCAGGGATTTTTTTTTTTTAATACATGGTTTTTTTGTTGACTGTGCTGTAATTTCTAGAACACTTTATTCCACAAAGAAAGTAAAAACACAAGCTGCAATTTTATTAATATTTTCATTCATGAAAACAAGCCATCTATGCATCACATGTGGCTCTAAGTTAAAATCAAGGTCTCAGTATCACATGCAAAACAGCAACTGAACAGTCAGAAAAGAGAGAAAGACATAAAAATGAGCTCTCCAGTAATTCCAGAGTCTCAAGCGGAGTGCCATCTTAGGATAACAACCAGCACTGGACTTTGTCCAGCATGCCCGTATCTCTCTTGTGCTGAGGAGCCCAGCACAAGATGCTGCTCCAAGTGTGGCCTCACCAGCGCTGAGCAGAAGAGAAGGAGCACCTCCCTTGACCTGCTGGGAACACTTTGCCTAATGCAGCCCAGGACACTGATACCAGGGTACCTTTTATTGCAGTGAGGGCAAAGTGCTGACTCATGGCAAACTTGGTGTCCACCAGGACCCACAGCTCCTTTTCTACCAATCTCCCTTCCTTCTGGGTGGCCCCCAAAATGTCGTGGTTGTGGGGCTGTTCCTCACCACGAATGCGGGACTCTGCATGTCTCCTTGCTGAGCTTGCTGAGGTTCCACAGGCTTCCTGAGCCCATTTCTCCAGCCTGTCAAGGCCGTTCAGGACGGCAGCACAACTGCCTGGTCTATCAGTCACTTGTCCAAAGTTTGTGTCATCAGCAAACTCACTGAAGGTACACTCTGCTTCATCCTCTAGGCCACTAACAAAGACATCTAACAGGACTGGACCCAGTGCAGACCCCTGGGGCACTCTGTTAGTTACTGACCTCCAACTAGACTTCGTGTCAGTGACCACCATGCTCAGGGCACGGCCACTCAGCCAGTTTTCAGTCTACCTCACTGTCTGCTCATCCAGCCTCTTACAGAACAGCTTGTCTATGAAAAGCTGTTGAGAATCATTATACAAGACTCTCTTAACCTTGTCTGAGATTACTTTTGTGTGTACCTTTGTGAAATGAAACCTTTAGTCCCAAGATTGTTTAAAACGCACATTCACAATTTACCTATTCCCCACCCTCACCATTATGGAAGTTGAAGCACAGTGTGTAAATTGAGCTTAGAAGGTTAAATAGTTTCAGCTTCTTTATGAGCTATTATTAACTACATTATTTATAAGTCTCTCTCTTTGTTGTAATGCTCTTCAGCTGAAGGTTATTGAACTGTAACTTCCTATCACAGCATCTTTAATTAGGCTAGCTTTTCCCAACATGTTAGGAAGCAGGGTGAAGAACAAACTCTCTGATCTGCTTCTCCTGTTTTGCACTGTGCTGCTACAAATGACTGAGCTCAGGGGGACTCAGCCTTACAAATACTTTTGTGAATCAGGACAGAATGTTTGGTATTATTTTCTAAGTTCTACCTTTTCTTCTGTGATGACGAAGGCTGCTGTCTAACAAAAAAAGAGATTTCTTCTTCAGATGGCAACGGTTGACATTTCTGTTTTCACCAAGGAAAAAAATGAAGAGTTTAATATGATGACCATCTGGCTTTCAGCTGAATCTATGTCTTTTGGCTGTTCAGCTCTTACTGTGTGTTTAAAGCTTTTGCTGTAATGTATTCCCAACTGGTTTAAGAGTCCTCTGATGTATTAGCTGCTTTCCTTGAGTCACCTAATGCCCACCACTTGTTTAGACAGGTGAGAAGTCCACTTAAAGGTAGCATATGCCTAAAATGCCTTGAGCATACTCTATGCCTCTGGCTATTTTTATGTCTCTTGGAGATGACTTCTGTGGTGGTCTTGAAAGAGCTTGGCGCCTGAGGGCTCCTGCAATGATTTTGTCTCAGCAGATTTTGTCCTTAGAGGAGACTTTTCTCCATTAAATTTAAATCTTGCATTGAAATCTCCCATTCTGAAAATTTTGAAATAAAAAGTTTATCCTTATCTTGTTACTTTACATGGAAGAATCTGACCATCTACACGTTTGTTTTCTTCACATACTTGAAGTGTCCCTTTCCTGAAATTTCCAGAAGGAGCTATTATACACATTACTGGATTGGTGGATTTTATTTAATTTAATCAATAAATAAAAGCTAAATGAGAAAAAAATTACTAAAGATATATCCTGCTTTGGTAAGTAAAATGTAGTTCAGGATCTGATTCTGTTAACTTTAGTGACAATTGTGCAGCATCTGAAATATACTACTTCCAAAAAAGAGTTACATGCAAGGTGAATCAAGGTGACCTTTAGTAAGAACAAAACATCTACTGTACAGCGGAGCATGAGCCCTCCCACTCTTGTTAAACCACTAGGGATTGCCACTGTCATCCAGAACACCTGGAGCAGTTAATGAAGTTAACAAAATGTATGACTGAGTCTTCTGCTCTATTTTAAAAGAGATAAGCAGGCAGCTAAAATAATTTCCTCACCCACCTGGTAATTACTTCTAACTTTTAAGGTCCCACACTTACATCTTCTGTGAGGTCATTTACACCTCTACAGGACATCACTGGGTGTAACAGCTGGTCCATTCAGACGGCATTAAAGGATCAGGGTACGGAAATTACTCCCCAGTGTGGGGTTTTTTTCATGACTGGCTTCTCTGTCTTTTCCTGAAGCAGTAACAGGAGAGATGGATGGCATGTAGAGCTTTTATTTTCTGTAGTAATGCCAGCTCAAGGAAAAGGCCACTGTTTGTTAGTCAGAGTACCTATGACAGCTGTGACATGGAACCATAACAACAGTAATGCCAGCCAGAAAGCCTGGAAAATGTGCACACTGAGTATGGTGAGTCTTTGAAACAGTATTTACTACTTATTTGTTCCTTAGTCAGGAAGGATGCCCATCCTTTTTCTGCTTGTTAGGAGACTGCAAAGCCAGACCAAAGAGCTATCCCTGGGCACAAATTTTAATCTAGATACTGGGGATACAGCTCAGGATGATTCCCATGAATTTGAATTCATATAAGCTCTCTTCTCTCCACATCTGTTACTTGAAGAGCTGCCTTGGCTCGCTAAGCCGTGTAGGGAGAACACACAGGGAGTCTGCAGCCACGGTCTCTGACCCTACAACTGATTCCATGTAGGCAGATGTCTGACTCCTTGCCTTGCCAGAAGTGATCCTTCACCTGTCCCTTGGTCAAGAGAGCCACCTTTATCCCAAACAAAATAACCATTTCCAGTCTGTCCACAGACCTTCCCTGTGCAAAGGACAGAACAAAGATTATTTGCAGGAGCTCTGTGCTTCTAGAATTTAAGGGCACTGAAGAATGTAGGATAATTTATCCTGATCTTCTCTGTATGGCAATAATTTCACCTTTGCAACTTAATCTGCAATTGGTGTTTTTCTTTTGATTGGAGTAGAGTGTGTTCAGCTGAAGGCCACATTCCAAAAGGGCACTGAGCTTATAACTGAAAATATCTAAAAGTACAAAATCCACTGATTCTCTTCCTAGTCTGTCCCAGTAATTAATTACCTTGGTATTAAATATTGGCATATAGTTTCCCATATGAATTTATAAGGATTCAGCTTTTATCCATGCATCATCCCCCTGCTTAATTTAAAGGTTTTTTAGATGATACAGTTCTCCTCCCCTCATAAAATAACACTTATGTGCCTAATCCACTCACCTTCCTTCCAATAATCTATCAACTTTTCATGCTCTCCCAATTTTTCAAAACACCGTTAAAAATATGGATGTGAGAACTGACTGCAGTATTCTAGTGTCAGTGTCATGAATGCTGCATACAGGCACAAAAAGTCTTCCAGCTTCTAATTAATACTCCCCAGCTTAGATATTCAAGGATGGCATTAACCCTTCTGACTTTATGCTGCAATAGGATCTTATGGTTTCTTGTATCCTAAGTCTTATTTAGAGCCTAATTTTGGGAACAGGAGTCCCTCCTTTTACAAGAGCAAGCCTGCATTCATCTTTATTGCACAATTTTGCATTTGACTATGAAAATGAGTTCCACCTTACCAAGTAATGGTTCCACCTTACCAAGTAATGGTTCCACCTTACCAAGAAATCCAGGTTTCTCTCATATGCTTGCTTTATCCTCATTATTTTCCTGCTCCACCCAAAAAATATTATTAGCCTGTTACTGTGAGCCCCTATTTTTGTTCAGACCATTAGTAAAAACAAGGTTCCTAAACTCTCATAATTCTAAAAGCAATTGTTCAGCTCTCACTTAAACCCAGGAACAATTAAACACTAAATACATCTCAGTTTTCAACAGTAAAATATCTCTTGTGCTTAGAATTCAGGATACTGGAGCCCTGATGGTTCATTACAGTAAAAGGCATGTGTTTTGGAAATTATATTTAAAACAAAATTAATAGGACAACATAGTGTTAACTAGTACCCAGTACTACTTCCTCAAATTTTAAATCAGAAAAAGCCCTTAAAATAAAGATCTGATAATAAATCACGTATCAGTCAACACACCAAACATTTTATCTTTTTCCTGTCTGCTCCTGAATGAGTCTGATTCCAGATGAAACTACTCAGCTGAGATGTAACCTGAGCGGACCTCGTGAGCAAAGGGTGCGTTTCACTGTACACCGGGTGCTCAGTCAGACGCAGGGAGCCCTCTGGAGCGGCTGGATCCCATCTCCATCAGCGTGCATTTTATTTTCAAGGTGACATAACAGTAAATGCCTCTGGTCTGATGATGATCACCCTCTTTTCTGCTCGTGGCAGTGGGGGACAAGCCATCCAGCCCCCGGGTGACAGCACACAGGAGGAGCTGCTTCCAGGAGAGCTCAGCTTTCAGCTCAGAGGCAGCACTTCATGGGGTGAAGTACTGTCTCAGCAGCTGAAGTTCACAGCCACATTTAATGACTGTGGGGCTGGGAAATAAGCCCAAACATTTAGTTTGGACTTATTGGACTTGGGTAAAACTAGAGAGGCCATGAGCTCTTCAAAACACCCCCACCCCCTCAGATTGCATTTCAGCACATATGGGAAGAAAACGTGAATGTCCTCTAGAGTTTATCAGATGAGCTCTCAGTGGCCTACATACAATTAATCCTAGGAAAGTGAACTGCTTGCACAAAAAAGGGACTAAACCCTTAGGAAATTTGATGAACTAAAGAATAAACAAAATATCTGTAAGACTTGATTTTCAGGGGCCTGAATCATCCACAGCTTATGCTTGAGAATACTAAGCAGGTCTGAAAACTGGGACAATTGCTCTGTTTCTGCTGTTAAGTTGCTGCCTCAGCTTCCCTGGCCTTTACATCACCCTATAGCATCAAAATACTTTAGATGTGGTTTTTATATTGGTGCACTGAGAGTTCATTCAAATTGTTGAAGTACCTTTAGGGAAAATCGATCTGTTAGCTCTAAACCTAACCTCAAAACATTAAGCCACAAGAAAGGTTGGTTTATATCCCCAGAGTAGCTAGTTTGTCATCTGGTTAGATATGTCAGAAAACAAATCTGTTGGGTAAAGCTATGTGCTGCTGTGAACTGGCTAAGCTGGGCTGGCAGGGCAGAGTTTGGCCCAATCTTCCCTCAGTTTTAAGTGATATAACACTTTCTGTGCTCTACCCAGCCAGCCCTCCACATCAAATGTACTGAACACAAGACCTGCACATCTGCTGAAGTGACTTTGCCTGTCACCTTCTCTGAGGAGACAACAATGCAAAACACCCTTTACCCCAAGAAAAGCTGCACTTACCCGATCCTCTTCTTCTCTGACATCTGGCATGGTGCTGATGCAGAGGCTGACAGCAGTGATGGCAACAAAAGAGATTGAAATACAAGCAAAGATCTTTCCTGGGATCCCTGAGTGGGGGTTCTCCACCATATCCCTGAGCTTTCTCATGCACAAACTCAGTCGGCTATTGTCCTGGAAGGCACATTGTGTAGCTTCATTAAACACCACCTCCCTTTCAAACAGCCTGGCCTCAGCTGCCTCTTCCTCTTTCTGTTGCAATCTCTTTTTACAGCACCACTCCAGGTGGTCCTCTTCTATCCCCCAGTACACAAGCTCCTCCTGGAACGAAAGAGCGCACATCTCTCTGAGAAGCCTCAGCTTCCCAGCTGTCAGGAATGTCATGATCGTTCTAAAGGCACTAGGATTACGGTCAAAAAAAAATTCATTGCAGCTAACGTCATAATCATCGCAGATGTCCATGATCTCATCGTAATTGTTGCAAGATTTTAGCTTCCCAAGCCTGGTCAAGGGGCAGTTCTCCAAGGTGGTCCAGGGAACTTTGTACTTAATACCACCTACATTGATGATCACAAACCTGGACCGGTCATCCAAGCGGGCTAAGCAGCACAAGTCTTCTCCAGGATGCAGAAGTTTGGCCTTTTTGTAGAAGAATCCTTTCTTGGTTTGCACTTCACGTAGGTTTTCCAAGTTGTTGAAGGAGCGGGAGCTGAACTCAGGATCTGCATTCCCAGTAAGCAATGCCATTTTGTGGTACATCTGTTGAGTCCATAGGGAGGTTGAGGCTACTCAAACAAAAGAATCTGGAGTTTGACCAGGAAGTCTACCTGTAAAACAGAATTTTAGAATTTCAAGAAAAGTAGGGCATTGTTAGATGATAAACAATCCTATCCTGTCACTCCCAAGAAACTCTTCTCTATGGCATTACTTTTCCCTCTATTATTTTAGGACTATCTTTGCTTGACAGTCGCTTGGGGAAAGAACTTACACTACAATCAGTTCAGAAGCCATGCTGATACTTTTAGAGGGTTTAGTCAGTGCTTGAACAGAAACAAAACCAGTGTATCAGCATTGTCAGAAATTTCTAGAAGTTCAAGCTATCACTTGATGTCCACAATAACCTGGACATCACCCAGGATACTGGAAGAGAAATCTAAGCATTTGGATAAATGGCAATTTACATTTTAGCAACTTAATACAAAAACTTAGTTGCAAATTTTTTTTTATTATTTTGGTCCATCTACATAATGTTCCTATTACAAAAGCCTATAGGGTGACGATAAAATGGGTATTTTACAGTACAGTCAGAAATGTGATGGCAGAAATGTGGGAAATTCCCAAAATAAATTCACCAAGCCTAGGTAGCAAAAGCAATGAATATGTGGGAGCTGAGAGCATGCTGGATCTGAGGTGAAACCAGAGCTTGCCTGGGACCCTGGAGCTGCTGGAGGCTCTGCTGTGGGCTTGGCTGCAGTGGTGAATAGGGTTCCAAGCAACCTGGCAGCAGCTCTGAAAGAGGAGACAAAACCTCAGAATGAAGCTGAGCTGGAAGTGACCCGGTTGCTGCTCTTACTTTTGGATAGCACAGAACCCAACTGGTCACACTCAGATGGAATTATGTATAATTCCAAGATTTAATTTGTGCCTCCTGCTTACCCCTCCTTTACCACACCACAATCCACATTGCTTCCTTGCTTTCTCTAAAGCTCATCACATGCATTCTTCAAAGCTGTCTCTCCAAATGTCTGGAAATGCTGCTATGTAATCGCATTTGAGAATCACTCAAAACTTCTCGAATTGCTCAAATACTAAGTAGGAAACAAGAAGTCAGTGCAGGATGATTGGGTATCCACACAAACACCAGGACTGGGAATGGATGCAGTGATGGGGAACAATTTTAAGCAGGGGATGTAGAAACCGAGAAAGAGCTGACTAGTGAAGGATAAACTGACATTTTTGATGACAGAATGGTAATCATGAGGCAGTAACTGCATAATTTATAAGCAACATTCTGCAATTCCCTCTGAATCTCATGCCTCAGCTGGGAGAGAACAACAAACAAATGGGTGCTAGGAAAAAACTGAAGAGCACACACATTCAAACACATTCCCAGAGGAGCATCTTCCTTTATCTTTAATCAGCTCACTAACTCTTAACTCATTAGACTTAGTCAAAACGATCTCTGACAGAGAGTGGTGAATCCTTTTACTCAGAGCCCTGAATCACCCTCTAAATATTCTTGCAAATCACTCTTAAACAAAAACACTGCAGTAACCGTGGTACTCCTTCAACATTTCTATGAAGATCCAGTCCCCAAATTTCAGAAGAACACTTACACTGGATATTTGTAAAAAGCCAGAGAATGGTTGGTTTTATGTACAAAAAGCTACAGTCACTTAAAGATTTTTTTCAGCACTGTGAAAATTTCAGAAGAGCTAAGGATGCCAAAATCTCTCCAATTTCAGTTAGGGGAAGAGAAATAATTGTTTAAACATCCGTTTCTACAGGGCAACATAAGCAACAGAGAAAAGCTCCTTCATCTGGCTAAGGGCCAGTAAAGGGCAAGATGCACTCTGAGGAATGGGTGCTTTTACAGCACAGGCTCGAGTGCAGCTGGGATTGCAAACACCATTACTGTCACAGTGAGAGCGCACTGTCAGCACAGCATATGCTTTAAGGATTTGGTCTCTTGTTGCTTTCTCTTGAAAAGATAAAATATTCACTGTCACTACTGAGGGCTCTGTGCTTTTGTTTTCGTGCCTCACTTCTTCCACAAGTCAACATACTAAAAGGAGTTTACATTGTTTTGACATCAAGGCCAGGATTTGTTTTTCCCCTCTCCCCCGTGTAGCAGGTTGTTGCATAAAGGGGCCATATACATTTCACAGAACTGTTTTGAATTTAATCTTACATGCACCTCTTCCTCCTTCTAACTAGCAGCCAACCCAATGTGAAAATCTGTAAGCATGTTATTTGCTGCAAAATCTCTGAATTACAGAGGGTTAGTCTTTTATTTTGTGGATAGAAAATGAAAAAAAAAAAGATGTTGGTTAAATCTACAGCTGACATCACATTTCAACATCCCAGAATTCATAATAGCTGGCAGCATTTGTTTTGGAAATCTCATATTTAATCTCAGATTAAAACATAAGCATGTGAAGACAGTTGTATTTATTATTCTCCTTGGCACATCCACCTCATGCACTGGCTGCCCAAGACCAGGCTCAGA
Source organism: Entomyzon cyanotis (assembly GCA_024500445.1). Classification (NCBI taxonomy): domain Eukaryota; kingdom Metazoa; phylum Chordata; class Aves; order Passeriformes; family Meliphagidae; genus Entomyzon; species Entomyzon cyanotis. Next base: position 78,286,500 of record JAKEPQ010001005.1, on the reverse strand, counting down.
TGTCCGTGGAACAGCTTGTGGTGCCACTTTAACTGTCCTACAGAAAAACAAAATACTGTGGGCTCCCAATTTGGCATCTATCCTGAGAAGTAAAACAAGCCTGGAAGGTCTGCTTCTGATCTTATGTGCATGGAATGTATAATGACTTTCATTAAATATTAAAGGATGTTTCAAAATTATGTGGGTCTTAAAATACTTTCTGCATTCCAGGGTTATCTAATGTATGCACATGCCTGCAGTAAAGCATCTCATTGAAGATTAACGTTAAAAGCCAATACTTCCAGAAATGATACTACATTATCATCCAGTTGGCATTTCTACTATTTAATCTGACACATGGGTGCATGAAAGACTATTAAAACACAGTCTGGAATAAGCTGCCCATCACAGGCATGAAGGACAGAATTTGACTCTGTATTTGTTGTTCATAATTTTGAAGTGCTGTGGGAGAAATGCTGTATGAATATTTCAGTTTCAGGATCATATACAGGGTGGGTCATACATAGTCAAACAATTCTTTTTCTTTTTTTTAAGTATAGTCAAACAATTTTTATTCACTAAGAAGTACTTTCTTTGGCCATCTGTGTATGTACATGTATATGTCTACACACGCACAAGTTCAGCCACATTCTATCAACAGCAGACAGCGGAGATCTTCAAAACACAGGTATGTCTCATCAAAGATTTTAAAGATTCAATGTCAGAAACTCACAACTGCTTCATATTCTTCTTTTTGTTGAATTATTTCCTCAATGGAGAGAGGGCTATTTCCCTGCTTACTGCCTTTTCACTTTGCCTGCTCCCAGAACTGCTCTTCCCACAAACATTACTCATCCCATTCTATCAGTATTGCTGCATCTAAGTCATATGGGATTTTGCATGAGGCTCCTCTGGTCTCAAGTTGCCTTGGATAAGAATGAAAAACGGGACAAAATCATCCCTACCAATAGTCTGAACAGCCTGGTGAGGAGAGTTTGAAAACACCGATGAAGGGGAGGCAGTGGTAGAGCAAAGACTGCAGGGTGCCATGGCCAGGAGAGACCTCCTGAGGTAGGGTGGCCACATAAAGCACGTGCTGATAAATGAGGGTACAGGAAAGTGTCATAGGCAGAGTGCTCACACCTTTTCTGGGAAACCAGCCTGACCAGGCAGCTCTGAAGGGCCTGTACACTAATGCTGGCAGCCAGGGGGGAAAACAGGAACAATTCAGAGGTCTCCGTGCGGTTGCGCAGAAGAAAACTGGTACTCTGAGGATGGTCAAACTCTGAAACAGAATGCTTAGAGGTGGTAGAGTCTCCATCCTTGGGGATATTCAAGACCCATCTGGACACAGTTCCAAGTAACCTCTTCCAGCTGATGCCACTTTGAGCAGTGGGAGATAAATCAGATGAACTTCAGAGGTGCCTTTCTACTTCAACTAGTCCATGATTTTGGGAACAATCTCTTTTTAACTGCTGTAAATTGCAAAGTATTGAAGATTTACATTTGTGCTACAGTAGCAAGAGGAAGCCATGAGACCTTTTAGTAATTAATGTTTTAAGATTTCCTTTGTGAAATGAAACACATTTTGACAGAGAACAGGTAATTGCATCATAATTTAAAGTCACAAACATGAAACATATATTAGGGTGACCACAAGACTTTTTCTCTCAATTCCAAATAGAGCTGAGTCAGTGACTCCATTCTGCAGTGCTCAGCCATTTGTGGTCCGAGATGTGCTGAAACCTGACATCACTGCCTGGGACCAAAGCAATTCCCACTTCTTAGAGTGACGTGATTTATAAATCACAGCACACAACATCACTTTAATACTAAATTGTACACATGCAATTGACCATACATTTGGTGATATTACACCTAACACTGTGGACAAAGAGGCTCAGGAGATCCAGGTTACTCTTGTAGTTATTATAATCTAGTAGAACTTAGACTCCCCATAATGTGTCCCTGGCAGTCACTGTGGAAACATGGAGAGAGCACCTGCCCATGAGGCTTACAAAATGCAGAACAGATGGGTGTGAGAAATTTAATACATTTAACACATATTTAAAAATGAAACAAAACAAGCCCCAACAAAACAAAACTGAAAAGGAGACTGGGAGGATACGGTAAAACAGATGCAGCTTAGCCTAGAAAGCAGACTCTATGGGATTTGAGGAATTAGCTTCTGAGTTTGTCCACATGGAACACGATTATTTGATATTTTAACATGATATACATACTCATTATCACAGAATCACTTATGTTGGAGAAGACCCTTAGGGGATCATTGAGTACAACTATTACCCTGACACTGCCAAGTCCACCATTAAACCATGTCCCAAAGTGCCACATCTATGGTCTTTTAAATACCTCCAGGGATGGTGACTCACACACTTCCCTGGGCAGCCTTTTCCAATGCCTGACCACCTTACCAGCAAAGAAATGCTTCCTGATATCCAATCTAAACCTCCCCTGGCACAACTTGAGGCCATTTCCTCCTGTCCTGTCACATGCTACTTGGGAGAAGAGACTGAAGCCCACCTCACTACAACCTCCTTTCAGGGAACTACAACCCAGACAAAGTAGAATTTTACATATTTCTGTATTTATTATGCGTAAACTTTAATATCCCTAACCTCTTAAGCCACTGCTTAGGGAAGGCAATAGCCCAAGAAAAGGTACTAGAACTTTCAACAAAACTTCATTTTGTCTGTTCCTTCATCAAAGTAACAGGAAGAAGTGACACCACTATACACACCTAGCTGCGATGACCCCACTTAGCAGAGAAAGAAGGGTTTCTTGTATAGATATGGAGCACAATATCCAAGATAGTCTTCTCCAGAGAGTATTCTGGGGGCCTTGAGGAGGACACTAAATTAGTCAGTCCAAGAAGCCCAGGATTCTCATGCTGTAATGAAGGCTGCAAAATTCAGCATATGACGCTGGACATTGTTGCACACTCTGAGGGTACATTTTCCTTAATATTTTCATTAATTTAGTGGAAGAAAAAAGTAATAACTTTCTTCTCTGAACATCCCTCATCACATTTATGCCACACTACATAATTAGCTGAAACAATTCGTTAAATGAAAAAATGAACTTGACTCAACATTAATTATTTTGACATGCATCCATAGCTATTTGTCTCCATTAGACAGATTATGAGTTATCTTGTGTCACTGCACTTGCCAGTGTTCTTGAGTGAAAGTATTAACATTGTGACATCTTTAAGAAATCGGAGATTAGGTTCAATTACCTACATGAAGGTAAGGGATCCTGTATCTTCATGGCTAAAACCAATATTATTCTGCACTTCCACAAGCTTTCAGTGCCTTTGAACCTTAAATAGAATTGAACTATTATTTCTATGAAGCTATTTGTACACTTCAGTTACACAGCAGACAAAGGCAGACATGCCAGGTAAATACAGACAGAGGAAGCACTGCTTGTTTATGCATTCTTCCCCGAATCACAGAATTCTGTTCAGGTTAGCGAGCTTCAATATTTCACAAAGGTCCTAAAACATGTATTTCACTGAAACAGAACTACAAATAAAAAAGAAGCAGAGACTGCAAGGATTAGGCAAAAAAGCTTTTCCCCACAATTATTACAATAAAACAGAGCATCATGTTCAAACCATGCTGTATTTGCTTAGGTGAATTAACCCTCAGTTGGTTACAAGAAAAACGGCTTTGTAAAATGTGCTTTGACCCTCAGTTCGTATTTCCTGAACACATGAACAGACTCCACATGCGCACCATGTGGGTGATGTGCTAAAGGGAAGAGACTTCATAGCAGAGCTGTACCGCCCATACTCTGGGAAGATTAGATTGCACATGGAGATTTGTTTGATCCAGCTCCTGTTAACTGCAGTGTTAGATTAAGTGTTCAGTGTCAAGAGCCTACAATTAAAATGTGTTCTGTCTGCACTTGTTTGGTCAGTGATTGAGCCCTGTGAAGAAGGTACCTTTGACCCTTACTGGCAGCCACTAGATGGTGAAATTTTTATTCTTCCATGAATCACACACAGGTTTATTTTAGGAACCTTACTGATTAATCCCTTTAGCATCCTGTTTAATCAACCAGTCTAAGAGACTCTGATAAGGTACTGCACTTTGAGTTAGTTGCTGAGCTGAAATATTTCTTTCCCTGTTCTTAGATTGTTGTATTTCAGAATAAAAAAAATCATCAAAATCCAGTTTTTAAAATATCTGTTCCTGTCATAATTACATACCCACAGCTGGCCTAAGGTACAATGTGAATGTTTACTATCAAATGCAAAAGTGACAGACTGTGTAGTATTTTAAAACAGCATTGTTTATCCCTCTCACCGAGGAAATGAAACAGATTGTCTCCTTTCTGTTGCCAAAATTCTGGAAGCATGAAAAACCAAACAAGTTTCGGTGTCTTTGAAAATCACAGAATTATCTGTCAGGTGTTCCAGTTGGTCTGCAGATCACTGTAGGGGGGAAAAGCAGCTTTTAACATGAGCTCTGCTCCTCTTCTAACGCTGATCTTTTCTTTCTGATCCATCCTACTGGTTTTTGCAATTCTATACTTAGCAGCTTCCCACCCAGATGATTAATATGCTTGATTTTGTACAGAATATAGCAACTAGATTTCTGACTAGAAATAAGAAGGTTTGACTGTGATGCCACTCTTGGCCCAGTTTCACATTCAGAGTTTCCTAAAGATTTGCTGGGCACTTTTCCTAATAACTGTACCTGTCCTTGTGTCTGTCTCAGGGCCATTCACAGGTTTGTATGAATGGTTGTTAGATACATATGATTAAATATGAAAGGATGAGAAGAAACAGCCTCAAATTGCACCAGGAGAAGTTTAGACTGGATATTAGGAAAAATTTTTTCACTGGAAGACTTATCAAGCATTGGAAGAGGCTGCTGAGGGAAGTGGTTGAGTCAAGATCCCTGGAGATCTTGCAGACACAGCACCTAGGGACATGGTTTAGTGGTGAACTTGGCAGTGCTGGGTTAACGGTCGGACTCCATCATCCTAAGGGTCTTTTCCAACCTAAATGATTCTATGAATAAATGCTCTTATTAACTGCTCACAGATTTTAGATGTAGGTCTGTTCCTTTTCATTTCCACATGAAATCCTTTGCAGAAGAGGTAAATTGTATACAGATGCATCTTGCTTCTCTTGTTAGCTTGAATTAGTGAACACTGGATTTTATGTGTTTTCACTGTTTTTTTGCAGATGATGTTCTTGTTCTCATGTGTGTTTCATACGTCAGTTGTGCATTGACATCAAAAATATTCCCCTCTCTACTTAAACACAATACTGCCTCTGAATTTAACATGGTTTTAGTTAATTATTAACATAATTGCACAGAATACCTTTTAAATTTTGACTCATTAAGACTGTGTATTTAATCCATGGTTGCAGTTAACAGGAACTGGATCAAACAAAATTCCACATGCAGTAGAATTGTCTCAGACTCTGGTTAAAGGATAGCTCCTGGTCTAAAGTCTGTCCACTTTAGCCCATCACTGTCTTTGTGCACATCTGGTTTCTCCAAAGCTTGTTCTGCTTTGTTTGTTCCAATATCCCTACCTACTCCTACCCCCAACCTACTCACAGTGACACAAGATTAATATGGCTGTGGTTCCAGAGCCCTTGGATGAGGTGACTCCTAAACATGGGGGGTTTTTAACCCTATGGCCTGATGCCCACACTGAGCACTGGGAATACTGACACAGTGCTTGTAACTGCTGCTTGGTGCAGCAAGCATTACCTGCCCTACCTGCTGTGGACAGAATTCAGGAATCCTGCTCTCCAGACATGTTTTTAAATGAGAAGGTACTCCAGATCTTTCCCTGTACACAACTTGCATTTCCACAAGGAATGACCATCACTGCCTGGAGTGGGAAGCTCGCCGAGCCCTTCACTTCTATTCTATGCAGGTTTTGCCCTGGAACATCTACATTTTGCAGCTTTCAGTTGTGGTGAACTGGAAATACTGCAGCAGCTTGAAGTAAATAAAAAAATTAAAATTTGTGCTAAATTATATAGGAAAATTAATAGGGCTAACAAAGAACCCCTCATGTATTTATATCAATTTAACACAAAATTCTGTTTCGAAATGTCTCGAATGTTTCAAATTCTGTTTCAATTTCACGGAATTTTCTGTCCTGAATTCCTCCTAGATAAATGTGGTAGCAACATCAACCTTCCCAACAAAAGCTGACAGGATAAAGCCACAGCACCTTTGTGGCAGCACAAATTCTTTTGGTTCCTGGAAAGGCAGGAGACAGTTTATATTTTCCCCCTCAAATAGGTAGAGGCCTTTTGCGGTTTGAGTTTACAGATACATTTGCACATTCTTACCCTGCTATTGAAGAAGATGAAAATGACCTGAAATAGTCTAAGGCATCTCTGTAATTTCTCTCACCTGCAACCCACTTCCCCCTCCACTGAATTGCCATTGCTGTATTCATTAGAGAAACACTTAAATTCACTAAACACACTCGTTCACTTAAAGGATCATCTGATAATGTTATCGGGTTTAATGTTTCATAATGAATCAAAATTATCAGAAAACTTTGCACTTACTCTAATGCAATTATTTCAGTCAGCTCACAGAGTGAGGATGTTAGCATTTTTAAGACCTTGCTCTCTACAAAATTTCAGTGGACTTATCTACACAATGCAGTGGGAATGAATGGATTCCACTGTGAAGATGATGGCTTTAAAATCAGGTAAAACATGACTGATGCAGTTATGTGCAATATCTTCAACAATCATATTGAATCCTTCATAAATCACCTCTTCTTTCAAAAACACTGGAACAGATACAAGAGGGATGGTGATGGGCTAATTATTCATTTATGGAATAGATGAAAACATTTCAACAGACATCTTGCTGGAGAACCCTGGTAGATCAGATGTCATGAAGACACACTCTGATATAGTATTTCCAGAGCACTACTATAGTGACAGAAGTGCGAGAAGCTCAATTTTAAGACCAGCCCTTGCTGTCCATAGGTTTTTGACCCAATAGGTTTATATGTAGCATTGAATAAGGTGAGCTCTTGGGGCAATAACATCAACACTACGAAAACAATCCAGACCTTTACATGATGCTCAGGGTGGCTATTTATCCACTAACTGTTTTTGCAGTTGGGCTATCAAATGAACAATTCCTATTCTCCAAGAAAAAGCTCTCCTCTGTTCAGAGTTCCTTTAGCTTCTGCCAGATTGCTCACCACCATTCTACTTGCAATACCAGCAAATACACAGAAACATTGGGATAAAATACCATCATAGAATTCATTTTACAGCATCGCCACTACCAACAGGATTTTGTTTCCGAACAGTTATTTTCATGCAGCAAAAGGACATGTTGTTACTCATAAGGCATACATTATTCTGCCAGTGCGACAAACAATAAATCACTGCCAGATCCCAGCATCTCTGGCACACTCCAAAGCTGCTGGTTTCTTCCCCTGTGTTGTCATGCTTTAAATCTTATTACCATCACAAAGCTGATGAGGAATTTCCATTTACTTAATTTCACTGCCAGCTGGCTTTTCCCTTCCATGAGGAAGGCTCCACGAGCTGCCCAGTCTGTGGTGCTCACAATTAAAAAACTCATCTAGGAGGTAATTAACCCAAGGGCTTTGCTTCAGAGGTGTTTAAGACTTCACTCCAGGCCTTGTTTATGGTTGCCTCATTGGTTGTAACTTCCGCCTACGAAGGGCAGCAGGCTCTGGCAATTCCATTACTAATGGAAAGAGGAAGGTGACCAAGATGGTGATCAGGGATAGCAGAGTTGAGGAGGTTGCTTCTTCATTCCACCTTTACCTGACTGGCCGGTTCATTGTCCAGCTAAGAGGATATCCATGACTATTTCACTTTGAGGAATGGAAAGCTGCTCTCACTTTCCTGTGTTGCCATGAGATCCGACACGGTCTCAAAGAAGCTAGGGACTGGCAAGTGTAGGAATAATTTTGCACCTCTTTTTCTTTCCAACTATGCTCCCTGAGTGCCAAAGGAGGCACCCTGGAAGGTGATCTACAGAAGAATAAGCTGGTCTAACTTATCAGGTCATGTTTGCTAGGGCACTGCAGTACTGGCATAGTCAGAGAAGCAAGGCTGGATGTTCAACTAAATGAGAAAGATCACAGACTGGAGGAGTTTCATAGGTACTAATTAAAAACTGGGCTCCAGCTCTGTTCCAAGCCTGTACTTTGGTAGATATTAGGTTTATCTACTACCCTGAAGAATCTGGAACGTGGTCTCTACAAAAACCCTTTTGTCTCCCTCCACAGTGACAGCAGTGAACAGAAGTGATTCTACAGCATAAGGCTTTCGTGCTCGGCAGCTCTGAATATTTGTATCCTGCAATACAGCAGAACACCTTAGATTTATCTACCTCAATTTTACTTATCCTATGGCATTTTTTTCAAACAAAACTTCATTATTCTATTATCGGTTTTTTACCAACAACCAACCTTTACTGTTAACACAAAAGACACACTGAAGAAATAAGCAACAAAATAACTTCCATTCTTTCTCCTCCTGAAAATTTTTAATTAAAAGACATCTCACAAAATATTAATTCATATCCAACTTGCTTGCTCATCAAATAAAAAGTAAGCACAGATGTCAGCATCTAAAAAATCTGAATTAAGATCGGCAAATAAGTAGCTAACAGCTACTTAATGAAGATGCTCAAAAGGAATGCATGTAATCTGATTTGTACTGCATAATTCTTTTTGTATTATTTATTTTACACATTAAATGACCTTATTTTAGTTAATGCATTCAGTCTCAGTAGCTCACTGATACAGAATCATTTTGCTTGAACTCTGATAAGCAGCTGTTCTCCAGTTCAATCAGTTCCCTTCCCAACAGCAAAATTTTATTTGGCTGGTGAATACTTCTACATCCTTACAGCAACCTGAAGCCCCATTTGGTCTCAGAAACCCTGTTCTGAAGTGTATCATCATACTCCACAAGACCTAGCTTCAACTGAATCAACAGGAATTGAAGGGCCTATGGGATTGGGTTCTAGAGAGGTCCCTCCTCAGGCTTTGGAGGGGCTGGAGTAGAGGGTGCTCCTGGGAAGGCTTGCTGGACAGAACTGGAAAGAGCCTACCAATGCTGTACAGCTACCCAGCTCATAAGATGAATTTCTGTGTCTCTGTCATCATTATAGAGATGTTTTTGTTGCTGTAAAGAATAGCTTTGTGATCAAGAAGGGAAGCAAAGTGTGAAATAAATATGAGACATGAGCAAACACAGATAGGTTTAGAGAAAGAGAGTGGGAGAGAGAAAGCATTTAGCTAAACCTCTTGTGGTCAGCTAAGAAATGTAAATTGTACTGTTTTAAGATAAAATATGATAATAAACAAAAATCACTTGGTGGTTTTATGCTCACAACTACTAAATCAAAAAGAAACATGTAATTTACAGTGTGAAGGAAGAGGAGAAGGATGAAAGTATAGAGACCAATATGGTATAAAGCAGATACTTCATTATTTTAGAGCCTAATTTAAGCATATGCTGAATCCCTACACTTTTAATGTAAGTTAGCAAGTGCCAAGCAGCTTGTGAGAAGCTCTCGGCTTCTCTCAGAATCAGGATCCCAGTCTGCTGTATCACCTAAGAAAACCATTACCAAGTAAATACATAACTGGTACTAAGCCCATGCTTAAATATATCAAAATATATATAAACACTGCCCTAGACAATGCTGCATTTTCCCCCATGTATATACATATCTATGCAGATTTCCATACGGTCCCCTCACCAGGCAAGGAAATGACAGACATGAGATCTGTGACATGAAATGCATGTGGGTCTCCAAAACCAACCCTCAGGAGCACAAGCCCAGGAAGCACCAAGGAGGGTCAAATCACTCATCAGCTCTCACTGGCTTCCAGTGGAAATGAGGAGCTCAAATCTGGTGCCTGCACAGAGGCACCCAGTGCAATCTGAGACACCCTGGGGTATCTGGGGATAGCAGATGTGACAAAACACAACACATCCACAACAGCTGGATGCCAAGCATGATGTGCTCGTACATCTAAAAGTGCCATCTCTGGACCACCACAACTGCCCTAGGTAAACAGGTCCTTTGAGAATCTTTGCACACAGAGCCTTTGGGGATTTATTTTTAATTTCTTGGCAGCAACAAAAGATCCTCCATATTCATAACTTTTTAAAGTATGGCACTCTTACATCAAAAGTCAGTGCTGCAGATCCAACTGGTCTCTCCATGGCGATAAGATACTCACTGAAACAGCAGAGGTGCTTTTAAAAAAAAAAAAAAAAAAGTAGATTTCTACCATATTTTGGTGCACGCAAACCTGAAAATTTCTGTAATTATAGTTAAACACTGTCCTGGAAAAAGTTTCCGTAAGATTCACATTAGGCAGCTATATTTATTACTGTATGTTCCCTGTTTTACCCAAGCTGAAAACATTCAGCCATTTGCATTATGGAGCATAACCCCTTAATTTTCAAGCTAAATGTGATCACTGCAGATCCTGGTTTTACACATACCTAGCATGTGCATGCAAATTTCCAGTGTCTGTATCTTGATCAGGTGTCTGCTCACAGAAAGGTACTTGTGATGGGGACCAGCTGGAAATAAGTCTGTGCATAGTTATAGTGTGTGCATGAACACGTATACAAGTTGAAAAACAGCACATTATTCCCTATTTCCAGAGGGAGATACCTTGGTCACACAATGTCATTATGGAAAACCTGATGTCCTTGCCCTTCCAAGGCACATACACACACCCAAGAGCCAAATAGCAAAAGAGAAGCCAGTGAAAGGGTTAATGTCAATTGGTGTAACCTCTTCTGCTGCTGGATAAATGCTGTTTTCTAAAAACAGTAAACAGCCTTCCTGATCCTGGACTGGTAAAATAGAAGGATTTTAAACTAAAGTACATTCTCCATGAACCACAGTAAAAAAGTCCCAGTTTCCTCCAAACCCTAGAAATTCTACTACTCATGGTATTTATACAAAACCAAAGCCTGGCTATAAAAAAAAAAATGAAACCTAACCACCTAGATATCCTTTTCTTGTGCTAGAATCTTATGCTTTTGTCCTCCTGCCTCTGTTTTACACACAGTCTGCATTCCCACTGACTTGAGATAACTGGGAATTTGTTACAGTGACAGAAAAATCACAGCCACTTAATTCGCCAGTCTATGAGATTTAAGTAAGCTACTTTTTGTAATATATGTACAGGCACTATGTGAGCTTGGTAGCTGTGTCAGAATCCCTGGATATTGTGTGTTTGTCAGACTGTCATCAAGTGTTACAAATACACAGCTACAAACTATAGATGAAGTCTTGCAGTATGGCCAGGCTCATATGAATCTAAATTAAGAAAGTGTTTTAATTCTTGATACAGAGGAATACAGGATGTCTTTTTGCATGTAAACCTGTTAAGATATTCAGACTGACAGTGATTTCGCACACAGAGACCCAGTGTTTCCTCTGCTTCAGCAAGACCTAGTGGATTCCATGTGGTTCCACCAAATGAAAGGAAGAAGAAGAAGCAAGGAAGTAGAAACCACTGCAAAGGAGCCTTTCCGAGCACCGAGTCCCAGACTGTAAGGAAAAGATGGGGACAAGGTGAGAGAATAGACAACATGTTGCCTCATCTCCACCTCATTTCACACTCCTTAACACCTCTATTTCCAACCCAGAAAGACAAACGCAGTGAAGACTCCACAACCCCAGTTAAGCCATCACAGACAGATAGTAGGGTGGAATTTTATACAAGTTACAGACATTTTCATTCCAAACTCTCCTGAAAGTGTCATAGTTGTTGCTGAGCACCTCCCTTACAGATGTCTGCTCTTATGCCCATGCCAGTGTTGAATGAGTGATCCCCTCAATCAAATCTCAAGCTCTGCCTTTTCCTAAAGCACAAATAAAACACCTTCATCCAGTAGCCTAATTTCTGCTACTTTCCTAATACTGAAAAGGCAAAGGAGTCACCTGTGGTATCTTTTCTTACCTCCCATAATCTGGCAGATCTCTTCTTTTGAGTAGTTTCTCTACTCTCTCTCCAAGCTATACTTTGCTAGAGCAATATACTTTTCCCCTTTTTAAGGACGCTTTCAACCCAAATAAATGTCTTGCAGTATCAACCCACCATGCATCAGTTCCAGCTCCACATTACCAGGTCCATTTTTCCTTCTGCAGACACCTACATAATTACATTATGTGCGATAGCTTATATAAATCAGCCATCATTGTCATACGTTCTAAAGAATTGACCTGCAATTGTTATCCACGGCAAAACTTCATCCCAATTACTTTTAGCCATCAAATCTGAGCCATAAAGTCAAAATCTGACTGAATACGGATTACTGAAGCTGCATTTTGGAAACAGTAATTTGTAATTTATTCACCTAAGTCCTACTTTCAAAGCTATTGTGATCTCATCCCCACAGGCCTTGAAATTGATTTTTGAAGCAATACTTTAATTACCTTTCCATCTGGCAAACTTTCTTTGGTGCTTGGCTCAGAAGCTGAGATTGACCCTGGCTTTTCATGTCTGGGTCTGTGCAGTGATGCCCATCCTCACTCACTGCTGCGTGTGCCAGCATAACAGGGCTGGGAATACGTGGGCAACAAATGAAGTCCTCCTGATGCTTTCAATAAGCAGTTACTAATAGCTCTTTAAATTATCAAAACAGTGGCAAAAATAAATTATATTTAAGTTTACATTTTCACCACCTCCTTATTTGTATGTACAAAATATGTCCATGTACCTGTATCAGCTAATTAACTGTGCAGCTATTCAAATGTCTTTTCAAATGTAGATTTTTTGTACCTCAATGACAGTAAACAAACCAGAAGCCAAATGAAGATTTGGCTATTTAATCTAGAGGATATTGCATATTAAGAAAGGTATTCTAAGTTGCAGCAGTGTAAATTATTGCTATCCCATTATACATTTTCAGTTTCTGCATGAAAAGAATAACACTTGATCCATTGAAAATAAATCTGGTCAGAGGCTATTATAAAATGCAGAATGTGCTTCCACAAACAGAACAAGCAAACCTGTATAATAGATATATTCATAATTTATTTCAGTCATTCTGTTTTGCTGACATATTCCTATTGTTCTCAAAACAATTTCCAATGTGTTATTTTATGTATTATAATATAATATAATATAATATATATATATTATTTATTTATTTATATTATATTATATTATATTATATTATATTATATATTATAATCTTAAAATGTAATATAATATATTATAAGATTTGAGGCTATCTTAAATCTCCCATTTCTTTCTGTTTAATTCTGAATACTTCACCACTTGAAATTTCCAACGACTATCTGCAATAGTTACATTTAACCTTCCATATGGCCCTCTTTCTGATATAATTGTTTACCTTCTAGGACAAGGACTGGTATGAAACTTCCTTTCTTTTGATTAGGCTTCTTTCCTACTGCTAGGTAGCACGTGTACCCCTTAGGCTTTCAGTTTTCTAAATTAACTGTCAGCACTTTTTATGATCCCTCCACTTCTTTTCCCTCCACAGATTTATCTCATTTCATTATCCTTGGCAGTTCTAAGTCCTTTCAAAATTTGGACTGCTGAAATTCAATACTAGTGCAAGAGGAAATAAGGTTCACGTGACAAGAGATAACCACAAATTTTGAGCACACCTCTCTAGTTAGCCTTGACCAGTCTTACTTCATCTGTCATTCAATGCCTAGAACTTGGGTGTACTGTACAAACCCTAAAACCAAAAGTGAATTCTTTCCCTAGAAAAATACATACTTCTTTCCATTTCCTGAACATTTCTAAATTTTCCTTCTCCTCATCACTTTTCCAACTTCTTTCAGTGACATTACCTGACTGCTTTGCCTAAGGCAAATGGATATAGATTATTTCAACATCTCTTCTTTTCTTCTGGAGGGTTAGGCCAGCAAATTTTATACTAGACTAGCAACATGCTGCAAAGTCAAAATTTAAAGAAATATTCTGCATGCCTTCTGCTCTAATTTTTGCTTTGAAAATTAGTACTTCTTATATTTATTTGAAACGTGAAAAATAACTGCGTGTGGCCATAGAAGTGCATAGGAAAACAAAATCTGTCAGTTACATTGAGCAGTTTTTGTCACATCTGGCCTTCTGGGTCTATTTCAACTATATCACTCTAGTTAAGTCAGTGACTTACTATCAAGTTGCTTGTCAACTCCTGGCAGTGCTCCATGACTTCTATGGGACTCACAGAGCATGAAGCTGAGCTTAAGGTAGCTTCTAATGACAATAAAATGTGCAACTTGCCAGACCAAATTCCTCCTAAGCCCCAGTCTCATCCTACCTGTGTTTCCTGTTCCAGCCTGCAGAACATTTAGAGCAGGAGGAAGGAGGTTATTTGAAACATCAGCCTGCAGGTGTTTCCAAGATGTGTCCATGATCAAGCAAAGATTCTCCTTTGATTTTGTCCAGCTAAGGAGCAGATGAAAGTAAATGGGCATTTCGTGCCCCCCCGCCCCCCCTCCCCGCCATGATTCTATCTTTTGCATTTACTTACTTCTGAAATGCTTCCCAAATGTTTTCTTGGGGTTTGGCCTAAAATCTTGATATGCTGCCTCCTAAAATTCTCCTCAAACATATGTTATTTGCCTTGAAGTTGATAGTGTCTTTCCAGTTCGGAAAAAATCTTCAGTTAGAGGCACCATGAGATTCTCTATTTCCAGACCAAATCGATTCAGTTATCAAGGAAAGAATTAAGTCTTCTACAAAATCCAGTCAGGGCACCCACAGAGGAAGCTGGTCTGCTAAATATGGAGGTGCCATTTTCCACAGTGCCTTTTCAAGGCTGAACTGCCATATGCTGCTGCCTATCCCTCCTTCACTCACATCCTCTCTGGAGGAAACCAGCTCTGCGCTCTTCAGTCCACTGGCTCAGCCCTCCACAAAATGGTGTGCACTTTACTTAGTTGCAGGCTAGCATCTTCTCACCCCGCCCCAAGGTGCTGAAATTAGTTTTTGGTGCTTTAGGCACCCTTTGAAGCAGCAGATGCTTCTTTTCCACACATGTTGCACCAGGTGATGCCATAGGGACACATGATCCTCTGAGGGTCTGTGGCAGGCTGAGTCACAGACACGAAGCAGTTGATGGGGGCAGGTGACAGATTTTTGCTCTCTGTGTGACACTCTTTTTGTCTCTGATTTCTTGTGACAAGTACACAGGGTTGAGGAGGTGGAGGGAATCCACAGTGTTGTTCCCTTGCACTGCATCAAGGGAGAAGGGGGATAGGCAATAGGAGAAGAGCTCTGCTAGACCCAGCCTAAATCTATCTCTGTAACACATGAAAAAGAACAATGGCTTCAGCACGTGTCTCAGGGGCTGAGCAGTACCTCCTGCACAACAAGAGACTCTTCGAAGAGCTCTGTGACACCAGTGCCCATAAGGAGTCAGCACTGTCTAGTGCAGTAATAGAGTTCTTATAGGAAGAGGCTTAAGGAAGCACACAACCATTAGCTTCCCAGCCCTTCCCTGGGATCAAAAAGCTTTAAAATGCAGCTCCAGCCAAGACCTCCCTCTTGCATTCTTCCCTAAGCCTTCTCTCCAGCCACATCCAGCATGCCAGCTCACAGCACACACTCCTAACATCATCTCCCCAGCTGCTTGCCTTGTCCTCCTCTCCAAAGGGACTTTGGCATCACTTGCTGCACATTTTGCCTCTGCAAATCTCAAAAGCCTTGCCTCTTACACTCATGCCTGCCACTCCACTCAAGCAAATAATAAAAAAGAAAGGATGGAATGTGGGTGGGAAATAAAACCTGTCAATGAGACCGCCTTTACATAATTACAAAGCCCCAACCATAACTGTACTAATATACTTATTGCTGTTGAGAACCCACTGGTGTAGCAAAAATGTAACATGGGCAAACAAGCAACATAAAAATGTTTTAAAATCTGCCACTGGATGCCTGGAAACCCACATGTTGTTTCCCGGCATTCCAAGCCGGTTGGCTTGGATGAAGTTATGGAAAAGGCAGAGGGATACTCTTGTTCTTATCACATGCATTCATTATCTTCCATCCTCACTATCACTGTATGATACACAAGCTCCGTGCCACCACCAGTGTGGAGTACAATGTCATGCTCCCTCCTCGCATTTGCCTTTCATCCAGCCCCTACCTGGCGCTGAGGAGTTCCTTCAGAAACATGAATCAGGCATTGTTGATCCTCGCTGGAAAGGTCCCACACCTTAATTCAGAGACAGTGCTATGAATCTGCAGCTGGTGACTGTGAAACCACTTCAGGTGACCTCTGTTATCCCTGTGAATGCGTAGGGGAATGTACAAAATGAACAGAGCAAAACTCTTGCTTGTGACTGTGGCTAGGACAGGTTCTTCCCGTGGGAACATTTTGCTATATTTCATAGACAGGATAAAGTTTGGATGTTTTGCAAACAACTTCTCCGGATTGGGTCAGTTCGGGCTTGGCCAATTGGGCCTAGGGGGAGGTCTTGGGCTGACCAATCTAGGGCACCTCTGTAAACTCTATATATATGGAATTCAAAACAATAAAGCTCTCTTCTCCTCTCTTTCCTTGTCTGAGAACTTGGTCATTCCTCAGCTAGCCGCTCAACAGCGACATGTGACAACAGAGGACAGAAAATAATGCCAACTGTACAAATAAAAAAAACCCTGAAAATTGTTGTTCTGCTTTGACCTAGCACTATTTTAAGTCAAAACACCAGCCTGTGGTAATTTTACACTGATTTATTTTAAATGAAAGTGGATCATTACACTTATATTATGACAATCTGAATACATTTAATGGCCAGCTGAAATTCCAGCAATGCATGGCTCAAAGTTGGACCATGTCTACTAGCTTTCATAAGTGGAAATAGGATGGAAAAATCAGTAGTTAATTGAACACTTCACTGGAAGTTCTAAAAAACCTCATACTGCACATTCATGATGTATCCTGCTTTGGGAGCAGTTTGCCATTAAACCCCAACACTGTATTTTCACTTACATCTGAAAACAAATGGTGTGATTTCTTTTATACTTTTCTTACGCTATTTAATTTAATTTAATTTCAGCTGTGTCTCTTGCTTCAAGATTTTCCCCTGAAATCTCCAGTGATGCATAGAATAACTTAAAAATTGTGGAGTAGAATCTTTCTGTGGTACAATTACTTTTTCTCTTTAATAATTATCCACTTCTGAGAATGCCATGAGTGGTAAAAAGGATGCCAAGGAAGCAAAAAGGTGGGGAAGGAATCATGTTGCTGAACTTCTTCAATAGTTGCTTGAAAAATACTGTTGACCAAGAAGGAAGAAAAAAGAACCCAGAGAAATGCTGACTCCAGAGGTTTCAGAAAAGAATCAGGTGGCTGCTACTATACATGACAAATCCTCATCTGGACTTTGGTTTTTCACACTGATGCATATACCAATGTGCCCCCCTTATAACACTTTTTAATAAGAAACTCAATAAATTCAGTTTATTAAAAGTATCAAAGTATGAGTTTTGGCTCATATACCAGTCTTCTCTCACATAAGATAAAGGTGGATCCCTTCATTTGAGGAATAAATGAATTCTAGATAGTCTCAAAAAAAGAACATAAATTCCCATATTTAGAATTGTTGTAGGTTGTTGAACAAGGAGCCATGTTTGATATGAAACAAGAAAGCATGCTTATCCACATGTGCAGCATTTGAACAGGTATTATTTGTCACAGTCTCCCACAGATGCTATCAGAGCTTACAGAGAGACACAGTGGTTATTAAAAATGATTCACCACACTTATTAACATGACAAAGCACAAGAACGGTGAACTAGTCATTAGAATGTATGAGATTTGATAAATAAAAGGCTTTTAAATGTTCTAGAAGGACCCACTCTTGAAACCCCTTGCTCTTCCTGAGTCCATCAGCTTCAGGACACTGATGTACTCAGTAGTTGCTTTGTGGGAATTACTCATGAAGGGTCCCTTCCAACTCATACTATTCTATTATCTGGTGGCACTGGGGTAGTGCAGAGAAGCAGCCAATCTTTGATTGCAATTGCTCGATTAAAATTTTCACCTACAGAAAACACAGTTTTGCTGTGCCAAGTCCAAGTTAGTGCATGTTTTGGAGGTATTTATGATGATTCCCTTCCTGCAATAGCAAAGCAGAGCTTGCCAAAGTGACTTCCAGATGGAATGTGCATCCCTGATCATACAAGTCTACAAACAGACCAAGCTGGGCAGTCCTGAGGTGGTTCTTGCTTGGCCCAAGTGAGGAACCATCATCTTGGAACTCAAAGTGGAGGAAGAAAGCCAAGTGAGAATCACCTATTTTAATTGAAAAGTAATTAGACAAGAACACCAGCAGATTGCAGTGGAAATTGAGAAGCCATAGAACAAATTGTTGCCATGGACTCAATGATCCTTGTGGATTCCTTCCAACTCAAGATATTCTATGATTCTATGATTATAAGGGTGAAGTCTGGCAGGATTAGACATTGAATGTAAGCTCTTCTCACAATTTTTTATTTTTAAGTTAGAAAAGAAATAAAATCAGAAGTTTCACTCTTGCTTAGTCTCAGGATGATGTATTATTCACCCACAACTCTGAGGGTTTTAACGCTAGACCACCATACAAGTACAATGAAATACAAGTACAAACACCTACGACTGAGGCATGCTCTCATTTACACAAAGGTAGTTCTGGACAGACTCCTTTTATTTACCTCAACACAGCCAAGAGGAACAATTTCCCTGCTATGCAGCCAGAAATTGCTCCCATTGAAGAGCCCTGAACAGCAGTCTGCAGAACAAATTTCAGCTCTTCTATTGCTAGAGGAAGCCTTCATGGTGTGAAGCCTCATACAACCATCAGGACAGGCTGAACTCAAAGTAAGGCTTTTAGGGAAACATTACATGTAATGCTAAACTGAGAAATATTTTAGTGATATCTACACTGAAGAATACACACATGAAATGGGATATTCACAATCTACAATCACTAAATGCTGGGACTCTCAAAAGAATGGAGAATATGCTGCTTCTGCTCCTGGTGGATAAAGAAAAGTCTGTGCATGCTGTGCATTTCCAAGCCTCACAGGATTCAACCTTTTGTTTCTAAACCAGCAGATATGAAATGGAGCCTTTAATCTGCTTCTAGACAACTTAAACTTGTCATGAAAAGACTTTTCAAAATTTCTTTTTTCTTTCTTTCACATGTAACCCTGATCAGCTTCCTTAATTCATACATATCTGTGAAGGTTTTTGCAGGCTTTAAAGTCATACTCAGAAAAGTCCTTCCTGAAACACCTTTACAGACTTTACAAACATAATAACTGTGGTTAGCACAGGTTCTTCCCGTGGGAACATTTTGCTATATTTCATAAACAAGATAAAGTTTAGATGTTTTGCAAACAACTTCTCTGGATTGGGTCAGTTCGGGCTTGGCCAATTGGGCCTAGGGGGAGGTCTCAGGCTGACCAATCTGGGGCACCTCTGTAAACTCTATATATATGGAATTCAAAACAATAAAGTTCTCTTCTCCTCTCTTTCCTTGTCTGAGAACTTGGTCATTCCTCAGCTAGCCGCTCAACAGCGACAAATAACATTAAAAACTACTGCTCAAAGTCCGAATAAAAAACACAACAAACCAGAACACAGCAATAAAATTATTCTAGGTACAAACTTTATAGCAAATTAACTTTATCTGAACCAGAACTGGTGTGACTAGAGTTGTTCCTCCCTTCTTGTAGGCTGAATAGAGGAGACTGCCTTGAGGAATTGATATGACTTTCCCTTAAACAATGAACACATGTTCAACTGAATGCAAGCTGGAAATAAACCCTAAAACTTAGCTGGGAACTTAGAATATATTAATTTGAGGACTGCCACAGAAACTGCATCTGATTTAATGTAACGGGATCACGATTTTACTGTGTGCTTCTGTATAGTGAAAGCCACCACACAAATGATACCATTCAAAGTTGGCATACACATACACATCAACAGAATTCACAGACAAGCCTCTTGTGGCTTCACCAATTGCTTAAGCCCAGCAGGTAAGGCTGGTCACTATTCTGAGCACGGAGGTACGTTCAGAAATACGTCAACATGCATTATTGCAATCAACCTGCATTACGGTACATCAGCATGCATTACTGTAATCAAATTTAACAGCTCAACTGAACAACAATGTCTTGCAGTCTGAAAAGATGACAAAAGGTCCAGTGATGGCAACAAAGTAGTACTAGGCTGTCCATTGAGACATGTAGCAGGTCTCTGCCATCAAAGTATAACTGCAATTTCACTGCAAAAATCAGTCTTCATGGTCTACCATAATCTTCATTAAATAGAAGCACATTACAGTGATCTCTAAAAGCAATCATTTCTGATACCAGAATTAGAAACTAAAATTTATGAGATGTGCTCCATGTCCTGGGAAATGTCTGCTTTTTCAAGTATTTCTTCCTTAACTTTGGAACATTATCAAAGGCAGCTTGTGAGGGAAGAGAATTCATTTGTGAGAACCAAGTAAAAATTTCATCCTGACAGGTCAGAATAAAGTAGAATTCTAACCCATACAGACTTTAGCCTTGGGATAATATTTGAAAAGCTCTAAAGAGGCTTGGGTTTCCCTCAGAGTTTTGTTGAATGAATTTATATTGTGATTGCAGAGTCTCCATAGAGGCTCCAGCTTCCTGGTTTTACCAGATGAAAAAAATTGCACTGATAATCTGAAGGAGAGCAGCTGTTTTTCTGCTGTCCATTACAATCTGTTCAGCATGGAGTACCTAGGATTCCCTCACACTTCACTCTGAGAAGTTCAAAAATCCCTCATCCTCCCTCAAGTTCAGTCTATCCTTCATCCTATTAATTAGACTATTCAGTGTTGACAATGCACTTCTCAAGCAATTGTTTCCATCTCATTTCCAAAGCAGGATGTTTCTATTTTTAGAAACATATTAACTACTCCCCACATCCCAAATCACCCCTAAAGTCCAAAACCAAACAAAACCCTGGAGCCTTTTTTCTATACACTGAAAAAATCTGTCCATCATTATGATAACCATCTTCACACAGTGGGGCAGGTTCCTGGTTGACACTGTCTCACACCATTTGTGCAAACAACATGACCTCGACCCATTAATGGGAATCATATATTGTTTCCTTCAATAATCTACATCATTTGTGTGGTTAAACCAGCACATTCCCGTTGTTGTTGACTCTGAATGTGGTGTCCTGATATTACTGCTCACGCAGTTCAGTGCTGCTTCAGCTGTAAACAGTTTACTTGTGAATTAACTCCTTGCAGTTCAGGCCAGTGACAGCCCAGGAATGCCAAAGCCACCTGAACAAGGAGTGGTACACAGCACAGAAACCAGGGCTCACAATCCATGCTGCCATAGGAAGGGAAGGACTGAGGGGGGAGGGAAGGCAAAAGGGAGAGATTCTGATGATGCAAATGTTCATACCCTCGAAGTCACCACAGTAAGCAGATCTGCATTAAGAGATACCTGTTTTCAGACAAATGAGTATCCAAGCAGTATTTTCCTCGACTCAAAGCTGGTTTGATGTGACAAACATTTAAAAGCAGTAGCTTAGGTCCAGCTCTAACTTGAGAAATTAAAGAGTGGAAATAAGTTTCCAGTTTAGGATTCAGTTCTGTTCAACAACCTGGATAGATTAAATCCCAAAGTCTCAAAAATGTGCTAGACTTGAAGAACTTAGGTTTAGTTTTCAGGGGTACAAGGCTAGGCACAAAAAAATTATTCTCACAGCTGTACCAAATCCCTGGAGGATGGTTTATCGTAAATCTAGTTTACTTCTCCTGCTCCTCCCTTTATCTGTCCAGTTTCTCCTTAAACATTTTAAAATCACAGCTGTCTTGTAACTCAGACAGTGGGGCAAATATGCATAAAATGATGTGAGGAATCTGCTTCACAGCCAACACACAACTCCTTTACAGTACAACTAGGAAACTTCATTGTCAGTCCATGCCAAGAATGAGTCTGACTAAAAACATTAAAAGAAACCCCAACAAACATCACAAGATAGCAAGAGATATATATTAAACAAATAAACATGTTTATAAATCCTCTCCAAAGTTCCCAGAAGACCATGTGCAAATCCCAGGTGCAACAAACAAAGCCAGCACACTACAGGACTTGGTAATGTCAACAGTTAGAATCTTAAGGGTCTTTTGCAACCTAGATGATTCTATGATTCTGCTGTGTGTCAGCTGCCTTTTCTCCCTAAGGAGTGATGGAGTTCAGGCACAGAAGGGTATCACCAGCATGGCCCCGGCTGTTCCCATGGAGGCCTCACTCACAAAGGGTGAGCACTGGGCATGCTGGCACAACTCTGCACATAGATAAACATGGACCTCACCCATTACTCCCTGCCCAGTTGATATCACTCTATTTATTGTGTTCACAGAACCATTTACAGAAGGCTGAGACAAATGGCTCTAGCCAAATAATTGCCAAAAATCCCCCACACCATTAATATTTACAAAGTCCTTCTTTGTGGGTACCATCTCAGTCTAAATACTCCAAGTTTTGTTTCTCCAAGAAACACAAAGCTCTGAAAAAGAATGAGAATAATCTCTATAAACACCAACATGTGTAATTCTTCTTGAAACCACACTGAAAGGATAAATTTTTAATACTTTGTTTTTGTTTCATCTCGGTTGCTTTAATATCCCTAGAATCTTGAGTACATTTTTTATTTTAAATGCTCATATTCTTTCCCATTTCTCAAACATTGATTTTCTTCCTGCAACTTGTGCAGAACTCTAATTTAACACATTTTAGTTGGATCTCTTGTTTTCAACAAACTTCACAAATTCTACTCAGAGTTCAGAAAGACACTGTTTAACCAAGTAGCACAGTGGGTGGAGAACCATTATTTGTGCAGATATCCTGCAAACATAGTGGTTTTACATTTATTTTGACCAATAGCTGGCACCACATTTTACAGTCTTTATTATCCTTATTTTTAAAGTAGTTATTTAGAACCCTGAAAGAGAAGAAGAAAGAAATAATTTGGGACCTTTTCTACTCAGTAAAAGGAATACACTAGAATGGCTTGATTCAATTACAGTAATTGTAATTTCTCCTTAAGTTTTTTTGTCACTTGGAAAAAATACCACAAACCTCAGACTTGCTTTAAAGCTTCAGATTTTATCACTGAATGGCTGTGAAATGGCAAATTTGTTGGTAGAACCTGAACAATTATCAGAGATGCCAGTTCGTGTCAAGAAGCTGGGAGACTGCATACTTCTCATCTTAATTCCAGGGTGAAAAACAAAGATATTTTAAATATTTAATATGAAGAAAAATGCTCCAGAAATTGCTCTTCATGCACCTAAGGTTAGTGAAAGCACTGGAAGTTTGTAGATGTAAAGCACTCATCCTAAAGCACATAAGCATTCAGTAAACCACCACAGATGATTTTTGAGTTGGCAAGGGCAGAAGGACAGTATTAAGAAAGCAGGGTGACTCTAGCCCCTCTGTCATCTTAAATAACATAGGGAATGTCCACCCACTGTGCTGGCAAG
This sequence comes from Entomyzon cyanotis, assembly GCA_024500445.1. Classification (NCBI taxonomy): domain Eukaryota; kingdom Metazoa; phylum Chordata; class Aves; order Passeriformes; family Meliphagidae; genus Entomyzon; species Entomyzon cyanotis. The sequence goes on along the minus strand of JAKEPQ010001005.1, from coordinate 78,262,963 downwards.
TCAGGGAAAAGCTACTTGTCTTTCATCAGGCAATATGACCAGCACCAAAGCCTTCAAAAATGTTATTTTTTCCATTCAGCTCACCATATAACTACACTGCACAGAATCTTAATTGGCATTTGTATCTTAGTCCACTGAAGAACAATAACCAAAAAAAAAGTGAGGTCCAAGAAAAAAGTCTTCCACAAGCAAAACACTACACAAGTGGGACAGAAGCAACAGTCTGACTTTCCATAGGGCTAAACTGCCTCTTGAAATGGAATCTGTGTGTGGTGCAGAAGCAGCATACAGCAGGAAAGCAGTACGAAGTAACTTGAAGATATCAGGTTTAATTAATTGATTCTTAAAAATCCCTGACACAAACAAAGCATTAAACTCGATTGATTATGACTCCTTCTATAACTTGATGAAGACATTCATCTGAGTAGGGAAACACGCAAGTCAGGTAACTCAAAATTAATGTCTTATCTGAGCAAATAAGTTACTCCATGCAATTTGAGACACACTGAGTATTTAAGAAGTACCTCACCAGAGCTGGTAAGGCTTTTTCATTCTTTTAGCAGAGCTGCAAAATATTTGATAAGAAATAACCTCAGCCTTTATCACCTAAATGCATCTGAAAGTTTTTTAAGCCTCTACCGAAACCCATCTGTACCATAAATTTAACACTCTGCTCCTTGACTGCCCATGTAATTTTTAAAATAAGAGAAAGTGAAAACTCCTAAGTTTGTAAAGGTCTAAGTGAGTGAGGAGCCTATTTCCAGTTTTCTGTTATTTTCTTAATGCCATTTAAATCAAATATTTATTTTTATCATCCATTCAGTCTTAAAATGCTGCCTCTTTTCCTTCCTTGCAAACAGTCTGACACAGGGAGCACATCCATCTCGGTCTTTCCCGATTGCTCAAAACAAGCAATCAAATAGCTGCATGCATGCAAGTTCACAAGCTAAAAGCTATGCTGAGCATTCAGAAGATAATACTGTGGAATAATTCCCCACCTGGGTACTCACCCAGTACCAAGAGCACCAGTGCACATTATTAGCACAGGGACAGCTACAGCATTGTCAGCTCCCACCAGCTTTCCTGGCTCTAGCTTCTCCAATTAGACTGGTCTCGTGCTAGAGAAGTCCAAGGGTTTCCAGTGTCTAAAATTCCATCCAGCACCAGCTTGATTACTGATCCTGTCTGACTGCAGACAGTGCTGGGTTCAGTGCAAGGAACAATCTGATTACCTGGGGGCAATTTCTTAGAGTGTCCTGAAATCGCAGTCAGGTGTTTAAAAGGATTTCTCCCAGAATCAAACACAGTGACAAAGAAAAGGGAAATATGAGAAGTACCTGATGATCATCACAGTCCTGCCTAAATATCCTGTTCAGCAAAGAAATGCAATTCCAATGAAACTTCTTTCATCTGTTTTATCAACATGAAGCTGCTAAAGGAAAATTAAAGAAATAAACTCATGTGTTTTAGGTCTTCAAAACCAAAGCCACATAAGCAAAGCTGGGCCATATTAATGGGGACCCTGAAAACCGGTCCAGGCACCGTGAGAGTTACTCATGCAAAGGGCTGTGTCACGTTTAAAAATTGAGCTGAAACTTTCCTTTGTGTGCTGTTTTAGAGCCATTCCGTACTTAAGCCCGAAGTGATGGCAAACATTTATCGACAGTTAATGCAGTGCTCCTGCGATGTATTATTAGGCACAAGCCCAGAGGCACAAGGCCAAGTGCTGTTAATCTCCTGGCGAGTGCCATAGTGTCTCAGATATGTACTGCCTGAAAATATCCGGTGATAGCGCTAATGTCTTTTAAAAGGCAGAAGTCTTGAGTTTTCACAGAAACTGATACACTGATTAACTCACCAAAATAAAAGTGTAATGGAAAAAGCCCTGCAACAGTTCACCCTGTTTCTAATCCCTGTTTCCCCACATCAGGAGTGATGTACCAAAAAAATACTACCCTCCTTTGCCTTCCTCATGTTCTACTTCAGCAGTGTCAAATCAGATCTTTCTTGCTTGGCTAAAAACCTTCCCAAAACAAGTGAAAACATCTATCAGCTTTTACCCAAGGGAAATGCATTGCTGAATATTCAATCATAGGTTTCCATCCAAATGCTCTGCTTGTTTGTTTCAGAGAAACATTAAGAAGGGCAAGTAGTAGGTTTGAAATCCTCTGAGCAAAGCTGACTTCTTTCTCTGAAGGTCATCCTCAAGTCATTTCAGAAACTGTGGAAATAGCCAGAGGAGGGATAAGGAGATTCAAATGACAGCTTTTCTTCTCAAATAACTTTCGTGCTTCAGGCTAAACTAAAAAATGCCCTCAGGTGGAGGCTTGCCACTTTTTATGGACCCAGCCAATTTTACCCTGGGGAGAAAGATGCAGTAAGAAGTTCGTCTTGCAAAAGTAACTCCTGCACAAGCACTTCAAAGAAAGGAGAGCTTGCCTCTTCAGAAAGACTCCTCCAGAAGTGATCAGGCTTGTCAAGGGTCTTATGGCCAAGCACCTTCTTCTTTGGGACAAACCTTAACAACTATTTTCAGGGCCAGTACTGAAGCCACAATATTGAATCCACACGGTGTAGATCTGAATCAAGACAGCTCCTTCATATTCCTTCAGAATTTATGGTCTGATCATACTAATAATATGCACTCAAATTGATAGTAATGCATTTAGCAAACATTAACTATGACTGCCATGCCTATTCAGAGCAATTTTTGCTTAGGATCCAAACTGAAATCCATAACCACTTCAGCTAAACATATTATTTAGGAGATGTTGCAGCCCGACTAAAGACTTAATTTTGTGTAAACCCTGAGAAAGGCCGGGGAAGCCAGCGGGAGCTCTGCCTAAGCAAAAACTACAGGATGTTGGGCTCCTGTGCAGCTCCATGCACGGGCACACCACCGTCATTCCAGTGACAGCTCCGCACACCCCGCTTCTGCAACAAAAGCGAACCGCCATCCCGAAACCCCAAGCAGGCAAGCGAACAAAGAAGCGCTCCGGGGCAGTCCGGGCAGGGCAGCGGCTGCGCCCCGCCACAGCTGCCGGCGCCGCCCCAGCGCAGCCCGTTACCTTTTCCCGCGGGCGCGGAGCCGGGCAGGGTCGCCCGGCGCCCTTTCGGCAGGGCAGGGCAGGGCAGGGCAGGGGCCGCCGCGGGCAGCGCCCCGGGCCCGGGGCAGGCGGCAGGGACGGGCTGGGGTGGCCGCGCTTCGCCCCGGCTCCGGCAGCTCCCCTCGCTCCGCGCCCGGTCCAGGGCAGGGACGGGACGCGACAACTTCGCGCACGGTGCCGCTGGCCAGCGCCAGTCCTTCGCCCAGCGGGCGCCCCCGGCCCGCCCGCAGCCCCTCTCACCTCAGGCACTGCCTCCTCCCTGCCGGGACCGGGGACGGCGCAGGCTGCTCCCCGCTCCATCGCCGCGCCCTGCTCCCGGCTCCCGCCTCGCTCCGGCTGGCGCGGCCCCGCTCGCCGCTGCCGCAGCCCCAGCGCCAGCCGCGGAGCGCCGCCTGCCGCCGGGGCACGGCCCTTTCCAGCCCCGCAGCGCCGCCTGCCGCCGGGGCAGCGCTGCCCCAGCCCGCCCGCAGAGCTTCAGAGGGGCACCGCGCTGGCCGGGCAGCGGCGTTCGGCTTTCATTCATGTGTTTAACCAGCAGCCCCCTCCCCTCATCGGGGCGACGCGGGCCTCGCCGCCGGGGCAGGGCCGTGAGTTGCCCAAGCGCTCAGACCGAGCCGTGCCGCGCTTTCGGGCAGCGAACGCACTCTCCCTGCGCCGGACCTGTGCTGGCCGCGCTGCGGTCCCGACTGAGTGTCCCGCTCCGCTCCGAGCCCGCGGGTGGCTCCGTGCAGCCGGCAGGTGAGCGCTGTCAGCGAGCTCGCGGGGCGTGCCTGGCGCTTCCCAAGGCGGGGAGAGTCCTTTCCCCGAGTTTGTGCCCCGGTTGCAGCCGGGAGCCTGTCGGGGAGGCGGGAGCGGTGCCGGCAGCCCGCAGCGCGCAGGGCTGGTGCCCCGTCAGGACGCGGCTTGGCTCGGACCTTGTCCCGAGCGCCGGCGGGCTTCGCATGTGTCGGGGCTGCCAGGACCCCTCGGCGGGCAGAGTGGGGAGCGACGTTCACAGACAGTCGGGCAGAGACATCGCTACCCTGCCTGATGTCTCCGAGCTGCGAGCGGGCGCTTTGGGGAGTGTCAAGTCTTCGGATGCCGGTGTGTGTGGTCGGGCTCTGCCCGCGCGTACGCAGCGTGTGCACCGCCGCAGGATGCCGCTCCACCAGGCAAACAGAAAAGCATATCACACGTGTAACTTCTATGTTTTTAGTAAACGAGGATGCGCTATCCCAACTCCCCCGCTCTCTCCCTCCCATCCCCCATCGGTACCAAATTACAACCTATTTGTAAGGATCGAAATATATTTCCTGAGGTGCCTCGTTTATCTCCTGCCAGCTTCTTCAAAATGCCTATGTGGCTAGTACCTGACTCCAGATGTTTGCCAGTCTTAACACATTTTGGTTTATTTTATTTAGTGTGGATTCTGGCATTCATTAATTTTAATTTTTTGTATATTTTTAAAATATTTCCTTTCCTTCCCCTTGGGGAAAATTCTGGCTAGTTCTGGCATCTGCCATGGGTTTTGCCTCTTAATACTGAAGCAAAGATTATGTGTGTATTAATTAGTTTCTTTTCTTGGTTAGTGGATTAACTCGATGCAAGAATTTGTTAGGTCAAACTTGATAAGAATTGTCAGTCTCAGGCAGGTCCTTGTCTCTGCAAGGAGCCAGCTCTGTCTCAGAGAAAGCAGGACATAGTTCTGCCTGTATTACCTGTAGCTATTAGGGAGCTTCTCTTTGTACATATATACGCATTTCATGGTTTTTACTTATTATTACTTACATGCACTACAAAATCTATGAAGTTTCAAGGAAACAATTCATTGCTCTTGAATGATTTGGTTTTCAAGTAAGCAGTGAAAAAGTAATTGCCGATTTAAGTATATTGCCTTCTAATTTCATATCATATTCTGTTTGTCTTGCATTATGAAAAGACAAACAAACAGGACCTTGCTCTTGTGCTTCTCAGCTCCATCTTGGCGCTGCTTCATGAGTCACTCCCCTCTGCTCTCCACTGAAGTCTGGAAGCGAGACAGGCATCAGAACATCTGACCTTGTTTGTATCAGTATTAAAGAACTATTTGAAACCACTTGTCTTTCTCATAGAGCAAGATCTTTTTATTTTCATTTTTTGCTGCTTGACAGCACAGATAGCCTGGAACATATTTCCACTGGCATGAGATTTTCATGCATTTACTTTTTTGTGCCAGTTCTGTTTATCCATTTAGCTTCACCTCTATATAGCTTGTACTTCCTCAAAATAATCTATATTAAAATACACAGATGTATGCATTTTTCCCCCTCTAATTCCTAATAAATAATTTGACAAGGCTATGGAGCTTAGGAGCCCACTTCTATTCACAAACCGATGTGGTACTATTATCTTCAGAAGTTACCTTTTGGCTTGCACTGGAGATTTGTTGTACATCCCCGGAAATGAATAGTGAGCATGACTGGAAAGGTGTAATTCCACTTTTAAATAATGCCAAAATATGAATCAGTATTCCATCTCCCCCACCTCCCAGTGCCACTGAGTTGCAATTTCTTTAGTAGGTGCACTAGGTCTGATAGTAGTGAAGAGTAGTATTGAAGGTCAATAGCAGAATGCTATTTATGGGGTCCATGCCACTTACCATTAAAAAAAATACAATTCCAGTTTTCTAAACAGATGGTTGCATGGACTGGTTTGGACAGGATCAAATTGGTACAGTCTTGGAAGAACTGATGTTGAAAATTGGGTCTCTGGCACCAGCCTTCTTCTGTCAGTGCTGTTGCTTTGGTGGTGCCTCGTGCTCTTGTTCCTTGAAGGCCATCTCATGTGTTCCATTACCAACTCACACAGCACCCACAGCTGCAGCAGGGAGGCTACAGGCACCTTTCCAATCCTCCTGAACACCCTCACAGCAGAAGTGGGCCACAAATGGTAAATTGGCTGCTTTGTTTCATGCCCAGGCCTATAAAAGAGTCAGACAGCTACCATTCCTTTTTTACTCTTCTTCCTAAGCTTACTTGGAGTAAATACAATTGAGTTTGGTCTACAATGAAGCCTTTCTATTCCAATTAAAAACACATTAATATGGTTTTCTGTAAGGAGCTCTCTTTATACAGGAGTGTGGGTGCAGCCTCATCAGTCTTCCAGTTAAAAAAATTCATTTTCTATTTGGACCTGGTCCTGCTCCAAGTGAAATCACTCCCTGAAGTCCCAACAGTTTAAGAGGAGTATGATTAAATGCTTTGCAGGTGCGTTTACCCCTTTCTTTCTGATCCATCCCACTAGTGTTGCTATTGCTTCTGTTCCACAAATGGCAGTGGCAGTGACATGGCAAACATGGAAGACATGGCACACCTCAGTTTAACTTCTTCAATTACTCTAAAATTTCTTAAATAATGTCTAAATGTTTTAAAAAAGTAATAAGCACAAAGCCACTTGCTTGCCCTTCTCACCAGGACCTACTTTCATAAAGCAAAAAAAGCAGATTTAAGTGCAATACTTTAAGGGTTTTTTAAAATCTGAAATCTGAGAAAAGCTGACTGTGAAGCGGGGAAAGGATACCTTCTCCTTTAGACTCACAGTAGAATAACTCCTAGCATTGTGTTGTTGTTGATTTGTTTGAATTATTTTAGCACCTCTGTTGTTATACTGCCATGAGGAATTTGGTTTAGGATTTGTGTCATCTAATCCAGAAAGGATTTTACAGGTCAATAAGATGTTTCAGCTGAGTGTCAATAAGCACTCTTCAAATACATTCAGCTTCTCAGGACTCTTTTCGGATAAGTAGTGTTAGGGATAAGAGTTTATGCACATATTAGTCCATGTGTTTTACAGATGGAGAAGCTGAACCACCATGGTTAAATTAGTTCACCAATGACCGAAGAAACAGGACATCGCTGGAGGCAGTAAGAACTTGTAGTACTAAAGTTGCAATTTTGTAGTTTCCCCCTGGTGTCCTAGTCAGCCAAGTTGTTTTAGCCGCAAACTGGTATAAAAAGTCATCTCCATCAGTCTGGAAGGGACCTATTGGAGAACTGGAAGCTTTTGCAGAGGATTTGCCTAAAAACAGTGGCATCAGGCAGTAGGATGTCGCTGTTGAGCCGCTAGCGGAGATCACGGATTCTCAGCGTGGCATAGAAAAAGCGCTTTATTATTTTGAATCCAACATATATAGACTTTTCAGAGGTCACCCAGATTGGTCAGTCAGAAACCTCCCCCTAGGCTTGATTGGCCAGGCCTGAACTGTCCAAATCTCGAGACACTGTTTTAACAACATCCAAACTTTATCTTTGTTTATAAAACACAGGAGAAGATTCTCATGGGAAAGACCTGTGCTAGCCACAGGAGGTGAATTCTATGTATTAAAATGAGGAGTCTAGTTAAAAAAAGGAGTCTAGTTCAAAAAATTCTAGTTAAGAAAAGGGAGAAAAAGGTGATGGTGACCGTGAATTTTGGGCACCTGGGGTGTGCAGACTGGGGAGATGGTTATAGAAACTTCCTCCTTGGATACGGTGGCACGAACAACAGGAAGCTCCTGGAAGCCTGACTCCCACTCTGCAGCTCTCATAGCAGACAGAAACCCCAGAGATGGGTAAGTGAATGTGTCTGTGAAGACTGTGTTGAGCAGTATTATTGTAATACTTTTGATCGATTGTCACAAAGTACTGCTGAGTGTGTTTTTGAAGGGAGAGAGAGGCAGATAGCAAAATTTTGGTACCTGTCATGGAGATGATTATTTTTGTAGCTGAAGGGAGGGAAGGGGATAGTGGGAAAACAAGAAAGGGAAATGAAGCATTGCTTGCTTCAGGTAAAAGTGATTTTTCAAACAGGAAAATAATTAAGCTGAACTTCTATTTACATGACTGCAGCCAACTCCATTCGGGGCAGCTGATGGGAACAAAGTTCTCAGAGCTAAGAAATTAAACTGCAGGTAACAATGCAGTAGGGAAGGACAATATAATTGTATCAGTGACAGCAGTCCAGAAGATGCAGTAGTTTTCCACTCAAGTTATTTGTGAGTAAAGTGGTCGTGTGTGTGTGCAAAATGTTAATGACCTATTAGAGCAGTGGCCATGTGTATACATTACATAAATATGGCTGTGTATATATTACATAAATATAATATTTTCTATGTATTTATGTTCTTCTGTATGAGAAGGAGAATTTAGAGTTTTCTGCCAACGATTTACATAAATTTTATGACCTGTTGCAAGCAGGATGTGTGTTGGGGAAGATGAAATAGGAAAGCCTTATAATATAATTGCCTTTGTGATTACCTGGCAAAAGATGCTGAAAACAAGCTCTGAGTTACTGAACAACTAGAAAACAATGGTATAGCTGACTGAAGGTAATCCCCGTTCTTGATGGAGCAATACCCTCTTGCCTGCAGGCAGGTCCAAGGGTCAAAGTAGACCCTGCCCACTTGGCAGAGGGTCCAAAAAGCAGTTTTTAGAGTTTAAAATATAACCCCGTATGGTAATGCAATGATTCTTATAGGTTGTATGTAAATGTTGTAGGATTTGTAGCTTGATTGGTTAATGAGAACTAGCATATTCAACACAAAAGATGATTTATTGTATTGTAAACGGCAGATCGATCTCTTGGTCTTACATCTCTCTTGGCTCTGGCATTTCGCTCTCTCTCTCTTGCTTCTCTGACCTGCTTTGAGCTGCGTCTTGCGGCCTTAGCAAGTTTTTTACACCCATCCTCTTTCACAATAAACCCCCATGCTCTAAAACCTGACTTCAGAGATCTCTTGTTTCTATTCCATCCTCATAACCGAATATCACAGAATTAAATCCTACAGAAGTACTTTTATGTTAAAGCTGATTTTTCAAATTATTTTAGGGGAAATTTACCCAGGTTGGAAAATCACAAGAGTTAAAGAAAAAAAAGGGAAATCAAGAAAGTAACCAAAGATGTAGTAGAGCTGGTGTGTCGATGGCTTATAAACGCTCTAAATCCTTTTTGTGTGGAAATAATATTCCTGTGAGTTACAGCTCTGGCATTTTCTCTTCTATTAGACATCAGGTTATGGTTTTGTAGCTTTGCTGAGAATCAGAGCAATGAATTCGTATCTCTGTAATCTTTTGCATCAAGTTGCAAGAGCACAGTCATAACAAACAGCATACAAGTCACCTTCCAATTACAGCTAAACTAAATTTTAAGATAGTATATGCAAATTTACCCCAAAACAGAAACCTCACTAAGCTTCTTAGGTACAAAGGTGTTTATGTTCTGGGTCTGGTTTATGGTCATGGGGTTGGTGGAGGGGAGTGTAACTGTGCCAAGCAAGAAACTCTCAGCTTCCTGGCTCTTCAATTTGCAAATGAGACCCTGGTGTGCATATTAACACTTACCAAAAGAGGAGCCTTATGACAACAACCTGTATATAAAGATTTCAGCTTTTTCCAGATCAGATGCAAACCTGTAATATTAAACTGCCCCTGTGTAGAGATTTGACCCAACTGCCAAACCCAGGTGTCTAGCACTGGCTGCAGGCCACACCAAGTGCTCAGAAATTGCTTGTCTACAAAAGCTTTGGAGGAAAAATCAATGTATGTCCGCCTCCATGTTGGTATAACAAATCCCAGCAGCCATGCTCAGGCTGAAAAGACATTTTGCTAGTGTGGGGGTTTGCCCACTCAAAACACCAAGGCAGAAAACATTCTATAAATGGGAAGAAATACAGACCATAAACTAAAGCCAATTTAGAAATAATATTTTGTCTCTCAAGCCAAATGTAAGCACCCAAGGCTCTGAGATTAAACCATACTTACCAAATAAAGACATAGTCAGGGAGCCAGACAAATGGAAAATGAATTCAGTGGTGTTAAGCTTGATCCTGCCCTGCTTTGGGAAAAATTGCTTCTTAAATACAATTCATTGTGTCAATTTAACATCTCACCTCAAAGTATTGTATTTGCTTCAATACAGGCCTTGTGGTCTGAAGGGTTCTCCTAATCCATTTGGCTGAAAATCAAGGACAGTGAGAGACAAATAATATCAGAATGATTTCTGTGGGGTTAATCTGCGTCATTGTTCTCAGAAAAAAAATCAAGTCAAATTCACTAGTTTCAGATTTTTGAAATGGATCATTAAACCAATCTAAGTTCTTGTGTTGGCTGTCTGATTCAGAACTAAGATTTCAACAGTAAACTGTAGCTTATTTTGGAAAAAAAATTATATCCCCTTTAATTCTGAATGTCAATACACAGAATTTTAAAATAGTTTAATGAAATCACTCTGAAAGTTCATTCAGATTAATGTTTAATCATCCAGCCTTCCTGTTGTCTGGAGGCTTATGAGCATGGCAATCTTAATGTCTATAAAATAGCATTTAAATTTTTGTTGAAGGAAAATATGCCTTTTTCAGGAAAGAGTGACATCACAGGGAGTGGTGTACAGGAAGAGTTAGGGTACAGTAAATTCCCAGTCCCACTCACTGACTTCACACTAACTTCCTCTGTAGGCTTGCATACAGGTTGGTAGAATTCATGTATTGTTAATCTTGCTGTGCACATATTGCAGCACTTGGGCTACAAAATGGATCAGAGCCCAACCAGTGAAGGATGGCTATGTCTGCTTTAGGAGCAAATGGTGCTGAGGGTCCAACATTTGTCTTTCAGGAGCTTTTTCTTCAGAGTAGCTGCAGTTTTTTCCCAGGGACTAAAAGCCCATTAGTGACTGAAGCACAGCTTCAAGTTTTGCTTCTGCAGAAAGATCCTCATTGGGAAGTGTGGAACAACTCACACTAAATGGGGAGAATCAAGAAAAATCTGAACTTCAATGCTAGTGTAAATATTCTGAAGCACAGCAGGGCTTCACAGAAGGGCTAATCTGATGGCAACCTGGGTGTGCTGTGAGTCTGGGGTGACCAGTGAGTGTCCTGGGGACCTGCTAGAGAGTGGCTGGGGGACTCCCTGAGTTAGCAGAGAGGTTGGTATTTTTCATTTTATGGAAAAAAGGATGAAGAAAAGCACTCATCAGATTGATGCCTTTGGCACCATTCAGTCTGTCACAGCATTTGACGCAGAACTAACTCTGCACGGCACTCTGTGGCGAAGGCCACATTATAAAGCCTGTATTGAGAACTGGCCCTGAAGCTGTTCTTAACCCAGTCTGTTTGCCATGAGAAACAGCAAATTAAATAACATCGGAAATGCCAGACTCCTGTGTGTAATGGGCATGCAGCCCAAAGAATTCACTAAGCAAGAGGTCAGTGGGCTTAGTGAATTTGACTGGTTCTTTTTTAAAGACTTTATATTATTAATAATGTTTCCAGCTTCTCAGTGGGAGCTGAAGTTACTGCAGAGCTTTAGAAACAGATTTCAAGGGTCAGGAAGGGATGTGCTATTTTTGGCTTCCACTTAACCACCCAACAGACAGGAATCAGGTGAATGATTTGCTCATGTTGCTATTAGTATCATGTTGCTAGTATGTGTGGCATCTCTTTCATAAGAAAACAACATAGCTACCGTTCCAGCAGTTTGCAACATAGCTTAGAGAAAACTGTGAGGTTTGCCAAAGTGCTGTTGCTCTTTGCATAGCAATTAAGCTTGAGAGAAAAACAGATGGCTACAGGTGGGTCTCAAGCAGCTGTACACAAACCTCAAATATCCACCCAAGGCACAGTCACTTTTTGGGATTCAGGTGGCTTTTGAACAACCAGTGGGCTGTTTGTAAATTACTCACATGGATGCTAACCTCTTACTGCCTATGAAAATAGCACAGGATAGAGGTGGGAGTGGCTGATGGAAAGAGGAGGTTAGGGCAGCCATATGGCCATTGTCATCCATGAACTCTGTCAGTTGTGGAAAGGGAGAATTAGAATTTGCAGATCATGGTGCAGGTGCTGACATACAGAGGAGGGTGGTTTGGAGGAGAGGGAGGTAATGTGGTTACCAGATTAATTCCATCCTGGCTCACAATAGCAGTATGTCTTTAAAAATAGAATAGGATGTAAAGGGAGGTCTGGTGTACATTACATCAGTTGTTAAATTGAATGATTTCTAAATTATTATTTTTTGTTCAATGCCACTGGCTGAGCTATAGCACAAAGCTGAACAAAGCCACTTCAGTGAAGAACATGAGTAATTTCAGTGATGGGACCTGCAGAATTCTTTAAGCAGATATGTGTGATAACTGGAGCTTTTCTCACAGTGTTTAGTCTTGATAAGAACAAGACTGATGTCTTATCTACACTGCTTATCACATTTACTGCTTAATAGCAATGGAGCTGCTGACAGCAAGCAAACAAAAAATTGTCAGGAAAGTTGAGTGATTGAATTACAAATAAATGAATGCCCAGAGTTGTCAGTGGTATTTTTGGCAACAAAAAAGCCCAAACCAAAACAAAACGATTTTCAGAATTCACAGGACTGAGGTGATCCCTCAGAAGCACTGGTGGGATCAACAGGGGTATCAACAGGGGGTGTCACAAAAGAGCTGTTTGCCTTCAGCTCCTTCTCCTTCACTGTGATTAAGGAACCTTCTCACTCTCACACTGGGGAAAACATTCTTCAGACCAGAAAATGCCCTTCAGACCAGAAGGGCGGACAAGCAAGGAGAAGGGAGGGAGGCAGTTTGTCAAGGAGCAGCAGCCTCTTTGGGTGTCTTCAGCTCATTTTCTGAAGTGCGGCCAGTTTCAGAGGGAAGTATTTCAGGATAAAGTAGGTGCTGTGCTGCTTGGGACCTGCCCCTCCTTGACCAATAATTACCTGAGCCAGAATATAAGGCTGCTTCTGGCAAAATACTTTTTGTTATGTAATGGTCATGACAGAGATGAAACTGCTTGGGAGTACAAAATGGACTTACTTATCCATGTTATAACCTGATTGCCTGCATTCACACCAGACAGATCTAACTATGCTTCATGCTGGGGTTTTCATGAGATGAATCACTGCAGGTAAAAAATTTCACTCATTTTCCACTGCCCTCTTTGAGATACTTTGGACATGCAGTTTTATTAATTTAAACAGAACCCAACAATCCTTTTCATACTCATTTTTTGAGAATTTTGGTTTTAATGTAGAAGTGGCAGCTCATTTAGAGCCCAAGAGCATGTGTGAAACATTCAAATGAGTTCCAGCTGAGACAGCTCTGGGTACAGCATGGGAGCAGGGAGTTTGCTTGGCTGAAGACCATCATGTCTTCTTTCCTGTCCTTAGTTATCTGTCTTCATTAAAACCAAGGTGATGGATTAAATGTCACCAGCAACCTTTGCACTTTTCCTTTTAAATAATATCTCTTGAAGTGACTCAGCAGATGTGCAAATTTCATCTTTATTATAGTAAATTTGCTGTTAAATCCTATTTCACTATTTTAGCTCAATGGTGCTTCCTTGCAAAACACCCTTTCAAAGTCCAGCCAGAAATTAAAATAAATGAAACACCCGATAGATTGCCCAAAGCTGCATGAAAATTGAGCATGAGTAGTTTCAGAAGTTAAAAATGCTGTTCTAAAAAATTTGACAGGTTCTCACCCCTAAGGGAGTCCAGTGAAGGATGTCCTGGATTACAAAGATGCTGACTGGGAATTTTGAGCAGGCTTCACTCCCATGTTACACATGAAGCTGGATGGTTAGAGCTTCCTGGTCAAAGCTCTAGAGAGAATCAATGCCTTGCTGGTGGGTGGGAGGCACCTTTGGGTTGACAGTCCTGGTGATTTTGAGAGACTATTAGTCTTGTTCCAGTGCAGAACAGAAAGCCAGCTAAGGTGCTGGAAACTTCTCCTATGTTGCTAGGGGAGTCAGTGCAGTGGAACAAGGACAATATTTTTCTTTCTACATCCATCCTCCAAATATTTGTAATTTCTGTGACTACTCAGTGCACGCATTCTGTTATTTTCTCAAGGCAGTACTACTCAGACACCCTTATCTTATTCTCCAAGGGATTCCTGAACTGTAAGCAAGGAGGTTGTAGATCAATTATCTCCATCTACTTCTTCTTTTTTCTTTTTTTCATTTTTATTCTTAATAGCAAACAGTTGCATTTTAATCTCTTGGTACCCACTAACTTTGAAGCTGAAATACTGAGAAAACAAGGCATTTATGTCTTGCTATGAGAAAGGGCTACCCCAATGCAGCACAGAGAAAAAGACACCCTTTGCTCTTCATATGCCATACTACGTCCTTCAGCTGCAGGGGAGTTGGAGGTGTTCAGGAATTTACCATGATGATCTGAGGTTCAGACTTTGTTCCTGGAAAGGGCTAAAGTAGCTACAGTAGCTGGTTGTCAGTTGGCCATCAGGTGACAACCTCAATGCACTCGCCCTCCAGGGTTACAATTTTTCCTCCTATCCATCTTCCCATGGCTTATTCCAAAAAAAGCCACAGTTAATGATAATTTCTACTTAAGAGAAATATATTTAATTTTCTCCCCTGCATTTATGATATTACCAAAGATACTATTCCTTATTTAGTTTTCTATTTGTGAGATAAATACCATGCTCTGCTATAACCCTGTTGAAGCCAACAGGTTTCTCTCAGCTGACACTGAGGAGTGATACCAATTTTCTGTGTGTTTCTCATTGTGCCATTCTGCCTAGGACACTACTGTGGGAGAAAAAAGACTTCCCACAGCTGGGAAAGAGGGTCCAAGCTATCTGACTGGGAATTTGTGCCATCATCAGTCTGTCAGGTGTTAATCTTCTCACTGACCCAAAGCCTTAGGAGATACCACCTTGTTAAATCTAAAGAACATCATGTGTCAGAGCCCCATGGCTGGACAGCCTTGACCTTGTGCCACTACAGCACGTAGCAACTCACTTGCCAGTGGGAAAAATAAACCTTTCGGAGGGGATAGCAATTTAAAAAATGCAGCATAATAAAGCTCTAGATTCTTGTATGTTCTGCACATCTAAAGCACATCCAAATCCCTTTTTTCATTCTATTACTTAATTCAATTTAAAATAATGTAGCAATTGCCCAGGATCATGAACATGTTCATATACAGGAAGTAACTTAACTCTGTAAATTGCTGACGAAACCAAACAAATAATTTTTTTTCCTTTGAGAATAACATCCACTCAATCCATTATCAAACAAAAGACAACTGTATTAAAACCTTGTACTCAAGGCACTCTCCCTGGTACTGTACGATTTGTGACATAAACCCATGAAGATCATTACAGCAGGGAAAGTTATTTCTATCTGCAAATATTTTGTAGTAACTCTTTTTTGCATACAAGTTATGGGACATTAGCTCCCAATTAAGCAATATCTGCTCACATATGTGCCATGTAGCCACTTTAAAAGGGACAGTGGAGATGCTTGCCTAATGAGGTCATCCTGGGAAATTCATGCAGTCAAGCAAGTCTGATTAACCAGTTTACAGAAAGAGGGGCTGCAGGAAGATACTTCTCCATCACTTCTCAGGCTAGGCTGTACAGATGGCATTTTCTCCAAACTGTTCCACTTTGCATTACAAAGTGTTTAATATGGAAGTACAAACTATTCTATTCCAGGCTCAACATACTCCAGAACCTGAAGAAAACTAGTTTCAGGGAAAGTGTTACAACAACATTTGCAGCTTAACTTTTCAGCACAGGCCCCTCAGACCTGCTCATTGCCAGAAGAGTTTCAGATGAGGATTCTAGCTGATGGTTTTGTGTTGAGATTTAGACACCTAAACATATAGGTGTCTTATTTTCTTCATCGTAAGTGGTTTTCCTGTGGCAACACAAGATGCTTGTGACCTAATAGGCACTGTCTCAAGCTCCAGCACAGGCTAAACTGTATTCAGTCTGCTGGGTTAGCCAGAATGAGACAGTAGCAAGTCACCAAAATATTGACTCAATTGGCTGAATATGAAAGGAATCAGGTTTATCTCCAAAAGCTAAAGGCAGGTAAGAAAATACTAAGTCACCAAAACAGATGCCATTAAGTGGCCACTTGACTCAACCCCTCAGCACAATGTATCAAGGAGCTGGAGAGAGGTAGGTGCAACTGCAGCTGGGAGAGTGCAAAAGAACAGCTTCAGCCCAAGAAAAAATAGTGTCGTCACATTCAAAGGTGTAGAAGGAAAGAAAGGAATTCACTATGTACCAAGCCTTCAGTGAAGTAAGGAAGAACGGATTATTTAATCTCTGGAAGTTGAACACTTGACCACAGAATAGCATTCTTCTGCAGAAAACTGAATATTAAGGTATTAGTTAAACAGGAAAGTAGTTACAGACAGAAAAATGTATTGTCTGAAAGAGTTATTCAGAAGAAAGAATGAAATATCTGAAGAGCTGCATAGTACAGAAAATCTAGAGCTGCCAGTGAAAAACTAGGATAAAGTTTTATTTCTGAAATGGAAGGCACCATCTTCCAAATGAAGCCTAAACCACTTCCAGTTTCAGTATGCATCACACATTACACATGTAACTGATCCACAGGTGGAGAGGACATGAGGTGAGCCTGGTAAAGTCTGAAGTAGAGCCATCACAGACAGCAATGAAAAAAAAAGATAAAATACATCTTCAATTAAATTGTAACTCAGCTAGTATGCACAAAGTGAAATGACTTCTGGCTCAGTTTCTCAGAGAAAATTAGATAGTTCTGCTCCAAGTGGAAGAAAAATGTATCCTTTTGCAAATGCATTTCTCTGTGTTATGCTTTTAACTACCAGCTTTTAAATCAAGTCTGAAGAGGTCTGGGAAAGCACATTACCACCTCTCCACAAGGGCTGTGTTTGAACATGGTTGGCTTGGGGAGAGGGGAATGAAAGATTTCTAGACTCAGTGCAGACAAAGCCCAAAGGCTGTTGGCATAAGTACAAAGCCAGAGTAGTGCTACAAGAGAACGGAAAGAAAATGCCTTTAAAGCAGAATTCACCAAAATGACATGAAACAGCAAACAGGAGACAGGGCCTTTGAGAGCAGCTTTTCACAATTAGGTCACTTCTCTTCTGTGAATGTTGAAGGTGTTCCACAACAGGAGTCAGAAACTTGCTGAAAGCCTGTTCCAAAATCCCTTCTGGATCCCCTGGCTCAGTTTTCACCATTGCAATTATCAGACTGTCAGGGCAACTGATACAGCAAATTGACCGTTTGCTTCCAAAGCTGCTCGCTGCTGGTCTTACAGAGTTAACGGAGGAGCTTTGGGAAGCAGCAGCTGCCGGCAGTGTGCCTGGAGCAGCTCACAACATCCCTTGGGGGAATAAGGGACTTACCAGCCATTTCCATGTGCAATGCAAAGTTATCAACTGCACTTAAAATGTCCTTCTTTTTGTGACCACCACTCTCCTTTCCCTGACTCCAGGTTAGCAGAGCGCTTTCCCATGCCCTGTGTTTTAAACAACAAGCCGAGGTCCTGCAGGTGTTTCTTACTTGGTGTTTGCAGCTCTGCCAGAAAGAGCCATCCAAGTGAGCATTAGCCAGTAGTTGCACCCTGCACCCAGAAGAGGATTCATGTTTGAAAGGAGCTCACTGCAGTAGAGGTAAGAAGGGAAATGTCTGCCGATGTGCAAGAGGAATATGCCAGCTCCTGGAGTTTTAGTGAATGTGCTTCCATTTCTTTCCTTTCTTCTAGCTTAAATATTTTACTATTTTCAAAAAGGATAGCATGTGAGCAATAAAAAAAAATTGTGTGCCAAGGAGTGCACTTGCATTTACAAGACAGCCTGCAGACGGGTGAGATGGCACCTCAGAGGAAGAGGGATACAGATTTCCAATCAAATCAGTCACTAAGCTGTGTGGAGCTGGAAGTGAAGCTCAGCACAGGTTTAGGCAGGTCTGTGTGTAGTATGGCTGATTTTCCATCTACTTCTTGAACTTACAGTGTTCTGTTTCCTGAGCAATGTTTTAGCAGTTTAGGGGCTTGGTGTGGAGCCTACTGAACAATGAAATTCAGTGAACTGTTAGGGTTCTCTGTGTGATTAACAGAGATCACTGCTGATGTATGCACTGGCACATGACACCGTTGTACCTACAAGGAACAATTACTCATCAGCTCAACATGTAGGATTAATTGGCTGTGCTTATAGCCAGGGAGAAACAACCAAAAAGGTCAAGTTCCCCTAGCAAAATTATGCACTATCACTTAGTAACATCTCTTCAGTGGGAAATACTCACTGAATTGAGAGAGAACAATTGTTTTCTCTTTTTTGTCAAAACTCTCCACTTGGTCTGTGTAATTGAGGTCTAAAACAAATGTATGTACCCTGACAGTCTCTCACTACCTGTGGACCACTTTAGTTGTGTATTGACAATCATGTGCTACAATAACATTTTTTTCAGTCTCACTGTTTATTTTACATTAATTCAAGGCATTTCTGACACTGTTTTTCGCAGTGAGTTTGATTTTGCAGAAGCAAATATTTGGAAATATTTGATGCTCTTTTCTGGCCTACAAAACTACCCTTAGCACAACTGTCTTTACAGACAGGGAATACTCAGTTGAGACTTTTACGCACTTTGAATCATCGTTTTTACATTATTTGTGTAAACAATTCTGTGATGCTATTTACAAGTTACAAAGCATATAAAATTAATGGAGAAGGGCTGAGACGCTGAATAGCTGCGTAGAAAAATCTTCCATAGCAAAGAAAAAGGGGCAAAGGAAAGGTGTCATATCCATGCGCTGCTTCCACAAAATGCAGGTGTGATCTCTAAATAAGCAAATAATAGTAATGTGAGATGTGTGGGCTCTTTTAGTCTGTTTCTAAGTGAACAGAACCCCCTCTCCTCTCATTATTTAAAGAAATATTTATAAAGAATTGTTTTGCAAGTGCTTAGAGATTTTGCAGAAGTCTTTTGGAATTGGGATGGGAGGTGTGTCCTAGGGACCTGAAAGTATCCTACTTCTCCAACTAGATGGTGAGAATCAGTGAAACCCAACTGGTCTCTGGTAGTATGGGCTAAGAAACTGTATCACAGATGTAAACTTTAGAAATTTGGCAAGGCCCAAGGCTTTCTAGAAGGTTAAAGACCATTTCTGATTAGTGTGAAGTCTGGGATGTTGTAAGAAGGGAGTGCTGCAAAACCAGAAGGAGATAAACTAAAGCAATATAAGAGTAATTTCTTATCCACCAGTTTGTTGTTTATACAAGGATTAATGTAGAAACAGAGATAATTTTTTCCTCTTGAAGCAGAAAAATGACCCTTTTTTGCAATTCTGGGACAGTATGCTTGCAGTGCATTCTAAAATTTTTTGTGCTTGTATGTAAGATTTGTAAAAAGAAAATCTACAGAGGGATTAAATAGTTTCCCAAGAAGTTATTGGAAGAACTGAATCATGTTTCAAAAACCAAGACCCTGATTTATGCTGTAAACCCCAGTATTTTACCTTCCATGAGGGCGAATTCCATAGCAGATGGAACAGATTTCTGACTCGTTTCAGCAGTGTCCTGGTTCTGGCTAGGACAGGGTTGATTTCTGCAGTAGCCAGGAGGGGGCTTGGCTAGGGCCTGGAGATTATTCTATGCCAATTTTCTGTGTCGAAGCATGGAGCAGTTGGGTTGGATTCCGTGGTGAGCATTTTGCATGTGAATCACTCTCTCTCTCTCACATACACTTTTGTTATTAATATTGTTGTTGTTACTGTCTGTTTACTTATCTCATTGCTGTTTCCAGTAAACTGTTCTTATCTCAACCAGTGATCTTTGCCTTGTGTGTCTCCAATTCTCCTCTCCAGTTGCCACAGGGGAGAATTGGAGGGGGAGAGGGGAAGTGAGTAAGTGGAATGTGGTTTCAGTGGGAGCCCTAAATTCCTAAACCACAACTGTAAGCAAAGGTAGTCATGAAAAGGCTTTCCTGAGCTTCTGAGGCTAGAAGAAGTAATTTCTGGTTTCCAGTAGTTTGGTGTAGTTTTGTCACAGAAGGAAGACCATCTATTTTTCCTTTGAAAGGTAATGTCCTTTCAGATCCACAAAATTTAATTTAAAAATAAAATAACAGTCAACAATGTAAAGCACAGAAATGCCACGCCTTTCTGAGTACCCTTTTTGTCAAGGTTAATAGATAACAGCAAAATTACAAAACAAACAACTCTGGGAAAACAACACATGTAATACAGACAAAAGAGACTGCAATGCTCATCTCATATGGGCTCCACCTACTGTTATATTTGGAGTTATTTGTAGAATATTTTATGAGAAGGTCCACTGAATCTTCATCTCAACATCATTTACTAGGGTTAAGAGATGATCACACAAATTTTATAAGGAAATTTAAACATTAGAAACAAATGTTGGACGTAACCACTTAAAGGTCAGCAGCGGCATTAGCAGAGACATTTGTTAAATAACATGCATCTGTTCTTTTATGCTTTTACTAATTATCTAGAGCAGAGAATAAAGAATATATTAATTGAAGTCCCAGATATCTTAAATTGAGGGAAATTACTAATGCAAAGAAGATGTGAAAAAAATAGGATGGAACTCATCCAGATAAAAAGTACAGGGAGAAAGTGAGAAAATGAGATACTATTTATGGATTAAAACACAATCAAAATGAAAAGCTATTCTAATTCACAAGGGGATAGAACAATCTAAGACATGTGCTATCAAATAAACCTGCAAAGAAACAACATGGAAAGAATCTTAGGGGGCTGTACTTGCAATGCAGGGTAACAAGGTAAAATAGTCAGAAAAACATGTAATGAGGCTGGAATATATAGATGAAATCTTTTCAGAGGCACACCTGGAATAGCCTGTTCACTGCTTTATGAGATGAAGAAGATCTGATGAAAGAGAGAGAACTCAGATCAGCACAGTAAATGGATTCATCAAGGTCCAAAGTTTGATTTATGAGGAAGAATGAAAAGACTTCAAAACGTATTAGATGATTAGTTAGATTAAGGGAAAAGTACAGCCTAGGAACAAAGCAGCAGTCTTGAAATGCATAAAACCTATAAATAATGTTGATAAAGGGACTTCACCAGCTAATTCAAAGCAAACATAAATGAATAGGTGAAACTAGGAAAAGAGGTCAGACTATATGTCAACAGTCCCTTTCCTAACAGCACACCATTAACTTGCACAGTGATCTCGCAGGAGACATAACGAAAGAAACTCCACTTGGCCCATTGAAAACCTGAGAAAAAGTGTGCAAGAGAGAGCAGTCAAGAGTGGGCAGATTCCAGCTGGAAGTGGCTGATGTCCACCTGCCCTTCCTCAGCCCTTCCTTAGCCCTTCAGCGCTCACCAGAGGGATGTCACAAGGCAGTACCAAGTCAGTTGTATGCACAGGCCCTGGTTGGTGGCATTTGTAGGCCATTGCCCTGCCTATGGCTAGGTAATTGCTGCTCATGCCCTATGAGACTCTTTCAGGCATGAATTAGTTTCCATCCCACCAGAAGTCAGTCTTCGCCTTCCTTGGTTCAAGTCTTTCCTGGACAAGCAGTGAGTCTGTGCTGGAAGAATGGCGCTGCTTGTTTCACAAATCCAGCTGTGCCAAAGCTAGGCTGTCCAGCAGATGCCCATGGGAGTTCTCTAGCCTGGCAAGTACAAGAGCAGCAGTGGGAAAGGGTGTCTGTTGTAAGTGAGAGGCCCTAACAGGGCAGCTGCAAAGCTGAAACCTCCCCTTGGGAAGAAGTGCGGTTTTGTGCCACGTTTCACAAAGCAGAGGAGAGCAGCAGGCAAGATTTGAATGGCAAATTTGGGGAGCAAGGAGTAGCACATAGTAACCTGGCAGTGCAGAAAAACACTTGTTAAATTTCTTGGCAATAATGTCCTGCTGAGATGTTAAGCCATATGGCATCAAAAAGCGAGCTGCTGGGAGGTAATGCCTGCTCTGTTCACCTCTCTAAGCCAGGGGGCTATTTCCCTCAAACTCAGTTTTCTCTCCAGGCTGACGTTTCACACCAGCCCTGTGATAAAGGAGCATTCGCTTATTAGCACAGACATGCCTGTTTCATGTACAGCATGCCCCAGCACACAGTCCCTGCTTCCCCAGACCAACTCTTCTGTAGCTCCTGGTAAGGATATCATGTTATTCATTAAACCTGTTATTAGTGTGCTTCTGTCTAACATTTCATTGTCTAACAGCACCCACTGTGCTAATGGTCACAGAGTGTGATGTTGAATGTGCACGGTGGGAAATAACACACAGAACACAGGCAGGAGGGCAATTTATTGGGCAGTTTAATCTCTTGGTTTACTCTCCTGCTGCCACTGGGAAGTCAATATCTTTGAGTGAGTGTGCCAAGGCATCATCTTGTGAGAAAGCTTGTCTTAGATGGAATTTAAAGAAGTGATGAAAAGTAAAGAGAATATTAAAACAATACGTACATAAAACTCTTTCAGACCCGAATTAGTCACACCAGGTTTGCAAGTATATATTGGTTTCAGGCAGCAGATTCCTATAGTAGCACTGAGTGAGTGCCTTTGACCTTCATTTGCAGGATGAAGTAAAACACAGTGGCCTTTCAATGTTTTCTCTAGATAAGCCTGAATCAGAATCCCAAACCCAAACACCCCCAAATGTTGGGGACATTTGTATCTGATAGACGGATTAGCTAGGTAGTTTGGGGTAAGTTTAGATATTTGTGGAGGAGGGAAATCTTCCAGTGCATTACAGCCTGCACAATTGTAACATCTGCATAGAAGAAGTGTGCATGTGAGGATGACTAACTGAGACAGAAGAGAAGGAGTAGGTGAATATGAGCAAGGGATAAAGTTTTCCAGGCATTGAGAAGAGGAATTTTTGTGGGGCACTGCATGTACCCAACAGCATCACTTCTGCTTGTGAAGCATTTTCTCTTCTTGGCTTGGTGCTACCAGAGAGAACCTGGAAAGCTGGAAGTAAAACCCAAAAGGCAAATGATTAAAGGCATGTCTCCTACCAGAGCCTGAGAGCTAAGAGCACAGAAGATTGAAGAGTTTGTGACATTCTTGGCATTTGAGGAGTACAAGCAGCAAGGTTAGTGAAAGCTGGCAACACTGACCCCTAAGAACTGTTTCCTGGGCTTCAGTTTGCTCAATGTTACTCCACCAAAACATTACTCTAAGGAAAAGGCTAATGCTGTTGGCGTGGATACTTTCCACTAACTCAACTAAATCATCAAGAAATTTATTACAAGACAATACCAAGCAGGAGAAGAAGTGGGAAAATCTATTATGTGCTTTGTAGCAACTATGTTTGTATGAACATTTCAACAGTGATCATGCTCTTTACGTGCTAAAGGATGTGAACTCCACCTGCAAGTCCACATATGCAGTTTTGTATGGAAAAATAGGAGGGCGGGTGTTTTTTTGTCTTGTGGCACTTGCAGGCAGCAGTGCAGGCAGGGTGTGTGCACCCCAAGGCTGATGCCTGAAGCAGATGCTGACAGCTGAGGAGCAGCTGATTTTCCAAGGGACTGCACTGCATCACTGGGCAATGGGACTTGACTTGTCTCCATTTCTTCCATCTCTGATTTATTTGGAAATAGGATACCAGGTTGCTGCAGGCACAGAATGCGTGGCTTTCAGAGGAACTGAATTGTATGTTGTCACTCACTTTCACTAAAACAATAGGAAGGAAAATGGTCAGTAGCCCTCAGTACCAACACTGCTTTTAGTTCTGTTGTTCCTTGGCACCGGAGTGGGAAGCAGTAACAGAGTTGTATCCCTTTTCCTTTTCTACTTTGAGACGGTGTGATGGGATGTGGTCACAGCAGTGTGCTGCCAAAGATGAATATGAGAGCCAGGTGCTCTCCAAAGGCATGATGGGAGCATCCCAGCTCTGCTGAAATTAGTGGGATGGCAACCTTGGGCTGTGTGGGAATGCAAAAGTCCCATGCACTGTAAGTTGTGACAGGTAGTACAAGCCTGACTCGTGCTGGGATCCTATCCTAGCCCTGGGTAGGTATCTTCCAGGTAACAACTGGACAAACCTCTTCCCATAGCAGGAAGGGCACACACTGAGCACCTCTGCCAATCTCTGCAGGCAGCCAAGAGGAGCTGAAATGGCACAGGGACCTCAGAGATACCCAGGAGGATGTACTGCAGCCATGCTGCTCCGTCGAGATTTTCATAATTATTCTAATTTGTAATTAAAAGCCTTTTCATTCTCTAACAATCAGTGAAGTTGTGTGGTGAAAACCAAGAGATGTTTTGCATAGAAAAAGAAAGCTTTGAGAGTGAGACAATAAGAGTGTTTTGGGGACCCCTGGTGAATGCATGCTGCTTCAGGGACCTGACCAGGCACCCATGGGCTCTGGTACAGCATCTGCAGCGTCCCCCTCCACACCTGCATCTATGAGACACAGAAATCAAACCCAGTTAGAAACCATGGCAGGACACAAGGTTTGCTGTGCTGGGTATGGCAGCAGCTAAACGCCTGGAAAGGCCCCTGTGGTGTTATAGCCAAGTGTGCCACAGAGCACCCCTGAAGCCAGGACAGGCCAGCCATGGCTGCAGCATCACCCACACCCCGTGACAGCAGTGATAGGCCCTGTGCCAGAGAACAAAACCCTTCCTGCAGCACGAAGCACCCCCCCAGGGATGGTGGAGAAGTGAGTTGGTTCATGACTCCTCTCGCACCCAAATCCCTGCAAAGAGTGGCAGAAGGAAGTAGCATGAAGCCCAGCAGGAACCCCTCCCCAGTGGAGGGGTGCATGGAGCATGGGTGAAGGCACCCCCTTAGCAAGGAGGGGCTCCCACTCATGAAGGCTTTGCCTGTAGAAGACTCGAGTCCATGCCTGGCTCACAGGCACTGTTATTCTTAGCGAAAGAAGTGGCTAGAGAAAACAGAATAAAATTCAAATCAATTATGCTGTCAGTCTCTAAATTAATCCAATTATGCTGCAGCGATCTTTGCTTAATGCCCAGAAGCTAGGAAATGATGGTTAGAGTAGTCGTTGGGGAAATCAGCTGATAATGACAATAACCAACAATGGAAGATGCTATTCTGAAAGTAAAGTGGTGTGGGGGGGAGAGGGGAGAGAAAACACTCTATTGTTCAACCTTCACTCAAAGTATATTGCTTAGCTATTATGGGATAATGCACCAGAGCTAACCAAGCACAGTGCTGCCTCCAGGTCTCAGCAAGGAAGAAGTTGAAACTTGGTTATCATTCTTTACTAAGGAAAGCTCCCAGCACTGTTATTATGGAAGTACAGCTCTTAATAACCATTGCACAGTCGTGTTCTGGAACAGTTTGCCCACACAATGTCTTCTGCCTCTGTCAGGCAGGCTGCTAAAAGCCTATTTTTATATTTTCAAAATTTATGCTTCAAATCAACTTGGTGCAGAAGCTCAGCTTCAGGGCCTATGATGTTTTTCATAGAATGATAGAATAGCCTGGGTTGGAAGGGACCTTGAAAGCCCATCTAGTCTAATACCCTCCCTGCATTAAGCAAGGACATCTTCAACTAGACCAGGTTGCTCAGAGCCCTGTCCAACCTGGCCTTGAATGTCCCCAGGGATGTGACATCCACAGCTTCTCTGGGCAACCCATTCCGGTGTTTCTCCACTCTCACCGTAAAAAATTTCTTCCTTATATCAAGTCTGAATTTACCCTCTTTTAGTTTACAACCACTACCCTTTGTCCTATCCCAGCAGGTCCTGCTAAAAAGTCTGTTCCCACCTTTCTTATAAGCCTCCGTTCTGTACTGAAAGCTTGCATTGAGATCTCCTTGAAGCCTTCTCTTCTCCAGGCTGAACAATCCCAGCTCCTACCAGTCTCTTCGTAGGACAGATGCTCCATATTTGTGGCCCTCCTCTGGACCTGCTCCAACAGGTGCTGGGGACCCCAGAGCTGGATGTGGCACTGCAGGTGGGGTCTCACCAGAGCAGAGCAGAGCAGAGCAGAGCAGAGCAGAGCAGAGCAGAGCAGCAGAACCCCCTCCCTCACCCTGCTGCTCAGGCTGATTTTGATGCAGCCCAGGACAGGATTTGCTTTCTGGGTTGTGAGTGCATATTGCTGGCTCATGCCCAGTCTCTCATCTACCAGCAATCCTGAGTCCTTCTCAGCAGGGCTGCTCTTGATCTGCTCATCCTCCAGCCTGTGTTGGTACCAGCGTTTGCCCTCACCCAAGTGCAGCACCTCACACAGTTTTGACACAGTTGGCCACATTAGGCTTCCAACTTGGGGCATGAAAAGACAGAGGAGGAGAAGGTGCAAGCAAGAATATATCCTTGCTTAAATCAGTTGGTCTGTGTACACACAGGCAACCGGCTGAACTTGGGCATCTTGAAAGCACCAATGAAGAACTGCTTATTGATAGTTTCAAGATGGGATTTTAGAAATATTTTAACACATTTGTTTCAAAATGCCAAAGCAATGGGTAGGGTATAGCAAGGGGAAATTCTGCTGATTGCCCCAGATTATTTTTACTCAGAGCCTGCATCTCAGGTAGTGTTTTGCATGGGAGACAGGAGTTTTATGTGTTTTTGTAGTTTGACAGACTTTAAGATAGCTAGTTTTCCAAGACTTAGTCCCGTTCGCAAGATTCTTTATATTTGGCTGATATGTCTAAAAATACCATTTATTAGACACAGAAAATAACAAACATACAAACATAGAACAGATTGACACACATAAACACACAATAAATACATAATTGCAACACTATAATAGTTAAAAATGCAATTATGGGGTAAAACCTTGCTTGAACTATAAAAATAGTTAAAAATGCAAGTTAAGAAATGCTTGTTTAATGCAAGTTAAGAAATGCTTGCTTGAGCTAGCTGAAATGCAAGTTAAGAAAGGTACCTATAAGTTAGCTGGAATAATACAATCTAGGAACTCAATGATCTTACCAAATCCAATTTTGGAGCTGGAATACATTAAGCTTCCTCACTCAATCCCAGGGAAGTAACCACAGGGCTGCATCCAGACCCTGGGGAGAAGACTTTACTTCACGCTCCAATGTCCATGTAGAAAGCTTCTACCTTTCCGAGGTTTAGTGGTGTTTTTTATAGGAAAAGAGTATGTGGATTTGCAGTCACTCAAAAATTCTTCACATTCTCTCAGTGTCTCACCTTGGCCTTCCAGGTGCCAGGACTAGATAGCTAGGATTAAGTTTATCAACTTAATCTGAGCCGTTCATCTCTAGCCAGTGATCAGGGAGAGAGAGAAGAGGGAGGGGGGAGGTCCTGCCACAGGTAGTCTTTATGTGGGCAAAAAGTGTCTGAAACAAAGGACACTCATGATTTCTGTGAGGGACTCGTATTCATGCCACTGCATTGAAGTCACTGGTGTCCGGTGTGATTTGCATTCCTCTCACCCCAAATATCTCTGAATCTTGGTCTAGCTTTCTTGTTTTGTAGGATACATCATAGCAAGACTTCTTCTTTGAGCTCTAGCTCCTCTCTTCGAACTACATAATTCAGATCCTCTCTGCTGGAAAACAGATGCACCCTCCAGTGCCCGATCTCACACGTCAGAACATAAAGAACATATTTATAAGATACTCAACTCTAAAAATGCTTGGATGTAATTTCTCAGGCAGTATCCTTACTTGTTAACACTGGAAGAACTTGTTCCCAATATTACAGCCCACATGCTCCTCAGAAAAGGTTTCTTTGAGCTGTGTCAAAATTTCACAAAAGATTTGAAAGAGTCTCATTTCAACTCAGTGGGAAAATCTCATATTGTTTGCTCTATTATACCTCGTTGCCTCAAGACTACTATTATTATTCATAGCTACTCACATTCAAAATTGCATGTAAACCACCACAAAGCTGTGAGCTTAGCTTAAAAACCACCAGGTATACTCATTGCTGAGCTTTTTCGCAATGCAGCCAAGACACGATTTCAAAGTTTGCTTCACAACCTGAAGGAGTAGAGAAGAAAATTCACATTTTCCTAAAGTGCAAATTGAAATTCCTGTAGTTTGCAGACTCCTCTGTTTTAAATGGAAAGAGAGTTGATAGCAGCCAGTAGCAGAAATGAGTGTGCACAAGAGTGGGGCAGCAATATCTAGAGATACAAATGTATTATATTATAATGATTTGCTAAATATGTCCCCAGAAAGCCAAGTAAACATCATAGCATGAGAGTTACAAGTAGTGAGCCTTCAGTGTCATGTCAGGAAACTCTGAGCAGTAAAAGCAGGTTTTCCTTTGTGCTCTCTAGGTTTTCTAATACTTCCACAATTACCCAGATGAGGATCCTGAATTAGTTTTAAATTGGTACTTCTGATCTGAAAAGTGGTCCATAACACTTCCAGAGATGCCAGAGAGCACCTCCTCAGCCAGCGTGAGCTCCTTGGAGGGCACCAGGGTTTCCATCAAGGGAGACAGCAGTTTCCACCAGGCAGAAGCTGCCTCTCTGGGAGCTCCATGATGTCTCACAGCCCTTTGCAGCACAAAGGCAACAAGCAATGGGGGGATCTAAGGAAAGCCACGCATTCTGTGCCCCTAATACCAAGATGTGGATTCCAGAGTAGGGTGCCAGATGATGGAGCTTATGCTGCTGTGAGGATCTGTTTCCCCCAAACCCAGGCAGAGACCAGCACACAGGGGCTGTTTCATAGAATTATAGAATGGTTTAGGTTGAAAAACACCTCTTAGCTCACTGAACTTAACTGTTAACCCAGCACTGCCAAGTCCACCATTAAACGGTCCCCTTGTGCCGCGTCCATGTGCCTTTTGAACTCTTCCCTCTGGACAACCTGTTCCAATGCCTGACCATCCTTTCAGTAAAGAATTTTTTCCTAAGATCCAAGTAAACCTCCTCTGGTACAACTTGAAGTACATTCCTCTTGTCCCATCCCTTGCTACTTGGGAAAAGAAACCACCCTGCATCTGGCTACAGCCTCTTTTCAGGCAGCTGTAGAGAGTGATGAGGTCCCCTCTGAGCCTCCTTTTCTCAAGGCAAAACACACCCAGCTCCCTCAACTGCTCCTCATCAGACTTGTGCTCCAGACCCTTCACCAGATTCACTGCCCTTCTCTGGACACACTGCAGCATCTCAATAACTGTGTAGTACTGAGGGGCCCAAAATGTCCTGCCCAGGGTGGTTGTAGTCTGAGCTGAGTGAGCTGCAGCACACTCGCAATTTGTCCCTCTCCAGCACGGGCAGCATTTTTGTTATTTGCTCTCAAAGCAAGGAAAGCAGCAGCTGTTCCTGCGTTGCCACTCGTGTCTCAGCCTCTGCTGCATCACAGCAAAGCACCGTGGCCAGGGCTGCTCTTTGAACAACGTTCATTTTCGGACAGCAGCTGCTGCATCCCCGTGACGGAGCACTCGGGTTGTCTTCACACCAACTCACCGTCCGCAGGCATGGGGGGAGGTTGTGCTGTGTCTGCGTGGAGAGTTCAGCGGAGAGAGGGACGTGGCACAGAGGCATGTAAAATCTATTAATTTCGGGGGAGCAGAGAGCAGCTGAAGGCTGGAGGCAGTCCCGTAATGAGGTAAACGATACAAGCTGGGGATAAACCAGGAATTACTCACGGACTTATTCCTCAGCACTTCCACTGCGGCTGTTAGTGCCTTTGCCTCACAGATGTCAAATGCAGGCAATTAAAAGTTACGTAAGGCCACAGCTGAAATTAACCCCTGCTGTGCCCCAGCCTGCACCCCCAGGCACCCTCCTGTAATGAAGCAAACCAGGGGCTCTGGTGGGTGGCCTGTCATGGGCTGTGGTTCAAGCTACAAGGACAGCAATAGGTGTAGGGCTGATACAGCCCTGGGCACATGCTATAGAGGACAACTTCTAATTTGGTGAACCTCTGTTTGCCCTCCCCTTTCCCCATATAGACTGAGGACCCTCTCATGTAAGGGAACAGTGCCCAGCCTTTGTTCACCTTTCCTTGCCTGATGGGTATGTTCAGATGAATGCACACCAACCATAGCCTCTGTAGTGAGAGATGAGTTCTGGTAATGCACAACTTTCAGACTCTTGAGTTTCTTTCTTTTCTATCCCACAGCCCACCAGGGGCCTGCTGTCACCTCCTTAGCTGTCTTATGAATTTTAAAAAAGAAGAGAGATTAAAGTGCCAAAAACCAAAGCACCAAAAAGTGTCTCGGGTTGCTCACAGGAGGAGCCAGCTGCAGGGGAAGATGTGCTTTGTGCCAGCAAGCTGAATGCCTTTTCCACCAGCAAGGGAAAGGTGATGGTCAGTGAAACAGATGGACGCTGGAAGATGCACAGCTGTTATTCCGAGACAGGCTCAGAGGTGACACTGCTTCCACAGGCAGGCCCTGAAGGGAGGAGAGCAAAGGAGGATGCAGCTGATGGCTGTGCCCCGTGGGCTCTGCACAGGGCTGCTTTGCATGTGGGTCCTGTGGTGGGGCTCTTCCCTTGGCCTGAGAGGCTGGCTGAGAGCTTGGATCTGAGGACAGAAAGCAAAAAGCAGAGGAATCAAATGGAGTGTTCTTCATTTGGTATTCAGTGTCAAGGAAAAGAAAGCTTTCTGTGGGTTGCAGCTATAAGATTATGAGAGACAAAGTTGAATTATTAAAATATTTATTCACCCAAGGACATGTTGAGCTCTCTGAGGACCAAACTCATCCACTTAATTAAAACAGAGAACTTCCCAAGCACCATTTATATTGGCACTAAGTGACATATTTAATACTTATGTCCTGAAAGGGTCATACATATCCATAGTGGTAGATCTGAAAAGGTAAGAAGCTTTTCTGACTTCTTGCTGTACTCCCTGCCAGAAAAGCACCAGTGCCTGGTCTGAAGGCAGTGTGAGGAGGAGGAAGAGGCTGTTGCCTACGGGCTTTGCTGCTTGCAGCTGATCAATAGCAATAGTAGCTGTTCTTCAGCAAGAACAGCCTGATTGATGTGAAGGAGCGACAACATCCAAAAGCTGACAGGCAAATAGTCTTGGGGACTTAGAGAGGTCTCCCTGTAGAGAAGGGAAAGGGAGGAGGACCCAGCCCTTCTGACAGTCCTTGGTCAAGGTTTCTCCCTCATTACTGTCGGTAGAGACCTGTCCCTGCAATTCACTTTTTCAAAGCTTCCCCTGGCAGATGGAAAAGAGACAGAGGAGAAACACCTGCACTGCTCTAAGAGCAGACTTTGAGAAGGATGGGTGTTTTATCATCCCCTATTTAACCCACATGGCTTTGCAATATGGCTACTGTCTGCCAACTCTGGCAAGAGTCTGGCTCAGGACGATGCCAGTGGTGACTCAGGAGGAATGTCTGGCTCTATTCTGCTTCCCAGTCTCCTGGCAAGACACACTGACTCATGGAGAACTGCTCGGTGGGAGAGGACAGCACATGGAAGGAACCCATGGACACAGCTGTCCATCTCACAGGCAGGGCAACAAAATGCACTTTTACCTCTGGTGTTACAGGTTAGCATCTGCTCTACCTTTAAAGTGCCTCTAAACTCACCCAATGACTCAGTCCAGCTTTGTCTTGGGATGGAGATCTTTAGAAGTGCCATACATGCTTATATCTACCAGATGTGGCTCCTTGTCTTGTCAGGGAACAGTTAGGACTGAGTGTGGAAAGAAAAGGGAATTAATCATCCTCTGCCAAGGGAGCTCTGACTCATGGGTGGCAGCACAAGCTCTGTGGGCATGAGACCTGCAGGGATGAGAACTCCAGGGGGTTTAAAAGGGCCAGTGCAAGTCAGCAATGTCAAGTAATGCAAACACATCAAACCCACCCTCTGCTCAGTGCACACGACAGAAGCTGAGTCAAAATCAGTCCCCATCTCACCAAGTAAATGATCTGAGTGCTGTGGGGTTGGGGTCTATGTCAACCCCACGCACCCACGGGATCAGGTCATGGGGCATTTCTGCTACTCTCCAGCAAAAAGAGAAAGTCACAAAGAATGAGAAGAGTGAAAGGAATAATTTGCTGAACTAGAAACAGAGTTTGTGCAAATGAGGGCTTGGCTTACAGCTTGTCTGTTTCTCCCAAGTTTGAACAATCTTCTGTTCCAAGTGCCTGGCATTCTTCTCAAACCTGGGTCCCAAATAAAATCTCAAGTGGCTCAAAACCTATCACACATATATTAAAATACACACTCTCATTAACATATGGTAGGGGATTCTCCATTACAGTGTCTGGTGCTGTACTTGAAAGACAAGCTTCTAGCAATCATGCATCCTAAACTTCCAGCTCTTTGAGAAACTCAAGGGTGAAGGCCATACCAGCTTTATGCCTCCTCTGTCTCAGCCAGCATGGAGTAACAGCAATCATGCTCCTTGTGCTCATTTTTTCCCTTTCCACATCCCCCCCGCCAAAAAAAAGAAAAAAAAAAAGAAAAAAAAAGGAAGTATCTTTTTACTGTGAGGGTGACTGAGCACAGGCTGTGGACTCTCCATCCATGGAGATGGACATGGACATGGACAACCAAGTGTCAGTTACCCTCCCTGCTTGAGCAGGGGTTTAGATCAGATGACCTCCAGAGGTCCACTCCCACCTCAGCCATTCTGTGATGCATATATTGATTACAGCAGATTTACTCTTTCCTTGGAGGAGAAAGATCACAGGGTTCATGTGGGCCCTGTGGAGATCAAGGAAAACAGCTGGCCTGGCTCTCGGGGACAATGACTTCACAGCTGCCAGCAATGATCCAGTTGATCTATGTGGGAGCCCAGACCAGAAGCAAAGGTGAGTTTTTCCATTTTTGGCTATGACAGTGAGGAATAAATTCCTAGGAGAAAGATGTTCCTCCTTTCACATGGAAGCAC
This sequence comes from Entomyzon cyanotis, assembly GCA_024500445.1. Lineage (NCBI taxonomy): Eukaryota > Metazoa > Chordata > Aves > Passeriformes > Meliphagidae > Entomyzon > Entomyzon cyanotis. The sequence goes on along the minus strand of JAKEPQ010001005.1, from coordinate 78,230,366 downwards.
TTACACCCACCCTACAAAAAGGCAGTGTTCTCCCTTATCTGCACTATTTATTACTGCTGTGACTATAGTTCATCTCTCTCTAAAAGCCAGGTCAGCAGGAAGAGCATGGGACATGCAGCTGCAGCCTATCCGTACAGGTATGTATGCCTGCTCTAGGTGATGCCACCTGGGGGATTGGATGCTGCTGCCTCCCATTCCTTGGAGAGCGAAGTGAGAGGAGGCTGAGCTGGATGCTGAGCTCCAAACACTTCTGAAATGACAGCAGAAGGTGGGATTGGCTAGGAAAAACAAATGCATAGAAAGCTTGCCTGAAGGTAGTGAGAACTGGGAGTCTTCTCATGCTGAATTTTCAGCTACTTTATGAGATCCACTTCTTTAACAAGACCACAATATATTTATTCTTCAACTTGTCATCTAGTGCAATGTTCACTGTAGTAAAATTAGGCAGAGCTGAGAAATCTTGAGGTACAGCTCCAGGTCTGTGTGTGTGTATTTTCACACTTTTAAGACAGTCACTTACTCTGCAAGCAGTAGTGCCAAGAAGGAAAATTGAGACTTCCCACCCTTTAGAGAGGATGTTACTATCTAACACTGAGAAAACTCAGAGCCTGCTTCACATATGCACAAAACCCAACAGTGAAAGTATCTGCATGCTTGGAACTTTCCACATTTCAGTGCTAAGCAACTGCTCCCTCGTCTTCCCCCCTCCCCAGCACATGCACAAGGAGAAAAGCTTGGCCACTGTGCGATGCTTTTTGCTTTTATCACAGGTCCCACTACACCTCCATCTCTGGAAACATTTGAGGTCAGGTGGGACCAATTGAGTTGAAGGTGTCCCTGCTCATTGCAGAGAATGGACTAGGTGACCTTTCAAGGTCCCTTCCAAACCAAACTACTCGATGATCCTGATCAGAGCTGTCTTCTCATTCTCTTAAGAACCGGTGAGGGCAAATCGAGGAGAAAGTAAAACTGCTGGTCTTCAAGTCAAAATGATGGTTCTTACCTGTTCTTAAATAACTATGAGCCCTTAGGGGCCATCTTTCCTGGCCAGCAGTGATAGTACAAGCTTAGAAAACTTAATGAAGCAAGGGGTCCCTTCTGTGCTCATGTCCACACCTGGCATGCTTTCAGAAACCAGCACTGCCCAGTAAGTTCAACAGCCTCACTGGCAATCTCATCTCCGCTTCAGCTGTCAGAGTGCCCTTGCTGGCAGCAGGTCCTTGCCAGCTACCTAATATACAGAAATAGGACAAGACAGGATAAAACACCCAATCAAAGTATCTAGGTCACTTAATAAAGAGTTAAAGTCATTTCACAAAGCACATTTGTTGCTTTTCCCAGGATGCTCCTGCACCTTCAAAAAAGTGTAATCTAGTGGGAGTGAGTGACAACTTCATACATCCAGAGACTTCTTGCTGGCAGGTTAGAACGGGCATTTAACTTACCATCTATTACATCTTCAGTTTCCACTTCTCTCTCCCACCTGTGCAGGGAGACTGGTGATCAGTGCACTTGACACAGCCACCTGAATGAGCAGGAGGCTACTTTTCAGCAGAAAGCAGGCTCGATGCCTTCTGGGCTGCTCTGGCAGCGAGCAATGGGCTGGCAGCTCTCAACCCTCCCTGTGCTAGGTTACCCCTACTCCAAGGACTGGAAGGCAGGGATTGTTAAGAGATACTGGAGTGCTGATGACTTTTAGGACTCCTGCCCAGATTTCCTCCTCCCCCCCACCCCCATCCAGTTAAACCATCATCCATAAACTAACACTGGGAGGAAGATACAGCCTTTCTCACCAAAGAACTTGTCCACACAGAATCCCTCTGTGAGCACTGTGAGTGCCAGGGATGCAGCACCCAACACAGCTGCTTGGACCTAGGCAGAGCCTGCCTGGATTTGCTCTCTGGCTGTGTTTACATTCAGAGCTTGAATGGTGCCACAGAGTTGCGTGACTGGCAAAGACCATCAGACAGAACAAGTCTCTGCTGAAATTTGTGCTGTCGAGTCATTTGCAGCATCACAGTGACCTGGAAAGTCGATGTTATTTCATATTATTTCAAGCGGGGTTTTAAGGAAACACAAAATGTATCCCACAACCCCTGACATTTTAGTATTTAATTGCAAGGAGTCATCCTCTGGTAGCTGGGGAGGCTGCATTCAGGTTGCTGAAAACAAAGAAAGTATTTTGACTTCCCATCTTACAATAATTCATCTTTTTCTTCTGTTGAAAGTCACTTGGAGACATCCTGATTGTTTTCAGGAAGAGCTACAGCAGGCAGGGCACTGTAGCATTCAGCTATCTGGTACCTGCCTAAATGTACAGGAAATTTAACATTTTCCCACAAAATCCACTATTTTTGTCTGTGGATGCTGACTGTTCATTCAGAAGTGGAAAGGCAGTATTATTCTGAAAAGGCTCTTGTATTTGATCAGTCTTTTATTGTCATTATGAAGCTTTAAAATTAGAATGCTATTTGTAAAGCAGCTGAGATTCTATTGAAATGTACTGTTTTACTGCTAAGTGGCAAAGTATTTCTGCACCAAAATATACTTCCTTTTAATCATGACACATGAACTAATGAGTCTTCTTTTGCATACAGTTAAAAGGATTTGACTCTCAGTCTAACAACTGAGAATAAACCATGTTCCTAGCCTCAGACATTCAATACCACAGCAACAACTCTTGTGGTAATTTCAGAGGCCAGTCAAAGACACCTGAGAAAATGTCAGATGTTAGAGTCCATGAATCTTCTGAGCCAGTGCTTCTCTTCTCTTCTTCAGCTACCTGCCTGAATCTACGAATTTGCATCTGCTTTACACATTTTCATTATTTTCATGCAGAATAAAGGAAAGCTAATACAGAAAAGTGCTTTATGTTTGATGGAAGAAAATGAAGAGGAAAGAGAAACAAAGCATACAAAATGAACCTTTATTAAATGAAAGAAAATCTGTTTTGTGGGTCAAATATGAAATAGAATATACAAAAACTTTACATCAGCTCTCTTGTCAAAGAAATTAAATCCTGTCTAGACTGAAGTAGCACTTGTTCTTTCAAAAACAACATGAATGAGTGAATACACATCTTGTGGAGGTACGAGACCGCATAGTCTGCTGTGCTAAATTTCTGGTTACAGAGAAGAAAAGTTAAAAATCTAAGCGATGTCTCTAAAGAACCCAACTATTCAAAGTAACCTAAAACCATGAATGTTGATCACTATGTATTCTCTTACAAGCAAATGACAGGTGGGTCAAGTGCAGAGTTCACAAAGCTTGCATAACACGTTCTCTGTTTCTATACAAATATAAATAGTTCTTTTTTATTTCAAAAATCCTTTTATATTTGATAGCTTTATTTATGGAAAAGGATGACCAGTTTGTCAGGTTCCTGCTGTACTACCCAGACAATTCCATCTCCTTTATCTCCTTTTTTTGAAGATTGTAATTCACAGCCTGCAATATTTTTAGAAACTTGATGTGTGTTTAATCACAAATCTTTGTACCACTGTCTCATACATGAAGGTTCTGCAGAGCTCCTAACATGTCTTTGGCATAGCACACCATGTCCCATTTAATACTTTTTTTGCTTAAAAAAAGTCTATTTTCCTTTAGTAAAACAACTTAAAAACATCTATTTCTGATTTTGTAAAATAACATGTCACCTCTTGAGTTGCTTTGCAAAATATACACACACAGTTTGGAAAAACATTGAGTACTGACATAATGGACTCATCTGAAGTCCAATCTGTTTATGAGAAGTAAAATATAACTACAAATTCTGTCTTCTGCATGAATCTCACATGAAGTCATTCAGTTCAGCTTCAAGTGCTGCTGCCATTTCATCTGCTTCAGAACTGCTTCCTTCCTCATCTTCATTGCTGGATTCTTTACTGGATTCACTGGCAGCATCATCTTCGTCCAGCTTGCGCTTGTGACCCCTGGATGGATAGACAGAGACAAGGCCCATGAATGGAGGTGTCTCACTGCTTACTGAGAGACTCTTATTCAACATGAGGAAAAAATGAGGCTAAAGGACTCATCTTTTTTCAGGCCTAGCCAAAAGTACAGCACTTATTTTTAAACAAACTAACAGTAGCCAGTCCACGCAATTAATTTTTTAATTGCTGTTATGTACTGTCAGCTGTAGGTGTAAAGAACAAAGTAGTGTTAATTTGTTTCTTCCATTCTTCTGAACAAAGTATGAGACTGAAAATAATGAGTAGATGTACTTTCCTCTTGCATCCCAAAAGAGAGAAAAAAGCCATTGTGTGAAAGGAATATTACCAAAATACAAATGTTATACGATTTTGAAATAGTCAAATTTCTGCTTTTTTAATAAAAATAAAACCTTAACTGATTAACGAAATCTCACTGCACCAGCATCTACACTTTCATGCTTCCAAACTTTGGGGTCCCATCCTTCCCTTTTGTGTCTCATTGGATTAGTACTGCCAGGCTGAACAACACATTTCTTTGCATCTCTGGAGAATGAACCAGTTGAAACAGGAAGCTGATGTGCACCATACCCTGCTGAAAGAATCATGTTCCTGGCTCTGAAAGATCTCCAAGGAAAATCTAACACTTCAACTGGGATGTAGCCATAAGCAAAAGAATTTGGATTTGTGGAATCCTATAACCTCTTTTCCTTGCCAAAGGGAATTTTCTATCAGACGTGTACTTCTGAGACAAAAATAAAGTTGAGATTTTTGCATTGCACAGAATTCATAATGAGATGTAGAAACACCTTCAAAATCCTTCCAGATAATTTGATCAAATTTCAAGCAGAAAAATACATTCAAAGGGGCAGACATCTTTCAAATAACTTTCCTTTTCCTTGCTGGGTGAGGTTTCATTAGGAAGAGAATGCACCCACTTGCAGTCATGAAAAACTAATAAAATAATCTTCCATCTTTTAGCAAAAAGCAGTAATTTAACAATAGTCCTGTTACTTCTGAGAGCATAGTGAAATAGCATATAGCAAGGAAGACCTTTGATAAATACCAACGTGAATTATACATATCCAAAAGAAATAAAGGCAAAGATTAAGAGTAAAATTTGTGAGCTTGTGAGCAATGCTGAAATGCAAAGCAATTTTTATTTATACAGACACTTTTATTGCTGTTTTCCAAGAAAGAGGAATTCTCACTAGCACAGGCTGCTTGGTTTGTAGGCTGGTTGACTGACACCTGACCTGCCTTTTCTCAGCTTTCCAGGGAGATGGATAAGGTGCAGTGGGAACTCAGAAGGAGAGTCCAAATCAAAATGGTAACTGAGCAGTACTATGTTCCATCTTCCCTTTCTGCTGCAGCTATAGGACAAAAAAAGACACTGTTGCTGCTTTACAGAGCACTTCCTCCCACTGGTGTCAGGTGGGTTTTGCTGTTCAGCACAGGGTGGTAGAAGTAATATTCCTGGGAAGTGAGGCTGAAACCCTGGGATACACTCTGGACTCTAAATCCCTAACATGGAAAAGTGGGATAAAGTAGAAGTGTTTCCTAAATACTTTGCTACTAAAACTCAATTGTGGTGTGCTGAGGGAGTTTCAGGGCACTAATTGTAGCCTGATTCACAATAAAACGCAGTTTCTCAGGTATAACACTGATTATTTCCGCCCTGCCTCTACTAGCATGCAGCTTGGACAAGGAAGCTCCCAGGCTTAAAATGCCCAGTTGGAAGGAGCCTTATTACATTTTCATTAAAAGCTATACAAATGTATGGAGGCTTAGTAACACTGGCTGACTTCGTGATGATTCCAGCCTTCAGAGCTACAGCACTATTTCACGCATGAATGATACTATTAGCAAAGAAGAGCTAACTGGGAATTAAAGAAACCTGAAAGAGTCTTGCTCAGCAAAAGAAGAAATGAGTAGTGCATCTTTAACAAGTAGTGGATAAGAAGTACACAGGCAGTGCTAACGGGGAAATGAAGACATGGAAGGAATCAATACCACAATGCTCACAGCTGAAAACATTTGGGTTCAGCTGTTTGTAAGGCTATGGAAACTGATGATATTTGCCCATTGAAAAATGGAATTAACAAGCTGACAGCTGTCATTTACACATATGAAACATGTACACACAACTGCAGATGCTTTATTAAAGAATCTGTAACGACAAATAGGTTTTTAGAACCAGCCCAAACACTGTAAGTTTACTGGGACATAAATCAATAAATTCAAGATCTCATAGAAAAGAAAAAAAAAATCTATGAAGAAATAAAAGAAGTAACAGCTCACTGAAATAACATCTCACTGCCAGTTATTATTTCTTGAAAGTGCAGAACAGTCGATTTACTGAACAATTATGGCAAAAACTAGCAAAATTATTAATTTATGCAACAAAGTCACCTTTTGAAGGTACTTCATGGCAACTAGATTTCAGTGAGGACAATCAACAAAATACAGGGGTCTGAAACACTCAATATGACTAGTTAATTAAAGAATGGAGTTCCAGTCTACAAAAAGACTTTCCAGAAACTTTAAGGGATGCTTCTCCTGTATTTCATCCCTCTTTCTGTTATATTAAGCAGTATCTTTGGAAATGCAAAATACTGACCATCATCTATTTTGTCAGTTCTTATTTCAGCAAGGCTAGATTAACAGGACTGTTCAATCTTGCTATGAAAACTTAGTCACTCTTGGGGAGAAAAAAAGCCATGAAAAAAAACCAAAAAAGAAAACACAGCTAAGTATTAGTCCTCTAATAGAAAAAAAACCTCTCCTGAATGTTAGCATTGTTTTTATTAAGATATAAAACCCTTTCAGTATTTGTGTATTGTAAACTACAGATTCACAGGTATTCTAAAAACACTTAAATAAGTATTATGATATAAAATAAAAAACTAACCCTAATAGAATTATGGAGGAAGGACATCAGTAACAAAGAGCTTAATTTTTTTCTTTGCAAATTCAGAAAAGAGAGATAACATCCTGTTAATAATTTCTACCTTCAGTGAAAAAGCAGTATATCCCCATGGCAGTATATCTATTAACATAACAATTTAAAAGGTATATTTCCCTCACTATTTTGTGCCCATTCCTTGTCATTTCCAGTTTCAGAGCCATAGCGTGTACCACTTTTGAGTGGAAAAGTTAAGCACATACAGGATTCCTTCTTACTATTTAGAGAAAATGATTCAGCAGCAGGTTGCAGGTTTCCATTAGCCTAATTTGCATTTTTAAAATGAATTATGCTTGACTGCTATTAAAAGCCAAACATGTCGGTAACTGAGTATCTTTAACCTCACATATGAACAACTGCCAAAACACTGAATGCAGAACATTAAATGTCTGACAACTCTGTGAAAAAGCTTCTACAATTCACATTTCCTTTCCCTTTGCATTAAGTATTTTCCTTTGTAATAACCAGTACTGGGAGGCTCATCAGTTCATGTGCTAAAAAAATCTTTTCAAAAGGAACTACATTGCAAAAAATCTCACATATTTAAATGAAATATCAAGAGATTTAAATAAACTACAAGTGTAATTCCCAATGATATTTAAAATGAAAAGAAAAAAACATTTGTAATTGTGTATGTATAAAAGTAGTTTTAAGGAAAATTTCATCTACAGAATGCTAATGAGAAATAGTGATATTCCAAATGAAGAGACAGGTTTACAAAGCTGCAGCAGCACAAGGTTTATGCCTGTAAAAATAGCACAGAAAAAGTTATTGAAAATGAAAATTTATTTAGCTCTTGATCAGTAAAAATGATCACTAAAATCTAATTACAATGTACAGGTTGAATGAGAACTACATTCTTACAAATTCAATTTAAATTTAGTTCACTGAGAGAGCCATATGGAACAAAGCAGGGAAAAGAAGTCCAGTATTTCTTGCTTCTATGATCTTAAGGCCTTAATTTATAATTAGCTGAAAATAGTGTTGGAAAAACATTTTTCTTTTCTTAACTGAAAAGCAGATTGCCTCAGATTTGTTTTACATCCCAATGGCACCCCTTTAAGAAACACAGTGCTACATCAAAATAGAAACATCTAATTAGCAAAGGAACTCAAAGGGCAACATAACCCTTGCTTTAAACAAAGCAAACTTAAACCTTTTTTAAATTTTAAACTTAAACCTTGTTTTAAACTTGTAAATGAAAACTACAGGAAGTATTTAAATAAACGTTCACATATCCTTTAAACTCCAAATACCCACAATCCCCATCCCTACTCTGATAAGAAGTAAACCTCTAATTTATTGCAAGTTGACCTGACTTTTTTCAATAGCCCTAAAATCAGTACAATAACAGAGTGTGCAGAATAAATGTGTTTAGTCTTTTACAAGCAATCAGCTTACAGCATTGACATTATAAATTAGGACTTCAATTTGCTGCCAAATACAGCCAAGTTTCTCTCTAATGAGAACACTCACAGAGCAGCTGTAAGTAGTTTGGAAGGCAAAGGTTTAGAAAGGGCATTTTGAAACTGTGTGCTGCCTTCCCACAGCATCACAGCCCTGCAACACAACCTACACTGCTCCTGGCACATCTCTGAAGCTCCATGTGGAAGGTCTGTCCTGGTTTCCATACACACCTGGACCACAGCGTTCTGTAAACTCCTTCCACATTGGAAAGAAGGTGATGTGACATTCAGTAATGCAACTGGAATTTGACTTCCTTCCACAGGAATTTGGCTATGGGAACAACTTCTTCAGATAAACTAGTTCTCTGGCAGTACTCTTCAGTTATGAAGAATTAGGGCTGGTTATCCAGTAAAACTCTCCTTCAACCCATTCTGAAGATGCCAGGCCACTACTTGGCTAACAAGCTTTGATACACTGAGCTCTGAGAACACACAGACTGGAAATCAACATTGTGAGCATTAATACGTCACATGAGACACAGACGAGATGGTTAAATTTTCAGAGAGATGTTCTAAATTTTGCAGTTTTGTTTTCTTAACATGGGATACATGGCAATATCTTTAAGGTCCCTTCCAAGCCATTCTGATTCTATGCCATTTTCCATACACTTGATACAAGAGTGTGCAATTGTTCATAGCCTGCCTGTAACTCAGGTGTCTACCCTCTGGCAATTTCCCTCATACATCTCTGCACGAACACTGGATTTTCTGTCCTGGTGCTCCTCCCTGGCACTGGCACAGCATGCTGCCAGACACACAGCTGTGGGAGAAACAAACAGCACCACCCCAGCACTACTGGCAAGCTGCAGTGTGTGTTTTCACTTTACACTCATGCTGGGACAAACAGGACACTATTTAAGCGCCGCAGAACAAATGCCAGACACCTCATATATTTCCTCATGAACTCATCCAGTGCTGTCTGCAGGATTACAAGATGATCCAGAAATCTAATATGCAGAAAAATGCACCGAGAATGTTCCTTGCACTTTCCTGGGGTGCAGAGAGAGAGCTCCTGCAGTTGGAGGAACAGTGTGCTTTCAACGCTCCTCACAAAAACCTCTCCAGGGCACCCAACAATTCAAACTGACAGCTCCAAAGCGTGTTTTAACTAACACAACAGTAAAGTGAGAGCTAATTAAATTCTGTACAACCTCAGTGCCTTTCTGCTTTAAAATTTAGCACACCTGTTACACAATTCCAATGGTGAGAAGCTAGTCTGGAAACTGAAAACCATCTTACAAAAGCTTTATAGGTAGTTCTCTGAACTAAACACACAATGTATATCTAAACTGAGAGTTTTTAAAGTCAGGAAATCACAGAAAAATTAAAATAAATCCAGAAATCACTACAGTGTGTTAACAAGGATATTTTGTAAATTTTGCTTAAACTGTCTCATTGATGAGCCTGTGTTATCTTAATATTCAGATCAAGGGTCAAGTTTAATAACAAGAAAATCACCCAAACAGTGGTTTCTTAACAATATTAATGTCTTCTTTAAGAAAATGGTGACTTCTTAATAATTAAACATTGGGATATTTCAAAACCAAACAGTGTAGCATTAAAACTTTAAAATGAGATGCTGTGTGATTTTCTCTGCACTGAATTAATTTAGGTACAGATAATAATTAAACTGGATAATGGAAAACTGAAAAGTTGAACCTACAATTTTGCTTCTGTAATTAAATCACAGAAATATAAACTGTGTCCCTAAAATATTACTTATTAACTTCAGGTTGTTCAATCCACGCAGTTGTAAGACGACATTTACAACATGCAATATGACTATTTCTTCAAAAGGCAAAGGTGACAGTGGCAGTTTTATAGCACACAACAAATAACCTTGTCATTGATCTGCAGACAGCAACAGAAAATTAAATATACTTTTCACTACGTGGAATTCTAGACTGCTACCTGAGACTTCCATAATAGAAACGGCACAGTGAAATGCACTCTGGCATATCAGCTCTTAATCCTATTTGAAAGCTAAACCAGGCCTTTGTTGTTTGCCTCAATTCTCTTTCCAGTTTCTTCTAGTTTACAAATATAACCCATTCTGACAACAAATGTCAGACAGTAGCTCTGGGAGGCTGTAATAGGAGTTACCAAGGCTCAACAGGGAGCAAAGAAAGTTTCAAGCTTTCCTTCCCAGTGCCAGGATGGGCATTGTACAGCAACTCTGCTGGGATTTGGTTTGAAAAGTCTTTTGAAAATGGACTAATTCCTCAAAATAATTTCTATTATAGGAAGGAGGTAAGTCTCAGATAGTGATGAAGATTAATGTCCTTACCAGAGATCTAAATATGAGTAATTGTTTTAGAAAATAGTAGCATGCAATAAAAAATTAAGATGAAAAGTAGGCAAAAAGTAAGATGTATGAGCAATTTAGAAAATTCAAAACCATATGTCAAAATAAGAGTTGGAAAAGAAACAGTATTTGATTTAGCTTAGAAAAGTCAATCTGTTTTCATTTTTCTCACAGGAGGACAATGTGTATGCAGAGGCACTCCCATGCCAATATAATGGAGTACCAACTCCAGTTTGAAGATGCCCAGCACTGCAAAGTAATGCTAGGAATCCTGACTGGATTTGCCAGCATCACTCAGAAGCACTGAGAACACTCTTCAAGATACATTATTTGGCTTCTTAAATTGTTAAGATGAAATTTAGCTGATAACACACTGACTGTGCTAAGGAGGTTGGAAGTAGAATTTGGTATATGGTGGCTTTTAAAATCAGATATCCATAGATTATCTTAACCTGTGTGTTAATACATATGTTATGGGCTATACTAAATTATACTGAAAGATAACATGATTTTGTCAAAGCCTTAAACTCTGACTTTTATTAACTCTTCTATTACTTTGTCCTTGTTTTCAATAAATAATGGAGATTAAATTGCAAATAACTAAACTAAACATCCTTCTAGGATGCTTTGCTCACAAGAATATTAACTAAGAACATCTCTGTTTCATCACAAAATATTGAAAATAAGACAAAACACATCACTGACTCCATATGGATACTGGTAATACTGTCATCTCCACTGAAGCACAAAAACCAGACTTCAAATTCCTTTAAAATGTTGTTTTCTACGGGTCAAAAGACACACACCCTTTCCATGCAGGTATGTTGTTTCATTAAATGCACTAACTCACTCTAACATAAAAAAGGTCAGTCCTTCATCCTCCTCACATTCCCATGTGATTTAACTGGATAATCTCCCAGTTTATTGGCTCTGCTGCCTGCCTCAGAGTCTGGTGAGTTGTCCACCATCTCTCTAGTCAGCTTCCAACGAGTACTACCTTCACAACAGCTGGGGAACTGGAGCTGTTGTGAGGCTGTGGGTTACGCTGTGGTACATGGACTGAGATTGCTCCATCTGGCACTGGTCTGCAAGATTTGTTCTATCATACAACATCTTGCAATATTACATTTCTCTACTACTTATTTCCCAATAGCAAGACATGCTATCTTGGCACTCCTCACCCCCTTACCTCTTCCCAAATTCCTAACTCTGACGACTTAGATTATTCTTTATTTATTTGTCAAAACTATACATGATAAATATTTTTTTCATGTATTAAAACAGGTTTTGGAAAACTGTTTTGGAGACACAACAGCATTAAAATACAAAGCTACAGAGAACTTAGAAAATAATTTATCAGCATTAAAAAGTCAATACTTAGCTTCAGACAATCCATTTTGCTACAGATGTTTTAGAAAAGCTAATAAACTACAAAATGAAATTACATCAAGGCAGAAAGTCACTTCTTGGTAAAAGAAATTTTCAAAAATTTGTTAGAAATTTGGTCTAGAAACTGCTAGGTTTCCATGAGAAACAGCAAAATGGTGTCAAGGCTTGATTTACAAATAAGAAAAATCTGAACTGAGGTTGTAAGAATATCTGACAGAATATCTAAGACTATCTATTGGACTTTTACATCAGTTTTATAAGGTTTGCATAAATGATATACAGCATACAAATACATGCAATACATTTGAAACAGAATGTCACCCATCTTTCTTTAACTGTGCAATTCCAACAAGCTCCCTAAAAAGTGGGTCTGCATTCAATAAATTTGGATCTCTACTGGGTCAGCGAACATCATGAATTCAATCTGGATCAAAAGGCATGTGCCAACCCCCAGCCTCTGTGCCAAGTGGAATCACACCACTGAGAATTCCCCGTACCTGTTGTTTTCACACCAGCTATGATGCAACAAACAACCCAGTGCAGCAGATCGCAGCTCTCCTGGCTCACAGTCTTGATCCCATCTACAGTCTGCTCTACAGTTTTTTCTGTTGGTATTTCTGGAATAAATTTGAACTAGCAAAGGCAGTTTATACCTGATCTGTACTTTCTGGTGCAAAGTTGCAATTTTTATGATGGTACTGCGCAAAAACCAGATTCATGGTACTATTCAGCTGTAGCCTTCCCCATACCAATAATGATGAAGGCATCTGAAGGAGAAGAAGCTCACTATCTACTATCAGCCCAGAGTAAAGGGCAGCTACTGAGCCTCTGTCCTGGAGAGGTAATTTTCTTCCCACTAGCCACTACAGTGTGATGTTTTGAATTCAGTATCAGACTGATGTTGATAACACACTGATGGCTCAATTGTTGCTCAGCAGTGCTTACCCTGAGCCAGGGGCTTTTCAGGTTCCTGTGCTCTGCCAGTGAGGAGCTGCACAAGGAACTGGGAAGGAGCATGGCCAGGACAGCTGACCCAAACTGACCAAAGGGATACCCCATATTACAGAATGTCATGCCCAGCACATAAACTGGAGGTCATTGGACAGAAGGGACTGATTGCTGCTGAAGCACAAGCAGCAGGTGGTGAGCAGTTGTATTGTTTATCACTTGTTTCCCTTAGAGAAATTAAACCTATAACCTTTTCATTACAATTATTATGATGCTATTATAATACTTTATTTTGTTTCAATTATTAAACTGTTCTTATGTCAAGCCATAAGTTTACTTTTTTCCTGGTTTCCCCCTGCACAGGGCAGGGGGAAGTGAGCAAGTGGCTGTGTGGTTCTTAGTTGGTGTCTGGAGTTAAACCATGACAGCCTGGTCCTATCCATTTAATGTGACTGGCCATAGGCTCCTATAAAGTACAATTATCAATTTACCTGGATATATGTGTGTGCACAAGAGGAATATGTGAAAAGGTCATTCTCTCAGCCCCAAATGACTAGAGACACAGCACTTCAAACATGTAACAAAAACTGAGACTGCAACAAGTTGTTCTTTCTCTAGTTGCTATCTGAGAAAGAAATAGCCACACTAATGCAGGGACAGGAGCAAGGTCTGAAATGCTAGGCAGGGAGCCACTCATCTGTTCGACTTCAGGAATACAACCATTTTACAGGCCCCCTCCAGATTGCCTGAACACATTTCACAGCTGACCTCACTCAGATATACCCCTGCTCCTTCCCAGCCTGCACAGCCAGGTCACCCTTGGGGGTGGGTGGTAGTGCATGTGTGCAGCCCTGGCAAAGAGAAGCCTGGCCACATACCAAGATCTTGCAGGCAGTTCTGGCCCCACTGCTCAGGTGCTGTTTACCCACTCTTGCTAACACCTGGAACACTAAGAACCTTCTTGTATTACCGTTCAATGGTCTGAAGCAAACGGCAGCTGAAACATCTTTTTTCTGTTGATATGCAAGTTTTACAGGTTCTCTACCTAGGAGGAACATACTTTGCAAGAACATTCAATGTGATCTGGTGTGTCTGATGGATTATTCCACTGCAACTGGCAAAATATATAATGTCATGTATTCAATTGTGTTTTTCAGCAAATATTTATTGGAATAGCCAAAGGTACACTCAAGGCACTGTGGTAGTCTGAGAAACAGCAAAAGGAAGATCTGAACAGGAGACATTTCCCTCAGCAAACAGGCACCTCTTCTGTGCAATGCAGTGGCAATATGCTTGGGTCACATGGTAAAAGACACTTTTGCTGCTGTGGCATTACTGTGCGGTGGGGAATTAAAACATCCCTATTCTGCTTTTCGTGTGCATGGCTGATGACAACGCAGGGACAAATCTCCACGATCGGCTTGACACAACAGCCTTCTGAAGCAAGTTCAAGTCTTCTAAAAAAAAATTCCGACTTTGTTTTTCCCAATGGAAGAACCTATTAAGACTTCAAATGATTGACAAACTACTTGGAAATGGCAATACCTATCCATTTTGATTCCTACATTTTTTCCCCCTCTATTAAGAAGCAGCACTGCTGCTCTTCCACCAACATTTTTAGCATATGCTTCAAGCTGGCATTTTAATTGAAGATATACACTGCTGTTTAGCAGCCATTAAAGACTTGCAGTGGCCAAGATTAATGCACATTAGTTATTATGTGGAATTTAAAGTACTTTTAGAATTCATTAGGGAAACTAGAGCTATTTTTCTTGATCGGAACAATGTTGCCTTACAGTATTCCTGCTAATGTCCTAGGTCTCAACAGGGGCATACAATGAAGGATTAAAAACCTTCACTGACAATTGTTAATGTACTTCCTGCAAGGTTTCCTTATTCTCAAGAGATATTTAGATATTCACATATCTTACTAAGGAAAAACATAAATTGTTTAATAGCTCATAAATTGCACTGAAGCATTCGGCCTGACTAAAGGAAAAAAATGCTGCCTAAATTACCTGAGGGGCAATCCCCTGCTATTCTTCAGTCCCCAGTGCAGCTTTCTCACCAACATGCAAACTGCAGCAGTACATTACGGACTTGCCTTACCCTGAACTCCTTTACAGCTTTCTTATTCCACGCCATTTGCCACAGATGCAAAACAACATTAATATCTGTGGACTGGGGTAGTGGTGCTGGGGGTCATAAATCTGTGAATATTCACACAGTGCCGGGGGAACTGTTATGTAAGTGGAAGCAGGATACCGGAACCTGGTGTTGTTAATTACTCCTGTGCAAGAACAGAAATACATCCAAAACAATCTGATGCTCCAGTTTCCTACCAGAATTCAGATCCCATCAGAGGAAGGAAGTGTCCCCTCTGTGTGTCACAAGTGGTCTGAAGTTGAAGACAGAATGAAATGATTTTCCTATGCTTCCCTTTGCGAGTGAACACTAAGGGTTCAGGTTTTTCAAATTCACTGAGGGCTCCAGTTCTCCCCCTCTTGCCCTGGCAATCACATGAAGCAAGCTGGGGCTGCTCATTCTTCCAGGTGGCAGACCATTAAGCTGATCAATTCAGTAACTCCCAATTCATTTCCCACTATCTTCCTAGTTTCTTGCGGGCTTCATTCTTGAAACTTTAATTGTGCATTTAGCATTTTTTTGGATCTAGGAATACCTGAATGAAATGTTTCACACAGTAACACCTCTCCCAGCTGGGTTAGAGGAACCAGCATCAGGTAACTGCCCTTTGTGTGTCCTTCTGAAAATTCTTCACTCCCACAGTCTACAAGCTCAAGGGGCGGCATTACATTATGAAGAGTTCTCCTTGTCTGGAAGCTTCTCATACTGGGTCAGACAGCTCCTAGTACCCTGGGTTAGGCTGGAATCTCATTAACACAAGCTCTCCTCCTTCACCACAAGCACCTAACTCTGCTTTAGGCTCCTAGGACTTGCTCAGGGCTATTCTGACTCCCAGATAGTTAATCCATATGCTTTCCTACAACTCTGACCTCAGCAAAGCTGATTTTACAGATCACTTAACTGTGATATACTAATTAATGCAAACAAAACACTCATTCTTGGTTATGAAACAAACCCATCTCTACTGCAAAAGCACAAGAAAAACAGCTAGATGAAAAGACAAACATATTGACCTAATTTCTTCTCACTAGTCTAGATCACCGTTTAAACCGAGGGTTGGAGTCCTGGAAGGGTGCCAGGATCATCCCTACCCCATACGTCCTCTTCTCCAAACTGAAGTGCTGTTTTCCAAGGCTTACTTTCTTCTTCAGCTGGCCCCAGTTAAACAAGAATCCTCTGCTAGAAGGCACATTTCTTTTCTCTGTTCTTCCTCTCTGATTATGTGAATGCTTCTCATCATTTTTCAGCCCTCATTCTTCCCAAAATGATAGTAACAAATGATTTTAAAGTCAGCTTCTACAAAAATCCAGCTCTTGTAGACTGGTGCTTCCTGCAGATATATTATAGAAAATTATTTTCCCTCAGGCTCCAGTCACTCCATTGTCCCAGGATGGAAGCTATTAGTTAATGGCTCTGCAGTGATAAAAGGCAATGACTGCAGAAAGACTTCTATTTCAAATACATGGACACATTAGTGAGAAATCAATTTCATTACTTCACTCAGAACTCTTTAAGTTACAGACAGAGTCACTGAATTGTTATAGACAGCGAAAATTAGAACAGAGAAATGTAAAAATAACAGCAATTCCTGCACATATTTTAGCATTTTTTAGCACATTTAAGGAGATAAAGAGAATAAGGCAAATACTCTCATACCTGATAACCTATGATTACAAACTTTTGCCCCTAGAAGGAATGGCAACTTAGATTTCCCAGTTCATTTTACAGATACCACCACACTTCTTTTGAAAAGCACAAGTGAAAACTATTTAGTCTTAAAGTGAATTGAGAAAAATATATATTTTAACAGTACTTTCCTAATTCTAGTAACATACAGACTATTAATTGCTTGTCTATCCTTCCCCTGAAGTACTCAAACTGTTAGAACTTAAGCCTCATGTAGACTTGCACAGTTAATCCACATAGTATTTAATCAGGAAAACCCATGACCAAAAAATGGTATTGACGACTTAATATACAGAGAATTTCAATAAAAACATACTACCTTTCAAATCTGATACTGCAAACAGTTAGTATAAGAGAACTTTATGCTATTTTTCACTTTTCCTAAGACACTTCTTTTCCTGATCTCAACTGTGTAAGTGCTATATTACTTAACAAGTATAACAATAATATCAGTGCAATCTAAGCAATAACCACTGCACAGAGACACAAATGGACTGAATAATATTGTATTATCGTATCTGAACAACTTCTAAGTGTTTTCACAGTTAGACAGTAAAAGAAGCTGAAGGCAGATGGTCACTCTAACCAGACTTTATTTCAAAGCATTTTCAAGCCTCCCATCTGATCTGGTCTAATACAAAGACAAGTATTTTAACCCACCACTTTGTGAGAAAAGCAGTCTTGTGCAGTTTGTATGTCTTTGGGCAATTTATGTATTGTGGAGGAAAACATGAAGATACCACAAAAATGTTGAAGTATCTCACACATGTTCAAAGCACCACTGTTCGACTTTTTAGTGAACACATGAAAAAATCTTTGCAGAACTATAACAACTTATGTTATTCTTAACACAAATTTATTAGATTTAAGGTATAATTTAAGTGGTGAACACATCACTTATACCACCAAATGCTGAAGAAACCTTCCTAAGGAAGCAACATCATATCCATAGAGAGACACTTTGGAAAACATCTCTTAGAAAAAGGAAAGAAGGTAAAAAATTCAACTGCTGTTTATATTTGATAGGCTTGATGTGGGAAAAAAAACCCCTTACATTTTGTAGATATACAGGTCAATGAAAAACCATTTATTCAAGTTGTTTAGGAATACTGTACAAGCAAAATAGCTCAGATGTTCTTTCCAAAAAGAATCACCCCAGAAGAAATCAGCAAAAGTCATTCAGTCCTCCTGAACTTCAACTATGGTACCTGCCTGGTAAGATTCATTAAAAAACCCCAGGTATTAGCAATAACTTGTCCTTTTACAAGGACATTTACAAGGACAAGATCAGCACCACTGGCCATGCAGCAAGTCAGCAGCACACTGGATGTGTTCCATTTGGCTGCTGCACCTATGAGCAAGGCCACAAGCAGCCCTCTGAGGGCAAGGAAGCATTGTCCCTGCATGCTGGAGAGCAGAGCCAGCTCTCTTAGGACAGCTACCATGGAAATAATATACATACCTACAATTCTGGGCGTTTTAGGACTGTGGGAATGGCCCAGCTGTACCTGAAAGAGACGCCTTGAGATCAACCCAAGCTCTAACAGTGCACATTAATTCTGTGCCAAGGTTTGCTTGGTTGCACCTGAGAACTTTTACACTGTGCAGTTCACTTTCTAAAAGCCTTTAGGAGGATAAGAATCTCCATTTCAGAGAAGGAAAAAAAACCCCTGCAATGGAAGTTTAGCAGCTTGACACTTTGAGCAAACATGCACAAGCTGTGCATTTGCTCCTTGTAGGAAATATAGAGAAATGTAAGACCAAGACTGAAGTCTCATGATCGAAATGTGAACCAGCACTTTGGTTAATTTTAGCTACATTTAATAGCCTAAATGTGTGAAAGTTCACACCCTCAGTTCTCCCCTGTGATTTTTTTTTTCCTTATCCAGTTAATGATCTGAGGCTTTTTAAAATGCATATCCCTCTTTAACAGATATTATATTAGACCTTTGCAGTAACTCAAAGTATTTCAGAATGTGTCAAAAGCAGCTATGAAGTGAACAATGCCCTTCTGGGATTTTTCCTGAAGCAAACTTTGCATCTATCACTTACGCTTAGTGTATCAATGACGTACATGTGCTGGGAGTCTTAGAAGAAGGACCTTCCTCTTCAACAGTTCCACCAGCACATCTTTGTTTTCCTATGCATTTTCTGCATCTCTGAACATGAAACACACCTAGTTAGACCTGTATTTTCTCAGCAATCTCTCAGGGATTTTGAGTTTTGATTTTGCAGTAAATTAAGATTGAACCAGTTGAGTATCTCAACATTCCCATGCACAGTGAAATTCCTTTCTCCTTTCTTTGCACATTAATAATTTCAACACAGGAAAACTATTTTATCAAGAAAAAATTCAGGATACATCTCTGACAAATAGAAAGAAGGAAGAGATTGCTGTAGCATTTAATGTAAGAATACAGGAAAAAGAGAAACAGATAAAAATACGTAGAAGAATTAAAATTGCTTATCCATTTTGACATGAACTGTAAGCCTAGCGCAGTAACTGGAAAACTGCAATTTCAGGTAATTATATCACATCTGAAAAGCTTTACTGAAGAACTCCTGTTCAAACACATCTCTTGGGCTGAAGTCTCAAACCCAAATGTTTGAATGAGTGTCAGGTGTCAAAGATCAGCATTACTCAGGAGTAATTTGTATTTCACGCAATCCCTTTCATTACAGAGCAGTAACTGATGCCACAAGAACAAGATGAAGATGTTGCTTCCCCTAAAGTTCTACCTGCGACCACCCTTGTGCTGGAATCCTCAGTGTCTTACAAAACAGAGTTTAAGTTTCTTAATACAAACTCTGGACAGCAAAAGCATCTCCTTTTCATCTGCTTATTATACTAAAGTACTTTTAAGGCTAGGTTAGTACCTTTTCCATGCCTTCACTCTGGAAATACTATTATCCGTATTATGTAACTGCAAAAAAATTTTTTTTTTTTTTAAAACAAAAGGGGATATGAGAGAAGAAGTACTATGCAGTTCTGAGGTTTGTATGTCTCTGAAAACTAGTTTACAAGTTTCCTGCTTTCCACAGGATTAAGAGCATGCTTATGTGAAGAAGAAAAATGTACAAATATGAGTAGTAGTTAGCTCCATGTGTGTTGTAGCTTTGCATCTTCAACGCAACCTTCTTATTTTCAATTAAAAACATTATATTTCTTCCTTGAAAACTGGTTGGAAAAAACTGAGATACCTTCAGGGGGAAATAAACCAAAGTATCTTTTGAATTGATATGTGTTTCCTCACATTGGTTCCTCTCTAGTGACCAATATTCTTTTGCTGCTTTGCTTTTGAAGATTTGTGAAATCGACACATTTCTCACATTTGTCAAATAAATCCTAAGCAGCTTCATCTGAAACGTGATGTTATACTTCAGTAGGCACAAATGTGCAGTAGGGAAAGGTAATCTCTTTTAAGTACTCTGTAAGGCATCTGTGAAGAATTATAGCTTTAACTTCCTTCACAGAATCATACAATTTCTAAAGAAACCTAAGGCTACAGGCCATCAGCATTGCTGTTTAATCTTTTAAATGTCACCATCAAGAATCAGAGTAAAGAAAACTAAAGCAATGCATGCTTCCCAAATGGAGCTGCAAGCACAAAGCTTGCTTAATCACACAATATATCTTTCTTAAATCTCCAGATTTTCATAATATTTTTCTAAAGCATTAAATAGGAACACAAATAATATAAAACACTATGATCAAGACAAGCAAATTAAATATATTTTAGTAAAAATACACCATCATTTTCCTACAAGATTCACTGATGAGTCTTCAGGGCACAACTGCCCAGGTTGAACTGCAGAGATCCTTCCATTACACACAGGTTTATCCTTCAAAACTGATGCCTGGGTTTTGGAAGAGTTGCCAATTTCCTTCCCCTTTTCAATTTTTTAAAATAACTGCCTAAGATAAAAAGAAGATATGACTATATAATCAAAAGCTGATATCTTTATATCAATATATGTAATTTCCAGTATGAAAACGATTGCTTTTAAAATGCTTTATCTTCAATATGTACACAAGACAGCAATCACTTAAAAATTCTTCTTATAGAGGTTGTAACTTGAGTTTTTAATTAAAGAAATATATATTTTTTTGTTCCTGCTGCCCAAAAAATGGTGAGTTTCAGTCTCTGTCTTACCATACTTTATGATCCCCAGATAGGAAGGATGATTGAGACACACATAAATATACACATATGCAGTAAGAACTTCGATTTCTAAAAGGCAGCCATTTGAAGGGTGTAATAGACTTGACAGTCTCCTTTTAAAATCAAGGTAAGGTAAATTCAATTGCCCTTCCAGAAATCTTAAGATTACTTAAAATCTCTAATGTAATGGAAACAGATGACAACTTTCTGAAGCTTAAGGAGAAAAGAAGACAGATGATGTTGAAGAGAGAAAATAAGTGATCAGGAATTCAGGGAGTATAAAAGCCTCAGCCAGCCCATGGGAATTACTAATTCACGTTTTTATTTATAGAAAGATACTATGGCATATTAATTTAGAAGAATGGCTTCAGATAATGGGAAGTCTAAACAATTACAGAGCTGTAAAATACTACCAGTAGGAGTAACTGACAGAACATCTAAGACAGGCAGTCCTGTACTTAAACTCTTAAGACATTCAAATATTATGATTCAGAAACTTCCTCCAGACTGGGTGCCACTGGAAGACATACCTAAAAGAAAATGCAATCATCCCATTATCTGTGAAAGGGTTGTACCATTCACAGAAAGGGTGCGCCACAGCAGGAAGAAACTCCAGTGATGACTCTGCCATGCAAGATATGCTGTGTTTTACACCCAGAGTACCTAACTTTGATTTACAAGAGTATTTTCCTCTCCATTGTCTTCAGGATTTGATTTTGCTAGGTTGTCTCTCCTCTGATCCCCCAGAACTATCCAGTTCCTTACATCAAGGTATCATCCCTGACATTTCATGTGTTTTCTATTATATTAATAGAAAATACATTTCATGTATTTTCTATTAATTTCCCTAAAATTTCTACCTTTCTTCTTTTAATTCAAATTCTACCTCATCCTCCCAAGAAAAACTTGCCTTTTTGCCAAGATATAAAGCCATGTAAAAATTGAAAAGTGATGAAATGGAGAAGATATCTCCAGCTCAAAAGAACTGGAAAGAAAAAGACATCCATTGCATAAGCAATATGGATGTCATAGCCATTACACTCTAATATTCATCTTATACTTGTGCCCTAAGCTTCTGCAAATAAGGCATCACCTTAAAGCTCATATACTTTGCTTTATGAACAGTAAAGGAGGTTAAATCCATGAAGAGCTGGAAGGAGAACTTCACAAACACAGGCAATGGTAACATGGTAAGTTTGAGGGGTTATTTTTAATGTAATAAAATATAGCAATACTGAAACTCTGCAGGAGATGACAGCAATTATCAAAGACATTTTAATTGGTACAATGAAGGAAAACTTTCAAGGCTTGTAAAAGTTTATGTCACTGTTGTTGAGCTCTTTTGAAAGATGATCCTTTCTACTGAGGAGAACTTGCCATTTCTCCTTTCTTCCATACTTTGATGCAATATGTCAACAGTATCTAGAGAAAGCTATTTTTATTGGGAACAGCTTTTAACAACTGGCTATGTATCAAATATTTTTACAGGAAACTATCCTTACCAAAAATTCTCCTTAGTTTTTACAGCTGTACAAAACAGGGTCAACCAGACTCTGTGGGGAGGATCACTTCTCTCCCCTTCTTTCCAGCAAGACATACAAAGATCAGATCAACATCACAGGATAAACTGGGTTATTCTTGACAGTAGAAAATTCACGTTATTTGAGAATTATCAGGTGCAACGTGAGCACAGTGCAAGAGATAGCAAGCAAAATTTAGACCCACTGACAGAAGCTAGGGCACTGCAAGACCCAGATTTATATACTGGAACTCCACAGAATGTTCCCAGATAGGTGCAAAAGCAGTGGAATAAAGGAAAACACACCTTGAAACAAGCCATTCAGAGATAGTACACTGGAAAAATCCTATTTGTACTGCATGGAGCTACCTCAGTTCTGGAGGGCTTATAAACTATTCAGAAGAAGCTATAGGTCTGGAAAGCTATGCTGCTTGGAGGTGCTGGACCTGAATTTGTACAAGCTCAGCTCCAGCATTTCAGTGTCCATTGGAATGTATCTATCTCTTAGTTACATTGCTTAAATATTTACCCCATGTCCCCCACTCCTTCAGTGCAGAGCAGGACCCCAGCCTGCCTTTCACAGCACTGCACCAGTGTTAATCCCAAGCAACAGAGAACTCAGTGAGAAGAGGTGCTCTGCTGGATTCTCAGGCACAAATGAGGCAGAGGCTTGGGGGTGGGATGGCTGAATGCAGCCTTAGCTGCAATGACCATGAGATGCTGATAATTGTCAAAAACAACAGGAAAGTCTTGTAGCATAAGTATGAAATGGAAAAATGTGAGCCTGCTGCTGAATGGGGCATGGGACCCAGTGACACAGGGCATGGCAAATGCTGAGGTAACAGCACCTCCTTTACCTCAGTCTTTCTTTACTAGCAAGACAAACCTTCAGGGGCCAGAGAGGATGGGGAAAGACTGGAGCAAGGAAGAGGTATGCTTGGTGGAAGAGGATCAGGACAGGGAAGGACACTTAAGCAAACTGGACGTACATGAGTCCGTGGCCCTGATGGGATGCACCCACGAGTGCCAAGGGAGGTGGATGATGCCATTGTAAGGCCACTCTCAGTCTTTAAAAGATTATGCTGGTTGAGAGATGTGCCTGATGACTGGAGGGATGCAACTGTCACTCCTAACTTTAAAAGGCGCAGGACTGAGAGAAGGTCAGCCTTACCTCATTCCCTGGGAAGGTGAAAGAGCAACTGATCCAGGAAATCATTTCCAGTCACATGAAGGAAAAGGTGATCAGGAGTGCTGAAGATAGGTTCCCCAAAGGGAAACTGGTTCACCAACCCGATACGCTTCTACAATGAAATGACTGGCTTAGTAAATAAGGGGAAAGCAGAGGATACTTCACAAAGGTCTTTGGTGCTGTGTCTCAAGATCCTCAGACACTCTTGATGTAGGAGTGTAGTGTGGATCTAATAAACGTACAAAATTCTGAATGGATAGTGTAAAGAAAATGGAGCCTTCTCAGTGGTGCCCAGTGACCGGGACAAGAGGCAACAGGCACAAACTGAAATACAGGAGGTTCTCTCTGATCATCAGGCTAGTTTCTCACTGTAATTGTGATTAAGCACTGGCACAGGTTATGCAGAGAGGCTGTTGAAGCTTCATTCTTCGAGACACTAAAAACTGCAGCACCGTCACTTTGCCTCTCTAGCCCTTCTGAGAGCTCCTGCCTTACAGGAACAGAAGTATTCCATGCTTCTCAGTCATCAAACACCAGAAACTTTATAATCACATGAAGGGCCTGATGCAGAACAAATACTAGATTAGGCTTCAAATTATTATGAAATAATTTGTCTTCCCTGTTATGGGAGCTGCTTCCAGTGCTGAGCACCTGGGTATCCAACTGAGGGCCAGAAGAACTTGAGGAGACATCCGGCACTCCCTTGCTCTTGTTCACCCTGTCTTTCACCCAAATATATTCCAAAACTTTTAGAAAAAGAACAGCCGTGTGCTGCTCCTGCTTCCATACCACAGCACTAAGACAGATGGGCAAACTTGCTATAATGAGATCTATTTTTCTCATAATTTTCATTCTCCATTGCTTCAAACTCACTGCAGGGTCTCTAGTGTTTTACATACTGACACATCGGCTCTCAGAGAACAAAGGACCACAGCTGAACAAACTCAGGCTATACATTATAAAGACAAGATATTATGTGATCTATCTCTGCAAGTCTGCTGAAAATTTGAATCCCTTCTCTCTGGACAACTCATGATACCAGAAAACACTGGAAAAAACAGAAAATAGGAACAGCTTTGTGGCCGGTAGAGCTTCCAGAATGTTGTCTGTCTCATTATGAATTTGGGAAGAGGGTTCCTTGCAAAATTCTGCAAAAGGAAAAACTTCTCAGGGACTACTCAAGGTTTCTGGAAAAAAATCTCTATAGAATCCCAGAGACTTGCTTTTTACAGTTTCCTTCAGATCATCTGAATGTATCTAGTTTTGTGCCTACATTACTGTATGTGGACAAAACACAGTTTCAAGAAAGAACCCACCACATGACCATTGAAAACACTGAGATTATGGTAATTCATGGCTAAGACTCTACTGAGAACAGAGTAAATACATGAATCACACATACAGTTTACTGAGTTTCTCAGTGCAGTAGCAGCTCATGTATCTAAAGCTGAAGATGGTACAAATTGCCTGTTAGGCTCTTCCCTGAGTGTCTAAGAAAATGTTTGTACACATTACAGATAATAAAGCTGTTAGGCTGGTTGCTTTCCTAGGTAAGCATCCTAAACAGAAGACAGGGCTTTTAATTATTGCAGCTTTTCATTTTTAAGTCTTGCAGGTTGCAAATACCATTTATTTATACAGTCAAGAGAAGACTTTCCAGTATAAATTGTAATTTTTCAGTGTAACTGGATGACAGTAGTGTTACAGACAACATTATAGGAGGAAAGCTAACTGTAAAATTGCAGAGAAGATGTCTCTGAAAAAAACCTGAGGCAAATTGCAATGACTTCTTTCCCCTACATACGGAATATTCCGATTCATGTTCTGAAGTATTTTTCTTAGTTTTCTTGACAAGTGGATGCACACTGTTTACCAACAAGACTGATCAGCAGCTGGAAATACAAGTGTAATTTACTCTGCAATTTAACTGAAGCTGCAGTAGGTATATTTTCAGTAACAGCTTGAAACTTTAGGCCACTAAAATCATTAACAAGCTTGAAGATATGAATGACTCATCTACTTAAGAGCTTTCATAAAGAAACTGAGCCATGCATTCATTTGCTTATACAGCTGTTTTTGCTATTTATCACTGCCATGCTTATAATTTAAGTAATTTAACCACTTAAAAATTTCAAATAGTGTATTGCAATGTCCCAACAATTAAATGATCAAAAAATAACTGCAAAACTGTGTTCACTGTCTAGATATACAAGTATCAAAAGAGATAAAAAAAGGATTCCAACTCTATATAAAAGTTTAAACAGAGTAATTCCAGTTCTATTCAGTGTTCTATTGACACTGTATGTATCGAGACAATACATTTGGCATTTATGCATGTGGGCCTTACAGCTGATTAAAGGCAGAAATAGGGTTTTACTCTGGACGAACTCTCAGCTCATTCTGTGGATTGAAGGTGCATTAGTGGCTGGCCCACAGCAAGCTCTTAGAGTTGAACTCCAGCTTACACTGACCTAAAGGAAATGATGAACCCAGAGATCCCTTTGGGAGCCACACCAAAGCACTTCTTCAATGGCATACTCCTCACCTGGGCTAAAACACTAATGGAGATACAACCTCTAAGTACCAGAGGCACCCTCACTGCCACCATTTGCTTCTCTGCTGAGTACCCACTTTATACACAGAAACTGCTTCTTCATTTCTCAAAACTGCTTTCCAACATTTACATCTAAATGTACTAGTTTCCTCTCTGATTTACCTCTGAGGAAATCTGAAACAAATAATATATTCATTTATTTTATGCTTTTGCTAATTGTTTCCTGAACAGATAGAGTAGTTCAAAACATACTTGATGATTTATGAGTTTGTAGACTTGTCCACATGAATTGTTCTATACGAGATCATAAAGCTTAATTCATTTAAATTAAGAATAAAATAAAAAGCTTCTTTACCACAGCAGTAGAAAAAAACGAAACACAAAATCTAAAAGTGAAGGACACACAGACAAGATCTGGAGGTTTACCATATTAATGGAAGATAATTTCTCTTTAAAAACCTAACAAATTGATATAGATTTTATCTCAAAAATCCCCCTGGGGAGCAGTCTATCTATCGGATAGCGTAGAATATCTAATGAAGAAAAATATTTTTCCACCAACTTTGAGTTTTACTTGTATTTGAGAATTCCATTCAGTTTTTCTAAAAAGTAATGCCAATATCCGTTTCTAACGGCATTCTCTCTTGTGGCAGATCTCCCAGATAACCCTTTCATTTGTAGAAATTAAATTTTTTTTTTTTTAATAGAAATGTAATATTCCCCTAAACGATCAATTTAGTGAGGCATGTCAGACATTTTTGTCCTCTCTACTATCAAATAAAATAGCACCACACATTTATACTCCTCAGAGCA
This sequence comes from Entomyzon cyanotis, assembly GCA_024500445.1. NCBI lineage: Eukaryota > Metazoa > Chordata > Aves > Passeriformes > Meliphagidae > Entomyzon > Entomyzon cyanotis. The sequence goes on along the minus strand of JAKEPQ010001005.1, from coordinate 78,203,295 downwards.
CACCCACCTACCAGTAACTTCCAGCATCTTTCCACCCCACTGTGGGTTTACAAGGGTGTAGAACTTCCCTCTGCATCTTCACTTTCTCCTGACACAGCAATGCCACAAACCCATGAAATAACTCTCATATGTGCATTTTTCAACCCAACATTTCCATATGATTTAAAGTTAGTCTTCCAGGCATAACATGCCATAGATACAGCTCATAGCTTTGGAGAAGGAGGAAAAACCACAACCCCTAGTTTTCCAGGGTATTTATTATGGCAGAATGCAGACTTAAATAAATTTAACATTGAGAAAAAACTTGGAAACCACATTTTTAACATAGAAAAACCTACAGAGACCTTTCTGTTAGTAAAGACTTCCTAGGAAGATTATATAAAATGTAGCAGAACAAATTTGGTATAATCCTTTTACAGCAATGGAATTTTGAATCCTTTGTGAAAACCTATTTAAGAAGCACCCAACAACATGCATCTGAGCAAACTTCTGCAATGCATCCAACAAAGACAAATTAGCCAGTTCAGACACAGCAAACAAGAACAGTATTACTGCTATTTTGCAAATATCATTATTTCAAATATTGTGTATAAAAGAGTTGGATGATTCAATCTTAAATTCAAAAATATTTCTTGAATGTTAAGGAAAGACAATCAGTGAAGTAGCTTCGCAACAGCATGGAACATATTTAAAACCATAAATGACCTGAAATGCAGACCTAAAGAAAGAATCCCTTGTGATTTTGACCAAATCTGTGTGTTCCTTGTACTTCTTACTGCTCAGACAAGAAAAAAGCTCCAGAACAAAAGCAGACTTTAAACAGAAGTGAACAATACTCTATAAATAGCTAAAGGCTGAATACTGTCTGACCAGCTGGAAGGCACTTAAGGAGTTAGTGGGATCCTTCATACTGTTAACCCCGTCCAGTGAGCCTGGCAAACCTCATTAGACAGCAAATGTTAAGATCCAGATACGCTGTTTCATAGCTGTTTTAGAAGGTAAGAGTCTCCCCAGTAGAAAAACACTGGCCTATTAAGTTGAAAAAGAAAACATATTACTGCATTCGCTCCCAACAGGAAGCACTCCTTTCCCCTCACTTGACTAAGTGACTTGCCCATGACAATTCTGCTCTTGAACATAAGATGGCAGATAACTTTCTCATATGTCTCATATGAGGAGACACCAAAGAACAGCAAGTGGCTAGCATAGTAACTTGGTTTTTGAGCCTCAAGTAACAAACAGGCCTCGCAGTTCTGGTTGCTGCAGACATAAAATTAGTCTTCCTCAAAAAAAAAAAAAAAAAAAGATTTCACATGGTGGTAAAAAAAACCAACTCTCTGCCCTGCCCTTCCCCTCTGAGAAAACACACTGACAGGCACTGCCTGCAGCTGGCAGCTTCTTCAGGACAAAAATGCTGATCTCCCATTCTGCTCTAATAGCCAGAAGCAAAAAAAAAAATCAAGCAGTTTCTCTTAGAGAGCTTAAAAACTATATTCTGTAATAGCTTTAAATTAATTACAGAATAACTCAGCATTTTATAACAAAACCCAATGATGCTTAACTGCATCAGTGAGAAGACAAATCTCTCTGTCTTCTAGTGGCACTGTTACAGGACTTGCACTGTCATAGCCATTCCAATGGTTGTGTTCTCTATTGTAAAAGTCTTCATATACTCCTTCGAAAGAATGTCTGGATTAGCGAACTGCTATGTTACTTCCCTTGCAAATGAAGCACTACTCATTATAGGTATTATTTGTGAGGCCACAGCGTAAGAATGACTTTTTTTAGAAGCATGTTTACAGCCAAGTGATATGATTGGCATCTTAAAAAAAAAGAAATCTAAAGATAATAACTGGGGTGATAAACAGAAACATGTTGGCACGTGGATGCAGTCTGAATAGGAACATTTCCATTTCCCAATTTCTCCTACTGCATTTTTAAATTCTCCAGTGATAGTTACAAAATGTGACCAATATGATATTGGAACAGTTGGGTTTGTCAAAGATTTCTCTAGACATGAACTTTTCTGATTTAAAAACCACTTAATTTTCAGGTTTCAGTTAAAGCTCCACAGATCAATGAGTAAAGACACACCCAGAAAAAAATCCCCAGTATTTACTGAAGCTTTATGAAAAAGATTGCTAAAGGAAAGGAATCACTTAAGAGCTGGGGCACTATTTCACTTCAATCAAATCTGGTTTTCATGAAACAAAGCTACTCAAATGAAATAAAGCATGGTCTGGAACTACACTTTTCAAGTATAAACATCCTTGCTCTTAAAACCAAAGACAAGGACCAAAGGGTGGGATTTACCTTATCAGATGCAGAAAGTTCAAGTCAGTGAAACAAATTCTCTCTCCAAACCACTTTTTCTCCAAGGAGAGGAGTGGGTATAATGATTGGCTCAGACATACAAATTAGGAACATTCAATTTTACCACAAATGCAGGAGACAATGACAAAAAGCTGAGAATCAACCTAAACAGAACACTGGAAACAAAATACCAACTGTCAAAAAACCAATGTCTTAACATCTTAAAAGATTGTGGTTAAATGGGGATGGGATGCACCTCAGTTGCCTAAAGCAACCCTAATGAAACTTTGAAAGTGGTCACTAATCAGATCCTAAGCCTATCAGATAAAGAGTACAGCTGAAGGACTTCTGATTTTCAGAACATTTGGACAATTTTCAAGAAGGCCTGCAAAAGGCAAAACCTCGATACATAAATAAACTATCAGCTGAGATCCACCATTTGCTCTCATTTATTCAATCCTCTTCTAGAACCTGGATCCACAATTTTCTAGCTGGCAAACAGTGAAAATAAGTTGTTGATTATATGTAGCAGAGGGTAGAGTACTTGGAACTAGACATACTTTAAAAAATTACCTTTGGAGAAAACAAATTTAATTAAAATGGCTTTAAAAAAAAGCTGTTATTACCTCAGTATTGATTTTCTCATGTGGAAATTTTGGGTACCACAAGAGCTTTCAAGTAAAAACATTCCTATATGAAAACTTATTTTTAATATTTAAGAAGCAAATTATGCTTTGCATGCCCAGAGTCCTCTTCCATTTTAGAGTCTTCATCAAAATCACTTCGAAGCAGAAATGACATTAAAATTTTGCAGAACAGCTGGCTCATGTGAAAACAGCAAGATGTGCTGCCAACAGGAGCACTTCTTTTTAGAAGCTGATCCTGGATTTCAGTCTGGAGTGTTTCACCATCGCTTTTGGGAAAAAACCTCACTGAAACTGCAGTAATTTTTTAATTGCTTATGTGGACTACATCGAAGAGTCTGTTTACTTCCAAACCATTAGAAACGTAAGGAAATTCAGTCATTTAAACACACTCTCAGCTTGCAGTAACTCTGAGAACAACTGTTAGGCCAATAAAAATGTAACACCAGGAATCAACAAAAATTTCCACTTTGTAAGCAGAATGCAATCAATAGTTTTGGGAAGAACGAAGTTGGTAAAACTTTCAGCTCTTAATGCCTCAAAATGCCCCTCTGAATAGCCATTTAAACTCCTCACAAGAGTACTGTACAGACTTGAAACATGCTGGCCAGTCCAGGTTTTGTATTATCCATGTAAGTTAAGTTTTAAACCCAAGAAAAAGTAGTTGTAGCAACCTTGCCAAAAATCCAGTCAGAATTCTATTATGTAAAAAAATATTAATCACATTATTACCTGAAGCATGCTTTCTTCTCTCAGATGTTTAATTTAGAATGCTGAATTAGACTGGTCTTACAGGAAGTTAATCATGGGAGACAAACTTGGGCTGTTCTCTGTGAAACAGACTTAAACAATTTGAAACTTTGTAAGTGTAATTCTCTATAAAATTGGAACCATCACATCATCTATATTGAGCTTCCTTTACCTGCTTCACCTTAAGAAAAAGACTTCCAGGGAAGCACCTTCAAATTGACAAATGCCACCTGTCACTGCCAATTCTTGAAGTAAATCAGCCTTTCCCACAACTGGGAGAGGAGGTGGCTGCCTGTCAAGGATCTCTAATTTTGCAGAGTTTAGGTCTGGGCTTTTCCCCTACTCAATGATTATACATTCTCTTTAAAGGCTGAGTGGGTTTCCTGCTTTATTAAGGAGACATATTGGATCTCTCTAAAATAGAGTGAGATGCTCATTAAAATGCATTAAATGCATTCAAGTAGGAAAACCACATTTATTTACCAAATTACATCAAGGAACAACAATGAGCTGCTGCTCCTATCAAACATTCTTCGATTGATTTGGGATTCATTATCTCATTGTCAAAATCAATAAATGTGCTGCATTTGCTTCCTGCAGTTTTCCAGCAATCTCAATTCTATGCAGAGATCTTCAACCCCCTTTCCAAGCTGCAAGATTCAACCTCATTCACCAATGCTTAACAGAAGTGCTGCCTCTGCAACACGAAGATAAGATGGAATAAGCTTTGAGGGAACAGTCTTTAAAATGAGACATTTTCCTCTGTAAGCCCATGGCCACTGACACGGCAGGCCTACAGCCAAAACCACAGCCTATCTTCAGAAATGAACTAATACTCCAGTTCTGGCCAATTCCAGTAATAAACTCCAGTTCTTACTGAGGGAGTCTGAATGAGAGATTTTCAAATGGACCTCACTATTAGGCATGGCAAAACTCTAATGGCTCCAGAAATGTAAGTAGTTTAGAATAACAACACATCACAGAATTCATATTACAAGTTTGAAGCAATTAAATGGAAGAAGCTCTATCAGTGAGAGCAAAATGAATCTGATTTGTCTTCAGACACACAACATTTTCCAAGTACCTGCAATCACAAGCCATTGTTTACTTTAAGATTTGTTCACTCCGGAATTAAGGTTAATGTTTTCTTGAACATCCAAGCGCTGACCACATACAGAAATTTTGATCCTCTTTTTCTGCAGTTAGACACCACTGAGCATCCCCTTAAATAAATCTACTCCAAGGGAAAGGAGGTAGTAATGAAAGATTTAATTCTTAAAATTAACTTCACACAACATATTTTTTTCTAGGGTGACCTCACACAGAAGCCCTTTAACAGACAGATTGCTTGATGATTAAGTGAGCTATGCTAATACAACAAATGATCCAGTAGGCAAGAAAGGATTGCTTTAAATCACCACACTTCTAAATTTAGATTTTCAGCTTTCTATAGTGTAAAAATCAAATCAACAGCACACTCACATCATCTAGAAAGGAATTTTGGAAGACTGTTCAGTGTAACAACACTACAACTTTACTAGTGAAACAATGCAGTGAGTTGCTTGGGCAAGAAAACACAGGAACCATCATTTTTTGGCAAAATGATTGAATTTCTACTATTATTTTGTCAGCCATATTTGAGATGTGCTGCTGGCTATGAAGGGTACTTTCAAGAAGACTTTTACCATATACCAGTGAGTTCCTTAATATGTTTTGAATAGTTTGTCACTGAAATTGTTTTTGAAAGATATCCCAGACTATAACAAATGTGAGGCTGACAGCTTGGGAAGCACTGAGCTGTAAACTTAGGTTCCAAAATTGTCAAAGTAGAGTGTCTCAAAATTGGGAACGGGAATAAAGTTACAGTGACCGTGAATATACCAGTTCAACTGGGATAAAAGATGTAATCGATAAAATTTTGCACAGGAGTTTGCAGCAGTTTTTTCTGTTGGTAAGAAAGAAAAGAAAACAATAATTTCTGTCTTCTAGAAAAGTGGCTGTTGTAAGGAAGTACTATTATATTTGAAAGAAAACACTTAGGAATCAAAATATCCCTGTTCCTTTTAAAAGTCTAGTAAATGGGCATAGAAAAGATAGTTGAGGGATTTCTGAGGCCCTGAGCTCACTTTCCCTTGATTATGAATTAGCAATAGATGTAGGAGAAAGGCTGCATTTCCCCTCCAGTAGGAGCTATCAGCTTTCTCAAAGATTTTTTTTTTCTCCATGCCTGAGAATTTCAGAAGTGGCACCAGTCAGAGAAATGATCAAGGTATTCTGTACGTTTCAAGACTGAAGACTAACATTAAGTGTAAGCCCTAGATTTTTTTTTAAGTGCCAGTAAGTACTGGAAAGGTTTAAAAGAGCAGCAATGCTTACCAGAAACCTACAGCCTCTGTGGGCCTCATCTCTAATAGGAATGAGCTGAGACAGAATATAGGAGTACTAGATCATATCTGGACTGCCTTTCTCTTGTTCATATTTTGTTTTTTAGAGACTGTTCTCACACTACCCTTCTTATACAGTGTCTCTTTAGGAGATACAATACTGACTGACCATGAAAACATCAATTTAAAGCTTCAAACTTAAAATGTAATTGGGATGACTGCCTTCTTTCCTATCAAGCAGAATTTCCTGCCTCGAAGACACTGGGCCAGCATCTGAACCAGCACTTTGAGAGTATGTTTTCCTGCACGCCATTCAACCTCAATTCTGAACGCAACTTAACAAACTGACAAGGAAACTCTTAAGACATGGGGAGGTCAAAAATAGAAAAATTACTTAAGAAGCTGCTTAAAGACTTTATCCCAGCAAAAACACTACTACATCTACAGAGCTTCTGAGCAAAGAAGTATTGCCAAGCTTACTTACAAATTTTCCTGTATATAGAACAAAAGTTAATTACAAATGTATTTGCTCTGTCTTTTTACACTATACCTGGGGAATAGTATTTAGAAATATTCCTTAATGTGATTATTTCTTCCTTTTGGTTTCTACAAACTGGTATGTCTTCTGCACAATAGAACATCACAGTATTAGGATGAATTAACAGTGACATGCCACCACCATGCCTTGCTGCTTTCAAGTTGTGTTCTAAAAACATTCATCACTTGCTTGCCGTTTCTCTTCTAAACGTCATTTAGGAGGAATTTTTCTTCTATCCATTTAAGACAAATACAATTTGCATGACTTTCAGACATTTTTCTGAAGAACTTTCATGATTAGAAATACCCACGATAAACTAAAAGGCAGTGCAAGCTTTCCCTGTAGTTCCTTCTCCAATAAAACCAACACATAGCAGCATTATTACCCAAATCAAATTCTCTCCATGAAGTTTTATATATCACATTGTGTGGGAGTTCTTGCAGTTTCTCTCATACCTTCTTTGTGTGCTAGAACAAAGCTCAGAAAAGTTAAAATAATGTAAGTCAGTCACTGAAGTCCTACTACTTATATTATCCTCATTAAGGCAAAGCTGTTAGACCCAAAATTCTTATGGCTGGGAACACAGTTTGGTTTTAGAGAGCAGAAAGGAACTACAATGCACAGCTGAGTCATGTTTGCACTTTCAGCACTTTGTGGTACAGGATGATGATCCTGGCAATTCTAAATTAAAATCTTACATTGCTTGCTCTAAATTGTTAAGCTTAAAAACTATTAACAGGGTGCAAACTGAGAACCATTCATTAAAATATTGAAAATATGCCCTTATTTTATCAAGTTCTAGCTTACTAGCAAATTGGTTGATAGTCGTTATCCAACAGTCAATGCTGGAACACTAAAACCAATTTTGAAGAACAGACTAGCACGTTTAAGTTTCTTTCTAAGCAGAAAAGCATCCCAAAAATCTCATTGTTATGAATGACCCATGTAACAGTATCTCAAAAATTCAGGATGAAAAAAGCACAGCTTTCCAAAGCCATGCTTTATTTTACTTAAAGTGACACTGCAGAGGACATGGCTCTATATCTGATACAGGATTGAGATGACTTTAAAATAAGTGCCATTCAGTGGCCTTCAGCTCTTTCTGAACAAGTGATACCCTGGTTAGTCAACAGGACATTTACTAAAACCACTTCCTTAAACAAATCCCAAAACACTGCAGAGATAAGCATAACAAATTCACAGACTTACAAGAAGAAGTTGCGTATGTACATAGGTTAACAACAGATTGCAAATGGCAGATTGGCAAAAAGCATGCTGAACAGTGCACAAACACAATGGAACATCATTAACACTTCTTACATTTGAAAAATTCATACCTTGGTACACTGCCTGTTAAGCTTCTTTCACTTGATGATGATGATGATCCAGGTCTCTGATCTGTTTTCCTTCCTAGAGTCTCTGTTGCACTAGTTAGAGGTTTTTCACCTTGCTCTTCTGGCTTTTTTTTTCAGTATCACTTTCGTCACTGCCTTCTCCTAAGATGTCATCCACCTGCCAAAGAGTGGAGAATCAGTTTATCTTCCAGCAGATTACTCTGCATCAATCTTCCATAATTAATGGATTGCTCTTCAACAATGATTAAGAGTATGTTTCAACTTTCCTTGGCCTTCTTCAAAATTAAATTAAACCCCAGTCTTCAACACAGTTTCTGTAACAACTCTAGCAAAATTCTATTCAAATAAAGTTTATTACTCCATGCTTAGCTTAAGATATACTACATCTATGATACAGTCACACAAGAAGCTATTATAAAAAGAGTGCTGTCTTATAAAATTAAAGGGATAGATGATTTACACTGTTGTAACATACTGATGCATACTTTCTACTACATATATTTTATATTATTATAACATACAGAATCCTACGGGCAAGGGATATTAAAATCTCTTATAAGAGAATTCTTATACTTACAGGTATTCCTTGATACATATATACAATGAAACATATGTATATGAAACAGAATGCACTAACCCCATATTAACCAGATTGTCTACTTGTGCTAATTAATCAGGGCCAATGTATCAAAAGGTTTACATATTTTGTTAAGTAATTGTTTGGCCTTTACTTCTGAAAAGTCAACATAGGATTTGACAATCCCCTAGAATTCTACAAATTTGCTGTGACAGGTCTGGATCTGCTGAAACCATCATTAAAAGCAAATCATACTCATGAGCCACCCTAATGAGCTTCAAAAGGTTATATTCTCTTTCAGTTAGCATTCAACCTCCAGAAATAGATGAAAACATGGGAAAACATAGGTGAAGATCCCACAGTCTATTTCTGTGAGTGGCAGAAGACATGGAAATAAGGTATGTGTGAGTATTTCTCTAATGATATTTTATAATTTTTCCTAGAAGCAGCTTATCTCAACATAAATCAAAATATGCTTCACCACTACTCTCTTCTCATTAATCCGCATCTGCTTTATTGAGATGAAAAAAAAATCTGCATATGAAAATGGGCTGAAAGCTTTTATGCTGTTTATCTGTTGCTTTTAGACAAATAATCCCAAAAGCTAGAAGAAAGCTGTAAGAAAGTCACTTGTATCTGGTCATTCATAAATGGACCTTTAATTTTGCTGTTTAGCTCGTCAAAAGGAACTGCATATGAGTTTGGTGCATCTAAATCCAGATGGCAGCTTCGGGTACAAACTGTAGGAATTGCTGTGTCAAATCAAATTACATTAGTCCAAAAAGGTTTTCCTGTGAGCAGAAGTTGTCACATGCAAGGCAAATGAGAATCATGGAGTGCAATTAAGGGTCAGGGAGACTAAAAGCACTGCTAGAGATAAGCCAGCAGTGAACAGTGAAGTACACAGGATGGGGACTTTTCAGTGTGCACAGAATGCAGTGAAAGTCTCAAGTGTTTTAAGTGCTACAGTTTGGGATGGGATGATAGGAAGACCCTCCCTGTATAGCTTTGGTAGAAGACACTCCAGGTACCCAACATGGCCAGTAATTGACAGCCAAATGGCAGCACAGATCCATAGCTCTAACAACTCCTCTCCTGCAAGTCTTTAACACTTACATTCCTTCATTACAAAAGCAGTACTTTTCCAGCAAGTCTTATGTTTAAAATTATGTTCTCACTACAAAATATTAAGGTTTTCAAAGGATAAAGTTAGGCTGATAGGCACTCACCATTACAGATTCCTCTCTCAAACAGAAGTTTTATAATCTTTTAAAATCTACTTTGTGTGAACAGTTTTGACAGACTAGCAGTCTAGTTATTGCCATGTCTGTTTTTCTTTCATCCTGCACAATGATAATATTTGTTTTAAGTTTGAAATTACATTTAATATTAGAACTACTAAGTTAGTTGTACACGTTTGTGCCATTTCTCTGAAAGTCCATATAAAATACGTGTATAAATCACAGAAATACGGCAAACTTTGAAAATCATTGAATATGAAAACAATGTGGGATGCTCCTTACAAATCTGTTTAACTAGAAAGGCACCCAAAACATGGATTCCCACTTAATTATTGACTAAATTGCAAATGTGCTGAAAAATACAAGTATTACATCCTCATCTTCCACAATTCTCAAAAGAAATGGAAAACAATCCATGTTTTCATTAAGGCAGTGAGATTTAAGCCCTTGACATTTGAACAAATTAATATTTAAGCACCAAATATCTATCTAGACTTATCACTAACTTTGAATAAATAAAAAAGTTCAAAGAACAGAAGGAATTTTTAATCTTGTTCAGAACATGACAGATACAGATGTACCAAGTACCAACTACAGCTTCAGCTTACGCGATTAGATTTCATACTATTAATATAAATGGAACATATAATACTTCAGAAGAAAATGCCAGTTCATACCAAATCTTACTGGTACTGCTTTAACACCCATAGCAGCTACCTTTGAAATAGACTTTTATAATGCAGCAACAATAATTAACATTGAAAAAGAAAGATGATTCATCCCTTTAAAATGACAAAGTTGTTCAATTTAGCAAGAGAATCAAAAGCCTGACAACTCAAAACACCCAACTATAAAAGCCAGTGGAAATCCTCATCCAACAAAGCTATTTTATTTCTCATTTAGGAGGAGCAGAGCATAGAAGATCAAAGAGCAATGAGATTTTTAGTCTCATTCTCCAATTAAGAGCTGAAAAGCACTTACAGCTTTGCTAAAGAGAAAGTCAAAGCTCTCTGTAGTATTTACAAACGAGATCAGCTGAAGGTGTTTTTACTCCAGAAGCTGAATTTACACATTCAAAATGAATCAAGACTCCAAAAAAATGCCAAAAAAGAAACTGCTACGAGCAGCCTCAATTTATTATAAAGTTAGGTTGCAATGTTTTGGTACAACAATACGGATATGACAGAGAGCTACCACCATACCTTACATTTTTTGGAAGTAGCAGCTACATATGCAGTAATGCAAACTACATATTTAAAAACAAAAAGGAGCTGTGAATAAACTTTGATTCTTGTTTTATAACTAGTAAGTACTTTAAGATTCATGTTTTAATAGAACTGAAAAGCTACCTTAGCCAAGAGGACAATACTTGTACCTGCTTAAATGACCTCTCTTAGAAGTGGTACAATGGTCTGGAACACCTTTTTACTGAATTACAATAAAAATTCTACAAAAAGAATATGTTTGATAAATAGCTGCAAATTTTGTGCTCCAGTACTGTACAAAAGATACACACATTTCTGCCCAACCTCCCGCCTTTCCAAAAAGACTTTTGCTCCAACTGATTGTATAAGCTAAGAGAGAAACAGAAAAAAACAACCAAGTATTTACAAAGAGTTTTTTAGGTCTGTTTCTACTGCCACAAAAATGCCTGTTCACTGTTAGTAATGCAAGCAATTGGAATTGACAGTAACCACAGCTAAAACCCAACTCCATTTCAGCATAAAACCTGTGTGTCCTGAGCAAGTACTTGAGAGTCTGTCAAATGCATTGCATCTTAGGAAAAACTTGGAAAAGCTAATATAGTCTGCCATCTGAATGTACAAAAAGGTTTCAATATGTAGCTTATACTGCCTCCGTGGTATATAAAGTAATAAAAAATAATCCTAAAATGATCCTACAATCTTTACCCCTGCCTCCCCTTCCAAAATTCCCTCCTGCTTTGTCCCAGACTATTGCTTTTTAGTACATCACAGAAATCAGTTGATTATTTCAGAAACTTTAACAGAGCAGCAAAATGAGATGCCAAATAAAGAGGAGGTAGGAAAAGCGACATTGAAAATTACAAACTAAGCAGCACTTCTGAGCATGTGAGATTAACAGTGAATGGTGGTGTCAGACTGTAAATCAAACTAGAGAAAGTGGTGGCTCCATCTTTCTGGCACTGTGCACTGAACTTTCCAACCTTCCAGGGCAGAGGCATGAAAACAAAATTGCTCTACCTGTGGCAAAATAAACGTAAATAATATTGCAAAAGTTTATTAACTCCATACTATAAAGTAGTTTGCAGGAATTAATACAGCACTGATAACTCTGAAGCAGATGCAGTTATCATCCTATAATCCAGCTTACAAGAGGTCACCCGAGAGTGTTCTACACAGCGCACACAATCACTTGACAAATCATTATTGTGGCACAATGCCAAATGCTTGTCCTCTCTTTCCTCAAGCTTCTCAGAGCATACACCAAGCCTTTGGTAAAGCAAGGAGAGGTTTATCCAGAGTGGGACAGAAGAAATGATATTTGTGCAACTGACCTGGAACGTTTAACTGCTTGACACAAAAGAAGCACAGTTTTACAAAGAGTGAGAGGTCATGACAAGACTGACAAAGCACTTGCACGAGCACCAGGCACAGAGTTTTGGTGCAGGGTCACTTAACTTTCGCAGGCAGTTGTCTTAATTTCAGATCCAACTGGGTTCTGTGCTGAACAGCATAGTACAGATGTTACCTATATGTCAAACTTAAGCAAGATCAGGTGCTAATTATGCAACTTTATATGTCAAAGTATCCATGATAGCTGCCTATTTGAATGCTATCTTCAACTGAATACAGCATTATTCTAGTTTTCACATGTATGTGTTACATTGTACCCTTGATTAAAAGGGCAGAGTTTAACAATATATAAAAAAATATTAATTTCTAGTGAAGCCAAATGGCAAAAAAAAAAAAACAAAGTGTACAGAAAGCGTAGCAGTACTTAAAGACAGAGTTCCATTGAAATTCCAAAAAAACCCAAACCTTTCCTAGAATAAGAAAAAATATCTGAAGTCAAGTGAATTTGTCTTAATAATCACAGATAAGCTGTTACTCACTCTGTGAAAGAATTCAACACAGAATCTGGCTTTAATGGTGTAAAATGGTTTTGAGACAAGCTTTCAGAATACTCAGATCGTTCCAAAAAAAGGGAATGTGTTTTCCTTTGTAATTTTGATCACCTATTTATATTCATAAACACATTTTATCTCCCTCTACCTTTCAGAAAAAATACACCCCCAATGATATTTATCAGTAGTTTCTTATTAGCAATTAAAGAATCATTACAACATTTTACTGTCTTTTGTAATGGAAAAGTATTAAGGAAATAAAGACATTACTGTTTTGCTCCTCAGCAGCTGAAGTCCCAGAATAAGTGATGTTCATGCTCAAAAAGTATTATTTAAAAAACATTTTGCTTTTCTAAATACCTTATGGTATATTTTTGAGTGGGAGGTGATTGCCTTTTTCCTCTGTGGAGGGACATTAACCATAGGTAGTTCTTAGTTTAGGCAGTAAACAGATTTCTGAGTTATATTCAAAGTGAGGCCTTTAGAATGAGAGCAAAACCAAAACTTGTGCTTCCTGGCACATGTGGTCTGGAATTATTTTCACCTACTATTATCAAACTGCACGTAGAAATATCAGCAGCTCCTGATAATAACCTACCAGTTTTAGGATGAAAAGCAATTAAGGGAGAAGAAAAAGCCTTGGCTCGATGCTGAGCACAGATGCTACGCTCAAATTTGAAAACCAGCAATTTAAAAACACCATGTGGAAGCTACTTACAAGATAGCTCCCACTGCAATCCCCGGAGGCTGCACTGGGACTCTGCTGGGAAATGAGCAGTGGCAATGCAGCCCCAATAGCTGGAGTTCACAATGCTGCTGAAAGCTCTGGCTACAATGCCTGCACAAGTTTTAATTGCAGCACTGGGCAATATATTGTGCTCTTAAAAGGCATCTGATACTGAAGGGAAAAAAACTAAAACCCATTGCCTGTTAATTTGACCACTTAACCTCTGCAAATTAAAAGATAAGGTAACTGCAACTACAGCTGCACAATTCACTATATTTGGGCTTTACGACTGCAATTAATACTTTGACTAGAATGAAATAAAATGTCACTTAAAGATTACATACCAATATTGTTATTAAAATGCAACACTAATAATGATCCTGTATCCTTGCTTATGACTGAATGAGATTGATTCTTCAAAGAATGCCATTTAAAACGTTGAATTTCCCACCTGGAAAGCTATGCCTAGATTTGAGTGGAAACCTCATAAACATTCATAAGATGTCTAGAACATATACCTGAAACTGCTAAAAGAAACACAAGGTGCAGGCCTTCTTGGTAATTAGGGTTTTTCAATTGCCCACATAAGTATTTTGAAGTCCCTCTAAAACGTAAATTTTATTATAGAACAAGGCGGAATGGCTTTCTGCTGAAAGAAGACAGACTTAAATTAGGTATCAGGAGGAAATTCTTCCCTGTGAGGATGGTGAATCACTGGAACAGGTTGCCCAGAGAAGCTGTGGATGCCATATCCCTGGAACTGTTCAAGGCCAGGTTGGATGGGTCTCAGAGCAACCTGATCTAGTGGAAGGTGCCCACGGCCATGGCAGGGGGGCTACAATGAGATGACCTAAGTCCCTTCCAACCCAAACCATTATACGATTCTATTATTACTAGTACAATGAAAACTGCTTTCTTCCATTAAACTGGTAACGCTTAGCTGATGTTGGAAAGAGGAAAAAGCCCATTCCTAACTACTAATTTGTAAAATCTAAATTAAATTCACATGGACTAAAAGTTACTAATTGTAATATTCACAACAATTTTTTAACTCAAAATCTCTAAAGAGAAATTGTCTCAAGGGAGATAATATGATTTCTCCAAAGCCTTCCTGAATCAGAGACATTACTGGAGCCTGGAAGCTATGGCTTTATCTGATTATAAAGCCAGCCATAACTCTAATCTTCCTTTCCTTTATTCTGTTTTCAAAAGAAATCCTCTGCCAAAAGATCATTAAATAGCAATAGGCCTGTAAACCTACACAGTAATTTTTTTCAAATGATAAAGTCTGATATTTAAAAAATATTACCACAATACCTATTGTCAGAATACAGTTGTTCACCTATCCAGGAGGGAAGACTCGATGGGAACCACTTGAAAACAAGTGCAGTATTTCAACTCCAATTTCCCTGCCCATCAGCTTATGTTTGGGATGGACAGGAGAGACAGCCTGAGCTCACTGGAGGCAGCAAGTGTGGAGCCCTCTTTTCCTTTGGGATAATAATGATAATACCCTAGCATACATAAGAGCTCTGTGGCTGCTAAATGCAATGAGCCTTCAATTTAGACTGCTGAAAATACCCATGCCAAAATTCCAGAAAAGGCTCCAACAACGTAAGTTAAAGGCCAATGAGCAACAGCATGATCTAGAGCTACCCTTCAGAGAAAGAATGTGTTTTTAGTCTTTTACTGATCATTATTTATGAAAAGTTCTGGCCTTAGGTAAGGCAAAAAGGAAGCAGCTGGAAGAGGTTTGTCCTGGGGTTCTTTGCAGGGAAGCAATCCTTTGCTGACACGTGCAACAAAATGCTGCCTCTTCAGCAGCAAATGACTTTTCATGGCACTCTTAGAGTTATAAGCAACTGTGGGCTGCACCATGATCTTACTGCACAGAAAAGAATCCACTTAGTTTGACATAATGAATTTTTTTCCAAATATGGAAAAGCCTAATAATTTTTAGCTTAGCTTTGATCTTAGTTTTTAATTCTGTATATGAAAACTTTCAATTTCACTTTTTTCCTCACTGAATTGAAAAGCTTTTTTTATGTTTATTCTTACCAACCAAATGTTCAGGTAGAGTTAACTGAGGAACAAGATATTACCACCCATGTCTTAAAAAAAGCTAGCAAGTATTTCAGCATACTTTTTAGAGGTGATATTCTGGCATAATACATGTGAACAATTAAACTTTCCCACAGCAGACACAGTCTGTATTAAGAGATTTGGGCTGAATTTAAGTCACTTTGAAACAAAAAGTTTTCTTATACGAAGATGTCACTGGAAGGACAAGCTGTCTGAATTAGGTTGTCCCTCAGTACATAAAATTTAAGGGAGAATGTGTGATGTAACTCAGTCCTATTTCTTCTAGAGTAACCTCAGAAGAACTTGCCTTTCACATTCTGTCTCATCTATTTTTTTTTAAGCATTAGAGTGCGTTTTTCTCCTTTCAAATTTCCGACTTGATATTTAGAATCACATAATGCATTTATGCATGTGTTTCAATACCCCTTTGTCTCAAACACTTCAAATGCACATTTCACTGTTCCCTAACACAATTACCACTGGCTTATCTGAGCAGGTGATGAATCAGTAAAACCAGAAATGTAACCAAGGACTAGTCTTGTTCATTATTAAAAAAAGCACTTTTCCTCTATTTAAATCTCCATACACTGAGAACTACCTTTGTATTGCCCTGATTTTGATAAAGGCATGCTTCAGGTTAGAATATCAAATCTGGCAGTGTTGTTGTATCTACTTTGGTAGATACAACAACAATTGTTCTAAACAGTTTAAGGACTATTACCAAACTTCAGAAAAAAGCTTTTATGAGATTTCTTCTACATATTAATTAATTTAGAGATTGACTTATATGTTCTGGATGACTACATTTAAATTAAAATACGTCCTGCCGAAACCAAAGCTGGCTAGAAAAAAGCTACACATTTATACACTCAGTCATGAACTGCATATTCTTCAGTATCAGTTTCCTATTGAAAAATCACAGGATTTGACTAGTAAACATGCCTAATACTTGCAAAATTGAAGGAAATGAAAACCATTTGTGTGCTCAGCATTTTCGCTACGCAAAATATTAATCTTCCATTTTCTATTTCAACTCTCCAATCCTTTATTGTGGGGAAAAAAAAAACCCAACCAAACAAAAAATCTTACGGAAAATTTGAGAGTTTGTTGGTCTCTAAACACGTAGAATCACAGAATAATTTAAGTTGGAAGGCACTGCTGATGGTCACCGTGTCCAGCTTCCTGCTTGAAGTCAGACCAGTTCCATAAGGTTACTCAAGGCTTTGTCCAGGATATTAAGTATCTTCAAATATGGAGACCTAGTACCTCTCCCGGAAACCTGTTCCAAAGTTTGGTCATCCTTCAGATAAGAAGGTTTTTCATTTTTTAAAGTCAAAGTAATCCTTGTTTCAATTCATGCTTGCCGCCTCCAGCCCCATTACTGCACATCTTTGGGAATGGTCCACTTTTATCTTTTTAAACTCTCATGCTGCTGTGCACAGCTGCTGAACTCTCACCACCACCACTAAATGAGTTGCTATGAGTTTGAAAGGGCACATACTCTTTTAAGAAAACCCAGAAGTTTGGATCTTGAGGGGTTTCTAGGCAAGAGTTTCAATACAGCATGGCTTTTTCTAGTAGGACCAGCAATTAACCATTAAACATTAAAAATTCATTTGCGACCAGTGTAGCATTTCATAATCAGATGAACTGAACCATGCACTACCACTGCAGCCTATTGGTACTATCAGCAAATTCTCTTCTGGAGAGTAAAATTTGTGTCACTGGGCCATCTTTCAAGTTTTCCTTTACCTGCAAGTCTTAAAAAACAAAACAAAAAAAACCCCGCAACAGAACAAAAACTCAAGCCGCATGCTCAAGTTCAAGTGCCACATATTACTATGTGTCCTGATTTCACTTTAGGTAAACCTTCACCTTAAAGAAATGAAGCAGTGAGTGGATCCCCAGTAATAGTCTGTTGCACTCAAATTCTGTTAGACTTTTTGTAGAAATAAGCACTATCTAAATATCCAGTGACTGGAACACCTTGAGAGTCTGTTGATGCTATGCAAACAGAATACTAATGTACACAAACTCCTACAGGGAAGGGAAAGGAACAAGGAGAAAATTCTTATATAAATACATCTTTGATGTTCTTTAATTCACAGAAACTATCAAGTGTGCAAAATGAACAAGACTAACATCACTGTAGTATTTTTCCAGCCAACAAAAACAGGCCTGATAAAGACTAGAAGTATCTGTACCTATTCCCTTTTCACTTAATACAGGTAGACACTTCAAGGATTTCAATTTGCTGCATGCATCACTATGGCTCCTTTCTTGCAAAACTTTATAGCAACAGGTGAAACAGCTGTATTAGTCTACAGCTGTACTGCTCACCTGTTTTAAAACAAGACAGTATCACACCTTTTGTTCTCAAAGTTACCCTTCCTTTAAAGTAGAAAGTATACTTTGCTGATACACAGCAAAGAACAGCTTTGTCTTAGAATTTTATAAGACACTAAGAACTGTCAATCTGGCTATTAACTGAAGCACAGTTTTGCCAGAAGTTGTCAAAACTTTCTTCTTATTCCTAGCAATTTAGCAAGAGACATGCACAACCTAAATTTATTTAAAAATAAACTAATCTAATTTGCTAATGAAAGAACACTTGCACGAGTTGTTTAAATACTGTCACAAAATACCACTGACATAGTAGGTTAGAAATTCTAACATTCTATTAGAAATGACACATGGCAATTTGAGAGGGCACAGAGCCTAGGCTCTGAGTGATCTTTTCTGACACTTCACTGCCAAGGCGAGACATCTGTAGGAAATTGCTAATGAAGTGCTGAGGGCAGCATGGTATCAGTACATTAGTATCAAGGAATTATGTAATTTCTGAGCTCCTAATCTAGGTTTTATACTATTTAGGTTATATAAAGAAATAGAAATTTGGGCAAAAATAGTTTAGCATAAAAAATACTTAGTGTACTTGTAGCGCTTCTAATCAGTCCCTTAGAGCTAGCCTTTTTGGACATAAGCCTCATTTTACAACTATTTTTTGATCACCAAAATATTGTCAAGTGACCTCTTGACAGTGTGGGTTCTCATGTAGTGTCACTTAAAAATATAAAAGAAAAGAATCCATGGATGCTGAACACATCTATCGCAGTGTTCCCCTCCATGAGCACTTTGCAGATAGCATACTGATGGCCCAAACCTAATAAGCAATAGGATACCTAGGCAGCAAGCTGGGATGAAGTGTCATCTACTGCTAAAACTCACTCCCACACTGGACCAGCTGGTAAGTTTCTTTCTGAAGCAGTGAGGCTGCTCTGAAGAGGTATAGACATGTTTCCTTCATCAATGCAGCTTGATGACTGCCCAAATGGTTTTTAAAAAGAGAATGGGACAGTTCTCAACATATACTCACTATTTTATCTGGAAGTACCTGCTGAACTGATGGATGGAGTTTAAAATAGTGGGGTTTTTTCTAATATGAGACATCTTCCAGGTTTTTGCAGCCTGCATTTCTAAACAGGAAATCTCATCTTTTATGAAAAAAAGCACTAGTACACTAATCTACATATTCTCTTTCAAGTCATCCCTGAAGGCATTAGTCGTGTAGCCAACCTGCAAGTACACTTAGCACATTATCCTTGAAAACTGCTGAGAAGCATTTAGGACTTAACCCATTTGGTTATTCCATTAAAACGAGAAAAGCAAGAGTGGGAAGGAACTTGATTTGAACTAATCTCCAAACACTTCAACCTGAATTACAGATTATTTAAACTACCTTTGAGGCCTCCAATGTGCTTCAGCTCAGAGACAAACACTAAACTTCTGAAATGCTGCAACCAAAAATGGAATTTCTTATTGAACAGTCATGATCAGAAGATGTTGTAGAATAACAGCCACAACTATGGACTTTACTCCAGGAGATATAAGAACCCAAGTAATCCTCACCCTAAAAGGAAGATATATAAAAGCATAAAAAGATTTGCTGATATACACAATATGCACAGCATCCTCCCATGTTCTGCATCTCAACTTTCAAAGCTTTCTCTCAATGAGTCCTTGATATCACATGTTTTAACAAGACTCTCTCAGCACAGTACTGGATTTTACCATCCCAAGGTTAACTGAAAGCATATATTTTGCTTAGAGAGACTGAATATTCATCACAACATACATATTTCGGAGAAAAATAAGTGGTTTTTTTCTTTTGAGACGTTGAACTCCTTTACTTCTTGTTCAGCAGTATATAAAGCAGTTCAGAAGTTACAGACTAACTGAAGCTGAAAACATTATGGTGAGAATAAAAGACAGGCAAAAACCAGCTTTTATTTATCTGCAAGTAAGCTTTCTGCAGTGATCACAGCTGCAAAGGAACTCAAACTATTGCTGTAGAGCAACTGGGATACAGTTGGGTGTAGTAGCTCAAAGCCACTGCTATAAAACACAGATATGCTGTGTTCAGTACAGATTTATTCACACATACTATGAACAAAACCACGCTAAAATGGGTAAGCCAGCTTAGATCTGCCATGACTTGCTAATTTTAACTTAGCATTGCCAGACATCAGCTGGCTTCATGAAGCATTATTCGTCAGGGAACTTCCCTCTTCAAGAAGCCTGATTAGTTTGGTTTTATTATCACAAGAGCCAAGAGATTTATCAATGTGCTCAAGCCAACAAAACCACCTCAAATAACAACCATTGGAGAAAACTATTTCTGCTTTCATGAAAAATTTAAGGATGACAGTGAAGACAACAGTTTTGAAATGGTTTCTACTGAAATGGCAATGAGACTGCTTGACTCTGTACAGACAAGCATGCAGCTTTTAAGTGAAGTAGTGCAGAAATATGAGCACTGTGTATGTAGAAGCATCCTCTGTAGCTAGCCTACTCAATAGCCAGAATTAGGCATAGAGTAAGTTGAGGAAAAAAAATGAAAAAGAGCAATCCATAATTGGAAGACAGAAAGTGAAAGATAAGCCTAGCAGCTGTAACAGTGGTCTGTTTCTACAACAAGCTCAATTATGAAGGTGACTGAATACTATGCAGGTTCTGATAGGATCTCTGTGTCATGGTATGACAGCTATATCCAATCCTCAATACCTCTGTGATGAAGCAAGTTTGATCTTGGAGCATTGAAATATCTGGGATAGGCAGCTGTCTGTGTTCATCTCAGTCAGAGAAAGCAGTATCATCATATTTGCTACAAGGACAGGGAATATTGTTCACAGCTGACTCTGACCCTTGGCAATTAGAAAGTGCAAGCTCATATACAAACCCCGTAACAATATAGAGTAACGACAATGCTCTCTCAGGATCTAAAATTAATGCCGCTACTTTAGACATGAAAAAGTTACTGCAGCACAGCCATTCGGATAATTATTCATTTTGTGACTCATTGCAGCAGAGAATTCTGTACATCAGTAGAGCGCTCCAGCTCTGCAGCTTTCCCTAACCTCTGTTAAAGTTGGTTAACTTTATGAAATGGAAATAGTGACACAGGAGTTAGAACACTTGCTGTTGAAGGACTGTCACACAGTGGCAGAGTTAAGTGGCTGTATTCAGTGTGCCTGAAGCTGGTGCCAGACAAGTGCGAAGACAACTAAAGCAGAGATGTTTTCCCTTGAAAATGTCTCTGAAGCAAGCAATTGCAATTATACATTAGTTAAATTTAACAGTAAGTTACCTTATGATAACTGATCAAGATCAGCTGATTAGAAAATAATGGAACAAACGAAACTGCCTTTCAATGCTGTATTTAGAAATAACCCGGCCTTATCTTCATTTTTATCGCCCCAGAATTCCAAACACAAATTAAATTTGCTAGCAGACTAGTATTATGCAAATGTTTGCAAAGATTCTTCACAGCACTTAACATACATTATGCTATATTGCCTATCTATATTTCTTTGTATGTTGAAATACAAGTATCAGAAGTTCTTGATAAAACAAAAAGAACAGTTATCAAAAACCAGCTCAGACTTAGGCTAGGACTTGAGCAGGCACCTTTAAATACCACTCATGGAGGGTTATCAGCTCAAATTTAAATGTAAAAACATGTTAGACTTGTGATGAGGCACAATCAGGCCCTGTATGCAGCTGCTCAGAATTATGTTAGGGATGAGCTTGCAAATTGTTTAACATGGGTCATGCAACTCATTTTTAACTGTGGCCAATTAGTGTTGACAGCCTACCTGCATTCCATTTAGCATATGGAGGTAGACATATATGGTAAAATGAGGTTATTGAAATCTATTTAAAGACGTTTTGCCCCATTTTTGCTGCGTAAACAAACAGCTGAAAAAGTCTTTCAGCTTCTCTTTACTTAGGCCAGTCAGATAAGGCTGCAGATACATTATGTACTACCAGATTCGGCTGAAAAACCTTCACAAACTGCATGTAATGTATGGAAATGCACAGAATGTATGGAAAAGCCTTCTTCCCTATCGAATAACCTACACCTTGTATATACATTCTAGAGGTGGAAGCTTTATAGAACTACTTTCCATTTCATATGAAGCAACATTAGAATAACACATTTGCTATAAAATCAGACATAGTTTAAAAGCCAGAAGTTATTCATATCTGCAGTATCACAGAGCTCAAGATTTATCTTTACTTGCATAATAATTTTTACTTAATGCTTAGCAGAATGATAGCAACATGTAAAAAGAAGCTACTCTTCTAAAAACCAAAGCTTACAATGAAACAATTTTGTGAACACCTTTGGAAAAATGGCAGAGGATCTGAATCAACTCCTGATTGAATCAGGAAAGTATGAAGACTATGTAAGATGGCAGAAGCATCTTTGCTGACAAGTAAATCAGACCAATCTTGGACTAAGTTTTGCCTGGATTTCCCTGTTTTTCTATTAACAATCCATCAATCTGATTTACTTTTATTAGATTCCTCAAAAAGAAGTTGGAGGTCAAGTAAGCATGGCTGCTTCTTTAGCTGATGTCCATTTGATGCAGCCCATTAGTAATATCTATTGTAGCAAGTATTTATACTTATCTTACTATTAAAGTACCTGTTAAAATAGGTATAACGGAAGTGAAATCTCAATTAAAAAAAAGGGAATGGTCTGAAGTTGTGTCAGGGAAGGTTTAGGTTGAATATCAGAAAAGTGTTCTTCACCCAGAAGGTGGTTGGGCACTGGCACAGGCTCCCCGGGGAAGTAGTCACAGCACCAAGCCTGACAGAGTGCAAGAAGCCTTTGGACAATGCTCTTGGTGTGATTCTTGGGGGATTGTGCCATGCAGGGCCAGGAGTTGCGGATGCTACCAACTCAGCTCATTCCGTGATTCTGTGAAATGGTTTTTCTTCCTTTCTCCCAATAGTCTGACCAGCCAAGAACTTGATTGATCATGTTCATTTCACTCAAAAGTGAAATTATATCACATTTTAATTAACAACTTGTCATGACTGCCATCAAACTGATTCTTACATATATAGGTAGTCTCCATTTTAATCTATAAAACGCAGATATTTATACCTTGTGCCATCTGAATGCCAAAAGGTATGTTTCCCGTATTTCCTCATGACATACAAATTAAAGAAAAAACCCTCTAAAATGAAAATAAGACATCCAAGTACACCAAAAACTGTACTTAACTAGTATTTTCTGTGTAGAAAAACAGAAGTGATCCACAATTGATTGCCTACTTGAGATAGTATCAACTTCGATAAAAATCCTTTTCCTATTTTGGTAATGAGTTGTCTCCTTGTAAAACATGGTATTACATAAAAAAGTCTCTTTCCAAACACTTTTAAAAAGTGCTAAGGCAAGCTTGAACCATGATGCCCTCTCAGAAAACAAAAACTAGAGACCATAAGCTCTATGCAATTACTGCATAAACTACTGGTCTGCAGAGAAATATCAGATCAAAACCCAATTCTATCCTACTGATTCTCATTGCCAAACTATTAAAAGTAGTATTAGAAAACTTTACTCAGTTTTTTCTGCTAATCAGATGAGATATGGGTGAAATAATTGCTTTAACATTATAATACATTAATGCTCAATTACTTCTGTATTATTAACCATATTAGAGAAGGGTGGATGTCAAAATCTTAAAACAGAGGAGAAGCAGTAAAAATACCTTCCTTGTTATACAACATAGCTTTAAGCTATGTTCTTTACAAAACCACATTACATTTCTTGGTGCATCAGCCAGCCATCACCCCAGCAAGTGCTTCATGAAGACAACCAGCAACCTGACTCCTTGCATCACATCTTCACCATTTCCCTTCAGAAAACTCATCTCCCAGTGAAAGAAAGCAAGCAATACATTTAGTCTTGCTGGGTTAAGCCATTTGGTAATGAGCACTCCACAGGGAAAACGAAAACCTGTCCAGAGCACGGGGGCCAGAAGGGGTGTGAGAGTCAGTACATGAAGGGAGATGACAACAGAGCTGCCAGTCAGGAAACAGCACCAGGAAGCACCAACAGACCAAGACCACCTAACCTGAGTCTTCTCAGGTTTGCTTGTATCACAACACATTTTGGCAAATCTTTTTCATACAGTCTCTTACTGTCCTGATGAAGAGCAGCACACTCCCCTTTCTTACTTCTCAGTACATGTGCTTTCGCTAACAGTTACTTAAATTTTTTTTTCAAGTCCAGTTCGAGCAAAAGTTGTCTAGTGACTGCAAAGCAAGACCTCATCACTTCCAAGGGCCAAGGTGACTGGATGACAATCACTACCAACAGTAAGTGCGCACACAGGCTCATTCTTTTAACTTCAAAAAAAGGTGCAATTTATAAGAAGCTAACCAAACTTAGCATCTGTACAATTTATGACATAGTGCATACTACGGCATCAAACAAGAAATTTAGTATGAAAAATGTAGTGGTGGAAATTCAAAGAACTGTTAATGTGCAAGTTAATTGTCCAAGGAAGCCCAGGCAGCTATTAATTGCTCTAGAGACCACATCCTCCACATTAAATTAGTACTTTTTAATTTACCAAGAGGCTAACCACTTACTGAGATAATAGTATTCACCAATTTGAAGGAGAAAAACACTCCTTCTTAATTCATTGCATGGTACAGCAACTAACTGCAAATAAAAAACAGAAATTAAGGGATAAATTTGCTTAAATAAAAGCAAAATGCAGAGTGACAAAATGTAAGAGCGTAAGTGGCCTTACATAAGAGTAGAATGCTGCAATTTCAGTCTTCATATACAGCATATAAATTACAACTTAGTTAAAGGAAAAGAATGTGCAGAACACAGCCCAAATCAACAGATCCACATTGGTGCAAAAGTAGTTCATTAGGCAATTCACACTCAAGAAAAATCTGTACACTTAAATGCATTGGTGCGCAGAACATACCTTTGCAATGTTGTCACTTTGCAGCTGCTGACCACATACCCCAGCCAGATGGTAGGAATCTTTGCAGCTCCACTAACTGAAGTGAGAGATGGGAAAGCCAGAGGTCGAACTGGTATCAGATTCACTCCCTCTCTTCCCCTGTCCCAAGTCCCAAACTGAGAGGAATTTGAACCAGCAAAATATTTTACCTTAGATGGCAGAGATGACGACAGTTTACAAGATACAGATGCTACTCTCAAACACCCTGACCAAAACACAGTAAGAAACACAAAAGCCTAAGCAGCATACAACTAGTAAACTATGTGTGCACAGCTGCTCCAGGACATTAGTAATCCCAGGCCATCCTGGATGAGAAGGCACTGCAAAACAAACAGAAATGTTTCTGCCATACTGAATGTGTTTAATCTTACTTCCCCTACTGGAGGGTCCTTTGGAACTTCCTTCCCATTGGTGGAGCCTGTATTGGTATCTGCTGAAGACTGATCCTGAAAGTACTGACAGATATGAGCACCTACGGCTCTCTGTCTTCTACTGCTATCATGGATGTAGCAGCAGATGAGATACGAGCAACTGAGAGCAGGATCTTAAACTCAGCTCAGGGTAATTTCTTTTTCCTTTATCACTGACATTTTATAAGGGAGCATCTTAGCTTCTTACTATGCATTTCTACTATTTACATGGACTGGTGAATTAGAAAGCACCTGAAAAATAATGTAAGGGAACTGTACTGACTGCCACAGCTCTGAAAGGAACAGATGAGAACAATTTGTAGCCAAAAGGAAAAGAGGAATGAAAACTCTTGACCTTGTTTAGTTATTTCATGGTCAAGTCATTTATCATACACAAGAGTGTCAACCTAATTATGAACGGGACACTTATTTAAAAAAGGGAAAATCTTTATGATTATATAAAGCAGACTGAATTTTTAGAAGAAGCTAGCACAAGGCTAAAAATCACCTTTTGTGGCTGCAAGAGATCTGCGAAGAAGGAATACATTTTACAGAAAAGCAAAGGCAAGGTCCATCAGGAAGAAACTGGTATATAAAAACAAACACAGCTTATTTATAACACACAGGACACAACACTTAGGATTAGATCAATTTGACTAAGTAACTGTACATGATGGTATCCCAGTTGTAAGGTTCTCACCAAATATAATTTGGGAATACAAATTTAGAGAAAACGATACCTAACAAAAAAGAACTAGCACTCAGTTCTGAAGAAACAGGCTCACAGGCTCACAAGGATGATCCATGAGTAACCTCTGGGAATGAGAGCTTCATCGCACCCTGTACTGAGATAATCAGTTATGAATGGAAAGACACATGTACGTCTTCACGCGATTTGTATGTCATTCTCTTCCTCTGTGCAACTTGCTTTAGCTAATAAATCTTGTTTCTGGAAACAAACAGAGTCTTCTGAAGCCTGGATTCCACTTTCTGTTTTTTCTCAGTGAACTACAGCAGATCCACACAACATTGTAGTGACTGGTGTGTCAGGAACTTCCACCTATCCCTGGCAAAGGATGACAACACCATACAGTCACACCCAAAGCAAGTAACAAAGGGTCTTGCACCTCTATGGTAAACAGGTAAGCAAGTCAAATCCTTTTGAAATAGGGAACAAGAGGAGCTGCAGACAGATTATTTTTTTCTCCCTACCGGACAGGCTTCTGCAACAGCTCCTTTCCAACACAGACAGTGAAAGCAAAAGTAGATACCTTCCCTGAAAGTGATAGAATTGATCATGAGAAAACAAGAGTCATCCCAGAAGAGCTATTATGGGTAAGAGATTTCTAGTTAGATATTGACTGCATTTAATTGATTGGAAACAATTTCTTCAAAGATTTTTCACTGGTGAAGATTACAGCATACTTATATATTTATACTGAATAAATACTTGCATTTATTCAACACAAATAGAATTTTTAATGGAATGATCTTTTGCAGCTTATGTAGCAGATAACCAGATATTAAGAAGTAAAAAATTATCCAGTCCTTTAAAAATGACTATAAACAACTGTCAGCATTTAATTCTGCTGCCTTTTACCATTCTGTAAGAGACAAACAGCAGCAATCAATTGCAATGCACCTGGGTGAGGCTAGTACAGAAAAGGGCAAAAGCATTCTCTCTTAACTTGAGGCAGCAGCACCAGGAGGCTGCGTATTTCCCAAGTAGGCATACATTCCTTATGCACTTACTCTGATTTGGTAATTGCCCTTTGAACTGCAATTCTATTACATTGAATACTCTTGTGCTTCCACTTTTCAAAAATTCTAACAGTCCTTCATGTCAGAGGGAAAGGAAGCTACCTTGGATACAGTCTCCCAGATCTTTGGCACTGAAAAAGATACAAAAGACTAAGTGACCTTAACCTGCAACCCAATAGCTGAGATACAATTCATTTCCTTTGATTTACTTGGTATCCACAGCACAACTACAACTGAAAAAATAAGAGAAGATAAAAATTCACATAAGATCAAATTCTAATAGAGATGCCTATCCACGGTAGTTCTTCCCAATGGAACAGTGGAACAGCTACAGCTTTTTTACTAGGAGAAGTGACAAACACATGTTAAAATAGGTTAAGGAAGGAGGGATTTAATTTGGGAATACAGAATTATTAAATTCTCTATGTCAGCTTTCATTTTGATTCTTCTAACAAACTTCTCCCACATATAAACTACATGCAAATTCTGTATTACCTGGGGCTGTGTGGCCTTTCACAGATTTTTGCAAATAAAAAGCAAGATTATCTTTAGATGTTCAGTGGATTATCTTTAGATGTTCAGTGCAAAGGAGTTATTTATTGCTAGTTATATCCATAGGAACAGTATATATGAATGCTTGCATTTCCTATTTCATTTCATTGAAAAAAATCCCAGTGCCTAAAGCTACAAGACTCCTTTTGATCTTATCTGAATTTGTGAGGGAATTCAGTAGAAATACTGAGGATGCAGTTTTACAGCTTTAAATGCTGTTTTGCCTTCACTCTCATTCCCAGCTCTTCCCATCTTCTGCCTGCTCCTGGCACTAGCACTCATGCAGCAGCAACAGTGGGTTATTTCAGGATCTGGAAATGATGAAGATTAACCTGGAAAATCATCTTTTTTGTCCCAACCAGCTCCCTGAGCTGGCTTGCCATAGGGTCCCATGACTACCAACAGTGGCTTGGGGCAGGGACAAAGCAGTTAAGCCTGCACTGGCTTACACTGGAGCGACGTCCTACTGGAACTTGAGTTCCCTCTCCTTGCTCCACATACTCCTAACCCCAAGAGCTTGAGCACGAGCACCCAGAGCTGTGGAGTAAGAACTCGCTGCTGTGACTGGAACAGGCTCCCTTCACTCTGCCCAGGTGGTCTGCCCTTGGACCAGCCCCAGCAGCAGCTCTTGGGGCTGCCACAGCCCCTCAAATGGATATGAATGAAGGAAAAGCATTTCGTGGCAGAAAGAAGAAATTTTACATTTATTAGTGATGGGATTCCAGAAACATTCTTACCCTTTAACATGTGTTTAATAAAGAATTAGGTGGGGGCAAACACCTTTCTATGGAAGTTAAGCTAGTCACAGTGTAACCAAAGTGAACTAAGTCCCAGCTAGCAAGGCTTACCAAGCTTATTTTCACTTTATTTGCTCATGTTCCTGACAGCAGAATCTCCTCTGTATACTCCACTAAACTTTTATATTTTATAGACTATGTTACCACATCACCCCTGTTTCCTACGTGTACTCCCACACACTGCCATAAAATCCTGCTTTATTACTTGCACTACATTTCTTGTACATGAACACAATACCTTTACTAAGGTGATGCTAGCAGTCCCAAGTTTTCCTTGCCTTTTATAGCCAACTCCCAGGAGACAATGATCTGCTGGCACTACCATGTCCAGTTCAGCTTCCCTGATGTATGTCCTGTGTGCACCATCCTTCATGTCTCAGTGCTAATATTTGATCTTTGATCAAATCACATTGGGAAGCTAAAATATCAGAAAAATGTCACCCTGCTTCAGCACCGAGCACACCCCCCCAAGCACACCCCCCTATTGGTTCAGCTGTCCAAGGAACAGAGACTGGTGGAAGGGAAAACTTTTGGCACCAACTGTAACCTCAAGTCATATTCCTGGAAGCAAAGCTAAGCCAACTATGAAAAAAAGTCACTGGAATTTCGGCTTCATTTGATCTGAAGTTCATGTAGTCTAGTTTCAAACACAATATGCTGCTTAAGCAAAAGCATAATTTAAAAAAAAAATCATTGTAATTTAAGATGTTTATATTTGTAGGAGAAGTAGAAAACCTTTAATTTCTTTAGTCATAAATGTAGCAGCAGAGCGCAATCAATCACAAAATGAATGGTGCCAAAAGATTCAGACTTTTTACAAGGTTCTTAGATAGTATCTTTAAAAACAGAACAATAAATACTTAATGCAGTGAGTCTGAAAAACACGCACACTTCCCTTTGGCTCAGTGCACACATTGCATCAGCAATTCATTAATATATTTCAAAAGCCCATGATTAGAAAAAAATGTTAGTACATAAAATCATAAAAGCAACTCATAAGATCAATTGTCTTTAAGTATCACTGATGATACAGATGGAAGGCACAGATTGATTCAGAGACTGGTATCATGACAAGAAGAAATACTATTTCCGGTAAAGCTCGAGATCAAATGGGCAAAATACTTCAGAACAAAAAGCAAAAGAAATCAAAACTTGTCAACTCCAAGAGTTACCAGGTAAAGTTAAAAGCCTGAACTCATCTGAAATTCAGAGGAAATCATCACAGTAGTTGAAAGTTATCGGGCATTTCCCTAGCATATCAGCTTAAAGTTTTCCAAAGGTCCATCCTGAATTTACCCTGAACTGTATACATAAAGTCTCTTTCTTTCCTCAGTGAAATACACAGTTCCCTTCTCATACTTTTATTACATTTTCTGAAGATAACTCAAGGCCTGTTATAGCCAGAACCTTGGAACAAACTTCCTGACAAGAGTTATATACTCCCATCCCCACTCCAGGGAACTATCTAAGCTTGAATATGAATTCAAGATCCAGGGTCACTAAATTCTGTGGTAAAGTCACACAGAGGATAAATTCATGAAAAAATGGTGCAAAGTGATAGGTAATTTTTCCTCTATGTATCATTTAATATTACCCAAGATGGTGGCTCATTTTAAAGAAGCACATAGTATAAGTGAAAAGTGAGCAGCCAGAGGTTCACAATGACTTACAAATAATGTGCCTTTGTATGAAAGACATGCAGTTCACCCTGCAACAGAAAGCTCTCTTCACCTGCAAAACCATTACAGCTATGACTTAACCATGCTGCAATTACACGTCTGTGGATAATAATGCCCCCATTTGTCTCTCTCATTTTCCATGCAGCCTGTGCCTTTTACATCTGCAGACCTCTCTTCTCCCATCCCACCACTGATTTTTGTCTAGATTATTTTGAGATTTACTTAAAAAAAAAAAAAGTAGCAAAACAACTCTAAAGTGACATGTGGCAAAGTTATCCCCAGAGCAAATTTGATAACATGTTTAATGTGGAAAAGCTATACTTAAATGAAGTTCTACTTTAAATGTCTACTTACACACCACAGTACTCTGTTCTGCTTTGCTGAACATAATTGCATTTTAGCCTAAGCCGTGCTTTTGTCTGCTGTGGCTTTTATTTAAAGTTACTGTAGTACTGTACAAAGTCAGGTCACAAACATGCATAATTTAACAAAAGTTAAAACTTATGAATAACTAACAATTGTCACGTTAGAAATCTGTTCAAATTAGTTGAACTCACCTCTTTATCCATACTCTCTAAATCCTCTTTACATAGAGTGTACAGGGGCATTGTTTCAGACATACTTGGCTGGCGTTTCCTCTTAGATGGACCAGGCTCCTCTTCATTTTCACTTGCTGGTAGGTCTTCTTCTTCAAACATCTGCTGTTGATGCGGGTGAACAACTCTGAAAAAATTCAGGGATCATAAGAAAGATTTACTTGATTCAGAGCTACAAATAAAACCACATAAACAATTTATGACTGCCACATATCTGCGACTTAGCTTAATAAAGCTCCGTGTTCATCAACAGAAGGTCAGTCAAGTCTCCCAATTAATGCATTTATTTTCAATCTGACAGCTTAAGTTTTTATTCTGCCTTTGACAAGGCATTCACTCTCCTGCCTTTGCATTGTTCTTTTAAGTAACCATCAAACCTTTCCTGCTGCCAAGAGTTTCAGTAGCTGCAGATGCATTGCCCTTAAAATACATTAATGTTTCTCCCCAAGTGGAGTTTCTCCACCACTTCACACATTTATCATTCTGAAAGCAATGCCTACATTCTAATGCATTTTTCCTGATCTATTCTAGGCTTTCAATTTTGAGTCTCTAAGTATGCCCTTCTATTTCTCAACCTTACAGACAAGAGTCCTGCATGAAGAAAGCTCACTTCTGCAGTGTCAATCTTTAGACATTTCCCACATGCTAAGCCTGGATAAGACGCAAAACAGCCAATATTTCTTTTTGGTTAGGGTACTGAAATATGGTAATATTTTCTTTTAGTCTGTATTCTATTACATTATTAATTACTGTACTTAATTCAAACATGCAGATACAAAAAGGAATATCAAAATGTTCATTAAAATGGATAAAATAATAATAACTTCATGGGAATTGCTTTATGATAGTAATAAAAAGATAGACCACATGTAGAACAACAGCAGGAGTCTTCTACCTTCCTAGGGTAAATTTTTCTGTGACTATTACATAAATACTAAAGACTTCTGGAAGCTAAAATTATTATACAATACAGCTTAACTACAAGTACTGGTCTGTCACATTAACCACCTAGAACAAATCACCACAGCTCAGCACCACCGAGAATCCACTTCAAAGGTCATAAAGCTCACGGGTCAGAAATTATTTATGTTAGCCATAAGACTGTATATGTGTAGAATGACTGCCACATGCAGGTATAAAAGTGACTGTATTTGAAATCACAAGGTGTTTAGAGCTGCAACTACCATGTGAGAGACCATCAACCTGTTTCTGACAGTGATTGTGACTGAAAAAGGGTACAGTGTAGTCTTTGCTGACAAGAGTTTCTGTGCAGGATGGCTACTTCTCATCAAGATGGCATTTCCAAGAAACAGCTTTAGACAAGTTGACTCCCACAAAAAAAGCCATTAACTTAGGCAAATCCAGTCAGTCATAGGTAAGGTTCTATAAAATTGCTTCTCCTCTTGTGAAGTTGACAACTTCTTAAGAAGTTTATCTAAATATCAAGGATTTTCTTACCTCCATACTTAAATTCCAGAATGTATTAAATCTGAAAGCCATACAAAGCTGTCGATTTTGCTCATTTTGAGAGCTCATATTCCCCAAATAAACATCTGTCTTCTCAGATCCTGTGGCTAGGTGCAGGACATTTGAATTCTTCTTTAAAATGGAAGGTGGTGAGAGAAAAGAGCCAAGACATTGCTGTGCTACCCAGACCTGTACTATCTGCTGCAGAAGAGTCCCATCAGCAGAGCAGAACTGAGCAGCACAGCAAACATGTGCCCCTTTGTAGTCTCTTATTTCTGTACAGTAGAATTTCTTGTGAAGCTAAAACAGTTTGGGTGCTGTGGAAATGAACTAACCAAACTGTTTTTTTGCTGAAGTTTCTCATCACTGCTAACAGTTTTTTGGTTGGGTGTTTTTTACATATCTCTACTATGTTTTCTATTTTAAAGACCACACTGTTTTCTTTTGCTACTAAATTGCTCTCAGACAGTGATTTTCATAGGTAGATGAGGAAAATAATACAGCATTCCACTGTATTTTCCAAAAGGTTCTTTTAAAGTATGATTTCCACGCCTTTTTAATATGTAACCTAGGTAAGAAAGGCAGTGATGCCATTTACATTCTCTAGCAAAACAGAGGATGACAAAACAAAAGCTACAGGCATCTTACACAACTCTTTTTAAAATATGACAAGCCTGACCATTCCAAGAACTACAGAGAAGTTGTATGTAAGCAGAGCAGCCAAGCAGATTTTCTTAAGACTAGAAATAAATCTAGCTTATTTTTTAAGAGCACATTATCATACGGTTGATGAGAACTCCTCCTTCTACAGAACAGAGTGAGATCATACTTGACCACAGTACACACTGATATTAATTGTAAAATAACTGTATTAATAGCTTCTAAAAGCTTCTGTCAGATGTTCTTCCCAGTATTTTCCAACTGCTACTAGATAAACACTGGGCTTTCTCACAAAAGCATTACAAAAGCAATGTGCAACAAATTCTTTAAGGTTTTTAAGACATTTTTATTTTGTCAAAAACATTTTTTTTAGGCTTTTACATTTTCAGCTGCCTGCGAAGTTGAATAAAAATTACATACATAAAAATGCACTTCTTTCTAATAAAATGAGATTCATGAGTATTTTTTAAAAAATAACACCATATTCAACCCTGCAGAGGTTGGTTGGTGCTTGCCAGTCTTACATGCACAAGGACACACATGTGCAGGGTGGATTCAACATCTGTAGAAGTAACAAGCACTCTCCTTGATACAACATCACGGTAAAAGCTAAAATAACATTATCATCACAGAAGTGTTAAAAGTATTTAAGTTCCAGTCACATATTCAACTTGGCACTTCATATTTTTGCTGTCATAATAAGATTGATAACATTAAGTAGGAAAAATAGTAACAATGAGCACGTGAATTCAGACAAAAATATTCTAAGTGAAATTGATTAATACAAATCTCCAAGTATGGCTTCAGCCACCAACATCTGCTTGACGCATCTCTTCAAACCAAGCATTCAGTGCATCTTAGCAGTATTTAAAACCAGAGTGCCACTTTTAACTTCTCACATGTAACTGATACCCATATTTTGCGCCTTGCCTCATCTGTTAGTGTATTACTAATATTCACTAAAATGTAACTTGCAATATAATTTTTTTCTTTATTCTAGTCCAAGCTGCCATTAGCTTTTGCATTACTTTGAACAACACTACATTACAGATCTCACGATCTGTTACAGCTTTAGTGTTTGCTGCAATGTTTGTAGAATACTGTTTCTGTATGAAAATGCTAATTGTTGAGACATGTTAGGCATGTCAAAGCTGACACGTAGGTTATTTTTAGAGAGAAATCCCTCCTGTTCTCAGACAGAGAAGAGCTGCTGGCCACCAGCAGCCCCCAAGCAGCATTGCATTCCCTTCCTTCCTACTACAGCTGCAAACTTTTTATCACTCTTCCGCTTGGGCTGCAACAGCTGTGATAAAAAGCAGGTGCTCAAGTCTCAGAGCTGAGCACAATAGCAAGACCTGTGGCTTGAAATGTTGACTACGTTAAATGAACCATCTGTAATTTACTGGTGATAGTGTCACTGCAAATTGCATGCACATACTTCAACAAACTATACTCTATTTTAAATTATGTTTCAAGCTGAATCTCAGAAAGAAACTAAAAATGCTGAACCCCAACACAGGGAGAATTGAAACATTCTTATGAAATGGTACTCAGATAACTTGAAGCCCTTTGCAATAACCAGCCCCACAAGGAAGAGGTTCTCCACTAAGTACAAGGAGGTTTATTTTTAGACTACGAGACCAACTTAGCAATGATGTCCCCAAGGGCTTCTGGTCACAGCAGTGCAATTCTGTTTCCCACTATCTAAAATTCAGAATCAGATGATGATTTGAGTGACTATCAAAGAAGATTTTTGGAGGCTTTGACTACACAATAGGAGCAGCAGTGAGTGCTAACAACTTTAACTCTGCTTAAAAATCAATGCTTTAATTACAAACATTCCCATCTTTCTATAGAATGTGAACAACGGAGCATATTAAGTCTGTCAGAACACAAAATACATTGTCCTCTACCAATAAATTGCTGCACTAATGTAGTTTTCTCTTAAAACAAATATTATGTCAAATTTTAAAGTGGATGTGAAGTTTTTTTTTTAAAGTTATCACTGATGTATGCATTAAGAGAAAGTACACAGTACTGCCTCAGCTCTTCCTCAGTCAAGACACAGCAAAGCTGCTCCTATTCGGCTTTTTGTTACTTCTTCACAGCCTTCCTGCTCTGCCTGCACTGTGGTATTTGATCATTGCCTTGCTCTTCTCCTAGACTTTGACAAAACACTCCTCAGGATCTTAACTCAGGAAGGTGGAACTGCTCTGAGGAATAGAAATGTGCTTCAATTAATAGATCAGTGTTTACAGGTCACCAACTTCACCACTAGAACCAAGTCAACAGGAAATGAGGATGAAAATAATTTTTCTCAGCATAGATCTTATGCTCATCTCTTTTCTTACAGCTGCTTAGTTGTGGGGTGAAGTTGCAGCACCGGCTAATTGGATTCAGGGTCTTAAGATTAAAATCTCTCCATTTTGAGCATTGACAGTCACAAAAAAAACTGCTGAAGTGAATAAAAAAGGCAGTAGAAAGGAGACACAGCCTCACTCCACCCTCAAAACCTGTCTGGAGCTCTATGAAACTCAGCTAAAAAGACAGCTAAAGTATATTTCTCTCCTTTTCAGTAAGATGCTCAAGTTAAGAAGTACCTCAGCATTAAGGAAAAATACGATTAAACGTGGACAAACTTCATCAAGTTGTTGATAAAGGTAAGAAAACCATTAAAATATATTCTTTTCAAAGCACTGAATGATACATTATATTATATACATTATACTAATATCAACATAGCTCATCCTACTGAAGCATCTCTCAAATGTCATGACAATTATATACAGGTACAACCCTCCCAGCTTTATTTCCAGAAAAATCCTCTTCCACAACAACAGACAAAAAAAAATCCAAAAGCTTTTCAGCTCCTGTCTGGATATATACTGTGTCTTCCTTATTTAAAGTTTTTAATGCTCATTTATCATGTCATAGTAAAATAAAACAGACTTTAAATGACACTGTTAAAAAGGAACTGAAAACAGGACGTCTTCACAAGAAGAGAGACTCAAAAAACCTGTTGACAGCAACAGGAAAGCCGAAATAATAAAAAGGCTATAAACAGGTAACAACTGAAAAAAAACCAGGATTAAATATTTAACAACAGGAAGATAGAGTGGAAACATAATAAGCTGCACTACTATACTAAATCTTTACAAGTGATAACACTGCTGAAGGGGCAGGGAAGGGAGAAGAAACATAGAAAAGGGTGTGCATTTATAGCTGTGATTCATATTTTTGAAAAACTGAATTGCTTTGTAACAACTGCTATATTCTGATCACACTGTACAAGGAAATGCTGATCACACGTTACAAAGAAAAGCTTTGCCTTTAACTGGATACTTCCTTACCACTGAAGCCAACAAGCCTTGCTAAGCTTGTTAGTATCCCAGAAAGTTAGATCTTCTATTTAGATAACTGGGGGTGAATTCCAGATATTTTACATATCCATAAGAGACAAGGGGTGTTTTTGCAGCTTAACATGAATTTTGACAAAGTCCAGATGCCAGCCTTTGTATTTCACAAAGCAGGCTGCCTCTTCCTCCTCCTGCTTCAGTATCTTGACTTAGTGATCTAAAGATTAGTAACTAGCACTCAGCCATATGGCCTTATTTAACAATGCTCAGTCAGCTATACCCCTCTTCTATCACTTTGATACTCCTCAAAAACAAAGCTAAATGCCCGATTTGAAGGAATTAGGTGAAGAGGAAAATTTTATAAACAAGAGCCAAATGCCATCAGTTACATTTTATAAACAGAACACAATCCAGTATTCTAAGACCCATTAAGAAACATCAGGCTGCCTCGCTTCAGAGCTCAGTTACTGTAACATTCTTTAGAGGACACTACAGACTGAATTTATTTGGTTTGAGGTTTCCAGCAGCACTTTGGTGAGGCACAAAAAGCATCTGGAATTGTAGCATCCTGACTTCACCTCAGCTGATTATTCACTTTCACTCATTTTCTTGGTTTTTCAGAAAGCAAACAAAGTAAGTAATGTAAAGATGACAATTTGGTCAAATGAAAGGATAGTGATAATAAATTTACTACAGAATCTAAAAATGTAGATGACTCTTAGCTACGCTTTAGGTACCTGAAGGATGAGCGTTCACCGTGGACTGGCAAGTTGATGGAAGGAGCTGGAGACTGGATGTACATTGACTGCCCAGACATCTGTGTGCCTTTCCTGATCAGCTTTCCAGTGTTAGGATCATAAAGTCGAACTTCAGGACCAGGCTGGGACTTCGGATGGATGGGTGTTGGGTGAAACAGAGCTGTCTGAAATGTGCTGGCTGTATCAGGAAATGTGGCAGGGCTATTTTCTCTGTTAGATGGAGTTCAGGAAAAAACTGCATCAGAAATTTAAATGAGCTCTCTAACCAGAACGCAAAAAATGAGCATTCCTTTTTTCTAAAGCAGAAGAGGGAAATGGTTTGGAAAATCTCTGAAGAAACATTTCTTCTACTCCACCTCGTTAAAGTCTCACTGAATTTAAAATAGAAAACTGCGAATACAAGATAATATCATATTTAAATTATTAGAATATTAGTAAGCGTGCCTTAAAAATTGTCTAAACATACAAAGTTACTGAAATGACTTCCAGGTAGTAACAACAGCGAAATTAGTGCAGTATGATAATCTGCATGTATGCAACAAAGAGAAAAGCAGGTTACTGTATCAAGCCTTGCTCTCCAAATTTGCTCTGAGAGAAAATAAACATACAGTATTAATTTGCAAGTCATTCTAAATAATTTTTTAAAATACTAAGCTGCTTATGATCACCCTGCTGCATTTTAAAAACGTAACTTTAGAAGTGTCAGCAGAAACATTCAGAGATTAGTCTGCAGGAATCACCCTTATGGCATACTATCCAATTATGATGAAGTGCCATCATAATTGAATAATAAAAAGAATAATAATAAATAATAAAAATAAGCAAGCATATTGAAATAAAAAATAGCAAGTATATTGAAAAAAATTTAAAAATCATCAGCTAAAACAGCATGTTATGCTCCATGAAAGTAATGCTATATTAAAAAGAAATCCAATTAATTAGTAACAAATATTAGAAGTGGCACAAAAATGGAGTTTTTACCACATGCTTTCATGGACATTTCTGAAGTAATCTTGTAGCAATAACACTTATGGTAAACCAGTCCAAGTTTACTGATTCTTTTCTTGCTATCTTAAGTTCATTTTACATGCAAATATTTTCTCAGACTTCATTCCTCCCCTATTTTATAAATGCTTTGGACCAGTAACCACTATTTCAAGCAGCTTCATTAAGGAGAAAGTATTTTCCAAAGTAGTTGCACATGCTGGGTTAAAGTAAAAGTACTTGCATTAAGATCGATATCTTACTGACTGTAGCTTGAGGGGGGGGGAAGTATGAAGTTAAGATGTATTGCATTTGAAAGACAGAAGTAGGAAAACTTATGTTTCAGTAAAATGGAAGAGTAAATTAATACAGGGAGGAAGACCAACATTCATCTAGACATCAAAAAACAATGTTTACAAGCCACTGTCCAGGTTTCTACTGCAAACTTTGCAGTGTTAGGCACCTGAGACAAATTAGGCATCCCATGCAAATATTCCAAAGTTTGATTAAAAACCACCTGATAGTACTTTCTAAAGACTAAGGCATAACCACGCCACATGTCTTTTCCTAACTTACAGGGATCCTGCGTCTCAACCTAGTGTCCCATTAGATAAATGCCCTCACTTCCAGGTATTTCTTCAAAGCCTTACACACCCATGTTCTGCCCTCAAAGGGCATCTTGTAAGCAGAAAGTAAATCTCTACTGCACTCAATCATACCAGTATCAGTTCAATACAGAAAACCCAATATGCAGTGCTCCTTCCTGTCTAAACATGGAAGGGAAGATCCTCCATTAGGCTTGCAAGACGTGGGTTTATCCAAATAGGTAAGTCAAGAAGCAGAAGCTGATTTACTTAAAGTACTGTTACCACAAGTTTTCTCCTGATTGTGCTAGTTGCTGAAATGCCTCCTGAACCTTTGACTGTCTTCAGCTTAAGCAAAACAGAAATATACAAAAATGGGGAGTTCTTTCATAAAATCCATAAGCATTGCACACCATTCTGAATTTGTCAGAAACCAATTTTATGGCTGCACTAAAAAATCAGCATAATTGCACGAATAACCTGTTTTCATGGCCCCTATTCCCTCAAGTTAGCACTTACCTGTGTGTTTTGATGTAGTCATCCTTCAAGGGAAAGAGCTGTTCCTCCACCTTGTCCCAGCGCTCCAGGCAGCTCCACAGCCAATCAGGGTTTACAACATGGAGGTCCTTGCAGTCCTGAGCTTGCCGTACTTTTTCTGTGCCTATTACAGAGTCAAACATAACAGTGTTCCCAGAAATACAGAAGATAAACCAGTGTGCAGTTAGAACTAAGAATAACATTTTGTGATCAGTTGAACAAAAAAAGCAAAACTCCTCCCCAATCCAATAAAACAATCACAACTAATAAAAGTGAGAATCTAAATAAGATGCAATACCTCAGACTCAAGATGGATGAATGTAACTTCCTGAAAGACTAGCACCACAGAAGTAGCCCACTAAGATTTATACAGAAAATCTCTTCATCTTCTCTGAATGTTAACCCAACAAGCAACACAAGTGCACTTCTGTATTGTATCTCCCTCACTTGTATTTGTCAGTAGTCTAAGCAGAAGCAGCTTTTCAATGCTGTTGAAGCCCAATTTACCATACAAACTTTTTTTACACATGGTCCCCTGTTCATACAGTGTGCCACCTTTTAACAGCCTGCCACCTACTTAACCTCCATTTGCCAGAAGTGGAGGCAAAACAGAATTCCTCTGTGCCAAAGTAGGAACAAAGAATGTGAAGTTAAACACGTCAGGCTAGCATGCAGTCCAGGTGAAACCATCAACAGTGCAGCTTGCCAGTAACAGGCGATCTCAATTTCTACTCTCTGGGGATGCCAGAACAAGAGAGGAACTCAGTAAAGTTGCTACAAATCTGTCAAGCATCAAAATCAGTGCTGTGGTTTAATCCCAGCCACTCCTTGACTACTCCAACCACCCCAGCGGGATGGGGAGGGGAATCAGGGAAAAACCGTTAATACTAGTGAGTTAACAACGGCTAATGAAACAAAATAAAATACAATAATACTAATAATATGAGCCTGTGTCTGTTTTCACACATGTGAAAACAATGAAGCAATGAAGCCTCCAGAAAAAAAAAATCAAGTTTCAGAACAATTCTGACAAGGAAGCAAGAACAGTAAATTAGTTTGACATTTTCATCAGAGTTCCCTGGAGTTTCATCTTCATGATTGTCATTTAACAACATGATTTCACTTGTTTCAATTAAGATCAAAATCTTGAAGTACCCATACTTCCTCACATGATTTGAAGATGATAGGAAGTAGCTAATCTCAAATACTTAATGCACTTTGTACAACCTGAACTACAATAGACAGGGACAGACAGACGAACTGAAATGCACTTGAGGACTGACCTAACTAGTTGGTTAGACAGCTCAGTTTAAGACTTCTGTAAATTTAAAAGACTAAATAAACAGGAAGGGCAGGAGATAATTGTCCTTTACCAAACTGCTGAAAGCTTCTGTTTCCCTGCCTTTCATCCCTCAAACCCAATGGAATACAGGAGTAGGGCTAAATCTTTCTTTAGATACAAATAAGTTTTTTCTGGGATTTAGATTAACAAAAATGTTGTGTGCACAAATACATTTCTTCTATACTCAGCTGTAAATGCATACAATTGCACAGTTCAGGATATAAAAACTGTACATATAAAGCTTTACTCCACACTAGTATCATTGCAAAAAAAAAAAACCAACTTAAGAACCCAAGATAAACACAAACACAAAAAGAAATATAATTTAAGATACAGCCCTGTCCAAACCTCTAATGATTTGGACATGTTTTATTTTAATTTTTGCCGTGAAATAAAAATAAAGCCACTGTCCAACAAAGGTTCAGTGAAAACAATTTTAAAACTGCAACTGTGATAGACCCAGCACACCATTGCAGTTCCACAGGTTTTAAACGGCTAAAATGTAAAACTCTAATGAGGGAGGTCAGCGCACCCCCAATATCATACATTCTCTGATACAAGAAATCTGTTTGTCAATTATCAGTTACAAAAGCAACTGAGAGCAATTTCATGCAACAGTTGTTGGAAACAAGCCAGTTTACAGTGCCAGAAGGAGGTTTCACAGGAGGCATTATTATTTAATTAACCTAAATAGGAATTGTAGAAATACCTGCAGTTAGAAACAGTTGTGTATAAAGCTGTATTTAATTTATACACATGGTATATTTCAGAGGAAATAAAGCAAAGGTTCTGAAAGCAGATCAATTTAGAGATCTGAGAGAAAAAGGACTGAAGAAGGTAATGACTTGGCTTGGACATTGCTTTCTTTTGAGAATAAAGGATAAAAGCAGTGACAACATTATAGAAACAAACAGGTAAGAAGACAGCTGTTATAAAGAGGATGCTAAAATCAGGTTCATAAGCATAGGAGATTCAGGGCAAAAAAAGCAACCAGAGCAAGAAGTCCGGTGGAAGTTTAGGTACTTGTGCCTGATATTAGATACTGAATCAAATATCAGACACAGCTGGCCATACTGTCCTGCACGTAACAGCTCTGTAGCTGACTGAATACAACATACAGTAGCAGTGATTTCACTAATAAGCACACACAACACTTAATCAGAGTGGGTGATGCTGTTGGAAATATGGGACTATGCTGCTTCTCCTGGACTTCATCAGGGGAAACCTTGACAAAACTGTAAAATTGCACCTTTACCTCATATGAAATCCGAGAAGTTACATGATAATATGCTTCCTGCAACTGTTTTTCAAACTCATGTTTCTGCAGTCACATCAGGTGTTTCATCTTGCTGCCCCTTCCTCCCCACCCCCACATCCTGCATTCATGCATATCTGATTGTTTCATATTGGATGAATGCTGAGGACCTATATAAATTCTTCTTCTAGTCAACAGGATTATAATAGGAGACTTAAACAGGAAAGACAAAATGGCACTATTTTGTATGAAGCTGCTACTGGAACTGGAACTTTAACTTTTACTGGAATTTAAAGACCCTTAAAGGGCCTTTAAGGTCCCTTACAACCCAAATGTTTTAGGATTCTATGAAGGCTGGTGATATTAAGACTTGTGTGTAACCAAATCCACCTCCCAAGAGTCAGAAGTCTTACCTTTTTCACCTCCACAACATCAAGGCTTTCTGCCTCCTCCCCATTTCTAAAGTGCAGCTGCCTATTGCACACTTCAGCATACTGAAAACTGCATGAGGGAACACAACAATGTCCTCCTGGGAAGTGTTTCCTATTTACAGCTGACATCTTCACAAGTCAAAATTTCACCTGTATGATGTACTCAGAGCAAGATTTGGTGAAACATTAAATTTAACTGGGAGGAGAAATAGCACAGCGATACTTAATATGCTTGCCTTCTCTTCCTCCTTTCCCCAGTGTAACTTCTCCTTTTGGAATAATGCTTATTAAGACAAAACAGAAGACAGCTTCTAATCCATCTAAGCAACAGTACTTCTTATGCAGCTAAAAAAATCTGAATTATCCATCTGAGCTGAAAATCACTTGGAGAAAAACTGTTTTTCCACACTACTTTTTTGCGTAATTGTCATCTAATCACCTTTCCGTACTTCCAATTCTAAAGTTGTTCCAAAAAGTTAAAAAGGCAGAGAAGATTTTCCATATGAAGCAACTGGGGCCGAAATTCATCACATCTACTCTGCAGATAGTATTGGAAAATGTTATTTTCAAACCTGGGGAAGGTGCTCATCAGTTATACTTCTGAACTTGTTGAAACAGTGCTCAGCTGACTGTGGCCTCTGACTCAATCTCACCCATGAGGAACTTGGTGTGTGTGCTCAGGGCTGTGCCAAGACTAACCAAAGCACATGATGGGGAGAGACCACCAGCAGCACTTGTACAGCACTCTCCTGATTCTAACACACCAAAATCAACTTATCCTTATGGCAGTTTGTAACCAGGCTGCCAGACATTGCTTGGAAAATCCAACCACTGAAAGTTTATTTATGTTCAGATAATTTTTATATATAGATCTTAATTTACAATCAAATACTGAAGCTCTTCTGCAAGAATACTGACCTAACACAAGGGATAGATGTACTGTTCTGAGGTTATGCCTAAAGTTCAGGTTTAATTCTGCACTATGCTTCACCAACACAAGCACTAGGCTCACCTGGTCATTGTCCGAGCTTAGAGCAATCCTTGATTGGATTTTTTTTGAAGACACAGCCCATGAAAATATTTTTCAGGAAAAAACACTGTTGACTCAGCACAGCTGTAGGAAATGGCATGGATTCCAATATATTTTCAAAAATAAGAAAAAAAAAATTCAGGGCCTACACTGGTGAATGTCCATTCCCACCACACTGCGATAATTTTTGAGAGATCAAAACAGCTTTATTTGCTCCACCACCAAAACTCAATACAAAAAATCAACTACAGTGTCTGCTCACAGTGCGGTAACTGCTTAGCCAAGTGTGTACAGAGCTATAACAACTCATCCTACAGTGCAGTTTACTGATGCTCAAAGCAAACAGCAGATGTTTCAAAAACTGAAGTAAGATTTATGCAGTCCATAGACAAGTAGAAAGGAGTATCAGGTAGCCTTTTCTCAGTCCATCAGATTAGTGAAAGCTGATTAGATGATGCAAAGATTCTGTGCTTTACAGTAATTCAGGCAGATAGTATTTTCTGCCCTTTGTAATGAAAAAAAATCCTAATTATTTTCAAAAACAAGGATTTATTTAATTTCAGAATTAAGAGTACCAGTGTCTACAGAGAAACAAGCTGCCTATCTGTAGAGAAAGAGACAAGTATATATAAAGAAAAAAAGAAATTTAAATTATTTACTCTAATGGGCTGGGAAGAATGCTGTAAATACCACCGAGAATGGTTTTCAGAAGGTGTTCATTTCAATGCACCAACTTATGATGAGGTCACTCTGCAGGAGAAATTCCATGACTTCAAGACCTAAGGGGTGACTGTTTCACACTGACTTTTCCCCTTTTATGGCTTCTGCCAAATTCTTCCTTTGCCTTCAAAATGAGAAAGCTAATAGTATTTACACCCTCCAAACACTGCTGCAGATTAAGTATATGCCATTCCTTCCTCTCAGGTAATGCAAAGTAAACATATAACTTCAGCTGCTTGTCAGAATCCCAACTCTGCCATTGCTAGCGGGGTCACTCAGAAAGACTAAATTAAAAGGTATTTCAGGATCACTTTTCGCAAACACATTAAAAAAAGAAAAAAGATAAAAGTATAGATAGCAACATTGCCTGGTCTCACGTCATTGACTTCTGAATAAAGCTCATAAAGTGACATGCTTTTGTTTCTCCTTTTCATCAGCAATTAGACATCAAGCAGTGCTTCAGATGTTTGCCACGGGAGCCAAAGATGCAATATTTGCATGGCTTACTGTCAGCAAGAGGCTTGTAAGAATTTGCTC
The DNA here is from genome assembly GCA_024500445.1 of Entomyzon cyanotis. Lineage (NCBI taxonomy): Eukaryota > Metazoa > Chordata > Aves > Passeriformes > Meliphagidae > Entomyzon > Entomyzon cyanotis. Next base: position 78,158,784 of record JAKEPQ010001005.1, on the reverse strand, counting down.
TCTAACCATACAAGAATCACTATGAAAATCACATTGACAGATGAATTACCACAAATCCAGCTGTGACAGGACAAAAATTATATCCTTAAAATCTCTGATTAAGAAGTTTCCTTCATGAAATTTTAATGATGCAGCATAACTACTCCCACCTAATCAGAGATGAGAATAATAGCCTCCAGTTGAAAAAAACCCAAAACTCCATCACAAAACCAGAACCAGTCAATCCACAAGGATCTTACAACGGGTTATTGGAGAATACAGTTTTTTTCACTCTAAATCCCTCTGTTTCATTGCCATCATTACAGAAATAATTTTTAAGTGATGATGAAACATGAAAACAGTAATGTTCATTAGGCAGAAATGACTGCCAATTTATCTCCTCTAGAATTAGTGCAATATCCTATTTAATCAAAAAGCAAAGTTAAAATAGTTTTTCATATTCAGACGTACTTTAGTGTATGATTCACTAAGAATGTTCAAGTGGCAAATAATTTACTTCTAAAAATAGAACATAAGGATGCATAGATGCATCTACATAAACACACAACCCTCAAACTGTACATTCCAAAAATAAACAAGAAAAAAGTCAACCGCTTCTCATTATCACATGATGTGTACCTTAACATGTTTTTTATACTTTTCACTCTAGACAAATACGTATATTTGGGACGGTCTCATTTACATTTATCCTATCAATTTTACCCCATGACGTAATAGTTGCATCTGATATACAACTATATTCAGAAGTCATCTAGTTTAAGATAAACAAAGCAACTTCAAAGTGAAGCATTTTCAGATTTGAAACTGGAAAAACCTCTTACATTGACAGCTATTATGTCTCCAATGATGTAAGGTTTAAGCACAGTGCAGTGACAAGGTATCATCAGTCTCTTAAGATAATTTTAATTCCATACCAAGTGAAACTGAACCATGAGAGGTGAATTTGAGAAAATGAGAAAGAGAGCACTGCTATACCTTTACAGCAAGACCACCAAAAATTTTGACACAAATATTAAGTTTCTATTCAACAACTTTAAGTCTTTGACTATCAATAACCGATCCTTAACAAAAAACTGAGACGTGACATATTACATCAGAAGATATTTAGCAGGTCCTACTTTTCACAATTAAAAGCCACATTTGAGTAAAAAGAAGAAAAAAATCCTTTTATAAAGACTGCTAAATTGTTTTATGAAGAATCTTTCCTTTTAATTTCAATCCTAATTGCAGTTACATTAAAGCCCATAGATGACACAAAAAAGAGCTCAAGGCATGAATTGTAATAGACTAAAAGCTGCTGGAAAACTCAAGTCTCAAATACCTACCCGTCCTTGCCGCAATGAGATGCGTTGCTTTATCAGGATCATCGGCACTCAGTACGAGATTCTTCACAATTTTAGCTCCAAGTGCTGTGGCATGATAGTGTTCCCGTGTCTTTTCAATGGGGAAGTTTGTCGGGTAAAGTCCGCTAAATATTATGGTTACATCTGCCAACACTTTACTTTTTAGTTCTGGTACTATTTTTCTGATATCTGGAATTTCTTCGATCTCTTTTTTCAGATATTTATCATACTTTGTGTAATAATCAGTGTGAACTCGCACAAGGATCTCCTCGAGGTATATTAAATGGTCATCATCGTCTGTATCATCTTCCTCCTCTTCCTCCTCCATGCTCTGGTCTAAGGACTCACCCATTGTAATTCCAGACTGTTCACTAATCTGAGATTCTGTTTCAGCTTCTTTCTTGTCTGCAGACCCATTTCCTAAATCGCAAAGGCTTTCCTGTTCACTTTCTTCTTGTGCTTCAAGATCAATTTTGTCCTGGGTATTTTCACTAGGTAAAGATTGTATGTCCCCAGAATGGTTGACCAGACCATCCTTTTTCTCACTCACATCACTGCAACTCTCTTGCTGCAAATTTTCATCCTGCAGAGATTGCTGGGATTTCTTCCAACTTCTCTTTTCTTCATTCTCACTACCTGATACAGAAGTGGATGATGACTTTTTGGTATCTAACCCATCATCACTTTCACTGTCACTAGACAGTTCAAAGTCCAAGTCATTTGTTGTCTTCTCTTGGGTTTGCTGCTTCTCTGTAACTGTTGTATCAACTTGTTCTAACAAAATCTGATGTTTTGTATTTGCCAAATCATTCGTGACCTCACTGTCCATTTTGTGATCAGTGCTATCATTTACGGAATCCTGGGTGTTAACTTTATCACTAGAGTTCACATCCCCATCAGATGTTTCACTGCTTACAGAAGTACTTCCATTTGCAGTGCAAGTGTCCTTTGCAGTTTTCTTGAGACCATTGCTATACTCTTCTACACATATGACATTCTTTATTTCTTCAGCATCTTTTGCTGAAATTACTGCTGAATCCAATGCCTCAGGTTTTGTAGAGTGGTTTGCTAAGACAAGGTCAAGAAAGAAAACATATACATATTTTCTTATTTCCTTAAGATTATTCAATATCTAATTTCCTTTGAATTTAAACACAGAGTTTACATATGGATTTAGACTTCATTATGCTTGGAAGTGATCACTAGGGTTTTCAAAGTTGTTAAGATTCTCTAGGTGTCAATGATTCCTAGAAAGGACTGTCCAACCTAACAAACATTACTTTTTAAAAGAAGTTATATAAGCAGCTTTTTTTTTCTTTAAATCACAGGTCATAAGTAATGATTTGTTAACCCTGCAAGCATTAAATTATTTATCTTGTAGTGTAAGTTTTACGATTACATCTTACAGCAATGAAAATAAACAAATGGGGTGGACAGGGACAGAATTGGCTTCTTAAGATCCTAAAGCAGAACTATGGTAAAAGAATTTATAAACATCCACATCTTTCATACTACCTGATTTTCGTGACAAACTAACTGTATTTTAGTGCTTGAAAATATATACAAGTTTTAGCAATACAAAGATGCTGTTCAAGCCTAATTTAAGAATGATGGAATGCAAGTAAAACAGTGTCAAAAGCAGAATGGTTTTAGGATGTGTCTGCAGATGTCTGTGGAAGTAGAGAGACAATTAAAGAAACCACAGACATCCAAAAATTTGCACACAAACGTTCACTGGGAACCATGTGAAGTCACACTACGTTGTCTCCCTCTTGTGCATATGTCTGTCCTGCAAGTAACAGCAGGAGTCAAGCGCAGAGGTCCTGCATTACAGTGACCTGATTCAGGTTGATCATGTTATTCCTGTTTTCATATTGGACACTTATATTTTAACAAGGGAAAGTGAGCAATGTCACATGTATCAAATAGAAAAAAACCCAAAACCCAAACCCTTGGCTAAACTGGAAAAAGTCCTGCAATTATTTCTTATCACATTGTGTTTCAAATAGATTTTGCTCCCAAATAATTACCAATCTAGTGACATGTACTTTCTAAATCCATTATGTGTATTACACTGCTGAGCCTGTTGAACATAAGGTTCTTGATTCAAATGCCAGAACACCATGTTCAATAGGTGCTAAAAATTCACACTAATTTTATTAGCACAATTTAGACTGGGAGGCAAGCAGAGGGCAGCATTCATTTTCAGCAGTGTGTTGAGGCCAGAGTTTATTAACTATTCCTCCAAGTCCCAAGGGCAAGGAAAGAACTGAAGAGGTGAAACCTACAGAGAGGAAAAAACTAACATGTTTTACATAGGAGTGTGAGGGAGAAATTGTCCCCCTCTACATGGTCTTGAACAGTTCGGTGTATTGCCAAATCAGCTCTCAGCCACAACACTATTATCAGTACTCCATTTCTGCTCTGGCTGCTGCCAAAAGGAACACCCTCAATAAGAACAGTCCAGTTTTACCAAGCTACTCACATTTGTGCTGTCAACTTCCAATAGTCTGGGACTGCCCATCTGAGCAAAACTGCAATACTAGTAAGACCACCTCAATGACTTACATTAATCATGTTTTAGAAGTGGACGAAGTTATAAATATGGTTTAAAAATAATCTAATTACCTTTCTTCTTCATTGGCATTTCTCTTGATCCAGGAGGTGCATTAATATCTCCTATCCCCTGAAAGTACACATATTTCTTCACAGTTATCAAATTGGGTGCAAATTTCCAAACATCCTCTCTGTCATCAATGATGCAAACCATGGAATCTCCACATGGAAAGAGATCTCTAAGAGACAAGAAAGTTAATAAATTAATCCAGGTTTAGAAATTTATATAGCTAAAAATATAGCTATATGAATATCAGAAATTGCTTTCATATATAGCTATGAAAGCAATTTCTGACGATGCTCTGGTTTACTATGAGCATGTCTGCAGAACATGCTTATATAGGAACGTACAAGGAGTCAGCAATATACAACTATGGAATTCAAAATACAAACTTCAAACAAATTAAAGTTAATGAAAAAAGGAAAACACCTCTGTCTTAAAATCTCTGTCCCAAAGGCTAGAAGCAGAAAATAACAAACCTCTACAAGAACAAACCATTACAACATTTCAGTTTAGTTTTCACTGCTTTTTGTTGACCAACAGCCCAAAGTCAACTATCACAAGGTCAATACACTACCTATATAAATAAGAAAAAAGACTCAAGACGAGTTTTTAAAGAGTAGATTCATTCAATCCAAGATAAAGGAAACAAAAGTATTCGTATCAGCCATCACTTAGGAGGAAAAAGAGGTAGAATATTTAAGATGCAAACAGAGCAAGAAAAGAAAAACAGCTTCTCATTTGCTACAGTCAGGTGTGGAGGGGCAATAATTGTTAGTGTTTCAAGAAGCTGGCTTAAACACATCTATCTTAGAAAAAATCTTGGCTTTACACTCTGAAAAAGATGAGTACCTGAATTTAGACTAGAATATGAATTCAAGGCTCTAGATGACCTAATTTCAAGAAACACTAAGAATACAAGGTGTTTTTAGCACATTTGAAAACCAGAATACTAGGTATTCAATTATGAATTAACCTCAAACTCAAAATTTTGGTTTAATTAAAAAGCCCACAACATACAAGTCATTATAGGAGATCACACGACAAAGTGGAAATATGGTTGTTATTAGAAGAATAAGAAGTGTAAGTGAAAAAAATGATGCCATTACTTCATACTCTTACTGTTCTGCTACCACAGAAGCCATTAAGTAGAACAAATGCCTCCATGCCCAACATCTCAGTTTTACTGAGATGTGTTTGGTATTTAAGAGGCAGATGAAGAAAGATATCAACACATTAAGGGCAGAGGGAGTAATTTTTATTTTATTTAGCATATATTCTCTGTTTGTTGTCCTGTTCTGTATAATGCCTAAGACCCATATACATACCTAAGATTCCCAGTTTTAGAAAATGGATCGATACATTCATCCCTTGACAATATCCGATGGGAAAAAAGCTTCTTTTCAGGGTCCAAAAATCCTTTTGGAAGAAGAAATTAAAGTTAATGTTCAAGATGTTTGTTCCTTGTTTATGTTCTATATACTTGAGCTACTTTAATTTGTGCAACAGCAGTTTAACAGAATTTTAAGGCACAAGATCGTATAGGAGAAAGTACAGTGGATCAAGTACTTGTAGCTAATACAGTGAGATCAATTTTTAAAATCCCATCTAATTTCCTTTCAAGATGGCAGCAAAACTGACATTAAAATAACTGAATTTGTGACAGCCAAATAAAGCTGAAAAAGATACAGCAGGTGATACATACACATGATTTTTGCAACTCACATTTATCTCTCTATAGTTGGTTCTTTAAAGCTAAATGCTCTCCTTAGCTCCTTATGCCTAGGGACTGCAGAGAAGCCTCACAAGAGTCGGCAATGTGCTGCAATACTTAAGCACAGTAGGAAGTTAAGGGACAGTTCCAGCCAGAGCTCTTGCATTTGCAGGTTTTAAGTTGTACCTCTAACAGCTACTTCAATACATTTACATATAATCAGTATATCCTGGGATTTCTGGAACTATTTAGGCCCAGTTGTAGTAACTTTTCTAACTGCACTCTTCAAAAAAAAAACCCAAATAAAAACCCAAAACCAAACCAGAAGCTGTGCTAGCTGATCTTAAAACAAGATAAAGTGCCATTATTTAGGAAAATGGTGACTTAGGTGTACAAACACACATGCACATGCTTCTGAACCTAGTCTCCAATACTGAAGTTCACCTTCATGAGCAGATCACAGCCACATAATTGCTTAGAAAAAAACTGGCATATTACATGCTAACCTTTATTTTTCATTTTACTGAATTTGTACTGAAGTTAGTATCAACTTCTCATTATTATTCTGAGTAATACAAGGCAGTCAATACTTACTTGGGAGCAATTTTTTAAAGTTTTACTGTCTTCTGTTTTAAATGGTGGCTGTATTACAGCCAGAACCAGAGTTCAAAATGACCACAGACTCTATGGACCAACTTTAACTTTCCTTCAGGGAGCTCTGAGATTTGCACAGAAAACATGTTCAACTCCTTTTAAAAGTGTAGCTCCCAAGAGTACATTAAGTTGGGACTTCAAAAACAGAGGGTATGAGTTTAAAAAAAAAAAATCAGTAGTCACTTCTGAAAGTCGATCCTGTATGTATTTAATATTAATGTGTGATTGGAATAACTTAAAACCCATAAAAGCAAGAAAATTCTGAGTTAAGGACAGAGGTTCAACCTTAACTCACCCGACTATGCTTAAGAATTGCTGCAAACTCGTAGAATCATCCCCTGTAGTGAGACCCTTGCAGTACCTAGGCATAATGAATTGAGAGAATTAGCTACAAAGATTTATTGCTGTACACAGATACTTTGACAAAGCACAAACGCTGTCATACAGGTTGCTGTTCTCCCCAACAAAATTCTCTTCTAATTGTCTCAATACACAGGAACTCTCTACACTGAACTGACAGGAGTGCACTGATTACATGGCAAAACTTCAGTGAGGCACTCAACTGCAGTGCTGTCCAGCTAAAACTGTAAGTAAAATGCAGTTGAACGAAGAAAGTCCAAGTGCAGAAAGCCTGGCTGCCAGGGATTAGCGATAAGGTAGCACTCTAAAGCTTCACAGTAATGCTTTATCAATAAACTAAAAACACGTTGAGAATAGAGCTCATCAAAGATCCATCTGCATAGATACAAGCCCATCTCAGGAGAGTCGAAAGCTAAGCTACCTGAGTAACAAACACAGAAAATGGCACGGGCCTCTTTTTTAAATTTCTTTCCAGGTCAAACTGTTTGGTTTCTTTTAGATGTTCCCTAGTCAACCAAATCAACATAACAAACAATTTCATGTTTTCACATCTCAGGGAAAAGGCAGGTAACATTTCATTCATCGTACATCATCTGTTTCCTTCAAAACACTAGGCACCCACCAAAGCCACTCTCTCTCTCCTCTGCAGCTGGACAGCGGAGAGAAAATGTAATGAAGGGTTCATGGGTTGAGATACAAACTGAACTTTCATTTATTCTCATAAATGAGACACTCTGTTAGGTATGCCCCCAAGTTTCTTGAACAAACTCAAGACACTATCATTATGCTTTGCCATATTAGGAAGGACTATCCAGTAGACACACCTAGCTGACACTATTCCCCCAGTTTGTTTCCCATTATCTCAGACTGGGTCTTTGCACATAGACTTTCCAAGCTGTATTGCCTGCTCTTATATAGACTCTCTTAGAAAAGCAAGTTTGTAAATGAGTAAAAACTAAGTTAAAAAAAACCATCAGAAGATGTAATGCTGAAAACTAACTCATATTGAGGAAGTCTCAAACCTTAGAGAAAGATTGAGTTAAATAGCAATTCTCAGGAGAAGTTATATAACTGTTGAAATAAATATGAATTTGAGGAAGTCCTTTTATAAATAAAACTAAAATTGAATTTCTGAAGATTTAGGTTACCTTCAGTTCTACTTGAGATTCTATTTTACAACCTGGAAAGAGCTGTTGACCCAATCTTTCAAAGGCTGGGACAACTTCAGGTACTGGTGATTATTCATACACACTGTATACATACTGTAATATAGTTGCTGTAACAAACCACGAATGCCCTCAACTTGGTCCTGCTTTCTAAATTTCACTGTAAATCTGGAGTGACTTCACATTGCTTTATGATTGCCTAACAGCTTCTGAACTCAAAATTCACTGTGGCATTTTACAGCTAGTTTTTAAGCTGATATCCATATTAAATGTATCAAACTTCTCTTATGCAGAGTAGAAAAAAAGAAACAATTGCCCAAAAAATTATTTACTAAAGAAATACTCCAGGGAGCTCTAGAGAATAAAATCCAAAGCTCAACTTCATAAACATGCTACCAGATATCACTTTGTAAACATGTCAAACTAAGAAAGGGTTTAGGATAAATTATTTCAGCAGATATAAATGGTGTTTACAAGTATCAGCTAATCCCACTTAACAGCTGGCAAGAGTCAGCTGAGATGAGAGAAAAGGACTGACAAGACATCACCTCTTTTCAAAAGCCTTCTAGGACATGAAAGGAGCAGGTCAGAGTTCCGAATTTACAAAATAATACAGGATGTATACACAAGACCTAAGTAAACAACCTTTTTCTTATAAAAAAGATCCCCTGCATTTTATCACAAGTTCCTTCTTTATGTAACATAGGTAAAACAATAAAATATCAAACTGACAGCTTGGTGAGAAACCATTTAACCAATACTGCCATCAAGTGTTCTCTGTACATATCAGCTATGTATTTCTCTGGTACTGCATCCTGACTACACAGGTGAGCATGTGGGCCAAATACTTTACCCAGTGTTTGTCCACAGATTTCAGCTGAAACTATCACCAGCACTGCACAAGTAATTCACTTGCTGTTTGAACGCTTTTGATGAGGTTAAACAGCTTCAGGCAGAAATTCAGAAGTCTAGGGATGTCCAGAAGCAGCATTACCCTAATTTACTCATTTGGTGTCTATTTCCTCTATGACATAAGTCGGGTATCTTGAGTATAATGCCCAAAATAAGTGCCAGCCTGTGGCAGCACAGGGACTGCAGGGTAATCCACATTTTAGCTCAGAGATTAAAGTGGGCAGAGGACCAAATCACACATTGAGAGAAGACATGGCAAGCACTTACACATCATGAGTTAACTACCTCTGCATCTCCTCCCCAGCTCTTCTGCTATACAGCTTGTGACCTTAGGCCAGATCTTGGCACACAGATCCAGGTGAGGAAGATTGTTCCTCCACTTTCTTACTACCATGCATTTAAACCTAGCATAAGAAAACTATTCCTCTTTTGCCACAAAAAATAAAAATGCATTCTAAGAAGGACACAAAACTGTTAATGCAGTGGCAGTACACAACACTTAATCCAACAGCAAGACCGACAAAGCTTTAGGAAGATTCTTTAAACAATGTGGTCAAAGACTGAGTAACATAGAAACATTCAGTTGTATGGGCAGGACAGGACACGCCTCAAACCTTTCAAGGAGAGTTAGCTGGACACCACAAATAAGCATCACATTCTGATTACAGAAATATTTGTATGCTGTCATTACAAGCCTCTTCTATGGCATTTAACATGCATAAAGAATTGTTTGATTATATATTTTTTTCTAAAGTGTTTTAGAGCTCACTAGGATAGCTAGCACTCTAACTATTTTGGAATCTTCCTTTCTTGCCAAGAACTGGCATCACTGGGACAGTGTGGCTCAAAGCACTCCTGGCAACATGACACAAAAAAAAGCAAATGTGAAAGATAACTTAAAAAAAAAGCCAGGAGACATGGAACAGCAGCATGGATAATCTGACAATCAGAGTCACAACATAAAACATTGTTAATTATATTGTCTTAGACCAATGGACTTTGATAAAGGAAAGTTTGAGGAGAAAATGATCTTCTGACAGGGCAGACTTAAATTGGCTTTTACCCCATCTTGACAAATAAACACATGGTGTCACTTCTAATATGATTCAGAACCACACACTCGCATAACCAGGGCAGGTTTCTTTTATGTTTCTTGGAAAACAGAAAACATTTCAGCCGGTGACCCACACAATGGACTACCATTGTTATAATTCAAATACAAGTTTTCACTTACTAGGAGAAAATATTTCTAAGTTCTTGAGAAAAAGATGTTAAAATAGTGCTAGATTTCTATTTTTCATTAAGTAAGTGCATCTCAGCTACAGGACACAAACAGAACTGCTGTAAATTGATTTATAGCAGCAGAACTTCCTTTGGAGGAAGGAAACAATGCAGGGGGTGTTGCTCCCCAACAGACAAAATAATTTCACATTGCTGATTTTTATGGAACAGTTATATCAGATTTGTAAGACATGGGAAGTTGCAGATCATTGTTAGGGTCCATCAACATAATTTCTTACTTAAAAAGAAGGCATTAATTCCCATACCATAATCTGATTCTTTAACCTTCAGGGAAGCAAAGCGCATCTGATAAGGAAAAAAAAGGATTATTTCTAAAATTACAGGCCATACAGGCACGGCCTTGTAAACAAGCTAAGAATTCTACTTACAGGACTATTTAGGAGGTGGCTTTGCACAAAACAAAGAAGAATTACTTGAAAACAACCACATAGAAAAATTAATTATATGAGCATGAAGGCAAGGTAGGTAAATATTGATAAATGTAACATACTACTCACCTGCAATTGTATGAGCATACAGCCTGCTGCCAAAAGTAAAAACATGTAATTCATAGAGCTTGGCAATTTTTTCCAGGAATTCCTTACAATGAGGACGCAAACGTGTGTGCAACATAGGCTCACCTCGACCTAACTGAAAATGAAATATTCCCTAGAAGAAAAAGCATGTTGAGCATTATCAAAATAGCAAACAAAAATGCCAGCATTCCAGAACTACACTCTTCCCTCATTTCAACTTTATTTGATCTGACTAACCTAACGCAAGTTTTGGCCACAAGATTAAGTGTATGAATAAAATCCAAAGCATATTTTTCCTTTGTGCCAGGCAGTCTTAACAGTAAAGTTTTCAAATGCAGGAAGCTGTGTTGAAAAATTTATGATGCAGGTAGCTTTCATTCGAATCTTTACTTACAGCAAACCAGCCTGAGAAATTTCTCAAACTATTTTTTTCAAAAAAGTTCAGGATCTCACTACAATCAATACCTCTCTGAACTTCTGACAGATTCATTTCAATATGCATTAAGCTCAGAGAAAGACTTTGCCGGATCAAAAAAATACTGTGTCTATGGCAACATAGCATCAGAGAGCAAACCAGGAATAAAGCTTGCAGAGAAAGATCCCAGTCACAAACCTCAAAATATTTTTTAAAGTATTTTTCTTCAAACTATACATTTATACAGATAGAGGCATAGCCTTTCAGCCATACAAGTTTTTTCTAATCTTAAAGTTCAATATTCATGGTTCCCTTTCCTCATAATTGCCATGTACATTTCTAGCTTGTTTTTTGCTAGCAATCGTGAACGTGCGCTGAACCTACTGGACATGTAAAAATGACAAGAATAAAGAAAAGAACTAAGCAATCACAGTTTACATGATATTGAGTTTGCATCCTCTTGCTCAAGACACAATAGACACATTTCAACATGTTCCTTATTTTAAAGCTTCCAAATTAGAAATGCTACAAGCCAATAGCCCTTGTCAGTTCAATAACAGGTGTTTCACGAAGAAATTAAACACCAACACACAATCTATCCTCTCCTCACCCCTCAAAAAAAAAGATTAAAAAAAAATCACTACACATACTCATGGAATGACAGACACAGCAACACAAAGGATTGCTCAAAAAGGGACTTTAAACAGTAATTCACCGTATATGCCTCAGACTTGGAGGGAAAATAGTCTCATTACTGAGTACTCAGCTTGTAAATTGCAGAGGAAGGAAAGCAGAGATTAAAAGTAACTACCTGAAATGTCTCTCAAAGTGATTAGAAAGGAAAAGTGCAGGAAAGCATGAATGAAAGAAAGAAAACTGTCAATTTAAATGTAGAGAAAAAGGAACATATTACAGAAGACTTCTCGTTTTTTGTTATTCTTCAACTACAATTTTACCTAACCACAGAATGTTCTTTTAAAGAACCACTATTTAAATACTGATAGAAACATTCCTCTTGTTACATTGGCTTGAAAGTTAACCCCAAATACCTTATTGGACATTTGCTGGCAGTGCTGTTCTGTAGTATGGATCAATGTCTGGTCCAAATCTACCATGAGCACCAGTTTTCTATTTCGATGTAGTCGCTGTTGATCTTCTCTTCCCAGCTGCTCAGCTTGCTGTAACATAAATATTCACTGCTAAGCTTAATTTCATAGAAATAAATTAGGTTTATTGTCTTTTGTGTATTCTAAACATGAGATGCACTTCTGCCACAAACTAACTGCATAAGAAATGATGCCTCAACATAACTGTAACAATGGCAGCTGCAGAACAACTTTTTACAGAAAAGCACTGCTCTCAAAGTCTACTTTCAGATCTCTGTGACACTATTAACTCTTAAAATTCATAAACTCTACACAAAAACTTTCAAATTCACCAAATAAGTAAGCACTGATTTAATTTAAGACCCAATGTCTTGATAGGAAATGACAGCAGCTTTGAGCACAAAGGAAAAATTCATCAGTAGGTCTGAACTTTTGACTGCTATGTCCAGCAATTTGCATCATTAAGTACAATACATCTTACAACCCAACACTGAGTATAAAACCAAAGCTGCTGGTGACAAAAAGGATACCTGTCAACTTTAGAATAAAGAATATATTCCTTCAGACATAAATAGTTAAGATTATGCAGTTCCACTAACATCAAAGACCTTATAATCCAGTAAGTGAAGTTTACTCCTCTCGCATGTATTTACAGACTTTCCAAGTACCACATTACGCTCTGTGTTCACTTGATCCATTCTTGATAGCAAGCTGCAGGGTTACCTTCAAGACAGCTGAATATTATAGTTAAGTTGGAGCACTATGAAGCAGAAAGGGTCAAGTGCAAACTGCCCTTTGAAACACTCCTCTATGATAGGGACACTTCTAGCTGCTTTTATCTTCACAGTTCCCCTCACTGATGTCCTTTGAAGAATTACCAGGAAAAAAAAAAGCAAGCAGCAACATAAAAAAAGTAAAAAGAGATCAGGTTGATAAAGAAGATAAACAGAATGTTTATCTTCAAAATTAACATGCTCTTCCTCTCTACACAAACTGAGGGATGCACAAGCATATTTTGACAACTCAGATGAATATCTGAAATATTAATGAATTCAAAATATTTGGAATATTTGAAAAACAATGAAATAATTATAGCATACAGGTAAGTTGCAGACAAACTAGCTTCACTATATTTAGTGGGCCAATTTCAAGATGAAGGTTAAAGCTAGGTTTCAGAGACACTGCAAGCTTTGAACAGATTTCAGCTAATGGAACTTTGCACAACTGTTCACTCTAAGTGACAAAAACATTCGGCTAGTAAGTTAACAGGCTCCTGTCAAAGTGCCATCTCTTCAGTACACAGTACCTAAAAAATCAGTATAAAACCTGATAAAAGTCAATCCACATTAAGGTAGACTCACAAAATCCCTAGGCTACTGATGTTCAAGCCCAAATCCCTCTTCAAAGGGAATCCAAACTTCCTGTATCATGTATATACAACATTCAACGAACTACTGTAATTAAGTTTGTCAATTGTGGAGCTACCATGAAAGGTGAGAACAAAGGAAGCATGATGGTACTTACCTCAGAGCTAACTTTCAGTTCTGGGACACTGTGAACCATTGATACAGTTGCTGTGGATAATGGCACACTCTGTCTTCCATTCTTGCTTCGTATCCTAATCACATACACAAAAGAAGCATCACAAGAGTAATACTTTAGTGAAATGTTGAACAGACTGAAATCTGTAGTGTCCAACTACACTACCAAAAATTACTAAAAAGAGCTATTTTAACTAACGCACTCTTTCAAATTCTTGGAAATGCAAGTTACTAGACAAAATGGAAAGAGATCAAAGATTCTCACCAGAAAAAAACCCGCAAAAAGTCACTGTAAGGTTATACTTCCATGTGATTATTTCATGACACTAAGATGAAACACATCTATGTATTGGTTTACATCAGAAAACAAGCTACAAACCACTCAAATTTTAAACTTTTTTTTTTTTTTGCAATACTCAGCATGCAATTGAACTTTTTTTCCAAGCCAGAGTATGAAAAATTTAAGCAAAGGATAAGCAAAGTTACTCTCTGCACACAGCAGAGTAACTTACAGGTGACTGCTGCTTCAAAAATATTATCCAAAGAGTCCCCATACATGCTCTTCCCATTGGCACAGCGTGAGGAACTCTGGGTATGCCTGTGTTTATGTTTGTTTTATTTATGTGCGTATTATACAGTCTTACTGGTACACAGATAAGTGCATATACAGATATTAACACATACAGAATAGGTATCACCCTTGTGTGTATACAAATATACGAGACAGAGTGTGAGTGCACACGAGCATAAAATTGCTCAAAAACTGACAAAGTAACCCTATATACGATCCCTCTCACTAGCTTACAGCTTACACCAATCAATTTATTGGGAACTCTGACATCTAACTGATGGTTCACCAAGATTAAAAAATACTACCATACAAATTTTGTCCTAGGTGATACAGGCACATCTTTTAATTCTCCCATGTACCAGTCCTATCAAGGACAAGATCTGGTATCAGATCTACAATGAGAGTTAAACCAGATTTCACTTTGTGACAAGCAAACTGCTAAGGAACAACTGTACCGAGCTGAGTTGAGGCAGACACAACCACAGACAGGTATCTCTCACTGTACCACAGTGCATGGCAGCACTGATGTCCAGGAACAAAAGGTGTTTATTTGGTCTAAAGTTTATATGTACATTGTAGCATTTTACATCCTTTGCTTCCAAGTTCAGACAACCTCATATATAACCCTGAAGGGCATTTTAAATAAACCTTTAAAAATTATTAACTGTTTTCAGACCATTAGTTGAATGACTATTAAGAACTCTTTAACAGAAAGGATGCACAGCTATACCTGCTTTTCTCCAAGCAAGAAAAGCATCAATGCTTTTGAATTGCCTTCTGAAGTAGGCTCAGCAGACATAGCACAATCTTTCGGATGTAAAAGCCATTTTGTATAAAATGAAGACACAGACATAACACATAGTAAGAAATAATAAGTGAAAAAAACCTCAATTTGCTGGATACCTTGAATTTTTCTGGATTTTTCATGAAATAATAGCAGTAAAGCAATATTTAGATGTAACTGTATTAAAGCCTCAAGTCAAGTATTCATTCAGGACAGACAAAGCCCTATTCATGATTATCTTCACTTGCTAGGTTTTCAGGATAATACTTGTTTACAAAATATTAACATTGAACTTTTAATAAAGTTATATCCAAACATTACCCAGGCTACTTCTTGCATACACTCTCAACATTCAGTCCACTTGCACTAGTTTGTGGGCTAATGTTCACAAAATGATTCTTAACAACGAGCATGAATTAAAATGAAACCAAAGTATTTCCAGCCAAATGAAATGAGTATGCAACATTAATTTATAAAATCCAGGCAACTATACAGCCCATTTTGGAACAGCTGCTGAATTAGTAATTTGATATGCATAAGAAACATTCTCTTTACCAAGCAATGAGAAAGAGCAAAGGAGAAATACAATCATGTTTTGAATTTGCTTTCTTTTTCCCCTAAGGCTTAAATTCCTTTAGTTCCAAGGCAAAATATTTTACAAAAAAATTGAGAACAGTTAGGAAGCCTTAAATTGAAAGCACTTGAGAAAAACTAGCCCCCATTCAGACACAGTACAAATGAAGCAAGGTCATATGAATGAGACTGCTATAACCTCTCAGCTATTTGCACCTGCATAGATAAAACTCTCAGGTTTACTAAGCCACTGTTGACACACCATACAACTCTCACTCTCAGTGGTGAGCCCATGGAAAGCAAAGTGTAATGACAATTTACCTCTCTACACATGCCCCTTATATTTTCTATCTAAGTTACCCTACATGATCTCCATGAAAAAAGAGCATGCTCAGTTCTTAAATCCTAAATGTGTGGAGACCTTAGAGCACCCTTCCAGTACCTGAAGGGCCTGAAAGAGACCTGAGAGGAACTATTTACAAGGGCATGTAGAGACAGGACAAGGGAGCACGGCTTTGAATGAAAAAAGGTAGCTTTCATTAGCTATAAGGATGAAATTGTTCTCTGTGAGGACGGGGAAGCACTGAAACAGTGACACCCAGAGAAGCTGCAGATGCCCCATCCCTGGAAGTGTTTAAGGCCAGGCTGGATGGGGGACTCTGGGCAGCTTGGTCTAGTGGAACGTATCCCTCCTCATGGCAAGGGGGCTGGAACTAGATGACCTTCAAGTCCCTTCCAACCCAGGATATTTTATGACTCTATTAGATGAGAGAAGGAAGAGCCTGAATCCCTAATCAGAAGCAAGGACAAAATGGAAAAAAGAGCTGACAGTACTTACTGAGTTAAATCCTGGCCACATTCTGCACACAAGCCTTTCATAACAACAGGATGACTGCATCCTTCCAGTCTCACCAAGACAGTCCTGAAAAAGATGTAGGCATTCCATTTACAGCAGGTAGATTACACACACATAGATTAGTAACCCACAGGTTGAATGAATTCAAAGAATAAATTCTGGTTATGGTTTGAGTGTCAGCCCCTTAAGATACATGCTTTAGCCACAACATGGTGAAAAAGACAACCATCTGAATTTTCAAATTATTAATTCTCACAACTTTAGAAGTCACTGAATTATATATTAAGGTCAGTTTCTAACCATAGCTTAGCAAGGAAGTTCCATGAGAACGAGTATTGTTTGTCCAGACAGTTTACATTCACTTAGATACAACTCGCCATTAATACCCTACTGAGCTACACAGTAATGAAAACCAAATGTGGAAACTTCAAAATCATAGAACAGCTCAGGTTCTCTACTTTAAAATCAGAGTCCAACCACTAACCTAACACTGCCAAGCCCATCACTAAACCATGTGCCTACAGACTATATCTGCATATCTTAAATTCATCCAGGAATGGGATCTTGACCCCTTCCTTAGACAGCCCATTCCAGTGCTTGACAACTCTTTTGGTGAAGAAATTTCTCCTCATATCCAGTATAAACCACCCTAGCACAACTTGAGGTAATTTCCTCTCATCCTATTGCTTGATACTTGGAAGAAGCAACTCCCACCTGGCTACACCCTCCTTTCAGGCAGTTGTAGAGAGTGCTAAGGTCCCTCCTTGAATCTCCAGACTAAACACTCCCAGCTCCATCAGCTGCTCCTCATCAGACTTGAGCTCCAGATCCTTCACCAGCTTCACTGCCCTTCTCTAGACATGCTCCAGGACTTCAGTGTCCTTTGTGTACTGGGAAGTCCAAAATTTAACCCAGGATTTGAGGAGTAGCTTCACCAGTGCCAAACACACAGGCAGACAAGTTCTATAGCAACTTCATCTTAGTTTATTATTTTCTTGTATCATGGCAGACATATGTTGCTTCAGTCTTCTCGTAAAATATTTTAATTTCTGATCCTTAAGCCTTGAATTGCCACATCTTAAAATAAAGACGTAGGAAAGGATATTTTGTTCTTTCTTTTAAACAATGACTAAACCAAACCAGAAATTAGAGCCGGAAACAGAGAAGTGTGACATTCACTGCTCTAAACTGTTCAGGAGACAAACTCTACCTTTTCAGGAGATTAGTCCACCTAAAGCATTCCTCGTCCAGTTAACAAAATTCCAGGTCTTGAAAATATCATTATTTAATTTCTCTCAAATGCTTAACAGTCATTGTAAGAGACTTGTTTCCTTCAATACAGTTGGAGGAACTGATCTTTCAGACCCTTTATTTTAAAAAAATTCTAATAAGTAGATTTTGTTCAGCTACTACAAAAGTTCACCAACTCTGTGATAATGAGCTACAGCATCTCCCTAATATTAAAAAAAAATTAAAAAGACAAGCAGTTAAAAAAAACCATCCAACCAAAAAACCAAAAAAACAAAAAAAAACCAAAACCAAAGCTCTTTCATAAACTGGCTGCAGTGTTTTAAGTGCGGCTGCAAATCTGTACAGCAACAAGAAGCCTGCAATAGGAAGAAAACTGTTTTGCATGCTCAAATCTCTCATCCATATATCTGACTAAGTGTTTGGGACTTCCACACAGAAATCCACTTTCTAAGTAACATCCCCAACTGCTTACTTGCAGTGTGTTCCTTGTTCTTCAACAACCAGAAGAATCATGACTCTACTAATAAAACTGCAGTTCATGTCCATGATGAGGATTATTTTCCTCTTTGAGAGCAAAAAACTAGATTCAGGCCAGGTTTATTTCAAAAGAAGTCTTCACAAGCCATCACACTAGCAGGATTCCCATTTACAAAAACGGAGACTATGCCCTTCTCACTGGCAGACATTATCTGCTGGAAATTACGCCTCCTCTTCCTGCGTAGGCATCTCAGATGTCATTTTTTAAAACATGGTTATGTATTTCACAGGAAACAAATAATCAGTCTTGGCATTTTAAAAGAACTGCACAAGATAAAGTATTTTTTGTCGCCCTTCACTAGCAGCAATTCACCATGGGATTATTTCACAGGTTTGACAGAATTTAGGTCTCCTCTCATCCCCCTATGTTTGCATTATTTCATTTAACTCTTCTCCCCACTCTCTTTGACAGTATATCCGTCTTGCTGTCTTTTATGTTCACTGCTAAGTTGTTTTTCAGGCTGCCAAGTGACACTAATGACCATGTCAGAATTTTTCATCCTTACCATGTGTTCAGTGTATGAACCAGAAATTACAGACACACCTGAAAGGCCAAAAAACCACCCCATGGTACAAGCTAGAGAAACATGCTTAAGAGAGTAGTGACTGAGTTTATACCCCAAACGAATTGGTTTTCAATCGTTCAGGTGAAAAAAGCCTTTCAATGCTAGCTTACAAGCCACAATATCTCTAGGCATTCTCTACTTTGCATTCAAAGTAACCTCACACTCCAGGTATGCAACAGGAAGAGCTGGCATACCCCTGGGCTGAGGTGTGATTCAAAACTGGACATGGAAGAGCAAAGACTTTTATAAGAAAACTAGAGTTCTAAACTATTCATTGATAGTTCCTAAACAGCACCTTTGTACCTTATCTCATACCAAGCATGACCACTAAACGGCAGTTTTGCCCCTGCAAAATCTGAGTATGACCAGAACTCCTGGCCACACTTAGATGTGCTGGAGATAAAAAGTACATGATACCAAGTCCCCTGTCATACTGTTCTGTGATATTTAACCCAAAGGACAGAGGAAGAACTCCTGAGCCCTGATATACTTCTGTGCAACATACAACCATATAGTCAAGTTTCAGTTACAACTGTCAGGATCTTAGGCAGACTTCTCTCAGGGAAAAAGCCCAACACTACTTGGTGCTACAGAGAAAGAAAACCTGAACTCTACTAAGGCCTATGCATACTTAAGTTTTAGACCAAGTGTTTTAATTACTAAAAAGGAACAAACACAGACCTCAAGTAGAATGACTTTTGTTAATTTCACACCTGGAAGCTCTCCTTTTACTGTTGAAGTGAAGAATTTTCAAAATGTAATGCCCAAGATCCAAGCTGATTATCAGACAAAAGTAGCTGAATCACAGTGTACTCATCTGGTTTTAAATGGCTGCATATACCAAACATGGGTACCTATTCTCTTCTCCAGGTCATAGGTGAAAGCCACTCAACAGAATCTTTTCCTACTCCATGGAAATATAAGCTTTTTTTATTATCCTGAAGTCTGTTTCAAGGTACCATGCACTGGCATTGAAAATACAGTGCAGAAGTTACAAGATGAAGCTACTGCCCTGTGCTGATTTGTATCTCACGGGAGCATCAGCAGAGGTTTCCTCAGGTCTGTTTGGTATAGAGACATCAAATACCACGAGAAACACACAGACCAAGTTATCACAGTGATCGCTTAAAGCTGTTGTCCTCAATTTGATGCCATATGCCCTTCCAATTAGCATTAGAAGATGTAAAAGTGTACTAATGCAGCAAAAGGAGATGCTGTTATGCAAGTGAACAGAAGTCACTGCCCTGGTTCTGCAGAACGCTCAAGGGGGTGTTACTGGTAAACCAGCAAGGGTTAGAAATGAACACACCTTCAGATCAATGATTACTAATATCAACCATTATTGAATCAACCAACTGATATAGAACAAATATGAGCATACAATTTTTTAGTTGTCAGATGAAGTTAGATTCAATAAAGCTTCTACAGTTTAATTAGTCAGATTTCTGAAACATTGACATTTTTGCTTGCTTATAACAGAACAATACTTTGTGGCATGAGTCTGCAGCATTTAGAACCACTACTAAGAGTCTTTAAGACCAATTTACATCAAACCACAGCCTTTGTTATACACAGGACTCCAGTTATGTAGCAAGGATCTTTTCAAAGCCCTAATCACCTTGGTATCACCATGTAAAAGTATTTAACAACTAGATTTATACATTTATTTAATCCTCATTAATATCTGCGAAGAACCAGAGAGAGTCCTTGAAAAATTGATTAAAAATACCAAGGATCACAAGGACTCGTGGCCCTTATTGCTACAGGCAACACATGGCCTACAGCTTCTTCAAGCTGTTGGAGGAAACCTCTCATCAGTTCACTACAGCAGCCACTTGACTTACACTCAAGGACAGCAAACACAGCTGTATTTCAAATATGCAATGAGCCCCAAAAGCCTCATCCAAACAAGTCAGGCCTTTTGATAAAATCTCCCAAAACCCAAACAAAACCCCCATGCCCTGGGCCTAGACAACTACGTAACAACAAATGCTGTGAGCAGAAGCTCACAGAAAACACTGTGAGCTTCAAGTGCTTGCTTCAAGGCATCACCAAAGTTCTCAGTTAATGGGGAAATCATGGGTCTTGCGATTTTTCCCCCCCGTTAAACACAAACCATTCAAAACTATGAGTTAAAGTGTTGTGAACTTCTTTCTTCAATTTTCACGCAAAACACCTATTCAGGTTTAGCCTAAGGCCACGAATGCCAAGAGAAACACAGGCCCAGTTTCTGGATTTTATTTATAATCCAAAAAAATCTTAGGCTTGAAGTAAGTCTACTTCCATGATTTGCAAGGCTTCTTTTCCATTTACTTCCAGAAAAGGGTTTCCATTACAAGCAAGGAGGTAACCCTCTTTCACCTTCTATGAAGATATCTGTGGGCAGCTCCTTGCACGTTTCAAAAACCCACTGCTAAAAGTTAGCTATGTATAATAAAACGGTACCAAAAAAAAAAAAAAAAGTAAATGGGCTTGCAGTCCCGTTTATGTAAGATCCAGTAACTATTTCAAATATTATTTACAATATATCTTTTATTTTATTTAGAAAATTTTAAACCAGAAGTATTATTATTCGTGAGATTTCAAAACTAGGTTTTTTTAAAGGAAAAAGGTAAAAGTATAGTTCTTAATGCTTCTACATAGAACCCCTTCAAAACAATGAAGTTCACAGAGAATGAATTCAGAAGTGGAAAGATGCAAGCTTTTAACTCTGTAATTTGTTTCTTTAGCATTCAGTGGTACTTGTAATAACCAGAGAAGAAAACAGGCTGTCATATCTCAGTAATTCAATGCAGCAATAAACAGTTCTGCAGTCCACTCCCCCCATTATTATTGTCAACTATTGACATTACTTTTATGCATTTCCTTTTCTATTGCCACTTCTCTCTGGCTGCAGTGTTAGCAGTCATGCAGCAGTTCCCAAATACTTGCAACAAAACTCCACTTGAGAGTCGAGGAACATCCATCTGACAGCAGGATCAACCCAAATCTACGCATAGGAAATAAATATATGTGATGAACCCTCGCAACCTAAGTGTACAACCTAGTGGCAACCTTAGGTACATATTAAAAAAGTTGAAGTGAATGAGTGGTGACTGTACAGCCTTCTAACTGACAGAACAATAATTAACCCAAACCTGCAGTTTTCGCAAACCACACTTCAACTTTCACTTCAGTTACTAAAGAATGGTACTCCCAGTTAAACTGCTGCAAATCTAGGTGACAACGGTCTTGGACTAATCCCACCTCTGACTCATTTTTGGTTTTTTTCAGGCATATTTATCACTGCATTCCTCCTACGCCCAGTCACGATCACCTGTAATTACCTGAAGAAATCTGGTTTGACTCCTGCACATGTAGGCTCACATCTAGAGAAACAGCAACAAATGAACACCAAAACGGCCTGGACACCAAAGCAGAGATAGGTGACTGAGAAATAGGCAGTTTCAAACACACAAACAGCTGACATCAAGGCTATAAACATGGGCTTTGCTTGTCCTGTGCCAAGAAATCTGGGGGGGATCCTGTGATCTCTCCCCCTCTGCCTTGGAAAGCTGCATCTACTAACAGATTACACCTTCTGCAAACACTTTATCGCCTTCCCCACTGAAACCACATACTTAGGCAGTCACAGTCCCTTTGTCTTTTACTTCCAAACAACAAATACAATGGGAAGAGGCTTAGTGCAGGATGTACAATCCTCAAATCTAACAGCTTCCTCCCATGCTTTCCCTTTTTGGATATTGCGGCAAACTTTATCTTGACACTACATCCTGAATGCTTTCCTCTGGGACTTGCTGTCAAGCCAAATGAGCACACTTACATAGGAAAAACTAACAACACTTAATGCCCTTAAGAGCAATTATGGACCAGACTGTCCTAAGTTACGCCAAAGTATTCAAACGAGAGGCAGCAGCTCCACATTTGACAAAAGCCACGTGACAGCCAACAGCATCATGTAAGCCCAGAATCCAGACACACTCTGAAAACAGAGGACCGCTGCTTAGAAAGCTGCTCAGCTTATAAAGGGTAAGTATGATAAATAGCTGTAAAGTTAATAAAGTTCTCTTCTTGAGCAACTGTTTCCTCGGCTAGGACCACTTGCCCCCTGCCCCTCTATCTTCCATGAATGGGAATCCACACCGTTCACTCCATTAAGCTTGGACCAAGACCATTTGCCTTTCACACCTTTAAAAATTTACATTTAAGACTTTGCAGCATTTGAAAACTAGGAAGCACTACAAAGCAAACAAATAGGCATTATTCAGTTCTACTTTGTCAAAATCACTGTTTCTCTCAAAACACTTGCAGAAAAGCAATTTCGGTTTTGTTTTTTAAGATATTAGTGCAATAGTGGCCTGGCAATAGCCCAATTCTTGCCTTAAGAAAAGCTTCCTTTTACACAGCAACACTGGGGGAACCTTTCCATCTTCCAAAGCCTTTTGAAGAATGGTAGTCTCTCCTCTTAGTGAGAGCTCTATTCTTCCCCTATGTCCAATTCCATAGGTCTAACTTCAGCAAAACCAAACCTAGGTGAAGCATATAATCAAGATCCTTGACCTCTAACACGTAATGCATTACCTGCTCTCGAAGAAGTAATTTCATGATCCCATATTTGCTTTAAAAGGCAACTGCTACCAATTCAGCTACTTGTATACAGTAGAAGACCTTAAATTAACCTTTAATATTTCTAATTATATAAAAAAGATATTCATAAGAATATTTTATAAGTGACAGCTTACAATGAATTGTCTATTATAATTTTCCAAAAGAGGTCCCAAAAATTAAAAACTGGCAGCTCCTCACTGAGCCTTGAGGCTAGTATGTCCCAAACAGCAAATATTTTTAATATACTCTTGTTGATGCTTACTCTTGTAAATGCATCACCCCATATTCATTTTTATTTAGTGAGTTCAAACATTGGGTTAGCCATTTACCTAAGGGGTTCTTCCACCAGGCAAATCTATCTTTGAAAATCCAAACAGCTGAGATCCCTACTAGGGCAAGCCCTTAAGTTAACACCAAACATGCAGTCATCAAATCAGAAAGGTCCAAGTAGGCACACAAGTTGTACTACTGAGATTTGTTGAGGGAAAAAACCTATTTGGGTCAAGACAAACTTTCAGAACAATTCAAAGCTAAAGTCTTGTCACTCTTGTCCTTCCTCAAACTTTTCAAATCCCTCCCAGTTCACACAGCTACATATTGTGCATAAATAAAAATTAAAGGCCTCATTTCAGTCCTGCCATGAGAATTTTTGTCCATACATTTTCTCTTCAGAACAATTACAGAAAACCATGTGGCAGTTGCTCAAAAAAAACCAACATGCACATTTGCCTTTGAAAAAGACTGTTTTTCTAAACAGCTCTAATATTAAAGTAAAGCTCAAAAATACCCTGAAGAAACCAGAAAGCAATAAATTTAAAAAAAAATCCATTACCATTTGGGTAAAAATACAATGTATTTCCAGCACAGACATCTACCAACAAACATTTTTTAAAAACTGCTATAACCTGCTTGTAGTTCTACAATGATATCCATAAAACAGTACCATGAGCTATCTCATTCTGTCTGCTGACCCGTGGGTTGTCCCTACACTCACATACAGCAAAAAAAGTCCTTGAGCTCAAGGACTAAGATAAGCAACTCATAGTATGAACTAAGAGAGTAGAAAACCCCCTGGCTTGGGAGAAATCTTGTAAACATACAAATGTTACTAAAGACTACCATACAAAATGCTGTATGGAACATATACTATCTGAATGATGTTACTCCCCAGTGTTGACACGTCATTTATTCCCTTGATGACTCTACTGGAGTTTACACAACCACTTTGATCTGACCTGTATATGGGCTATTGCTGAAAGGTATTACTCTCCTTTTCCATACACCACACTCCTCTTGCAGCAACTGAACAAAATGAGGGAATTGATTACTGTGGACCATTTCACAGGAGGTTGGGTGGGAAGGACAGAAAGAAAAAAATATGAGAAACCAAGCCATCTTTTGCTACATGATTTCCAATACCCTACTCAATGCAAGCTGAAGGCACTCAAGTTGGAGCATCCCTTCCAGCCAATGCTCCTATTAGTCTGAAGCAATTAGGAAATCATGGTCTAAGGAAGCCACACTGAGAAAAACTGCACACACAAGGCTGCTACAACCACACTACTGGTAAATTCCCAGCGTGATGCCTGTTTCCAACCAAACCTGACTGAGCAGCTTGATTCCCTTAGGTAAAGACGCTCCTACAAGTTTTGTGAAAATATGGTCACCTAAAGAAAAGGAACTTTATCCTCCACCATTCAGTGCAATGAGCTATATCGTGAGCTTCCAATTTGTGAGGTGCCTAGGAACAGGAGAAAGAGCAGACAATGAAAGACAAACCACCTCATTTAGAACTTGCATCTTTTTCAACATCCAGCTCAACCAAACACCAGAGTGATAGCCTTCTTTTTAATGTTTATTAGTATCACAGTATATGGCAGAGAGAGGAAAAACACGAAAAAAAAAGGATACAAGAAACAAGCCAGAAAGATGCATACCAAAACTTATTAAAAAAATAATGGGGTGAATTCATGAATAAAAAAGAATTAGAGAAGAGATACAGTAAGCTTGGATTATTAAGTATTAATCAACAATCCCCAGTGTCTGGCACTGAGGGGTTTTTTTAGGCTCTCATAACTTCATTAAATATTTGTCAGGATATTATGAACATATTTGTGTCTAACAAACAGCAAGCTGTTTTTTCTGTAGTTTTAATGGTTAAAAGTGTCACCACTTTAAGATAAACTGCAATTCATTAGCATTTTATTCCTTTTGGAAGACTGTAAGATGCATGGTATTGGGATTAAGTGGACACTAAACTAGGCCCTGAGCCTATGTGGCATTAGATAACCAAACGACGACATTCTTTTTTTAAATATATAATCAAGTTTCTGGCACAAAAAATTACCAAGCAATGACACAAAAATATAAAGTTTTAGAGAACAAATGTCCACCTCTTTCCTGCTATCTTCTCCAAAACAAAAAAAAATTACAAGTTTTGCTTCACTAGGATCCAGATAATTTAAACAAGATTTTTATTACAACACAAATATGCTCCGTAGAAGAATGTGAATTTTTGCTATTAAAGGTATGTGGTAGGACACAAAAATACCCGGGTTAAATATATAGGTAATAAATATTTCAGAAGACTCTACTAATGTGAACCAAACGAAACACTTGCAAGAAACTTGCACTTCCATCAGTAGGGCAATAATTTTACATTAGAAATGCTTATGTAAATATTTGCATAAAGTGTTAATACTGACCCAGCCCAGAATCTTGACATACCTGTAGCAGCTTCAGAATGATTAACCTTGATGGGTAACTGGCACTAATAATACACAGAGCAGTGCAGGATTTTTGGCGTTTCATTTGTTGCTCCTGCTACCCATTGAAATTATGCTTCATTAACATCAAAGGCCTTTCATTACCTGCTTCCAGTCCTCCCTGTTATTTGCAGTCCTAAAAGGTTAGACACTTTTCTCTCTGAAGTCCCAGTCTGACATGTGATGCAAGTCCACCTCTGCTAGAATATGCGGAAGCTACCTAGTGCCTGCCTGCCTTGGGCTCTCCCCTGGAGAAAGTCTGAACCCCTATCAATGCTAAAAAGTGGGTAATTAAACTAAAAGAAAGTTAAACGCTATAAATGTGCAAAATTACTTTCACACAGCAAACGATTTCATCTCATATAAAAGAAATAACCAAAAGTTAGAAACGTGTCTTAATTGGGAGAGACTTGTGCTAAATGATGTCTTTATTTCCAGAAATAATTATGACCTAATTGACATAGAAGAAAACTCAGCCACTCATACTGTTTATCCTCAGACAAAAAGGTTTGATCAAGTTATGTTGTCACGTTCTAATGAAAAGGGAAAATATTTTGAATATAAACAGTACTTCTGCAGTGTTTCAGGGTCTAACAAATACTTGCAAGTATCTTTGGTTCAGAGAGAATTTGGGGCTAAACTGGCCGAGCTCATTTTTCTGAAGGCAGCATGGCACCTACCATCCCGGAGAGTCTGGATTACAAAAAGGGCATCTTCTACAGATGATGAATAAATTTCAGCTATGTTACTTACTTTAATCATGTCTGTGTTTTAATAATGCAAAATCTTAACACATATTGAAATATTGTTGATAGGCAGTGAAAAGTTATTATTTCAATTCCACAAAATGGGAAGCCACAGGCAAGAGATTAAATGCTTGCCAAAAAAATCTTTTAAGTGACCAAAGAAATGCAGTTATGTGCTCATTTGCTGACCAGCTCTACTACCCTTAGGTCATGCTTATTCTACCTCTGCACTTGAACTTTTCTCTTGCACTCACCCAAGTAAATACCACTACAACATGCAACAGAGGAAGCTCACTGAAAAGTCGGAATTCCAGAAACATAATGCCTAGCAATGGTTGGTATCAAATACTATCTTTCAGTCACGTAAGATACAAATATTCTAAAAGCCAAAACCAACAGTAATAAAGAACACTATTTATTTTCTAATTGTCTCAAAGCAACGACTTGCTAATTAAAATCAAGGGACTCAAGACTTGAAAAATCATATAAGAGCACTGTATAAAAACTGGTGCACTCTAGTCCTGAAGTTAAAATTGAACAAAGCTAAAATTAAAATGCTGCTACATCAGACCCAGACTACTTTAAATTGATTACATTTTCCACTTAGAATATTTTTAGTTTAATTTTCCTTCCAAGTGCTTAGCTAACACGATGAAAAGACCAGATTAAGTTATCTCCCCTTCTATTCAGTGATAGCAAGATGAATTTCATCATACATACGGTATTTTAAAATTTCAGTCTGTACTTTTATGACTTTTTTTTAGTCTAACCAAGCATTTACAGTACCTTTGTTCGACATTAGGTATTAAAGATTGTCCATGTTGCACCAGATATGATAGCAGAATGCCGATGTGGCACAAAAGGAAAGCTACAGTCTTATCTCAGAGTTATCTCCACTGCAAGAAAAACACAGCTTGTACCTCCTCAGTAGCACATTATATTAGTGACTGTTATAAAGATGAATCAGACTGGTTTTTTTCTTGAATCTTTGAAAGCACTCCCATACACAGATGTTTTACATACACTAGTGAATATCAATCAAGAAAGTTTAGACCTGGCTGTTCCCACCTAAAATTCAAGAGAACTGCAATCAAAGAGAATAGCTTGCTGTCATAAAACAGAGGAAGTAGTGTTTCACTAGTTTCTTGTTGAGAAAAAAAATCTGATTGAAGTACAGGGTAGCACGCTATTAGCCCAATCTAACCTAGAAATCTGAGAGCCCCACTATCTATCAGGAATTTAAGAATTTAAAAGTCAACCAACATACAGCCTTACCAAAGACAAACCCCATTGCTAAACTATGCAAAAAACTGTCTCATTTAATCCCATGCTCTTCCGAACGTTAGAATTACAACATCTTGTTTACATTTGTGAAGCCTTATACATTAAAACATCTACAGTATTAAAAGCATTAGGGCTGCGAATGCTATATGTAAGGTACTTAATAACTTTAAAATGCCTTGCTGCACTGCTGTTTACCGTTAGAATTCCTCCTATCAAGCACAAAGTGATCTGTTTGCTCCCCGAGTTTTGCACCAACCTAACTGCCAAACTAAAAAGAGTATATTGGGACAAGAGGCAGTAGGCAGAAACTGATGCACAGGAAGTTCCACCTGAACATGGGGAACAACTTCTTCATGGTGCTGGTGACCGCGCACTAGAACAGGCTGCCCGGATTGTGCAGCCTCCCTCCCAGAACCGTCAGGATGCAATCCCGTGCAACATGCCGTAGGGGCGACCCAGCAAGAGCAGGGAGGCTGGACCAGATAACCCACTGTGGTCTCTTCCAACCTGACCCATTCTGTGATTTAGTGACTTCCAAGTAGTTTTTTCCAGCAAGAGCGGTTTCTAGAGAATCCTGATACAGGAGGAGATGCACAGCTCTCTGAGGTAGGGCTCACAGCGAAGGGCTTGGCTGTGAAACGCAGGAGTGGAGCACGATCCCTCAGCACACCTCTCCGGCCGCTTCCGCCTCCTCCTTCTCCTCGCACGGCAGCTTCCCCGCGCAGAGCTTCGGAGGAAGGGCCTTTGTGAGCAGGGCCCGGCCCGGCCCCCTCGGAAGAAGCGCGAAAGCCGCGTCCCGCCACAGGCTAGCCGCGTCCCGCCACAGGCTAGCCGCGTCCCGCCACAGGCTAGCCGCGTCCCGCCACAGGCTAGCCGCGTCCCGCCACAGGCTAGCCGCGTCCCGCCACAGGCTAGCCGCGTCCCGCCACAGGCTAGCCGCGCCGCCCCCGCCCCGCACTCACCCGGGCGCGATGACCTGGCCGGGCCGCGCGCAGAGCTCGCGCACCACGCCGGGCCGCTCCGCCCGCAGTCTCCGCTCGGCGCCGCCGCGCTGCGGACGGGCGGACGTGCCGCTGGCGGCGGGCGGCAGCGGGGCGGCAGCGGGGCCGGCGGGGCGCGGGGCGGGCGGCGGAGGCAGCGAGGCACAGAGCGCCAGCACCGACCCGATCTGCACCGCCGCCCCCACCGACACCTTCCACTCCAGCAGCCGCAGCGGCCGCGGGCCGGGAGCGCGGATCTCCGCCACCGCCGCCAGGCCCTCCGCGCTGGTCCCGCCGCCCCGCTCCGGCCGCTCCTCCATCGTCCCAGCCGGGGACGGAGGGTGGGTCGGGGGTGCCCGGCGGTGGCGCCGAACCTGGAGCTGCCGCGGGGGTTCGGGGCGTCCCGGTAGTCACCAGTGGCGCCGATAGCAGCGGGGTCACGGCGGCTCTGCGCAGGCGCCGCGCCGCGCATCCGGCCGCGCTTAAAGGCACAGGCGCGGGCGGCTCGGCCCGCGGGGCGGTGCAGGGAGGAACTACGGCTCCCGGCAGCCCCTGCGCCCCGCCCGCCCGCCCCGAGGGGCGTCACGGAACCAGGATAGACAATATCCCGAGATCGTACCCACGGTCCCAATTCCTGGTCCTGCGCAGAACACTCCCAGAATCGCATCATGTGCCTGAGTGTGTTGTCCGAGCGCTTGTTGAGCACTCTCAGGCTTGGTTCTGTGACCACTTCCCTAGGGAGCCTGTGCCAATGCCCAGCCACCCTCCGGGTGAAGAACCTTTTCCTAATAGCCAACTGTTTTGGTTTAACATCAGCCAGCAGCCAAGCCCTACGCAGCCACTCACTCACTCTCCCACCAGCAGGACTAAGGAGAGACTTGGAAGGGTAAAAGCTCAAAGACTCGTGGGTTGAGATGAAGAAGTTTAATAGGAAAAGCAAAAGCTGTGCACAAAAGCAAAGCAAAACAAGGAATTAATTCACTGCTTCCCATGGGCAGGCAGGTGTTCAGCCAGCCCCAGGAGAGCAGGGCCCCATCACATGTAACAGTGACTTGGGAGGACAAACACCATCACTCCAAATGTCCCCCCCTTCCTCCCTCTTCCCCCCACTTTATACACTGAGTGTGATGTGGTCTGGAATATCCCTCTGGTCAGCTTGGGGTCACCTCACCTGTCCTGGCTGTGTCTCCTCCCAACCTCCCAAGCACCCCCACATTCCCTGCCAGCATGGCAGTACAAAAAGCAGAAGAGGCTTTGGCTCCATGTAAGCCCTGCTTAGCAATAACAAAAACATCTCTATACTATCAACCCTGTGCTCAGCGTATATGCAAAACAGCACCATACCAGCCACAGTGAAGAAGGTTAACTCTACTCCAGCAAAAATCAGAACACCAACCTAAACCTCCCCTGACAGCTTCATGCCATTCCTGTGCATCCTGTCACTGCTCACCACAGAGAAGAGATCAGTGCATGCCCCTCTGCTTTCCCTCACGAGGAAGTTGTAGACTACAATGGAGTCTCCCCCCAGTCTCCTCCAGGCTGAACAGATCAAGTGACCTCAGCTGCTCCTCATATGGCTTCTCCTCAAGACCCTCTACCATCTTCATGGCCCTCCTTTGGACACTCTCTAATAACTTTATATCTTTTTTATATTGTGGTGCCCAAAACTGCACACAGCACACAAGGTAAAGCTGCACCTTTACAGAGCACACTCTGCTCTGTGCTGTTGCTGCCCGAGGCCTGGACCCTGAGGAGCCTGCGGAAGCTCTGCAACACTCCCTGGGTCTCCCCTGGGTTGGAGGGTGGGTGGAAAAGGAGAGCGCCCTTGCCTGGCGGAGCACCCACCTCCCCGGGCTCTGGTTGTGCACCGCAGTGTGCTGGCAGGGTAGGGAGGAGGAGGAGGAGGAGGAGGAGGAGGAGGAGGAGGAGGAGGAGGAGGAGGAGGCAGAGGGATGTCTGGCAGAGAGGAGCTTGGATGTGGACAAGTCCATGGAGGAGCTTGGATGTGGATATGGCCCTGTGCAGGCACAGCTGAACAGGGACACCCCTGCTGTTCCCCACAGGCCAACAGGGCTGACTGGAGCTGAGGTCAGAGACGTCCCACAGCGCATGTGTGTGTCTCCATCAAAAGATGCCGTGTGCATGCTTCCTGTGCATGGCAGCCACATAGCAGGGTACTTACATCTCTTCATCCACATGCCAAGGATGGAGGCCTCGTGTCATGTGTCAAGCCTTGTGCTGCCTACCATGGAGGGACAAGATGCTCTGAGCTTCCACAGCACTGCACGGCTACCTCAGAATCTCTAGTGCTTGTGTGTGGCTAGCCCAGGTCTTTCTCGTGAGAACATTTTGCTACATTTCATAAACAAAGATAAAGTTTGGATGTTTTGCAAACAGCGTCTCCAGATTAGGTCAGTTCAGGCTTGGCCAATTGGGCCTAGGGGGAGGTTTCTGGCTGACCAATCTGGGTGACCTCTGAAAACTCTCTATATATGGAAATCAAAATAATAAAGACACCTTTTCTATGTCCTTGTCTGAGAACCTGGGTCTTCTCTCAGCTAGCGGCTCAACAGCGACACTTGTGTAGCAGGTGCGCCAAATCATTTTATGTTGTTGGTGTTCCCTGAATTAATGTCTTGACCTAGGAGCTCAGAGCAGCAGATTCAAGGGGCTTCCATAAGAAGTCTTTTCCAGGCTTGCTAGTGGACAGGATTTTGACAGGGGTGTTGAGGAATACATTTAGTGCCTGTAGCTCAGTGTGCAGCTGCAATGCAAGCTACAGATTGAGTTCTGGAGGGGCAGGAGCCTGAGCCCAGGGCATGAGTCCATGACCAGCCAACCCCTTGAATAACAAAGGGCCTGGGGACCTGTGACCCAGCAAGGGGACCTGGACTTGCAGAGTCACAGCAGGAGCTGGTTATTCCAGACATTCCCATACTTAGACTTTGAGGGTGTAAAAGCCCAGGGTTTCCTTTGTCCCTCGTTGGAGGCACCCAGTTTGAGCTGTTCTTTTGATATTGCACCAAGATTAAATTATTTTAAAGTTCGGGATGTCTGAGACTCTGCTAAGGGAAACCTGGGGTTGAGTCCATAAGGAAACCTGGTCTGACTGTGAGTATGGGGGTTGTAGCTGCAAAAGGGTTTGGTCCCAGCTTAGGTGATGCCAGAGTGGCTCCTGGATGATTGGACAGGGAAATTTCTTTAACAGGGAGAAGCCTGACAGCATACAGTCTACAGGCAAACTCCAAACAGCTCAGGTACTCCTGAGTTTTTCTCTCCTAACATTAGTAGAGATACCTTAAAACAAGAACAGTTTGGACTGGTTGGAAATTGGACCTGCAAGTCATTGCTGAGAACATCATGATGAGCTTAGGTTGTGAGGCAACCACCACACCAACAACCAGAGACTGGAAAGTTTTTGAGTGAAAGTTGATGTGCCTCTTTTATCAGCTCCTTGTACATAGGCACAATGACCCATTGTTCCCTAGTGTGTATTATTCTTAATATTCTTTTCATGCCGTCATGTAGATGTGGTAAAGCTACTTCATAAAAGGTGAGTACTTTTTGCATACTATTCCATCCCTCTACTGCATATGTTGTGTTGCTTTATTTGGTCTTTCTTAATCTGAAATAAATGAAATCTGAAAATCTGAAATGAAAGTAAAGATAATCAGCATGAAGAAGCATGCTCATGTCCTTCCTTTTGCACATGAAAACTGGAGTTTGAACCCCCAGTGGGCATTGATGAGGCCACCTTTGAGCTCCACCAGGAAGTGCTGACTTGGAGCATTTCTCCTCAACTTTCATCTCAGTGTTTTTAGCTCACACCCAGCCTTCTTTCTTTTGTAGGGTGGATTGATTGATATTATTTTGCTCAGGGGCAGCAGGTTGAGGACTGCTTCAAGAGTGCAATGGAAAAGAGATAACCTCAAGGAGCAGGAGATTTCATCAGGAATTTCACTATTGTTAAAACTTTTTAGACTTCAAGTCTAGCAAAACTGGGTTCCATCAAGAGTGGTAGGTTGACGATCGGCGAGAGAGAACTCACACACGACTTAACATAAGTCATAAAGCAAGCTCCATTTTATTTCACCAAACAAGAAACTTATATACTGTTACAGATGTTTCTAATTATAGCTACACATGTATCAGTTTGTTCTCACATATTCAGGGATTCTCTTGGTGACTCCCTTATTCTTTTCTGATAACACTCTTAACTCCCTAATCTTTCTCATGACATTCTTCTCACAGCTCAGAAGCACAGCTGTGGTTCCCAGGTTTTAGCTTCTCATGACAGCTTGTTAGGATTTTTACTGAGGCCTGACTATGCTGAGGCTTTGTTCAGGCCTGCTCAACCAACACAAGTTTTGCTGGAAAATTGTGTTTTCCAACAGTAGGTAATAGTCAAGGAAAGGCTGAAATAAGAGATGAGGTAGGAAGGGACATTTGGAGATTATCTAGTCCTAACTCCCAGTCTGAAAGCAGGGGCAACTAGTGTATTTCTCAGGGCCATGTCCAGTTGGGTTTTGACTGTCTCCAAGGATGGAGACTCTACAGCCTCTCTAAGTAACCTGTGGCAGTGTTCAACCAGCTTTACAATGAAAAAATTTTTCTTGCGTATAAGTGGAATTTTGTCTGCTTCTGTTCATGCCAGTTGCCTCTTGTCCTTTCACAGGGCACCACTGACAAGAGTCTATCCCTGTCTTCTTTATCAACCCTCCCCCACCTCCATCAAATGTTTATAGACATTGGTAAAATTCTTCTGGAGCCTTCTTTTCTCCAGGCTGGACCAGCCTAGCTCTCTCAGGCTCTTCTTACATGACAGGTGCTCCAAGCTTTATAACAATGTTGCGCCCCTTTGCTCCTGTTGTTCCAGTATGTCCATGCCTCTCTTCTGGACTCCGAACACCCAATGTGGTGTCACTAGCTGCTGTGTAGGGGATGAAGCACCTCACTCAAACCTATTGGCAGTCCTCTTCCTAATGCAGCGTGGGATGCTGTTGCCTTCTTTGCTGTAAGGTATACCTTTGCTCATTCCAGGGGAGCTTGGTGTCCATCAGGGTCCCCAGGGCCTTCACTCCAGAGCTGCTTTCCAGACACTTGGCCTCCAGCCTGTCCTGCTGCCTGGGGTTGTTCCTCCCCATAGGTGGGACTTGGCATTTCCTTTTCTTTTACTTCATGAAGTTCCTCTCTGCCCATTTCTCCATGGTGTCCTCCCCATAGGTGGGACTTGGCATTTCCTTTTCTTTTACTTCATGAAGTTCCTCTCTGCCCATTTCTCCATGCTGTCAAAGCCCCTCTGGATGGCAGCACAGCCATTTAGCCTGTCACCCACTTCTCCTAGCTTGGTATGACCTGAAGACTTGCTGAATGCGCACTCTCCCCCATGGTCAAGGTCATTCATGAAGATATTAAAAAGTATTATTCCCAGTACTGTCCCCTGGGCAAAGCACCAGTGAATGGGTAACTAGTAACAGGACACTCCTAGCACAGCATGAAGCATCCGGGACAAGATTCATATTCATATTCATATTCATATTCATAATATTTTTTCAATTTCTGTCATAGAGAATAACCTCTTTAAGAAAACCAGGAAAGATTGTGAATTTTATTTAGATTTCCTGAGTGTAATCTTGCCTTATGTTTGAAGATTAGCTCAGGTAAATAAACTTTTTTCATACTGGATGTCCCTTTATTGTATGTAGAGAAGATAATCTTGGCAGCAGAGCAGAACCATGGCAAAAAAAATGATGTGGCTTTGTTTGCCGTACACATATCTCAAACTGATGGTTAGTCTGTTTTCCTTTTGCTAATCCCCCTCACTAAAAGACACACATTTAAGGTCATGCAGCTTTAACACCTGCCACTTTCTTGAAAGCTGGCCTGCCACACAGCTTTTATATGTTTCAATGTCATATATGTCCTACCAGACCTCTTTGGATGGGTAGTATCTAATAGACACTATTTGATCCCTCACTGATTTGATGGATGTAAGAATGGAGTGACATGTCTGGCACTTCAAGTAAGGGATGAAGTGAGAAGAGCTCACCTCCCCTTACCAATCCTGGTATGTTAACTCTTGTCTCTGGAACAAACTAAAGGTGTGCTGCAGCTTCTGCAGCACTGCTGACCTCAGGAAGCCTCCGCAGCCCCTCCTTCCACAAGAACTATTTTGTGATTTTTCTCTGCACCTGTAATTGTACAGATGAACAGCTCAAATGGGAGAATAACAACTGAAATCTACATAATAATTATTATTGTTTCTGGTTACTTTGATTGCACTCAGACAAAGCTTTAGAAAATAATTACACCAGTCAATCCTAGGTAGGTGCAAGGGAAAATCCCTGAGATGGCATGTGTTGAGAACATTCAGGGAAGAATCTGTAATTTTTCTAAGCTAGTAGAATCCTAAAGAGCACACCGTGTTAAGATGCTTGACTTCATGTCTGGTTATACCAGATGGCTTCCATCAAGAGGCAGATGTTTTCCCCAGTCTTTTCCTC
This sequence comes from Entomyzon cyanotis, assembly GCA_024500445.1. Taxonomy (NCBI): domain Eukaryota; kingdom Metazoa; phylum Chordata; class Aves; order Passeriformes; family Meliphagidae; genus Entomyzon; species Entomyzon cyanotis. Next base: position 78,123,115 of record JAKEPQ010001005.1, on the reverse strand, counting down.
AGAAAGGACATCAGAATTTAACCACACCTTTGTATTTGAATATGTAGCATGAACAAAAGCATATGGTGTAGATGTCAGCTCCATATAACTGTTGGGTGAAAGCACTGGGGTGGTAGGTATAGCCTTCATTCTTGAAAATGACAGATTTTTAAAATACATACATTGTAAAAATACAGCTGACTTCCAAGAAGATAAACAAGATAATCTGCATGTAGTTACTTAAGGTTGAAACATGCTTAGCTAAAACTTCTTTTAAAATAAAAGCCACGTTACCCTGCTTCATGTGTTGTAGCTTCAATGAAAATTCAAAGTGCATTATATAATGCCTCTTAAAGATGACTTGGCTGAGTATTTTTCAGACTGATGACTGATACTGTAAGCCTGTCACAGCATACTTAATCCTCATTAATACCTGTTCCATAGTAATTCTTGGGAGTGTATAGAACAGAAGGTGGTCAACCTCCCAAAATCTCTAAGTGGCTTACAGAGATCTGCAAACAGGCAAGAGCCACAAAGCTCTCGCTTCATACCTCAGTTCTCCCAGGAGGACTGTGGGGTAGTTTGCAGACAGGGCATGACAGCCACTCCCCAGCAACCCACAAGCCCTGCTCCAGCCTGAAGCCCAGGTGTGCAGCTGTGGCGCAGGGTGTCTCGGCAAAGTCACTCTCCACTTCCCCTGTGGCTGGGGATTTGAATGGACCAGCTGCCCTGGTGCTAGACAGCCCCGCGGCCAATTATGTGATGTAATGTTATTATGAGAGCTGTTGCTGAACAGCAACAGAAGTGATGCAGAAGTTGTTCAGGAGTCACAGATTGGCCAGTCCCTGTGGCAGAGTATTTGTAGCTGTTGATGTATAATTCCTCAGTGCAAGAAGTCTGCAAGATGGTATCACATTTAAATATTATGAAAAAATTACAGAGACATTCAAAAGGTCTCACATCTCTTCTGTGCCCAGACATCTCATTGGATCCACTCTAATAACCAGTGACAGATTCTGGTTGGGGGAGTAAAATAACCTCATCCTGTTTTTTGAGTGTTTCCAGTAGGAAGGGAAGCTTTACCCTCCTCAAAAGCTGGCAGGGCTTACTATCAGAAATTAAGGCAGCTTGTGCTGTATGTGAGCACCCTGTGTAAAAGAAGAGGTTTGGGTGGTTTCCATTGTGGCAATCCTTTCCTGACTCTAGATTCTTGACTTCTCAACCAAAGACCTTCTGCCAGGGTTTCTTCTGGCTTTAACAGAAGCAACCCAGGGAATGAGTTTAACACATGGAATACAATAAAATGCATATCTGGGGCTTGATCCCACTCACACTGAACTATCGGAAATGTTGTCAACTGCCTTCAAAAGGAGACAATGCAAATTCTTAGCATTGCAATAATCAATTAGCAGGCAGTTTAAATTGCACTGTCACCAGCTTTTCCATCAGCTGGATCTTTCTGTCTGAAAATACGATCTTCATGGTCTGTTAACAGAGGATCTTTATTTTTCCAGAAAATATCTTTGGCAAAGCTCTGTGCTCCGCAGTGGAAATATAGCAGAGACTAATTCAGCTTCTCAATTTTTGTTTTTCTTGGGCAATCTGAAAGTAAAATATATAAAAAATAAACAATTTGTGAATGTCAGTATTACATTTTCTCTGCAGTTCCTTCTCTGTGAGACGGGTTAGTATTGCACTGATGGATCCGCACAGGTGTATTTTCAGCAGTGCAATTACTTGTGCATGGAGGTTTTTGTGTATAGCAGATCCAGACTGGCTCATGCCAGATCATCTGCACAGCAGATAACCACATGTACATCATCAGCAGTGTGGCTGGCTACCCATATATGCCCCAGCACAGACACATCCTTTTGGTCCTACCCTTGAAAACCCTGCAGATTGCTGTCTTTAGTCATAAAGTAAACCATTATTTACTTAGGTTGGGGCTACTCCCACAAAGCCTTCACAGCCACACTTAACATCTTAAAGCCCACATAATTTTGAAATGCATGACTTGGAAACATGAATCAACACGTCTCCCTTTCCTTAGCAGAGATGCATACAACTTAACATCCCTCCCCTCCTCTGCAGAAGAGGGATATGTCTAAACATTTTCATTTCAGAAGAGAAGCTGATGACAGAGTTTCCTGTGCCATCACAACAGAAGTTCATTCAAGTGCTAGACTGGGCCATCGACCAGACAGGATGGGGAATTTTTACAACCAAGGCTGTTTGTGGCTGCAAAATGTTAGAGCAGTGATTTCCAGCCTGTGCTCTGCAGGCTTTTAGGACTGGTGAGTTCACAGATGGTGATTAAGAAAGACACTTTGCTGTCTAGTAGTCACCTGGGAAACTTTCCCCCCCTCCTCACATCCACTGGAAAATGTATAGAGATGAAAACCAACCAAAAAGCCCAGCCATAATAAAACACCTGCTCTTCTTATCAGACTTGTGTGAAAGGTTTATTGAGTCCAAAACTTTCAACTTTCACCCTGCCCTTCCCTTTATGGAAGGCCAATATTTGAGGTGGTGGGGGGAAGGAGAAAGAGAAGGAGAAAGAGAAAGAAGAAAGAAAAAGAAAAAAAGAAAAAGATAAAAATAAAAATAAAAATAAAAAGAAAAAAGAAAAAGAATAAAGAAAAAGAAAAAAGAGAGATCGAGAAATAGAACGAGGAAGAGGAAGAGAGAAAGAGAATGAGAATGAGAGAATGAGAACGAGAGAAAGAGAAAGAGAAAGAGAAAGAGAAAGAGAAAGAAGAAAGAAAGAAAGAGAGAAAGGGAAAGGGAAACGAGGAGAGGAGAGGAGAGGAGAGGAGAGGAGAGGAGAGGAGAGGAGAGAGGAGAGGAGAGGAGAGGAGAGGAGAGGAGAGGGAGAGGAGAGGAGAGGAGAGGAGAGGAGAGGAGAGGAGAGGAGAGAGAGAGGAGAGGAGAGGAGAGGAGAGGAGAGGAGAGGAGAGGAGAGGAGAGGAGAGGAGAGGAGAGGAGAGGAGAGGAGAGGAGAGGAGAAAAAGAGGAAAAGTAAAAGGTTTTTATCAGACCTGATTTTTTGCACTGTCCCTGGCAGGTGGTGGGGCTGAAATGCTCCCCCAGCCCATGAGGACTTGCCTTTCTCCACTGTCTTGTTCTAGCAGAGTGGCACAGGGTAGTCCTTAAAGACAAATCAGCATTGAAAATACTAAGTAAGATAACTCTTACTTAAGAAAAAAAAAGTCTATTTAGAGCAATGGAGAAAAAAATCTGCTTAACTGAGAAACAAAAATTGTGTTGTTTCCTCTACACAGGCAAAATGGGACAGATAAGATTCAAAGTTCAGAAGAGGATTGATGGTAACACTTCCCTGCTTAGTGTGGATCAGGAAAAGTGCAGGAAACCAAGCAGTAATGTAGGGGGCAAGAAAGAAGCTGTCAGTAGTGTTTTTAAATCAAAGACAAAAATCATAGCACTGCAAAGATGATAAACAGAATCAAAAGTAATCAATCATGGAGCTGCTGATAGAATGGACAGCAGAAAAGTCATTTTGCCTGGTGGCTTGCTGAGGAAAGATGTGCTGGAGACAGAAGTCATTACCAGGTAAGGACAGAGTGAGACAAGCACCATTTTTTTTAAATTCAAAGCAAGGATGAAAACAAGAACATCTGAAGTGGAAGAGGGAAGACAGGATAATAAATGATCAAAGAAGACATAGCATATACTATGTAAGAGACAAGCATGGCAGCTTCGTAAGCTGATCTTACAAACCATAAATTATGGCAGTAGCATTAATTGTGAGCCTCTGAACTGGGAAAAGTGGGGTTCCATACACATTACTAATAAGCCCATAATCATATATTGAAACATGCAGAAACAATGTGGGTGTCTGCACAAGCTGAGAGCTAAATTTTTTGCCCCTTTTGCTTCATCTGAAAGCTTGCTGTATGGATGGTGCTGAGGATTTTTTTCCCCCTCATATCAGGGTTATTTTGTGGGAGACATTGTTATATTCTGTTCTCAGGAAGGCAAAATTTGGACACCCCCTGATCTTGCTGATAGGCACTTTTAAAAAGAGGAGAGAAACTTTTAGTAATGATCCTCAATCAGCATCCTCTCTGCTTCAGGTGCCAGCTTTTCATAGCTTTTGTTGCAGTCCCAGACTATGGAATTGTTTACAAGATTAGTCACCTGATGGAGATATTGTAAGAACTAAGAAGCCACACTATACTGGGGTACTCCATCACTGGTTCTTGGAGAAATGTTTGTGTCATATTCTTCTCAGTTTAATAAAAATGCTTCTGTCTTAGTAAAGGAAGTGAACAGGGTATGTATCTGAGGCAATGTTCAATATACCAATAGCACATTTTTATAGGAGCAAAATCATAGTCCAGTAGAAAAACTAGCTTCAGGTGTGATAGCACAGGTCAGAACCATCCTCATGCAGAACTCAGTTGTAGTCAAGGTCTGGTAAACATTTTGCTTTTCAAATGACTATTTTGCACACTATTTGCATGACATCTCCTTTTCTCTCTTTCCCTTGGCTGACTTTGTGCCCTTTTGGCTTGTCCCTCCCGTCTTCTTTTTTTTTCCTCTTAAGCCTAGTGGTGATTCACTGGAAAAAAATTCATTTAGCCAGTGAGCAGGAATTTCTGACCTATTTACAAGTGAACTTCACTATACTTTTAATAGGTCAAAATCAAGACCCAAAGTACTCCTCAGACTGCATGTTAAAATCCTGTCAAGTTCCCAATGACTCCTGCGGTTTCTCCTCCAGCCCACCTGTGCTTACCTCACCTGGTCTGCTGTGTCATAGGTGCTATTCACTGCTAATCCAGAATATTTTCCCTTAAAAGAGCCTATATTTTTGGGGATGGACTGCATGTTTTCTGAAAGGTCTCTAGAAGATACTGCATTGCTGGAGAAATAATGCGAAATAACGGCATTAAAGAATCTACTCTGCTTCCCGGCGTCATCTTACTGATACTCTGCGACCCAGAGTAACTCTTCGTCCTTGAGCTGTTGCTGGCTGCTGCGTAGCGTCCACATTTCAAGCGAGCATTATCCCCGTATCTTCGAGCAGAACGAGCTCATGTTTTACTAAAATTCACCACAGGATGGCAGTGCAAGATTTTAATTGTCTGTCCGTTTTAATTGGATGTGTATGTGCCTTGTGCGTGTGACAGCATAGTTAGACCGAAAATTAAAACCAGTAGAGCTTTTTTCCATTTTGAAAACAAAGATATACTAGCTCCCTTTGAAATAGAGCGGATTGTGAAAACACAGAACCAATAAGAAAACAATGCTGCTGCTGCTGCACGTGAGGTGCTGCCATAAATGCCATATTTCAGAAATGCACCTCAGCGTTCTTCGTATGCTGACTATACATTTAATTAATTTACACCTCCTCCCTCAGTATAAAATATATATTGCAGATATTGTTTAGATGATGTATTCTAAATGGCTTTTTAATTTCGGGAGCTTTTGTCCTGACATTGCATCTTTGGCCTGTGTGCTAAGACATGCTCCCCGCCAGTGTGCACATCCTGCCAACAGAGATGCAAGCAATTGTCAGAAGGTCAGTTCAGCCTTTCTCCTCTCTCTCTGGTTTCACCTTCCCATTTTCTTTTTGTGTGTCAAATCAGGAAATTTGTTTCATCTGAAAATGTATGTGACAAAACCAAAGAGTTATTAATTAGGTCCCTTGTCTGGCTTACAGGTTGGGTGCCAGCACGGGCAAGAGGAGGCAGCAGGGAGCCTGGGATTGTCATTCTGGTTGTGCCTTGTGCTCAAGCTGTTTCATGTGATGGCAGAGTTGAAGAAAGTTCTCAGACCTCAGCTCTGCTGGTTGTTGATTCAACTAGCTTGCCATCACTAGTGCTATTTTCTTGTTTGGCCTTCACAGTGAGATGCTGATGGTGTATCTTGCTCCATGACATTTTTGTCAGGATGCAATACTGTAAAGTGTCATCAGGTCTATATTATTGCCACGGGCAATGCAGGATTTAAACAACACATTCTGCTTTGAAGTGTTGCTGACACACACCCACACACTCAACATCTGACTGATACTTGTAATATCTGTACTAGTGTATTGCACTGACTGCATGGCTAAATCTGTACAAAGACCATGCAAGTGAGCTCCAGGAGACTGAATGCCATATTGACAAGTGTCTTAATTTCACAGCTACTGTGATTCTTGGTCACTAAGAACTTCACAGCTCAATGGAAGGGTTGAAAATATGAATTTTCTATCTCCAAAATATCATGACACTCTTAATTCATAAATCCATTAGGACAATTCTTTGAATTCTTGGGACCTACTTTATGATTTATAATTCTTGTTGTTTCTGCCCTTCCACATCATCGCAGTGGCTGAGCAAGGAGGGGTTTTAAGGTCTTGGTTTGAATGCAGAGAAGTCAATGCTGGGCACTGAGCTTTGAACTCTGCCACCCCTGCCCTCATCAAGTGGAAGCTTCAAGAGGCGTATCCATGGGTAATGTTCACCTATCTGCTCAGATTGCTGCTAGAGACAGGGTTTGATAAACAAAAGCTAAAGCATTCTTCAAGCAGTATCTATCAGTTAGTGATGCCACTTTTTTAAAGCTTATGTACATGTGTTTATTTGTCCCAGTAATCCACTGGCAGATAAACAAAAAGTGGAGTTCAGCAGTGCTGTTGGAGGTGTGATAAAGCCTCCACATAAATGCAGCAGAGCAGCACTTCTGTTTTCTCACCTTCCCAATAAAGGGCAGTTTTATATTTCAGAAGGTTTCTGGGATGACTAATATGATCTGATACAGAACAAACCTGCATTGGAAGATTTTAAGAAGGAAAAATGCATTTTCTATAGTTAGCACCCAGCACTCTTAGCCATGTCTGAGAGAAGTGCTGCTCTTACACTGAGTGTTAGACTTCAGCCTATATCGGTAACATTTTTGAAACCTGGTATTTTTCTTTGCAGAGTAACCTCAGGAAAATATCCATTTTATTTGAAGAGAAGATTTAAAAAAAAATTTAATTCTTTTTGGACACACCTTTCTCTCCGTCTTTTCTAGTGGTATGACAGTAACTGAAAAGTGGACAGAAATACCTATTTAGTATGAGATGTGGCTACATCGTCTAAGTTGAACTGAGAAAAAACATCCACCTGTTCACTCAGGACTAAATAAAAGCTCTATCTTTTTTTCCAGACATATAATCTGGGTTTTCTTCTTGCATATATAGAAACTGTAATACATAGTAAATGAGTATGTGCGACTGCAGTAATCTTCAAGAACAAACCTTTAGCACTGCAGCTAATATTCTCATATATTTTAAGATACAGTATCCTAAACCAGAGACACCGCAAGTTCACAACTGCACAGACCCTGAGCATGTGTCACACACGTATTTCTTAATTAAGGGATTAAACTTCACCCAATCCCTGTGGCACAAGGATTGTGATTATCTCTATTTCCATGGCAGGCAGCGGGCAGTTCCAGCTGCAGCTGTGGTATGAGCTGTGGGCTGGTGTGATGTGCTGTGTGGCAGGGGCATTAGGGCCAGAAGGGGAATGGGACAACATCCCTGTGATCACTGCTAGGATGGGAGTCCCAGTAGGCTTGTTGTCCTACAAGACCATGTAAGAGTAGTCATTTTTTCTTCAGAAGGGTTTGCAATATGAAGAGACCAGACCAGTAGCACGGCTGTAGCACAATTATCAGGAGTACTGCTCCTGTACTGGTGTGTTCATCCATGTGCATGCATTTCACAGTGCCACACTCTGAACACATTCCTTTGGCAGGGGCTGGAGAGGGGAGGGAAAGATATGGTCAAAACCAGAATTGAAAATGTGCTAAGGGGAGAGGAATATGGGAAGGAGGAAGAAAAAGGGAGGAGGGCAGGAAACACAGAGGGCATTAAGAGACTTAAGGTACGAGCTGAGGACCTACAATAGTGGGAGAGGTTCTTAAAAGAACAACAGTATTCAGAGAGCAACAGATGAGATGGTATTGATTGTACACAATCACATGCTCACACATATGTCAGAATTGACAGAAAATTGACATTAGGAGGAGGGGGACTGTCTCACATAGAAAAAGGCAGGGTTAAAGCATCTGTGGCTGTCCTGGTCACAAGAAGTCCCCAGACACCTCCTGCTCTGCATGCACTGGAGCTGATGTGGAAACCCTGAGGCTCTGGAGGTGCCCACAGCTGCTCTCCCAGAGCATGTCTCCAAGAGCATCCTTCAGCCAAGCAGCAGGGCAGGTGGGCAGCCAGCAGCAAGGCTCTCCCTGTGTGCGGGCGAGTACATGGGTCAAGCCGTGCTTCTGCAGGAGCTGGGCAGAGTTGAGAATAAACCCCAGATTTCCTGCACCTCAGCTCTATCCGTGAGGCCGTTGCTTCCCCACGCACTAATCTGACATTACAGAACGTATGGCGACGCAAAGCCACAAAGAAACTAAATTAGGAGAGTAGTAGGCGTATGACTTGCATGCAATGTTTCCCTTTCACTGCAAATTTCTCGTTTACTGTTATTTTTGCATTGGCCCATGTGACTGAATTCCCATAAAGTGGTCTCCCACACCTCAGGCAGTTGATAGAGAAAGGCAGTCACTGGGCCAATCTGTGCCTGAAAATTAGAGAGAGACAGACACAGACCAGGCATCTGAGAAAGAGACAGTGTTGTGGGAAGGGATATATGAACCACTCTGGCACGATTCAGTTGTTAGGCAAATGATTAAAGCTAAAAAGGAGGAAAAATGAACTGCTTCCCTGGTTGTATATATAAGCTGGACATTTGTGGAGAGTGAGAAAGTGGAGTGGTTATCAACAATAAAAGAGTAATAAAAAGATAAGATCTTTGCATTCCAATTAAAAGAAAAATCATTGCCACAGGATCAGATGTTTTCCCTGGTAAAGAGGCAAAGAATTTCTCTCCAGGCAGGAGACAAATATCTACCTCTTTCCTTTTATCAAGTATTAACCCATAGGCCTCTGACAGGAAAAGGCAGAGAATTAGCACAGGGATTTCCACTGGAGATGGGAGAACACATTTTTTAAAAATTTTTTTCTCTTTGTTGAAATTTTAAGAAAGGTTGGACCAATGAATCAATGGGGTGGAGGAAAACAAAGTTATTAGGAGATGAACATCAGGGGAAGGTTTTGAGCAAGATGGCTTTTCTGATGGAAATGGGTAAGAAATAAAAGAAACAAATACCAGCTTTGCTTCCCCTTGCTGCTGCCTGCACATTAGCCACATGTTTGCAAAACACAGCATGCAGCATGAGCTGATCCAATGGCTAGGCTCAGTTCTGCAAGAAAGCTTTTTCTCACTGAGACTTTCAGAGCTCTAACCAATGAAAAACAAGTATCAGATGAAGCAATCATATGACAAATTTGCAGTATTCAGTGCTGAGGTAGCGTTAGTACAAATGCTTGAGTCAATGGAACAAAAGTAGGTTTGCCTTTTCTGTACTTTTTTTTCAAGATGGTTCCAAAGTAGCTAGAGTGATGCCTAAGGGTTAAGCACACGATTTACTGAAGACATTCAGAGGCCACATTCTGGCTTGCCTTCCCTCTGTCAGTGCCAGGCAGGTAGATAGATAATCAGACAGAAAGTTCGTTTCTCTGATTAACCTTAAGGATCCATTGTGGAGATTGCAGCTTTTTACAAAGTGAAGAAAAGTCATTGCTTCAACTCTGCAGGAAGCCTGCTACCTCCTTAACCATACTTTTAGGATTTATTTCAAAAATTGAAGTGCTTAATTATTTACTATCAAGTATAGTTTTTAAAGCTGATTGTTGCTTGATTTTTTAAAAAATTTGTTTGCAGTGGAAGACTGAGTTTACTATTTTGTGCATGTGCAGGGTAGACCTGAGAAGAGTATCTGTTTATTACCATGGAAAATGTTTACTGTAAAGAATGCCTGAAAAAAATAAGGAAATTTACCTGAAAATATAAGGGAATTAAATATTTCACCCAGTATTTTCAAGACAAAATTATTTCATTTGGATGTGGCACAGTGTAGAAAATGCAACACAGTGACTTGTTTTCCCTCTTCTCTTCTGTGAGCAAGTTTCCCACCCTCGCTTCAGCTCCCGTAGTGCTGGGAGAGCCATGTTCATGCTGGGGACAGCTGTACTGTGCCATAGGAGGTGAGGGCTGATGGGGAGACTTCTTCATGCTGGTGGGACTTCTGGCCCAAAACGAGATACTGAAGTCACATTTTGTAGATCACAGTTTTGAAGTTATTGTTCCTCTGCTGAAAGATGTCAGTTTTCCAGTGGGAAATCTATTCTCCAGATTTTCTTGCCAGAACTTATGTTTATCAGTCTCCTAATTCCAAAGCCTCTTCTCCAGCACTTCCTTTTCTTTGACAATCCACTAATAGCTTCATTCCCTTCCCTATCATTGGCTCATCTTTCTTCTTATGTGGAAGTCTAGATCAGCTAAAACATGTACATCTCCTGTCTCCTTCCAATAGCAATTTGATTCTTTACATTAGCCTTAAACTTAAAACACATTGAGGAGAGAGGAAAGAGGCTTCTGTACCTGTCATTGGCTTCACTATTGGGATCTAAACATAACTTCATTACATTCCCCACTTTTATGCTTTACATACATTATAGAAAATGTTTCAACAGCATTTGGCAGGACACAATTAGCCAGTGAGCAGGCCTTCCTGATAAATATTAATGGCTTCAAATCTGCATGCAGTAGACTGAATTAATGTCTACACCCATTGCCTGTGCTAAGTATGATGTCATGGAAGTATTTTAGTGGGTTTCTAATTCTTAGTGGATGCATATATCTATATAGATATATAGATATATGTATCCATATCTATGCATATATCTATCTCAAGTTGCAGTTCCAGATAAAGATTCCTCTTATAAGTACCCAAGTGGTATCTTGCACTCATTCCCTGTGGTTAGTGAGTATGATGAATACATCCTTAGTGGCAAGATGACAGTTACTTCCTCATGCCAGGGGAATACCCAGGACAGCATTAATAGATGTCAGTTGCAGGAAAATTGTGTGACCCATTGAACCTTTATCTTTTGCAGAGTAGAAAATTGCTATTTATTGAAACATTTTTGATGTTGCATATATTTAATGAGATATGTGTTTTAAAAAGTGGGTTTCTAGTACTGCACAATTTGTCTAAGGAACCTTTTCCTAGTTAACAAGAGTTTAGGAAATCACTACAATCCATCTTACTACAGGCCAACAGATCGGCTTCTCAAGGGTATCTCCTAACCTAGGTGTTTCTAATTTAGCCCTAACTTAGGAGCTGGACTTAGTCTCTTGTATTCTGGGTGACTGCCTGAGTGACCAGTCTACTGGCTAGTACGGGAAGAATCTCTCATCCTCTCCTGTGAGGGGTGTGCCACTTAATATCAATAATTAAACACTTATTTGAGAAGGTCTTTGAACTCTGAACTTTGATGTGTTTCCCAACTAGTGTGCTAGACAGTCAAGGTGTCTTCTCTCTCCCTGCTATCTTCCCTCTACTTCAGTTTCTAGACTAGTGATAGTTAATGATTTATATGAAACGGAACATTTCCAACAGTAAAGGTGGAAAGAAACCAACCCCTTGGTAGCTATATCATCCTCAAGTTATGGCACTAAGGAGAGATTTGGGAGAAAGTGTTTGTCTGCAAGAACTATCTTTAGACAGACAAGAGTTTGGATCCAACACAATTTTTTGATTGAGTTGAACTTAATACTTTTGGGGTTTAATCTTTATCTGTCAGCACCCTTATACTACCCTGACTCTTCCCCATATGGTGAATTTGGGGGAAAATGGGAGAGACTGAGCCATAAGAGAACCTATTAAAATATTACCAAAAAAATGCAGTACTGAGATACATACTGCAACTCTGTTGACTTTATAGTGTCTTTGAAAGATATTACTAAATCCACTTTCTTTAGTTCATTTTAAATGTTATATTCCCCTAGTTATTTCTGTTAGCTGTGTTTCCCTAATTTTGCTTTTAAAATACAGAATTAAATATTAAAAGGTTAAGGTTTCTTTTTTATGCTTTCCTCCCCCCACCTCTTCTGGTCTAGCCTAAATGCCAGCAGGAGAAAATGCATTCTCAGACTTAACTCAGCTGCTAGCTCTAAATATTCTGAACTAAATTAAGTACAGAAACAGATACATGGTACTCTGGAAATATGGCTTCAAGCAACAGAATTGTGATAGCTCAGGAAACTGTGCTGACAATCAGCAAGAGCTCTGATGAGTAATGGGGGAGATTTGTCATTGTCTTCTCACACCAAGTATTTACAGATGAACTCTACTTTCAGAACCAATTAGGCATCATATACTTTTGCACATGGGTAAATTTTCCTGAACAATATGGGAAGAACAAACTTTTGAATTAAAAACAAATAAAAGAGAAGTTCAGGTCAATCACACTTATTTTAATCTTGCTTTAAACGTGCTGTTTCCTTTTTTTCCTTAAATAGTTTTCTATGTGGTTGCTGAAACATCTTTGTAAGAAAAGCTACAATACTCATACAAGGAAAGTCCCTAGTGGTTTTTAAACACCATTTTTATTAAGATTTTTTAGTTTAAAAAGGGAACATCTAATAAGCACACCAGTCTTAGAAACCCCTTATCATCATGATTACTGTTTAAGTTTTATGAAGAGTAACAAATATAACATCTATGCCATGGGTTATCTATGGATAGATATCTATGGAGGTATCTAAAGTGGTTTGGGAAGATATATTCTGAATGAAACATTTCTGTATGCATAAAAGTTATGTCTGAAAGTCTATTGATTAGGCAAGGCGATTAACCATGCAGATGAGCATTTAGGTGTGTAACTTTGCATTGTTTAATGTGCACAGTGATCACAGGAAATGAAGATACACACATACAACAACACAAGCAAATTAATTGATTAGCTGCAAGAAACATAGGCCTTTCTTCCAAATGTTTTCTCCTTGTTACATCAGTTTTCTCTAAATAATCTTCTAATGATTAAAGCTGACAGCTCGGAAGACTTAGATTTAGTCCATGCCCAGTACAGGTAGGTACAACATAGATAGCATTATTTGACAATCTCTCTACATCACCATCTATTATTCTCAAGAATTTCTGGCAGACCCTTGAAAAGAACTTTGTAATAACCAGAAAAGAGATTTTTCCTACAAAATGCATTTGTAGTACTGTACTAAACCCTCCATAATATTTGGAAGGCGCTGAAGATGTTGGTGATGCTAGGCAAAGGCTCTGACAGAGCAGACACACTCATTAAAGATCACAATTACACATCTTTGCAAAATGTCTAGTGTTCATTTTGTAAATTTAAATACATATTTTAGTGGGTGGATGAATTCCAGCAAGCCATGTTTCCTTCAGATAGCACAGAAGGTCAAGTTATCTAAACTATGCCAGTTGTCACCTTTTACTATACAAATTACAACCAGGTTTGCAGGTGGTGACTCTGGATTACTTTTTCATGCAGAAAGCAGAAGGCATATATGGTATTGGAGCATATCCAGGGAAGAACAATGGAGATGGGAAAGGGCCTGGAGCACAAGTCTGATAAGGATTGGCTGAGGGAGGTAGAATTGTTTAGCCTGGAGAAAAGAAGGCTCAGAGGGGACCTTATTGCCCTCTACAACTGCCTGAAAAGAAGTTTTAGCCAGGTGGGGGTTTGTCTCTTCTCCAAATAAAAAGCAATAGGACAAAAGGAAATTACCTCAGGTTGTGCCAGGGGAGGTTTAGATAGGATATGAAGAAAAATTTGTTCACAGAAAAGGTTGTCAAGCATTGCAACAAGCTTCCCAGGCAAGTGGTGGAATCACTGTCCCTGGAACTGTTCAAAGAATGTGCAGGTGTGATGCTTAGGGACATGGTTTAGTGGGGTACCTAGCAGCAACCTTAATGGTTGCTCTCAATGGTCTTAAAGGTCTTTTCAAGCCTAAACCATTTCATGATTCTATGAATTCCCGTAATTGTGTGAACAAAAGAGGATGTGTCTTGTGGGCTTCTTTCTTACCAGATCATAGTCTAGCAGAGAAAAACTAATGGCTGGAATAACTTTGAGACCTAAATTTCAGTAGAGGTAATACCATATCTATTACACAGCTTTTGATGACTAGGAGATATTGATGACCTGACTGCATCAATTAGCCAGGCTGTACAGAATCAATTCTTCTCTGCAGTGTTCTGCAACTTGCTTCGTACCCAGCACTGGGGATCAAGCAGGTGAAGTCAATCAGAAGAATCTGAGGAATAGATAAAGTATGTTTAAAAGCTGTCACCTGTATAATATCATCCATCCTGTTGCAGCTGGTTTGATGCAAGGTGGTTTCCAGGGTTCCAAACAGTTGTCTTTGTCTTCCTTTGCCTGTCTACCAATTGAATATGGGAACAAATTTAATATATGGTCAGAAACAACTTCTTTCAGCTTGAAAATGTTGGAAGATATGGCCTTTACATCTCACTACAGGAGTTCACATCTAGCATTATTGTAAATCATAGAATCATGGAATCACAGAATCATAGAATGCTTTGGGTTGGAAGGGTCCTTAGAGATCATCTAGTTCCAACCCCTACCATGATCAGGGATGCCACCCACTAAATCAAGTTTTTCAGGGCCCTATCCAACCTGGCCTTGAACTCTTCCAGGGATGGGGCATCCTCAACTTCTACAGGCAAGCAGTAGACTGCTGTAGTGCCCTGCATATGGGGCTGTCATGGAGAATGTAGGTTGTGCGTAGCATGGCAGGATGATAGCAAGCAGCACTCTGGCTGTGAGTCAGCAGTGCCACACTGATTGGAAAACTGTGCTCACTACTTGCCTCTGATAGGGCTGACAGCAAACTCAGAACCACTGTAGCATGCGAAACTGAAAAAGTATCAGGCAAATCTGTGGTGTTGCCTGTTGACCTACACCATATTGTGGTGATTAAGATCAGATGAGTTGAAAGAAGAGTCAGCGCTGGCATGGTGTCACCCTGAGAAGATGGGTGTTGACTTCCAGTGGTTTTGAACTGTTTCCACATACATGAGAAAATTTTCCACATATATGTGCAAGGAGCCCAGATTCCCTTCTCCTGCCATATGAACTGCAAGGGTATTTAAGTGTGTGTAGGGTTGCTAGGTGTTTACTTTAAGCACATTCAGATACTCGGGAAAGGTTTTATCTACCTAGGTGGACAGGATAAATTTATGATTGTTCTGCTTACTGGACAAGGCTGTTTTTTTCCTTTAAACTCTTATTTTTAATTATATTTCAGCTAAGCACTCAGAGGCCTTAAGGCAGGAATCCCTTCTTTACTAACTTGTAATTAACCCTGACTGTTCCTTTTTGTGTCTGTTATGAGCAGGAAGCACAGAAGCTCAGAACATGTATTGCTATGCAATGACTATTCAGCGTCTTTCCAATGCTGGGGAAGATGCCGAGTCTTCTCATAGGACACCTCATTCCAATATACAGTGTTATGCCACCAGAGGAAGCACTCTTACTTATTATTAAAAGGCAGCTATGAGGCTGTCTAGGTATTAATTTCATATTGCCCATAATTACCAAGTGCTTGCCTCTGCTTGTGAAAAAGGTAATGAGTCACCTTCCAAACCTTCCTTTTCCTGTCACTTAGGCCCTGTGCTACATCACCATCAGTTCAACAAGAGAAAAATCACCAGGCGAAGCTGACTTTCAGCAGTGGCTTTTAAGGCTACTTTTACAATGAAGCTGTGAAATGAAATCATGGTGTTTTGTTTTCTCCAGTTTCCCCCAGTTCTTTCTCAGAGGCCTCCTTTGGTGTGCAAATTAAGCGTGGCTCTTGTGGTTCAGCTTCTTTTCAGCATGGCTGTAGTTAGCAGCTGGCTAAACACCCAGCACTGTCACTTTGTTTCATAGCTTTGCCATCAGTAAATGACAATTATAAACCAGTTTTTTTTAGCTTGTTCCTCAGGTGCTTGCCTGAGACTGGAAACCTAGTATTTGAATCAGTAAGATTATTTTTCTAAATTAGCATCCCTAAAAAACCCCCCAAAAGCAAAACCTCAGCTGCAGAACACAAAGTTTCTGAACCTGGCTGTCCTACCTCACATGCCCTGGCAAAGGAGAATGCTCCATGAGGACAGAGACATGAGCTGAGCTATCAGCATATGGCAGCAACAAGAAGTGCAGGTCACTTCATATGCATTAGGCAGAGTCTTCATGATAAATCAGTCTCCTAAAGTATTTGTAAGGACACAGACTTTTTACAGTGAATAAATTTTTGAAAGGTATATGAAACAAGTATCATAATCTCATGTGGCCTCTAAGCCACAGTTTTCACCTATGCTCTGTGTTGGGCCTTTCCACTGAAGCTGAACTTGAGTGTTTGTTCAGACTGCTGGGACTTTGTCTGTAGCACTTCAAGACTACAGGCATCTGCAAAGGAGGCAGGAGCACTCAGCTGCTGCCTCTGTACCATCACAAATTTAACTATTAAAGTTCCAAACCTAAACTTCTCCAATGTATAAGTAGCCCTTGGACTGGAGAGCAATTTCAGTGGTATATATGCTAACCATATTCTAACCATGTGCTGAGCTAGCTTCACATGGCAAAGATCCCTTCTCCATGCAGCGTAACTGGATGTGATCACCAAAAAAGCTGGTGCAGTTTAAGTTGGTCTCTCCTCTCTGCTTCACTGGTTTGCTGCTGCTCCTTATCTGAGTATGAACACTGGCAATATGAAGACTCTGTGTCTGCTTTAGTGCAAAGAGAAAACCACCAAGGCTGAACAGGATCATACCATTAATAATTTCCAGACAGTGCTTTCCAGTGTCATAACTCGCTTGCTGGATCATTAAAGTTACCTGGAGAGGTTAGATTAAAAGAGTAAAATAAAAACATAAGAAAGGCAGCATCAGCATTAGGGGGATTTGTTAAATTGTGATTGTGGAATTAATGAAAGCATTAATTCCCTGAACTGATGAAAGAAGGGACACACAACAGATTGCCCGACCCTTCTACTCTGTATGATCTCCTCTGCACAAGGTACTCTTCCTCTGTGGTATCTGTGAGGTCTGAGAAGGGGAAATGTTCAACTTGCTCTTCCTTTAAGTCCTAGTAGAGCTATATAAGAGATTTTATAAAGAAAAAAAGAAAGAAAGCAAAGCCCACAGCACATTTAAGCACTCGAACAGTGCTAGGAAATGGAGATGCCTATTCCAGAGTGTTAACATCTCGTGTTTCTTCCCCCCAGCTTCCACACACAAAATGGGCACACACCACACTCCTGTTGGAGCTGCTACTGCCTTCTTTTTCTTGGAGAAGCCCTGTCCTCTGACACAAGGCAACACCAGGGCTTTTCTCCCAGCCCTGTCTGCACAGATTGACCTGCTGCGTCTCTCCTCTCCTATTTTTCTCAGCATCAGCAAACAAATTGCCCTCTCATCTTCTTAATCTTCCTGGTGTTTTTCCAATATTCTTGGTTTTGTTGTTCCAGACAGGACTTAATATAGTGAAATTTCAGAGTGGATGAGGCTAGCAGTTCTTTAATATGTCTTTCTGAGTGTCCTTGCACTGAAAAAGTGCAAATGTTGGTGTAAGAAGCATGAATGCAATTTCCTGAAGTTTTGCATGAGACATGTGGGAGCAACAACATACCTTTCATATCCTGCCAACTTGATTTCATTAGGTCTTGGAGAATGTTGACCCTAGGGACAGTTGATAGCCAACATGTTATTTTGTATAGCTGATAGTTTTTATGTGACCTTTACATGAGCAGGTCTTACTGTATATATACATCATGTGTGTGTATATATATGTGTGTATATATATATATATATATATATATGTATATATAAAATGTGTGTGCATCTTCCTGTGCTCATGGCCTATGTGTTAAATCCATCATAAAGAAAAATGGTATACCACATCCTTCCTTTGAAGATGGTTCTGTAGCAGCTGTCCAACACAGCAAAAAGGCTAATTCTTAAATGAATTGCTTCTCACTTAGATGGCCTAATAAGTTTTACCAGGATGCTTTCCCTTCACCCTGTATCAGAAAACATAAATTACTGGGTACTACGCAGGAAAAGCAGCTGCTAGCATGCTTAGAAGGAATGACACAGTTATATTAAAAGTATAAGTGCTATTTAATGTATGTCCTGTCATCCTTTCCCCAAATCCTCAAAGCTTTACCATTTATAGAATGTAAATTTTTACAGCATCCTTCTTAGGCAGCGGGGGAGACAAACATTATTATCCTTATATTACAGGATGAATGAGGTGAGGAAGAGAGGTCTCTGAGGATATGTCTATTCTAATCATTCTATTAGTACAGACATAGAATAATTAGTATACAATAATACTATATTAATATAAAATTATAATAAAATGGGCTATTGCCAATTCCCTGACACCAATGTGACTGGTGCAACATATTTCATGTCCATATGATGGTGAAATACTTCAGGCAAAACAGGCTGGCCACTTTCAAATTGCCTACCAGGAATGATTCCTAGTCTCTGTTTATACCCAAAAACCATGCCTGCAAGTCTAGGAGTGTTTTAGCTTGCTCCGGTCAAAATGTGCTACAGATAATTTCACAGTGTGCCCTGACCCATGGTTTGTGAGTACAGACCTAATCAAAGGTTCTTACCTAGTGCCATGCAACAGCTATATTGCTGCACTTAATATTGGCATCATCTGTGAAATCTGACTTTTGCCTCTGCCTCTGTTGCTCTCCTCCTCTTCCAGCCCAGCTAGGGTGTGTTGCCGCTGGGGGGCAGGTCTCTAGAGCAAACAAGACTGTTTCTTTTCTACAGGCTAACTTCTAACAGGGCAGAGAGCCTTGGCAATGATTTGGTATTTTGCAGATGTTTCTACCAACATTTAAGTTATGATCAACTGAAGTTCCTTAGCAAGGGCTGGATTCTGTCATCTATAGAGTCTTGAAGCACCACCTGTGTGCAATCATCTGTTGAAAGCAATAAGGCAAGATACTGCTCATTGTTAGGAAGGATAGAAGGTTGTAGCCATAAAGTGTTCTGTTATAGAGGGAAATAAAACCGCAGGCAAAATTCAATACAAAGCAAAAGTGATAACTCTTCTACTGTGTCTGTCAAAGTCTCAATTTTGGGTAACTGGAAAGTGGTGCAGCCCTGTATTGAATGGGTAGGAATCCTACAACACTGCATTATAAGGAGCTTAATATCCTTCGTTACACAGAGTATGTGCAATGTGGACCAAATTAATCTTTGGCTCAGTTCTATCCAATGCATTAAAATCCCTTGGTTTATTAATTAGTCCCAGACCTAAATATTTTTCCACCATTCTGTCTACCACTATTGGAGCAGCAAGATTTTCATTAATTTTCATGCAACACAGCAAATTACTTCCTAGAATTTAAATCCTCATCTATCTTGTAAAAGCCAGGGGTCTTTGATGAATATGTGAGTTGAGCCAACATTAGTGGGGCATTATATTCCAAAAATCTCCATGTCTCTTTTCAGGTGCAGCTTTCTGTGCACATGCACAACTCATCTACTGCTGTGAGCAACATACAAGTCTGTTAGCATGGATTTAACATATTATTTTCTGAGTGTCTATTCTAACTGGCTGAAACAATAGCAGAAGTCTGCAATCAAGATCTAAACAAAATCTCTGTGCATCCATCTTGCAGACAGGAGAGATGAAACTACCATTCACTACCAGTCCAGGGCAGAAATCCAAATCCATTGGACAATGTGTAGGTACATATAGGCAGTCAGAGCAAACTCCTAGCAGTTTTATGAAAATGAAGTGCTACTCATTCCATCCCCAGAATACCTAACATCAAATCACTTCAATGCACTTAGCAGCTGTAGCTCACACATGCTACAGTTCAGAAGTTGCATACGCATTTTAATTCCCATTCCACAATTGGTGAGCTACCTGGAATAACAAAAACTTCCTCTAAATGGAACTTTCTCTGACTCTTCACAGTCTTGTCACCTCAAGATTAGTATCCTGTAATATGCTTTCCTTTTGGCTATTGCTTGAGATCATTCAGAGCCTGAAGGAAGTCAGGAATGCAGCAGTCACATATAATTCAGATCTTAAATTGTCAGCATGTCACACCAGCACTCTCTGGGCTGCCTTGGCTGCCAGCAGGTTTCAAGGTATTGGTCTTGACCTTTAAAACTCTGAATGCAGGCTGTCTCCTCAAAGCACACTACTCAACGGCCATCAGTAGAGGCATTTGGGAAGCAGCCCTGCTTGATAGCAAGGACTGCCAGCAGGGCAGGCTTTGCCAAAGCCACCTTGACTCTTCAACTTACTGCACTAAACTGCCAGACATGCTGCTTGAGCTCTTTCTTTTTTTAATTTTAAGAATTTAGAAAAAGATCACCTAAGGGATGGACTGTCTTTTCTCTTTAATGAGCTGATTCCAAAGGGTAGTATGGGTGTACCTTATAAATAATCCTGAAATAGATTAAAATGCACTTGCAGTTAGCCCCTGAAAAGCAGGCCCACTGTACTTGCAGGCTTGACATACCCATCTAAGCGGAACCTCTGTTTTACCTTACAAAGTACTAAAGAGCAAATCTAATTACTGTGCTTCAATGAGAAATGTCTGTATCACGTCAATGGGACACAAGAGACGGGCGTTGAGTGCTTGTTCCACACATGGCCTGTGGAAAAACAGGACCTAAGCTAGTTAATGTAAAGTCCAGTTATAGCACAGTGTTTTCTCTTGGGTGCTAGAAACAGCTGAACATTCAAGCATCTGTATGTTGGCAGTAAATGAATTGTGTAAGTGACCCTGGCTATAACACTGGATTTTAGCATCCACGGTGCTAATAGGAAATGCACTGATGCATATTACTGGAGGAGAGTCCTGAATATGAAGTAGCAATAGAGTTAGAAACAATCCTCAGGCCATTGTATGAGGCAGGCACTGATAGCAATAATGGAGGCTTCTGCTCCCTGAAAGGAGCTTCTCTTAAGTGACAAGTGAAGTGCAGTGGCAGTTGCATGCCAAAGCACGCCAGGGACTGACCTATGGTGATGCAGCTGTAACAAAATCCCATTTGTAATGAAGCAGAATTGAAGTGTGAAATTATTTCATAAGCTCTTTGGATGGTTTGAAGGAGATGGTTCCCATAATCTCAAGCCGTCTTTTCTGAAGGCTCAAAAAGTGTGCAGCTTCTGTTCTGCCCTAAGCATCATGGCTGTGAAAAAGTAATCATGGATTCTTTCTACAGGGGAATCACCACTGTTCTGTGCAGTGCTCTGAGGCTTCATGAAGGTGCTATAATTTGATAACTTTTGTGCCTCTTACCCATTTATAGAAACACATGTTGCTATGTTAAAGACAAAGTTTAAAATGCTAGAATGTATGAAAAAATTTTAAAATTCTTGCTCAGTAAGTAGTCGTATTCCCACATGAGTGTGCATTCATTAAGCAGTATTTTCAAGGGAGAGTGGGTAAGTGTGATATTTGAAAATAAAGCCACACAGAGGCAGTTTTTTCAATGACTACCATTAGAACTTTAGTTATTCTTAACAAATTGGTGGCAATCACACTGGTGCCTGGCAGATCTCCTTCCACTTTGCTATACATGATCTACTTAATATTTTTCCACATTATACATACCCAGCCTTAAAGACTGTATGTAAATAGTCTCTCCATTGCAGAAAATAATAAACAGGAATCAGTGACTGCATCCACTGGTCCTTAGTGCTCATCAGAATGGCTTTCCCATTCACTGTTATCACTATGTCAAAAGTAAAAGAAACATTACCACAGCTTTTACTGTCTTATCTGGTTGCCCTATGGGATTATTCAAGTAGGTAAGGAATGCAACAGCATGTCCAAAACCTAGCTCTTTCTGATACAAAAGAATAAAAAAAAATTTAAAAAAAAGAAAAAAGAAAAAAGAAAAAAGAAAAAAGAAAAAAGAAAAAAGAAAAAAAAGAAAAAGAAAAAAGAAAAAAGAAAAAAGAAAAAAGAAAAAAACAGGTTCTATGTTCTGTGACCACTCTGGTCCCCCTCCTAACACTGCTGGGAACTGAGAGCACTCTGCACCTTGCAGGATTAGCTCCTGTGCTTGTGCAGTAAGAGGAACTTGTGTGAGAGCCCCACACCTACATATCTTAAACCTGATCAAGAGGAAAACACATCTGTCAAACAGTATGGTGTTTTACTGCAAACAGAACAAGGTTCTCTATTTGCAGATGGCATCACTACCCAGCTATGGACAAAATTGTGAAATTTCTCAGTTCCAGACTGCAGCCTAATTTTTTTCAGAGATGTTTCCCTATTTTTGTAGCTATGGAAACAGGCTTTTGTTTCTTTAGAAATAAGCCAAGAATTAGGGGCCAGGCCGCAAAATACTCTGTTTTATTACAAAACCACCAAAACGTGATTTCTCATCAATTTAACTGGCAGCAAGAATATTTCACACAGCAGTACCATGTACTGATGCTCTCCTGGGGAAGCTCAGCAGCAGTAACTTTGGCTGAGAGTTAGGACTATTTTTGGAAGCTTCAAAAGTGTCCAGGGAAAGTACATTTCACTTCTATTCATATAAACAACATCGCTATTTATTAAAAAAGTGAGAAATGGCATCTCCTCAACATCAAATGGCTTTGACAATAAAATTCTGCTTATATCAAGGTCTTGGGAGACACATGAAGCTTTGTGACAAATGGGGTGTTTGGATGATGAAGAGATGACTTCAAGACTCAGGAAGAGACACTTCAGACTCCTGCCCCTGGAGCACAGTGAAATAAAGGTGACTGCACTTAGATCCCAGCTCTGTGTCGCCTACCTGTTTAGTCTCTCGTGACTGCATGGGGATGGACTATGATGAACTATACAGTCTTTTCCATCCTAAATTACTAAAAGGCTAAGTAAGTCATTCTTGCTGTGAAAAGAAGGAAAAAACCCTGTATAAATATTTAGGTTCCTAAGTACAGGCTTAAATCTTATTGAAGTCCATAGAATTTAAAGTGCTTAAGTGTTTTGCTGAATAGGGATATGTTGCTGAATCATGGCCAAGACTTCTTAAGTTGATGTACTGTTATCCATGGAATTACTAATATGCTCAATATCAACTCTGTACTTAAATGCATTGTTAAAGGGGAATAGACTTTTTCAGGGCTTCATCCTCTGAAAGAACATCTGGTTGAATCAGGGATTCAGAATAAAGTCAATGAGTAAAAATGTTAAAAAACATAAAGCCTAACCACAGCAGGAAATAGTGGAATGAGCCATGGCAAGGCTTTTCTAGACAGCTATGCTGCTATTGACAACTTCAAAGTTCAGTACACTTTGCTGTGGTGTTACCTCTCATTCTGAAATTTGCTTTCCATTGAATGGAAAGCAAGACTGGGAGTTTTACTGGAGCTTTACTGGATGTGCCCAAATGTTTCCATTAGCAGCAAGTTAAATCTCATGGTATGAACAGGAAATAAAGTAGATTAACACTGTCTGTCACTGCATATTAATTTCCAGTACTTTTAACTTTCTTCTTCTGTCTTCCACCACTTCTGCAATAAACTCTCTCCTCCACTGATGTGTCAAACCTGCAAAACACTCAGATGCTCTTGCTGCAAGCTGTGGGTCGGTGTATTTGTTTTCAGTTAAGCACACATACACACTAAGAGGCCTTGTTCAAAATTATAAAATTCTGAACACATCATTGATGAAAACATCAGTAAGGCTTTAGACATCAAAGGTGGCCATAAATACATTGCCTCTAAATGTTAGAAAGAAAACAGGCTTGAGGTCAAACATTGTAACCTAGGGCTGTTCAAAAGAAAACCCACAATGAGGTGTTGTGTCTGTCACTCCTTATCAGAAGCACCAGTCTCAGCTGTGTGGCAGTACATTTTCCCATTCTGTCAGGTGACGCATTATTCTTTGTCCTCAGTTTCTCTCCTTTTTGGCGTTGATGACTTTCTGGAGGTGAGACCTCACCAAAAAATTGTTTGGAGTGGATTTCTGAGTCCAGACTATTCAGAGAGAAAAGCCACATGTTAAAGCATTAAGAAAATAACATGCATTAGGTGTGCCAGGGGGTTTTGCTGCCACCAGCCATCCTCTCCCACCTAGTGTCACTGCCACCAAGGTCCCCACTCAGCCCTCCCAAGCCTGGAGCGGCCACCGCACCCACACCTGGGTCCTTGACAAGATGTGTTTTGAAAAACTGCCATGGGAAAAATGCCCCACTACAAATGACCACAAGCCATTGTGCATGGAATGGAAACAAGAGGCTCCATCCAATCCCTCTTTACATTACACGCTCCTCTGCGCTGGAGCACTTTATGTTGCTCTTTCAGTAGCTTTCCTTTGCCAACAAATAACAGGCATTAAGGATAGAAAAACAATAAAATCACATGAGGAGAGAGCGGCAATCAGTACACAAAGATAAACATCAGCAATAAACACTTGCAGCTGCCAGCCCTACAACATATATAAATGACAGAGGATGCACGTGAGGGAACAGAAGTGGTGTGTGCAGATCCAGGAAGGGATGGTGCAAAGGCTCCTGGAAGAAACCTGGGAAAGCCCACGTGGTTCAAGAATGCCAGAACCACAAATAGCCTACGCAGGATAGCTGACTATGCCCAAATGCCACATCACTGTGAGTCCCTGTGGCTTCCTGTAGTTGAAAATCAAGCTGTAGGATTCATGTGGTGTATCAAATACCCAGGAAGGAAAAGTGGCACAAATGCCATAAAGCTGACCCTCTGAGGAACAAAAGAGGAGAAGAAGATTTTTTTCTCTCCATGATATTGAAGTCTAGTCTACAAATGGAATAAACTACTTCATGTTTATGGGGAAAGAGGAGCTTTGCTAGGTACTCACGAGAGGTATTTTTCACTGTTTAGTATTCACTTCCAGATGACAGGTCTTAGCTTTGTCGTTCTTCTTCCAGTTTCAATACTGTCCTGCCCAAATCTCAAGCTGCTACTACTTTGAGAAGGAATATTTTAAATCTGGCTAAAATAACAACACTTCTTGCAACAGATTGATTGGAAGAAAAAAGGGCTTGCTGTTTGGTGCTGTTTTGAAGCCTGGGTGGTCCAGCAGAAGAGGAATGTGATGGGCTGAATGCAGGTGACATGGTGAAGAGCACATGCTGAATTCAGTTTACCCAAGCTGCTCTGTACCAGGCAGCTCAGATGGCCCTGAGCTGTTTTACCTGTTGACACTAACACACAGTTTCACAGCTGTGGACAATTTCATCTTAACTTTCTACATCTGAGAAATGGTGGCTGTCAACAGATACTCTCTGGGGTACAAACCCCCTACAACAACTGCTCCCTGAAGTAAAAGTTTAGTGTTTTAACTCCTTTCCTGCTGTTAAAACTGATGGGCACTTAGCTTGAGAGCAATCTCCCTCACTTTGCTCCAGGGTTACAGCCCAAACACTAGCATTTTGCGACTGACAAAGACCATTTTGGAATGATTAATTTATTAAAGGGATTAAGGGAAGTAGCTGCTACAATGAGAAGAGGTTTGACTTAGTGTCTAAGAATCTCCTTTCCGGACAAACACAGGCACACTGTCAGTGGAGAGGTACTATTGCTCAACTGTGAGGACCACTGCAGATGGTGTAGCGCAGACATGAAGATCCTGTTGCCCTCAAACCCTCCAAATAGATAAGTCATATTTCCCAGCATCTGGAAACTCAGGGGGAAAATGGAACCTTCATCCGTATGACAGGGGATTCGTCATGCACAGACTTTAGGTACAGCTTTCATGGAACAACCGGAGGATTTCATCTGATTCAAGGCATTGCATGCTATGGTAAAGCATTATAGCTTGTCTAAGACAGAGCAGTCTGTCTGTAGTTCAAATTGTTGCATTTATAAAGAGGTATGGGTGGCAAACTGTGGAACAAAACCTGCCATCTACTGTAAAGGAATCTAATATGAAATGGAAAAATAACTCCTGATGAAATTTAAGGACTGTCATGATGAGGAAATATTTTCACTTTTGATCAAATAGAAATGGTGCTTTTCAGTGCTTGAAACAACTAAGCTTGCACAGCAGAAAACTGGACAGCAGTTTTAAACTACTTCAAGCATGTTATCATTGTTGGCTATATAGAGGTCCTTTAAATGTGTTTCTGTATCTCTGGAATGAGGCTTTTATCAAATTTTTTTCCAAGCTGGTAGCTCAGAGATGTGACTTTATTAGAGTCATACAACAGATTAGGGGCAAATATGCAGAGATAGCATCCCACTTCATTTGGGTGGCCTAAACCACCTTTCCTATTCAAATTTTTGTGATCTTACAGCACCATAGCTAGTGCATTTTGCTCATTTTTCTCCAACATTATACTAAGCACTGAGGGACAAAACCAGAAGTTACTTCACATATTGATTTGTCTCTTTAAACTGGAAATAGTTTTAGTCCGCTCTTCAGAGTGTCTATTGTTTGAGTCTTTTTTTGCCTATTGACAAAGTTTTTCAACTAATCCAGTGTCCCAGTTTTAGCAGAAACCAGTGGCAAAAGCAATCCTGATGTTAAATGGAGTGTTATGGACTACAGGATGCAGTTCTATTCCTGCATGAAAAACTGCCAGTCACTTAATCTCTCTCTGGGTGTCTGGTGTAGCAGAGCAACACCTGAGCTAGCTTTAAATTAGTGGAGTGTGACAGCATTAGCACATGAACCGTGGCAGCACAAGGCTCAACACTGGCTGGGAAGCTTATATTTGGTATGGAGTGGAGCCCTCAATATTTGTGGTGAAAGGAACATACAATTAATATCTCTATTTTATAAAACACTGTCCTTAAAATCTCATACTTAGTACTGCTAGATAAAACTGGATGAATGTCACGTGCACTTCCTTTTTGAGTCTGGAAATGGAGAAGTACAGTGAAATACTGGCCAAGGAACTGGTGGTCTGATACTTCAGAAAGCCAGCACACACAGCCTTACCCTTTCTCAGGTCATAATTAGTACAAGACTCTAGGACAAGCCATTGCTGGGTCATGTACACATGAGGAAGTTGGAAATATTCAGCTCTGCTTCATCATTTGCTTTGTACCCGTGCTGAGTGTCACTCAGCCTAACAATAGAGAGCCCAGCCTGGAATACTTTATTGCCAGGCATCAGGAATGGCCCCTGTACAAGGAATCTGATTAAACTTTTCAAACATCAGATTAACATTCAGTTTGATGCTTCTTGGCTGCATTTTGCAGTTTGTTTTCTTCTTAAGAAAGAGGCAAGATGCCCATAAGCGGGCTTAGTTCACCTTCAAGAATCATGAGAAACCAACACCAGGTTTATCAGCCATCTCAAGAAGAAAGACCAACAGTAGCCCATGTTTGAGAGTCTCCCTGCACATTCTAGTATATCATCTATGGCATATTAGGATGAATAATGAAATTTAAGCCTGGCCAGTCAGCAATAGACCATCTGTAAACAAGTTACAATGGTTTCAATTTTCCCAAGTGAACTTTTTAATAAATGCTTCCTCCTCCCAGTGAAAAAGTAAATAAACAAACTGAGCTTACAATAGATGTCTTTTAGAAACACAGACAGTAAAAGAGAATTACATTTTTGTCAGATACACTTTTTGCCACTGGGACAAAAGGCAGAATCTCTGTCTTTCACTCTCTCTGACAAAAGAGAGTGCTCTCTCTGCATCTCTTTAAATGCTGTTGAGATGCATGATATAACAAGGTTGTTTTATCCCCATGAGGAAAAACTCTTATCTGTACTGGAGGTCATAACCACTCCTTGAAAGGAAAATAGGCACTATGTTTCCAAGCTGTGAGAAAACACATCCAATAATTTTTTACTAGCTCATCAGGATAGTTAAATACTGAAGTGATAATGAAATGATCTCATAACTCTTTGCTTTTGGGTTATGACAGGCCAGTCAACAAAATTAAATAGTTCTGCTATCACACGGAAAACAATTCCTGCTTTACAGTAACTGGAAAGGAGCACTGCTATTAACTTCACAAAAGCTGCAGTTATACAGCAAGGAGTGTATCTCCAGCCATAATGCTTTCCAGCAGAAGACACAACCATGCTGAGTCCCTCTCTCTGGCCTTCTAGGTGGTCTTTCCTTCAGATCTAATGATAGGCCTGTCAGAGTGATTTATGGCACTTATCCATGCCTCTGTGTTTTCCTCCTTGGCTTTGGGTCACCTCTGGTCTTCAGTGCTCTGTGGTTGTTCTTAACACGTATTCAGTAATCGCACAGACCGAGACTTTGTTTTTCTACATTTGTGTTTTCTTTCATTCTGCCTGTCTTAGAGTTTTCAATAACACTCATCACCACAGGATACTACTTCCATATTTCATCCATCAGTAAAGCCTGTGTTAATCATATGCCATTAGTAGCCCTCTCTGCTGGCTCATGTTTACACATATGCACACAAACTCAAACTAAAAATGTATCATTGCATTACTGCTGATTCCAGATCCTGGTGCCCCCCGTGTTTGATCCACATCCCATTAAAATCAGTAGGAAGTTTGCCATAAACATTAACAGGAATTTTAATAAGCTCATTTTAGCTAACACGGGGATGGACTGAGTTCTGCTATATGGTGCACAGAAGGAAATAAGCTAACATATAAAGACCACTTCTATGCTTCTCCTTGCATGCACTTGCACAACGCGAAGGGTTGGTTACCAATTTCTGAGTGAAAAACAGCCTGAGCTGGGCTGTGGCAGGAAGAAACTCTCTGCTCCACATTCCTGGGGCACTTTGGTCACTTCATCATAGCGTAAGCAAAATCCCTCCAGGACTTGGATTGCACATCCCTTCAGAATGTGGGAGCAGCAATGAGTAAAACACGATGCAGAGCCCATAGCCTGGGACTCCTTCCTATGATAATGTTCTCTTATACTTGGCGTGCTAATAATAAATCACACATCACTTGCTGCAGAGATGCCAAATAGGGCACCACCCATTCTTTTTTATTTAGCAACTGTTTCTGAACAATGCTGCTTTATCTGAACATAGTTCTGACAACCAAAACATCTCTGAGATAAATATTTTTTATAGGAACAGTAAAATATTAGAAGTCTATGTAGGGCAGTCGAAAGCATTTCCATTGAAAAATGCATAAAATTCTGAATTCCAGTGAAAGAACAGGCAGATAAAAGGATTTCAGACCACTGTGTTAGTTTTAACTAAATGGGAAGACAGAAGGGCTGTTGTATGTGTTTTACAGACAGCCTAAAACCCTACAACTTTCCTGAAGGTAAAAATTCATCTCAGGTCAATGTGAGTTTTGCCCTAATTGAATAATCATGCTGATATGTACATTTCTTTGCACACCTGAGACTGTATTTCATGATTAAATAAAATTCCACTGAATGGGAGCTCTGTCCAAATAGGAATCTTCCCGTCCTCAGTGGTTACCTAGAATGTAATTTCTCTCCATCATTTGAGAAGAATATTAATTTTGGAAAGCAGCAGCCATGAAAAGAAGCAAACAAACAAACAAACCAACAGTTAAAATAGATGAGAATACAACTGTCATGGTTCTTTATCCAAGATGTTTCACCACCACCTGAGAGCCATGGTCTGCAAGAAATTATATTGACGTAGCCAGTGGAGAGCAAAGTGCAACTCAGAACCAATTACAAGCCAAAATTTCCAGAAAGTGTCTAAGATTTGTTTCATATTTTAACTTGGGTTGTAGGACAGGCAGCAGGAAGTTTAATTAATTTGCAACAGGAGAAAAGTAACCTAGAAGATACTGTATTTTCTGAAAATTCTGAGGCATCATAAGAGACAAGGAACAAAGCAAGGTGAGACACGTCATACCATGGTGATAGGGGTACTTGTAGCTGACTGAGGCAGCTCAATGCTGATTTGTGAGCACAAACCTGACAGGTTTTTTCTCTTAGTCTGCACTTGCCTGACAATGGACAAGAACCATTTTCACTGACCAATCCTACCTCAGTTTGGGCCTTTTCCTTATTAGCTCTATTGTCCTAAAGATGGGAAGTGTAAATCCTTCCCTCCTAGGAGATTAGCTGTCTCAGTCTTCATATAGATGAGAAACAAAAGAATCTATCTCATCCCAACACTTTCCACATCTCATAATAAATATCTTCTGTCTGGACCCAGAAAGGAAGGCAATCAAGGAAGTGGGAGGTTCCTCTGTGCAGGACTAGCCAAGTGTGAGCCTGAGGGCTAACAGCTAGAGGAACATTATATGCGGCACCAAGTTTTTTGGTAGACCTGCAGAGGTGTCATACTAAGCCCTGAGGCCTAACTCCAGTTTTCTTCCATCAGGGGCAAGTAAGGGAGAGCAGTTGCTCTCAGGTAAGGGTAGCAGACTGACAAATCAAAGACATTTATCACAGAATTTCCATATGGTTTTCTCTTCAGGAGACACAACAGGTTTGGAGGTTCCAAAGGTGTGATCTTGCTGAAATAATGTGCTTGAGCATTGTGGTGAACCTCTGTTTACTAACCTTTCCTAGCATTTAGGAGCTGAGACTGTCTCTTGGCACTGGTAGGATGAAAGGCTGCTGCAGGATGGCAGGAAGCAGCATCCTCTCCCTACCAGAGTAACAGCATCATCTTGGTTTACAGAGTTATTCTTGTAGCTGATGATGCCAGTCATCCAGCTCAGATGTTGACCCTGAATGCCAAGAATGACAGATTGCTGACCTGATCCAGTGATCAGGCTTTGGCTCAGCTCCTTCTGAAAACAACCCCAGAGAGACACAAACTGAATAACCCTGCTGGACTAAGTAGTACTTGGTATGTTACCAAGAAGCCATAAAGTCAAAACAGTGATAGATTGCAAAGTAACATGACTTGATTTCAGACTTTATGTCCCTGCTTTTTTGAAATCTACTTCAGTTAAATAATAATTATTTGTTTGGGGGAGCTCATGTGATTTAAAAATATCAAAATACAAGAGACATTCAGCTGTTTCACATAGTGACAGACTAGAGTGGCAGAATAGAGGATTTCCAATGTTAAACTGGCTGAAACACCTGAGTGACATCTATTCTGCTGCCAGTGAACCAGTGTGGAAAGTATTTAGTGGTTCCACATTTCAGCAATGCGTGTAGCCACGTCTGCCAGCTGGGAGGGAGAAAAACGGGCATCAGTAAAGAGATGTCAAGAAAGCTGTACTGGTCCCTTCCAGCAGTCATCACAGTGGTAACAACTGGCTCCAAGCATGTGCAGGGAAGGTCAAAGTAACAAGGTGACAACAAGAATGAATAGTAGCCTATTAGAAAGCCCAAGAACTTTGGAGGATGGTTTGGGAGAAGATAGTCTGCAATTGTAAATGGATCGTCCAGATGTATTTGCCCACAGTGAGGTATTCAATCACATATCCCCAGTGACATTATTAAAACCACAAGTCCTTTCCTGCACACCTCGTTTTCAGGCACTGCAGCCCAGACAGGCACGTGGTTCTGCTTATTGCCTTTTACTGGCTGCTGTTTTGGGGAGCTGTGCCACATCAGGGAGACCCACACTGCTGGGCTGGCTACTTTGGGCCTCACTGGAGTTCACATGTGTGACATTAAACACAGACTGAACATTTTTCAGGTGACATACCACTTCTAAACTCTGATAATATTGCTGGGTACACTAAAAGCAGAATGTGGTTTGCTAATGTGGGACCTGCTCACTTTCCCTGTACATCACTGTCAAAACTGCCCTTTTGTATTTGTAGTATCTGAACCTTTACAATCTGCTGAACTCTGTCTATAGGGTTCATGGTAATGAAAGTCTTACTCAGCACATCTGGAAAACACTTCACTGGAAAAGTTTGGTAGCACTCCATAATTTCATTGAGCCCTATTCCCTGCATTTGCTCCTGTGGTCAGTTGGAAAACCTCAAATGTAGGGAAAAAAGGTAGTTTTTCCTTTTCTTCTGTCTAATACACCAATGCATTAAACTTATCACCTTATTTTAAGGGGAACTGTGCTCCAGATGAAAGTGGCTCTTGGGACTGTAAGTCCCCACTTAGCGGCTGAGGAGCTTCTTATAATCCCCATGGAGGCTAAATTGCCTGCTGTTGTCAGAGAAGCAGGTGCTTCTATGCACAAGAGGTAGAGGTTACTGAGAGGACAACTAAGAATAATGGAGCTACTGTGGACTGCATCTGGCACGTGTAACTACACAAGTTTTTTCTATGCCTTTCTGATATCCAAGCAGCAGTAGTGTTTTCTCCTCTCCAAGCAAATAGTAGTTAAAAACGAAAAATAAATTACAAGTTTTTAGTACAGCAGAGATCTCAGTTTTCTGCCTTTATAATAGCTCTGAGCTCTGAATATATGAAGTGTAGCAGGTCATGAGTAAACAAGTTGCATGAGCACAGAAGGGCTGTCTATCATGGCCTGAGAGAAAGCTACTGAGTACTTACCTTCCTTCGAGTGACTCTTCTTTCCAAGAAAAGGCTAAAAAACATACAACTGTTACCGTGGAATGAGGAAAGGAAATGCATGGCTGTGAAACATGTCCAAATGAAAGGGAGCTTCCATAGCTTGTAATGAGTTATCAGATTTCCATTGAACTTACGTGCTCTGAACAAATGTTTGAGGATGTACAGAGCTATTGCTTCAAAAGAATTTTAATCCATCTGGAATACCAAAATCTCATTAGGAACTAAAAGACCCAGCAAGTTCCTTGCTGTGGGATCCGCTGGGTTGGGTAGCAGAGGGTAATTTACAGTCCATTTCAAAACTGCTGGGTCTAGACCATGACTTAAGGAGACTGTGTGGAAACACTAGTCAGCCCTGACCGTGTTCCTATTCAGGATGGAAGAAGGGAAAGCTGCACAAGCCCAAGAGATTGAATAGAGGTTTCCCTCTAATGTGCATTTTTGCAGTGTGTTAGGGGTCTAAGTGACTCATATTATTTAGCATTTGCCATGCCACTAGATAAGCTGGGCTGTTCTCACCATGACCTTAAACATGAACTGCAGGGGACCTAAACACTGGCTGTGTGTCTTACATGAGCATTTCCATAGGTCAGAAAATGTTGAACTTAGCCTGATCTCATTGAATACTGAATTGCTGCAACAGTAGATGTGAGCAAGTCTATCCATTCACTGAAGGTTCCTGGAATAAGTGCTGGTTAAGAACAAAACTGCACTTCTAGAACTACTTTAGAAATATATCTCCTTTTTTATGAATTGCTGTTTATGGCTGTGTTAATGGTCAGATGAATAATTAAATAAGATCAGAAATGTAAGATTAAGTGAGGATGTGAAAAGAAGGAGATTGCAACCAAGGTGGAGGGAAGTATTGATTTTTGTGGCTTGTCACAACATGGGGATGGGTCACAGTCACTCTCATCTATGGACAATTATGAGTGTAATAGAAAAACAACGCTGGGAGAATACCCTGAGAGACAGCAAGAAAAACCAGAAGACATTCAAATCAAAGGCAGGCAAGATACCAAAGCTGAGATGGAGGGCGTGAATGTGGAAACATTAGAAATAAAGAAGAAAGTGGGGAGGGAAATTAAATGGAAGAACTGCAGAAGCAGTAAATTAAGGACAAGATTTTCAAAAGTCCTAAAAAGTTGTAATTACTTTCCCATTGATGCTGGCAACAAAAATAAGTAGAGGTGGCAATGTCAGACTAGCAATGAGCTCTTTAAAAAACCCTCAGGTTAGAATTACGATGCTTTCTTACAACTTCTTCCGGCAACAATGGCATCAAGCAATACTCATGACTACTAAATTACAGCTAGTGTCCACTTAGATATTCTGGGAAACCTCAGACATCTGTGGCATTAAGACACCCAGCAGCAATTACCACACAGGAACTTTGTGAGGCCCTCAGAGGCTGGCTGGAAAACTCAGTTACTTTAAATAATGTAAAAATATTCATTATTGTAGAGCATAGAAAAATCTCTTTCTCAGGATAATTAAAATGAAAACCTTGAAAGTCAAATTGCATTTATAAACTGCTTAGGCTTCTATGTGCCCTTTCATTATTCATGTTTCTGAAGTGTAGCACTCAGGAAAAGTGCCAAGTTTATGTCTCTATGGACTGGGCTTCTCCCTGTTTATCAGAGGTTGATCAGAGAGGAGGGAGCAGCAATGCGTGCTTCCCGGCGCTGCCCTGCCAGCAAGCCCCAGCCCTGACCTGAAGGGACCATCACTGGGCGTGAGAAGGCGGCTCAGGCTCCACACCTTAGAAACCTTTGGCGTCTCTGCTGAGCCTCATGAGAAAGCAGCCAGTACTGCCACTGATGTCTGTGATGTGCCCTTTTATCCATAGCAGACTATCGCAGGTCATTTCTTTTCATGTTTTCCTTAGGTGATTGAATAACTTGCTAATAGGGACTGTTTTGGTCACTACTACCTTGAACTTGGTTCATCCCAGTGCTTTAGTATCTCAATTTTAATCTCTGGACTCAAATGAGAACCAAAGAGTTTAGGGTCCTAAGACATAACTAATTTGCGTTTCTACAGGGATTGAACTTTTAAGTCTAACAAATGACATGTTGTATGTACCACTAGGACATCTTGGAAAGCTCAGATCCTTATGTTTATTAGTTCAGAGTGCAATAATTATTAGCTAGAGAGAAGCATAACTGCAATCAAAAAGAAAGCCAAATGAAACCCACCTACACAGATTTCTCACACTGGGCCCTGGGCATGACTCACTGGTTATGTATTAGGCATTGTGGGTGGGTACTCTAATTTGTATGTCTTCCATTGTTTAGATGTGTTTTGCACACGCTAATTCTGACTTCCTGTTTTGGCAGAATCTTACAGAAAAAACCAAACTCACCACCACCTTCTTGGGTCACAGTCATGAAAGGCAGCTGCATTACTTCACCCACCTATCTTGGGATCAGGGTGGGCTCTGGAGGGAAAAGGGATCAGTCCTTGCTTGTGATGCTAGCAGGAAGCATGTCATGTGCAGCCACAGATGGTAGCCGGCCATGGATGAGTTTTAGCAGCGTCTAATCCACTGTGTGGAGAGTCATTTTGCATTCTTTTCAGGCCACATTTCCAGGACCAGAAAATTATTTTTGTTCTTTGAAGCATTCGCAGGAGAAATAACTTGGCCTGTAGTTTGCAATGCATTTTTGAACTCTAACATTCCAGCAGACAAGAATATATTAAATGCTAAATGGAGAGGACTTTGAACACTGAAGAAAAAGTGCATCCTTTCAAAATACTGTAATGCCTGTGCATGTCTAAGCATAAGAAACATTATTAGAAAAAGTCATGAGAAAATGATTTAAACTGAAAGTATTTTCTTGGCATTGGATCAACAATCACCTTCATTTTTGGAGCATGAACTAGAAAAAGGAATTCAAGTGGTAATTATATAAATTATACAATCTATAAATCATGAATAAATATAAATATAATACATTATTTCAATTAATAGTAGGGTTGTTTACATGGCACAAGTCACCATCAAGTGAGAGAGGCAAATAGGAGAGCTTGAAGAATGAAGTCTGATGATGACTAGAAAAATATGGTGATATATCTGGGAATATAGAGCTGCTAGAGCTCTATACTAGAGCTGCTAACAATTTTGGTCACTCAGGAAAGATGTAAGGCTCTCTCATGCTTTCACCTTACTACGTGTCTCTGTGACAGCCCAATGCATGTCTCCAAATGCATTCTCGGGAAAACTCTTCTGGCTATGCCGTGAAGTTTGGCAGGAGCTGTCGGCTGTGTAAACAACCGTGACTGTCACTGTCGAAGAGTAACCCTGCAGTGAGTAAAACAGCCACTTGTGTCACTGTGGTGGCTATCACACTGTCGCTGGGTGACAGGGGTGGAGAGATCTGCCTTCTACCAAGAGTTCACGCACTTTCTGCTGACGGATGGCCTATTGAACATATGCAGAGAGACCAGAGGAGTCAAAAATCTCCTGCAGAACAGAAAGAGCTGGCAAAACCCCACAGCTCTGAAGATACACCCTCACAGAACATCTAAAGACCCAAAGGATTTGACCCATGTACCCTTTGGCTTCTCTGGGCTTCCCACACCTCTCCGTCCTGGCGTCCCCCTGCATGCCTTAAACTTTCTGGAGACCTCCCAGCTGCATCTGACCTCACTGTCATCCCTGACAATACTGATGCCAAACTTTGCAGCAGACAGAGGCTAGATCAAAATCATGTCTTGATAGTCCACAGCTACTAAAAGGAGGTACTCAGCACACTGACATTTGCTTCCCTTGTTTACTTCACTCACAAAATATGCAACTTTCTTGACCTTAAGTACACTCCTTAGGAGTGTTCGGGCTGAAAGGGGCTCCACATCAGCCAAAAATAAGCATGGCTGACCTTAATAACTACTTCCCTTCAATCACAAGGGAAACACCAATGCTACACCAGTGTGCATCACTTTTCCTTTAACGCCTACGTTCGCAGTGAAAGAACTGTGCAAGTTAACCCTTTCACTGCTGCTACCAATGCAAAAGCATACAGGTTTGAGCTGGGTCCTTAACAGCCTCTAAGGTTTGTTTTCAAGGGGATACTTGTGGGATAATGCAAGTCATTCAAATTTTCCACTACATCACAAAATGACACTCATGCCTGTTCCCACTATTTGTTTAAATATAAACCAGTGCTTAACTTTCCAGCAGCAGCTTCCTGTTTAACAAGTATTTAAATGAATGGCTGAGTAGGTTTTACCAAGCACACTTGGCAGCCCCAGAGGTGCACAGCTTGGTGTCTAAACAGCAAACAGAGCTTGCAGGTGCTGTTGAGGCAAACAGCAGGTAGATGGGGCAGGGTGACAATACTGTCCCATGCGTGCTGCAGGCAGGGCTTGCTGACAGGTTGTCTGCAAGGAAACAGAGGAAATCACAGAAGTTGAAAGCCAAGGAGGCTAAATGGCCCAAAATGAATCTAGAAGAGAAACAGTGGACTTCGTCCTCACAGAACCACAGAATATTCTGAGTTGGAAGTGACTCACAAGGGTCATCTAGTCCAGATTTTTAGTGAATAACCCATACAGACATTGAACCCATGACCTTGGCATTATTAGCACCAAGCTCTGACCAACTGAACTGATCTCCTCAGTTGATTTGAAACACACAGCCAAAGAAAGGAGGTACCTCATCACTCAGACACCCTGAAGTAGCTGAGTGGGAACAAGATGCTGCCCTTTATCTTGCTGCTCCCAATTAGCAGGGGGCAGTGGATTCCAAACTGGCCTCTAAACTGCACTAAATAGGCACAGGGAGGTGTACCTTTGGCCAAAAGGGACGATACATTTTGGCTTGACACAGTGTGAGTTTTCTGTGTTTTTCACTTTTATATCCAATGTGATTTCTGTGAAGTCTGTGAAATTATGCCAGAATTAAAGAGGTGCAATACACAGCAGAATTTCATCTTTACTATTTAATGCTGATTCTTCTTAATTAATTCATTATGCCAAGACCAAAAGTATGCTAGGTGCCTGTAACATTCTCATTTGCTTTTCTATTTCTTATAATTTTATTTCATACAGCAAAAACATTTCCTGTAATTAGACCTCCAGATACCTATTGACTTTCCATAAAACTGGCTGAAAACTACCAGTCTGTTCTTAAGTTTTCACTGATATTTATTCAACTGTAGGTTCCTTAATGTTTTAATTGGTTGCAGCAGCTCATATATTTGAATGGCTCTCAGGCAGAAAACATTCTTCCAATGAAATTTCATACCAAGGCAGTAACTGTACTGGGATGAGATCAGCAGCCTTGTTAGAGGTATATGAAATTCAATTAAATTCAAAATATATACCACTGTGCCAATTGACAAAATTGAAGGGACAGAGCATAGCATCCCCTTGATGTAAATAATAACAGTAGTGAATTGGCAAACAAAGACCAGTCCAAATTAAGATAAAGAGTCAGAATTTCTGGAACCAAAATGAGATGCAGCACAATACTAACATTAGAAAGGTATGGCCAATTATTTGATTTGTCACTACAGAGTCTTGCAACTAACCACCTAAATGATTTGCCATTCAACATACCAGAAGGCAGAGCAAGGGTTTTATTCCATATCACTGTGATGAACTTAAGCTGCTGAGAAGAAAAACTGGCTATATTTGGGAAAGCAGCCATTGATTCAGGTCGTCTCTGGTATGGCTTGATATTTTTTGGTCCACTATTAGCAGTTTTGGGTTCTAAGAACTCCTCTATTAGTTTCTGGAAGGAACTCACAAGAGATTCTAAAAAACAAATGAGACTCCAGAGCTCCTGACCACATGATTTGAACTCGCAAGAGAGCAGAAACTATGAGTGTTTAGCTAATTTTGAAGTCAGAGAGGACTGGGGTCTGTTTAAAATCAGGCTGCAGTTAGCTCCTTACCACTCATTGCACAGACCTAGAAATAAAGTTCTGATTGCCTATACGCTTACCATGCCATTCAAAATTTTTTTGGGCTAGCTAAAGTGTCTGTATAACTGTCTTAAGTTAAGATTAAAATACTTGATTAAAATACATTTAAAAACTTTGTGAAGGAGAAGACCCAATCTTTAAAGGAATATTGTTAAAATCACTTGTACTTTCTGTTTTAAGGGTCCATGGGCTAAAGCATTGTTGTCCCTGGCCCTGCTAATCATGGGCTACTTCAGTGGCCCCACTGCAGAAGAGATGCTGGGGAGAGGAGAGTTGGGGTCAGGCTGCTGTTCTAAAAGATTTGCTGCCTGTGGTTAAAAAAATAGCAGTAATGTTTGCTTTTGGAGCTCTGGCAATGACTGCCAAGTTATATTCTCTTTTAGTTATTAAGTCTTAACCAATAAATGATGACAGATACCAAAAAGAGAGGAATGAAAACCACACACAACAATTTTGATAATGAACCCTTCTCTCTCTTGCTCTCGGATCAGCTCTTTTGGAAACTGTGTTATGGAGTTTCTGGCTACCCATTCAAACCCACTGTTTTTAACAAAACCATTTCCTCACACAAGGCACAGCAGCTCATACCAGAAGCCATTTAGCTGGTAACTTGAGGCTATGATTAAGAGAGCCCTGGTCACAACTCCTGGGCTAACTGTAGCTCTTGTCCTTCCTGCCTTCCAGCTACATCTGCTCAGACTTTAACCTGCAGCTGCTTCCTTGGGGTGGTGTCAGGCATGGCTTGTACCCCTTTCTGACTAAGTGTGGCTATCTTGGCAGCCTGACTTGCCTTCAGCATCTGTGGGTTTAGGCACCATGACAGTGGCAGTCAGGAAATCAAACTGACTTTCCAAAAGATATTAAAAAACAAAACCATGAGAGAGAAGAGCAGTATGTTACAAATCTCTCTGCAAGGTGCCCCTTCTCAGCAGCTGCCTTAATCACCGTCTTCTAGAACTGTAAAATCATTAATTTTGAAAAAGATGTCTGAGATCATTGAATCCAACTATGAACCCAGCCCCATAGTGTTCACCACTAAACCATGTCCCCAAGTGCCACATCCACATGCCTGTTGAACATTTCCAGGGATGGTGATTCCACCACTTCCCTGGGAAGCCTCTCCTAATGCCTGCCTTTCAATGAGGAAATTTTTCCAGAGATACAATATAAACCTCCCTTGGTTCAACTTGAGGCTATCACTCGTTACCTGGGAGAGCAGACTCTACGTGGCTACAACCTCATTTCAGGCAGTGGTAGAGAGTGATAAGGTCTTCCCTGAGCCTCCTTTTCTCCAGACTAAACACCCCCAGCTCCCTCAACTGCTCCTCATCAGGCTTGTACTTATAAAGCAGGTTTTTAAAGTATCCAGCAATCTTTCAAAATCTAGGTTTTCAAGTTAGCCATACATGTCATGTTTTTGTAATAGAGTAAAAAAAACCTGATCTCCAGCTTTGCTTACTACCCTCTCAAGCCTAATGCAGTGATTGTGCCTTTGGAGATGCTACATTCACCGATAGCCTCTAGGATACACCAAATCCAGTTCATGGATAAATTACACAAATTATCACTGTCCATAATGTTGATTACTACAAATCACTTTATATCGGCTGAAATACCACCTTGGATAATACATATATGAGATCGTAAGATGATGCTTAGATTACTGAAGACATTAAAGACCATGTATCATTATAGAGAATAAACAAATATCAAACAGGCAAAAGCATGTGGATTTAGAGACAGAAAATATGAAGATGAAGAACCAGTGTAAGTAGGAGAGTTACTTACAGAGGGAAT
The DNA here is from genome assembly GCA_024500445.1 of Entomyzon cyanotis. Lineage (NCBI taxonomy): Eukaryota > Metazoa > Chordata > Aves > Passeriformes > Meliphagidae > Entomyzon > Entomyzon cyanotis. The sequence continues at coordinate 78,083,108 of JAKEPQ010001005.1, read as the reverse complement.
TTGAAGTTTAACTCCATCACTTGCAATAACATTGAAAATGTGTTCGTTTGCATATATAGACAAAGAAATTTGGATCAGTAAAATATTAGATTGCTTCATTTTTTTCTGCCATATGAGAGATCACCTGTTTTAATGAACTAAAAGCAATGTATATAAAATCTTGAAAATGCCAGTGGCAACCGCAGCAGTGTGTCCTTGCATGGTGTTAAATCAATGAAGACATCATCTGCTTGAGCTGACAGATTGCAAATAAGCCCATTTAATAGCCTTACATAGAAGCCCTGACTACCCACGCACCCTGTTGCTTCTGGCAGACTCTGAGTGTTTCAGCATGGGGCCCCATTTGCTGACCCCTGGCTATTTAGAGATTCTGCCTAACAGAAGGGGAACTTGAGAAGCAGTTTCTGAAATTTCACCTATGCCAACTGCCTTTCCCATTTCTCTGTGTAATTTTCACAATATCACAGCTTTATAAATGCTTCCCTCTCTTTTACTGCATCAGAAATCTGAGAGAACCAAGAAACCTGGCTGCAGAAAAAGGGCTGAGAAGGAAAGTAATCCAAGGGGAAATACACAAGCCTTTCTCTATATCATTCAGTTTGGCATCACCAGCATCAGAGGTAAAGCATACTCAGAAAATAATTCCATTTGTGAGTTGATCACTTCCCTTTAAATTTGCACCCTGTGATATTCCTAGTCTTGGTCAGAAGGCTTTAGTGAAATGTTTAAGTAAAATGTATGTTTTGCTCACTGGTACAGTACCTTCTGGCATGCCTGCTCCTGGTAAGCCCACAAGTTTCCTTTGTGCATGACAAAGGTAGGAAGGAGCCTGCCCAGGGAACAGGCTTTCCCGCTGACCTGCCGGTGCCACCAGCAACACAAACCCTTTTCCCAGTGAGCTGGCTTCCAGAGATCTGCTCTCTGCCAAGCCATTTGCTGTGGCCACATGCTGCCACTGGAGTATAATTACACCCTTCATCATACAAAAGCAGTTAATTCATGCTATAAATCATATCCTGACATGCAAAACTTCTGGTGTCTCATTCTGTTTGTCTGAAATTGTTTAATGCAACTGACTTTGAGGTGAGGAGCTCTTTTATGTTGTTGGTGTTTAGAGAAAGATTAATAGATTATTTGTTACTGGTTCAATAAATGTACTCTGCAAACTACAATCAACTGTCTCCTGTTCATTTCACTGCCCCTAATTGGCTCAGGGTACAGGTTCTACTTCCAGTCTGAAGTGCCAAGCTTATGTTTATTGAAACATAATTACCTTAATGTAATTGTTTTGGATTATTACATCTCCATTAAGTAGGACATAGTTAAAATAAATAAAAACATTCCTTGATCAGAGCTGATTTTCCAGTTATGGAAATGACCACAGGAAAAAAACCCCACAAACTCCGTGCTTCAAATGATGTTGCTTTCCTCATGTTAATTAATCACAGTCTTTGTGCTCCCATTGGGGCTATACTTAAAAATGATTCTTTTGCCTATAGTTTCTGTGTCACCCCACAAACTTCAAAATATACAAACTTTGCAATTTTAGGGGTGTGAGTTCAGGGTCTGTCCATTGTTCAAAAGGCTTTAACAGCAAAGACTAAATGAAGTGAAGGTCTCTTTTTTGTGTGTCACCAAACTCTGGCTCAAAACAACATCTGAAGCCTCAAGTTCATGAAGAGTATTCAGCAAGGAAAGTTTAAGTATTTCAGCATATTGGGGGTTTCCAAAAGCCAAAACTGGCTCCAAATATGCATTTTGCAGTTTTCTTTCTATCTTTAATAGTGCACATGCAGAAGCCAAATCTTTAATGGATGGCAGGAAGAGGGAAGAAAAGATAATCAACTAGACTAGAGTTTGAACTATTTAAAAATTGGCTTGCTATGCTACAGTTTGAACTCATTTTTAATTTCCAGGAAACTTGTCTGACCAAATTCAGATGCTTTACATAAATTCCACCTTTCAATTAGGCTGTCTTTGAAGGCCTTGTTGAATTTTCACTTGCACAAAACCTGAGGAGTAAGGCTCACAAGCCAGCCTGTCTTACTCCTGTAATGAATCCAGATCACAGAGACTTCAGTGCTCTTGGTTTCTCTGGGTAGAGACATCCATCAGAAGAGAGGGGGATCTCCCATTAAAATATTTTTCTACTGTCATTTTTACTACAACCTTTGCTCTTCTCTGCCCCCAAAGCTACAAAAGCAAATTGATTTTTCTTGTCCTATAGTCTATTTGGAACAAGGTCTCCTAAAATCACAACTGTGTTTATGGCATTTTAGATATTGGGTGGTTTCTTCACATAGAGACAATAAGTATTCTGCCAGAAAATTAGACTTGACAGCATCACATATTTAGGGTAACTGGGACCAGTGTGATATGACTTTCCCTTTTCAATAAGGACATCAAGCAAAGGTCCCAATTTTAGCCTAACTTTCTTTTCCCAGGTCCTCTGCTTGCACTGAAGATGGCACTAGGTAGCAATGCTGTGAAGCTGAGATGTGTGAAGCAATGTAAATTGTTGTGATTTCAAGGCTGACAGTGCTCCTGATTTAACCACAAATCTCCCAGTATTCAATTTCTTAATTAAAAGTTCAGGTCCTGGATTTACTTCTGCTTGCAGACCTCATGGATATGGACAAGAGCTTTGAACATTGATCCGAGAGCCACCTAAAAGCATAAAAGCGTAATAATTTTTAAAAGCAAGTAAAAAGAAACCTGTGTTTATTTTTATTAAATCTCATGATCATTAAGTGAGTTCCATATTTTTTCAAGACCTAATTAATATGTTTTGAACATACTCGGTGTAGCCAAAGAACCACTATGCATTAGGTCTCCCGGTTGCGGAGTCCATGGGCTGTGTAGCAAATTCGGCTGCACAGTCTCTGTGTACAGCTGGGAAGCCGAGGGCTGACTCAGTGTAACCTAAGACTGAGCCATGACAGCTTCCCAGAGACCAGAAAAAGAAGGGTAGCAGCGGAGGGGATGGTGCCTAAACCAAGTTGGAAGGCCAGTGTCTTTGGGCAGGGTGCACCCAGCACGGACTGCTCCCAGTGCGGGAGAGAGCGGCAGGCTCAGTGACCCAGCCTGGGGGATCTGCGGCAGCTCTCCGGCCCGAGGCCTGACATGCCTGCCACACTGTTTAGCACTTGTATTTTCAGGAAGCTCTTCAAAGCTTTTAAGGAAGATTTAGTGCACTGCCAGAATGGAATTTCTGATGTCATTACCAGTCGAATCATTCACACCCTCTTATTTTCTTTTTCTCCCTGCAGGGAGGTGAGGGAGGCTGACAGGTGCAGGCAGCAGTGGGTGGCAGGCTGGAAGGAGCCCCACGGCCTGTGGGGCAATGGAGTCACCCCTCAAAAGGAGCAGTGAGCATCAAAAAGGGGTTGATGTGCTCAGGACAGACCTGTTGGCTTCCTGCTGGCTACAGTGCAAGGGTGTGGTAAGGCCATGGAGGAAAGCAGGAGGTGACGTGTCAATGAAAGTGACCCTGGAACTTGGAGAGACAGAGGAGCTGCCTGTAAACACAGTTGGCTTTGGCAGTGTGGCCAGTGAGCACTCAGCAAAAGCCTATGAAAAAGGTTTTTCCTCCTGGATGAAGACACCACAGTGCTATATTCCTATCTACTCATTCTACATAGAAGGGCATAAAAATGCCAGTTACTAAACAGGCTTTAAATCCCTGGGCTCAGCTGGAGCTTTCTGTACCGTCACCAGTGGTATCTGGAGCAACAGCAGACTTGTACATGTGCTTGGTGATGTACATGGATAGCTGCACATCCCAGGGCTCCAGTAGTGTAACTGCAGGATCCTCAATACTTGTTGGGAAAGTGCTTAGCTCTCACTGACTACATGGCCAAACCAATCAAAAGCAATGTTTTTGAGAAAGTAGATGCCTCGGTCATTTTGGCTTCAGAGCCCGTGGCATCTGAGTGACCTACTGCAAGTGAGATGGTGAGGACTGCTCTGAAGAGCTGCAGCTGCTGAACACCAATACTAGCAATACTATTTATTTGATATGTACACCAATACTGTTTATTTGATATAAGTTCCACTTAGGGTATAAAGGGCAGAAATTGTGATCTCAGACAAATTCTTTGTTTTGGTGCAAGGCTGGGTGACTCTTGGAGGGGAATACATGGAAACACCCACTGAAGTGAGGCTTGGAATAGTGCTTCTTTCTTTTTGTAAAGAGGGGATCAGAAAAAAAAAACCTGAGGAGCTGAAACAGCAGGTTTTTTTTAATGTCAGTATAAGTAAAACATAACATGATGAAATGCAGGGAAACTTCTAGAGGATTTAGATGAAGAATAAAAGTTTCAGCCTTGTGGAGATACAACTACTGATTAACAGGCTTCGGTGCAGCAATAAGAAGTTCCCTCTAAATGAGGGCAAAACAGTTACAGGTAGCTATTGTTTATCAGCAACTATTGATAGAACAAAAATCAGAAAGAAACCCTAAATCAAAGGATAAAACTGTGCAAAGGAATAGGAATAGTCTGTATCCTTACATGTGTTGCCCAAAAACTCCATAGTGACACAAGAAACACCATTTAGGCAATCTAAAGAACATAAGCATTTGCTCACTTGCAGGAAACAGAAGAAAGAAGAAAAATATGGGATATGCCAGTTATTCATCATGACATTTTGTTTCAACTTGAGCAACTTTAATTCAATTTTCTGTAATTAAAAGTAAAATTTCAGAAGAGGGGCAACAGGTTGAAATTTGCTTAGAGGTTTACATTGCCATTTGGTGATGCTACAGGCAACCATTTCAATAGCAGTGGTGGGGTGCTTGACACTGGTTTATTTGTTCAGAGAGAGGGACATTCGATAGTTTTGGTTTCTCAGCTGCTGAGTGAGTGATTTCCCACTGTCTGGGACTGACTACTCCGCAAATGCTCTTCTATGCAGCCACAGCTCTCCCCACCGGCTCCTGAAGGACCGATGGTCTGTGGATGCGGTGTGGGGAAATAGGAGGTGAGAGGAAATGCTGAAGGACAGGCTGAGGCTTTGCAGCCCTGTTGGTGGGGCAATGGCCAGCCCTTCTGACATGGGACACCATCTTAATAAAGGAAATCTATCCAGATTAGACTACACTGACAGTTAAAGAATTGGCTTATCCCCTCTACGCACCTCATAGACAGCCTTCCAAATTATTTCTTTTATCTGTCCTAAATGCAGCAATGACTATTTTTTCCAAAGAAGCTGTAAAATCATACACTTCATAAAGACTCATTTCACTCTTGAATGGGGATGGTAAAATCTTAGCCAAGGTATATACAAATAGCCTAGCACCTTTTCTGACATCCATTATCCATGCTGACCAGCTAGGGTAACCCCTCCAGAGGCAGGCCAAGAAAAACATAAGGAGATTATTAAATATTATTCATTACTTTCAGTGGAACAAAATAGAAGCCTAATTCACAGTCTTGGTTCCAAGAAAACATTTGATAGGGCCCCAAGGGATTTTTTTGTTCTTTACTTTAGAAGTTTTTCATTTTGGCTTGGAGTTTATATCATGTATTAGAAAGTTTTTCCTGAAAACTATATCTTGGTGATAACAACTTGAAATCCCTCCTCCCTTACCTCTTGATTTAGGAGGAAGGAGTTAAGAATGTCTCCTCTCCTCCCACTGTGTGTGCCATCCTAGCCATGCTCACTAGATCACAGGTGAATAGCTTGGAGGCAGAAATGCCAAAAGTTGTTGTATCATGTTATCTTGGAAAACTAACTCAGTCCTTCCCAAAGGAAGGACTGTGACACATTATCTGTGTCACAGCTAGGACTCAAATCCAATCTACCATAAATCAGAGGCCATTCCTATTGTCCCAACCAGTGAATTCTTAAGTGAAATGAGTTTGAAATATTTTAGTGCAAGGAGTCTAGTAGAAATACATTGTACTCTTCAAGAAAATGTACCCACTCTATTAAAAAATAAATCACTGAATGCAGACATCTAACAAAAACTTTCTAACAACACTTAGGCTTATATTCATTTCAAACCCAAGCACATTTTTTAACCCTTGCTCCTTCACTCATTCAAAATCACAGATAAAAACATGAAATGTGAAACAAGACAGAGAATTTCTGTGGAAAGCCAACCATAAAAATGAAGTATATTAAAAAAAAAAAAAAAGAAGAAATATCAAGGCCATTTCAGGTGGAAAAGCCCTGCCCTCCAAGTAATTTTTTGCACTTTCCATTATCAGTATCTTCCTCTTCTAAAAGAAAATGCCCCTGCTCACTTGTGAAACTTGAGAAAAACAACTGGGGGACTGATGAAGACCTTAATCCTGCAAATGCCAATTTAGAGCAGCAGCTCACGAGTGAAGCTCTTTAGACCTAGAACATGGGGTTGGACAGCCATCACTGCACCTTACACCTGGAAGTCCCAGCTCCAGCTGCATGCTAAATTGATCCTTGGCTTATATATTCCTTTTAAACAGCAGCCAAACAAAAAATGTTGAGGCAGAATGCCAATCATGTTCTGGGCTGCACCAAAAGCAATGTGGATGGCATGGTGAGGGAGGGGATTCTGCCCCTCCCATCACCAGAGTGCTGCATCCAGCACTGGCATCCCCAGCGCAGGAAGGACATTGGTATGTTGGAGTGAGTCCAGAGGAGGCCATCAAGATGATTAGAGGGATAGAGCACCATTCCTATGAGGAAAGACTGAGAGAACTGGGATTATTTAGCCCAGAGAAGAGAAGGCTTTGAGGTGACCGAATTGTCACCTTCCGGTACCTGAAGGGAACCCGCAAGAAACATGGAGAGAGGCTTTTTAAAGGGGCATGTAAAAAGTGACAGGACAAGGCAGAATGACTTCAAACTGAAAGAGAATAGGATTAGATTAGACATTAGGAAGAAATTCTTGACATCAAGGGTGGTGAGGAATTGGAACAGGTTGCCTAGTGAAATTATTTCCATCCCTGGCAGTGCTCAAGGCCAGGTTGGATTGGCTCTGAGCAACCTGGTCTGGTGGGAGATGTTCCTGCCATGGGCAGTGGAGTTGGAACTAGACGGTCTTTAAGATACCTTCCAATCCAAACCATTCTGTGATTTTATGGTAAATGCTAATGGAGCCAATCAGCTGCCATTAAAAGAAAACAGAGGCTTCTCTCAGCTGGCATTGTTCACCTCAGGAATACTTTTGTTGTCTGATGTCTTGAGGACCTTTGTGGCATTACTTTTGAAGCAAACCAGCAGGGTCATGGGAAAGGCTTGAAAGTAGAAAAGACAGAAAACCATCCTGGAGACTGCTCTAACTGTAAGGCTAGCTCCATCCCAGCTGACCATATGTTTCCATTACTGGAAACAGGTACTCAATTGGCACTTGAAGATGCTAGAATCATCTCATGCTGCTTCTTAAACAATTTGTATCATTTATGCCAATTCCAAATGTGGTTGAGGTGAAAGATCCAGCACCTGACTTAAGGCCTGAGTGGTCCTCATTGAGGCAACATTTTATTACCTATTAACTTGATTTTGATGTAAAATTATTTATGCATGAAATTATTGATATAATTGATTCTTTCTCAGGTTCACTAGTTAACACATGTTGACATATTCCAGCAGTGATAGAATAAATGTATACATGGAGAGATTTCAGAAAATGGAGGGACAGCAGCTCTATCTTCTCAGCTTTTGGCTCGGTAATTAACTATGGCTGGATGTAACACTTCCAGATAGTACTATACAGTTTAGTCTCCTAAGCCTGTTAAACAAGGAATATTTGAAACTGGACCAGAATTTAGAAAATTTACAGTTTTAAATTACAGAAAATTTTAAACTGACTAAATAGGCATCATGTTTAATTCCTTGTTTTAGTCAGTATTCTTATTGAATTACAGAGACATTCTTAAAGAGGATGAGTTGCCCAATATGATTCATTTCAGCATTGCAAAGGGGGCATCTGAACTGTGGAACTTGGAATGACTACCTCAATGTCTGAGCTGTGGGGAGCCCTGTCCTCTGCAGTCTGCGAGCTTTTGTGGTCTGCGAGGCCATCCCTGGAGCCAGTGCCGTGACCAGCTGAGTTTCATCTGCTTAATCTGGAATTGAGCAGCACAGAATCAATGGCAGTGGGTAGCTCCCTGTCATCCGACAGACAAAGTGTGCATGGCTGACACCCCACATCCATACAGCCCCTGGGATATCCACTGCTCCAAAGACAACTTGTCCATGCACTTGCTCCTTTCCCTGCACTGTAGTTATCTATGGTTATCCATTACCTAGCCTGTTTCCATTTACCTAATGGGTCCCACTCTATGACTTTGGTGTTATAATTAGAAGAGATATATCAGGGTTTTGTTGAGCCTAATCATGAATGTGATTAACTGATAAGTAGAAACCTTAACTGGCAAGATTTCAGTAATGAAAGCAAGCAAATGTCTACTCAGAATTGAGTTACTGAAAGTAACATAACAACAAAGCAGTTATCCTGACAGAATCTAAGAGAAAAATTACCTTGATTTGTAACAGTTAAATCCAGCAAACCTGAGGAGTTCTCTATAATTCCCCTGATGGAACCCCTTTAAGAAAAAAAAAAAAAAAGTTGTATGAATTTATGTTTCTACTGACTGAGAACTGCAGAAGCAACCTTTGAGCACACAACAGATACATCAACCCTATGGAAGTGTATTGGCAGAAGCAGCAGTCCAGATGACCCACATCTTTGCAAGACATTAATAAGAAGCAGATAATAAATATGTATACGTGTTGGGGGGTGGATATATTATTGGCTTGAACAAAGCGTCAAAGACCAAATTTTCACCTCACCAATCAGATGAAGGGAAGGGGCAATTTCCCTTTGGAGACTCTCTCTGAAGTGATCTGTTTAGTGATTTAGTGTAGACAGCAGGCAGACCCATTCAAAAGAGTGTTAGAGTGGATAATGGGAAAAGGCAAAGTTGAGAAAGGGAGAAAAGCAGTAAGCATTTTTATTAAAGAACAGAATGTAAAAATGTTGGGGAGTGAGTGGGTTGGAGGATAGCCTGGGCATCATAGTAACTCAGTTAGATGTCTCATTCCAGTGTGTGTGTTAGCAGGAGATATTTAGGAGCTGAAGTCTCCTCCACCCAATCAGCCTGCAATTTATGGTCTATTTAGGCACTCCACAGTGATGAGGAGTCCTGGGCAGGCATTCTCAGAGAGTTACTGCCTTCTCTGCAGCCCTTACATCACCATCCAAACTCTGCAGTCATCATCTAGAAATTTATACCTCACAGCTAACTACTGTTTCAGTAGAGCAAACACTACACTATTTCTTACCAAGAAGACAGCTTGTGATGATATGCAGCTTTTAAGTGTCTTGTGAGATCCTGTGCATATGATAATGCACTGCTGGCAGCTTGTCAAAGAGAGACCTGCAAAAGCAATCGTGTCGTTTTGAGGAAGAGACAATGATTAAAGTTTTGTTTCTGTTGCTTGATGAAGAACTGACAGAGAGAACAAAAATTATGAGGCCAAGCACACAATTGATATTAAATTACCAACACTTCGTTTACTTATCCTCAAAACAACCACGGGAGAGCTCTTACGTACCGAAACAGTTAAAAATAAAACCTCTAAGAACATTTAAAGCTGGCCACAGGCATTTCACGGAAGTCGGTGTTTCCCAGCTCCCCATATGCCACTAGGGCTTCCCTCCTACACCTTGACATGCTTCAGTTAGAAACAGCTGAAGGCACTAAGCTTCTAAACAAGGGTCTATTTACATGAAGCTTTTTTTGGTCTACAGTTTTCCACTGGCAGTAGCAATGATGGCAGTCAGAGTAGGCAGGGCCCCAGGCAATTTAAGCATCTGTCTCTGCTGACAGCACATCTGCACAGGACAGTGCTGGAAAGGCCAGTGGCTCACAAAGCACCATCTGCCTTCCCATCCTTCTGATGGCTGCTGCTTCAGCAGGCAGAGGGCCAGGGCTGGGGGGAAATGAGCTTTAGGACTCGAGGCATCAGTCCTGTGGAGCAGGTGGATCCTCTGGACGTATTGGCCCTGCCTGCAAAACTAGCACACTTTGTGGGGTTTATATTCCTTGAATGTTTTTTCCAGTGCTGGTTTAGTCATTCTCCTGTACAACATGAAGATACCATGCCATACGCACCCTTCTGCAAGGGCTAACAGCTAGGTATGAAGGCAGGCAATGGTACACATTTTGTTCTCAATATCTTTAAATCAGACTGATCAGACATAAGTGTAGTCTCTGTGACTAACACTCCTAATTATATAATATAATATAAATACACAGAAGACCAAAGGTGGCTTTAAACACAGACAATTTTCAATCAGTTTGTCTGCTTCACTATATTAAATAACATTTCTGAGCTTGCTGGTTCAGTTTGGCCACAGCAGTGAACTGATTTGAGGATTGCTGAAAATATATAATGGGTTACCCCCACCTTAGTTTATGCCCAAAACTTTCCCTAAATCTGTAAGGCAAGTGAGGGTGAGCTCCTTGTGGTCAAACAGGCTGTAAAGGTGTGGGCACTCTAGTTTCTGGATAGCTGTATCACCTCATCATCCCTGATGATTACAGAGCACCTCTCCAGCAGATATGGCAGATGTGCCTCCTTGCCATGTGCTCAGACTAAGCAGAAGGTAGATGCAAAACAGCTGAGAAACTGCTGAATCCAGATGCTTTGCTTGGCCTGACCAAATGCTGTTCAAGAGCTTGCTCTGAAACTCCCCAAACCACTAGACATGATCTGTCTGTTTCTGGCTGAGGAGACTGGGACAAACCAGATAGAAAAGGAAGAAGGTGGGAAAAAGACATAGAAGAAATCTGGAGGTCATGAACAAAATCAGAATGTGGGAGAGGAGAAAAAGGCAGAGGGAAATAGGAAGAAAAAAAATTAATATAGTACAGTATTCAACAAGAACGAAAATTATGTGGAGGTAAAACAGACATTGGAAAAGACCCAAGAAAGGAGAAGAGAAGGAGGTAAGGACTTGGCAGGGGAGATAAGCAACATCAACAAAAGCAGTAGATTTCTTATTGTATCTTCCAAAAAGCTGCTGCCAAAATAAGATAACTCTCAACTATAATCACCATTATTAATGCATGTATGTAGACAATGTGAAGGTGAAGAGGAGATTATCAAAGAACGTAGCTCTGGCAGGATGCCAGGCACCAGGGAAACTCACAGAAGGATGAAGCAGCAGCTTTTCTGAAGGGAATGGAAATTGTCTAGGGTAACATGGGTAGAAAGTCTGGAGCAGAGGCCTGTTGCCTCTGCTCACCTGTGGAGGAGGAAGGGCTGAGAAGGTCATCAGAACAGCCTGCTGGCTTTTGCAGTCTCATGTCAAGTTTGGGTGAGGACACTACAGTCAGGTAGAAAAGACCATTTTCACAGCATATTTTGGGTCAGAGAAACCCCATTTCTTTTGTAGGCTGGTGGCAATTCAACAGTGCTTTTGCATGGGTTTCAGCTGGATCATCATTCATAGTTAATATGTTCTAGTGGATTCAGCATTGCAGCAGCAGGATATGGTTGCTATTCCCAGCAGGTATACTGGGCAGCCTTAAGCATGTGAAATTCCCTGTCTGTTCCTTAATTTTGCCCTCCATAAATCAGGTAGTGGTGCTCACTGATTCGCTAAGGTACTTTGAGATCCACAAGACAAAAGCACTAAATAAGAGCTGGGTGTGAATAAAATTGCACTTTCCCACCATGCATAGAGAATTAATTTTCTTAATTTTCAAGCCTTTCAGGTGTTCAATGTTACTTTTCTGTTCTGCTGAATACCTTGACCACATAAATAAATTTATCTTCTCTCTTGCTTTTCTTCACAAAATTGTAGATATTTCATAGCTTAGTTCTAAAGTAAAAGAGTGATGAATACGAAGAAGAAGAGCAATAGTACCCTTGTGCAAGTCCCCAGAAAAATAAAAATCCCTTTCCTCTTCATCCAGGTATAATCTGCTAAGTCCCTTTACCCTGCTTTGGAAATATATATTGAGTTTCAGTGTTCAGTAGGGAGTATGGAGGGGTCAGAGGCCCTCCACAATACACAGTCGACATCCTGCACTCAGTTATCTGTATGAATAGTGGAAAACATCACAAGAGGTGTATAACTTGTTTAAATCTTAAATTTAATAATCTATTTTCCTACAGATCATATTGCCCTAGTGTGACTAGCACAGGTCTTTCTCGTGAGAACATTTTGCTACATTTCATAAACAAAGATAAAGTTTGGATGTTTTGCAAACAACGTCTCCGGATTAGGTCAGTTCGGGCTTGGCCAATTGGGCCTAGGGGGAGGTCTCGGGCTGACCAATCTGGGTCACCTCTGTAAACTCTATATATATGGAAATCAAAACAATAAAGCTCTCTTCTCTCTTTCCTTGTCTGAGAACTTGGGTCATTCCTCAGCTAGCGGCTCAACAGCGACACCCTAGCATTTTGAAGGTATTAGCTTTGCTAGGAAGCCTATTTTAAAAAACTATTTTAAAATATCCTCCCTGTGGCTAGCACAGGTTCTTCCTGTGGGAACATTTTGCTATATTTCATAAACAAGATAAAGTTTGGATGTTTTGCAAACAACTTCTCCGGATTGGGTCAGTTCGGGCTTGGCCAATTGGGCCTAGGGGGAGGTCTCGGGCTGACCAATCTGGGTCACCTCTGTAAACTCTATATATATGGAATTCAAAACAATAAAGTCCCTCTTCTCCTCTCTTTTCTTGTCTGAGAACTTGGGTCATTCCTCAGCTAGCCGCTCAACAGCGACACCTCCCCACTATGCACAAGCACCTATCCTTGACCCTGACACTTCTACACACTAACAGAGATCTAAAATATCCCACCTACTTGCCCCTTATATTTGTAACCATTCATGAAATTATTAGTCCCCTCAATTTATGGGGGGGTACAAGCAATAGACAACCTTCCAGTTATGTTCGCCTATAAAAATAGCAATGTAGCTCAGCCTAATAGCTGCTACATTCAGTGTGATTTTCTTTACTGGTGGCTAGCCATTCCAAAGAGCCTATTAGACTCCTCTTACATGGTAGGGGAAGAAAGGACAGATGTCTATCAATCAAATGCAGATCAGTCCTGAAAGGGGGAGATGGAACTAAACAAGTCAAACAATAAAATTTGATAATATGTTTGTAATTAAAAAGTTATGAGTGACTTCCAGATATCAAAGAAGGGGGAAAAAAAAGTAATTATTTCTATTTGGCATGATTTTCAAAGTTGTCATTGGACTCACAGGTTCTCATTGAAGTCACTGTAAACTGTGGGTACACAGCACCTTTGAAAACCTTGCCAAAATTGCCTTTAGACTGTAAACTACGTATGGCAGAGACCTGTTACTCATTTGGCAAATTGTATTGCAAAGCTCCTTTGTCCAAACAGGGCTGTTTGCATAATAATAATAATAATAGATAACAGATTTGTGCTGGAATTCAGAAATATCTGATATGGTTCTATAGCCTTCTTATTAACACAGTATTTCAAAGCATCAAATAAAAGCTCATTTTATAGGCAAATCACCAAGGAAGTACAACCAGAGGAAGCTGGCTGAAAACAATTTAGAATCAGAGAGGTGTTTGCTTGGTCAAACATGGAATTTCCCTTCCACCACACATTTCAGTTTCACATTATTTGACTCATAGACTGTCATTTGGGAATCTTGTTGAACAGGTAGACTTGTGAAATATGCATTTCCTTGTGGTTGTTTTTGAGTGTAGAATAGATTCATGTAAGTACGTACATCAATGCACACCCTCAGCCCTGGGAGTGTTGCTACAATCCTCAAATTCATGTGCAATCCCTCTGGCTGTGCCAGAGACAACTACGAATGAGGGCTGACTCACTTTGCCTGGGAAGTGCTAGAGCATTAGATTTCAAATTCAAAGGGTATCAGCAGAACAGCTGTTATTCTCTGCTCTTACTTCAGAAATCTTGCTCATTTCAGCAACTCAGCCTTACTCAGTTGTTACTCAGTACAGTATTTTGCAGTTTAATTTACAAAATAAACTAATTACACACTTTCTCATAGACATATGAAAAGCCAGCAGTGACACAAACATCACTCTAACCCCAAGAGTTTCAGGGAAGCTGCAAGTAATCCACACCTTCTCAAAACTATCTGCTTATTTCTCTAAGCCTGGGTTGCCTCCAGCTGCTCCTCAGCTGCAGAGTGTGGGTAATGGTACCCACTTTTCTGAAGAGCTTGGAGGTGGATAGGGAAGAGTACTGCCCAAGGAAGGTGTGTGGTACCATTAGAGGAACATCTGCTGCACTGCTGGATTGGCACCACCATGGCTCCAGGTGCTGGCTATGTCAGCAGCCAGCATTGCAAAACCCTTTTCATAGTACTGTTTATCCAGAAGTTAATTATGAAGATGAGGAAAGAAAACTGACCAGTCCTAATAAATACCAGTCCTTTCAGGAATGAATTTGAAAGCTAGTTTTCTAGGTATCAGATGATAGGAATCATAAAGTTAAGCATGTGCTTACTTTAATGAACCTAGTCAAAAGCGCTGTCTGGAGTGTTTATTTATTCATTCATTTTTACTCGAGTAGACAAAGTAAATCTACCTTTGGTTTTCATAAAGTCTTTCTTGCTACATTTTATTTAGTTTAAGTTGGCATCTATTTGATGCCATGGAAAGCCCAGCCAAATCCAATTAGTGTCATTGAAACTCACGGAATTCACTTTTTCTCTTTTTCACCCTCATTTTAACAGCCCAGAGAGAGAATTCCAGAGACCAAAATTTGAAACTGTTCCCACTTTTTACCTGCACAAGGGGTGAAATGGAAGGGGATAAATAATATTAAATAATATTAATAATTTCACAGAAGTACGAGGCCCGATTGGACAGGGCTCTGAGCAATCTGTTGTAGTGGAAGGTGTCCCTGCCCATGGCAGAGGGGTTGGAACTAGATGGACTTTAAGGTCCCTTCCAATTCAAATCAGTCTATGATTTTACAAGTAAAAAACCCTGGCTCTGTAGCCCATTTTTGCCTGGCTGTCTGGTTGGTTTTCCCCTCTCGCTACTATACTGCATATATTTCTGTTAAAACTCCTGAGCAGCCCATCTCAAATCCCAGTGGACTCAGATGCATGTGGCAAGCTATAGTGCTGCTGCTGTTCCCCACAGACCTCAGTGTGCTGCTCACAAGCAGGGAACCTGAGGCAGCACCTGTTTTTTCTGGTTCCTCCCATGCATCCCTCTGCCACTGGAAAACTCCACATGGAGCCTGGGCTGGTGAATGGAGTGTGGTCTGGCAGCCACAGGGAAGCACGCAGTCCCCATCTCAGCTCCTCCACCCTGGCAGGTCCACAGGCCTCCCTGGGTCATCAGCTGCCCCCACAGGCACAACTTCTGCCTTGGGGAACAAGGTAGTTTCTCTGTCAGCTCCTGTCTGAGGTGGCTTGCTCTGCTTCCCAAATGGGTATAGCAGGTGGCAGAGAAACAAGTTAATTTTGCTCACAAAAGCTTCAGTGGCTCATTACAGAAATGGAGACTTCAAAAATATTGCTAAAATATGAATGTTTTGCAGGGGTTGCCACAGAAACTTGTAGAGTATATAATCCAAAATAGGATGTCTAGACAAACTCCTACTGTCTGACCTTTTATGTATTTCCTAATCCAGCCAATCTTGCCAAGCAAATTGGTGACTAAGCAGCAATTCCCTTTACATGGTGTCGTACAGGCCTGACAAGGCCCAGGTCACGGTTATAAATTTCAGTCTGGCTACTTCAGCAACTCTCGGCTTCCTTTACCAACACGGCTCCCCTGTGGTTGCTGGGCTATGATGTGTGCTCTGGATCATCGTGAAGTAATTTTGGGGCTGTAAAATCCAAAAGCCATGGCTCCGCTGCAAAACAGAGAGCACTTTCATCCAGCAGGACCCCAGAGTTTACATAAAATTGTAAAAAAAGGAGGCTGGAGAGAGTCTCTAGTGAAAGTGGAATGAAAGACAGAAGCATGGGAGCCTGCAGCAGCTGCCTTCTTGTGGGGGCCCAGGGCTAGCTACCCCATCTTTTCCCAGAGCCCCAGGTGCTGACTGCCCAGAGCCAGCAGCACCGGCATGTCATGGAGGTCCTTCTGCTCCAGGTTCCCATTTTGTCCTCCTTGCAGAAGCCCCTTTGTTTTCCTTTATTTTCCAGAAGCAGCCCTACACGAAAAGGCTTCCATCCTCCCATCAGAGCAGAAAATAAACAAAGTGCCCTTCAGTGACACGTCATTTATCAACATGGTCAGATTCTAAAAGAATGGCAATAAAAACAGGGAAGGAGGAAGGGGGCATTGACTCAGTACTCAGTAGCCTTTAAAAAACTGTGTAGTATGTAGGTGTAACTCAGAATATTCAGTGATTCAGTAGTAGTTTCTGTGATGCAGAAGTATGCAGCTCTCTCTCTATATGCATACACATGTGCATGCATTCATTTGTATACATACAGATCATAGAATCATAGAATGTCTTGGGTTGGAAGGGACCTTAAAGGTCATCTTGTTTCTATTCTCCTGCCATGGGCAGGGGCACCTTCCACTAAACCAGGCTGGTCAGAGCCCTGTCCAACCTGGCCTGGAACACTTCCAGGGATGGTGCACCATTCTGTTCCGGTGTCTCACCACCCTCCGAGAAAATAGCTTCTTCCAAAGATTTCATCTAAATCACTTATCTTTTAGTTTAAAACCTTCCCCCCTTGTTCTTTCACTATCTGCCCTTGTAAAAATCTCTCCCCCACCTTTTTGGAGGCCCCCTTTAAGTACCGAAAGGTGCTGTAAAGTCTCTCCAGAACCTTCTCTTCGCTGGGCTGAACAACTTCAACTCTCTTAGCTTGTCCTTGTAGGGGAGGTGTTCCTTCCCTCTGATCAATCTTTGTGTCCCTCTTCTGGACCTGCTCTATCAGGTCACATTGTTCTTGTGCTGAGGACCCCACATGTGGTGATGCACAAGCTTATAAAGGTGAATAGTTTTTTAAAGCAAAAATTATCTGAAGCAAAAACTTCTATTTTTTATAGATTTTGTTCCACATTGCCCATTCTTCTATTCCCACAGAGCAAGATCTGGGGCTGTGCTTAGGCTAAAGGTAGGAAAGCTGCTATGGGCAGTGGTCTGACACTGAAAATATTGGTGTTTCCGAGTTAAGTTGTCCCAGATACATGTTCTGGTAAGCTTAAGGAAGTCTTGTACACACCTTCCAATGGACAGGATTGTGCAACATATTCATTATTGAGAAGAAAGCAAGTGTGAGAGAGAGAAAAGAGAGCTCTTGTCAGAAGGAAATAGGAGGGATTTTGTAAGAAAAAAAAAGTGAAATTAATTGCAATTTAATCAGCACATTTACAATATCGTGTGCTGTACAGTATTATGTAGTGGTAATTATACACTGTATTAAGCAGTGGTAAGAATTAATGACTTAATATCTGGCCTCTCCATATAGCGTGTTATAGAGAGGTGTTGGATTTTATATATATTTTCTGTGAACTTTAATTTTCCTTGTGGTGTTTGATCAGGAAATGGAGAGCCCCTCAGGTGGCGTGCCAGGAGAAACCTTCCTGAGGAGGATGTGTTCTCCTTCCTGAGGAGTGTGTGTGGAGAAGATCCCAGGGGCAAATATTTCATCTTCTGAACCATTTACTTTGTTTTATGCACAATATGTTGTTTCTACCACAGAGGTTTTATTCTTAAGAAATATTTAAAAAAAAAGGTGAAGAAAAAGATTTCTGTGGTGCATGGACAATTCATACAAGTGCAAGAAAAATTAACAGCTTGTGATGAACTAGAGAGTGACTGGAGGCATGTAAGGAAAAGCATTGCATTGAATCCAGGTCCTGCATTGGTGATAGTCGCACCTTTCATCTGGAGGTTCACAAATTTCTTCTTCAATCAAATGATTAGGCCACCACAGCAGCTGAAATCTGGAAAATTTCCCAGAGCCTGAAAAAGTTTCCCCCTGAAGGGGAGCATCAGGCAAACCATGCTTTGTATGTGGAGCAGGAAGCTCTTATAAATGTACAAGAACTACACAGCACTCATGCAGCCTGGGCTGTCTGGTTCACCTTGAAAATAGAGGGGACAATAATGGGCATGACAAGAGGGTCACAGAGGTCTGGAAGAACAGATAAACAAACATTTGAAGAATTCAAGTAGTGCAAAATATATGAGATAGTGAAGAGTAGTCAGAAATTAGCAGCCCAAAGTGAAAGCAAATCTAGAAGTTTCTAAACCTAACCTTCATCTCAACAATCATGAAAAAACTGTAACTTCAACATTAACCATAAACTTAATCCTAATGTAAAAATTACAACCCAAAACCTTACTCTAACTAACATAACCTTAACTCCAGTGACCTTAACCCTAACATTTAGCCATAACTTTAAATGCCCTAACCCTAAACCCTAACCCTAATCCATCTCAGTGCAAACTTAGAAGAGTCTGAAACAAAACTTACCACCTTAACTCAAACCAGGCTAAGACTGGATCAGATTTCTCACGTTAGAAATCTTTCCTTTTAGCTTTTCTCATAGCAATTCCCCAAGACAATTTTTTCTGGTCAGGTTGTGTTATGGTTCCTCCATTTTGGTTGAATGAAAATGATGAGTGCATGCTGCGGTCCTTTGGTTCAGGGGCATTCTCCCTTGGGGGAACAGAGACTTGTGCTCTTCAGTCTACAAAAACATGGGTTAGTCCCCCCTGTTGGTGCAGTTGGCAGTCCTTGTGATGTACTCTAGGAGTTCACTTTAGCTGTTGGCTGCATGGAGCTGCTTGCTTGGGGTGTAGGGAGGCTGGCCTTCCTCGGGAAGTCCTGCCACATCCCTCCCTCCCACTCCCTGCTCTTCTTAGAACAAGGACCTACTTTTTTTTTTTTTTTTTTGGAAAAAAAGTCTGCAAATGGCAAATGTAAGCAAAATTATATTCTGATGTATGGTTAGATTTCACTGAGAAAATAGCAGTCTGATCTCTCTCTGTGTTTCAACCTCCTCACACACACACAATTATTTGTACTTGTGTATATGACTGTCATTTTCTGTCATGTAGCAGTCAAACCACACCACTATCCCACCTATGAGAAAAGGATTATTTAGCTTGATGTTTGTTTTTAAGTCTGAGCAGGCCTGTTGTGTGTTGCTGTACTATTGGTTCTGGCAGTTTTTTGTCTGAGCACAGCACTCATTTCTGTTTCCTTTGTTGCCTATTAATGGTCACAAGATGGTCCAGTCAAGAGGTAGTGCTCCTCTGGAAAATATTTATAAGGGAAAGACAAAGTAACATGCTAGACTTTGTAAACTACAAAATTAGTGGGCTCGTAGTTGTCAAGGTCTTCACCATTTTCTCAGATTTATTTTCTTATAACTAAACAGAAAATGCATTTGGGCAAAATACCATGGTGTGCTTAGTTACAGAAAGCATAAAACGTACCCTGATGTATGAAAGGAATGCACTTTCATCTTTTCAGCATAAACGGGAGGCAGGTGGCCAGCAGGAACTATTGACATCATCAATCTTTTTCCTCTCTTTATATCTTAGAGAAATAAAACCTAACACATGCTGCAAAGTTACAAATTTTACATGCGGTCTATTATAGCTCTGTTTCCTGTCACTGGTAGCCTCATCATTTCTCTTACATTCCCTTTTCTCATTTATCACATCTTCTTGTTGCATCATATAATAATTTTGATTTTCAGCTCCAGAGGAGATAACTGTTGCTCTAGGATGGTGCATTGATATAATGAGAATGCCAGATGAACAATTATTAGATAGAGAACAGCAGAAGTCAGCACTATGACCAAGCAAACCCAAACAGAAACATCTCGGTGTCATTTTTTTTATAGGAGAAACAACATTTTTGTCTTGTTTGAAAAATTAGTTTTCCTGATATAGGCAAAGGCAGCTCCTACCTCAGATTTTGTGGCCTACATAACAGTCAGCAGAGTGGTAGGAATAAGTAAGTAATATTAATGTTTCTTTGGATTAACATTGGATTCAACAATGAAATTGCTCAACCAACCAAATGCAAACTCCATCCCAAAAATAAATGCAAACTCCAGGCTGACTGGAACCTGGAAATCTTATGAAGACACTAATATTAACTGCTCCCCTGGAACACCTCAACGCTGTCTGCATATTCAGCTGGTCTCACTTTACGTGTTCCCCTGTCTGAGCAACAGCGAGCTGTAGGCAATTGAGTCAGCAAAAGGGAAGTGAGTGCTGAAGTGAATGCACACAGACACAGAGCAGTACTTGCAGTTGGTATGTTTAATGGCTGTAGTCACTGACATCTTCATAACACCATTAGAGGTCACGTTGCTGTTGTCTGAAAGTGGGTCTTGCCCTGTGAGGCAGAGGAGAGCCCCATTTAGCCGGCATGACACCCAGCTGCGTTGTCCTGTCTGATACAGGCCACTAGCAGGTATTCATTTCACACTTTTCACCCCATCATCAGGAAAATGACTAAACCCAGTGGCCACAGTGACAAGGAAACAAACTTCTTGTCTTTGAAAGATCCAGCACCTTGCACGTGTCTTTCAAAGTCTGTCAATCCAGTCCACATCATAATTTTCTGCAGCCTCTGACGCCTGTGTTACAATACAAACAACAGGATCATTGTGTGTTACAGGACAATTCCCTGGTGAGGAAATCTATTTGATCTTTGACCTTTTTCTGTGTACAATTTCAGGATGTTTATCATCACCTCACAAGGTACAGCAGTGACACTATTTCTAAAGCAAATATCACTGTCCATAAACATGGATGATGTTGCCAAAAGTCTGTTTGGCTGAATCTTTTAAATAAAAACAAGAAAATGGAAGTTAAAATGAGCACACTGTGGGCTCAGATATTATGAGAAGAGTTATAATCTGAAACAAGAAAATGAAAACAGAAACTCCTCTCTTCATTTAATGAAAAAAATTAGTAATTTTGATCTTTGACACCAATATGTAACTCATCAAAATAGTGATTAGCACCCTATTTATTATGCTGTAACTAACTACATTTTGCACATTTTATTTCAGAGGAGCATCTCTGGCACCCCACTGCATGAGGTACTGTCCAGGTAAGCAAGGGTCGACCAAGATAGCCTGGAACTTGTGAATTGTTTCTTTCAAAGCACTTTGTCATTAAAACACATTTGATATCAAGCCCCATTTTTTAACAATTAACTATTAGAAACCAAAGCAAGTATGAGAGCATTACTTCAAACACATTTGAACCTTTGCCATACAGTTTTTACTACATTGTTTTCCAATGAACAAAGAAAGTTTAATGAAGGGAATTCAGACATTCTCCATACTAAAGAAGGGACTTTTATGAAAAGCTAATGAATAATAGGGCACTGCATTAGTCAAGGACAGAACACTATTTCATACAGCAAAAATTGGAAAAACAATGATGCTAACAAGCACATAAAAAAGAGTATCCATTGGGACTCACAACCTTGCTTTCGATCAAAATGTCCCAGTTCTTATCCAAGCGGGTTTCCTCTGGCATATATTCAGTGCAGAAAATTGCCATAGGGCTGCTTGCCAAGCTCTGTCTAAAGGGAAAGAGCCGAGAGCAAGGGTAAAGAAAGAAGTGGCATGTTGTAAGAAACACCTCAGCAGGTAATACTGCAGAGAGCCCAGACACCATTGTTAGCTGGAAGACTGCCACCATTTACAGAGGGTATCCAAGTACTTGCCCTCACCACAAAAAGGAGGTGTGACTGCAACCTGGATAGACCCATCTGTGATAGCTTTTGTCTGGCAGCTCTGCAGGACAGCAGCAGTTAAGGCATGCTGGCAAAGGCATCAGCACCTTCCTACAACACAACACCTCCCTCAGGACCACAAAGTCCCACACACCTTGGTTTTTTGATTGCTGGGTTGTTGGGTAGTCTTCACTGCTCTTATGCCCAAACTAACTAGAAGCAGTTCCAGGCAGTAGTCAGACTGCCTGCACCCTGTGCAGCCAGGACAGTGGTTTCTCTTGCCCCTAGGCAGTCAGAAAACATATTCTTTTTAATCAATCTATTCTTTTCTAATCTAATCTACTCTATTCTAAAGTTTTCCTTTTAATCTAAGACAGAATATCTAGCATCTAGAAAGAGCTTCTTGCATTTGAATAGTAAGCTCCAAAAATCAGTTCCTGCCTTTGCATTTTGGCTAATGCAGAACACAGTGCCTGTCCCACCAAAAGGCTTTGTGAGATGTGAATGTGTATGAGAACTATGCAGGCTTTATTCTGATCCTACCACTTTTATACTGTGATTAGTCTGAATTTCTCAGGGTAAATGACAGCAAAGTCAGGCACCACACTCAAAACACAGTACTGTGCTGAGCAAAGCAAAGACATTAATTTTTCCCTTTCTACTTCCTTATTTCTAATTTTGAATAAGGAAGCTATCCCAAAGCATCTTCATTCCCTATTTCTCAGTGTCATAATGTATGTTCCTCTTTGACAGATGAGTAATTTTCTCACGCTGATGATTTTCTGGTATCTCCTTGAAATGTTATTTCAGAGTAGTCCAAAAAAGCTACATCCACACAAAATAGAACCAATGTAAAACTGGCTTAATTTCAGGACGCTACAAATTCAATATGCAGATCCTAACCATGTAAAGATTTTATGAGTTCAAGTTTATTCAAATCTGGAACTCAAGTCAACGTGAAGGAATGCAGGAAGAGAAGGGAGGCCAATCACATAGAGACACCCTCCCATATTTGCAGGAATAGCCTTATGCTAAAATAATAGAGTTCTGTGCAGACTCAGATGTTTCTTCTATTAAGACATCTAAAAAACCAGGGTTTTATAACATGCAAGTCTTCCTAGAATTGTGGTTCTATTCCACTATAAAAGTTCATTACCTTACTTACTAACCAGTAAAAACAGGTTATTCTTTTTCTCTCTGATTTGCCTTAATCCAATCTGTAGGACTGTTCCAGCAGCCCATAGCATCCACACAGGAAGAAGGCACAGGACTGGAGGCATGCCAGGGGCTTAGAGATGAGGAGTTGCCATTACCTTTTCCCAGCCCCAGAAGAGAAACCAAACTGGTTTTGGATGTGCTCTGCCAATAAAGTTCAAATAGCCTAATCTATTTGAAACAGTCGGTATTTTTCCTCAGGTAGTCCCATCTGCTTTTTCACCTCCTTTCAACTTCTTTAAGGCTGGGATGGTTGTTTGTGTACTCCTCTATTTGAACATCAACAGAACACAAATCTATCAGCTCTAGCAGTCCTGCCTGCCAGAACTCCAGATCAGAATACAGATCACAGGGTATTACCTATAAAAAATACAGTCCAGAGGAGATTTAGACCCAAGGCAGCAAAGAATGCTCAAAAGACTCCAGAAAAACTGCATGCATTTTGCAAGCCAGGTGAGAGAAGGCATAAAGCAGTGGGGCAATCACTCAACAAAAGCCAGACTTCTAGAGGGGTTGGGCAGTCCTTGCTGCGGCAAGGTGCCACTGATGCCAGCTGTTTGCTGGTACTTCTGCAGCACTTCCCCATGACTTTGTTCTGCCCTTTCTTTTTGCAGCAAGACAAAATTTCCCCTAAATAACCACTGTATTATTTTATAGATTTAACCTTGTAACTCATTCCTCTTATTTCCCTCTAAGTCACATGTTATCTCTTTCACCGTTGAATATTTCCTGTCTGTTCATTCATTGGCTTATTTTAGCTTCTTCCTTCCTCTTAGTTGGCTGCCTGCCCCCTATATGTCTGCATTACATGTTTATACTCTTACCCATTGTTGCCTGTTTTCTTGGCCAGTATATCGGTTCCCATTCTTTGCCATTGTGAAACTCAAAAAATAACCAACTTGCTTCACATTCCCTGAGTGTGAATCATGACTCTTGCAGTCTCCACCACAGCAGCTGTCTTAACCTGTGGCACTTCCCTGGAATAGAGTTCCACAGCAGGAGTAGGCACAGTCTGGGCAGTAGCCCTTGATACCTCACTTGTGTTTATCAGGTCACTTCAAGCTTCACCTAGGTTTTATTTAAATTCTCTTATTTCCTTTCTCTACAGAAAACAAACCTTCCTTCCCGTTATAAAACTCATATGGGATCCCCAAGGACTCAAAGCTAACTTGAACTTTGGAAAGCAGTATTTCTCATACATCCTAGCAACACGTTGAAAGGAAGCAACAATTCCCAGATACCCTCAGCCACTCTCCTTTTGTCCAATATAGACACAAACATATAGATGTGTGCATTTTTTTTTATGACCATGAAGTATTGTGCAATAGCATAAAACATTAAGATGCTAATAGCCGCTTCTCTCAGTTCATGCTGATCTAAGAGGCAGAAGGATCATATCCCAAAGTAGATAATTCTTCAGAAAAAGGCATTTTCTTTTTCCTATGCCTGTTTATTGAGATGTTCTCTCCCAGCACTTACCCAATGTTGTTACTTAGGTTCAGTCTTACTGTTTATATTAGGGATGCTAGAAAGAAAAAGCAGCAGGAGGGTGAGTGGGAGCTCTTATGTCTCAGATTTGTTCAATTAGCAAAGAGCACCCAGTGAGTCCTGAGAGCACAACTGAGGAATGGATGGGATAATCCAGGATTGGATTTCTCTGCTACTTTTGGACTTCCTAATTTTTTTGTTAAAATGAAGATTATTGCTGTGAGTCAAAAGTTCATTAAAATATTGAAACTGGAAAGAAAAATATGTTGAATATGGCTGAAACACAGATCACTAAGAGGGAGGTCTATCTTGCAGAGTTAGAGACAAGGAACATAGATCCCAGATGACCTGGTGCTATGCAATTCCAGGGGCCACCACATTCAGTCCCACTGGAAAGTAATCCTGACTGTGAATGCAGCATTTGCTGGATTTAACTGTGCAGTAAAAATAAAAAATGGCAACCCAAAGAGTTGTGTATATTTACAAAAAAAAAATCAGCCTGATTTTTTCATTAATATTTTGTCTTATATCACCTTTGCATTAAGCTGCAGACTGGCTTTGTATTTATCTGAGTATAAAATAGTCCTAAAAAAAGGAGGAAAGCATTCTTAGTCCACAGAACCTCGACGCAGACTTTTAAAATAAATAATTGTAGAGGACAATCATCCTTAGAATCTTAGATGAATGCTCAATTTCTGTCAATTTTTAAAACTTGCATTTCTCCTCTTTTCCAGGTATACTCCCCAGAAGAAAAAGAATTTATAGTTTCCAAGTAAGACCTTTCATGTACAAAAATTTTGTTGCCAAGGTATATACAGGCTTAGACACACATTTATACTTCTATATATACCCTGTGCAATAAATGTGAAAGTACTGCCAGTTTTGGACAGCTTTCTGTTTCCTCTCTTTCTTTGTGTCAGCATGGATTCAGCATTTACTTGTGGTTTTTCTCCCAGTCACTGGATTTTAGTGGTGCAGAGACATGTTTGTTCAGTTTCTTATACCTGTACTGCTCCTCACACAGATCACCAGAGCCATGTACTACATGATTAGCTAGTGAATCTAAAATTTCAAGTTCACTAACTGCTTCAGGAGACATTGTGAGAAGCTAACACAAGGCTACATCTTTGGTGAGTACCTGCCCATCTCAAAAAACACATTCAGTGGGAATCTCAGCTATAAAACAGCTTGTCATATGTGTACGCACACTGGAAAGCTTGCATTTTTAACATTTTCAAATTGGAGCATCTTAAAAGAGATGCTATCATAGCTCAGCAGCAACCTCTCATGCTGCTCTGTTTTCATTACAGGAGTGCTTTATGCCACACTGTAAGTAAATAGTTTATTAATAGATAAAATGCTAAGAGAAAGACACATGAGCAGTTGGTCTCTATCCTAGACAAATCCTTGATTTTTCAGGATTAATAAAACACCTTGTTGTACACAGCAATTGGGTATGCTTTGTATCACCTCTTGGGCTCTCACCACAGCTGAATTCCCATGTTTTTGCAGGCAAGTCCTTCTGGCACCACTAGGGCAGAGCTCAGTTCCAGCTCACAGCAATTCCTGACTGCACCACCTCACCCACCAGTGCGGTTTCTTGTGTGCAGTGTGTGGCTTAGCAATCTCCAAAGTGCACGGAGGTGAAGGGTTAGCTCAGCACCAGACTATTCAAACTGCTTTTAAACAAGTTCTGTTCCAAGTATTGTGAGTTTCCCCATGCATTACCTCTACTTTGATTATTGTGGCCTTCTCTGATTGTTGAGATAAAGGCTTCCTGGAGTTAATGGGGAACACTACAACTCTCAAAATGGTAACCCACCTCACTGACTCATATAGCTCTCAAAGGGAAGCTCATTCACCGTGCTGATAGCATGGACTCTCCTGCTCAGGCCAAGCTTGTAATTCATGTTCTTTCATCACCAACCCATAGTGAAAGACAGGATGGCTGGTCCAAGAGGCCTGTCTCCACCTAAGAGGTACTGCAGCTAATTGTTACCAATTTCTGTAAAAGTCTATTTCTATGGCTGTAGTATTAGCCTAGGCTTATTCCTTGCACAGCACTGAAGCTTATAACACCACTGATACCTATTTTACTGTGACTTCCTGGCATAAGTAGGTTATCTGTCCTAGCTATTCATCTCAGATGCAGGAATGCCACATTCAGATGCCTTCCTGCCCTCTCTTCACCATTTTGTGCTGAGAAGTTAAACAACCTGACTGACCTTCAGAATCACAGCCTTAAACTTATTTCATGCAGTTGCCTTCTGATCAACAGAGGAGTGCAGAGAGAGTAATTAAACTGCCAGAGATTTCCTAGAGCACAAAGCCAACTTGAAGTCTTTTAGGTGTTGGGCTAGCACTCAAATGTGATGCCCATATTCCTAGCTATGTCAAAATGAACATGGGTTGGCATATGAACAGTCACACCTCCAAATGAAACCAATATTGGACAGTTTTCACATGAGAATGCCACATAAAACCTCTCAGGGTGAAAGTAGACTCTGCTTACAAATCCGCATGCTCTAAATACACAGTTTCCCATACCATGCTTGTCACACACTCCAGCCATGATGAGCTGACCCATTTACACTTTCATTAAAACCAAACATGTTCTGAAGCAGAAAGGATCCCCCTTCAAAAGTGCTACACAGTTAATGTCTATGAAAGGTGGATAGAATTTCAAAGAAACGGGAGAGATGAGGAGCCACTGCCCAGTATAGGCAAAATGCTATGCTCTACAGTCATACGTGGAGTCACACATTCTGACTACTACTCATACTGTTTCCTCCAGACATCTAATTTGAGTGCCATGCAAACCCACAGTCAGAAGTCCAGGTTTATTGTAAAGGGAAAAAGATACTTCAGCCAGCAGCTCAGAGCATAGAAGCACGGACACTTGGTCTACAGTCAAACTGCAGCAATCATCCCAGCTTGGATCTCTCTTGATTTTCACAATTTATGAATAGGATCCGATAATTTACAACTTCGGTGGATCAGTTCAACCCAGTCCTTAAAACAAGCAGTTTGGCAGGATCTGCCTTGAATCAAAGCTGCGTCTTGTACAAAATATGCAAGTCTCCCATGACTGAGAAACTGAATTTATCCAGGTTTCTAGGTGTTTCAAGGTTAATTGGGTATTTGACTTTTACAAATTCATAACATGATTCTTGTCTGTTTGCAAAGTCATGTAAGTAACAACAATCCAACAACATCTAATGTTTTCTCTGCTAAGGCTGAGCACAGGAACCAGATCTTCTGATGGCACCTACAGTTCTGAAAGTGTTGCTTTGTAGGCTAACAAGTGAGGCTACACCTTGACTACTGTGCTCAAGATGTCTTCAAGACAGACATTGAGGTGCTGGAGTGGAGTAGGTCCAAAGAAGGGCAACAGAGCTGGTGAATGATCTAGAAAACAAGTCCTATGATGAGCAGCTGAGAGAACTGGAGTTGTTTAGCCTGGAGAAAAGGAGGCTCAGGGGAGACCTTATCACTCTCTACAATTACCTGGAAGGAGGTTGTAGCCAGGTGGGGGTTGGTCTCTTCTGCCATGTCTCAAGTGAAAGGACAAGAGGAAATGTCCTTCAGTTGTGCCAGGGGAGGTTCAGATTAGTTGCTAGAAAAGTATTTCACTGAAAGAGTGGTAGGCACTCGACTAAGTTGCCCAGGGAGGTGGTGAAGTCACCATCTCTGAATGTGTTCAAGAAGAATCCGGATGTGGCAACTGGGGATAGGGTTTAGGGGTGACTATGATGGTGCTGGATTGATGGTTGGAATAGATGTCCTTAAAGGCTTCTTCCAACCGTGGTGATTCTGTGATTCTGTAACCCTTTGCTCTGGAACTTTGTTCTCCCCTGCTCACTGGGCTAAAAAAATCCTGAAATTGATGCCAAACTAATTGCTGTCCCCAAAGGTTTAAACACACACCCCTTTTTCTCCAAAGACAATGAACCTACAGCACCACTAGAACAGCCACCATGAAGGATCACAAGACCCTCCTCGTCTACTTAGAATGACAAACCTTGTTGACAGTGATTCCTGTATCCACAGATCTCACCTTGTTGGCAATCACCTTGACCGTGAAAACCAGAAAATGTTCTTCAGTGGTCATGTCAGCCATTTTCCATCTGATAATTGATTTCAAGCCACTAGTAGCTCTGACCACATGGAGCAACTCCTGCAACCGAGACCTATTCAGCTATGGAAGCTTAAAAATACCCAACCAGCTACAATTGCTGGAACTCACAGAGTGAAAAATTAGAATCAGCTGTTTAGCATAGCCTAGTAGTCTCCATATCATGGGAGCTACTCCACCTAAACTGAGAGAAAGCCAAGAGGGAATATATTTTGACATGGCTCTTTACAACAGCAGTGTTAAAAGTCACTTTGAATTCATGACTTACTGTTGCTTTAAAAGAATCTCACTTGCTGTCTAGGCATTGTACAGGTGGAAATGGGCATGATTCAGGAAAACAGATTGTTTATTCATTTTCTAAGTTATGTTTTCCTATCTAAACCAGAAATTTTCCTGGGCTGTTGCCACCTCTAACTAAAAGCACAGCTTCTGAAGTACCTATGACAGCAACACTGAATAGCTACTTTTCTGTTAAGTGGCTTAGAAAATAAGTTGCATGGGGCAAGTATAACTTAAGACCAGACAACGTGTCTTGCATGACTCATACCAACCCCTGCCTGCTATTCTGGTAGGAGGGACATGAACTGGCCTTACAATCAGGCGGCTTTCCCTCCTCAGACTCTGTGGCACTTATGACTGGGGTGAAATCAATGTTTGTTCACTGCTTCTGAGTAAACTAGGGGTGTGAAAGGGGGAGGAATCCCAAACCTCAAAAGCCAAAATGAAGAATTCAAGGAAAGTTGAAAATTGCAGCAGTCCACTTGCCACATAGGAGAAAAGAGGAATTTTAAGTTGAAGAGAAGGTGGGGGGACTTTCCTATCACTGCTTCCACCTTTGTCCATGGTTTCTGCAGCAGTGGTCCCAGCTGCCAGCTGGAAGAGAGCAGTCTGTGCCTTTGTACACACTTACAGTAGTAAGTGCTGTGTCCTGGGATCGCTCTCTGCCTCTGCGTTCTTAAAAAAAGTATTTTCACTTTTTGACATTTTTAGTCAGAAATGAAAGCGGCCAAGTATATTATTAAATTCAGCCTCAGTTTCAAGAAAGGGATGGTGTGGGTTGACCATGACTACAATGAGGAGATAACTGTTTCTAGGAGAAGAGTGTCAACTTTTATTTTTGGGACAGCCAAGTTGGCAGATACTCTTGGCTTCCACTGCACAATTCATGTGAAATGAAAAAAAAAAGAAAAGAAAAGAAAGAAGAAATTTAACTGGTGCTGCCCAAGAAAACCAGACAGACACACATGAAAAAGGAATGATGTACCATATAAAGCATTAAATACATGCACACACAGGCAGGACTCTGCTTTATAGGATTTGAACCATATGCACATCTACACATACACACGCACTAACTCACACCAATAAATCATTTTAGCCAGACTATCTGTCTGGTGTGTGGAACAGAAACACACTTATGAAATCTATTTTCTTATTTTAGCAGCAGGCTAATAATTGATAAAGAGCCAGACCGGGGGCTCTGAGTTTTATATGACAGAATACAAAGCTGCCGTTCTTCTCCTGTGTGCTTTGCCCCTTCTCTTGCCTGCAGTAGCTCCAGCCTGAGAGCGAGCAGAGCCCCTCCCTGACTGGCACGGACTGGGCTCCTCAGCAGCTGCCCAGCAGATCTCCTGATCTCCTGATTTAGCTAAAGCAACAAGAAAGAAGTAGCCAGTGGGGTGACTCAACAGGGGCAGTAGTCAGCTGTGTGTACAACCCTGGCCCTGTTTTGGTGGTGGTGGCTGCTGGCACAGTCCTTTGGGAAAGGTCTGGATGTGCTTCCAGCATGGTCCCAAGCCTCCCTCAGCAGCATCCACTGGTGTGGGGATGGCAGTGAGATCTCAGCATAAGGAGAGTGTGGCAAAGCAGCAGAAGCAAAAACGCCCTGATGGCCCTTCTGAAGGCACCCCCACCAGCTCTGGAGACACTTGGAGGCAGGAAAGCATGGTCAATACTAATGAAAATAATGGATTACTCCAAGCACCAGGGCTTCCCGCCTTCCTCTGTGTGTCACTTGCATTACAGTGCCACCCCAGACACTGTATCAATGAGACATTGTCTGCAGTTTATTTTTCTAGAGTTTTTTTCCCTCTATTTCCTTTCTGCATGGACTGTTCCCCACCCTTGCCAAACAAAATCTAAGGCAAAGTTTAGTGTCTCTCAGTGATAACCCATTTCTGGATGCTGGTGTGACTCTGGTCTATTGGCTTTGGGCAGCCGCTGGCAAAGGGGCAGGTCAGGCAGAGGAGAGCCAGACTGAGTCTGGGCTAGGTGGAGGAGAGATGCTACTCTGTGGGACTGCCCATCCCAACCTGTGTACTGCCCCTGGAATAACTTCCCTTGAATGATCCTGTGATCCCTCTGAGCGGTCAGCTCAGACTGGCTGCTTCTCCCAAGCTTTTTCTGCTTCTGCTCTCCACTCTGCATTCTGTCTTCTGCTCCCCACTCTCCCTCTTTACACAATACTGACTCTTTATTCTTTTAATGTATAGTCAGATTGTGGGGAAAAAAAAGAAAAGAAAAACACAAACTTAAAATGTAGTGAAATTGTGGGGGAAAAGACAGTGAAACATGACCGACTCTCAAATTATTTCCATGTCGCTTGTCATAACTAAGGGGCCACTCTTTTTCAGGCAGTTCCATTTTTTTGGCCACTTAATTCCCTCATATTAAAAGGCCACAACTGGCTCCTCAGACTCTCTTGAGAGGCAAGACAGGAATAAGCCCCACTGTGGTGAATCTCACAAAAGAGACAGAATGTTTACTTCAATGCCTAGAGCCTGCCAAATAAGCCTGCCAACAGGAGGTGTTGCTGGCGTGGAAAGAGTATTTGCCAGGCTTCCCACTAACAGCAATACCTGATGCTTGCAGTGATCTTTCCTCTGTTAGGCTCTAAGGAGTCCAAGGCTCAGGGGAGCTGAGCCCTACACAAAAGCAGCCGGAGACAGAAGTTTTCAGTAATTTCAGTGATTTTCAGTAATTGCATCTGCCTTGATTTTATGCCCTGCATCATTCCTGTGTAAAAGAACTGGAGCTGCCTCAAGAATATGCCTCCTTTTTGACTCCAAGACAGCTGAAGCGCAGTGTTCAACTTCAAGAAGGCAGTTGTACTTTGCACACCTTGTTGAGTAAAGGGAAACAAGGTCTGTCAGTGTAACCAGAAAATTGGCTTCTCCCCTTCCCTACAAGGTCTTCTGCAACCCATCAGCAAAGCAAAAAGCAATGAAACTTCAGCCTTGGATTCTGAAAGCTGTTTTAGCTATCCAATTCTCAGTGAAACCATCAGGATCTAAAAATTAACCTTCATTTAGGATAACAATCACTTCAGATGCTGCTTCCATTACAATGGCACCAAAAGTGCTTGAGAACAGTTCTCAAGGGTGCTTGCTCTTGGGAGCTTTCCTTCCAGGGGGAGCATCACACACCTCAACTCCCTGCTGAGCTACACAGGCCTGCTGAGCTACACCACTTCTACTAGATCTGCTCAGCAAGGTTTGTTCCGGATTAGCTTCACTTTTAAACCACATCACTTGTGAAATGATGACTTGTGCCCAACAGGGCTCTCCAATAGAGCAGAAAGCATTTCAGTTTGTATCTGGAACCTGTTTGTGCTCCTTTGGGTATGGGAGGTCTATACCATGCCAGGGCTGTGGGAATTTGCCAGCTGAGTAGAGATACCACACACTGGGACTGAGGAGAAACAGAATTCCTTGCACATCGGTGCTGACATTTTAATATTAGATCATTGCAAATTATGATGATTGTGGAGTACAGACTTTGGCATCTGCTTCTACCTTGGCATCTGCTTCTAGCCAGAGAAGAAAGGGTAGAGAAGCAAGCCTTTGTCTTTAGCCTGTGTCCTCTGGGCTGGAAATTACCTACTAGTTTCTGACTGCCATCAGCAGAGATGTTACACTGAATGCACACAATTGGTGCATTGCATCCCGCCTTCATTGACTTCAAACCTAGTAACCCTTATTTACATCTTCTAACAGTTTGATCCAGGAATTTAATGGGAGTTTTACATTCTAATCCCAAGGTACATTTGGTTGAGTTTGGCCCTGTATGTGGGAAAAACCCTTTGGAGAAGCACAGTAGTTGCTGTACAGACACAGCTGCTGTTTTTCCAAATGAAACACAGTATTTAATCTGTTTCAGTGCTGTTTTAAAGTCAAATGAATTTGGCCCATGACTTGCTTTGTATTTCTTTTGCCAGATTTGAATTTTGTGTTTGGAGTTTGGGTTGGTAAGTTAATAATGACAACAACATGTCTGAAATAAGAAGAAATTAACTCTATTTATACCAGCACTAAAAGACTGGTATATTTATACTGAAAGACTGGTATATTTATACCAAAAGACTCTCAGAGACAAATGTCATGCAGGCTTTGGTATGCATAGAATACTTTCTGGAGACTAGAGTTTGGCAACAGAGAAATACCAAGGAGCTGGGAGGAAGGTCAGATGGAAAGTAGATCCAGGCTTTTGCTGTGGTGGGGAGATTCAATGAAACAAGGCATCTTAGGAGAGGACTAGGTCTGGTGCTGGTGCCTGGACCAGTGATAATCATGTGTCCAGTGCAGACCCTCGTGCGTAGCACACTGCCTGTGACCCGTGGGCTGGACTGCAACTACTCACTCCAAAAATGAAATGGTTAATACAACTGCAGAGCTGCCATGTACAGAGAAGTATATGACATCTTACCAGTTGAAATATTTGAGGCCAAATATTAAGTTGTTACTCATTGGGAGCTCTGCCATTAAGCTCCCTCTCCCCTGATATTTATGATTAACACTTTGAAACATCTGCATTGCCTTTTTGACTCACAAGAATTCCAGTTAAAGGGACCAAATTTTCTATAGCACAGTTTCTGACTGTTACAAAAGAGAAGACTGAGAGAGCAGCTGTCTCTTACCCTGTTCTCTTCCTAAGGCAGTAAACAGCCTTTGGAAAGGAAATGTCTTCCAGTGTCCCAGTTCACAGCTCTGTCCCTACAGAGCTCCCCACACCTTGGCAAGTACTAACGGGCCACCAGCCCCTCTCAGGCTCTCAGGCTGCTGGAGACACATGTGAGGGCACAGTGGCTCTATATGTGTCACACACACACACACACACACACACACACACACACACACACACACACACACACACACACGCCCTTTGTAGCATTAGCTTTAGCATGCCTGGTCAGGCTGATGGGCTCTGCCTTAGGAAAGCGAGGATGCAGGTGCCTCCCAAACTCAGGTTTTGGTCAAAATTCCTGAGAAAGTGAAAGCAAGGTTTGTATGAAGATGAAATAGAGACACATGAGTGCAGAAGCACAGGAAAAAACAAAGGAAATGTTTGTTTTCTTTTTACAAACTTTTCCCAGTCAAAAGAGGAGGAAAGTAGGAAGTACATGAAAAGAGGTCCTATGGTTGCAGAACCACATTTCTGAAATACAGATCTCTCAAGTATCAAACTACACTGTAGAATGACTAATTGTGGGATGACTAATCCCTGTCTCCCCTCCAAAACTATTACTTCACAGTGGCCAAGAAAACATACCATAAAGATGTTGTTATTGCATCACTCACATTTATTCGCATTGAGAAAGACTAAGCCTTTTACAATTCTTGTCTGATTACCAAGAGACATGCTTCTTCCATGCCAGAAATGAAAGGACCCCTTAGTCTTCACAGTTCATCCTGGACAGTTGTAGAGGTGTTTGGTTAAATGCCTAGGGGCTGGGGAGATGGCTTTCAAGCAAAAAAACCCCAACAAAACAAAACAAAACAAAACAATCAAAAACTAGCCTTCCTCTCACCCACCACCCCCCCCCCAAAAAAAACCCCCACCAACCCAAAAAACCCAAAACAACCAAAAATGGTGGGGGGCAGGGAGATGGTAGAAGCAGATGGATATTCAGGTCGACAGAAAATGAAAACCTGCCTTGGTCTTGCTTTCATTAGTCTTCATTATATGACCACGACAGCTTTAATTGCTGCCCTGCATACATAAGTAATAAAAATGTAAAATGTTTAAATGAACTGTGGCTCCCAAAAGCCATTATAAAAGATTAATGATGAGTACTATTTGCTAACTTAAACGTTTTCAAGAAACACATCTGAGCAGCCCTTGTGGTTAAGATGATATTAGAACAATATTTGCTGGACTACTTGTCTCAACACATTACGCACCAAACTTTGATGGTTGTGATTATTCCATCTTTAGCTAGTCTGACTTCTATACATATTTGATTGCAATTTACTCATTCCTGACAAGTTATCCCACTCCTGCAATCCAAAGAAGGAGCCCTCAGGTACTCACAGTCATACTCCGTCTTCAAGAACTGCTGATGCTTGCTTCAATGGCTTTTACTGCCAACATTGTTGAATATATAGTTTATTAGTAGCACTCCAGAAATTACTGTGCTAATTAATGCACTATCCAACTGAAGGGAAAATTACACAACCTTTTCTATTTAAATTGGAATCAGTACTGAGACCCATCTTTGAACTGCCACTTTCCCTTCGAGGGCACAGATTTGACTCTGAATTCAAATGTGAGAAGTTTTATTTCTAAACTGGCACCAAAGGAAAGCCAAGTTTTGACATAGTTTCAGCCTTCCACCTCTCATTTAACTTAGAAACCCATCCTCAGGATAAAGCAAATGCTCAAACAGAGGTGAAAGTACCACCTTTTGTCTTCTCCTTGCCACCACTCAGTCTTTCTTTCAGGTTTTACCAACATATTTACCACTACATTTACTTGGCACAATGGAGTACCACGCAAAGAGCTGTAGGGTAGAGACAGACATTAGCTCCTGCGCCCATTTTCTGCACACAGGGCAGCACAGGTTCCAAAAGCAGTGCAGCCCAGTGCACTCTGCCCACCGAAGCAAGTTAGACCTCCTGTCAAAGCTCAGCTTTGGCATGAGCCTGGCTAGCAGCTTTTCAGTGTGCCTATCTCTGGGAGGAGCAAAGGGTTCTGACCTTTTCAGACTGAAGTATCTTGCCTGAACCTTGCTTATGTGGCCAGCAGAACAGGGGCAGGATGACAGAACTAAGGCAACTTTCTGTTTTCTGTGTCTTTTGTCCACTGGCAACCACCAAACTTCTTAAATGGGCACTAACAGCTTTTCCATGGATAAGCACCTTCCTTGTGAAGTCAGCTAGATTCTTTTGACAGCTACACATCTATGGGAATGATGAGATCTGCACAGGGAAGTCAAACTTCTGTGTGGTGCACTCTGATATTTGACTTCCAATCCAATTTTTGGATAATACTAACAAAATTGGGAAGACTCATAAAACTTGGTACACTGACACAAGCCACTTTCTTGCTATTTAGGATTGCACTAAGATTTTCACAACTGGCAAGAATTTGCTGGCTGCAGAGCCTCTGTATGCCATCCTTTCCAACATCACTTGTGGAGGCCAAAAACTAGACTGATGGACCACTAAATAATATATTTCTATGTTCCTTTCTACGTTAGTGCTCATCTCACTATAATGCACTCAATGTTGACTTTCATAACACAGTCTCCTCTGCCAGGAGTGGATTATGTTGGCTACTTAAGATCTTCCAAGATTTCACCAGTTCTCCCACAAAATTATGTCCAAATTTTCCCATTTCCCATTCCACTCCCATAAGCTCTCTAGGCTCATTTCTGTGCACATGGTCCCATTTCTGTTTCCTGATCACTGTTTGGAAGCTGCCTCCCTAGTAGGTCTGGCTCCTGGACTCTCATCTCTTCCTGTGCAGTCTTCTGGGCTGGCCCCATTCCAATCTGTGGACCAGAAGCTTTTCCAAGACAACTATCCCCTCTTCAGCGCTTATAAAACCCCTGCCTGACAATCACCAAACCCATTGTCTGTTCAGCATCACAGAATAGACTGACACAATTAAGGCCACAGGGTTAACTGTTTTAGGGGAGGGCAGGATTGCTGCAGTTCCCAGGGAGAAGAGAAAGGTCCTGGAGAAAGAGGAACACGGCTTAGTGTTGCTATTTCACAGCTGGCTGAGCGAGAAATTGGCTCTACTCTTCCCAGCCTCAAAAGTAGGGACAGGAGCCCCAAGGCACAGAGACTGGCTTGCCAGGTCTTTTAAATCAGTGACAGGAGGAGCTCCTTCCCCTCTCTGCCTCCTTCGCCTGTTGGGAAAACTCCTTGGGGTGGTGCTTGGTCTCCCACAACTCTTCTCCTGCTGCTGCAGCTGCCCTGGAAGCCCCCAGACATTCCCAGCAGAGTCTGGATGGCTGCTTTGGTGACAACCTGGGCTCAATTTAATGAGAACGTTCACGTTCACTTGCTACGCTGGCAGTCTGCCAGCATATTTTCTTGAGGCACATAAGAGAGAGAAGGGAAATGGTGATCTTTAACAGGTTTTTTTTTGTGTGTGTTTTTTTTGGTGGCTTTTTTTTTTTAATCCAGCCAAACCTGACTGGAATTTCATGGATGAAAGAAAAGGCACTTCTCTAGCCCAGGGGCTTTGTCCCTGCCAAATTATAAGGGCCTACTGCAAACAATGGAGGTGTTAGAGCTTCTAAAAAAATAAAAATGTTGAAAGAATCTTTTATAACGGAAAATATTAGGCAAAATAAATCTTGGGCCAGCTAGTAGCGGGCAGTATAATATAAGCTCTTTGGAGGAGAGCTGTGCAAATAATGGGTTTTCAGAATTTCTTGTCTCCCATTCCCTGCTCCAAGTTTGAACTATTTTAGCTATTTTCTCCAGCTGAAATTGTTTGCCAAATTCAGCCAGTCACTAAATTCTCCTCAAATTTTTCTTTTCTCCGTCGACAGGTTTCTTGTAAAAACAAACCCATTCTCCCACCTCCGGCTTGGAATTACGGTGTTCACCGGTGACACAGTTAGGAAGAAATCTGCCTGTGGTAAGCTCTCTCATTTTTCGCTGCATTCTCATTGGAGCTCACACGTTACAGGAACCAATCTGGCCTGATAGCTGCCTGGCAGCCTGCAGGGGAGGTTTTCCAGTAGTCCCCACCATTCCTGGACCAGCCAATGCGGGGCTGGGAGCCTTTGCACAGTGTGGGGCTGAAGGTTCATTAGGTTGCGGTTTTCAGGCTGAGTCTTCACCGGACCAGTTCATAATAACGATGTTTCTGATGTCAACTGCAGACCAGATGTTGCCCTTCAGTGCCGTGCTGCTGGAGGGGAGAGGCAGCACAGGAGGTGGGAGGCTCTGAGGAGTCAACGATCCCGTGTCATTCCTTGTAAACATGCAGGTGTTAGCTGTGGTGTCCTGGCCAAATCCTGTTCTGGCACTTCACCGCCTCTGACAGTTTACCTATGTGAAATCACCTCTGTGCTCCTAATTGCAGGAGTTGTTTCTCACTTACCTTCCTTAGCGGCAGATCTGTGCACTAACGGCTGGCACTGCTGCATCCCTACCCTGCTGCTCCAGGGAATGGCAAAGCCCACATCCTGGTATCTCTGATGTGCATTGGGATAGGCAGCAGCCCTGTGCCCAGGGCTGGAAGGGAGCTGCCCTACAGAGCCAGACAGAAATGACAGACACCCAAGGTGAGGCTGCAGCAGGTCTGCCCATGGTGGTGGGGCTCTAAAAATGTGCTTAAACAAGCTGCCTGAGCCCTAAAATGTGGTTCCAAAGTAATGAAATGTGGTTGTTTGGCAGTGGCAGACACTGCCTCACTTTCAGAGGCTGCTTTATAGCTGTTAGTGTAACACAATCCTTCCAAAAACCTCCCCCACTTCTTTCTTCTTTTTTTTTTTTTTTGGTTGTTTGTTTGAAGTTATTAAACCTCTTCTCAGAGAGCCAAATTTGCAAACAGAATATTCAGATCTTCTGTTTAGGGCTTTAAGTGAAAGGTGAGAGCGCATTATTACAGAGCCCATAAACTGCAGGACCAGACAGATAATGTATGTATCCAAGTTCAAAAACAGAACACTGAAAATTTGAAAATTTTGCCAAGAAAGAACTGGTGGTGATTAATAGTGAAGCAAAGCTCCTGGTGTGAGTATAATCTCTGCCTGTTGTTGGTGGTGTTGCATCTTTGTTGGAGGCTCACTCTGCACGAGCTCAGTCAGCAAGGCCTCTGTTAATGTCTTGCGCAGCATAAACTGAGCTGGCAAACTCTGGCTTGGGCTATGCCCCCACAGCTGCAGGGATTTCCATCAGGGCAGGCTTGAATCCCTTAATTGCATCGGCAGAGCAAGGAGGACCTGAGACCACCGTGAACAAGGCACTGCTCTGAGCTTCAGTTATGTCTGTGGAGACACACGAGAACGGAGGAAGGTTAGACCAAAACCTCATATTCAGCAATTTGGCAGTAAACATTCACAGAGCCATAGACTGGTTTGGGTTGGAAGGGGCCTTAAAGACAATCTAGTTCCAATCCCTCTGCCATGGGCAAGACACCTTCCACTGGATCAGGTTACTCAAAGCCCCATCCAACTTGGCCTAAACACTGTATACAACCAAGGCTAAAATACTATTTTTTCCATTGTCCTCACCACACAGACACTTGAAATGTTGTCAACCTTTGCTTTTAAATCTGGGAATCAGGGTGCATTCCCTATCCGAAGCTCTGTACAGAATGCTCCTTCTGAAGCTTCCCTTTCGCAATCTGAAATTATGATGGAAACTGTACAGAGGAAAGGTTGTGTTGTAGCTACAGGCCTTCTAAAATAATTGCTTCATGCATAAATATTGATAGTCATCACTGACTTCTATTTTTACACAGCATAACTGAAAAGTTATACATACAAAACTCAACAAAAAATGTCTTCCTAAAATAAGGAGCAAAACCAACCTCAAATATAAGCAAAACAAAACAAGTTATTTTGGGGCATGTTCTCTTCTATTTTTTTCCCATTCTTTTATCATTACTCTATCAGTGAGTAAAGCCCCAACAAGTTTTCTCTGGGAGTCTTTGAGGCTGTGTAAATATATATCGTTTCTAGGTTGTGAGGCATCCCAGCTCCATGAGACACAAGCTGCACACATTAGCACAGTAGGAATAAAACTATCAAAGGCCATGGGATCAAAGTGACCAGAGGCTGTGTCTGTCACAACAGCCTGGATGGCTGGAGACAGCAGCAGCAG
Organism: Entomyzon cyanotis; assembly: GCA_024500445.1. NCBI lineage: Eukaryota > Metazoa > Chordata > Aves > Passeriformes > Meliphagidae > Entomyzon > Entomyzon cyanotis. The sequence continues at coordinate 78,043,549 of JAKEPQ010001005.1, read as the reverse complement.
GCAATGGCCTGACTCCTTGTGGCAGGAGATGCACCACCCCAAGGAGGTGCCTCCATCGGTGGCAGGGACACCTGCTTTGGGTAATATCTGGTCTAGGAACTGCTATACTGGTCTAGGAACCTGAAACACTCTAATGGAACCTGAAATGCAGCATTTATACTAACACTGTTGCTCAAATTTTTCCAAACATGATCATTGCTCCCACACTGAGATTTTCTCTTCATCCTGTTTAGTCCCCTCCAGGTTGCAGCCTGGGACATTGCAATGAGAGGACAGGATTTGGCCTTACCAGTTAGGTGCATCTAGGCAGCAGAGAGCCTTCTTCAGCTGAGTAAGAGTCTGTACAGTAAGGTCTCCCTGACTCAGTGCCTGCTGAGTGACTCACTGGTCACTCATCTCTTGCCTTCCTGGCAGCTTGTGTTGAAGCCTTTCACCAGACGCTTCTGGTTTCCCCACTCACACACATCCCTCAGAGCTTTGCACCATCCAAAATGAGACCCCATCCAAGACCCAGTGTGCAGACAGCCTTTTCCTCTCTCCAGACGTGCCTCTCTAGGATTCCAATCAGCAGAAGCCAGAAGCAGGAAATTATGGGATTGCCGCTGCTGTGCTCCCTGTGCCATGCAGCCAAGTTACTGACCTGCTGAAGGAAGAGGAACAGATTGGAGGCTGGCAGGAGCAGGCATGACCTCAGACCCACAAGTTCAGCCAAATGTCCCCTGTCAGGATGGGTGGCTAATGGGGCTTGCATGGCTGATAATCAGCATCTCTGGGCCTGAGACAGAGCCTGGAAATCAGTTGGGATGAAAGTGATGCAACTTCACCTTTTCTGAAATCAGCTGGGATGAAAGTGATGCAACTTCACCTCCTTTAAGAAGCCAGGATGGGGCTGAGGCACATAAGCTTTTCCCTTCTGCAAGGCAGCCAAAGGGCAAAGTGCGTAGCACAGCTGAGGCACTGACCTTTCTTAGGACTGCAATAATGCTAATTGTCTTCTATTCCCTTCACCCTTTCTCTCTTTCTTGCACAACATAACATAACTTTGATCATAAAGCTCTGGAGAAGCAGGATTTTGAGCCCAACTCTGATCTCACTTATTCTGGCATAATTCAGGAATAACTACAGTCGTACTTGCAGAAGATCAAAATCAGTCAAGTTTCTTTTAACTGGTCTGTCGCTGTTGAGCGGCTAGCTGAGGAATGACCCAAGTTCTCAGACAAGGAAAGAGAGGAGAAGAGAGCTTTATTGTTTTGAATTCCATATATATAGAGTTTACAGAGGTGCCCCAGATTGGTCAGCCCGAGACCTCCCCCTAGGCCCAATTGGCCAAGCCCGAACTGACTCAATCCGGAGAAATTGTTTGCAAAACATCCAAACTTTATCTTGTTTATGAAATATAGTAAAATGTTCCCACGGGAAGAACCTGTGCTAGCCACACTGGTCTTTAGAAAGAAGAAAATTTTAAAGAAAGAAGACAATTTTTAACTGGTCTTTAGAAAGAAGAAAATAATCAAAGATGTGAACAACAGAGCCAGTTGAAGAAGGAGATTGTGTTTTCCTCTTCAAAGTTCAATATTTTTTTGGCTAGGTCTTTATATGATGCAAAATTTTATAGAAGAAAACAAAAATTGGAAAATTCCCATCAGCTGCAACTGCTTCTGATATTGTCTTCAGTGGCAACTTGTATTATAAGACAGAATACAGCACTGCTGGGATGTGTGGTTTCACTTATTACGGAGCATTGACTGAACTCACTGAACAAAATCAAGTGGATATTCAGAAAACAGAGCTGAAAAAACACTGCTCATTTGCCATCCTCATGTGTAAGATCAGTGAGGAGGAACAGCATCCAACAGGCAAAACTTGTGTAAGGAGAGCCTTATGGAGTTACCATGATCAGTCAGCTACACATCAACCGGCAGCTCAAAAAGCCCTCCAAGGATCCGTGAGTGTCCTGCTGTGACTGCCACCCCCGCAGGCCCAGGTTCGATGCCAACAGCACCTGGGAACGCCTGGGGTTCAAATCCCCTCTGCTCTGCGAGGCTGCCGGGGGTGGCTGGATCCTCAGGAGCTCACTGGGATGCACGCAAAGCACGCGACCTGCTGACAGCACAGCCAGTGAACAGGGGAAGCTGTGGATGTGGTGCCTTGCCAGAGGGTGTCTGCCTGCTAAGCTACAGGCAGCTGCGCTGGGAGAAGACGGGAGGAGAGAGGAACCCCAGGCACTGACTGGGTTTATCTTCCAGCTGAAAATCGGTCCAGACTGACTGCATGTGTGACCACAGAGGCTTAAACTCATTCCTCATCATGGTTATGAAGCATGGCTGCAAAGCACAAAATATGCTAGAAACAAAGATATTTAGAGCCTTTACATAGTCCAGTGCTGTGTCGCGTGACTTACTGGGTTTAGCAAATGAGAGTCTTTATATGCAGTCAGCCCTCTAAAGCACAGAAAAGGCCCAAACAGAAATCTTGATTTCTTGAATCAAAAGACCCCAAAGGGTTTTGACCAAGCGCCATGCCAGCTGCTGGGTCTGGACCAGTTCTGCAAGAGCTCAGCAGTACTCAAGAGTGTGTTTGAGGGAGCCAGTGGCAGGAGAGGTCTGCAGCACTGGGAGGCAAACACAGGTACCCTCTGCTGTTCTGAAAACTGCCCTCAGACTGGGGAGGCCCGACTGAGGCAGCCGCAAGAGTCAAGATAAAGCACCAGCACATAAACCACAAATCCCAGGGCCAGGCTGCCTCAGTGTCTTTTCTTTCAAACTGAGAAGTTCAGACACATTAAACTGATAAAGATCTCCCTTGAAAGAAAAGGCCTTTCTGTGTTTTCCATCACCCAGCATGGCTGGCCAGTGGGAGCGATACTCTGCAAAACTGTGCTGTAATCTGCATCAGGACCGAAGTGTGTCAGCAGACGTGTGCACAGTGTGATTATCCCACACTTCACAATGCCGGCTGTGAGGAAAGGAAATGGGGGGGTTTGGGTCAACCACTGGACTGGTAGGTAGCAGTGATGAGTGATGTGCTGTTCCTGAGCTTGACCACTGCTTTAGAGCTCAGATTGTGCACTTGAGTCACCAGAAATGCACATCCTTCAGCCACAAAAATGTTTTAAGGACACAGTATGTTATATAAGAAGTTGTTTAACATTATTAGTCAAGTAACTCCTTAGACTTATAAAGCTTATACAGGTCATGTGTGTGGGAATCACAAATATAACAATCGTTTTCCATTATTATTTTTAGCAACAAATTTTATTTCTTTCCTTAATGTTTGGTACATGCACATATTTTAGAAAGGGTGGGGTAGACTAAGCATTTTTTGCTGGATCTTAGCCTTTATGATGCTCTTTACTGCACAACAACCTGCTTCACAAATACATTCTGCTAATGCAGTGGTCCTGGCCCTCCTGGTCGCTGGCAGCAATATGAAGGGGCTGGTCTGCTGATGGGGCTAGCCTGCAGCATCCCTCGCTGAAAGCTGGCATCATTGCTGGAGATGCCCAGGCAGCCTGTGCCTACGAGCATTGCCAGAGGTCTCCAGTGCCTGCCAGCTCACACTGAAGGAAGAAGAATGTTGTTGTTGAATCATAGAATCACAGAACGGTTTGGATTGGAAAGGACCTTAAAGCTCATGTAGACACAACCCCCCTGTTATGGGCAGGGACTGACACCTTTCCCTAGACCAGGTTGCTCAGAGCCCCATCCAACCTGGCCTGGAACACTTCCAGGGATGGGGCATCCACAGCTTCTCTGGGCAACCTGTGCCAGTGCCTCACCATCTTCATCAGCAAAGAATTTCATCCTAATAACAGGGAGGTTCAAGTGATCACCTGCAGTGAAGGTAGCCCTGGGATGAGCCAGGTACTTCACCTCTGTGCTTCAGCAGGCATGTAGTGCTCGAGGGGACTGCTGTCAAACTGCTGTCTCATCCCTCCAGCACACCCCCTTGCATTATACAGATTAAACCCTGAAACTACCGACTTTCTAATTTGTGAGTGAGAGTTTTCTCATCTCAATTGTCACTCTTGAAATTGGCTTTCTAAAGCGTCAGAGGCAACGTGCACTGCAGGGAAAACCAAACCAGAAACTCCTACACGGATCTCAGTGTTCATGTAGATGCTTAGGTGTCATTTGCATGGCTGGGGTCACCAGTCATGTGAGGGGCTGAGCACCCTGAAAATACCCAGTACCTCCTTCTCCCAAGGGCGCTTTGCTGATGAAAATACTTTGCTCCTGAAGACAAGAAGGGACAGGGAAAGAGTGCTGGGCTTCCCCTCTCCACACCTCCTCTGCCCAGACCACACTGCTCAATTGGAAAGTTAAAGAAAATAGATGAGTTTTCATACACCCACCTCTGCAGACTCATCCTGCAAGTCAGGCAGTTTGTTCTCCCTCCCTCCCTCCCTCCCTCCCTCCCTCCCACGCATCGCCTCTGCTGCTCGGCCTTGGCCCTGGAGCCCTTTCTCCCATCTCCCCCCCGCCCCGCTACTGGGTGGAGAAGCCACCATAAACTCACTTAAATTGCTCTGACCAGCACGGTCCCCTGGGGCACGTCCCGGGGGCGCACTGGCACCGGGTTTGTTTCCACAGGTGTGCTGAATTGTGGCTGTTCTCAGCCCACGCTCAGCCCTGGTGGGGCAGGGCAGCCAGGGCCCCATGGGCTGTGCTGTGGTGGGTCTCCCCTCCCTGGCCGAAGGCGCTGGGTGGGAAAGGCTGTGGCTCCTGCTGCCTTCTCAAGAAGCTTGCTGCTGGAGCCATCATGCTGTGCTGGCAGGGCACAAGGGATTCAGCACCAGAGAAGTGGCTTTTCATGCGTAGGGTGGGGGAAAAGCACAGGAGTAACTCATTATATACACCAAAAAGTGTGTGCTTAATTTAGTGTCGTCATCTGACTAGGGCTGATTTGTTTAGTAAAATAAAAGGTACAAGAAACTTGTGGTAAAAAAAAAAAAATAATACTAAGAAGAGATTGCCATGAGGACGAGAGCTGGATCAGCTCAGCCCAGGCAGGAGCCCTGGAAGGGGTCCAGGGAGGCAGGAAAGATCCACGAGGAATTTCCTGCAAAGAAACTGTTCAAGAAATTAGGCAGAGGCAATGTACGTGTGACGCCTGTGCGGCTCTGCTTGGGTGGAGGGGGAGCCATTGTCTGGGAAAGCAGCCCATCCCAGAGATTTGGAGGGGGGTGAGGGGGAAAGAAGGTGCAGTCTAGATCAACCTGATCCAAAATAGTTCGTGGCTTATATTTTCTAAGTAGAAAATGAAAGAAAAAATATCCCAAAAAAGTAAGTAGAGCAAATGATTTAATGTTGGAGGAAACCTAATTTTTCCTATTAAAAACCAAAAGAAACCAGACCAGAAAACTCTCAGATTTTGCAGTTGAAAGATCCTGACATGCACTGAAGTATTTTCTGGCAAGGCCCAGAGCTCTCCCTTCCCCCTTAGTACCATGATGCTGGTGTTATTGGAATGTCCCCTGACAAGATGGGAACACCACCCCACTGAATTTTGGGACCCCACACTACGTGTATTCCTGGAGGTTTTGCAGCTCTGCCAGCAGTACCCACTGCCAGTGTTTGCTTTGTTACTCTTGACCAAAAGCTCTCCAGCAGCACTGGAAATAATATGGGTACCAGAGCTGTGAGTGTGAAACTAATTCAGAAGAGGTGCTGGAAACTGATGCTGACGGCATCTTTGGAAACACTTTCCCCAAGCTGAAAAGAAAGGGATTTCCTAAAATGACTGAAAATGAATTTGCCACATCTGCAAAGAATGGCTTGTGGGTTATCTGTCCCTGAAAGTAGCTAAGGAAGCTCTACAGTCAGCAGCTTTTCCTTTTTAAATGACAAATGCTAACATGCCCATGGGTGATGACAAGTTCCAGGTACACTACCAGTTATCTGAAATCCTGAAAACACAACCGTTTGAATTGTTAAAGCTCTACAAGTTTGCACAGTACAAAGTCAGTCTCTTTGGCCAAAAAAAAGCTAGTTTTGGAATCAAAGACAACCTGTAATTAAAGCCAAAAATATGAGAATCTGTAACTGATCTGCTCAGAACAAATTATTTGGCTACCTGAAGAGAGCCAAAACATTTTAATTTTTTTGGAAAGAAGTGCAAAGAAGAAAAATATTAACTTGTTGAGAAAGAGGAAATCGTATGGGCAAACTAAAACAGGCAAAAGCTTGACCTCCATATTGGGCAAAGGTGGAGAAGAAAGGACTCAATTTAATTTGATGAGCAATCCAGTCACTGCTTATGACATCAAATTAGACTCTATATTTGAAAAAGAGCTACAGAAACCAAGAAGATCTTATGCCATTAACCTTAACACTCATCTGTAATATACTTGATGAGAAGGATTTTGTTTTATTTTTACTGAGACAAATTCAATAGATTTACAGTGATGAATGCAATAAAATTATACACATGGTGAAGGAAAGCTTAGCTTCAAGGCAGTACAACTCTGTCCAAGAAACTTAACTCCTAGAAATTTGCCATTTTCAGCTGGAAAGGAAAAATCTCAAAGGCATAACTCCAGCAAGGCTATTTAGTGAAACAGTACCAGATGGATGTGTGGGATTCACCTTCTGCTTTGGTTATGAATGAAAGTAGTCAGTTAGGAGTTTGCTAAAGGCTATTTTTGCCTGGAGGAGTCTGGTCAAGATGTGGTTAATGTAGATGTGCTTGAATCTGCTGTGCTTTGAGTGAAGGATGTATGGAAATGAGAAAGGAAGCTCACAGGAGGCCAGGTAATACAATGACTGAAGTATGTTTCTTGGGTGAATTCAGTTTGTGACATTTTGCTTTGATACAAAATGCCATGGTCTCCAGGAGAATTTGTGACTGAGTTTTCAGTATTTTCCTTTTTCCAGGAACCTCACCAACAATACAGCTCATGCTGTCCATGAGGTGTAAATATCACTATTTCCACCCTCAAGATTGGGAAGCAGAGAAAGAGCCCTTTGACTAATCTTTGAAGAGCTGGGCCATATCTGGGTTTTGATGGGGTTGGAGCATCTGCCTTTCTTTAAATGGCCAGGGGTTGGGTACCAGCCCCAGGGAAGCCAGGTGTGATGGACTGAGCAGGGAGTGACACCTCATACTCACAGGGAGAGAAACCCAAGGCAGAGCAAGTTCTTCTTTCAACAAAGACTTCAATGCATATTTGTGTCTCCTTCTTGAGGAATTTTTGAATGGTTTTTAAGTGCTTATGTAAACTCAGACTGCTGTGATAGGCATGCTTATGTACTTTTCAACTTGCCTTTGGTGCTGAAAAATTGAAGTAGTTTACGTTTTCTCAGCACTTCTATATAAATTGGCCCATCAGGTGTCAGAAGTTGGTACATACAGAAGCACTGCCTGATAAGGTGATATAAGCCCAGAGCTGTTTGCAGCCCAGCTTTGACTAAGCTGACACCCTCCTATTGTCCCTTCTTCTCTAAAGCAGAGCAGTGAGGGAGTTCAGGGGGCAGGACACATCATACAGATCAGATCCATCATCACATCATAGGCAGCTGGTGGCCAGCCATCCCCTCCTGCCAGCCCATGGACAGCCCTCCCCTTGCAGGGCTACCAAAGCCTCCAGCCAGACAAAAATGTCTCTTTTATTTACTGCCTCCAGCCAGACAAAAATGTCTCTTGTATCTACTGCACTGAAGGCCACAGATCCAAAGCCAACCCTTAGCAACCCATGCCTTTCAGAAATAGCTCCAGGGAGAGCATAACAAACTGTTGTACAAGCAATGCATCCATATGCCAAGTACTTTGTTGTGTGATTAATAAGGTAGCTTGTTTTGCCACTCACAATTCATTCAGAAGGCTCTTTTTAATAGTCAGAATCATCTCTGGCAAAGGTATTTTTGAATGTATCTATTTTTGAATGTACCTACGCTCCAAGTTCAGAGTGTTGTGGCTTTTTGGTTTTGCTTTGTTTTCAAAAAGGCTGATGAAAACCATTTTCCTAAACTGACAGCAACAATCGTAACACATGTACAGAAACAAGATAGCAGTCTCATACAGGAAATATTTCTGCTTTCGTTTTTATTTTATGAATACATATACAACAGATGGCATAGTCTTCCATTATCCAGGCTTAAAAGTAACAGGTTGGGGTCTTCTTCTTTTTTTCAACATAGCTTAAAGAGGAAAATAAAATTCAGAATGAAGGAGCTGCAACACAGCCAAACCATACATTTGAAAACTTTGCTAAAATTACTGCTGAAAGGTGCCTCTGTGTGCATGTGTATTGTCCTGCATGGTTAAAGCCTCACCCAAGGTATTTAGTATATGAATAAAAAAAAATGCTTTGGCATAATCAGAGGTTCCTCCATGCACAGTTTATTGATGTATCTGAAATAATGAGAGAATAAAATCTGAGCATTGTATCATATATAATTTCATCTTCTTGGGAGCAATGTCTTTAAATGCAGTGGGGAAATGAAGAAGAGACTGTTGACAAGAGACTTTGCTTCCATACAAAGATGGTTATATTAGCAGGATACAGCAGGATGCAAGCAGCTTCATATAAAAGAGATTGAGAGATATATGTATATAATGTAAAAATGCTATTTTATATGAGAAAAGAAGATTTTTCAAGATAACATAAAATGAACCACTCTAAGACTAGCTTCCAGCAAAACATTTTGCTTTATTAGTACTATTTTCTAGCTACAAGTCAAGCTGACATTTGTCAAGCTTTTTAACTTTTCATATGGCATGGCAGTCTATAAGAAACGTTTCATGCAACGTCTACAATGCTAACTACAGGGTAAATAATTGGGATTAAACAGGTGAGGAATAACAGACTATTATAAGGACCAGGAACACCATATTATGTACATAGAGCCATATTATATTCTCATGTCTTCACAGTAATGTGCAAATGTGACAAATATGGCTTTCAATTTTTTTTTCCTAAAGAAAGTAAGACATAATTATACAGAATAATGTTTTAAAACGTTTAGTTGGATTTCACCTGTTTGTGAAACCTGTTCAGTCTTCATTGCATCGGGGTTAAGGAGCCACCCCAGCTCGGGGGTGTAGTTTGGGTGTGTTTCCAGGAGGGGGCACAGATTCCTAAGGCACAAGATTAATGTTAAACATTTTTAATTTAAAGTCATGCTATTTTATTTTAGTTTTGTTTTTTTGGTTTTTTTTTTTTTTGGTTATGTGAAGTAATAGGTCGTTGCTAGTTATATAATAGGCGGTTGATTGTAAAAAATATGATGTTGAAGGCTACACTACATGCCTACCTGTAGCTCCAGGAACATTAGCTAATGTGAAAACACACTATACAGCGCCGCATGGGAAACCAAGGTGGTTTTTTGGTAACATCCTTTTCCATACGCCTAGCAGAGACTTATAAGGCTTCTGTGGAATAATAATAGTATTATAACTGAACAAATATCTTACACTCTTCCATAATGGTATTTACAGTTACTATAACTCATATTCTGACATTTGGTAAATAACATGTATCTTGTATGCATCCTTCTTGCCTATCTAAAGTGCTTGCTTAACTCCATGAGGAAAGAAAATGCATACCTGCTTTAGGTGCAACAAACCCTCAAAAGAAGTAGCTGAAATATTTGCTGTGGATTTGAAATGCATTCTCAGAAATTGAAATTATTGCTAAATTCAGTGCCCTTACTAGGCAATCATCTATATTATTTGTCATATATAAATATATGCATATATACTAGTATGTATGTACATGCATACACATTCATCTATCATGTAAAAGATAGATTTCCATTTTTTGTCCATCAACCTTTTTTTTTTGTGCTATTCAACTCACTTGTGCTATGACAGAAGCTGGATTAAAATCAAAATCTTACCATGCTACTACTACCAACCCTATGATTCATTAGCACTTAATAAAGACAATACACAAAAGAAAGCTGAGATGATGATGAATCAGGAGGCTTTTGAAATGCACTGAGAATAAGGCAATAGGCTGTACATTACAGCAGAGTAAAAGCTGAGAAAATTCTGGAATTCATAAATGTGTCTTACTGGAGCTGGGATTGCTCTCCCTACTCTGCTGCAGAGTCCTATGTTTTTTTCCAATATCACTCTCCAGAATTCAAGCTCTAGAGTTTCTGCACCTGCCAACACTTTAAATGGTAGCGAATTCAAAGCTTATTAAAATGCCCTGATGCCACAACCTGGTAAAATAAGGCACTTCCAGGGCTGTATTCCAGCGGTGCCATGCCAAAAGGATCAGCATTGGGAAGAAGTGCTCAGATTTTGCTGAATTTCCTAGTTTTGTCCCATGAAATGTGCCGTCTTGGAGCGTACTCCCTCCCCTCTTTTGAGATGATTTTCTTTAAAAAACCTGTTTCATCAGTTGAAGTTGAGTAGCTACTTCTTTGCAAGCAAGAGGTAAATCTTCAGTTCCTGACATTCATTAAGGTGGAAGATCAGAGTGGTACCAGGCAACATCTTCAGTTCATTCAGCATCTCCCGACTCGAGGTGATGTGCCAGCCAAGTCAAAAGTGCGTATTTCATACCAGGCTCACATTGAAAGCTATGAGTGGACATTGGTACTGGAAAGGTCATTCCTTATAATTTCATTTACTGTGAAGAAAGAAGACAAGAAGAGGAACTGATTAGCATCCCACTGCTGCAGGCAGGTCTCCTCAGTCCAAAACCCCCCAAACTTGCACTCGTTCCTTGACAGCTTCAGTACAGCTCTGGACAGTAAGTGTGACATCACCAGGTAGCTTGTACAGGCTGATCACAGCGCAAAACCAGCAGGATTAACCAACGTTATTAACATGCTAAATACCACGTAAAACCAGGCATCACAAGAGCAGCAGCATCCTGGATCTCTGATTGCATCAAACATACTTAACATTTCAAATCGGCTACAGATAAAACATTTCATTTGCTCTAGGACTGCCTCAGAAATGTAAAGCTAGGAGGACCACAGGAGATCCTAGAATAATCTACTCCTTCCATAAAAAGAGCTGTTTGGAAAGTATGTTAGCCATGGTAGGTGCTGGTGGCAGAAAGCCACCAATCACTGAACCTGGATATGTGCAGCTGCAATGCCTAGATAGAATACAGCTTCGCATGCTGATTTTTTCCACCGTGGGTTGATACTAGGGAGAAAAAAAAAGAAGAGAGGAAACTGCTCCATGTTTGCCCATTCCGTAGAGCTGGTAACATGTTTAAATATATATCCTCCTTTTGTTGTGACCAACACACGTGGACATACACTCTTTACTTCTATCCATATAAACAGATGAGATGGACAAACAAGTTAAAAAAAGTCTCTTGGCAAGAGTCAGAGGAGAAAATAAACAAGGTCTGCTATCTCAGCATCAGCCAGTCACACTGCATCTCCACTGATAAAGTGCTGTTTTCTTTACTCACAAGTCTTCTTTCTTTCTTTTCCCCATCCCCTGAAGATCATCAAGCAATACAGTTTCCCACACTTCAATTATGTCCATGTGATTTTTGGCAGATGGACAGGAAATGACTGAACCTGGCAAAGGTCATCAACAGTGGACTACACAACATCCCTTTTATTTCCATTCCACCTCCCTACAGCAACTGCCACCACCTGATTTACACAGAGATAGACAAAGTGCCATCAGCAGGGCTATCACTGCTTCTGAGTTTTCCTAACATTGCCAGGAATGGGAAACACGTGCCCACATCATGGAAGCACAGAAGAAAAGCCCTCATTTTCCTTTCCTTGTGGGCTGCTCTTCACAGTGATCCCGATAACTTCATGTGTTTACTGGAAAAGACCAAGCCTGTCTAAAACCAACTTCCTAAAGCAATTAGTTGGGTTCGTTTGATGTTGGTTTTTATGGCTTGTTTTTTTTTTTTCCTGCAGACCTATTGCCCACTTAGTAATTGCAGCACATTAATCAGTCAGGATTTGTGTCACAGGTCATGGCCACCAAAACCAATTCTACAAATGGATACACACACCATATTTCAGAAAGGAAATATCAGTTGCATTTGTAACTATCTATTTACAGCAGCAAACTAAGAAACACAGAAATTAGCTGTGAAAAGACAAAGCAGTTCTTTCTCTTGACGGTGCCATGAAGTTCACCTTTAATATTACCAAACAGCAAAAACAAATTCAAGCAGCAAGTCCTGCACTGAGCTCTGCATGCATCCAAACCCAGCCAGAAGTGTTGCCCCATTATACGTGTGGCCAGACCCCAGAGAGCTTTAGGGACTGGGTCTCTGCCTTGAATGCAAACAACACACTTCTGTGGGATGGTTCTTCCATGATGCTTTTGTAAAGATAGTTTCTGTGATAAACTTCTCAAAGCACTTTCAGGTCTGCAGCAAAACCACACAGTGATACTTTGGTGTTTTATGAGACAAAGAAAACAAATCCTCCTATGGGCCAGGCAGTATCACAGTTTTGCTAATTTTCTCTCAAAGCTTCTGTTACATCAAATAAAATTAAGAAACTGGTCAGAGCTATCCTCACTCTTTGTACAGTTAGTTAGTGCTTAGAAACATCAAATAATGAATCTTCACAGTGCTTTTGTAAAATGTGAACATAATTACCACTGATATTTCACGAGGACAGGGAGGTGGAAATGTGAAGGACCTCCCCATCTCAGTCAGAATTAGCACCAAGGCATCTCAAATCACTGACTAATGCTGTAGCCCGTGCTGAGTTACTCTTGCTTGATTCTTTCAGTAAAACTTTCAAAAGCAACAGCCTCAGCCTGCCAGCCCATGCTTTTCTCCTATTAAAGCATGTGGCAAAGGTATTTTGGAAGCAACTTGATTACATGAGCCAAAGATCCATCTCCAAAACCAGCTTAGGCACTCAGGAGGCTGCCTGTTCCAGCCACTCCAGGTACCCTCTGCTGATCCTCTGTCCCTTGAGTGCTGTAGGACACAGGGCTTACTCCAGATATGATATGACTTTTCCTTTCAGCTGGGAGCCCACCTGCCTTGGCTCAGGCCATGACACCTCGATGCTCCTTCGGTCACACTCTCGCCATCTCTCAGCAGCCAAAACAATCTGTCCCCAGCTGAAATCACTTGTATTTTGTTACTGACTCATAACAGCTTATTGCTTGTTTTTATTTTATATTACTTTGTTAACAGAGATGGACTTCTGCTACCTTGATGAGTAAGCCTAGTGTCCTCATGCAACAACATCTGGCAGCTGTTCAATAACACTCAGTAGACAATGTCACCACGGACTCGGGAGACAACTGAACCTCAACCCAAGTGCACCCATTGCCACCGGATGTCACAATCAAATGGGGCCAAAACCACCAAGAGGACACTCAACACTCATCTTCTCCTCTGCAGTGGTCTGTGGACAGAATGGCTCAGACACAGCCTTCTTTATTTCACTACTTCACTTGCTTGTTTCCCCTTGACTCACTGCAGTGCCAAAAATGCAAAAAATTCCCAATAATGCAGTGGAAAAAACCTGCAGAGAGGGACCAGGGTGCATGCGAAAGGCCCAGGTGGGGGAATACGTGCCAGCACAGCTGATCTTGCAGCGGCAGACCACTAGCAGAGATGAAAGGGGAAGTGTGCTGCCAGCGGGCTTTCCCTCATTGCCCGTGAGACACCTGAGGCTGCAAGGAAAACCCTGTGGTGGGTGGGAACGGGGGAAAACCAGGAGGCAAACACATGTGAAGTGTGATGCTTGCTGGATTTGGCTAGAAGGATGCTCCCTGCCCCCCACAACTGCATGGTCCAGCACTCCCACAAAGACTCTCAACACATTTTTTATTTCTAATTTCTGGAAAATTTGACTCCTTTTAATATTCCAAAACAAGTTAACAGTTTTGCTGCATGTCAGGAAATGTTTTATTTTGCATCAAACAGAATGTCTTGGAATGTTTTATTTGACCCCAAACTGATTTTTCTTTCCTTCAGCAAGAAAACATCAATAATCTTGTTGCAGGCTGACCCAGGATTGTCCTTCCCAACAACAAATCAAACTTTCTGTTACTGAGTATGTTTCTGCTGAAGCATCCTGTGTGCCCATCCACACCAGTGTCACAACCACCACTATGGTGAGGGCTTTGGGAAAGAGCCTAAGAACCAGCACACCTCCAGTGATGCTTTCTCTAGTACACCTTTACTCTGCTGGTGGATTTCATGAGCGAGAAGTCTGCATCCTTGCTTCTTGTGAACTTTGATGAACTTTCTTCCATGAAGTTTTCTAAGAACCTTCTGAACTTCTTTTGGCCTTCAGAGTTTCCTGTAGCAATGGGTTCCACAGTTTACAGATACGAGATATGAGGGTGAAAAAAAGGGTTTGTTTTGTTTTTGTTTGGTTTTTTGGTCTTTTTTTTGACTGTTTGTTTTAAATTTGTTTCTTGTAAATTTAATTCATGTTTCACGTGAATGAGCTGACTGTTCCCTGTTCATTATCTCTTTTGCCATCTATCCCTTTGGTATCCTCAGAGCTCCACTTGGTCCTGTAGGACCACTGCAGAACTTCCCAGTGAGGCAAGATCCGATCATGCAGATAAATTAACTGGCATTTTTCTCTTAGCTCCCACCTTTGTAACAAAATATTTATTACATAGTTAAGGAGAATTAGCTGGTTGCAGTCTTGAATGCTCAAGTTGTGACTTATAAACCTGTTACTATTACAAGAGGATTGTGTGTGCTCCACAGAATAGCAGTATTCAGTGCGAGCAGTGTTTTGGCCCAGGTTTGAGATTCATTCCTAAAGCAAATGCTAGTCTTTGATTCCCCAGCTGCTTGGATACACATCCATTCATGTCTGCAGTACCATTCCAGGAGTAGCTGGTTTTGAATAAGCACAACATTCTTCAAAGAAAAGTTGCAATGGCTTTACACTAATTTCTAAAACAACATAACCTGTGCACTCACAAAGACCTGTTTTATAACCAGGATAGATGAGATCCAGATAATTACCAGGCTTGTTGCAGGCCCTTCATACAGCTTAGCAGCAGATCTGGAAGAGCACGCAGGATGTTTAATCTTCAATGCCTAGAGTAGCACAACACTTCCCTTAAAGCACCAGGTTGATCCCTATCAGACCAAACAGCCGAGTACTATGGTTTACAGTGCCTTTGTCATCAGATTTTTTTTTCACTGTTTTACTGTTGGCTTTGGGGTGGGAGGCCACTGTCGCTTTCATAGCTAACACCTACAGTTCCCCACAATGCCTTCTCTCAACTGGTATTTTCCATTGTCATGTTCAGCTTTTCCACTGACAGAAAAATAAAAAAATAATAATGCTGAGAAATGCAGGTAACACGTGACCTCTCTACCTGTCAAGGCTTCTGAAAGAGGAACCTTTCCTTTGCTAAACAGCAGATGCCACAGTAGCAGGATGTGGTGAGCTGTTACACCACATTTTAGTTTAATAAGGAGTTTTTTCCTCTTGTATTTAATTTTGCTTTGAAATGCCCTTGCAATGGAAATTTTTGCTTTACTAATTAGCAAAATCAGTGTCTTACCGATGCACCAGTTTGGGTTCCTGCATGGAACAGGACAACCAGATATATCTGTACAAATGTGGGTTCCATATATAGATGTGAACTTCATAGGAAATGTAATATTTTTAGCATTTGGTGGCTGTACGTGGATTCCACTAACTGGCAAAACTTTAAATTCCTGCAGATTTCTGCTTTTCTTGCATCCGACTACTAACATGGATAACTACGGGGCCTTTTGCTTTAATAAAATACTTGTTCTTCTGAGACAAATTCTGCTTTCCAACTCAGACATTGATCTTGCTCAGAGCAAAGAAGTTACAAGGTCAGTGGTGCAAGGAGTAGGGAGAGGGCACATGCACAGGGTTTCCTCAGCTGGGGAGCTTTTTGGGGATACAAATAAAAGAGATGACTTTGTACTCCTAAAGGTGAATGCCCTCCAAGAGTCTGAAAAAAATGGGAAGTAAGCTGAGAGCCATGGTCAAACTCACTATTATAAAGAGCTGAGTCTACATTTTTGTGGGTGAATGGGATCAGTTTGAAAACACACCCCATCCCTTTTCAGTTTGCAAGCAGAAACATTAAATCTCCAGTCTCTGGCTGAGGTAAGCTGCTGTCTTGTCACACATGTGGAAGTCAAAGACCGTTGCTCCAATGACTTCAATCCATGTCAGCAGGAGCCCAAAAAGGCCTGCAGAAGGAGACTGAGAAGCGGAACTCTAGGTTGTATTTACAGTTGCACCCCTTTACAATGCACTCTTCTCTTCCGTAAGCGAGCTTTGTGGATCTCCCCTCCACTCTTTTTTAAAAGACAGACAGGTGCGATAGAGTCCACGCAAAAGGGCACTCAGAGGTTTTGCACTGAGCTGATACCTTGTGGTTCACATGCCCTTGGTTCCCCTGTAAATAGCGATGGCATCAACTCAGCTCCTTCAGGATGGTTTATGGTTTCCTTATCAATAGAAAGTGCCACGTGGCATGTCCCAAGACATGCAGGCATGCAGAGTCACATGAAGTCTCTGCCCACAGCTGACCTACCAACCTTTGCTCATTACTTTATGTCCACCTGGGTCTGCTGGGGACCACTGCCTCTAACACAGGGCAGAACTGAAGACAAGCGGCTGAGATGCTGTAATGCTCTCTTGATGAAAATGAACAAAAGCAGCCTGCTCTGACTGGTTCACACAGCATGGAAAATACAAGTCATACCAGCTGCACCTTTCAAGCTATGTGTGTGAAAGCCTGCGGTAAATCACGCTCCGATTCTGCCATGTCTGGACAATAATGCTTCATCTCTCAGATGGGTGTAACTGCCCAAGCAGTGCTGTGCCGTGACTGGAGACCTCATTTGGACCATGCTGGACACTGGTCAGACTGCACAGCTTCTGTGTCACAGCCTCCAGAAGCTCTGTGGAAGGTCTGAGTAACCCCCAGGAATGAGCAGCAGTCCTAAAAGCAAAACTGCCTTGGTTTGGCTCATCATTTTTGCCTTCTGGCAGAACTCACTCACTAGCTCAGGTCAAGCCTTACATGGGTACAATTACAGCAACACCCACGTCAGGGATCTCTCCACACACCTCATTTCACAGCGTGGATGTACCCACAAGTGCTCTGAATTTCTGCTGTCACTATTCACCACACGAAGAAAGCCCAGGACACATAGCTCTGGAGTGACTCCACGACTTTGATGCTGACACCACGCTACCTGTAGTAATGCTTTGTAGTATGACGTTCACTTTGCTGTCTATAATTATTGCCCTCGGATTTTTCCACCAGCAGTGATGCCATTTTTTGCTCCATCAGGCTTCTGTGCTGTCATACGCCCTCCATTTCAGATGAAATGGCACATATTAGCTTCACTGAAGAGGAATTCAAAGCTGCAAATGAATGCAGAGGAAGTACAAATACAGGAAGAAAGTTTTTTTCCTTATCTCCATGTACAGATTTTATTTTAAGAGAAAAATAGCTAAATATAAATGCATATACAGTGACAAAAAAAATTAAGCTCTTGTTATAAACTCAGTCCTATGACTAAAATTCTACAGTTTTTATCAGGTACCTACTTCCTCACTATTCATAAGCATCACTACTTTCTGACATACGTAAGCTGCAACAAACAACATAGAATTGTTACTCAAATCACTGACAAAAATAGGTTTTTCTTACAGAAACTCTTTTTTCAAAGCTAGTAAATATTGTCCCGTAAGACAAAACATCAGAAAACAGTGATAAAAATTCCTGAGGTGCCAGATTGTAATGCAAAACTATAGATCACAATAAAGCTTACTGAATTAAAAACCAAACAAAACAAGTCTTGTGAAGCAATGGAAAATATAACTTCACACGTTCCGTAAAGAAGTCAGATCTTGTATTACCTCAGGTGTCCTGGATGTGTTTAAACCTTAAACTTATTTTTATCTGTTTAATCATAATAAGCCACTACCACAGGGCATGCTATTTTTGGTGACAGCGAATAGGACAGTGGAGCAAGTGAGTGACAACAAATAGCAGGTTTTAATAAAACATGATCCTCCCAAAAGAACGTCAGCTTGGCACGATGGATGGTATTGTTGTGCATGACAGCCATTAATATGGAGTCATTTTTCTACCTGCTCTACCCTCTGCCTTATTTAGCTCAACAACTCCAAGTCTCCCAGGGCGTCAGCGTTGTGGAGTGCTAATGGGAAAGGTTCCTTGTAGTGTGATGACAGCACTGTGCAGCAGCAATTTAACTAGGGCTCTTGAATAGGTGCCCAGACTAAATGAGTCCCATCCTATTGCACCAAAATTTCTGGGTTTCAATTTTTTCTTCCCTCCCAAATGCAGCCCTGGAAACACCCTGTGCCTCTTGCTCTGCAAGAATTTGGGATGAATTCCTCGGCTGATGGAAATTAGTGCAGGAATCAGCAGAGCTGCAGTATTTTCCAACACACTGGAGTCTAAACTGCAGCTTGTTTTTACTCTCAGTCTGAGGATGGCAGCAGTCAATCTGATTTAGCCTTTTTCCGAAGAATCAGGGACTCAGGAATTTCAGGTAACCCTCACTGACACCAGCCTTCTCTGGGGTGATGGGGGTTTGGGCTGCACAGAGGCTGCAAGATCTGCCCCAGTAGGATGCAAGCCTCATCTGACACACACACACACATACGTGTGAGGGTAAGGCTTGACAATGAACAAATAAACCACATTTTAACCAAAATTATGTATTTACGTTCCTAAGAGCATCTGTAAGGGAAACAAAACAGACATATTTTACGTTTTACATGAGATTTCCACACAACAGACAAACTACACAAATGCTACCTAAGGCAGCCAAAATCTGAGGCTGATGCTGCTGGAAGCTTTGCCGGTACCAGTCCAGAAGGGGTGAGGAAGACCACGCACCCCTTTGCCATGGACAACAGGAATTTGCTCCTGTCACAAGCAATGCAGTAATGCAAATTGATCCTGATGAAGAGTTCTCCTTTTCAGTCTACTGACCAACAGTGAAACAGTGCCGTCAAACCCCAGCACTCAGAACTCATGAATCATGCCCTGAAGCATGACAAGACTGGATTCAAAATCGAAACAAATTTTAAGCAATTCTGCATTTGCCTATTTTTCTAGCTTCCAGACATCTCTGGCAGTGTTAAATCCTGAACGTAACCAAAACTAAACTTCCTTTTTTTGTCTTTTTACTCTCATTTTCCAGATCCTATCCCTCAAGGCTTGCTGTACCTCACAACTAGCTGTCAACTGCAGCATGGATAACACTTGAGACTCAAGGCTCTCAAAGTAGTTAGAAGAGCAAGGTTAAAGCCCACCTGATGGCCCCAAGGGCTGGTAGCTCCCAAGGTTTACCAGCAGTGAATGGGAGAGGGGGAGTGGGACTGGACCATGTCACACAAAGCTCAGAGCCCAATGCTGAAGGCTGCTACTTGGACACTTCATGCCCTGCCAAAGGAGCATCCCATGTACAGGCATCCAGCTGAGCACTGGTGACTTCTGTGGGCAGCTGACACCAACCTTTAGGACCTCACATGGACACATGTAACAGGCCAGTCCTTTTTATATAGCACAAGAAAGGGTTTTTCTCCATGTGCTGGGACAGTGACAGATTAGCTTTAGAAAAGACATAATTCTGGGGGTACAGGAGGAAAAAAAAGGAGCAAGAGAAGGTCCATAATTTCTATGGCTTGCTGATTTTAGAGTTTAAAAAAAGCCAAATAAAACTGAATTTCTTTATTGATTATACAATTATTAATCTTTTTAGAAGCTTTTCCAATATTGCACATAATGAGCAATTCATCAAAGCATATTAGGTGCCACAGAAGTTCCATTCAATATAAAGGGGTCATTAAGTTTCTTGTAATTGCACATTACTGAAGCTTTCATTAGTTCTAAATCAAATCAATGAGATGTGCATGTATGCTCTTTAACTGACTTTATGTAATAATAGTGTGGCCCCTAGTGATCCTCCGGAATCCTCCAAAATGAGCCACCTTGCACTGCCGTTCATAAAAAAAACCAGCTTGTGTGCATCTGGGCATATCAAATAAAGCAAAGAAACAACGAATGGAGGAAACTAAGAAGTACCTTAGGTCACGCAGCAGTATTTGCTGACTGCCCTTTTCTTTCCATGGGTAGAGAACAGCCAAGAGACTTGACTTTTGTTCCACTCAACCAGCCTCAAAGTCTGATGGACTTGAGCAGGAGTAACATGGTCTCAACAATGGAAGTGTCCTGGAGATAGGTTAAAAGAGGATCTACATGATCTTTTCCTGAGCAAGAAGGGTTTGGTTGTCTGTTTTTTCTTTTCTTTTTTTTTTCCTTTTAATAGACCAAACTTGCCCTGTAATTATCACCAGCATCAACACCTTTTTCCTTTATAGCCCTTTTCATCAGCATAGTGTGTGCCAAACAGAAAAGATAAGTGCCATTATTCACATCACCCAGCAAAGATGACACCTAGACAGGGACAACAGGAGGATGCCACTGTGTAGACCATACACAATGTGCTATGGCACAGGGGGTGACCACTGCTGTGACACATCCGTACCTTGCTGGTGTGAAGGCTGAGCCTTGTGGTAACCTCTAATTCACAGGGCTTTTGCTCAGTCAGATAAAACGATGGCCATGAGGTGACTCAGTGAGTGGCCACATGCTGCTGAATGGAAGAGAAAGGCTGGGTGGGGCTAATAAAATTTTTTGTGTTTGGTAAGGGAAAAGAAATCCACCTATGAGCCTGCTGGGGACTAGGCTGGGAAAGGTCACACTAGCTGGGGGAAATCCTTAGGTGATGGAACACAGCTGCTAATCTTCAGCAGTGGGCACAGCAGCAGAGCTGGCTCTGGGAATCTGAGCTGGTGGCTGCAAACAGTCTGCAAAAAAATGGATGCAATAAGAAGTTGCCATGCAATAAATTTGCTTTTGGTGGGACGACCTGGTCACCACCATAATGTGAGCTGTACATAATACCACAGGATTTCATTTCAACCATGGCAGCATCTGTTGCTGGAGCACACTGCAGTTCAAGGACGAGTGCATGTCCTCTTTGTCACGGTTCCTTGGACAAGAGTGTTGGCAGCACCTAATGACACTCTTGAGTTGGCTTTGCACCACACTAACCAGGGAAAGACCTTTTCATAACAAAACTCCCATCCAGGCTGGCTGGGAAGGTTGATCCAAAGGCTGATTTAAGTGGATTCACACTGGAGATATACCAATGCAGTTTGGCCATGGTGTGCAAACCGCAGCTGAGTGTTAGTAGGTGCTGTCCCCAGAATGGAGATGTGGCTGTGGAAACCACTGCACCCAGACTTCCTGGATTCCAGTACTCCTTGGATGCTAAAACCACTTACAGCAAGAACCTCAAATTATAGCAGCTGGAAGAGTACTCTTATTTGTATGTGGACCCAGTGTGACAGAGCTGCAAACATGACAAAATGTCTCTTCCTCTTTTCCCCTCTCCCCCATGCTGTGCCTAGCTGCAAAATGGCTCAAGCTTAGGCTGGACTGACAGAGCAATGTCAACAGTAAAAACACCACATACAGTTGCAAGAATTCAGTAAGAATCACAGCTGGGCTCCCAGGGAAGACAAAACCTTCCCCCTTTCAGTCAGTGCTTAACACAAGAATCCTGCTGACACTCAGCACGCTCCACTAGAGAGGAAATTTATTCTGCCCCAAGAATGAAGCACTGTAAACCTGCAGCCAGCACTACAGAACTCGGAAAAAGGCACTTGAGAGCAGGCGTACAACACTCATCTCTCAAACACACTTAAGGACCTGAAATTTTATTCAAAATGTTTGCATTACTTTCCAAACAACCACTCTCAATGGGCAACAGGTTTCTTTTCTGCGTCTTTTTGAGTACCTGGACTGCAAAACCCTTGCTTCTCAAACTGAGAAATGAGAGGGTGCTTCCATAGCCCAGGCTGCAATCTCGCAGCACATCCAAACTCCAGCAGGAGTTGGCCTGCACTTTTGAGAGGTGCTCCAGGCAACAAAATGAGTGGAAGAACTTTAACAGTAATTCAAGAGGAGCTTTAAAAAATTTATTAATGCTACAATGAAGAAAACTGGCTGCTTTCATGAGATTCAGTCAGGTCAAATCAGCCAATTCAGAGCAGGAGGTAAACGCATGGAGCCTAACACAGCAGCTTTGGAAAATCCACACCACTACACAGTGCTTGAAGGGGCAGGCAGGTCCCCACTCCCAGGGGAACTCAGCAGGACAGGCAGACCACAGGACCCATCTGTGGGCATGCAGGTGTGCAACATCTGGCTCTCTTCAGAAGCATCCTTGTGACAAGAGCAACCCAGCAAGGGTCATCTCTTGCTGAAGACGCTGTGAACCAAATGCTTTTCAGGCTGGGGCTTTGGGGACGTCGAGGACATTCCACTGATGAGATAAAAGAAAAAAGTGCAACAAAAGTTTTGATGAAAGGCTGCACAAATTGATTGTTGTTTGCTCCACACAACAGCCCTTCTGGTGCACCACACCTTTTGTAAAACATAGTTCCATGAAACAAATTATTATCTCCAGTAGCTTCCATCTACACACATTTCTGAAATACTTTCATTCTGAACTGTTTGGAGAGGAAACGTTAAAAAGAATGGAAACCTGGCAATTAATCAGATGGAAATCTTTATTTCCATTTTACAGAATAGGAAAAAAAGAATACCCAACATTAACTGCTAAGCAGGGAAATGAAAGATAAGAAGAGGCCAGGGACTGGGAGCACTGGTGTGATGTGTGCATTTACCTGCACTTGGATGTGGTTCTGAAGGGTGGGTCAGATCTGTGTTTGTCATCCTCATTAAAACCCACATAAACACCTAGTTGGAAACTGAGTTTTGACAGATGAAAATTCTTTTTTCTTAAAAACTCACAAAATAAAAACCTTGAAAATTTTTTTTCAAAGCATGGACGAAAGGCTCTTCTGGTCAAGACACACAGCAAATATTTACAGGTGCTGGGGAGACACCATTTCCTCCCTTTAGGCTTCAACCTAGTGTCTGCCACATAATTTTATCCATTCAATGAATTTTTATTCCAGACATCTGCCAAGAGGAAATAACTTCACTGTATTGGGAGTCTGGGAATCCTAGAAAACAATCTTAAATCCATAAAATAATTGAAGTGCAGTTTTACTGAGCTGTTCAGTTCGATTCTGATTTTTACTACAATGTCAACATGAGTTTAATTTGTTTTAAAGTTTAGGTTCTTAAATCTGAGTGATATACGGTAGTTTACAGCTTGCTGGCAACAGCTACTGTGGAAAAAAAATGGAAAGTGCATATAAAGGCAGTTCTAACTTTGACATTGTGAAAGCAGGGAGCAGTGCCAAGAGCAGCAAACAGCATGGCTTTCCCAATCCTGGCTGGCTTTAGGGACTGCTTGCTATTGACATTAGTCGCTATGGGATACATTTCCCTGCTCTAACGAATCTCATCTGGAGCCTGTAATTAAAAAAGAAATGTCTCAAAGTGTAATTTCTTTCCCTAAAACATTTACAGATGTTAACTAGATTGCTAATAGTGTGAGATGTCTGTGGGTGGACATCTTCCTCCCTATCTGCTGTGTCAAAGAAGACAATTTATTTACTAAAACCAGTTCTAAAGGTAGTAATTTTTCTGCGTATATCTTTGTGCATGGGGGTGGTGGTGTCTTCTTTTCTAAACTGCTTGCTGAACAAAGGATTTGTAGGTGTTTTTCTTTATAGATTTTTTCTTTTCTTTCAGAAGTCATCTCCAAAGTCAGCCGGATTTAAAAGGTACTCAGAGTGACTGAAAATGTCTTTGCTGAGCAGATTAAGAAGTATCCCATCTGAGCTGTAAAATTATAATAAAAATAATAGTGGTAGTAATAATAATAATAATAGTAGTAGTAGTGATGTAAGTTTCCTGCTCCAGTGACTTTCCACCAGTGTCTTTGGCTGGCGCCCCTTGGTAAGTGCTGCTAAAAGCATTTACAGGAGCCGCCGGCCGGCCAGGGAAGTTGATCTGCTTCAGGCACACACCGGACATGTGAGGGGGAGAACGTGAAAAAGGGATGAAAAACACATGTCCCTGGGGAAGGAAGAAGGGGTTTTCTCAGTTGCTGGAGAGGGTGCCAGCCCCAGCTCTGCCACAGAATGCTGCTCCCAGCCAAGCACTCCCCATTCCACATGGCCGTGTGGAGCATCCCCCTGGCACCCTGCAGGAGGTGATGGCTGAAACTCTCCTTCCTAACACACGCAGCCCAGACGTAGTTGTCTGCTTGGGCCTTTCCCTCCGCCAACATCCCTCCCCCCCCCTTTTCATTTTCTTTTTTCAACCAGCTTTGACTGGAGCCAGAACCTGGGGTAAATCAGAGGAATTTCCAGATTTTTCTGAGTGCTGTGAGCTCTCACTGTTTTCCGGTACCTACTTCCTGCCATATCTAAAATAACAGCAGCTGCAGGGACCTGATAGAGAAGAGCTCCAGGGGAGAAATTCTCACAAATGGGGTGGGAAAGAAAAAAAGAAAAGTAGAAAAAAAAGACACTTATTAGGGAGACGATAACACAGAGAGCCAGCATCAGATTCATTGTGGGAGTTGATAGCACTGTAAGCTGTGGATGTTGTTGTCAGAAGAAAACAAATCCTGTGAAATGGCCATGGGAATGATAAGTTTCCATGTCTGCTGGGATAACAGAGGTAGCTTTACAGCACTTGTCGTATTGTATGGAGTACTGTGCCTCTATTAGCTAATGTCTCTGAGGGCCAGATAAGTGAGGATGAATGTTCTGCCCTAAAAGCTCTCATGCTTTCTCTTTGGCATGGCTATCTATGGAAAGCTATAGCAGAAATCTCTGCACACATAAAGAGGGCCTCCTCTTTTGAGAAAAATGACAGAAAATGGAGAAGTGTTGAAATTACCCTGTTTTCCATGGAAGACACATGGTGCACTCTTGTCATTGTCTCATTACAGACC
The DNA here is from genome assembly GCA_024500445.1 of Entomyzon cyanotis. NCBI lineage: Eukaryota > Metazoa > Chordata > Aves > Passeriformes > Meliphagidae > Entomyzon > Entomyzon cyanotis. Next base: position 78,018,684 of record JAKEPQ010001005.1, on the reverse strand, counting down.
ACATGAACGAGTGCAGCCACACAAGAAACTTCCAAAATTGTCCCACAAAGGGACCTTACATATTTGTATGAGAACTACTCCAGGAGAAGAATATCTCTGTCCTACTTTTCCTGAGCAAGAAGGGTTTGGTTGTCTGTTTTTTCTTTTCTTTTTTTTTTTTTTTTTGCATAAAGGGGGACAGAAACACACATGGCGCACTATTACAAAATATACTTATGCACCATTCAATGTGCAAGAACGCGCTGAGACGACCTGGAGATCCCCTGCAAATAACATAAACCTTACTTTAAATATCAGCACATCCAAACAATCAAAGTGAGTGTTCTTGAAACACTGCCAGTCAGTCACACTACATGTGAAATACAGGCAGCATTTCAGAATATTGTATGTGCCATTTACCTTAACATATTAATGTAATTCTACAGTTACTCTGGGAACTATAGCTTGCATCTACATCAACTTTTGCATCCTGCAATTTTCACCCAATATTAGAGATTTTCATGCACAATTTGTTTTCAACATAGGACTTTTCAAAAGAGCATTAAGTGATAGGTTATCGTGACTGTGAATTGGGGTCTGATCCAAAGAGCCCAGGAGACAATAGAAGAATTCCTACTCTTCGCATTCTTGATGCAAAGAATGAGCTTTGCATCAAGTTCTTATTAAACACAGACAGATATACCCAAAGGTGCTCTACAGGTGCACAGTGTACTGGTCTGATGGCTTGGCAGGCAAAGATATCAGTCACTGTATTGTAAACACTCTATTTTGTTCATTATTCTCAAAACATCATTTGAAATATTTTAATGTGGATATGCAAAAGAGGCAAGTAGATCTGTTCTCTTATTTTGCTGGAATTTTGAAGGATGCAAGACTTCCTTGATGTCAGCAAACTTCTGATTTCTACCACTCAAACAGGACAAGCACGTTTCTGTGTTTACTTCAGTGTGCTGGTTTTAGTGCATATGCATGTGGGTACAGTTTGATCCTACAGCCCTACCCACTTTCTAGGGAATAGTGGAAAACCATGCACAGGGTTTTAGTAGCAGCACGTAGTCTTTCTTTTCTAGATTTTAAACCACTGCTCTAGGACTAAAAATCCTTGCTTAACTTAAGTATACAGCTCAGTTGCCAATTTTTAATTTGTAAAACAAGATCATGTCAAGCTACTTGGTTCTTCCCATCCACAAAACAGACTCCTTAAGATATGAACCATATTTGGTTCATATTCAAGTAATTAGACACACTGGCCAAGGTTAGACAGACTAGACAATATTCTGGCATCAAATCAGAAAACTGAAACTAGCTAAGTAATTTTTTTTAAAGTCCCCCCTGACAATACAAAGAGAATGAATTTGTATTCCTGCAAAAGTAGAAGTAGTTAGAAAGTATGAGGCATGGCCAAATCCCATTTAAGAACTGTTATGGCTGTGCTGTATTATGTATGCTTATAGAGCAGTACATTTATAGTACACTGGGTAAGGAATTTGGGAGTAGGATTAACGAGCTTTCCTTTCACACTAGACTAGATCAGATCACAGTAGGAGATCAACCTGCAACAACTCCCAACTTTTGTTCAAGAAAAGCAAGCACAGTGAAGTTCAGAGACAGACTACAGAGCAACATGACAATTATTTACTGACATGAGACTGGAAATAATATCACATGGAGCACAACTTGGACTTTAGACACGTAGGAAAGAATGGTTCATTTTATGCCACTTATCATAGCCAAGGATTAAGATATTTTGGAAAAGCCCTATTATTTCTCATTCTGCAAACCAGGATTTCATTACTGGTAAATCATGAAGTTTATGAAGTCCATTCATATAAATTAATTTCCTTTCCTGATTTCCATTGGCATGTGAGACACAGATACATGATAGAAATAAAAGTCTGCAAAGGAAAAGGAAAAGATACACAGAAATGTCTTTTAGTATTTAAAAGCAGGGTAAGTAAGGATGTAGCTAGAAGAATCGTCCCTGCAGCTAGTGCATTCATTTTTAAATAAATTGGTTTTGGGTCTGAATAAGTAGAAATCAGTGCAGCTGCACTACATCTAGATGGATCTATGTTGACTTACTCCAGATGCCTCTATCAAGAAGAACCAAAGACAAGTTCTCTCATTCTTAAGGTTTTCATTTTGCAGCACCAATGTAGAATTGAGATATCTTTTCCATATTATGAGAGATTTTCCCACCTAGACATCTTAGCAAAGAATTCTTAAAATCATTTTAGTGTCACAAGATGTGGGGTTTTCCCCCTTCAGTGGTGCTTCCCCCCAGTGGAAGTTTGTCATATGAAATGTAAATCTGTTTTCAGACAACTTTCTGAACATTGGCATTTTTCCAAAAATAGGTACAGAGAGGTGGTGGCAACATCCCTTGGGGGACCATGCACAACAGAAAGCATGATACAGCCTCACCTGGCATAACAAACATCTGCCAGCTCCTCCCTGAAGGGTCTTAACTGACAGCAGAGAAATTGTGTTGGTCTCTGCAGAAGTCTAGATTTTATCATCAGAGAAACCATAAAAATAGCCCTGAAACATCCTCTGTACATCTGGCTGACCTCTGGCTGGCTGACCAAATGTTTCTAGGGTCACAGCTCACACCATGAGACATACATAGACAGCCCCTATATCTTACCCCCTTCCTCACTAAAATAATTTTTTTTTTCTGAATATTCACCTAACAACCAAAGAAAAGGTCCATCCATTCGTAGATTTCTTGGCAGGAAATCTGGCATCTCTACCAAAGTCTGCTCACTTTTCATAGTCTGCTCACTTTTCACACTCTCCTCTGTGCTGAGTGCTTGAATCCAAAATATTCCTTATAATAATAAAGTCTACCCCACAGTTAGCTAATGGTACTGTTATGCAAGGGCAGGCCTTGGTTCCAGCAAACTAGCTCATGGCAGCAGAAAGAGATCTGGCTTAAGATGGAGATGTTCCCCACAACAACATTAAGTGGAAGGGAAGGGATTAGACAACAGTTTTTTCTTTTACTTTAGCAGATGATTTTTTTTTCCGAAAGTATCCAAGTAATTTTGGTCTGGAAACACTTAGAAATTTTTGATGAGACACCATTCAGTCCAGGTGCTTTTCCGAAGATAATATTAAATATAGCTTTGGAAACTTCAGCAGATGTTCCTATTTTTTCTAGTTCAAAATTTTTTTTGCTACTACTCTGCCTTTATGTAAATAGCTGACTCTAATTGATTCTTTAATACAGTGATTCATAATCTGTTGTGAATCTTCTGTTAATTTACTTGAGAGTCTGTTATTATTTCCCCTGATTTAACACATCCTGTTTTAGAACATCCATCGAAGTTGATGGAAAAAATTTTCATGGCACTTGGATCACATCCTAAATGTAACTTGAATGCCATCTTTCAAAAGTTGCAAAGTAATGGGATTTCCTGTTTTATTCTTCCATTGTATAACCTTGAAAGTGAGCTTTTACAAATCCTCAACTGCCTTGTCAAGGTCTGATCACTTCTACTCCTTCTAGCACTATTTTTTTCCTGGTAGTTTCCAACTGGGGAAAGGTCAATGGATAATATATTCTTATTGTTCTTTTAATGGATGCCCTGTTACACTGTAAGTCTTAAAACCAATATGAAAATTTAAAACCGATATGAAGATTTCTCACTAAGTTCAGCTGATGGCACTATATTTACTCAAAGACCACTTCCCACTCCCTTCATTTCCACCATATTTCAAGAGGGTTTTTTGGTCTCCCTGTGGGAGCTTTCTCCACCCAGTGGCAGCTCTGAAGCCCTCTCCTTGCCCATTAGAAAACCTGTCGATAGAACATGGAAATAAGTCATGGGGTTATTTGAGGGTCCTGCCCCAGGGGAGCTGCCCACCAAACCTTTCCACCTGCAGGCAGTGGAGCCATCCCACTGTAGATCAATACAGACAGATAGGCTCCTCTACTCTCTCTCCTTGGATCTATGTAAGTTTAATGAGCACAATGCTCATTTCATCATCTCCTCTCATTTTTCTCTATATTTAAATTATTTTGGGGCAAAGCGAGGTATTCTTTAGACACACTTTTCCATGGCAGTCAAATCCTGGGCTCTTACTACTCATTTGTACCATTTCACTTTTAGACAAACTCCTCTGTCTCACACCCACACTCATCCTTTCCCCTCTTCTTCCAGAATTCATCTTTGCTCATCTTTTCTTTTCTTTTTTTTTTTTTTTAAATGGGGATGTTATATTTAACCCTCCTCTCATTTCTCTTTTTCTCAGGCCTTCTTTCACTCTAATTACACTGTCAGGTAGTTTCACAGCCAGACTAGAAGTGTGAAACTTTAAAATGCTTGTTAACTGTGCTACAGCTTCATGGGAAAGCTTCTATTTTATTTTTTTTTACTAAGTTTCCCAAGTAGAATAAATGTATATACACGCATGCACTTGCCTGTACTTGTCACAAAGGGCCCCATCCCTTCCAATGTGCTGAATCCTTTGCAGTCCCATGCAGAACCCCAGCTTTGACTGGGGGTCCTGGAGTCTTGCAACACAGATCTGCCTCTGCCAGCAAGCAGACACCAACTCAGCTGAGGGCTGCAGCTATCTCTGGAATTGTGAGTTAGCTACTAAAATAGCGCAAGAAGCTGCTTTCACATTAGCATGTCCTTCTGGCAAACCTTTGCTTGACTTCAGCACTGCTTAAGTCACTGGTTCCTCTTTAAGACTTCAGTTTACCATTGAAATGGCATGAAATATCTGGGATATCAGATTGCAAAAAGGTAAGTCTGAACCCTCCGACCCCAAAAGCCATGGTCACCTTTAGCTCTACGACTCTGACTATGTGCTGAATTGGGCAGAATTCAACAGTTTGTCTGGTAACAGTGGAGGTTTGCAGGTTCCTACCAAGCAGTGACAGCTCATCCAGCTGTGAGTCTGTGGTTTAAACCTGTAAAGGTCTGGCACAGATTTTCAGAAAGAGTGGGGTAATTCCTGGAAAGTTCTCTGAAGCAGCCATTGCCCCTGGGCTTGTCTGCTGATAAAAAAAGCAGTCTCCTCTCTGTGGCTGATGGCATTTTTTGCCCTAGAATCAGTGTTGCTTCTTTTTCTTTTGTAATGGGGTCTTTCCTCGTCCTAACATACTCTCTGCACAGAATTAAAAAACCAAGAAAATGCCTGAGAACTCTTTCAAAGTTACCTAGGAGCTTAGGGTCTGGAACAGAGCAGCCATTTCCACTTGTGGTGGCCCTTCCAGAGAGATCTTGTGCAGCTGAGGTAAAACTTGCCATACCTTGCAGCCATTACAACTCTCTGCAAAACTGGAATTTCCGTGGCATCAATTCTAACAACTTCAGGAAGCTCCAGCCTGGACTGCTGGGGCCCATGGTGTGTAGTGCAATGGTTAACAGCTAATGAATCAGGAAAATTTCTCAGAAGAAAGAAAGCAAAGGGTGTGTAATCGAAGACAATCAGGACCAGTTTCTCTTTTTATATGGCAATTTCACACCTACTCATTTCAGATTGAGAAGAACATTTGAACCTCCCAGTATGACTGATCCAGAGACATTACTATAAGAAGATGATGCCTGGAGAAGTTGATAATGCCTCAAGCAGATGCTCTGAGGTGAAATGCCTCAAGCCAATGCTGTGGATAAGTGCAGCCTGGAGTTTGGTGAAACAGAGTCATCACAGGGGAAAATACAAACAGTCAACTAATAATGAAGAGATTAGTAGTCACTTCAGTCTTCCAAAAGAATAACTGGATAGGAAAAATTCTGATGCCAGCACCAGTGACAATCACAGCTCAGAGGAGTGCAGCAGCACAGAGCTGCAACGGTTCAGAAAATGACTGCCCAACAGAATCTCCATGGGATGGGCTTCTCCACCTGACCTCATGCTTCTAAAAGGTTTTACTCAACAGGCACCTGTGTGATTTTCAGAAAAGTCAGTCATGAGTAGAAGAGACATAGATCACTCTTGTCCACCATAAGTACGAAGATGCAAAAGAATTAAAATACAAAGTCTTATAGCTCATTTCAGACACTTTATGTGTGTATGGATTTGCATATGCAGGATAGAAATGAAGGTTAAAATAAATATTCTTCAGTTTTATATTTTTGGAGGCTTCTCTTGTGACCTAAAATAGCGTTTTTTTCTACTTCTTAAGTAATCTGCAGAAGATTTTGCTTATGAGGTGGCACTGAAACACATATTTTCCCCAAAGCACTAGAAAAAGGACTGACTGCTGCTCCCAGGATATCAAAATGGCTTCATAATATCTACAGCAATACCCATTCTACAACCCCAAAGGTATCACAATAGCTATGAAATTCAACAGATCTTCAGCCCTAGCTCCAATGTAAATTTAACATCAAGAGCAATCAGGACAGTACAGACATGAAGAGTCAAATCTTGTCTTCTGCACTCTCTGCAGCACTATGGCTGCAGAAGGGTCAAAATTAAGTGCAGAAATCGTGTTTTCGTTGTGCAAAGGAAAGGCAAGTGAGGAACGTTCCTGCGTTTACATGATGCTTGGATAATGAGCTATAATGAGGATCAAAGAATTTAATCCACTAATTACGGATTTGGATAGCCTGTAGCATTGCTTTTTCAAGACTGTCCAAGTGCTCATACTGCAATTTACCTGCTCAGGAACAATATGGTTTGGGAATTTTGACACACTTGTACCATCTCACTCAGCTTTTTGCTATTTGTCTTGCAGTAGGTCTCATGGTGTGCAAAAAGTAGGAGACCGGTGGACAAAGTGAAGCCTGTAAAGGAGGTAGAGGGCTGGTCCAGCTCCCTGGTTTGCTGACAAACCCAGCCAGGCTGGCCAACAAGGTACAGGACCACACTTTTCCTACTGTATTTCTTACCCACCAATTGTTCCCAGGTACTTCCAATGCCCAGGCTTTGCAGACTTCCTCAGTGACGGAGGAGGAGTGGAACATTTTGAGGGTCTGCTTTTTTTCATAAGCTTCCTCCCAGCCTGGTGATAAGCCTATTGTGGAAAGCCTGTGCCCCCTTTGGCTGCAATCAGCTTCAGCTCCTCAGAGAGGAGGAAAGACCCGGAGCCAGGTTATCAAGCAGCGTGCTCTCAGCAGCGATGGTCAAGGCACTATCAGGCCCCTAACCCAGCCCCCAGCTGTCCGGCAGACGCAGATGAAACAAGAAGTGGTGCCGCACAGAAATCTGCTCCGAAAAACTCCCTCTCTGCCTGTCTATCAGGGACCAGGCTGCCATGAATGCAGCTATTATGTGTGCTTTAACTACCAGCCACGCGCTTGGTCCTGCTCCCAACGAACCCAAAGGGAATGGTGTTATTGACTTAAGCGGGAGCAGAGGAAGGCCCTCCACAGCTTGGGGATCCAGCAGCTTGCCAGTGCCTCTCCAAGAGTGCTGTATATGAAGTCAGGGAGGCTGCTCCCTCTGACATGGATGTGTTTGCTGGGCTGAGCCGCCAGCCCAGTTCTGCACAGGTGCTGCGGGGGCCTCTGCTCCCTCGAGAAGAGGCGCCTGCTACCACAACTTCCCCACAAGTGTTTTGACAGAAGGGGTTCAGGACATGAGATCACGGAGGCCAAGGCACGACGCCACACCTGAGCAGCTAACATTGCTCAGCTCAGCAGAAATGATTCAAACAAACAACATATTCCTAAAATAATTTGCATCGGGACAAAGCTTTCTCATGAAGCTTGTGCTTCTGCAAGCCATGTATTTTCCTTGGCACTGCTCCAGGCTTAAAAGCAGATGTAAATGTTACCAAGGCTCAGATACAGCAACTGCTTCTCTCCTGATTGCCAGGGAAGACTTACACAAAATAACCAACAAAGCTTTTACCATTTGAAACAGCAACACCAACATCAATTGATATAGAAAGGAAAGAATGAATGGGGCATGGGAGTGAGGAGAGACTTCTTCCAAGCTGCTCTCAGCTGGAAAGACGGGGAGCAACGCAGCTTCAGCCAAACACTTAATGACTCCAAATGTTAATGTGAAGGTGCGTGTGCAGATGCACATCCACCAAAGGCTGGTTTGTCAACACTAAAAATACTGCTTTCTGCAGCTTTCCTGTCACTTGGTCAGCCTCCTGCTCCCTCCACCAGTGTCTGGCATCATTGAATGGGGCTAGAGCCACTAAGGACTTCTCCAAAGGGACCTTGAAAGCCTCAAGGACCTCACTGGAAATTTAAGTGCTGATGTTGAAAGAAAGTAAAGTTCCCTACTATATTTCACAGCATACCACAGCTAAGAGGTAGGCAGGTCTGCTCTGTGGGCAACTGCACACCTGGGGCTGTAGAAAACCAGGAAGGACACCTAGTCTGGTCATCTGTGCTTCTGGGAGCTTTCGCCTGGTGGGCCTCCTGGGAGACCCAATTCCTCAAACCCAGTAGAAACAGCAAAACCCAATCCTGCGGGTGTGTGGTTTTGTGTAACAGGATCCTCCTCCAACCCAGATGTGCAAGTCCACAGAAGGTCTGACTCAAATGCATTACTTCAGTCGTCCCTTACTCATTGCCTACAACCCAAGCCCCAAATGTTAACAACTCAGCATGTTTTATCACAGTAGCATGTACACTTTCAATCATCATTAGAGACGAGGAGGGTCTAGGCTCAGGCACCACGCCAGGTTAAGTAAAACTTTCCATGAGGAAAGCTATTTGTTTTCTCCCAGAGCTGTGAGCCTGGGCCAAGAGGGAGGAAGGGAAAAGCTTGCCCAAGCCAGAAGTGTAGACAGTGTTACCGGACTTTGCAGACTACCTGCATGTTGTTCTAATGACACTTGGACTACTGGAAATCACTAAGTGAACTCAGGAGTTTTCAAAGGCATAACTGTGGCAGAAGCAGACTAAACTTAACGCCTCAAGAGCCAATCACTTTAATCATGAAGCTGAGATGTATGAAAATGGATACATTTCAGCGAAAGAATAATTCTGTCTGCTATGGTTCCTGTTCAAATAAACTATATCACCAAACCACGTGCATTTCCAGAATACAGAGGAGTAAAAAAAGAACATATGGTTTAGACACAAAAAACTTTCATATATACTGTATAGGAGATATATAGACTTGTCAGACATCTAACGGTTCAACACTGTAAGCAATTCATGGGAATGACATTAGCAATAGCTCATATTACATCCAGGAGTTACAGCTTTTACTGCAAAAGTTATTTTTAAAAGAGCCATGTTTAAAATGAAATGGCTGGCAGGACTGCAGCTTTCAGTAACACTTTACCTGTGGTTTTGCCACTTTTACATACTTATTGGGGGCTTAATACTCCCAATTTACCTTTTCAGAGTAAAATAAAAGTCGCAATGAGTGCATTCATTGGCATGGTGCTATAAAACTCACAGCTGTGCAAAGACAATCACAAGAACAAAAGCCTCCTTGTTTTAAAAAAGATGATTATGTGGTTCTGATACTTTCTGCTAGCCACATATCCAAACATCAGATACCTTTGTTTATGGCCTGTGTATTTTCATCTTACTACACAAAGATTTATAGATTTGATCAAGTCAAGATCAGGATAGAGACCTTTATGAAAGCAGTCATGTGGAGAGGAGGAGGCTGAATTAATATACAAACTTCAGACAGCAGATCTGCCTTTCAGATACTGTTATTTCAGTTCTGGCTCCTAACAAGACTCAGGATATTCTGGAAAACATTTTTTTCAATGGCATGTGGAACCCTGGTTTCATGGCCAGCAATGGGAGTGTGCTCCTGATTGCAACAAGGCAATCAAAAGTTGAGATTAGAAGCCAGACAAAGCTTGCAGAAGCTGGGATCTTCAGCTTCAGTACTCAAGCTTTCAGTAATCAAGTACCTTGATTAAAGAATGCTTCAGGATGCTGCTTTGCTTTCAATTAAAAACTACTTTTGTAAAGTTTTGTGCATTTATGTAACAAATGGGATTACAGAATGACTAATACACCTTGAAATCTGCTGAGAATATAAGTCATACATTTTTTCCTGTTGGTGCCAATGTGTTTCCCCCTTGCTTTTTCAAAATAGCTTCATTTTCATCTGTAATGAAAACTATATTCTTTGATGTTTCTAATAGCAGGAAATAATTTCACAAATGAGTGTCATTCTGCTGCAGGTAAAATATCTAATAGCTCATGGGAGTGCCAGTTACAACCTGAAAAATATTTCTTGGCATCAGCACACTTAATTGAACTCTCTCCATCCTGGTGAAATGAAAGATTTGGAGCTCAGTTCTGTGCTCCACACAAGCTACACTAGGTCCAGGAAAGGGAAATGGGGATGAGGAAGGTGATTTCTGCTGACGGAAGTCACCTTCAGCATCTCCTGTTGTGAGCCTGGCCAGTTCCCAGCTGCCAGAACATCCGGAAAGCTGTGTGAACTTCCACTCATCTGCCTCTGGCTTGGCATTTCTTCTACCACTAATAAAAGCAGTTAAAATTCTGAAAAATTGTCTGAGCTGCCCTAGTCAACAGAAAAGAAGGAAGATTAGTTCAAGAGCAGACTAGCATAGCTTTTGACCCAAGTACTAGTTAGACAACCACAGAGAGGAGCACACTAAAAATATAAAGATGTCAAAGACATAAATTAGGTAAATTCCCATGTCTGGTTCAAGGGACCAGGAAGAATTCTCATCAGCTTGTAGCTTCCCCAAACTATCCTCCTCTTTGGGCAACACTAATTCCATTTCATATCTCCAAGGGCTGTACAGCAGACACAATACCTAAATAACATGTATTCTCTTAAAAGAACTTACAGCATGGACTTGTACTAAAGAGGTCCTTGAAGCCTGCCTGCCTAATGGTTTTCCATGAGCTCCACCACCCCAGCACCCCATATTACTCCCAGGTTAGATCTGAAAGGGAAAAGTCACTTAACCTGCACTGTCTAGGGCAGGGGTGGCAAATGCACACGGAGACACTGTCAGTCCTGGCATCACCTACCAGGTGCCCCAGTATCCTGAAGGTTTCTGCATGAGCTCCTGGTGCAGAGGACAGGAGATACTCTGTCTCCACTTGCAAAGGACCATGGACTCTTGCAAGGACCAAAACCAGGCATAAATGTCACAATTTCAACCACTTTTAATCAAATTTTCCTGTGAAATCAGCAAAGGCAGTCAGCCATAATCTTTGCTAAGAGGCTGAACTCAAAATGATTTGAAACGGGTGCTGGTATCCAAGCCAGATACCTTTCAGTATCAAGAGCACAGCCATAATATATCAGGTATCACTTTACAGCGTGAGTTTTAAGTATGTTCTATATGTGGAATCATATATTCACATACTGAAATGGACAGCACATTTAATGAGTAGCCCAGGTGGCTACTGTAGATTGTGATTTAAAATAAGATTGCCAAGACCAGAACTTATTTGCCAAAATGGAATTCTCTTCATGCGCTTCCTTTATATCACTTCAGCTACCCACCTTTACCAAAGCAGAAAAATGTTGTACAAAGGATGTATATTTATATAGATTAATTGACTGCTTTTTTCCATCTATATTTCGCAGTGTAAATGGTCTATATTTGGACATATTCCAGAACTAAAGGAATGAATATTACTTTGAACTCATAAGCCAAAACCAAAAGGTTTCTGTTTATACCTGGTCCAAAACTGCCCCATGTATATTAGAGACATAAATCAAACCTCCCTAAAGTGATAAACAAGCAACCAAACTTTATCAGATATAATCTGGGAAAATCAATTTTGTATTTTACTTGTCTGGTAGTCCTGTAAGTATGTTAAGATGTCAACACCTCGCACTTCTTAAATACTTTTAGGTAGAACTGGAGGTATTAAATAGCTACAAGATGCTTTGAAGATATACTTATCAAATTGAGTGATGCTTTGAGAATTTCATTTTTAATGCCATTAAAATATTTTATTAATCAGGGATGAGGGAAAGAGTCATTATACTTGGAACAGCAAGCAAGGAAAGCGGTTAAGTACACCTGACCTGTCTCTCTCTGGCTTTCATATTGTTCACAGGTGCTACAGATATTCCACCCACTCCTCCAACAGGAAAAACACTTAGAGGTGGATATGATACTAGTAATTAAAAGTGGTAATAGCTTAAAAGCTCCTATTAAAAAAAAAAAAAAGTCAGACTCATGGAGAAATGAGTTGCTTCTGTTTGGTATGAGCCACTTGCCAAAACCCACGGTCCCTCATTCCACCATAATGGCCAGAGGTGTGAATGAAACAGCATCAGGCACAAAGGCCTTGCATACATGCTTTGCCTTTTCCGTGCTGATCTCAGTGAACAGCACTTCCTGGGTCACCAGCAGCAATCTCTGGTGCTTTCCAGGCAGCCACCAGAGTGGCCAAACTGCCCTTTGAGACTGTGTGATGGAGCTCAGACGTCACTCTTCTGTAACTGATAAGTGAACATGAGAAGGGGATTTTTAACCAAGAGAGGATGAGGTGATTAGATAGTTGCTGGGGAGGATAAGATCACATCAGATGTGGCTTCAACTTGCACTGACTCTGGCCTATAGGTGGTCTGCTGCCACCCAGAGCAGCCCAGCAGCAACCCTCGACCCACAGCACCAGGCTTCCTGCCCCCCTTTCAAGGGCCGGACACGGCCATTGGACCCAGCTAATGGACGTGGTTCCATGAGCTGACCCAACAGACAACCACGTGGATTTTACTATTTTAGCGGGCTAATTTTCCATTAGTCTGGTCTGCTGCTCCATAATCAATTGATATGACTTGAAGGATGCAGTGAGAACATGTGACAGAGCAAGATGGATTGAGGCCACGCTTTCCATAGGAGCCTGCAGCTCCATCAGATTACATGTAATGTGAAACCAATGTCTGCAGTGGTGGTGAAAAGGCTGCCTTTATGAAATGCATATAGCACAGACCTAAAACAGGCTTCCAGCCTGACTCACAGCTTCGTGCTCCTGTGCTGTGTGCCTAAGCCATGCCAGAGCTCTGCATGATTTGAACAGGGGGTCTTGGCCTGCACAAATCCAACAAGAAACACTTCCTGCCTTTGGCCGCTCTGTCACACACTTTCTGTCTCAATCGTCCAGATACTGAGACAAATATGAAGAGGGTAGTAGTCCAGTCCAGATCTACATACAGTGGATGACCTTTTCTTCAGGCAGTGAGATAAGGTTTAGATAGGAAAAGGCAGCTTATGTGGGTTATGCTCCATCAGTGTGACCCCTGAGACAAACCTAAGTATCAGTTTAGCCATTTCTGATTGACCCCCTTAGAAGGAACTGATGGTTTTTAATTTTTGGAACTACAAAGGCTTGGGTTTCTTCCTATTATATATTGTTACCAGGACTGTTACGTCTATGAATTCTTTCTTGGACTATAGTTCTTGTGGTCAGCCACAGAATAATTTTGCTAGCCTGCTGGATCCCAAAGGGAAGTACATCTCAATTTGGCTAGCTGACAAGATATTCAAAGTTAACCTCAAGTATCAGTGCAGATGTACATGGTGGCTTCTAGTTTTGATCATCTGTCAGAGGACTGATGGGCATGTGTCCAGAGGAGAGTGATGGAACAGAGATGAGACTAAAGGCTAAAGCATTTACGCTTTCTCTGAGAGAATGAGCATTGCTGAAAAAACTAAAACCTGCCTCTCAGACCACATGGTAACGAAGTTCCTCTGTTCCTCCAGGAGAAACCTGAAACAGACATGGCTGAGGAGCTTCATTCACCCTTCATCCCTGAGACAGAGTCCCATCTCTCCAGCCAAAGGCAGCTTTCATGGTTCTGTCAGAGAAAACACTGCTGGACTTTTGAGAGGTAAAGCAGGAAGGCTGCCTCCTTCTTGTGCTTTGTAAGAAAGACAGCTATATACTAGGTTTAGATTTATCTGAATTCTCTTCCTTACACAGACAAGTTCGTTTTTCTCTCAAACCCAAAATTCAAGCATGGCTTTTTGTTTTGGTCTGTGTATTTTTCTCATTTAGTTTGTTGAAACTGTGCTCCTTACAGCACAGGTAAGTGATAAAAACACACACTGTATGAAGAAAACCTTGTCACAATACGTGTTGAGCAAAACTAGTGATCTAAACTGCTAATTTGGAAAAATTCTCTAGCCTGCTCTATCATGTAACCAACAACAACTTCTGTTACGAAAGTAATTTTCATAGAGTTGAAAAGCAAAGGGCTGCTACTCAGGCTCAGAACCTTAATTTGCAATCCTTATTCAGTGAATAGCATGCTGTTTAAAATAGAATGACAAAATGTCCTTTTCAAAAAAAACAGTGCAATGAATTGTCTTTAAATTCTCCCTGAAGGACAATTACATTCAGATGTTCTTTGGCACCAATTAGTTTCACTGCAGCCATTTAAGAGGCATTTCTTCTTCAACTAGCATGGTATGTGATATAAAATTACATGGCTATTGGAAGGGAATTCACATCCTGCATTAAGGTGAGGGTCCAGAATACTACTGGGATACTTAGCAGCAAATGCGAAATTGCAGTTCAGTGAAGTCACATAACCAAATTCCATATTAGCCCTTTTATTACATTCAGCTAATAAATCTTTGGGAACTAGAGTCTCACAGGTTTATCACAGCATTTTAACTTTTCAGTGGTGCATGTAGAATATATACATATACAGAATCTTACAAAAAAATAAATCAAAACAAACAAACAAACACCACCAAAAACCCACCAAACAAAATCCCCCCCCCAAAAAACCCCCACAAAAAACAAAAAACAAAGCAAAACAAAAAAAAACCCAAAACCAAAAAACCCCCAAACCAAAACAAACAACAACAAAAAAAGCAGCAGCAAGGTCACAATAAGAATGGGGGGAAAAGTGACACTGAAAGATATGCCTCCATTTTTAATTTGAACCTTCTCAGCTGAAGTAGAGCAGTTTAACACTTAGTTTCAATGAACAGATTTGCACATCAGACTGCATTATGAATGGGACAGTGTTAAATATGTTTTCACTGCAGCTCCACTGGTCACTGGCACGGACATAAGCCAAGAACAGACAGTTACGATTATTACAACATAGCTATTGGTCATGCAGCTAGAGCTCTATGTTAACTAACAGCATTTAATGCTGAAATAATGTGGTTTCATTATTGCAAATGTAATGAAAGGGCCCTTTCCTGTGTAAAGACAATCCAAGCAAAGTCTGCACCTTTCCACCAGGCTGTTAATTGAACTTTTTTTTTCCACCAGGACTCAAAAGAAGGGGAGGGTTAAGGGCTTATAATAATAAGTTGCACTGATAGAGCAACATGGTGAACGCAAACCTATGCTGTGGAAGACTTACCATCATCCAGGTACATCTGGTCCAATTCCTCAGGTTCTCGCTTGATCGTTACAGGAATAGGGGCCAAATTATGATTACTTTCCTCATGCAACTCTGGCAATGACAGTGGTTGGGTTGTTGGAGACTCATTTCTGTGAACCTTCGGCAGTTGCTGCTGCTGTTGACCCATTATGGATGAGTGAGTTGGACTGCAGGACTGCAAATAGGTTGGCTCTTGGGTAACAGATGGAACTGGAGAAGAGGGACTGTTGGGATAGAGTGTTTGTTGATAACCAAGGGGACAGCTACTGCTCAGATGTTGACTCACCTGCGGCTGCAGCATGACGTGAGATGATTGCTCGGGGGGGCTTGGGTGCACAACTATAGACCTTGGCACTTCCTGTATGGTGGGGACACCTCCAGCGGGCTGCTGAAGTCCGAGGTGACTGTGGCCTGGGTTGGGGATGCACTTGTAAGGAGAGGACGAAAGGTCGTGCAGCTTGGGGCTTGCGTTGGGAGAGGGTGACATCACAGCATTTCTCTGCTGACAGGAGGCAAAGCCGGCCATGAGGCATGAACCAGGATCAGGAGGCATCATGATCTGCTGACTGTAGTACTGTTTAGAGAGAGGGCTTAAGCCTTGGTTCATTGGTCCACAGGTTTGAGCAGGCTCATAGTCATCTGTGGGTTCTGTTTTTATAATTGGAACTGTTAAAAGAAAAAAGGTTTTAAATAAACATGAGTTGCGTATTGGTATGATCAAGTTGGCTTGTGGCTAGGATACCCTTTGCAAAACAAACAACGTCGTGAATAAGACTCTGTGTGTCTTTTGCCTAGTTCTCCCACCCTATAAAAAAAAAATGAATGAGTCATCAGCACAAGAAAGTCACAGCTGGTTCTAATATTGAAAAGGACTATTTTCTTTGGACTCTTCTCCAGCACTAATGTGCTATAAAAATCTATTTGCAAATAGCTGTGCTTCAGTGGAAGCTTTGGACCCAAGGGCTCCATGGATTTGTAGTAATCAAGGCAAGAATTTTAACTTGGATCGACTACTGCATTTCTACAGCTACTGATGGCCCATTTGATAAATGTCTGTTCACGCAGTAAATTTGAGTATAATAAGGTAGAGATGGGGCTTTCAGAGTTCAATGAAAATAAAGTTGTAAAGATACATGACAAAGTACTATGTAGAAGAAGTTTTCAATTATGAGGGTATTTTATACAGGGTAGGATTTGATTTATTTAGTTTTTTACATAATTGCATTTAATTTCTGCTAATGCCAGCTCCTAACAAATGTCAGTCAGTCTCTGACTACCAAGAAAAATTGCTCTACCCACTGTCCCAAACAATGCCCTAATTGAGCTGTCATTTCTCTAAAAACGACCAGAATGTGAACAGAAATGATTGTCAATGAGCATCAACTCAGTCATGACAAATGTAGAGCTGCTTTCTAAAATCACAGAAGACCCTACCCCAAATCAAAGTTTCTTTTCAGCATTTACTTTCTCTCTAAAATCAAAGAGAGGTGTCTTTGAAGCTTCTCCTACAACACATGCAGTGCACAGGTAAAATTCACCCCCTTTCTCTATCAGTAAAATTACAAATAATAGGGCCAAGCTACACTGTAGATGTATTTTTTCCTAGAGAGGTGTGACTCTAATGCATACAGCAATTGAGTATGGATGCAAAAATCTCTGGTGACACCAGAGAATATTTTTCAGAATATTCTAATAATCAACTCGTGCCACAAAGTTAATAATGAAACACCTTTCCACAACGCAGCTCAGATACATGTGTGTTCCGTGTGTCTGACTGTGTATTTATTTGCATGTGTTTTACAAAAGCCTTTACACATTGTCCAGCCATTTATTATGTTTGTGTATGAGTCTTTTTGAGCCCCTTAAAATGCACACTTGTCCATCTGTACATGTAAAACCTCTTTTAACACTCACAGATTTTGCTGGTGGTGAATGCACTTCACTACCCTTGTTTTACAGTCCCCGAGCCCCTTGTTAACTTTGTTCCTTTTATGTTCTTTTACGTGTAAATGTTTGCAACACTTGTTTCAAGATTTCTAGCACCCCTAATAAAAAGAGGTCTATATATGTAACAGATGCACAGGTGCTGCTCAAGACAAATATGCTAGGGCTGATAGACTGTCATTGGATTTCTCATAATCTTATTTTCATCAGCTTGTGTGCTGCACACTGGCTAGCAGGGCTACTAATGCACTTGGTAGCAGAGAAGCAGGTTCCAGGTTCAGTGACAGCTTTACAAAACCACTATTGCACCCTTCAGGAAAATGCAAGACCAAAGAAACACACCTAGACAAACACAGCAGCTCAGATATTCTAAGAAAATACCTTTAACAAGTTCCTGAGCTAGCAAATATTCTCACATGTTTTATATTACGTTCACTGTGCTAGCACTAACCACAGCACAGCTGGAAATATGATGGTTGTTGAACACTGAATTTTCCCAATATATCACTGTTATAGAAACACCTGTGCTAAATAATTCCAAGCTCAACCACTGGCAATACAACTCCCGTAAACCCTGGAGTTGTCTGACTTGCTATAACCTAGTAAAGGGTTATAGCCCTGGTGGCAGGCAGGCTGGAGGCTGCACAAAAGGCAGGTTCCTGATCCCAGCCTGGCTTTTCATCGTAGCTCTTCTGCAGCACATCTTTGATACATGGCTTGCCAAACACTTTTATATCACTTCACTCTGAGTTTTTTCTTTACAAAAGCAATGCTATGGGGTCCATTTTGAGGTCTGGTTAGTGGCCATGAATACTGTGAATCTCCTTTTGTGTGTCGCTACAGCGAAATAGACATACTGCAGCCCGTGGAAGATCACTAGTAAGTCCTGCTCTGCACCAGGTGAAGGAGTGATGGGTGGGAGGAACTCTACTGCACACCTGTTAGTCCAAAAACTCACTTGGAGATAGTGACAGCAAACAAGGACACTCCTGGTGCCTATAAATTCAGAGTTCAATAGGAAAATAGTGACTGGTCAGGGCTAGTCTGGGCAAGTCACAGCAGCTTGTTTGCTAACAGCAGGCTGGTAGCCAGAGAGGTAAACAAGAAAGAGGGATATGAGAACAAATGGCACCTCCATTTTATTTGATATCTGTTGACACTGTTTTGCTCTGAACTAATACTTCTGAGCATCAGTTACTTCATGTAATGGGGAGCAAATTGTCTTCAAATGGACAGATACTGCCTGCACTTATGCTTAAAGTTGCCTGAACTTGTTCAACTGAACTGTCTCCATTACCTTTTTTAATGTATTTTTTCAACACAGTAAAAAAAGTCATCACTTGCTCAGTATTATATATTTTGTTTGTATGCTAATTTCATCACTAGAATAAGTATCACACAGGAAGACAGAAAAAGTATTCCTGCTGAAATGGTGAAGGGATTTGTATCTGACTTTTCTGTGCTTTGCCATTTGCATAGCAATTAATTCCATGCAGAGTGAGCATGTGCATCCTACAAACTCGGATGGCAGCCACTAATTCCCTGTTAAAAAACTGCAAACATCTTCATGGGATACCAGTTTGGAGAAGGAAGGTGTGTAGGATTTTTTTTTTCCCACGAAGATACCATTACTTATAATCCAGATGATCTGGAATCAGACCTGTAAAGTTGAGCATGTCACAAGAAATGTGAGACATTAACCCTCCCCTTTCTGGCCATAACTCAGCTTCAGTATTTTACATGAACAATGGTAGTGCTTGACTTGTAGAGGACACAATACCATAAATTGCCACATTACATCAGTTAATGGTTTATTTATGCTACTCTGTTCTGTTACCTGCTTCTCCCCAGCCTATGTAACTTCACTGAACAGAGTAACAAAGACCAAAAATCTTTGCGGATGTTTGCACTTGCAAATTCAACTTAAACTAGCTGTGAGTCTGATCTGGTCATTCTGAAAATACTCTGATTGTGTCAAAAGTAGGCGTACATAATCTTATATTCTTCCTTTGAAAGGGCGACTGTTTTCTTCCACTTCTCGAAGGACTTTAGAGGGCCCAAAGTAAGAGCCATGGTATTTCAAGGCACACCTTCCCAAACCAATGCAGGAACAACTTGTAACTGTCCTCACTGGCTACCCACTTACCATCACAGCATCTGTGGCGTTACTCAAACACTGTAATGAGTCTACCAGGAACTAACATACCCTCACCCCCTGTCTCACTGACTTCTGGGGGACTGAGATGCTCAGCAGGGGTGAGCAACTGCAGCTGACTGAGAACAGGATACAAACCTTAGTGCCCACCTTCACCATTTTCTCCTAGATAGGAAAAGCACAGAATACCCTGAGTTGGAAGGGACCCTCAAGGACCAAATCCAAATCCTGGCTGTGCACAGGAGAACCCTGGGCAATCCACAGCAGAAGCCTCTGCACAGCAGACAGGGCTGTTTACTGGCTAGCTGGGTATGCAAGTTATCACTTACCTACTGACTTGTGCTTGTTGAACTGCAAGTCTTTACAAACCCAAGCTTGAAAAAGGGGTTTTGGGCCCTGTTATACATCCCTGGGGAGGCATGGTAAGCTAGCTGCCATAACACACATCCATTTCCATCATCACTCACTTCCACAACTGAGTATTTCACACAGGAGATTCAATGTGATATAGACAGTACCATTGATTTTCTCAGGATTAATACTTAACAGAGCCTAACTCTAAATATTAGCCTAACTAACTTCCAGCTCAAATATTTCAAATCTTGAATGACTTGGTAAAATCCTGCCAGCTAAAAGAGATACTCCTAGTCAGTCACACAGCAGGCCTGGGCTGGCAATTAACTGCAAAGCCCTACAGTTGTTCAGAACCTGCGAGCACTTTTAGCAGAAATAGTAATTTCTTAAATCCAGCAGAGCCATATCAAATAGCAACAATTGCTCTGTCTCAAAACTGCTCCGTGGTGCTGAGATAGCACCCAGTCTTGCAGACTCTCAGCTGGCTAGAACAAAAAATAGTGACTGAATTTGCCATACACCGAGATAATAAACTGCAGAAATGAAGCTGGAATTTGTGAAATTGTAAACTCAAAAGATGATACTCTTTCTATATATGCTCAGACTCAGAAGGAACATTATTCAATTAAGAGTGCTGAAGGATCTGGCCCTTGCCCTAAAAAGGGAAAAAAGAACGCAAGTTCGGTTGGTGCGGTGAATTTTTAAATGCCTGTTACTTCACAATGCATTAGGTCAGCTGACACACGGTTTTAAATAGTCCTCAATTTTCAATATTAAAATATGACAGAGATCACTGTTCTAAATTAGTCTGATAAGCAAATTAATTTCTAATTGGTTTTCAATGGTTCGATGATGCCTTCTCAGACTCTGAACTCATGTCGTTATGTCATCTAATTTAATATGAATTTCTGAGAACCACGCATTGGCAGCAGCCCTAGCCATAAATCAAAGCTTCTTACTCAGAGAGACTGGGGTTAAGACATCATACCAAGGCAGCGTTGGAAGACAATGGTCCTTCTGTACGTGTCTGAATCTGGGAGAAATATTTCAGCCAGTTCTGCAAGCCCATATTTAAATGAAAGGCCTTTCTAGCAGGTAAAAAGTTAATATATCAAACCTAGAAGAAAAATAATAAATCATGCACATTCAGTAAAGGGAGTCAGAAAGTGCCCAGATATAAATGATACGTATTTTTTGACAATTCTAACAAGTGTGTTTGCTTTTGCACTTTAGCAATCCAGATGGGTTTTTAAACTTTTATTTTTGGGGGGGATGTTATTAAAATATGTGAACTTAAAAAAGAAATCTGTATAAATTAAATAGATGTTTATCCTGATTAACATTTAACTAACAAATTCCCATTTCCATGTATTATCAGTGTAGACATTTATGGCACTACAATGTATTTATTTTACCCTTGAGTTTGATTGAACTGTCCAACAAAATAGCTTCCTTTCATGGTGCAGACTATGATGTAGTTCCCTGGCACCAGCACACAGATTTTGGTTAGAGTATGAAAATCAAAACACTACTTTTTTCATCATGTGCACACACACATTTCTTCAACTTCTGGACTAAATGTCTGCAATTGGTAAGAATTTGGGATGAGACTTTCAAAGACAGCTGAACAGTTAGGTGTCTAAATGTCCATTACTGAGCTGAGCTCAAAAAGGCTGTTTGTGCCTTTGAAATCCACCCTTGTCAGTCAGTTTTGATACTGTCAGGACACCTTCAGAAGACACTGCATAGGCCACCCCAGCTCCTGCTGCTGCTTTGCTGCTGTTCGACCAGAGACTAGCTAGGGATGTGAACACATCTCCATGTACAGTTTAGCCCCTCTGAATTAATGCAAAGACAAAATCCTGGCTGCTGCTGCAGCACTGGCTGGATCCAGCATACTTGAGGCCTCACCCCTTGTTCTGACTGTGGAGCAGTCAGTGTCGGGGAGAGGCAAGGGTCTTGCTGCCCTCACAAAACATGATCCCTGCTTCAGTAACACCCAAGCAGCAGCAGCTGAGCAAAACTTTCTGAAATGCCCTGCCAACATGTGCGCAGCAGTGGCAATCTCAGTGACAAGGGATAAGCACTCAGCCCCAGGGATCTTGTGAGACAGTCACTACAAGGACCTGTGCAGATGCTGTCCGTGAAGTGCGTGTTTTCCCCATGGCACCTGTTAAACCACAACATTTTTAAAGGTCAAGCTGCTATCAAGCCTTTGCTTTTAGTTACTAAATCCAGAGCACAGTGACTCAGAGACAAAGGGAGCCTCTTGCTATCAAGACACTGTAGGCAACACACGTGTGAATGCAACTTTTACCTGCGCAAGTATCTGAACTCAGCCTGTCTTGCTAGTACACTGCTTACTGGTGCTGCTCATCAGGAGGGCTAACTCTAAAACATGCCTGCCTGCACTTTTTGGGTTTTGTGTATAGATTTTTATGGCTTCAGATGCATATGCACAGTTTTATACAAGAATAGCTCCAGGGAGATGGAAGCCTTGCACTTACACCTCAGCATATAATCTCGAACGGTGCCATTACCTGATTTGGAAGTGCTTTCCAGGTAACTCATTTGCTAAATGCTTTTTATCAGCTGTTAAACTATTAGGTTATTCTACACATATTTATGAGACAGAAGATTATATACGGTATTGTGTCCACTACTAAAACAGGTGGGAGAAGTGGAAGGTAGGTGGAGGGCATTTGAGCTGTGCTAGTACAGAAAATATGCATTAACTTTCTCTCAAAAGAAAGAGATGAAAATTCTTAAAAGGCACAATTTTCCATCATGACACTTTGTTAAATCCTACAATGTTGAATAGGAAAATCAAGTCCTGTGATATGCCCACTTGAGTTGCTCTAGCACTGCTTCCACAGTGTGGTGCAGCACCCGGCTCCACTGCTGCCTTCAGCTGGTGGTTTTACTGTGCACAACACACAGGTTGCACTGGCCAAGGCTTTCTACGTCACCTTTCTATGTCACTGGGGTAAGGTCTTTTCTGATGATGCTACACAACATTACACCACCAGTGCTGACTTTACCCTTTCTCCCCGGCACATGGAGAATAGGAAAGCAGAGTCTGCAGGCAGGATCCTGCAAGTCAGCAGCACAATGACAGCCCCATGGTCCTCATCACTGGCAGTCCTGTGAGATGCGCTGCAAGGACAGGCTGGCAGGAGGGCGTCCTTACTGCGCCAGTCCTACCCACAGACCCACCCTCTCTGGAGAGGTGTTTGGATTTGGCTGACCTCAGCCACCTTGGCTCTAACATGGTCTTTGTCTTCAGAGGAGGATGCAGCTTCTCCCACCATCAGCAAGACTTCCTTGCCCCGTGCATTTCACCTCCAGCAGCTTCCACCACTGCATCCCTTTTAGGATCAATCATGGGGCTAGATTAATGATGGTGATCAGCCACTCAAGAAAAACAAAAAGAAGCATTTTCATGTAATCTCCCATGAAATTCTAAACCATGCTCACTCACACAAGTTCCACCTTTTGGCTTTTAAGCTAACTGAAAGATCCTAAAGCCCCATGCTTGTTAACATATGCATATGAAATCACTAGGAAGCAAGGAAAAGAGTCCTCAAAATGCTCATGCAGAGGAGTTCAATGATCAAAACTACAGGCTAGGTTTTCTCATCTGAAGAGGAATATTTGAAAACGGAGGTACTGACAAAAGATAATTTTATGCACTGCAAGGTAACTATTATGGGTGATAATTGCTCATGGTCGACTCCTGCCTGTCCCATGGATGTCACATAGGCAATGCTTCTTCCAGGCCTTCCAGGTGAAAATGAAGCACCACACAGAGGCAGCGTTCCACCTCCATACAGCGCTCAAGACTGACTCCATCGGCAGGTTGGATGCAGCTGGCTAGGCTCTGGCTGACTGCTGAAAATGGATGTCACCAGGATGAAGTGTGGGCAGCTTCAGTGGGTACCCAGCACCTGAGGGCGTAATGTTGGTGAGTGCAACACATGCCTCCTCTGCTCTGCCACACACTTGTGCGGCTCCTGGATGGGAGTGGAGGGGCTGATGCACCTGGCAATGATGAAATTTGTGATTGTCTTAAATGGGAATGGGACTCTGACAAAACCCCGCCTGCTTTTAGTTACTCTGCTAAATGTCAAAAGGAACAATCAGCCACTGAGTAGCCAAAATGAAATAAACTGTGTCAGTGTATAGTGTAAAAAATGAGTAACTGATTCCTATTTTCACCTAAAATAAGGTCCCTGCGGCCAGTCTTTCACCCTGTCCCTTCTGTTGCCCTGTCCTGCCATATGCTGGCTTTGCAGCAGTCCGGATGCTCTTGTGAATGGAAATGCCTCCAGCAGGTCCGAGGCTCCAGGCCTGACTCAGCCACGCTCAGTGCCCTTGTTGAGATGCTGCTGTGGTCATATTGCACTAGCCACCAGCTACGATCCTTTCACAACACAGGCCCCGCATTTGGCCCTGCTCCCCCAGCAGCCCCCAAATCACCACTGTTTTGCATAAAGGACTAGGCTAATAATTTTGCCGACCTCAAGCAGGAAAATTCAACAAATACTGAGAGGTCAGAAGTGTCAGGAGACAATCAGCACAAGCCACATGCTGTGTCACATCAGAGCAGCAACGCTTTGCATCCGCATTTTGTAGTTTTCTGCTAAGGTGGCTGATGTAATCTTTTAACTTGAGGTGTGGGTGGAAGAGCTGAGGTGAAACAGAGGCATGGCTGCTCAAGGCAGCCACCAGAAAAGTGTTGACTGCACCCATCTGTGTGGCGGACAGGGGATAATTTTAGAGCAGAGGCAGGAGGTCAGGAGGATGCTGACAACAATGAGTTGTGGGCAGTGCTCACCGTTTTCAGATGTACACCAAGGGGGTGTCCTGCGAGGAGTGGGGAGTTGGACTTAATGATCCCTATGGTCCCTTCAAACTTGAGATATTCTGTGACTCTATTCTACAATGCTAAGAGCTTCACTTCTGTGCCACTGGGCTGTAAACCACAATACTAAGGCATATCTAGTCACCACAGGCAGGCTCTCAGCACACCTCCACACACACAGATTC
The DNA here is from genome assembly GCA_024500445.1 of Entomyzon cyanotis. NCBI lineage: Eukaryota > Metazoa > Chordata > Aves > Passeriformes > Meliphagidae > Entomyzon > Entomyzon cyanotis. The sequence goes on along the minus strand of JAKEPQ010001005.1, from coordinate 77,993,942 downwards.
AAAGGATTTCCATCCCCACCAAGTCACTGTGGCCAGGTTTTCAGAGGAGCTCAACACCTTGGAGACTTGTGAAAATAACAGCAGGGAGGCAAAGGAATTGCAGAAATGCTGGCTCTATGATTGTAGGCTGTGCAGTTGGAAATCTGGCCCCGTGGAGCAAAATGTATCTCACAATAAAAATTATCCAGAATATCAACACCATTTTAATAAATACTAGAAGCAATGAAATTATCTTTTAATAATGCTTTGACAATTAAGAAGCCTGACAGAAACAGAAACCGGCAATGCTTTATCATCAACTTTTTGCAAAAGCATATTTTTCATTCCAGTAAAAGAAACACATTGACTTTCCTTTTTATTACATATTTTCTAGACAAACTAGCCTGTCTTTCCTTAGTCAAATATCACTACTTGTCTAAATAAAATTCAAAGAAAAACCTTCCTGTGTTCAACATTATTGATATCAATATTCACTGGGTACAGAAAACATAGCACTCACTCCTATCTGCCAAAATGAGTTTTGAACACATTTCCTCTAAGTTTTGCACCTACTTAAAAGAAATCTAAACAGACAGACATCCAATCCTTATCATTCATTGTTTAAAGTCTTCTGAGCAGGAGAACTCCTTCAGCTTTCTTAGCAGATGAAAACACAGGATTTGGAACCACAGCATACACGTCTGGTTGCCTCCGTGCTTCTTCAGACTCTCCAGGTTAGTTTTACCCTGAAATGCTACTGCTTACACCTAGTGATTTCAGAGAACTGCTCCTCATGTTTCAAATGCATATATGGGCCAATGATATAATAAATTCATAGAAGCAAAATGATACGCAGTCATGAGCAGAAATCGAAACAAAGCATTTTTCTAGACAGTAGGGTTCCCAAGTGCAGTGTTTGCCAGTGGTTTTCCAAAATGTTCTGCTGCACATAACGGAGCTGCAGAGCCCCCCTGCACAGAGCCACAGCAGCAGAGGTGCTTTGGAAGCTGAACATCCAAGGGTCTGCTCACTGTGCTCTGCTCAGACTCCTGACTGCAGCACCTGGTCCAAAGCCTTCCTCCTCATATTCTGAAGAGATGCGGCAATGCAATACATATCAGTACTTACCATATGAGCTGCGGGAATTCACCTGTGCCAGAATGGTATGGAAACTACTTATATTTCTGCACCAGGCACGTTTGTGGAGGAGTCTCAAGAGCCTACAGTCTGCAGGCTCCAGGACAAAACTGATATACAATTGCTCAGTGATGTGTATCCTTGGAGTAATACTAAAAAAATGACATTACAGTCATTTCTGCACAATATAGGCTAATACAGGATTCAAGAGTTGCTCAAATTTAGCAGAACAATAAATCAAAATTTCAATTAAAAGTGGATTATGAATACTTAGGTTTACAATCTGTCCCAAGCCAAAGACTTAAGCAAACTTATTTTCAAGACCTTGGCTCCTTTTGTGAAGCGTCTACTTTCCGTTTTGTTTTGTTATTTAAACTTTACATTTACAGAGCAGTAAGATTTTCATTTTTACACCAGTTTTTTTATTTCTGAAGCAGGAACTCATCTTCACCAAGTAAGTTCCTGCTCTGCGAAACACTTGAACTAACAGAGGAAAGGTACAATCCTGCCACATCTCCGCAGCACGGGAGCCCTGTGGCGGCGAAATAACACTCTGCTGGAGATGACAGCTTGTGCTGGCTGCATGTCACAGAGCTGTACTCCATGGAGATGCTATAGGACCATCCATGGGAGGTGGGATGAATGAGGCCACATGTCCCTGGATCCATTGGCTGTTTTCCCCTAGGGAATGAGGAGAAATAGGAGCTACAGGAAAAAACCCCTACTGCCCTGCGGTGGGGGTGGGAGCTGCACAGCGAGCCCATAGCTCCGCCACTGGTCTGTGTGTGCCCACACCCACCACAGGAGTATGGCCAGGGGGCTCACACAATATTTAGGCTTTAGTCCATATACGGTATTTTGCTTTGGCACAGTCCAGTTGAGCTGTAAAATACATGTCTGATGTGCGTCATGAAGCTTTTAAAAGCTCCCTCACACAGAAATACCTACAAAACCATGGTAGGCACTGAAATACAGCATTTGATGAGTCCTAAAGCACAGAAGGAGAAGTAGCTTACGGGATAGCATCTGATTTGTGTAAAACCACATCTTACACTTAAAGATCACTCTGAAATTTGCTTGCCAAAACCCTACACATTCTCTGTTTGTGGGATTTGTTTAAACAACAGACAAAGTGTTACCTGGGCCAAAATCATGCTTATCTCATCTACATTTTTTTACACTGATTACCCAGTGGTTCTTGACTCAGGTATTTTTTCTTCATGAGCCAGACTTTGGTTTTCTACAATGTCTTGAAACAGTAAAAGAACACTGTGATTGAAATCAAATGAAGCCTAAAAACACTCCTAGAAATACAGCAGCATAAATGACTGATTCAGTCATAGAATATGGTTTCTAAATACATATTTGAGGTGATTGTATCTATCTTTGAAAGGCATGATGAAAAAAACCACCAGCCACGTAAGGGCAAAACGTTACAGCTGTAACACAGGCATTACAACACATGCATAATAAAAACATATTATACTATTAATTCTGATGATTGCAGAAGCACATTCACTTTTACCACTGTTACGGGAGAGGCTGCAAAGAACGAAACATGTTTTTCAATTACCTATACGCACATATACATATGTATTAGGAGAATGGTAGTGGAGAACCAAACAGGAATGGAAGGAATATTTACTAGGAATACCTGCTTTCCTTTACCCTACCCTACCCTGGTGTTACACCTTTTCTTTCGGGTTTCCTTACACTGAAATGAAAAGATTTCACTCGAATTTAAATTGGTACAGCAGACTAAACAAGATTCCTAATGTTTTCAACAATTACCATAATTAAAGATGTCTTTGCAGAATAAAGGCTAGGCTGGTTCTCTGTTGTCACTAGGTCTGCTGTCACTAGGTATATATTCACATCTCTTCACATCCAATGAAACATCAAATGTTTCACATATAGAATGATGGTAGCATAAACCAACTCTGCAGGAGAGCACACTGTTCCCAGGGTTTAGAATACAATCATAAAAAAGGGCCTATGTAAAGACTGGAGGGAAGATGCTGCTTAATAAACAGCAGTTAACAAGAGGCGTGAATCTGAAATATTTATGAGGGTTACTTGGGCGACAAGGCAATACCTGATTGCCTCTACAACTGGTTTTTGTTGCTGAAAAGTGTTGTGAAAGAGAATAACAACTCTTTTTCTTTCCAATTTAAGAGATGAACAGTCTTTAAATATACACAGACATCCCCACTGGGGATGAAGTTTGCATAAGTAGGCTGATTCAGTGAAGCATAGCTACACAGAACATATGCAATAAGCACTCAGTTGCCATGTCAGGTTTCCTGTACTCTAACTTTAAATTTAAGTCCTGATAAAAGTGCATGCATGATAACTGGGTGTAATTCCAAATGTGTACTTTATGAGATTTCACCTACAAAAAGTCAGAATGTCTCTTCAAGTCCTGTGACATGACTTGAGTATTCCTTTGCGGGTATTTCCCACAGAAGGATTATTTTTGCTTTGAAAGTCTGAAAAAAAGCATAACCTAGTAATTTTTTTCTAATTCCTCTTCCTTCCAAAACAACAACGAAGCAACCACCTTTTTTTTCCTACTTTCCCCAAAAGAGTGTTCTCAGTATAAGCCATTTCAAATATTTAAAAAAAAAAAAAATCAAAAAAAAAAAAAATCAAAATTTACTAGCTATTAAAATCTTCATACAAGCCTGCTTGGAATTCAGCTATCACAAGTGACTTTATTGTCACTTCACAGCTAGCAATATAAGCTCAAAAAAAAAATACTGGCACATATTCCTGAACATTTCCCATCCATGAGGCATTCTGCATGGAGTACTCTGATCTCAACCCATGCTGTCCATCTCAATTTTCACACTGTGCAAGGCAGCAAGGTGACAGATGACTGCAAGGACAATCCACACACCACCTCCAGCTCAGAGCCCAACATACTTAAAATGTTGTGGTGTGAATTCAGAAATGTTATTCAAATGCAATTTACCCTCTGGGGTTAGAAAGTCAGACCAAGAGTTGACAGCACTTTTGCAGAGAGCTCAGCACCTTCACAAACACGTGAGCTCATGCTGTGGCTCTTCAGCACCCAAAAGCAGAAGTCCTTGTTTCAAAAGGTCTCTGCCACCAATGCAAATGGAAATAATCTGCAGAGAAAGTCTCTTGTGTGGGCAGCAGAGACAAAGGCAGCTCTCCTGGATTTATTCTCACTCTTATAGCACCAGGTATACCTTCAAAATACTCAAATTACTGAAGAATTATCAGAACCATGTATCTTTCTAAGAAATCATCGTTATCTCCCACTTTTACTAGAAGAGATAAGGAATTAATTTTGTTACCATTAGCAGGAAGATAGGTGAAAAGCTGGTACTGGCTTCTCTTTCTTTTCCCATTGCAGACATAGAAGTTGACCTGAACAGGGCTAGTAATTCTCTGATTGCGGAAAGGTGGTATCTCAACCACCAATGAATTCTGCAAAAGTAACAAATCAGAAAGTCAAGGCATGACTAAGGCAGTCAAGATGTACAATAATATTGAAAAGTGAAGCCCAGGAAGAAGGTGCCCAGGCTCACAAGGAGAAACACTCTCTGAAGGGAAACTGGTAGGCTTTGTGGGCAAGAATGGCTTTCCACCAACCCCAGTGTCCAAGCCAAGGATTCTAGAAGGAAGGAAATTATTTTAGCATGGCTCAGATCTTTACAAAATCACTAGCCTTCACTTCTTCCCTTTGGACAGCAAATATGATACTGCACATGGACAAGGCTCTATTCATCCTGCCTCTATCAAGAATCTGGGACCACAATCAAATCACAGGCTCTAACTCAGCAGGAGAAAGCACAACTGCTCAGTTGGCAGGTCATCCCTGATATATCTGAACCTAACAAAATTTCCTTTGAAACGCAATAGGACAGCATTACTCAAATATTTCCATTTTGCACAGTGCAGTATTTTTTCATGTAACAACTCAGGAAGTTTTAAGCATGCTAGTTTCTGTGGTTGGGAGATTCACTGTTGCAAGAACATCTAGTGCAACACGAAAAAGGGCTGGAGAATGTGTAGATTATCTTCCACTGTCAGAAACCAAATGCTGCAGCACAGGGCTAAGCTAATGACTTAGCTTCTAGGGCATCATCTTACACATATGCACAGTGAAATCTGCTATGACCATCAAAAACTCCCTTTTTGAAAGAGTAACAGGGAATGCTCTTCTTAGCATTTGACCTGAATTCAGCCAAGATCTTTAAATTGTTTGCCTGTAGGTTTGCAAGTACTGCACATTCCTGCAGACCTGGAATAGTGGACGTACTTTCCACTTAGAGTCATGGCTGAGGGAGCCACACTTCTCCAACGTGGGGCTGATCTCCTGTGAGGGGACTCATGTTCTGCCGAAGATAGAGGAGAGCCAAGGAAAATGATCAGAAATTGCTTTGGGAGCACAGGGAAGAACTGACCCAGCAAGACAAAAGATGAGCAGACGGGACTGGCCCATCCTGGACAATGAAAAAATATTTTCCAAATGGTCTCTCCTACTTTTGGGATAGATTCCAGCAAAGGCTTTTTACCCCATGCTTGCGTTGAAGAAAGATTTCCCGGAGGGTAGGCCTAAGTACTTGTTCTGTTTCAGTGCCAAAGCCTTGGAAATCCCTCTTTAGTAACAGTGCTGGAGAAGGCAATATATATTTTTCATCTTGATGTTAAAATATTTAAGGCAGACTTACTGGCTTGCACATTTCTTTGTCGGTTTTGGCTTCCATTTCCCACACATGGTGACCATCTAAAAGACAAAAGAAAAAGATATCTAGTTCTGTGCTTTTTTCCTCTCCCAAGCCAAGAAAGGAATGACTTTTGGAAAAACAATCTCTTTGAAGGGGCAATGCATATGTGAAAAGCAGCTCTCACAATGCATTGCCTGAAGTGCTGCCCAGCTAAGAGAACCATCTGGGTAAGTTGTGACAGGAGTCCCTTTAGCTTTTCTGGAGGGAAGAACCACAGTCCAGAGTGCACGATACTGCAATGGGGGAGAGCCACTGTGAGTTTGTTCTGCCACTAGACTGGACAAAATACACAACTGTTCTACATCTCAGTTCACTGAATTTTCAGACAACAATACCACTACCTGTGCTGCCTTTGGACCACTACTTATGCTGTAAGTCACATTCAACATTAATATTAAACAATAATAATAATAAAAAAGCAGTATTAAGGAAGTTACTTAGCCATGCAGGATTTGATTTTAATATACTCCTAGTCTGGCTTGTCATAATTCTGCTGCTTGGGTCAAAAGGCAAGGCCATAGGCTGGGAAACACAGCTTTAGACTCCATTTTGAAGTTGGTTTAGTTCAGCTACAGTTGTCCCACCCCTGGAACTGCTTTTAGTGGTGTGTTGGGTCCCCCTAAATTACTGAATTTCTGTTTTCAAGCCAACATAGATTTAAGCCACAACTATAACTTTTTCTGGGAACACGTCATTTGGAAGAAACTAGTTTTGATTGGTCATTTTTCCTAAATGTCATAGATACAGAAAACACTGGACAACAAGGAGGGCTTTTACTTCCTTGCATCTTCAAACCTGAACAGGAAAGAAATGAGAAAAACAATACAGAATGTAAGGTTTCCATTCTGCAGGCCTAGATAAACACAAATGAAAGGCCATAAGCAGACTGCTGGATAAGCTGGGCAGCAGAGGCACATGTAGCTTCCTGAGTCCCACCACTGTCAGATGTTACTGAAATGAAGGGGAAACTGAGACCTTATGTCATTTCTCTTGTACATTTATTGCAGCATTGGGACATGAAAATGCAAATATTAAGTTATTTTGAACTTCATCACATGGATGTGGGCCTGCCTTAGAAAAACAGCTCTCTGAAAGGTAAAAGAGTGAAGTCACTTTTTCTTCTCTCTTCACTTTCATGGCCAGGATGGAGGTGACACATTTGGAACTGCCTGATTTATTACAAATGTCTGTAAATAATATTTTTGTGTACAGCTGTCCTACTGTGAAAGGAATGCTGCTGAGAGACTATCCCTGGCGATTGTTTTAATGTCCAAAACCCCTTTCTTAATGTATGGAAAGAAGCAGAACATGAACTCTGCAGCACAAATACCACAGTGGATTTGGCAGGTCTTCCCGTAGGAGAATAATTAGCAGTTCTAGCCTTAGTTTCTTCCTACATTTTAACTGGTGACGCTGGAAAAAGAATCCCTTTAATTGGTACTGCCACGTTCAGCTACAGGGAGAGAATGAGCAGCCAGACTGTGCTCAAGTCTCCTTAACGATGCCTTTGGAGCATGCCAGAATTGAAGTAGACTTCTCGGGAGGACTGGCGATCACTTCACAATTTATCCAACAGATGCTTCCCCTGGGCTGTCAGAGTAAAAAAAACCTGACCAAAATTCAGCAAGCCAGGACACATCCCCTGTCTGGGATCAGCCTCCTTTACCTCCAGCCCTCTCCTCACAGAGCCCCTGTAGCCCTTCCTGCCTGCCCCTAATTAATGCAATCAGTTATAAAAGCAACACAGCACCGATACTATCACACACGTTGCGAATCATAGGAACTTCTGCTTTGTAAGGGATTTGCTGGGTTGTTTTTTTCAAACCGACAGACGTCCAGACTAGTAGTTAACATTTGTTCAATTTGCCTTTGTAAACAGATTACCAGAAGTTCAGTTTTTTTGCTATGTTTTGCTGCAGTGAATTAGCTTTGAATTTATAATTTCTGTTCCAGAATTTTCCCCCAGCTAAAACATCCCATTGGTTAAAAGTCATGTACTGTCCCCTGCAATACTGTTACAGGTTTGTATGCCTGCTCTTCACCCTAAGACCCCTCCAGATAGGTCCTCTGGGTCTGGGCACGCCCCGTGCTCGCCGCCCTTTAAACACCGTGCAGAATCGGGCCCGGGGCTTCTGGGTTTTTGGATTCTAGGCTACCTTATCCTTTACCTTGTTCTCCGCCCCTGTTCCTACAATAAACCCTCTAGAATCCCAAACGCAGGAGTCTACGCCTCTTTCGTATTTACCGCTTTCCTAAAGCGCTACCGTTCTCCTGGAAGCCGCACTTGCCTGATTGCTTCACCGCGGCTGCGCGCCCGGGCCGTGTTCAGCGCTGCTAGCCGCCATTCCTTTGCTGCTTTTGGGCAGCTGGCAGTCTTTCAGGGATCAAAGCAGCAATGTTTAATTTGTGCTTTGCAAGACGAATGATCTGATTCAGGTTTCTGGTTTTTATTTCCTGCCGATACTTCAGTAAAATTCAAAATGACTCCATCTCCAGCTTATCTTTCAATTATTTCACGCAGCACTGCCTTTATGCATTTTTGAAATTTTTATGATTACAAAAGGAGTTTGTTCAGAAGTATTTTAGATGCTGCAATCTGAACTATTGGGAAAATAAAAATCCAAAGCCGTGGCTTGTCTTTGGAAGCTAATGAGAACAATATGGGTTTTGCTCAAGAAATTCCCTTGGGACTGTCCAGACCATCGCTGTCCAGACCATTGCTTCCCTCTCTTCCCTTTCCGAGGGGAAAGGGAAGAGAGGGAAGAAGTAGGGAATAGACAACTCATTAACAGCTAGTGACGTTTCATTAAAAAAAACACAGGGAGAAAAAGTTGTTATGAAGGAAGAGACAAGAAAAAAAAAAAAAAGAAAAAAAGAAAGACAATTCCTCGTATTACGTCTGGTGAACCAAGAGGGAAATCTCAACACCCACGGACTGGGACCAGCTCCAGGAGGGAAACCTTAGACCACTACGTCAACCTTTTACGGTAAACATGTTTTGCAGGTTTAAACCGTTCAGCTGAAATTAAAAAGAAAAAAAAAAAAGGAATAATGGCTTTGGAATGGTTTGTGGGAGCCCTAAGCCTCAAGATAGTCCGCCTACGCTGGAGAAAACGGTTTTGCCCCAGTGCCCATCTGCTAGGGAGCCTAGTGAGCAGGCGGGATGCTGCCTCCTGTCAGCGTGTGCTGGAGGAGTGAGGGCTGCTCGCCCACAAAAGTTTCCATTGTATGCCTGCCACATCTGCAGCAACGCGCCTGGTCTGGGCCCGAGGCAACTCCCTCCTGGCTGCCAGCCAACCCAAGTCCACCAGAGCAATTTATACCTTTCCAAAATGCAAATAATTCAAATTACAGACATAACACAAAGCTGAAGCAGACACATTTCAGGCATTCCCGTTAAAGTTTGCTCTCTGGAATTACCGTACCCAAATGGGCAGTTGTTATGCAGGGAGGGGGGGAGATGGAGTCAGGAGAGGAAGGAGAGGAGGAGGCACGGAGGAAAAGGGAGAAAACAGCTTTTCCAAAGGTCTTATTTCATTCCCTTTCATTTCACTATTTACTTTTACCAAGTAATAAGAAGTGTCTTCTCCAAACCAAATGCCTGGCTTTGTTTTGGCGTGTTTAAGATTTATAGTGCAATATTTTGAAGAGAAAGACAGTTCTTTATATAGCTAAAAAGTTAGGTCACGGTATTACACTGGTTTCCTATATTTTGTGAGGGTTTTTAGAGAATTGAAATAAATACAAAACATCCGTGCACAGAGAGGCAGGGCAGAAGCCCTGCAGAATCCCCGGTGGAGTGCCCTACTCCCTCACAGCCATCAGCAACAGCCACTGACCCGACAGAGCCAAGGCTCCACGGGGGAACCATGCACGGGCTGGGTGAATGACCCTCAAATCCCTCTTCCTCCAAAGAGGCAGCGCAGGAGCACAGAGGTGTAGGGGAAGAAGAAGCTGCTATGGCCCTATCCTGCCCAGGCTGGACGCTGCGCTGACAGGTGGCCATCCGCACTGCTGCCAGCTGAAGACATCAGGTTTGTCAGGAAGCCTGACATTTACAGACCGATCCTTGTTATTTATAGCCATCCCTGCTCCGGGTGCGCTCCACCACCATCCACTTCTGCCTTGTTTTCTTCGTCGCTGTGACACTTGGCGCACCTGGGATTCCTAATGATGAAATGCTGTGAACCCACGCATTATGTGGGGTGGATTTTCAGCTCTGCAAAGCATAAACACCCTGTTTTAACATAGGGCAGCTGAACGGTGAATGGGCCTTTGTAGCCTGCTCTCGTCGGCCGCTAGCTCCGGCATTGAAGGAAACTGCGCTCAAGTCCAGAAGTAAAAATACTCTAATTCATCAGGGAATTCCCTGCAGTATGAGTCATGGAGCGGCTTCCCCACCACACCCAGCTACAAGATTTCCACATAAAAAGGCACTGTAAAAGTCTGTTTTAACACAGAAGCAGGGCTAAAAACCAGTGTAAATCTAGCAGTACCAGTTATTCATACATAGAGCCTTGCAGGTCATGACATACAGATCTTCCTCATGGAAGAGCAACACAAAGAGGTGTGAAGACTTTCCAAAGACATTTTTGTAGCTTCTTCCCCTCATCACTGCCCATCCAGAGAGATCCCCTGGGGTTTCTAGGGCTGGATTTACCTTTGTATCCCAGGGAACTGCAAGCATAGTGTCAGGGGTTTGCAAGCTCAGAACAATCAAACCAACAGCGTAACTTTCCAAACTGATGGATTGCAGAAAGGGGGAAGACTATACAAAAGCAAAAAAACCCTAAGTCTGGAAACTCAGGAGGGTATAACATCTGGCAACCACTTAAATCTTGCCTCTGTGAAATGGGCATAGTGGGAGCATTCAGATACATTTAAGTGATTCCACTTTACTACAGGAGGTGAAAACAGTCTATATTCTTTAGTGGACCTGTGTTCACTTGAGATATGAGTAGACATTATTTAGCATTTCACTGCCTATACACAGGGTACATTTTATATTCTTCTAGTCTGCCCTTCAACAGAGTTTGACTGCACTGCTTGCACTGTAAATCTGCATTTGCATTCATATATTCCAAGTAAAAAGGTGAAACAAGCCCTATCCTCCCAAAGGAACCCACTACTTGATTAATGTATTGTGAGATTACCCAGAACAATAATTCCTATGTTATAGCCCAGATTACTTTAACATGTTCACAACAGGCAGGGAACAGATGCAATGCAGCGTCACTTTGAGGTGCTCTGCAAAGACTGTCTACCCTCCTATTTGGCCTTAACAAGGCATATTTAAATCCCCGAGGAATGAAGAATTTGCAAGCTTTCAACTTGCACTGCAACCCTTCTTCCCTGGTGAGTACTCTCATGACACGGAGATGACTGATCTGTGAACATGTTCAGAAGGAATGGATGGGTGTCCATGCAAAGAAGAGGATGAAGACTATGGCAAAGTATCATAATTTAGACTTCAGGGTTATCCAGTTCTGTGCAGAGATGACATGAGCTCCGAGGGGAAGGGCAAATTGGACTGTCAATGAAAGAGGCGAGGAGGCAGCTCTGTTGCTTGGAGAACAGCACTCCCCATGCCGGTCCTGGGCACAACCCACTGGCACTATCTCACAGGCTGGCATTTATGGGTTGGCATGGGTGTACTAGCGCCAGATTTTGCAGGGGCAGCAGCCTTTCGGATCTGGGGATGCCAGAAGCAGTCAGGGCACTTTTCTCAGCTGATCTTACAGGTGTCTTGCTGCAAACAACATTTCCCTGGCTGGACACTGACAAGAGAAGGGGATCCCAGCAAGTGGGTGGGATTCTATGCCTGTGCTGACACACTGGTGTACATCTTAAAGACATTTACAAGGCTCAGGCACTAAGGAGGAACCAACCCCAGCCAAGCAGTCAGACATGGGATGTACAGGGAAGATGGCACAAAAGAGCAAGAAAACCATTGCAAAATACAGCATGTGCTAGCAGAGAGTAAGTATCTGAAATGTAAGTGGCCAGGACTTTTCCTTCTGTCTCCTCAGTGGTACTTTGTTCTCCTGAGATCTCAAACTCGTAAGGATCTCTGAGCAGTGAGATGCTTTCTGGTCCCAGAGCCACCTTCACAGCAGCTATACCTACCTCCAGCCACTCATGCTGGTGCCATGGCCTGACTACTGCCCAGCACCTTGTCCCTGATTGCCTCTCCAGCCTCCCTCTTCTCCACTCTTTACTCTTACACTACTTGTGCTATGAGACCACACAGCTGGTCTGATTTTCACTTACTTTATTTCCCACTTCCATGCAAGGAAGTCCCCCAGCTATTCATCTGCCCTCCTCACAGCCTACTGTCCTGCTACAGACATCCCCACAGCTTTGCTCCCCCATCCTTGGCATGCCTTCTGGCATGCATCCGTCCATGCGTGGCAGGGCTCAGGCATAACTGACCTATTTTTATTTCCACATCAAAGGTTCTGTATTTGTCAGTGTCTCCTCATAAGCATTTTTGCAGCATATGTATTTTGTCCACTCCTTCAGCTATACACTTTTGCTGTAGAAAGTGACACTGACCATGTGTCTGCCATCAATATGATACTCTCAAGTTACTTTTTCTCTCTTCTTTACCTTGAATTAACAATGAGACTATCATGCAGTGACCAGGTATAAAAATCCAGGACCAACTGGATCTTACAGTACTTTGGAATCTGTGCCAGACATGCACTTCCTCTCTGGTTGCTCAGCTGGGCAAGCCAAAAGCTGAGGGATTCATTTTGCCTGCATGGTGAGTCTTTTCAGCTGCCTTTTACCACAGTATGTCCAACAGACGTAATTATTCTGAGTTCCAGTGTTTGCAAACGAACTGTAATTTTAGTCCAGGTAATTAAAAGGAGGCACAGTGCTAATAACTGACTGATCAGGGCTCATTTTGAGCGAAAACCATTGGAAAGACCCGCCAGATACTATTTTCAGGAGAATGGAAGCTGGTTGTGCAATTTGTGCTCTCTGGCACCTCCCCCTATTCAAATTATCATTGGTCTGAGTGTTTTATTTAATAACTTTAAGTAACTCCAGCTCTAAGACACACCATTTCCAAGTAAAACTGCAGCTTGACATCCCTGAAAAATCTCTCTAGAGCAGGCAGGTCAAACAACGCACACCCAGCACAGCCACCCACTAGCAGTCATGACAGCACTTCACTCTGGTTTTGATTACATTCACATCATCTCCTTGTCTTCACAATTTTACTTTCCTCTGGGAAACTCTAGTAGGCTGAACCTGTGACTCTGCAGCTGAAGTTGAGTAAAATATTCCTGGTCCATCTTCTTCAGTCTAATCTGTCTCATATTTTCTCAGACTATTGGAGTAACAAACCTCACAGCCAGTTTAAATCAAGTTCCAAATTTTTCTTCCATGAACAATTCTTTTCCTCTACTTCTGTGCTGGATGCCAACACCACCACCTGTACTATAGCTACTCCTAGTTATTTCTCACCTTAAGATGTAAATTTGATCCAAATGCTTCATTATTTTTTGAGACACAAACTCTTCAACTATATGCCCACAACTTCTCAACTTCCAGAAACATCCCATTATGGCAAATCCTTGTGACTTTTTGGCAGAGTCTAATCAGTAAATTTTTGAACAGTATTTTTATTTTTTTCCATCTCATTGTCACCCTCGTGTCCCTTTTCTTGTTTCTCTTGTGCAAGAAGGTCAGGCTCAATCTTAGAGGTCCCTCTCCCCTCGTTTGATTTTCTGCCTTGACATCAGCTTCCCAGCAAGATGGCACACTTTGGAAACAATTTATCTATTTCTCTCTTAAATGCCATTAAATTTTCTTCCACACTGAAGGTGTAATCTTCCTTAACAGACCTAAAAGGAACATGCTCCTCTTCCCTCAGCTCTCCCCACTCTTCCTGTGATGCCCACCTGAGACATGAACTAACTCTTAATGATGTCAGGAAAAGTAACAGGAGACAACGAGTTATCCTTTTCCAAAAGAGGTAGGCATTCCCCCCAAAAACGAAGTACCTTGTATTTGTTTACATGGCAATGTTTGGCTAGTGGTTGGGCTGCAGGGGTGGAGAAGATTCCAGGAGCTACCCCCATGTCTGACAGAACCAGTTGCTGATGGCTCCAAGATGGACCACAGCTGGCCAAACCTGAGCTCATCAGCAAAGCTGGTGGAACCTCTCTGCCAACATACTTAAGAAGGGGGAAAAAACTCTGTGCAGCAGCTGCATGAGAGAGGAGTGAGAATAAGTGAGAGGAACACCCCTGCAGACCCCCATAACATGAAGGAGGGGAAGGAAGTGCTCCAGTGGCCACAACAGAGATTCTCCTGCAGCCCCTGGTGAAGACCACGGTGAGGCAGCTGTGCCCCTGCAGCCCATGGAGACAACCACACCAGAGCAGAAATCCATCTGCAGCCACTTAGAGCCCACACTCCTGGCAGGAGCTGCGGCCTGTGAAGGAGAGCCCAGGCAGAAGAAGGTTTTCTAACAGGAATGATGGCTGCAGGGGACCCATGCTGAAGCACACTATTCCCGAAGGACTGCAACTTGTGGAGAGGATTCACACTGAAGGAGTACATGAATGACTGTCTCCCATGGGAAGACCGCACACTGGAGCAAGGGGACAGCAGAGGAAGGAAGGAATGGTATAGAGGAGCTTTTATGGACTGACCACAGCCTCCACTCCCTGACCCTCTGCACCACTCAGGGGGAGGAAACAGAAGTCAGGAATGAAGGAGTGAAGTTGAGCTTGGAAAGGGAGGCAGTGGTAAAGATAGTTTTCAGTTTTACCTTTGTTTTTCACTACCCTACTCCATTTTTAATTGGCAATGAATTATTTTCCTCAAGTGGAGCCCGTTTTGCCTATAACAGTAACTGATAAGCAACTTCCCTGTCTTTATCTTGATCCATGAACATTTTTATTTTATTTTCTCCCCCCTGTCCTGTTGAGGAGGGGGAGTGAGAGAGCAGCTTCGTGGGTACCTGGCAGTCAGCCAAGGTGAACCCACCATACTTCTTTTCTCCACTGTCTTTAGGCACTGACTGCTTCATTAGACTCTCAGCTTTCTTGTAAGGGCTGTGTGTTTGGACAGAGGGTCCTACTGGAACAGTAACAGTAAAAACTATTTGAAATCCTTGGCTAGTTGTAAAAGTTCTGACACAAAGCTTTGATTGCACAGATACAGCTGCTTGAAGCCACTTAGTCTGGAAGACATGAAAGAATAAACTTGAAGGATTCAGCCACATTTTCTAAAATAATAAAAAATTTACATGATTACTCAGACAAGCGACTTTTGAGACCATATGGTTATTCCTTATTTCTTTGTTGTCCACAGTAAGTATCTGTGATTGATTGATCTCATTCTTCATTTTGAGAGCAACACCCTGGATGAGGCTTGTTGCTGTTGACACCATCTCATGTGTATGGCTGCTGTCCCGCTCTGTCTTCACCATTCCCTAGACTAAACAGCCAGGAAAAACTGAAACGTGCTGACATTTCCTACAAGCTGCATCACTACTCCTCTGTGCATGTGAAAGGGTTCCACCATCAAATGACTCCAGCATCTGATGACACAATTCGCCCAAGGACATCTATTTCTGGGCACGGGCCAGAAACCCCTTCAGCTATCAATACATCTCTAGGAACTAGGTTCAAGTGACCTTCACATGAACTCCATGCTCCCAATTTGTATGCCTTCGAAGTTTCCAGTTTATCCAGTTTCCCAAATTTTTAGCCTCACTGCGCATGACTCAGTGTGCAATTGTTCACTGCCAACTGGAACGTGGATCCTGAACTTGGATAAACAGACAGATAAAGACAAAATTGAATAGTATCTGTCTATCTGACTAGAGGGGGAAGGAGAATTTTGCCACTTGCTTATTTATTGTGTGAGCTACAGTATGATTGCCAGTGTGAAACATGACCCCTTTTTGGCCAGTTGCCCCCTAAACTGCTACTGGCAATGGAAAGAGCAATGGAAAGATCTCTGAGAATGTAAGATCTTTTACCAAGTGGAGCTCTGCCAAGACTCAGGTCACCCACCTCACCATCACATCACATCACATCAAAACAGACTTCAAACCCTAAGCTCCACAGTGTATCTGAGTCAAACCAAAAAGCCCACATGCTTCCTCAACGCATCCATTCCATTCACATACCACTCAAGTGTTCCGTCAACATATCACTTTCCAGAATTTTTTGTAAGTTCTCCTGAACCTAAAAGACTGTGTTTGAGTTACCTTCCATATGACAAGGTAAATTCTGCTCACACAACATGTGGGAAACAGAACTAAATTTGTAAGACTGATAATTGTACCTTAAGGCAGCAATTGATTGATTCTAATCTTTGCCAGAGACAGGGAAATTTAAGAGGAACAAAAAACCCATGAAATGCTAGAGTGGACACTTAAATTCATCCAGCTTCCTTCTTTTTCATATGGCACTTCCCTTGTGCAAAAATTCAGCTGACCGACCTTGACCACACATCTAACAGGAGGCAAACTGTTAAGTTTTCCCATCTGAAATACTTACACAAAACTATGATTTCCTTTGACATATATATGTAAAAAAATTAAGCTGGTGATTTCACCCAGTTATCTTTCATCTGCTCTGGTTATTGCTATGATACATCAACACCTCCATGTTCTAAGAGCAAACCTGTTCAGCAGGGAGGAGGAACAGTTTTGACAGAAAAATTCATTTAACAAAATAAAAACAAGAGCAGAACAAAGAATTTGAAACAATAACTAAATCTGAAAAATTCTCTAATTGTTTAAAAATATTCTAAAGGAAAAATCTTGGGAGGAAATGTTGCTTACACACTGTTTATTTCTCCGTCTTTCAGGAACTTTGAGTGTCAAACGCTTTGGGCACAATAGCTGAGGATGTTATGCAATTAAGTTACTGAAGTGTGTAGGTGCTAGGATTAGTGTTGATTTGAAGTCCGAGTAATTAACAACTCGTTCAAAACCACTGAAGTCTGTAAGTCTGGAGTTACTCAGAGATACAGCGTTACAAACTGTGAATTCTACAAATGTCCATCAAAGAGAGTGATGCATCTTCAGGGAGGGGCATTTGTTACAGGAAAGCTTAGACACGGCCTTTGACAGGACAAAATTGCCCTCAACATTAACAGCCCAGAGCCAAAATATCAAAGTCAGTGTTATTTGAAAAACTAATCCCATAGTGAAGTTGGGTGTTACATTTCTGTCTTTTCGTTCTTTAAAACCCTTGCCTTGAGCTTTCGTCACTAAGTATAAAAGCAAAGAAATGGGTTTGGAGCTCTAACTTAACTAGTGGCAACTCAGCTCAATGATAATGAATAATAATACATCAAATGACCATTTCTGCCCATAGATCACAAATTGATTCTAAAGATTTACTCAGTTACCTGATCTCTTAGGTATGTCTAGACTTGGCCAAATCTGTGAAGTCTGGAAATATGTGAGCTAGTTCCAGTGCTAAAAGCTAGAGGAGCAAGGAGCAGTTTTATAGCAAGGAGTGCTTTTCAGTGTAGATTAACACTTTCAAATCCCAATACGAGACTTTTTCTGACCCCTAAAATACCTAGGGCTACTCCTTCTATCCCAAAACATCTTATAGCAAGTCAGGAACTACATTCCATAACTTTCCTATACCATAACATACCCATAACCTTCCTGTGCCTTGTTCCTTGGGATACTGGGTTTGTGTCTCATCACTGAGCTTTCACTCATCAGTTACAGGACACATTTTGTGAACCAAAGGAAGAAAACCAGGATTTTTTTCACTGCAGTGATCAGTTTCACAGATCACTAATCATATTCTGATATTCTAAGAGCCAGCTGTCTGGCCATTTCTGTTAGCTAGGCTTTTGTGTTGCTTTGTGTTCAGTAACTCACATTACCTTAAAAAAGTTAGCTTTGAAAACAGAGTGTTTGCAGAAAGTGTTAACAAGAAGAGGTAGCTGATAGATATGCAGTCCCTACAACACACTCTGCAAACATCTTTACATTTTCTGAACCTCCCTCAAGACTTTTGTTAAGACTGGTACATTTATAATCGATAAATGAAATAAAAACTTTTAAAATTTTAAGTAACTAAGTCAGTCTTTTACTATAATTCCAAATCACGATCCATGCAGATGTACGTGTTAACAGGCAGCATGTTCTTACTCCTAGCCAAACACTTCCTGCCATAGCTAACACCAACTTCATTTCACCTACTGTTGTACCTAAAATGCACACTTTGCTGCTACAGCAAACCCCAGCCTACAGACATCAAGGGCCATTGCCAGTAAGGAATTGCAGACTTTTTTAATATTTTACAAAGTACTTCCAGTGAAAAACAGACAGGTGTTGGCCATCCTCAACATGGCACCCAACAACCATGACATGCACAAGACACTTCTGAACCTCAGGAAGAGAAATGCATGACTACAAAGAGAGACAAAAAGTGAAAGCAGATTAAAAAAAATATTAGTGTAAGTTTTAAGACATATAGTCGTGGTGGTACTCCCCAATATAAGGCAATTCTGAATTTAAAAGAGTGAATCTCCCAAAATACATTTAGCATTAACATTTTTGGTACTGCTAGGTTTCTTTGATGGTTGTTTTATACCATTGCTCATCACTGGAAAATATGGTCTGATGTGCAAGCAACAGAACATTCCCCAAAATCCCGTAAAATAAGGTCTTACATCAACACATGAGAGGTTTTTTTATGGTACTGCAGAAGTCCCAAGCAAATTGTAGACTACTTCTAAACACTCATTATTTATCCAAAGAGGTGCCTTCTGCCTGACCTCACTGTGAGGGGTTCTCCTTCCAGAGAAGATCCTCAACAGTGCTTCTCCTGTGGTCCTTTCACTGAGCTGTGCCTGCACCCCCATGACACCTCATTTTCCCTGTGTGAGACACAGAGTCACAGGGCTGCAAAGCTTGTTTTGCTGTTTCATATGTGTCTTGGCTGAACAGCAGCCAGCAAGGGGTTAAGCTGAAAGCAAGAAGCCACCGCCGCCCCGGCAGAAGGATTGATTTGATCATTCTTCAGGGATTCCCTCTTGTATGAGTCACTGCTCAGACTGACTCCCCCACCAAAGGAGGCCAGCATAATGCTATTCCTCCAGAGACTACAACAGCTGAGGGCTAGCCCTGAAGACTGAGAGCTTGGGACTCATGCTTGGAAAAACATTCAGCAGACCACAATGTGCTCAGCAGACTTATAGAAAGCTGGAGAAAAAAAAAGGCAAACAAAAAGTGTTCTCAAACTCCCTGTGTTAGCCAAATAAGCATGCAGACTAGGAGGAATTAGACAAGCTCCAGGAGACTGCCTCCTAGCCTGGGGGCTCTGCCTGAGTTAGGACTGAAGAGATGAGTTCACGTAGTATAGTATTTAAATTTTACACAAAAGATACATCCTCTTTATGAGAACAATGATGTATTACTTTGATCTATTACTCTGTAATAGCTGTGTTTGGCTGCTACCAACTAGGAACGTGATTGACATTCCAAATTCAAAAACAAAAGTGGTAACAGCAGCAAAACTAATGAATGTCTTCAGCTAATCACAGAAGTTCATAACCAGCTCTCTAAGAGAAAGAGAAACTATGCTGGCGTTCCCTTCTCTTGACCTACTTTCACTGATGTTCAAGAGCTGAAAGGAAAAGAAACACCCCGTGCTGATTTACAAAAGTGAAGGCTGCTAATGCTAGTTCATTTGACGTTAAATACAGTGACTGTTCAAAAATCCAGTCAGAGCAGTCTGCCACTAAGGTAAAGATGCATTGCTCTTGTTTGGTCCAACGCATCAAGCTGTGTTAGGCAGCACAGCACACAATTCATGGAAACCTTAAACATTGCTCAGCCTGGATTAGCCAGCAGCTTTGCTTTCTCTGTGTCATTTCTACTGACACAGCAACTATTATTGCAGCTCCTGGAGATGCTACGCTCTGGACTCTAAGGGCTCAGCCCCTGCAGCCTACACTGCCCTGCAACTACAACAAACCTATGGTGAGACCACTAAAAACAGGCAGGACCTTAAATTCTGTAATTGAAAACTAACAGTGCTTTTAGTGTACCTAATGTAGTATAGGAATATAGGAGTAGAGAGACAGTGTTCAAATCCACGCTGTGGTACCTTCAGTGGGCAAACAGCATCACGATCACAATCCTTTGGGAAGCAATACTTCAAAATTTTCCAACTCAAAAAAAGAAGAGGAGAGGAAATAATCATCAAGGAAGGCACCCTTTAATGTGGTTTCCTTCTTGTAATGAGACAGATCGAGGACTCCTGATAAGTCACACTAACCCAGTTTTGTGCAGCAAAGGAAGTTTAAACATAGACACTCACTTTCTTCCCTCCCAGGGGGGGACATAGAGAGCAGAATTTAGGTTTCTTTAATTGCAATGACACCTTTTATCTTTTCTTTTTTAACTTCCTTAAGAAACAAAAAGGATGTGCTGCTGATGTCACAGCCACATCCCTGCTGTGTGTGGTGCAGTGCTTGGGGGTCACAGGAATGTGCCAACTGTCTCTCCCTGAGAAGCCAGGGCATTACCTCTGCCCATGCCCTTTTGGCAGCTTAAATGTCATCAACGCAGGACCCTGCTGGGAAATTTCAGGGAAGTTTACTACTCTTCTGAGCTTGCTGAGCCCAAAGACTTGGGTGCCTTTGTCTCCAGAGCCTCCCCTGCTCTCCCTGCCATCCTGCCCTGTGGCCCAAATTCCTGAGCTGCTGGTAGGGGCCGCGAGCAAGAGAACAGCGTGGGAACCTTGTGGATATGAAGGGTTAATCAGGCGCAGCGTCAAAGCTGGTGCAGGCGGCCTGAGGGTGCCCAAGACTGTTTAAAGTTCGGGGTGGGGGTGGGGGCTCAGCCGGCAGCTGAGGAATCCATAGCTTGTGCCAGCACCAGGGAAACCCTTTCCAAAACAAGACTCAAAACTATCCTTAACAGTCTCGTTTCAGAGCCTGACTCTGACTCCCAGCTCCACTCCCGCCGTCTATTCCCGTAGGGGGCATTCACACGCGTTATGCGCTGTCACCCTGTGATCCATCGCTCCTGCAGGCACATCCTGCCCCAGCCCCAGCTCCCTCTCCATGCCATTTTCCCTGCCTCAGCCTGGCCTGCGACTCTTCTTCAGGAGAACCAGTCCCACCACCACGGCGCTGCAGGAGCAGTGCTGTCCTTCCCTCGGTCCTCGAGGTAAACCTGTCCTTCAAATGGATGTGTGTGCTCCAGCTCCTCCTCAGCCAGCGCCTCGTGAACACCAAAGGAGACACAGGTGCACACACACCACCAGCAGCACAAACTACAGAAATGTTTAAGATGCACTGTATTGCAGGCTTTAGGCAGACACGGCACCAGAGATTTTAAACCCTTTCTCACAGGTCCTGTCCGCTACACTCATGGTTTGCTACAAAAAAGAAATGCCAGAGGTTGACTTTCAATGTCTCTACTGTCTGCCTGTACCTACAGTTGCCACAGTGTGAAACCTCAGCATTAGGCACCGCTCAGATCCTTTCCACTGCTTTGCCCAGCCACATGGAAAACATATTACATGCAGAAGAAAATGTCATTACCATATTTATACTTTCATCATTTGACATAGATGCGGTGGGGGGAAGCCAGCTTGGAGTCTAGATTGAAAAGACATACCTGGAGCTTTCTCCACAAAGATGACTTTGGAGTCTTGCAGAAAGTTATGACCAGTCAGTACCATTTTTTTCCCTCCAATAACAGGAAAGCTGTCAGTACTTTGCTTCTCCACCAGAGGCAGTTCTTGGGCAGATCTCTGAGCTGGAGAGTTATAAAGAAGATTAAAAAAAAAAAAAAGGCAACCACAAACACACAAAAAAGTAAACAGTGCATTAGTAAGTAACTTAATGCTTACCCTCATAAGATAAGCTGAGTTTGATACAGAAGAAAAGAAAGGTCACAAGGTTTACAGGAAACATGGTCCATTTTCAAGTGTTTTGATTGTAAACAATAGTGTTAAACAGCAGTACACATTCAAAATAACCACAAAGAAGGAGTGTTTTAAAACTCAGCTTGATCTGTATTATATCAGAAAATATATTTTAATGGAAATTCATTTATTTAAAATAATTTTCTCTATCTCTAGCATATATGCTGTGTGTTTACAAGGCATACATGACAAGATGATCACACATGTCTAAAATTTATTTCAGTCAATATACACTCTATTGTAAATTCTGCAAACTGTCTTGCAGCAGCAGCTGCAGCAGCAGCCATGGCCCTTCTGATCCAGCAGCATCTCACATATTAGAGAGCATATTTCCAAAAGGAGCTGAATGCCAAAGCACACATAGATCCATGTAAACAGAATCTGGTATTCTTGTGGCACAAATTTTATCCCTCCTCAACTGGGACATGAAGACAGTGCTGCTTCAAGGGATGATGTGACATTTTATCCAGATTACATGGTTCCTTCTGGTGTCACATGCACTAAGAAACGTATGAAGTTTTTGGCACCAGCTTATTCCACACTTTGCACTGGAAATAACATTAGTACTTACTTTTTGCCCTGTCTTCCGCTTCTTTCAGCAGGCATGTGCCATGCTTTTGCTCATTACACAATGCTCAAAGCTGCAGTTCCCTGACACAAATCCAATCAACTTCACAATTAGTGACTGCCCAAGACTGGCATCTTTGCACAGACCAGTTCAGCATAGATCCAAATTGTACCTTAGCCTTCCACAAAGCAACTGAAAAGCTTTCATAAACTTCAGCAGCAGTAGGATGAAACCATGACTTCTCCCATTTTTTGCTTTGCCCTTCAGGATGAATGGAGCTAGGGATGGTCAGGCCATCCTCCCCATCCCCTCCGCCAGAGCTCACCCCGTACATACCTGCCAGATGTTAAGTCTCCCCCCTACTCTGTCAGCATCAGAAAGATCCACTTTGTGGAATTCAACAAAACAAAAAAAAAATTGTTTCAGTCTATCCAGCCAATCAAACTAGCATTGAGAGTTAGACTGAAATTCAGCTTCTACCACTTTTGCTGGAGTGTTAAAGCTACACAAAGCAGATACGTTTTGGTTTGTGTGGAGGAGACTGATGAGGCTTACAGGGCAAAAATGACACATGTGTCTTTGAAGGGTGGCCCAGTGTATCTGATAAAATGCAGTCTGTTCATTTAAAGAGACCGCAGTGCAAAAACCTGGTTTCCAGAGGTTTTCTGAAGCTGCAGGCAGCTTGTGCCAGTGTGTCAGCTCTAGTATACTGCTAGTTACTTTTCAAAGGGGCTGGGGTTTTGTTTGCTGGTTTTTGCTTATGATGGAGAGACAGAGTGAATAGGACATGAGAGGTGTTTTCCAAAACTTCTATGGCAGTTACCTTTATGATAAGGAGTCACCAAAACAAAAGGCCTTGTCTACTATTAGTTTAACTGCTCTCTACTTGTAAGTATATATTTTTCTACAGCATTCAATGCACAAAGCTACACATTTTTTTCCTAAGACACAGGTATTCTGTGCTCAATATCAACCAGGTACTTTTGGAAAGCAGATTAAAGCTCACTGACTAGACATGTAAATCAAAACCAATGTAGAGCATGTTGGTGTGGACAAAGACTGTACATGGGGTTGAAGTGTTCAAAACTGTTCAAAAGGTGCATGGACATGGCAGTGCTGGGTTAACAGCGGACTCAATCATCTTAGATGTCTTTTTCAACCTAATTGATTAAAAGATTTTCTGATACCCAGCAAGAGGAGGATGTTTGTTGCTACTTACAGCACTCAATGGGGTTGGAGGCTACTTGCAAGGAGAGGGTCCTGCCATTGGCTTGTGGGATATGAACCCTGAAGACCAGACGCACACGGGTGTTCTTCCGACCGATGTCTGTCTCTCCCTTGCGCAGCTCAATGTCAGAGTTTCGGAGCTTTAATATCCCAGCACAGTCAATGCTATCCAAAAGGAAACACAGGGCAATTCGGGTCACTTCAAGCAGACTTCAGGAAGACAAAAGTGTGCAGTATCTTCCCTCTCTCCTTAATACTCTTCTTAAAAAACGGCGTCAGGCACAACCCAATGACCAGGCTGAACACAGCAGACTTTGTTTAGTCTAACACTTACACTCACAGGCAGCTGAGTTGGGGCTATCTGTTGCAGCAGGTAGTGGCTGCTGTTAAGCACACAAATTTAGGATGTTATCTCAGTTCCCAGAGGAAGAAAATCTAAAAGACCCTTCCTCCCCAACACATCCTGTAAGGATTGTACTTAAAGGTTAACCAGAGCCCAAAGAAACAGTGAGACTAGAAAAGTCAATGGAATGAGACAGCAGTGCAGAAAGTGTTACTAGCCTACAGCACACGGCTACTTACAATTTTACTTGTTACAGCTAATTTGGAGAAAAATCTGACATGATTTTTAATCTAGGGCAAAGTCCTGAAAATGTTTATTAATGAGCACAGCTCTCCCTGAGGTCAGTTCTACTGTCAATTTGTTTGTATTTCAGTAAGTTGGAAATACTCCCAAGCTGAGCACTGAGCTGAAGCTCTGCATGAAAAAAACTAAACTCTGAGTCCTCCCCCAACATTAGGGAAAAACATGCTTTTCATCAGATACAACTATTACAATTTCTGACCTCACTCTCATTTTTAAACTTTGGTTTTCCCCTGAATGAATTTACAAGCCAGCATTTTTGTCAAAGAATATTTCAACAGAAGTTCTCAGAACAAAAGACATGTAAACATACACACTCAAAAATACCCACCACAAAAATACCTCTGCTTTGGCCATGACTACAAAGCCTACATGGCAATTTCTTCTGGGTACTGGCCTCTGGCATGCATTTTATTACACTGAATATGCATAGTTAATTTTATTTTGCATTCAAAGAGTTTAATTCCCCCTCCAGACCTTTGAAGCTCTGTTCTGAAGCAAACTGCAAACAAGCACTATGGCAGTACAGTTTTGATCTGCATTTTTTTTAAAGTATGGATTTCAGAATTAAAAAAATGCCCTTGCTGATGTGATCAAAGAAACTAATGGAAGTATTAAAGCTTCTCAACAATTCATATTAGCAGGTGAAGCTCTCAGAATTACAAAGTATTTGTACTTACGGCAAAATTCTATGCAAAGAGCTGTAAGATATGGAAGAAACAGTGCATTTCTCAACATTGTCTTTCCTACAGCAACACTTGTAAATTAAATAGAGTAATTAATGATATACACTTTATAGTCAGTAAAGTTCAGAGTGGAAAAAGTATTTAAATTCAGGCTTGTAAAGTCATGGATGTTGAAATCTGAAGTCAGTAGGAACAGCTAAATGTGCAAGAGTTTAAATGTGCAGATGACCTCTGGTCATTTCACTGAATCAGGGCCTGAACATATGAAGTGTGAGAAAAGTCCTTGGCTCCAAATTTCAATTCATTGTTAGTGCTACATGAGGTTTTAGACAACTCACGTGTAAGGCTTATATATGCCAAAGCATTCTTTGTAATACTTGAGTGAGCTCTACTACAACCTGGCACACACATCATTAAAATAATCAGCTTGGCTCCCAAACTGTGTAACTTACCTTTATTTTAGGGAGAAAGATGATTGAAATGGTAATAATGTTCCTATGAAATGCTAATAATGTTCCTAGATGGCCCAAAATGTGTTTCACACTGGATAAATAAAGGGCCAGATAAATACAGTGTGGGTACAAATACAAATTGGTGAAATTTCCCTAACTGCAATGTAGCTCCACCAACTTACAGCGGCAGCAAACAGGGCCAGTAATTTTGCAGGCTTGTCATGACTTTTAACACAATGCACTGAGAAAGGTCCTCAGGTTTTGAGTGATCACTCTAAGCCCAGCTGGCAATGCAGCTAGACATATTCTGGCTCTTCTATTGACATGAGGCACTCCAGGGCATGTTGTACATGACACTGCAAACCAGCTTCTAATAACCACTACGTGCAGAAGGGCTTCAGGTGTCTGATACCATTTTCCACTTCATTAAGGCATGGAAAACTGTATGAATAACAAGGAGTGAAATTGTGATTTTCCCATGGTATTTGGTTTGGTGGGGGCCAAGACTACTTCCTTGCTTTCTGTCTATGTTCCTATATATACACACAAAGGTGCATGCATCTATATATAAATATGAATCCATTTATATTTATACACACACATCAAGAGCTTCACTTGCACGCAAGCACACAGAAATTCCTCCCAAGGCAGACACCTCAGATATGGGTTAGGTTGATTTGAGTGAGGGGGTAGACAACTCAGATAAGGGCTGGGTTGATTTGAGGGAGGGAGACAGAGAGGACAGGATTAAATTATGTGGAGAGTCTCATGTATGTCACTTACACAGAAGGGTATTTTAACCTTTATATAGCATCCTATACCGATGTTTATGCAGGTTTAATGGCCCTACAGGGCACTTAATTATCACTCAGATAGCTCAGAGATCCTAAGATATCCACACCTGCTTTTCTGCATAACACTGAACTTAGCCTGATTTAACAACTCAATCTGTAAACTGCATCACCTTTGAATAAAGGTTCTCAGAGGTAGCTCTTAGTTCTAGAAGATTTGTTTCTAAATGAGTGCCATGAAAAATGCTGAGTTTTATTATGTGAGAAATAAGTGTCTTTATTTGTCTCAGAAAAAACATGAGGGTACTTGGAAATGCTCTCTAAGAGTTTCCTTTGACATCCAAAGATAAATTTTAATCAGCTCTGTTCCTTGTGCTAGTGCGTATAGGAGCAACAGGTGTCATATTTAGGAACTAAATGCAGGAGCTGAGGTAGGAGATATTTACAGCTCAGTAACTGAGATACTTATTTCAAATGGCAAATAAGCACATTGGCTGAAACCCTAGAATGAAAGCAATCAGTTGTCATAAATATTTGTGCAGTTCATTTTGCTGTTACGCTGATTAGGGGTAATTTGTCTCAGCAAAGTTGTGAAAACCTACTATTACAGACAGAAATTTAGGGGGAAAAAGAGATAGGGAAAGGAAAATTGTGCACGAAAAAATGAAACAAACCCCAAAGAAATTAAGTGAGGTGACCAAGAGGAAACTGCTAGGAGTTTGGTGCCTCGATCTTACATTGCTCTCATGTTGTTCTCTGGAAGAAGCGGAATTTCCAGGACTTTGGTGTTGGAAAGTATTGTTTCGTGGCTGGTGGTGGAAACGGTCTTGCCGGTGATCCGGTGAACCTGGTAGAAGGCATGGGGTCGCAGCAGGCGGTCGTCTGCAGTCCCAATGAACAGCTGCAGCGTGAGTGGCTCACTTTCTAAGTAACCATGGAGCTGGCAAGAGAACAGAAAACGCCCACTGAGCACCATGCACATAAACTGCTAGGAATCAATTAAGTTTTTATAAGCGGGAGAGCCTAATTCAAGAAGAGAACTTGTGACAGGTGCTATGTGTTAAGTTCCCCCCTTCCATTTTTCCTGTAATGTAATATTGGTACAATAAAAAGGTGCGCTCACAAAATGTCTCATTATCCTAAAGGACCCGAGGCACTTTAGATGGGCTGAGCTTTTGCACATTCCTGCTACATCCACAGTAAACTCTGCATAAATTCTGCTGCAGTGTTCAGCAAAAATCCACAATGAGCTTAATGTACAGTACTGAGCAAGGCAAAACTGACGGAGTTTGCAAGTGGAAAGGAGACAGCTCATCCATCCCCACACTTCCTGGGACATCCCTCATGCAGCAGCAGTCTGCTGCTTGTGACCCGTCCCCTCATTAGCTGATTTTTATGCTGGTAAATACCTCCTGGGACAGCATGGAGACAGATCACATATACACGATTAGTAGCTCACCACGTGTGTCAAATTCTTGTTATAATCGCACAAAAATCTCATTGAAGCTCTTGGGCCTGGCTTGAACCTCATCCATGTTACAGTGACTGCTCTGATGACAACAAGAGTTATTTCTGCCACAGGCAGCAGAGGAAGCAGAGCCTGACCTCATCTGCACCATCTCCTGTAGAAGCTACTCAGGGTTCCCACTGCTGTGGAGTCCCCAGACAATGTCCCACTTGTGGCTACCACCTGAAAATGAGTCTCACAGAACCAGTTATCTTGCAGTGGCTACTGCTGAAGCCTTGTCCCATGGGAAGGGAGGATCTAGCAACCACAGGAGAGAGGAAGGTGGGCAAGGTGGGCTGTACCAGGAGATGCCCCACCCTAGAGCAAACCTGCTCACTTTGTTGTAGATTTAGGTTCCTCTGTGAATGGTTCAGGTGGTTTTGAGTTATTCACCATCACTGAATATAACAAATTTGTCATAATTTGGTGAGGAGACACTAGTTTTATGGAACATGCAAGTTCAAAGCTGAATAAAGCTGAAAGCAAGTGGTGAAACCCATATCAAATGGTGGTTATATTTGTATTTCGTCTGTTTTCACTCTCCTTAAATCTTACAAAACAATTTCTTGTTATCTCTCTTGGGTATTTTACCATCTGACAGCAGGAATGCTATTAAAGATCTTGAGTCACTTTTATTCCTTAAGCCCTGCAAAATTTGGGTGGGTGCTGGCACAAGCCTGAAACCCTTCCTCCACTATCAAACATGCTGAATGGCAACAGCAATTCCCAGTGGCAAAGTTTCAGGTACCACAGTGAACAATGCATGACCAAGGAAGGATGATGGGCCTAGACACATCTTCCACCACCAGCTGGGCATACTGCAGATTTTTCACCCCACACTTTGGTCACAAAAGCCAAGAGGAGAACAGAAGCATTTTAATTTGTTTGATTTGGTGAGGCAACTTTTGTATCCCTACCTAAGGCACGTGGATGCTGGAAGGATTTAGGGACAGGAGGAGGACAAAGCTCATTTCTAGCACTACACTATTATATCAGCTCTGCATTCCTGAGACACCATACAAAGGCATCTCAGAGCCAGGGGGTTGTGACATGATATGATATGATGATATATGATATGATATGATGATATATGATATGATATGATGATATGATATGATATGACATGACACGGGGGGTTCCATACCAGCCATCATCATTTTGAAAACACATCAGTGGCAGTTTGAAAATCTGCAGCATCAGCAAAACAATGGAGGGAGAAAAGCAGAGCCATGCCTTTACACTGCCTTCAGCAGGGTGCCACAGGCTGGGAACTTCCCTCCAGCTCCACATGGAACACCTGTCAGTGCCTGACACACACATCAGCACTACGCTGCAAAAAAAGGGATTTCTGGCTTTCTACCCCAGAGGCAGACATGCAGCTTGAGCTGCCAGTGGACGATCACAGGTGTGCTCCTGGGACGGCAAGTGGCCATGGGGAAGCCACCGTCCTACTCATCACCACCCCGTCTCCCCACATGACAGCCCTGGCTGCTCATCAATTCCAACAGTGTGTGTGAGCAGGGCTGGCGGAGTGACCTGGATTTGTCCCAGGATGATCCTCCCCACCCCACCATTTCCAGAGCCTCAGCAGCAAAGCTTAGGTAATGGAGGAGACACAAGGTATCCCGGGGTATTTTTGGACAAGACCAGCACGTGGGTTTGCAGGGGGAAAAGTAAGACAGTGTGACATGCCAGGCAAATAAATTTCTATGCATTGACAGTGGTCACTTCTCCAACTCGTCATGGAGGGTGCTTTTTATGGAGAGTGTAAAATTAAAACAAACACCTATGGAATTACAAGGCTGCTTAAAATGTAAAAATAGACTAGCGAGTAACTCAAACCTCAATTCAGCAAAAGCAAAATCGCACACCAAGGTACCCATATGTTTTACTGAATACGGGCAAAGAGGACCAAAACCATTGGTCTTGCATTGGGTTCTATTTTAGGCTTTATCTTTAAATCTGAACCTGGCTGCTGCTATACCTTGTAACTTATTGCTGAGTCTCAGCTTGTGCTTTTCCCACAGGTTTCCTACCAGGAGGCAATCAAACACCCATAGTCCTCAGCTTTGCACACCTGCCTTCTCCTGAAAATTGTTCACATGCGGAAAAATAAATAATATCTCAGATGCATGTTTTGCATTATTTTTTAAGGTTTGTGATTTTCAAGCTAAATTTATGTTTGCTTTTTTTAAAGGCCCTGTCCTAGAGCCATGCTGTACTTTGCTTTGGATCCATTACCCACAGCTACTTACTCCCTGACTTAGGAAGTGCCAGAAACATCCAGAAAGATTCATGTTATCACTCTATGCTTGATTTTTCTGCCCTCAAAGTAAGCAAAACTCAAATTCACGTCACTGTAAGTTTTATGTTATATTCTGTGTTAGGAGGCATCTGATCTCCAATTTGTATTTCCCTTTGAGCTTTACCCATTGCATCACATTATTTACTTTTATATTATGTCACATAATCATGTTTGCCAACAGAAGCAATAAAAGAAAGCGATGTAAGGATTAACATTTAAAGGGGCACGTACTGTGAATGATTTATTTTAGATTATGCACCCAGTGCACAATTTCTGTGACAGACAATGTTGAGCCTTGGGAGTTTTCAGCATGCTGCCAATGTCTGGAGAATGGGCAAGATCCTGCTTACTGTCAGCTGGGTGCAATAAGAATATTCCAAAGTTCCCTCAAAACATGGGAGAGTGGTATTATTGCCACATGTTCAATAGTGAGGAGCAGTGGCAGTAACAGCAGAGTTGCAGTATGTTAGGCTGTTAGACCTGCCAGCAGTCAAAGGGAATATCGAACAGGATCAGTGTAAAATGGGATGGGAAAAAAGGGTGACGGAGCGTTTTTCTTGGTGAGGAAAGATCTCGCATGTTCATATCCATGCATATTTTCCATGTATCCTCTGCGGTACTGTACTTGGTGGAACAGCGATTCAGTTTCCTGGCATGCAACATGGGATGCATGCGTCAGACACCCTATTTTTATCTTTTTCTCTGTGTAACACAGTCCAAAGCTCTTAATAACCCAGCGGCTGAGTACAGGTGACAAAGGTGCTCTCAGCTACGGCATTCATAATAAAGGATGTGTCTTTCCTACCATGCATGCTTTGCTTGGCAGTACATAGATCCAAGTAGAAAGAGCTGTACTTTCCCCTGCTGTGAAAACTGTAATAGGAATTAGTTGCAAAAAAGGACCAGGAGCACAATGTTTTTGAATGAGTTTCCCTTCCCAAGAAAAGGCAGTGATACAGCAGTCACCTGGTTTGGTACAAAGGAAAGACGCAGGAAAAACTCGAGTATGCAAATAAGACCTGTGTGGCCAAGTGTGTTTGGTTCTGAAATGAAAGTAGGTCATATTCTCTTGTTCTGACCAACCACTGACTACTCGGTTCTTTCCCTCTTTGAGCAACACTGTTAAAAATACTTTAACTCATCTCAAATGATATTTTCATTTTTATTGTCTAAAGCTGCTAAGATCAAAATCAGACTTAATTGTGGGCCTATTATACACTCCTCTAATTCTATCAAAAGCGATGCAGTCACTGCTAATTAACACCAGAACAGGACGGATCACAGTTAAGCTCTTCGTCACCTTACATCATCTTACGCAAGAGTGAGGGAAACGCCGCACTGGCTGAGCCACTGCATCAAGCCTTCCCTGGAATTCCTACGCCTCTCCATCATCGCTTTCCCAGCACCATCTCCCACCAACACATCTTGATTCTCACCAGTAGGTTGCTGCTCATCTCAGTGCAGGGTGCCAAAGCAAACCCCAGCCTTTCCCAAGGAGATGCACTGTGCACTGGAGCTGGATGTTTTCATGTGTCCAGGTGCCATGGCACTGAACGCCGGAAATCTTCCTCCAGTGGCCAGCAAAGTGTGAGGGAAACAGGGCTGTCACCCCTCACAGCCATCAGCCAACTGCAAGGTACTATCTGATTCAGTCCTACAGCTACGATGACCTCAGGTTTATCATAGACATGAGCATACTGAGGTTGCCTGGATTCTAAATGTGTGCCTGACGCACATCTATTAAATCTGGCAATTGGAATTGAACAGACTTGGAAAATGATGAGCAGAAGGAGATGAGGTGTTTTGAACAAAAGCACTAGAAAACAAAAGCGCAAAACCTCCCCAATCTTTGCTACAGTTACTAAATTTTGAGGAAATTTTGCAAATGTCACATCCCATAACTCAAATGCTATTTCAGCTTTAGTGGTTATTCTACAGTCTGTGAGGAAAACTTCTATTATTTAAGCCACGGCATTTATTTTAAGAAACACAGTTGAAATATTCTGCAAGCTCCCTTTCCAAGTGCTTTATGCTTTTGGCATGCTCTAGCATCTGTTGAAATGCTCAGAAAGCTACCTGTCATAACAAGGAGTCCTCTGTCTGGAGAGGCTCCTGCAGGCCACCGAAAGATTGGTCCTGTTCTCACGGGACACACCAGCCAGGTACACCCTCTGCACCACCCATGACATCAGTCAGGAAGAAAGGGAGCTATACTGTGTAATAGCTTTCAGCTGTACTTACTGGGAGTTTGGGGAAAGGACTGCAAAAACCCTACAGTGGTGCATTCCTCCAGACCCAGACTATTTTGCAAATATGTTAAATGAACACTGGGGTATAATTTAGGCCTTAGCCTGTCCCAATGCATTGAGGCCTGAGTTTCCTCTAATAATGAAGCAGGGCATGACCAGGGACCTAGTATTCACTCTCAAAACTAGTCAGCAGCTTGTGCTTGAGACTCTTGAGCGAGCAGGGGCTGCCTCCTTAATGATAATGATGTGCCAAAAAACGCCACAGGGAGCATCCATATCAGCAATACCTCTTTTGTGTGTGTGCACCTGGTTTTGTGTGTTTGGTATATAATAAAGACAACAAGTAAATACACCCATTTATGCCTCTAAAAATAAGAACAATAACTACATTTCCTTATCTGACCATGTAACTGATGGCCACGCTGCTTTGCAGCAGGTACTGCAGTGCTTATGCTCAGCAACGTCTTCCACATTGCTCTGTGCCATTTACATTCCCAGAACTGATCAAGAATACCTGAGTAACTCTGGTTAGAATCATTAGGGAGACTAGCAACCCAGTCTGGTGTAATGGGGCCTCTTTCCCTTTTAACCCCCATCAATGTTTTGGGAAGTAATTGCAATGCTTTCAAAAATGGTCAAACAGAATAAAATCTATAAAATAGTGACATTTTTAAAGTCAAGACAAGTGCTGCTTTTTCCCTTTAACCTAGAGCTTCGGAGCTACACACCAAATAGCTTTATCGCTAACTTTCTCAAGCAGCAGGTATTTTTTTTCTTGCAGGAGCTGCACATGATGAATGATAAAATGAAACAAACTTTTTTTAAAGTTTGTTTTAAAGTCATGTTTTAAAAGTGTGCCCAATATACAGCCTCAATAAAATACCATCAGCGAGCGCTCAGTGTCCTGATTTTTTAAAACCAAATCAAAGATCAAGCTGTTTAAACTACAAAGGAAGTGCACAAACATTTTGGGCATTGATTTCAACTGTTAGCACTGACCATGCATAAAAATAGTGTCAACAATCTGATTTTCGAGAAAAAGAATTTTCTTTTGGCTCCCATGTAGAAGCACGGAAGACGTAAGCTGCTGCATCATGGGTTTGAACGGCAGGAGGGAAAAGCTGATCTTGCGGGCAATGACTGTCATGTGAAGCACAGGCACAGGGGGGGAGGTCAGGAGACCGGGGCATCTATTCTGGTGTACGCTGCAGAGATCCTGCCCGACCTTCTCCTGGGCAGCCACCGAGCTGCCCTGCCGCCGGCTGAAAATGCCCAGGGACCTGCCGCTGAAGGCTCAGGGAGCAAGCAACCCACACCTCTGTGAAAAAGAGTCAGGAAAAGACTACCCCTTTCATCACAAAATTCCCTATGCCTGTTCTTACCCAGTTGGGCCCTGAACTCTTTTGCTGGGGGAGGCCTGAGGGAAAAACATACAGGAGATGCCCTGAGGCAGGGGACTGCAGCGGCTCTCCTCCCAAGCTCCTCTCCCAAACCCCAGCTGCCATGAGAGCTGGTTCATGGAACCAGCTCGAACTCTCCTCGACTCCTCTGCTCCAGAGGGAAGCTGGGCAGTCCTCCTGCAGATCAGAGGTGCACGGCATGCTGCAAGGCAGCAGTAGGCACGAGCAGGCAGCTGCACCCTGTGCTACAGAGCAGGAGCTAGGCAGGGGCTGGCAGCCCCCACTCTGGGGATTCGGATCCCCACAGCACAAGGAGCGAGCAGCCCTGGCAGTACCCATGAGTCTGTCAGGCAGCTTCAACAGAGCACCAACAACCCACTGAGGCGTGTGTTGTGCTCCGCATGTTACAGAAGCCCTGTCTCTTTCCAGCTGTTTCTCTCCACCTTCAGGCTCACACTCTGCATGTGTTCACATTTCAGTCACTCCTATACCACCCATGTGCCCCTTGTTCTTTCCAGATCTCTTGACACAGGCTTCTGTGTACCTAGGACTGAGAGAGGCACATCATCCTGACCAGGATGACCAGAGAACAGCAACCCTTTGCCAGCACCCAGGCAGGCAATGGGGGTGCCAGTTTTCAGAGGAGGCACACAGCTCAGCTCCAGACTCCTTTTCAGTGAGTATATTCAGGTGCTAAAGTTGGTCCATGTGAACACTCCTGTGACAGCTCAAGCCAAAAAAAGAGGAGCATCTTATTCAAAACAGCAGAGCAGACAGACTTCAGAATGAAAAAGTAGAACACAGGAAAACAGAACAACCCCTCAAACAACCAAACAGAAAAAAAACCACTGCCTTACGAGCTGAGGTGACCCTCTGGCTGTGACATTTTGCTGCACTTCATCTGATGTAGTTAAGCAAAAAAAGTGAATAAATTATGCTCTTTGCTACAAAACATGTTACTATCCCATAGTCCATCACTTACTTAAAATGAAATTGTAACATGAATTCCTACAGATTTTTGTGCTACTTTCAGGATTTTTCTTTCTGAAAGTGATTTTCTTTGGATTCACTCAAACTCTGTTTTAAGATCCAAATGTAGCCAGAGCTGGTGCACAAACAAAAATAAGACAGCTTGCTCCTGCAAAGGGCCAAGCCTGGGCTGAGGACTAGAGCTGGATGGGAGAACAGTGAATGGAAACAGCAGGAGTGTGTTTTATGTGGCACTTTCTAGTGCTGCCACTTGGACCTTAACTCAACAGTGCAGCAAAAGAGCAGCTGTTCACATCATGATGAATAAAGATCTATATAAAACTTCCAGCTGCAAATATGCTGAGGAATTATTAATCTTAATGTAATAGAGATGCTGTACACTCAGTCACTGGCTCACAAGTAATTTCAGTCTCTATCCAGGGAAAAACAACCTTCGTGGCTGCTGGCTCTCAGCACAGCCATGAAATCTCCTTGTCTAAACAGCTGCAAGATGCTGCTCCCTATTTCTACAAAGGATTTTCCTCCTCAAAAATACACATACCTAAGAAACAACCCATGTCACACTCCTCCTAAAACTATTAGACTCTCAGAAGGGATGCCCATCAGAAAAGGAGTTACTAACAGAATGAATCTTTAAGTCCTGGGCACCTTACTCACTGGGACACTGAGAAATCATTACTGCTCTAATGACATCTTCTACCATAAGACCAAAGAAATTTTCTTCTCCTGATCCTTGCTGCCTCAACCAAGGATTATAAATCCAGGTCTGGGGGTAAATCCAACACAACAGTGCCCTCCCTGAAACTACCCACCCCCTCACTCTACTGCATTTCTACTCAAACATTTGCCCTCAGCATCCATCACAGCTTTCAGTTTGGACAGTCATGCCGATGGCCACGCATGAGTTAAAAAAATAAATTATCACAAGAGCCTTGTAGCAGGAATTTATTACATGTTCTTAGGTAGATACCCCGGACAAGCTCGTACTTGTGAACCTGCCTTTCACCATGCCGCTGACGCACCGTTCGCACCCAGCACGCTCCTGTTTGTGGTGAGCACAGCCTGGCCTGGGATCCGCGGGTGTGTGTCAGGTGCCGTCAGCGTGATGCCCTTCACCAGTGCCCATCCCAGCCATGCTACAGCGCCACTGCCAACATCCTTCGGTGACTCCTCCAACCCGAGACACACCCTCAAAGCCACGTTTTAACTCGGTGGCTCACAAGTGCTTCAGCAACTGCACAACTTTGAATTCTCATCCTTGTGAATTTGAGGACAAGGGGGCACCCATCTACCCACCGGAGTTACCTGATTAAGGTGCTCTTGAGGTGCACATCAAGATGAACACTGGCTCATACAGAACAGGGACAACACAGTTTCAGGCATAAGGCTTTGGAGTTCAGAGACACCAGTGAGACAGTATTACACTAGAAATGACTGCCTTTCCCCTCAATTTTAACTTCTATCCAAATGACATTTATTTAAACTGCTACTGAAGACAGAAAGCTGGGGCTATGTTTAAAGGCTTTATCTCTGTAAATATTTGGAGAGCTATAAATACTGAGCCATATTCATAATACGAATATTGCACTTACCGTTCTGTTGCCATGAAAATTATTATAGATACACTTCCAATTCTTAATTTCTCTGATTTGCCAAGAACTCATTTAAAAAGACCAAGAAAAATCTTACATGACACATTTTTATATCTAATTAGCCACTGGAGTCAAAAGCCATAGCACAGACCAGAAACTGAAAACCCAATGGTGGAGGCAGACAAAGCATGTGCACTAGCATGGTATACAGCTGTATGTCCCAAGTGAGACTTATTATAATCAGATAGTGCATGAATCAAGCCCTGACTGCCTTCTGTGTTTGGGGAAAGGAGGCAGTAGGAAGAGAGGCTGGCTGAAGGTCTGAAATAAACCTCCTCGCTTCTTCTGAAAGTCACAAGAATACCAACGGCTTCCAAATTTCACAGTACTGCTGTCCATTTACAGCTGTTTTTTTTAATGTAGGAATGAATTTGAAAAAATGAAAGCATTTTGAAGCATTTTATAGAAGTGCAGAGCAAGGATGTCTTAGCATGTGAAGGAGCAGGGAGCTGGGCCTGGAGCAATCAAGTTCCCATCTCCAGCTCTGCCAGAGAGTTCTTGCTTTATCAGAGATCGTAACTTGATTGGAGCAGAAAAAAAAAATCATAACAACTTTTTACATATTTCCAGACTTCTTTATGTTTAATCAATCTGTGCTTCAGCCCCCTCACAAAACAAAAGCCAGTAACCACAGTGCCAGGAGGCCAGGTTACCTGTTCTTCACTGTGAAAATGCAGCACTAACAGACCCCTGGTTCCAATCGTTGCACAATTTACACCTGTGTTCCTTGGGGAATAAAGCAAACTGATGCAACCCCACTGCTCTCTGGAGTCAGAGAAGTGCCATCTGCATGTGTATGTTCCTCAAGACAGGTTCTGCTTCTATTGTTCCAACCCTAAAGAAGTGTTGCTGTCACATGCACAAGATTCATAAAAATGCTCTTTGTGACTCCTGTCTCAGAGCAAAAAGGGGCAGTGGCTCTGCCAGGTCACTTTACACTTCTGGTCCTATGCTACTTCCCCAAGCCACCTTCAATCCGACTGGTGCTACAGCTCTGATTTTGCTGCATTTTTTCTGAGATCATGTCTTCCACGGAATGCATCCCAATGCAGCAATAAAAATAGGTCAGGTATATCTTACAGCTTGGATTCAAGGTTTTGACCTCCAGAACAGTCTGATTAAACTATGAGAAATCTAGGCAGATTGGATTCCACACTGTGAGTTGCTTGAGGGTGATGCCATTGGTTGATGTCACTTCTTTTTTTAACAAAAAAAAACCCAAAAAAACCCAACCAAACAAAAAAAGCCAAAAAAACCAAATCCAACAAAACAACCAAAAAAAAGAAACCCACTAAAAACCCACCAAAAACCAAACGGATGGAACAGATAAGACTGATCAACGAGCATAACATGAGCTGCTCTGCCACAAGCGCTACAATGAACTGAAAGGCTTGAGATCTCCAACTGCAAGTAAATAAAATAGGCATGAAACACTCCTAAATAAACTTTCGCAACATACAGGGAATATTTTCAATCAATCATTCTAAATATCGTCACTTTGAGTAACATTATTTAGCAACAGCTGTTGCACTAGAATTGCTGACTGGAATACTGACAAGCTAATACCACAACACTGCTTAAAGCCAGTAAGACAGCCAAGTAAAATGTTGCAAATATTAATAGCAGAACTTGCCAATAAAAGCTTTATAGAGTAGCTTATCTGCTGCTGCAAATGGATGACACCCTACTGCAGTCGGTGGAGCAGGATGTCAGTGCACAATTGAGCACTAAGGAGGATGCTGAGGGTAACAATTTCTCCTTTGAAGGGAGGTATGATGAGGAGGTGATAGTGACCAGGACCTGTGCTTTTACACCCAGACCAAGACTGTGTCTTTATCAACCTGCTGACTTCAAATATGAGGCTCTAGTATGGGTCAAGTTCCAAGCCAGAGATAGAAATGCAAAGGCCTTAAAAGGCACTGCTCCTTCCAGTCATACTCAAGCCTTACCCAGTTATCCAACCTAAGAAGTACATCTCAGTCTTGGCAAACTGGGAAGACCTGAAAGCCAGATGAACACAGTTAGAAGCAATTGCACACAACACATCAAGTTAGAAGGAAAAGGGAAAAGCCATGTGATTAATGCCACCTAACTTTTAACACATACAGGCTGGACAACAACAGGGTCTAGTCACCTTGGCTACCATCACATCCAGCAAAATGAGACAGGCACTCTGAAGGTGTGACTTACCCAAGCAGCTTCAAATGTTCACATCAGAATAAAATTAATAACTCACTAAACTCTACACCAACAAGCCTTCCTCTGATTACAGAGAGAAACTAAGGCAATTAGTTCAGTGGCAGACATGTAATAAACCCTAACATGTGAACTTCCCCCTGTCACCTGCCCAGGTCACAGCCTGAGTGTCCCACAAGCCCAGGGCAGTGCTGTGAAGCACACGCCGTGCTTTGCCCAAAGAGACACGGAGCAGAACTCTTGGGGAAGGACCTCGCAGAGGCAGAGCCCACTACAGACACACTGCTCTGCACTTCACCGTCAGGCAGTTTCATTCGGGCAGCTGCCCACAGCTTTCCATAGCAGGGGTACGAGACCATTGCCTCTGACTGTGGTACTCTGCAGCCCTTTTCCCCCCCCAAGAGGGAAAGATCAAAGTCAGCTCCACCACACCTTAAATTCAGTGCTTTGGCTTCTCCACCCTGACTTTGGGGGCCTGCTTTACCCTGATCCTGGATTCAGCCTCTCCACAGTTTGGGCAGGAGGTCATGGCTGGGAGACAGACACTTGACCAGCTCCCTCCACAGCCTCCCTCCCTGTTACTGCGACGGGACAACTCACCCCTCCCAGCCTGCCTCAGAAGGGTGTTACAAAGCAGCAGCTCATTTCCCTGCAAAGACTACAGCAATGCTCGCCAGTCCCAGCAGTGCTCCCAAACTCTGCTCTGGAGCACCATCACATACACTTTCAGTGGCATTGCTGTTGCCATTGTTTCAGAATTGGACTCCAAACTAAAATCGTAATAAAAATAGAATCCTGAGCCCTATTCCTGTTAATGACCACTTTTTACATTAAATTTAAACATGTCTTACACAACTTTTTCTACTAGGAAAAGGGAGTAGAGAATTTGATAAAAATTGGAGAGCCCAAAAGCCAAATTTCATCATATTTTTATTTTTACTCAAACTGGAGAAAGAATGCTTTCACTCACCAGACCATTTTCCTACAAACATCTGCTATTACAGACAGGCTTTCAGGTTAATGCTGCCCTGTGGTTAGAGAAACTACCCCTGTAAAATCTATTTGAGCTAAGAATTTCAGGGATTTCATTTAGGACAGCAAAACAACAGAGCCATAGCCCAGCTCTACCTTGCTTGCCACTGCACTGGCTTGTTGTTTGCGAAGTCTCTCCACCCTGCCTCCATCTCAACTGGGGCTCTTGCAGCCAGCAGTGGGGCTATGTCAGTTCACATATTTTAAGGTTTTCCTCACAACTGTGAGAGATTAGAAAACGAGGCTTTGATGTATTCAGGACATGTGCTTGAGATTACTTGTGTACCTAGATGCTAGCACATGTGTCTGCAAGTTGTGGTATAAATTTGTTTGACCCTGGAAGCTCAAGTTTGAACCTATGGGTGGAGTTTGTGTACAATTCTACAACTGTATGCCAGTCTGTGGTCAATAACACTCTACAACCCGTATTCAGTAACAATATTTGAGTCTATATTGAAAAATGTTTTATTATTGCAGAATAAGAGCTACAACACAAAAAGCCCACATAATGAAAACATCACTGCAAAAGAGGTGCTTGAAAATTAATTTGAAACTAATTTAGAAAATTATTTCAAGATTATTAAGGATTGATTAAAAAATGCCATCTATATTTTTTTTTGCAACTGTGTATTCTGAGCAATTTTATGAGTTCGTGCACCTACAGGGAGAGACTTACATATTTTATGTAGTTTTTTTTATTGTTATATGACAGGCACTATCTAAATATTCTTGTACATATGAACAAGACTGATCTATGCTGCATTGTGTTATAACCAGACTAAATATTCTTCACTAAACAGGAGGTGTTACAGTATCTTAATACAGAGTTCTGCAAGAGGAGGCAGGATTTTTTGGGGGTTTTGCCTTTTTTTTCGACAAGTAGTATCTTCTGTGGACTTCTCCAAGATGAAACACCAAACTGAGCCACACCAGTTACACTTCTTCAGCACTTCACAACTTTTAGATATGCTATTCCTGCTCAAGTCAGTAAGAGTTTTACAGCTAAATCTGACCCTGCATGCTCTGCCAATTTTCTCTGGTGATTTTGTTCTAGAAATGCAGACATTGGTACATATATACCAGTGAGAATGTATTAAAAACCACAGCAGGTAGAAAATAATACAGCCCAGGGAAGTTTTGTTTTTGACTCTCCTCATAATCAAAGCTATGCACAAAGCACAATGAGGCACAGTAAATAAAGACATTTCACACAGACAAGCACGAAAATCTTCCAAAACAAAGAAAATTAAATTATCTTTCAACTAAGGAACACACTGCAATGAAAGACTAAATGAGCGGTTCTAATTAAAACCATGCTGTGAATCTCCTACTTTCCACCACAAAAAAAAATCAACTAGTACTTGTGCATGTACAGCCACCCTTCAAAACCAGTCAAGCAGCTTTCCAGCCAAACAATGCAAGACACAGCATCTCAGAGCTGTGAAACATATTGAAATTATTTCCATAGCAATCATAACAACAACATGTCAGGCCAGGATACGCAGGGAAGGGGTGGCGGCATCAGGAGCTCAGCCCCTCACCAGCCCTGGTGCTGCCTGCTGTCTCTGGCACACTGCCGGCTGCACCCGCGCAGCATCCATCCCTTGACCCAGGTCTGCAGCAGTGCAGTACCCAAGGGCAGCTCTCCCCTGCTGCGGGTGGGAGGGCTGCCCCAGAGCCGGAACACGCAGGATGTTTTCTTCTTGGTCACGAGCGGTGGGACTGGTCAGACTGGGTCTTTGTGGCAGTGTAGCAGGTCTAGAAAGGCAGCTGTTCATTCCAGGCTTCAGGTGGTTTATTGGGATAATAAAGGATGGCACTGGGGAGTGGGGGAGGGGGAAAGGGAGAGTCGGGGGAGGACAGTTGCTCCATGAAGCCCAGAATCAAAGAGACTGGGTTCCGGGTCCTGCTGGGATTTTATCCGTGGGGTTAGGAGGCGGTCCTGGCTCACATCAGCCAGTCCGGAAGGGTCAAGGGGGAGGGATCAGGGGAAGGACACACATTGCAACACAGGTCCATCCCCTTCCCCGTGGCTGCATTAGGTACCCTGCTGCCCTGTGTAATGGTGCTCGCCTTGGCAATGGTCGGTCTCATCCAGAACAGGCACTCACATCCCTTCTCTGCCTGTGCTCAGGAGCAAAGCGTTACATCCCAGCATGTGCATGCAGGAGAACCAAGGCGCTGGGAGTCCTGGCCGCTGGCGAGCACAGGCAACACTGTGAAAGCCCTGCTCCAGCTTCTTAACCCTGACATGTCGCAACCATCTCAGGCTCAGGTGTCTCTGCTTGCAAGCAGCTGCCTCAGGTGAAAATGCTGAGAGGGATATGAAAACTTGGGACTAACACTCTGTGCATGAGCTGTGCCCGGGCTTCATGCGCAGCTCATCTCTGAACAGCTCTCCAGAAATGAAACGTGATCTCTCTCCCACCCCGCTCCCTTCTAGCTATTTATCTGTTTGTGCAGTCACGATGTGCTGCGGCCTTCCCGAAGGCAAGCCACTGTCCTTCCATGGGCAGAGAGCCAAGGGGACATGGCTTATTAAGCACAGCAAGTATGGGCATCCATGCCCTGCGCTGAACATGCATGACATGCTGAAACTGCTGTTTTCATGCAGGCACAGGGACAGCAAGCAGCTAAACATAGCAGACTTCACTGAACAGTCTTAACTACAGGCTTTGATGACATGAAGAAAGGTACAGTTTGCCCAAAGATAGAGGAAAGTAATGGGAAGATTTTGGACAGTGATGGAAAGCTTGGCTCCTGTATCCTCATGCCTGAGTCTCTGTCGAGACATCCAGAAAAGCTTCAGAGACTTCATGGCCATTGCGTGTGGACAGGCACAATGGTGGCAGAACAAAAACAAGATGTAGTCACCCTAAGTGATCCCAAAACCAAAGGGACTGAAGACAGACGAAAAGGAGGATCCAGTTAGTAGTATTCTGAAAACCATCAGAAAGAAGTAGAATATACAGGGAGCTTGCAACTGTTGCCCAAAAAGCATCAGATTTTTAAGAGGGAAAACTTAGTAGGTCTCCTGAAAAGCAGCAGACAGGCCTGCAAGAAAGAATGTGGCCACTGCAACTTGCTCCCCTTTATCATGCTATTTTTGGACAGGTGGCAGCCCCATACACTCACACCTGACACCCAATCTCTTGCAACGCCCATGGCAAGGCAGCAAAAGTGCCTTGCTCCAGATTTTACAGCCAAGTAACCTGAGTGACAATACATGGCACAGTTGATTGCCAGCTAATCAACGTATTCTTGCTTGGTAGCAAATTTAAGGACATATTCAACATTTAATCCCACTTTATGAAAGTTTAAGGATGTATTTAAGTGCTTGGTTTCACTGTAACAGATCGCTTTGCTCCATCTCTTTTACATTTCTTCCCCCTCACATTACACAGAACTGGACCAGAGGAATTTCTACATGAGTAGGATTGCAAGTGGTGAGGGAGCACTTCTCTCTCTCGTGAGGACTATGGGCTTTTGCCAGGATTCACATTTAGCTGTAACACCACGTTATCAGTGTCCCAAAGGGCAAAACTCATTGAGTGAGACTCCACTGTCTGTCACTCCCCAAAACGTACCCACACTGTGCCTGCAAGTGCTGTTTACTGCATTTGGAACCTAGGCAACAGACTTTTAAATCCCAGTGTGCATAATGTCTGCATGCAAACCGAAAGCAGGAGTTCCTCTGCTTTATTGGGTATTGAAACATTAAAAACAGGTGTTTAAAAACGGTATTACAAATCTGTCTGCAACCTATATTATTTTTACCATGTGTAAGTAAATTGATTACTAGCATGTTTCAACTGTTTCAGTAAAAATATACAACTCCTGCTAAATTATTTCTTAAACATGTGGAGGGAGGAGCAAGTTTACTTGATTTCACTGCACTGACAGCATGCAACAAATTTCACTTCTGTGTATGTATACAGCAGATGCTGTAATGGATTATCTCCTTTTCACAGCATGTATCAAAGAAGATTTCGAGCTATTCTTCGTAAGGAAAGAAATTATAACCCCCTGCTCATAATGAAAGATGCAATGTACTCCAAGAGAGCAAATGGGTAATTTGACACCGTATTTTCCACTTATTCAGTCTGTTAGTTGAAATAATGACTAATTAAAATGGAAAATCTATATTATAACCATACATACTGACATTCCAGATCACAAGGTGTACTACAGATGTAATTTTTTACTCTTCTTACATATAAAAATTAGAAAATATAAAACCAGAAATTCCAATGGAGTGCGAAAGGGATCTGAAATATAAACTGGCCCCGGTATATCTTCATACAGAATGCAGGCAACATAATTTTTATGATATATGTTTTATGTAATTTTCAGTACTGAGAAAAAAAATTGTTTGCCCTGAGATATTACTTTTAGGAATATAGGACAGATGTCTAGTTGCCAAAGCAGACTTGTAAAAAATTAATCACCTGACTCATGCAGGTTAGCAGTATTTGGCAGGTAGGTTAGCTCAGCTCATAATGAAGCATCTGGCTTCTGGTAAAGCTGCATTTTGATTTTAACTGTGTTTCATTTCAGATTTCGTGTGCATG
Source organism: Entomyzon cyanotis (assembly GCA_024500445.1). Classification (NCBI taxonomy): domain Eukaryota; kingdom Metazoa; phylum Chordata; class Aves; order Passeriformes; family Meliphagidae; genus Entomyzon; species Entomyzon cyanotis. The sequence goes on along the minus strand of JAKEPQ010001005.1, from coordinate 77,949,853 downwards.
TTAACATGCAATAATCTGGAAAGTCTGGAGCAGATTTGTTGACTGGCAACTTTTGGTGTAGGTCTTCTCTGCTGCAACCAAAAGTAAGTCAAGTGACAGTGTTTCATGCCCAGACCACAGCCTCATGTATCGCCTGAACTTCCCTGAAAAGCTATTTCAAACCCAGCTGTCAACACCCTACCCATCCAGTTTTATTTTCTCAAAAACTTCTATACTAAGAGTCAGTAAACCCCTAAGCATGTGCTTGAATTGAGCAGGCTAAGCCGTCTAACTTCAGGAGTGCCCCAATACTGCTTTGAATACAATTTTGTTTAAGTTTGGGGGTTTGTTGTTTGTTTTTTTAATTGAGGTCTGGTAACTTGAGGCAAGCAAAAGATCTACCCATGTTGTACTTTTCCTTAGAAAAGTGGATACCCATTTCTAGCACTAATCTCTTCTGGCTAACCAGCTTCGTCTCTGCCTTCTGATTCTGTGATAGAGCAAGAGATACAGCATCTGCAACTTTTAGCAGGAGTGATGCAATATTAAGCACAGGACAAAAGAGATGGAAAGGGCAAGAAAAAGTATCACATTCTAACTGCCAAGGATGAGTCCTGATTCCTCCCTGTAAAGTAGTAATACCTATTTTGGAGGTACACTTCCAAAATGATGATGAATCGCCCTTTTAGACAACATGCAGAAAAAATCCTCTGTCCGCAATGCAAGCAGTTCACCAAGTTAAAAGGATGCAACACAAGGCCTGAGGAAAAGTAAATGAGGAATCAGGGAGGACTAAGACATTTATGTATTGTCTGTCTTGACCTTGCAGAGACTTCCATCATACTGGTTCTAGACACTCAGGGTGTGTGTGCTGCTGGTCACCAAAACCAGCCTGACAAGGGAAGCAGAGAAGATGGCTGTGAGCAGTGCTGGAGATAAAGATGATAAAGAGGAAGCCTCTGCTTCCTCCCTAATGTATAAGGTCTTTGCCTTATCAACTGCCACCAGAGGACAGCTAGAAGATACCCCACACAGTGACAGCAATGGCACTGACTCCCTAGTTGCAAAGAAAGAGGCAGAAAGGAAACCAGGAGAGGCCAATGAAAAGGAAAATCAGGAGCTCATATCATCATCCTCTTTCCCAAGGGAATGGAGACGACACCAGCAGAGGAGTGGGAATGCTTCCCATCCCCTCCTCCCTCAAGGCCACAACCAATTTCTGCTTTGCCTGCAGACACTAAGTGCAAACTGAAGGCCAACCGACAGCTAAAGCCTTCAGGCTGGAAAGCCAGATTGAATATCTCAGCATCCTAACAGCCGGGATATGTACGGCAGCGTCCATCATGCTGAGCATAGGCAAGGTATCATTTTTAACAGAGAGCAGAGAGCATCCCCCAAGCACTGGCTGATGGAAACTTTGTTTTTCATTTGGAAAGGGCTGTTGCACCAAACAGCAGAGGCCTGTCCCCAGGATAGCTCATAAATCAGAACTGAAGTAGCATTTTCAGGGTCATGAAATCTCCTCTGGCTGACAGCAGCACACTTTCCAGGATGGCTCCCTTCTGGACTTACCCCCCCTCAGGGAGGCCACAAGCTAATGTTACAGATGTGCTTGTGGAGCTACTCTGTGGGACCAGCTTCATGCAAAACCCAAAATGAGAAACTCCCTCCTTTCCAAAATACGCTCTCCTAACAAAAAAACAAACAAAAAAAAAAAAGAGATGAAAAGCTTTCAATGGGCGTTCTTCCATTTGCTGGATTTATAGAAGCAACAGCAGCCTTAAAACATCTGCCAAATCATTCTGCTTTTCAGTTTTGATTATCTGTCTGCTAGTTTGAGGTTTAGCTTTAACTACACAGATGCAAGAAGTGAGAAAAGCCATTCAGCTGAGATTTATTCTTAAGAAGTACTGGCTGTCTAAAACAAGGCTATAAAGTGTAGGTTCCCGGTCTGGTTTGTTGCATGATTGCATGGCTTTGTGCTATTAATTGCAACCTGGCTAACAGGTGCTTGCCAATATCTTTATATGCCCACCATAAGGAAGGATTATATTTCCATCTGAACAAAAGGGTGATGTTGCCTTCTGAAAAGAAGTTAAGAGCAGCACAGAGAGGAAGTCCGCTGTGGCATGATGAGTTGAATCACTGCTTACTGATGAGAACATGCCCTCTGCTCTGCTCTGATAGGCCCAGAGAGGGAAGGGGAAAGCAGCTAACACTGTTTTTTCCACATCCTCTCCTCTTGGTCAGGTATCAGATGGCCATGAGCTGGACCCATTAGGGGCTGTTTTTCCTTTCTAATCCCCTTGACTCACTCAGCAATGGTAGCAGCTCTGCTGTTTAAAACAAGCTCGCAGCAGTGGGCAGCCCCTACCAAGAAAAGCACTTATGAACACACTGCAGGTCACATACAATAGGACTTGCCATAGGTTCACTCTTGCTGCGCAGCACCAGAGCACTGCTGCAAAGGACTTGGTCTGCTGTGTCTGGAAGAGCCTTCCTCTTGGCTCATTTATACCTTCATCTTCTTCCTGTCATCAATGGTGAACACCTTTACAGTCTTTTCCTTTAGCTCTTCAGTTCTCTCTTCCTCTAATCTTGCCTTCTGGTTATTACAGGACCATCTGACCTCACACTGCTGGGTATGTGTGAAGCCAGGTGTCAGAGGTGCTGGTCGGAGTGTGATGCTCCCTGGAGTTACAGAGCTTTGGTCAATGAGGCTTTCTATTCCCCGAGGGGTTTGCAAAAGGTATTCGTTGCTTATAGCTCTGAGGATGAAAAGGCTCTGGCAGATACCTACTGTGGCCAGCACCTGCACTGGGGCTTTGTGCTTGTTATCCCAAAGCAACAAAACCAACTGATCCATGGGAAGCAAACAATAACACGCTCCATGTGTTACCGAGGCACACAAATAACTCAGGGGCATGTTGGTGCCTAATTATGGTGACGTGGAGATGTACAAAAAATACCGAGGCAGTGACTGCTGTAGAGGAGAGTCTGACACTTGTTAGTCATAAGGGGATTTAAAAATCCCAACATATGCCTCAAGGCCTTTGAAAATCAGATCCAAAATGTTTACTTGTGATCTTGTCAAGAAAGGACACAGACGACTCTTGGTAGCAAATCTGGCACAGACAACATTTTGACTGTGTAAACTGGCAGACAAATCATTGTGTTTTGCCTGTAAAATGAGGGAGTTCAGACTATTCAGCTGCTCACGTGCTCAGATCAAATTTCTTATTGGAGCACAGGAGCCACAGACAACCTCTACCACCTCACTGCAAAGTGGTACAGTGAAAGGCAAGGCAGCATTCACTGAATATTCCATGCTAACTTAATTTTTCTAGAGGAAAACAAATTCTGGATAGTACTGTTTACTTGGACAACAAAGGAAAACCCTTACAACTCCTTTTTTTTCCTTTTCCTAATCAATTTATCTACTTCATGTCAGGAGTGATCTTGAAGAGAATTCCTGGCATATTTTGTGTCAAAAACTTAGTAACAATCATGGCTTTTGAAAGTGCTTACTAGACTACTCTGTGCATTTGAATATTTTCTTTCACCATTGAGTACAATCTTCTATGGGAGTACATCATGCCCTTTAATTAAACATTCTTGAGTATTTGGATTTTATCTCACGGACACACCACACCCTGCTAGTAAAAATTCCATCTCAGGCAGTCAAAGTGCTTGACTTATTTCAAAGACGAGTTATTAATTAGAATATCTACAGACCATATATTTATATTCTGGTGCCATCCCTCCCTGGGGAGCCAAAACTTTTATCTGCTGGATTACTTACCTGCAGCTGAAACAGAGCCATTGCTGGCTGGAATGCAAACCCCATCTTGTGTAACTCCTCACCACTTTCAAAATGAAGAATGGGAAATAGGTCCAAAAGGAGGACATTTTTAAGGTGTTCTGGACATAAACCCCTTGAATTAAATTTGCCTCGCTTAAAATGCGGCTGTAGCTATGTAACGCTGTGAGTTTCCTAGAGTACCCGTTCACTCCATTTTGCTCTGTTCGAAAAATCCTCACCCTAGCCATGAACTCTTGAGAAGGAGTAGGTGCCAGCAGGATGCTGACAGACAGGATTTTGCTCCTCAGAGTGGTCCCAGGTTTAACCCTCACCTGACACAACATGCAGCTTCACAATGCCTGATGCTAGCCAGGGTACCATCCCTGTTCTGACTCAGAGGTGGGAGTACTCCAGTCTGAAATCACCAAAGGCAACAGCAACTCACAGAATACTTCCCCAAGCCAAGGGGTGAAAGCCAGTGCCAGCTGTGAGCTCACCAGCACCGCTCCCCAGCACCACTCGCTTGCCAATCCTCTGCAGCATTTTTAGCTCACTAGGTGTGCCGGCTCATCCCACTCTCCAAACGTTTAGCAATCGGGAGCAGCGATAGCTTGGAGCTGCCATAGCAGCCAAACACCCAAACAGGCAAAAGCAAAATGTGAGAGAGAGGAATATTGTGTTACCAGTCTCATGAGCCTTCACAGGCAACTTGAAGTGCTCCAGACCGTATCGTTCCTAAGTGCTGCCATTCCACAGAAGGAAATCTACAGGAAGTCCTGCTGGCATGAAACATGCCAGGGAGACGGCCTGCGGGAGCCAGTCCCATGCAGATGATGCAGAGATGATAAGGAGCAAGTGGTGGACATGACTGCTGCCACAGGCAGCCCCCAGCACTCACCAGGCTTGCCCTTTGCATGGGGCAGTATGAATTCCTCAGGCAGCCTTCCATGCTCAGCTCTACCTGCCCCTTCCTATGCTCAGGTTTGGGAAAGAAAAGCAATTTCATACAGTGGTGACATTCTGCACAGTGCCAGGTCCTTAGCTTTACATGAGGCCCTCTATGGCTCCACAGAAAAGTCACCAGCCTGGAGGAGCCAAGGAAAAAATTGGTTTCCAACGCTGGGCTTCATGTCACACCCATGAGAGACTCCTGCCCTCCTATGCTACTGCTCTCCTCATCCAGCATGCTTGCCTCAGAAACCTTTGATCCTTAGACATTCCACCTCTTAAAAGAAAAGATGGGTCAGCAGTAAGGAAGCTAGTTGCCTGGAAAAAAATAGATAAACCTCTGGCCGTAGAGAAAGCAACCTCCTGACAATTTTTCTTGGGAACCATGCCATGAACAGCGGATGCTTTCTGGATTTTCTTCTCCTCTGCCTTAGCATGCCCAACAGATTTGTGGAGGTATTAATGTGAGAAAACCTCCTAGCTTGGGAAGGAAGATGCCAGCAAGAGCGGGTTTGAAACAGAGAAGAGAGAGAAACAGAGAAACAGAGAGAGAAAACAGACCTCTTCCATAGTCTCTTCTAGTTAAACAAAAGGGGGAAGAGCTTTAACAACAGCAGAATTAAAGCAAGCTTCCCCAAAGTACTGACATAAGAAAGACCTGATGGTCAATGTGGGGAAAAAATGTAACACAAAAGGGTAGTACAAGGGGTCAGAGCAATTTTATGAGAGTTTTCCCTGAGTGAACAGAATAGAAAACATCAGAAATAATAAAGAGGGAAAAGCTTTATCAAAAATCTTTCACCTGAAGACACTCAAGATTCTGTCTGAGCTTACATCTTGGGTTTGAACTTCAAAACTTGGGGTCGTTTCTGTATAACACAGTGGGATGAATCAAACCTGATCCAAACAGCTGCAACATCTGGAAACATGTTGATTCAGAGATGCATTTTACAGGTTTTGTCAGTCACCAATTTATCAGAAGTTACTCCCTAGATTTCCTCGTCTTCCATTTATTTATACAGTTTTGTTTTTTCAGGTACTTCTCTATTTATAAATACTTACTGTGCCTCTAACAAAAATTATTTATAAATACTGCCTTTCTTTTTGGAAGTACTTTTAATCCATCCATCTATTCACCTCTGGTCAAAATCAGAAGCCTTTATGCATTTCTTCAATAACATAATTGAACATGACAGCAATGTCAGCACAGAGATTCTTCTGCATCTCTTTATGTTTCTGCTCCTTTTGGAGAAAAGGATGTTTGGGTTGTAATAAAAGGAGTGAAAAATACATTAATCCTTATTAAGCCGGTAGAGCCAGTTGACAGGGCTGGGACTGTCTGCTTCCGACCCTCTCTCTTCATGCCCTTCCGTAATTTCCTCTCCTCTCTTCTGACACTTGTTTGTGTTTGGAAGCAGCATGCTCACTCCTGACAGAATAGGACAGGGGATGAGAGGGGAAATGTCTGGACACATTTAGTCCAATTAAATGTTGGCATCACATTCAGTCTTTCCAAAAAGCATGTAAGAAACTTTAAGTGCCAAGCTGGCCGTTGCGAATTGATGCCTGTACATTTGCATTTCCTTGCATCAAGCCACAAATGGAGTAGGCATTAATTGTCAACAAGCATGTCTGCCACAAGCCCCTCTTTAATACCATTCACAAATGTTCTGCTAAAACCTATCAACTTGCAGTAGAGAACTTTCATAATCCCACGTCAGTGGTGAGTTCTGGCAGAGCTAAAGAGCAAGCCGTGTTTGCTGCCGGCAACTCCCCTCACTTTCCTTTTCCAGCTGCGGCAGCAGCACACATTTACACAGCAGCATTCTCTGCCCAGTGTCATCCCAGCCTCCCACCGTTCCTTCCAACGACGTGTTTGCTAACAGGGGTTTACAGCAAATAAACAAACGCACAGAGCCCTGCACGTGTGGCCTGTACATCATCTTGAGCCATCCGCGCTTTCAACAAGCCACCGCTCCCACAGCATGGCTTGTGGCACAAGCCCAAGCAGTGCAAGCATGGCAGCAGTGCCCTTGCATCCATGGGTCCTGTGGCATCTGAGCAGCCATAAAACCTGGGCTCTGCTGCACAGAGAGTCACAACTCTGACGGGTGGCACTGGGAGTTTAACTGCTGGGTGAGAAAGCAGCAGCTGAGGAGGGACAGGCACTGTCTCCCACTCTCTCCCACTACTTTCGCTTTTTTTGTTTTAAACAACTCAATCCTGTTCTTCCCACTCCCGAGCAAAGCCCTTTAAAAATGAATGAGACTACTCATATAAACAAATTAAGGGTCCGTTTAGAGTGTTATTGAATTAAATGCTTTATACAGAGTAACTAAAGAGCTTGGTAGAATTCATGAAACTAGATTCAGACCTCAGATGCTTTCCAGAGCAGCTGGAAGGGTTTTAGGAACTGAAGAAATTCTAAAAGCCTTTGCTCAGAACTCACTGCAACATCCAAAACAGCGACATACTTCTACATCACTGCTACAGCTCCGCAATCCAACATGCATTCACAGTTCTGATTAGATCCAACTGCAACTTAAGGACTAAATGTACTGAGGCACGTCCCCACCTGATTTCAGTATAAACCGCATGTCTGGAGTCTGCACAAATAGGTCCATGGTCACCACTTGCCAGCTAAAGACTTGCTGAGTTCTACACAGACAGAGCAGCAATCCACTCACCCTGTAGTCACATTGCTCTTGCACTGTGTTTACCAAAGGCTTGGACCACCCAGTTTAAAATATGCTCTAAGGTGCGCTCATGTGCAGGAGTCCTTGAGGACGGGAAAAATCTCACATTATATTTTGGTTTTAGAGAAGAAACAGAACATTGAGATGAACAACCTGCACTGCTCATTACACAGTTTGGTACCTGCACAATGGGGTGGCCCCCCGCAGATGCCTTCACAGCCCCTCGACTGCCTTCTGTCTCGTAATGAGCTCGGTGGTGGGATTTCGGCTGCACTTCAATACGTAGTTCGTAAGGTCCTGAGTGAGATGGCAGCTGCCAATCAAGGGCAGGCAGTGATGGGCTACAATGGAAAGGAAAATGGATTAAAAATTAGCATCAAGTACACTATCACAAACCACAAGCATCCAGCACTATTACTTTAGGCACCGTGTCTCGCAGTTCATCCTTCGCCACCTTACAGTTAAAATTTCATCAATAAGGATATAGTGCCATGACATAAGGAATTGAGAATGTAATGGCTATTTTATGAACATTTATGGGTCAAGCATATCTGTTGGCCCAGATGCTATCTGACTTGTATTTAAAATTAAAAATTTTTAAGACACAGATTAGAAATATCTTAATATATCAACTCTCAAAGCAAAAGAAAAAAGGTAGGCAGAAAAGACACAAAGGAGTTTTAGAAAGAAAATTTCTTCTGTGAAAGTGAATGCCAAAGTAGTTGAGCCTTTAATGAATATAATGGATTTCAACAAATCTGCTCCCATTTACAGGGGGTGGAAAGAAGAAAAAAAGCTTTTTCCCTGCTTTGTTACCAACACAAAGTTCTGAAGTCAGAACTTGCTTATGAATCCTGTTGATGCTGATCAGCAAGCCTGAAGAAAATGCAGCTCACTCTTCTGGCTCTGTATTGACTCTGCAATTAACTAAAATAGTAAGGACTCACTACCATTAAGCAGCCTGACAGCATGCGATGGTGGGGAAGTGGCATTCTTAGAAACCCACTTCCAGTATAAAACCACAATTGAAAATAGCTGGGAGACCTATAAGAAATGCCAAGTTGATGCTTTGAAAGAAAAGAAACAAGGACTGTAGAAATAGCAGCCCTAAGATAGACTTACTAATCTTAAAATTGAAGCAATCAGCTTGACAATTTAAACACTAATTTAATATCCACTCTATATTCCTTGGTTTGGTGAATTCTCTTCACTGAGTGTCCTTTGTAAGTCTTTAAAACTAGTTAAACAGCACAGCTGCAACACGCTCCCCTGCCCTTTCACATGAAACTTTATTACTTCTCCCATCAGCCTGGAGAAGACAACCAGCAAGAAAATCATGGCCCTCAACTCTTTGCCAGTGCCACGGGCCAGGGCTCCCTGGCACCAAGAGAGGACTTGTCCCACCACAGCCTGCAAGTGAGGAAGCTGAGGGCTCATCAGCTCTGCCCAGCCTGAGAGGAGGCTGTGCACTGGGGATTTACCTGATCCTTGCCTCACTGCCACAGCCCGGGAGTCTGAGCAGCAGGGATCATGGCTGAAGTGAGCTGCCTGAGAGGGAAAGGACGTGCAAGAGCTTCCACATTGCGTATACTACAAACACATGCTCAGCTGGAGGCTGGATGCTCCAGGTTACCATCCCAGTGATCCACATTCACTGCACTTGTGGCTTCTCAGGCATTACAGCACTCACATTCCCCAAGGCAGCCCTGCTGGCTCCACTGCAGGACAGGGACTTTAGCCACTAGCACAGGCCATTTTTTTGCTTTGCCTTTTGGAGTTTTGTGAGAACTTCACCAGCCCTGTATCACGAGCATATTGAACTCACACCTGCTACTGTCTGTGTGCATATGCACTGCTGAGACTTCAGGCAGTACTAAGTTTCCCTACATTATCTTGTTTACAAGATAATTGTTTACAAGTTTGAGTCACGTATTTGCACATCTATGGACACACAATGTACACATCACATGGGTCAGCTGGAGCCACTAAGGCCCATCCTGGGTGAGGACCAGGACCACCTTTGCTTCCTGGGCACCTCCTGCTACCCCAGGACAGCTCACTGGCAAGTTGCAGGCTCCAAACTTCCAGCTGTTCTGTTCTCCAGCCCTCAGGACATGGAGCCCAATAACAGAGAGGAAGAGAAGTATCCATCCCAGCTCACCCTAAGTGGGAGCTTAGTGGGAGCTTTCATTTTTAGATAAAAGAATGACGTTGCCTCTGTGCAGGTTCCCAGCTTCCCCGAATATCTGGATTCAGGAAAAGCCAGCAGGGCACTCTCTTCCCTGGCAAGATCCTGCCAAGGACAAACCCTGAATTTGCTTTCTGCCCCTCCACACATGGAAACCCCAACCTTGGCTACAGGCAGGACATTGCACCTTCTGAGCTCCTGTGCAAGCCTTTCCCCCAAAATGGCCAAGGCCCAGCCTGGGGGTGAGGGGAAGCTCTTCTGCTACTACACACTCATACACACTCTTCAAGGAATGAAGAGACAGCAGAAAATTACAGACAAATGGCCACTGTATGTAGCCTCTGCTTTTTGCCTAGCACTTTCGGTACACATATTTTAGTCTGAGAAAAAAAATGGATGAAGCATATTTGACTAATGATAAATAACAAAGAGTAGAGCGAAACAGCTGTGTCTCTCCTGGTGATGATCAGCACACATTTTTAAACAGATGTTTCTGGTTTTAAGTAAATTCTCAATTGATGGATCTCTTTTTTTTCTGAGGACACAACATCTATCAGATTAGAAATTTTTAACACTTAATTAAAAAGGACAGCTCTGACTGACAGCATGTAGCCCTTAAGTGAAGAGGGTTTTTTTTTAAAAGATACATAGAAGTGATAGTTATGTAATTAATGACATCTCTTTAAAAAAAAGAACCAAAGCAAAAACACACAAAACCCCCTTTTCAAACCAGCACCTGAAAATATTAGTACAATTAAGTTGTAAAATTCATGTTCTCAGATAATGCCAGAAAATAAAAAAAATATTTTGCTGTTAGCCTGAAATCTACAATCAAAATTCCAAAGCACCACCTGCCCAATTATAAATTGATAATTAATGGGAGTTTTCCTGATAAAGGAAGCAAAGTGATGCATTTAGCAGTGTCATGGAATGGGACTGCCAGAGCTATTTCCTATGTTAGGTTATCTTCATCATGCACTTAATTTCCTGTGGCTAAGCATGGTTAAAGGAAAAAGCCACCAACCAAATGGTGTTGTGGTAAAATCAAATCTGGTTGCTGCAAATAAATCTTATCAATTTGAAAAGGCCTGAACTACCTCATCAAGCCAGCATCACGTGGAAGGGAGAAAGGCCCTACCACAGCAGTCAAGAAGAGGAATAAAAGGTCTTCATGCAGTCTTCCTATCAAATACGTATCAGTGTCTTCCCCTCATATCGCATTTTCCATCAGCTGAAAACCTGTCCCGTTCCTTTCTATGCCCTAATAAATCTCACTGTAGTCCTCCTAAATGCTATAATGAGGTATGGTTACTTCAAGGCGGGTTCACAAAACCTGGTGCTAGGCTGTAGAAAACTGGAGCAATATAACTGTGTCCTACATAAATCAGATTAAAAACCAGATGAATAGTGATTTATTTTGCATACACCAGATACACAAAATGATTAAATCAAGAACAGATTATCCAGTCTGGCTGACTTCTGCCTTTAGCAGAAAGATTTATCAAGTTACAAAAAAACAGAAAAAACCCCCAAAGAAAGATACTAAGCAGTCCACTGGAATATAGACAGGGAGGAAACAAAGCCAAAAACTTTTGCTAAACTTTGCAAAGGTGTTTAAGCTCCATTTTCACATGACTGCTATCCATCTGGGAATTAAATTACCATTACACTTTCTAAGCTACTAGGTGCCCAAGGCCACATGAAAAAGAGATTCACAAACATTTTTGTCCCAAACTGCAGAAGGTATCAGAACTTCTGCCAGCCTCACCTGGGACTAACCCTGCTCTCAGCCAAGTACCACAGCACGGAGCCATCCACCCCAGACAGCTGCCTGAGAGTGGCATAAGCCACTGCCTGGAACGAGAGGATGGTAAGTGTCTTTCAGCACCCAAAGTAAAGTGAATGACCTAGAAGGAGTGCAGCTGAGACTGGGAGGCCTGTGCTAAACTTACTTTTTCTGACAAGAAGTTTTCCTATAGAATCAAAAACACAAACTAGAGAAACCATAGGGCTGCTGAAACTTCTACCAGGCTGCTAGCTTGAACCTGCTCCAACTGTGCAACAAATGCAAATATGGTTACGATTTATTATTTATTACCCATTCTCACATCGAAGTGGATGCCTGTGAAAGATCCCTGTGTGTGATTTGGAAAGAATAAAGAAAATATGGTAATGGCTACGTGTCCACCAACTTGACTGTGGTCAGGAAAATACACCTGCTTTATATTTCACCTATGACTTAATGTGGGCAGATTTTACTCTTTTTTTTAAATTTCCTGTCTGACAATTGAGCAATCTGGCTGTGAGCTGTTAAAATAGATGCTGTGTCCCATCCCAGATTTGGCTGTATTTTGCTGGCATGTGGAGCAAGTAGCTCCTCTGCAAAGTGCATGAGGCGCACTGGAATTCCTCACACTGAAGTCTGAAAGCCTGAGTCGTCATTCTTCCACACAATACTTCACACTACTGTCCTAAAAATTCACACTCAGAGATTGGCTTGCATGGGAAGTTTTGCATTTGATGGCTTAGAGAAAGGACAAGAAACTATTGCTGCAGGAATGGAGTTAACAAGTGGCTGGCATCACATTTCTGCTTATTCTGAATTTAGAATCCTAGGGTGCTAAAATGAGCTGGTGAAGGAAGGCTCTTAATAAGATGCTCACAGGGGTGTTTGAATGAACTGAAAAATAGCCAGGAGAAAGTGTGGGGAGGATTAAATCAAACAAACAAACAAAAATGTATCAGTTTACTGAGACAGGCTTCCAAGTAGTCTTCAGCCTTATGGTACAGCAACTGAATGTAATCAAAAGCCACTCCTATGTGATGGCAAAGCAAACACGTTAAAAGCATCTAAATATCCCCATCCAGCAGGAATATAGCAGGAAAGAGAAAAAGGTTAGCAGCATTTCAGGCTCTGGCCTGTCCACCCAGCCCTGGCCCCTCAATTAACACTAATGAGTCCCAGGAGATGGTCACTGCCACACAACCACAAGTCCCCACTTCACTGAGTCTTGCCCAGACAGCCCTGCCTTTGCTTTGTCTGAGGAACTTCCTCTCGCCTGCCATAAACACGCAAGTTCGCCATGGATGCACAGGTCAGCAAATCCGGTGCTGCTGCACCGCTGACTATCTCATCTTAAGATTGCTGGTGCCTTTTTCCACCTTCAGAAAACCCCAATTTCTTGAGAAACTCAACTTCTCCCAAGTAGGGTTGCCCTCTGTCTCATGACCTGGAACTAAACACCTCTTAAAAAAAAAAGAAAGGTAAAACCAAGAGCATCTGAGAGGTCCACAAATCAAAAGAAAAAAGAAAAATGTCTGCAACATTTTAAAATCATAGTTTTTAAGGAAATCATATGCGTCAGGGCCTAAATTATGGCATGCTTGAGTTTAATACTGTCAAAGTCACAAAAGTAGAATCCAAAAAATCCATAAAAAACCCCCCAAACCTATTAATGCAGACAAAAGTCAAACGTGCTTCTGCAACTTGCAGACAGGTATCCAACCACACATTGTCTAGGTACTAACTTCAGTCTCCACGTGTAAAACTACATGACCATGTGTCTGTGCGGTCAAGAACATACATGTGTATTTTTGAAGCTGAAAAAGAGACTGCAGCTAAAGAAAATGTGGCTTTTGATGGTTAAAAAATAAACTGTGGAAGAAAAAAACCATAGGGAGCTTTTAAAAGTCACCTGTCTATTCCTGGAAACTCCTTTTAGTGTGGTAGATCTCATAGATGCCATACACCCAACTAACAAACCCAACCATTTCTCTTCCTCTTCCCCCTGAAAAACACCACATTTAGTGCAAACTCAAGTGTTAAAGGCCAACATACTCTTTGGACTAAATTTGATGAAACTTGATATACTACAATGCATTACTTTTTGAAAAGTAATAAACTGCCTCCAGAAAACTTCAGGTTGTGTTTAGTCAAATACAGCTAGTGAAGAGGAAGTCATACAAAATGTGCAAGATACTCAGAAACATGTCACTTTGGTGAGTGCCCATACTTTTTGTTGTGATATAGGGTGATTTAAGACCTGCTTATGAGCAGGTACAGAATAAAAAAAAAGGGATTTTAGTTTGGAAATTGTCACTAACAGTGCCCCCACAGCCAAGGGCAGAAGTCCAGTCCTGTGTTTCCATTTTGGCTTTGACATTTTTGCCCACAAGACATTCTGCATTGTCGCTGTTGAGCGGCTAGCTGAGGACTGACCCAAGTTCTCAGACAAGGAAAGAGAGGAGAAAAGGAACTTTATTGTTTTGAATTCCATATATATAGAGTCTACAGAAGTGCCCCAGATTGGTCAGCCTGAGACCTCCCCCTAGGCCCAACTGGCCAAGCCCGAACTGACCCAATCCGGAGAAACTGTTTGCAAAACATCCAAACTTTATCTTGTTTATGAAATATAGCAAAATGTTCCCACGGGAAGAACCTGTGCTAGCTACACTGCATGACACAGCACTTAGGAGCAATGGAGAAACAGCACAGAGGGAATCCCACTGACACAGCAAGGGCTTGAGAAACATAGAACATCACCTGCTTGTACAGTAACTGCCCAGTAGAGTGCTTCTCTTAAAATTATTTGCTGTACTAACTCTGAGAGACTACAGACAGAAACTTGTTGCATTTGAGTGAGACAGCACAATGCATAAATACTGAAATAAAAAAAAAGATCTTGGAGATCAAACCTGAAAGAGAGCTTCATGAAGACCATCTCTTGGCTCTCTGTGTCATGATTTACCTCCAGGACTTTTTGAGGCAGATTGGTGTATTTAGATAACTCATTTTGGTCTAGAAAAGGTGGGATTCCCATTATTACCCCAGGGTTTGTTCCAATGCTTTCCCTGAAATCTCTGCTTGGTCTCTAAGTATTTTCTACATCCAGCGATTTGGTGCAAGCCCCTGAGCTGCACCAAAGGACTGCAGACAAATCCCCACCAGCCCTGGGTTAACCTGTGCATCTCAAGCCTCAGCTGCGAGGTCAGGCTTTACCCTCCCACCCCGTCCTGTCACCCTCTGCACCCACATACCAATTCCCATGCAGACCAGGCACACCTTCATAGTCTGGAGGGGGATGTGTGAGCACAGATCTGCACCAAAGAGCCCACAGCCCGGGGACTGGGCTGAGCATCTGAGCTCACGGAACACATAAAGGCTCTATTTCTGTTAACGCAGGCATTATTATACTCTCATTACTTACTCTTATTATTCCCCTGCTCCAGGATTTGAAAGCCTAAAGCAGATTGAACTTTAATTATGACAAATTAAAAACATCATCAACTTTAGAAACAATAGCAAAAAGCAGTTTCCTGCTTAGACTGATGCCCACTATAAAACCTCGTGAAAGGAGAGAGCACTCAGCTGATGGTCTGCCTGAGCCTGCTCCCTCCTGCTCCCAAAGAGATGGGAATGTTAAGAGAGGGAGGGAAAGGCATCAGTGATTTTCCAAGGCATGCAAGCTTTTGATGAAAACTGTATTGCATATTCAGGAAGAGACAGAGGAGGTAATCAGATCTGGTTATTTCAAAATCATTATGACTGGATAGATTTTGGAGCCCGGGTTGTTTGCTGGAATCCACCCCTCCAGCCCTCCCGTTTGAGATAGAACAGATGTGTAACATAACAGGAAAAGAATCCAGTTCTGTTGTGACAAATTCATAACCAATTTTTTTGGAAAGATTTAAAATAACAGTTTCTGTTGCGTAGGCTGTGATCCTGTTGACGTCCACGCTCAGTTGCCCAGCACTTTCATACACATAAAACGAGAGGTATTTTTGGTGGAAGGAAGCACTGTCAGTATATCTGATTGGTAAAATAACTTAAAAATCACATTTCAACAGTAACTTCCAACTGCCCTAGAGCACGAGTTAATGAGATCACATGGAAACATATTGCAAACCAGGAAACATATTTTATACAAGACCAAAACAGTGGAAAAAAATGTTAAATACACAATGTAGTGGGGCTTCGTTCTGTGCACTTCACCTTTCTTGTTTGTGTTAGCGCACAGGCACACCGGGTGCCTCCTGACGGACTGCAGCACAGCGCCTACGGCCACTTGCTGCAAGGGAAAGATAAAAGCCTGTTTGGTCAAACTGTCCTATTCCTGCCCTTGAAGTTGTCGGCACAAAGCTGCCCCTAGTGCAACAGCAAAGGGCTGGCCTCTCTGATGAACGTGGGCTACTTGGCACTGCAGTGGGAGAACATAAAAGGCTTTTTCTAAGTAAATGGGAAGACTCTGAAGGATTTGCCTGGTGTTATTAGCCCCTGTCCCAGCTCTGAAAGGCAGTGAGTCATTAACTCTGGGTGGTGAGACCCAAAGGGGTTGCTGTCTTTCCCAGGGCTGAAATGAGTCAGGGTCTTGAAAGGAGCTTGGCAATGCAGAGTAAAGGAGAATGATGATGAAGGGGAGTGTGCTGTAACACAAAGGGCCATGGACTATTCCACCTCAGTTTTGGGAGATAGCACATGGCAGAGAGGTGCTGGCTAAAGAAAGGTGAGACTGACAAGGTTGAGAAGCAAGGAATTCATTGCTAATTAAAACATTTCAGCTGCACGCTCACTGCTTTCATTTTGAGAAAGGCAGATTCACTGTCAAGAGCAAGAAGCCACGTGTGCTTGGGGAGGAGGAGGAAAGGGGACAACTATCACAACCAGGGACTGGGAACAGCCTACTAACCCTTGGAAAGCTGAATTATCTTTCTGCACCACATGCTTCTGCATATTACAGCTTCCAGAAGACTCCAAAATAAAGTCTATAACTGAGACAGAAACAGAATGCAATGAATGTAACTCAGATTTTGGCTATTCTGTGCTGCTTCCTACCCAGAGCCCTTTTGTGATAAATAAATTTGACAAATAGATCACTATCAGCTGAAAAATTAGGTTTTCTTCTTTAAACAGAAGTAGTGGGGAAGAGGGAAAAAAAACCAGAGAATCACTGTCCAATAGAGATAAAGACTGATAGACAGCCTTCTGATGAGCTGAAATAAATTCAGGTAAGTTGAAACAATCAGAAGAAATATAATAAGATATTTCTTATGAACTATTAAATTTCATCTAATTATTATTAAAAAATAATTAGAAGAAAATAATGAAGAACCATATTCTTATTTATCTTGTATTCACTCTGTATAAAGCATAAATGTAAAAGGCCCTGCAACAGTCCCCATAATGAGACCATATCCTTGTCCTGCAATATGAAAATACCGAGACAAAAAAAACTTTAAGCAAAGCCACAAGTTTGACAGCACCAAATTGTGCTGCTGCCTGAGCTTCTAAATGCCCCATTTCCAGACTGCCCAGCCTGGGGCTCATCCCCTGGAAAGGGCATAGCTGGTTATAACCTACACATAGCCAGCTCCTAGAACAGCCTCTTCTACCCTTCAAGGCTTTACTCGTGGTCACACCACACCAACAACAGAGGCAGTGTCACAAGATACAGTTAAGTGGAGTGAGTGGATAGGCAGACTTGGCAGGAAGCAGAGACAGGAAGGGGAAGCAGGAAACAAAAGCATGCAATAAAGATACTATCGGGGTTGCCCTCTAAGTCAGGGCTCCTTACCTCATGTAGGATGTCGGAGACAGAGGCTTCGGTTTGGCCCACTGGTAGGGATGCTGTGGCACAGACAGGTACTGCTCGCAGAAGTTGCCTTTCCTGATGTGCTGAAAACTGGAGAAGTCTTCTGATGACAAATCGGCAGTTGGCGATATGGTCCCATGATCCTCGCCAGCCGGTTCAGTTTTGAGAGTCATGGACGGGGTGTGATCAATGGCGGTCTTCCTTGACTTGATGGGAATCTCATCGTTCATATCGATGGTGCTGTCAGTGGTGAGGGCGTTGATGGCAGCGACGATGGCGGAGCTGGTGTACTGGTTTGTGTTCCCCAGCCACGTGTCATCTGTGACACTCACCCGCGGCGAGTTCTGTGGAGAAGGCGTGGGGGAGTGATGTGGGGAATAGGAGGTCTGCCGGCCATTGAGGCTGTACTTCCTCTTGTTGCAGGGAGACGGAGGCCTGGAGTTGCGAGCTCCCAGCCAGTTCTCCTCTGTGATGCTCGTTCTGGGAGATGTTGATGGAGAGTGCCTTGGGGAACTGAGCAAAGTACAGGCTACCATGCTGCGCTGGTAGCCCTCCTCTGTGTCAGTGGTCTTCGGAGAGACACATGGCGACTGCCACGGAGAGGTCTGAGGTGAAGTATATGGATACGAGTAGTTGGACTCATAGGAAGACGCTTCAGAGTTGCAGCTTCTGGAAGACAAGCTACTCGCTGGACTCAGGCAGGATGGGTCTCTGTAGGCCTCGATGTTCGGCAAGTTCAAAGTGGCAGTGGAAGGCGACCGCTTGGCGTTTGGGATGGCTTCCTCCACCTCATCATGGAAAAACTGGTTGTTGTTATGATGCAACCCCATGTAAGAAGTGATCTCAATTCTGGGGCTCTCCAGCGCTGGAGCTCCATTAGGTCTCATGTTTGGCGGCAGGTAGTACTCGGAGGCCCCACTGTCAATGTGTCCTCCATATCCAGAGGGATGGTTTGTTGATGGGACAACTGAAATGATGGGATTTGATGTCTGCAGACCATGACATGGAGTTGACAATGAGGAATGTGCCACATTTAGAGGCAAGCCAGCATTTACATTTGAAGATGCATAATTATAGTGTTCTGGAAGAAACAAACAACAAAGAATGACATGAGGTGCTGCACAAATATACTCACTCAGTAACACTCAGCTGAAATGGAGGCACATGGCACAACACACAGAAGCACAGCTCTCCTAACAACCCAGCCCACAGGTATGCCATGCTGGGGGAGAGGCTGCAGACTAGCATCCTTGAAAATGCCTCTAACTGAACAGCACAAAACAAGGTATCTCGGGATGGGGGATGTACACAAAGTTGGTCTTGAGGACATGCTTCTCAGGTGAACCTTCAAAGCAAAAACTTGAGTCTTCAAACAACATTGCTTCAGGATTCTGGGAGACAGCAGCACTCAGAGATGCAACTGAAGAGATGTATTTTTACGTAAGTGAGCCTAACTCCCTCCCTGAAAAGTTGGAATACATAAAAAACACAGGACATAAAAACAAAAGTGGAGGCAGACTAAAGCAAAGAACAAGATCAACTGCATTCTGTTAAAAAAAATTATACACAGCCGAAATTTCCATTACAGCAAGTTTCCGACTGGTTCCAGTTAACTGGGATTTTGGAAAAAGATGGATCTATTGACCAGCTCCGGCTTCTGGGACCACTTATCCTCCAGCCCAACTGGCAGAGGCCAGGTGAAGGATAAACATGGATGTCTCACTATTCAGTGACAGCTGAAATTCCATTGAAATTGCTGGTTATTGCGCAAGCCACATCAAGTGCTGCCAGCAGTGCACTCCGGGCCAGCTCTCCAGCCATTTAACAGTGCCGGGTGTATAAAAGCAACAGCAGAGTTGCACAGCCACTGTGGAAAACCTGGAAGGTGACAGATCACATCACAGCCTTGTGCCAATGGGCCCCCTGAGTAAGTGCAGGGAGCAACATGCCCTCCGCGTGCCTCCATCCCTGCTGGACTACAGCGACCAATGTCTCAAAGCTGGTCCACATAGGATCATCTCTGCCTTGCCTCGCTGTCTGCCTGCTGACTCTAGCTCTGCTCCCCCATCGCAGGGATCCATACATGACCCTTTTTGCCACCCAGAGATATTGGTGGGCTGCCCATGGGGGAGATGGGCAGCCCTCAACCAAGGACAACACACCCCTGGCACTCTGAGCTGTGGTGGGATGAGGAATCATCATCACTATTCTTTCTGCTATAAGGAGGCTCTATGTCACCAGGACATTTGAGCCAGACACATAAGCCCTAATGCCAGTATCTCTTACTTTACTGGGAAAAGAGAGCAAAACCTTTGTATCAGGGACAATGACCGCTGAACTCTGAGTCTGAGTACTGCTGGTGTACAGGTTCCTCTCAGCAGTCTGGAAATGCACCCAGCTCCAGCCCCAAGCTGTGCTTGCAATGCATCAGCCTTCCCCAAGGTTTATTATGGCAGCAGCATCACTTTCCTGCAGGACAGAGGGAAACTGTACATCCCCCACGGCCACAGCCAGCCCACATGGGAAACCTGTCCATTTCCATCCCAGGAGGCAAGTTCCCTTGGCAATCATCTTACACACCTTCCCTCGGAAGATAAGGAAAAGCTGTGTTAATTACTGCAGCTGCTATTCCCGAGGCGACCAGGGAGCTCTGCAAATGCAAACGAGCCTCTGAGCTGTTAACCAGCACAGCCAGCTATTCTCCTTCTCTTGTTTATCAGCTCAGCCCTCTCTGGTGTCATCCACCTGTGGTCCCACGCTCACCTTTCTCGCTAGCAACGACTCCAAGGCAAACGGTACTTAGGAAAAATTAATGTGCTGTGGCAGCTTCACAGCAACTTCAGCTGATGTATGTCATGGCAGGTAACAGTCGGAAATGATGAGCAACAACACCTTTTGAACTCGCTTTCTAGTCTGCCTTCAGATACTGGCCATTTGCTGAGGAAGGGTGATTAAATTACACTGCAGTGTGCCACAAATAACACTGGATTATTCAAAACATGCTGCAGCTTCATGCTCTATTCAAACAACAAGGCGGGCAGAAAATACAGCAAAGGAGGTGCTACTTGACAAAATCCAACTGTATTAGTCACATCAAGGTACAAATCTGCCTGGTGGATCAGAATCCCCTCCTTCCAAAATCATTTCCCTTTTGCTGCTGCCCTGCTGCTTGGCCGCATCACCCCATGTCACCAAGACCACCATCACTCCCCTCCTGCTCTTCATGGAAAAAAAAAATCCCTACATGGTATAACAGTGGTAAGACCTTATCTGTTTCAGAAATTAGCGCAGAGAAAGGGTCTAGAGTAGTGCCTTCAGGGCAGCTTCAACCCCTTCACTGCTTCCTCCAGCTCCAGAGGTAGGTGACATCCGTGACACCCCACTGCTGCTGGGACACTGGCTACGCTCTTTCTCATACCCTTCCTCAGCTTCCTGGTGACATGGCACAGCTGGGAATCGCTTCCAGCCAGTCCCCACCACGCAGCTGGACAGCCCAGGCAGGGGACCGAGGGCTCAGCAGGCTGCCCAAGCTCTGCACCTAGCAGGTGGGCTTTGCCTCTGCTGACTGCAAAAGCAGTGCTTTTAGATCTTGTATTAAAATAAATAGCTAAACAAACAAAATAACAGGGATAAGTACTGTGAGCCCAGCAGTTCGCTTAAATTCTAACAGATGACTAGGGTGAAATTCAAACACTGCAGTCTGCTGGAGATCTGCAGCCCAGGCTGAACAGGCAATATAAAGCTCAGACGAGCCTTTGGAATCCAGTTTAAAACAAGAAAAAAATTAAAAGACAGGATCAAATGCTATGAGCAACAAGTTCCCTAATTCACATGGCAAGGAATAGCCACTTTTAGAACTATTATGCATTTTTTTAAAGCCAACTTTTAAAGGTCCAAGAAAAATAACATCATACAACTCATACAATAGTATTCAAAATAGAAAGATGCAAGATTCAAAGCCTTCCAAATATATTTAGGTATCTTAAAATTACAGGCAGCATGTAGAAAATATGTCCACCAAACAGAAAATCCCCAAAGCCAGAATTAGGAACAAGACAGAGCCCTTGGTTTGTGAGCTAAAAACCACCAGCTAAAATTTCTGATAAAGCTCATTCTCCAAAACTTCCATATTTACAAAATTCATCGAACACACATCTATAGTCAGCATTTATAACATGCTGACGTTTTACTCACTAGGGTGAATGCGACAGGTAGAAATTAAATGCTGCATCACATAAATGTAGCCGTGTAGGATATTTTGACAGTCCTGATGGGGATGAAAGGCAGGTAATGCTTTACCACGGTGTCACTGTTATGACTGTGATTCACAGACACACCCAGGACCAGTGTACTGACTACCAAGACACTTTTAATAGTGTATTTTAATATCCTGAGCCAAACCCCAGTATCAGATAGACCAGTACAGGTTTGCAACAGCTCTGTTCCAACAAATCCACACTTAAGTATAACCAGGACAAGAAATTAGAGCCTTCGAATAGTGAGCACACCTCCACATATTACATTTCCTTTTCTAGCAGTTAAAAATTCCTTTTGTGCCTCTAGTTAATTTCACAGCAAGCAAGTTTTATTCCTTTCAAACATTAATGGGCTGATCCTGCACTCGGGACCACCTTTTTTATTTACAAACTTTAAATAGGAATGCTGAACACCTGCAGTTTGGAAGATCTTCAGAGAAAATGAGGGCTGTCTTACATTGCTCAAGATGAAGCCACATCTATGTCTGTGTTTAAATTCATGCTTTCAAAATTGCCTAATGGAGTCAAGTACTTTTCTCACTAGGACTCTGACACTTAATTTGCTTAGGCCCCTCCACTTTAGACACTTAGTCTAATCACTATAACACTTATATGAAAAGCTTGGTGCAAAACTCTTCAAACTGCCTTTTTCTAAAAACTAGATACTCATAACAACTACTTGGATGCTGACACTGTGCCAGAGAGGTGGGCAGCTGGGGAGAGCTAGGAAGGTGCAAACACCTTCACACATATCCTGGTAGGTTGTGATAGGCAGGCAAGGATTTGGAGACCTGCTAGAATATACAGGCAAAAGATACGGCACAGAACAAACACAGTCCCACTCTGAGGCAGCGTTAAGTCATCCACTTGTACGAGAGCTCCTTACGGTGACCCACTATCACCGTCACCGTAGCGAGTTAACCACGCACCAGGAAGCGGCAACCTTCTCTCTCTGCCAATTCCAGGCTTGTTCGCCTCATTTCCACCTCAAGTATTGCTAAAAGCCATAAAAACAAACAGCTGGACCGAGACACCAGAGTTGGGAACAGTTGTGACCCGTGACAAATTCACGCCCGTTATTTTTATTTGTGGATGACCTTCAAGCTAAACCCTGAGACTAACTCCGGCTCACGGGGGGATGGGGAAAGGGGGCTGAAGTGCGTTTTCAACCGGCCCATCTGTGTCACGGGAAAGACCCCAAGCCAGCGGGGGCAGCCGTGCAAGCCGCCAACATGGGGGTCTGCAAATCTCAAAAAACACCAAACTTCTAAAAACTCGGCACCGGAGGCCCCCGGGTCGTCTCCCCTTGCACCACGTTCGGCTGCTTCCAGGGCCCCGTCAGAGGAACGCCGGCTTGCCCAGGCAGGACTCGATTGCGGTGGCCGCGGCCCCGCTCGCCGCTTCCCGGAGTGGCGGGGGCGGCAAGAGCCGTCCGGGGCCGGACCGACCTGTCCGAGCGGGATTGCCGGCGCCCCTGTCTCGCTCCCCGCGAGGAGAGGTAGCCTTTCACCCCTCCCGAAGGGGACAGCGCAGGGAGGGCTCCCCGCAGCATCCCGCCGCCACCACTCCCGGAGGTGCCCCGGCCGCCTCGCCGCGACCCACCTCCACCCTCATCGCTGTGCTTGAACTCGAAGAGGAAATCGAAGTCAAACTCCTGCTCGGCCTCCACGCCCGTCATGGCTCCCGCCGCGACCCCCGCCACGCTCCGGCACCCTGGCAGCGGTGGTGGCGCAGCCGCAGCCCGCCCCGTCGGGCTTGCCCCGTCGTGCCCGGACACCTGCTGCCGGCGGGCCGGGCTGCGCGGAGCCCCGGCACGACGTGGGACGGCAGCCGCTGCTGCGCTTGGTAACGTCACCTCGGCCCCGACGGCCGGCCTGTCTCGCTGCTGCCGCCACGGCCGCCTCCGATCCGCCCTCCCGCCCGCTGTTGATGTTTCCGGGTCGATGCAAACAACCGCGGTGCCCGGCCCCCCCGCACCCCCCGCCGGCGTTCTGCCCCTGCGGCGCAGCCCGTGCACTGCGGAGAGCCCCCGCCCCGCCCGGGGGACCCGGCACCGGGGAAGACCCCAGACCGCCGAGGCCTCGCCGTGGGCGGGATGGGGAGCACGGGGGTGGGCGGGCAGCGGGACTTCACCTGCTCCCGATCGGCGGTACCGGCGCGGGGCAGGAGCGGCACCTTCCGCGCGTCGGCGGGAGGGAAGTGGGGAGGAAGGGCTGCTCAGCCCACTCGGGGGGACATCGGCGTGTCCCCTCTTCACTGCGGGATGATAAGATTTCTTCCGTGGGTGCCCACCACGCCGCGTCTGTGAGCCAAGAGACTCCGCTTTCATTTATTTATTATTTATTTCACTTAGTCGCAGCACCCACTAGTGCCAGCTCCTATAAAAAGTGCAGTAAAGCGGGACTCGGAACGCTGCCGGCCGCCTCCGTGCCTCGCGTCCTCCTCGGGCTGCCGCCGCACACCAGGAGGGCTCCTGCAAAGGGCTCCGGTAATGGTGCGGGCATGGCTCTGCCCGGCCTGCCCCCCTTCCCGCTCGTACGGGATAAAAATTAGGGAAAAAGTAAATTAATACTTTCTTTATGTTTCGAGGTGCTTTTCTGTCAGGTTAAACCGGCCAGTCTAAAGGTCCTCGCCACGCAAGGGAGCGCTCGCCCCAGCAGCTCGGCTCGACTCCTCAGTTCCCGAAGTTCAGGCCGGGTTTCAAAAGGAACAGTTTTTTTAAGCAGTTATGGAAATGGTATTCTCTTATACACTCAGGGAATACCATTTTCCAGGCTTGCGCTTGAAATCTCCGTTACACAGTGCCAGGAAAACACAATTTTTTTTCCATCTGAGCCTATTACATTTTTCCCACTCCTCGCCGGGACGAGCCTCGCTGCAGGCTGGGCTCTCGCAGGAGCCGAGCTGGGCTTTGCGCCGGAGGGGCCGTGAGTGCCGAAGTGCCGGGGCTGAGTCACCCGAGTGTGCTAAAGGCCTTGGCAGCAGGGGAACCCCTCCGCCTGCGCCTGCCGGGACCGTACTCGCCCCGGGGTGCCGAAGCAGGCCGCGGGCGGCCAGGGAGTGGGGCTGCGCCGCAGAGACAAGCATTCCGCTTCACCCGCGCACGTCCCTCTCTTTGCTACGGCGGCGGATGCTGCTGTGCCTCCGTCCCCTTGCCCAGGGCCTACAGGCGGAACAGCCGCTTCTCCCCAGCCACCAGGCCGCCGGTTCCACCAGTGTCACCCCACCCTGCCGCCACTCTGCTCCAGACACTCAACTCCTGGAGTGCCCCGGCGGGGAGGCGAGGAGAAGCTCCCAAGTACCTGCTGCCTTTGATCCTTCGCCTCTTCCGCATGTGGTACCTGCAAGGTGGGTGAATTGTCTCACACTATTTACATATGCCTTGATTTGGCAGTGACAATATTAGTGCTGTCAATGAAATATTTCGATTGGCACCCTCCCCTCGGAGAAGGAGGAAAGATGTGCTATGGAAAGAGTAGAAACGAAGTGATACCACGTATGGGGACAGAGTAACAGTGGCACTCCGGTTAATAGTACAGTTTGAAACAGTGTCATTGGACTGAGGAGAGCAAAACGAACGATGCGGGGGCAATGCGCCCTGGCAAGGCCATTCCCACCAACCTTGCACGACCCACGGACCAATCCACCACCTCAACCGCTGCCCTCCCAGCCGCTCCTTGCAGTTAACCGGAGTTACTCCAACTCCACAAAAGCAGGTTCAACAAGGGATGCAGCAGACGGTCTGCTCCAGCTGCAGCCCCCCAGCCTCAAGGGGAATTTAACCTGTCCATGGCATTAAACCTGGAATAACCACTGGCATTTTCAAAGGTAAAGGACTCGACACCTCACTACCACCCAAAGAAAAAAAGCGAGATCCCTTCACTGGGACTCTGCGAGTTTCTTCCCAGATTAAGCAAGAAATAAAGTATTTTCTTTTGATTGTTGTAGTTTGGCAATCAAGTGGCACCTTAATTTGCAAGCAGCAATCCTGATGCACAGGGCTCCCCTACGTGTTTCCTGGATTGGGTCACGCTTTCTGGCTGGACTCATTTTCTTAGTCCCTTACAAAATACACCACCAGGGAAGAGAACTATCAACGAGGGTTGGCACATTTAACATATGCATCAGAAATGCCACAGAAATAAGGAGGGGGATTTTTTTTCCTTTACAAGAGGCTGCAGAACACTTTTTGTGTTAGCTGCCTCTGGATGTAATTTTTACGAGTGGGTGTATTCAGTGCCCTTGGAGCCCAGGGCATTGGAAGCAATATGCGTGCAGCCCGCGGATGTCCGAGCGTGCAACTGGCACGCCAGCCACCTCTATTAAATACAGCGTAATTAACTTCCATTTCAAAAGGCGCTCTATGCTTTACAAGCGGAGCCACAGTCAGAGACACGCTTGTAGCTTTCGCACTGGCAGAATCTTGTCAACTGCAATGAACCCCTGGGGTGAAAACAGCTGTGTAAAAAAAAAAAAAAAGAAAAAAAAAAGAAAAAGGAAAAAAAAAAAAAAAGATGGGTCTTTAGCTTCCTTCCAGCTTTCTGGGGACAAAGCCGGGAATGAAGTCCCGTTGTCCCACGCTGCGGACTAAATGCGGCGGACATGGACGGCCCCCCCGCTTCTCTTCCTCACAACTTTCTCTGCCTGGGACGTGGGGGTTCGCTGCGCCCTGCCCGATCCCCAGCAGCAGCCGCTGCAAAGCGGCGGCACCACCAGATAGGGAGGAAACTTGGGAGCCGGGGAGCAGCCGGGAGGGGAGGAAGGAGCACGGCACAGCGCAGCCACCGGCCCCGCAGCGGGGAGCCTGGAGCTGCCCCGCACCTGCCGCGGCGCGGAGGTGATGCCCTGCGGGGATGCCCGCGGACTCCCGCTGCCGGCGCCGAAAGGTGCCGTGAGGAGTGGCGAGGTGCGAAAGTTTCGGCTGTAGGCAGAGGCGTGCTGGATAGCGATGCTTCGTGGGGAGAAACAATGTCCCGATTGGCAAGAGAGGAGGGTGAAGTCGGTCTCCGCTCCAGCCAGACGCTGTCCCCGGCAGGGCCAAGTTCAGCGCGGAGGAGCTGCGCGCGTCCCGAGCCCCGCGCCCACCATCTTTCCCTCTAGAAACTTTGCCGCTGTGCTTTCAGGGCACTTTTCGCGCAGGGACAGAGAAAGAAGCTACGACTCAGAGTTGGGATAGCGGGGCAAGCGCTTCCCCCGAGCCGGGCCGGCGACGGCAGGGCGCCCGCCCGCCGGGGGAGCGGGTTACGCGGG
Source organism: Entomyzon cyanotis (assembly GCA_024500445.1). NCBI lineage: Eukaryota > Metazoa > Chordata > Aves > Passeriformes > Meliphagidae > Entomyzon > Entomyzon cyanotis. Next base: position 77,923,145 of record JAKEPQ010001005.1, on the reverse strand, counting down.
GCGGCAGAGCCCCGCAGCCCGGCCGCGGCATGCCCGCCCGTCTCGGTGTGCCGGGAGCGCCGGTACGGCGCCCGGCACTGCCCGGGACTCCTTCCTTTTCCCAGCGATGCGGGTTGGCAGCAATGACGGGCTGTATACCGACCTCCCCGAAATCAAATCCCGGGATGGGGAGGGAATCCCCAAGCGTGTCCCCATGACCGTATCCCACGCGCCCTCGCAGCCCCGCCGGGAACGGGCCCGGGCCAAGGACCGGCGGGAGGCGGCCGGGAGCAGCGTCGCGGCCGCGGCGGCGCCGTGCGAGAGGCGGAGACACCTATTGGCAAGCGGCCGCCGGCGAACCTCCGGGCCGCCACGGGGAAACACCGGGGGACACCACCGCCCGCCCTCCGCCCCCCGCAGCGCCGCCCGTTACCTTCCTCCGCCGCCTTCATGGTGCTGCCGAGCGGGCGGGCGCCGTCCTGCGGGGCCGCCGCCGGCCTCTCTCTCCCGCTGGATGGGTCCCGCGACGGCGGCGCGGCGGCGGCCGGCGGGGCAGCACTTGGCATCCACCCGGCGGGGCGGCGGAGCCCGGCGCCGCGCCCTGGGCCACTGCCGGCCCCTCGTCGCCTGTCCCGCTGCCCCCCGCCCGCCTTCACGACCCGGTGACCGGGACCGCGCCGCCCCCGGCGTGGTAGCCGCGCCCGCGGAGGCACAGGAGCTCGCCGCCGCCGCCCCCCCGGGGACGGGGCATGGAGAGGAGGGCGGTTGTGCGTGGGGACTTCGGAGGCACTGCCCGCGCTGAGGCGGCGGGACGGGGCGGCGGGTGCTGCCGCCCGCGAAGAGCGGCAGGCGGGGGGACGGGGGCAGTGAGTGTGCGGAGCGGGGAAGTCTCGCTCTGACGCAGGGCTGCGTGCCCGGCGCCGCCTTTTTAAAGCTGGAAAACACCCCCCCCCCCCCCCCTTCCCCTCCCGGCCCCTCTCCCCGCCCCAGCCCCGTGATGTCAGTCGGGCCCCGGCCCCGTCGCCGGCGGGCGGCCAGCGGGAGGCGGGCACCGGCGGGCACCGGACGGGCTCCGGCCGCCCGCCAGCCCGCCCCTCCGCGGGGCACGGTGCCGGCCCGGCCCCCGGCCCGCCCAGCTCCGGCCCCATGCCGTCGCCCGCGGTGTCCCCTCAGCCTGCGGGTGCCGGGTGCCCTCCTGCGGGAGAACGGGCGGCGCGCCGGGGTCGCGAAGTCAAGGTGGGGAGAGAAGGGAGACCGGGGAGCGAAAGAGGCAGGCAGGGAGAGGATAAAAAAAAAAAAAAAAAAAAAAAAAAAGGAAAAAAAAGGCGAGGCAGCTTCGCATGCTGAAATCATTATGTTAAAAATCGCAGGCTTCCCCCGCTGTGGAAATTTGGAAAAGAGCATCAACTGGCAGGAGAGAGAAAGGAAAATCCCATTCTGCTAAATTACTAACAGACCTGCGGACTCGGTTTCAGTCTCTCCAGATTTATTATTATTATTTATTATTATTCTGTAAATATCTCAGCAACACAGTCGTGTCTCATCACTTCGTAGCGGGGAGAAGGAGAGATTTCCATCCCAGAGCGACTCCTCCTCCCACCTCCCATCTCCGGGGTGCCCCGTCCCGGCCCCCGACGCGGCAGTGATGCCCAGGCGGGAGCCTCCCGGGCGGGAGCTGCCGAGAGGGGCCGCGCCGCCCCCGCTCCCAGCCCTTCTCCCCTTGCCTCCGCTCCTGCTCCGTCCTCCCTCTGCCTCCACAGCTGGCACGAGGGGACCAAACTGCTGGAATGGGACTGCGGCGTGCGGGGAGTTGGGGTGGTTTTGAGCATATTTAGTGTGTGAAGAAAAAACGAATAATAAATCTAGCGCTTGACACCCATGTGTGGTTGGAAATAAACTCAATATAAACGAAATCCTGTCTGCTTCTGGGGAACGGGAGCCCGCGGCCGGTGCTTCGGGGCGAGCTTCTCCACTACACCGTGGTGGAAGACGGTGCCCGTCAAGGAGCGCGCCCGGCGAGGAGCGCAGCTCCCTCCACCAACCTCCGCCGTTCCGTCGCGCGGTGAAGCCCCAGAGCCTACACCAAAAGGGCGACGCTTTTCTTTCAAGGAAAACTGAACGGGAAAACAGAGGGGGAAAGCCCTCAGCCCCCAGGGCACCTTTCCCAGCCTCCCGCCTCCCCTCAGGCACGCGGCGCGAGCCGCCCGGACGTGGCGCACGCGGAGCGGCAGGACCGTGGGGCGCCGCCAGGGGGCGCCGCGGGGCGGGGGTGGGCGCGGGGCGGCGCTGCCGGAGCTCCCCCCGCTCCCTCACGGGGCGGCCCACGGGCGGCGCTCCGGGGGACAGCGGTGCCCCGGGACCGAGCCCGCAGGGGCGGCTGTCAGGGCTGCCCGCGGGGGTGGGGGGCGGGTGGGAGATCCCAGCTGCTTCCCGGGAGGCTGGGGCGGGGAGAGCAGCAGCGCTCTCGGCGGGACTCTCCTTTCCTGCCGCCCCCCCCCCCCCCGCTCCCCGCCGAAATGACGGAATCCCCCGTCTGTTTCCTCCTGTTTAATGCCGTTGCCCGGACCACCGTGGCGCCGCTCCAAGGCCCCGCCAGCCGGCGCGGGCAGCCGGCGGCGGCGGCGCAGCGCGAGCCCCGCTGCCGCCCCCCGACCCTCGGCCCCGGCCTTGTCGCCCCCGCAGCCCCGCGGGGCCGCCCCGGGGCCGCCCCGCCTTCCCTTGCCTCGGCCCTGCGCCTCCCTCCCGCCTCCCCGAGTTTGTTTACAGCCGCTACTAGGAGAGACTGTTACACGGAGCTTATTTTGGGAGCCGGTGATGACTAACGAAGTTAAAAGGAGCTTAGTACAGAAAACAACCTTATTTTTAGACGGCTGTTGTTTCAGTGGATCATTGTAGCAAACACACCCCGGCGTTTCTAAAAGCCACGTCCCCGATGCCAGGTCCCCTGTCCTGTGCTTCCACCGAGGCTCTCACGGCTGCTGGCCCTGTTTGCTTCACTTCCCCACATCTCCTGCCTAAATCCTGCCCCTAAGTGCTACGGCCAACATTGGCCTTCATTATTTTGAACTTTAAGACGTTTTGTTTCAACAGAAGAAAAAACAAGCTTAAAAATGAGGGGAAAAAAGCTACGAAAGTATTTGGAGTAATTTTCAGTGACCTCTGGTACTGAATTAGCAGGGACCAGTACTGGCCTCCCCTTTCACTTTTGAGGCAGGGCTGATGCTTCTGTTGGGCTTCTTTGCCTCCCAGGGAAGATGCAAGAGGCAGGTCTCCACATTTAACTTCATCCCAGGCAGCCTCTGGGACCCAGCTGACCACCACATGACATGCTGACCACCACAGCCCACATGTAGGAGGCATTGGCACTGGACAATAGATGTGGCTGCTATTGCTGCCTTACTCCCCATCACCCTTCTTTTCCATGTGTGGGAATCACTACGTGGCAGTTTGGGCACTAAGACCACACACAGGGCTCCCACCATCCAAGTCTAGTTCCTCACTGACCATGTCCTAATCCCTCATGGGTAAATCCCAGCAGAGCTGCTGGGACCTCAGCAGGCTCTGCTCCACACAGTGCTGTACACATATGCACCCCAGCTAGAAATCCTCCCTTTTCACCAGTGCTATGCCAGGACATGCCTCCCCCTGTCACTGCCATGCAACCAGCTTTCTCCAGCTTTTTCCACGGGAATGCTTCCTCTGGGCCCTCTCTTCTCACAGTCCATGTCTGCCACAGAGAGTTGTACGGGATCCCTGGGCAGCCCCTCTCCGTCCATGTGCCCCACAGCAAGAAGGAAAGGGTGAGCTGCTGCTTCCCTTCCCCTCCACAGAGGCAGCTGTGCTTAAAAACAAAGCACTTGCTGCACTTAACCAGTAATTAGGTTAATCAGCTGCCCTGCTCTACCTTTCCTTTTTGGCTGAGACAGTGTGCAGTGGCTTGTGTGGCTCGGGTCAGGCTGAGGAACTTGTCTGTGTGGCTGCACGTCGAGGTGATGCTCGTGGGAGACAGTGTACTTGGTGCACTGCAGCTCTCCCAAAGGAAAGCAGCAGGGCTGGGATAAGAGTTTGGTAAGAGGGGAGACAGAGCAGGCCACAGAGCCTCTGGCTTAGGACAGAGCCTTTTTGGGTTCCCACCCATTTTCCACTGCCCTGACAGCAATCAGTTTGTACTGGAGAAATACAAGACGTAAAAAACCCTGTATATTGTAGAAGGAGGGAGGGTGGGAGTAGAAAAGGAGCCTCCCCTCTCTCCTCGCCCAGACGTGAGGAGCAGTGCCCCAGCATCGCAGTACTTCCCCCTGCCGGTGACTGCTGGGCTGGACCCCCCAGTGCTGGAGCTGCCTGTGGATCCCAGAGCTGGGTTGGCATTCCCTGTGCAGCTTGGCCATCTGACACACACTTCCTACAAGCCACAAACATCACTCCTTTGTTCCAGCCAAATGATGCAGGCTTGGGTGGGCACTTTTGGACCACTTTTCACCCCTTAGGCTTATCCTTGCAAGCAAAGTAATACATTTGCCCTCTGTTCTCAGCTCTTGCATGTGGTATTATCCTTTAAAAAAATACAGCAGAGTATTTATACAGGATGTTTTAATCACTGAAGAGTCTGATTCGTGTTCACTGGATTGGTTTTGTATTCTGTGAAGTTGTGTGAATGTGTGCACTCCCTCCTCCATTTTCCTTTTCTCTCCTTTTCATTGGGCCTCAGCAGTCTGGGAGGGATGTTTTGCATGGACCTTTGTACACAGTAGCCACAGTGTACAAAGGCGTTTCTCAGGGAACCTCTAATTCAACAGAAACACCTTTGTTCTCACCCCACCAGAGGATACAGGTTAGTAGCACTGCACAACAGGCTGGGCCTGACAGGCACCCTGAGCTGCTTGCAGGACTTGGGGCAAATTGTTTCTTTGGGCCATGTCCTGTAAAATGAAAACTTTCAGCTTTATCTACACAAAAGTGCTTTGAAAGCAGGGTGGGGGGAACCTCTCTCTCCAGTGTTTACCAATATCAAACATTTTCTTACAATAAATGCACTGAATCCCATAATCCAAGATATCTATCAGAAAAAGCCACCCATGCTCTGCACAGAAATTACGTCCTGTTTTGGGCTTCTTGCCCTTACATCCTTACAGCCTTTTATATCCAACATTCATAACAGTGGCCATCTCCTTAGGGTCTGCATGCCCATCTTTTGGGTCTTGGCAGCTTCAAAAGCATCAGCATCTGTTCAGAATTTTATTCATTGTAACAAAAGATTTATAAGTCTCAAGCCTCCCTAACCAAGGCCATAATTAAAGTCTTTCTAGTCCCCTGCTTTGAAAATTATAACAAGTTTCGCTGAAAACTGAGACAGCACATGGCCAGTGTTTATGGCTGGTACAGCACCATTTTGAAAAAACATCCATAAACCTTTCAAACAAGTTAGGGAGCACACCTCAGCACTGGTCAGCTGCTGCCCAGAGTTAGAAGATGGTGCAAAGACAGAGGCTGGGCTCAAACTCCCATCCCCCTGACACAACCGCTTTCACAGGCTGCCAGAAATAATTTCACCACTTTTAAGGTGCATTGCACTTAGCAGGACAAATGCCAGAGGAGGAATTTTGTGTGCTTGAATAATGTTGTAATTTACCTTATAACCGGTCTCATTACGATGTTGAGTGCTCTGTTGATTTACCTGGCTTTTGATTTAGTGGACTCTTTTTAAACGACAGTTTAGGAACATAGCCAGTGACTGCAGGCAAAGGACCTTAAACCTTTTTGGAGCTACAGTCATCTGTTCAGACACCGACTTTTTAAAATCAAGACAGACATCAGACAGCCACACCAGACCCATATACAGAATGCTGTGCCTGAATTAAACTGAGACATTAGTTCAGAGAAATAATTTCATAATGATACAAACTGCACCAGTGGCCCTTTGTTTCCTTTTGAGTTTGCCCCTTGCACAAGCCCAAACTGTGGGCGGGAACAGGGCAGAACCCTCACTGCTGGCTGGGGTCAACGTGCGGCCTCTCTTCCCCACAGCTGGCCCAGGTGAGGTGGGTACCAGTAGTGGGCTGAATTTCATCTCTGTTGCATGACCCTGGGGTCTCACTGTGGCGATTCAGGAACTCTCTTCACGTGGCAAAACAATCACCAACAGTGAAAATACCGGTACTCTGCATTTCTTCTTGGACACTGCCGATGCAATGTGCAATGCAGGGTGGTTAAAAAATAAGAGCATGTCTAACTCTCCATTTGTACTTGTGCAGTATTACCAGACTTGCAAAGGAACAACGACAAGGTTTTGTACCAGGCAATGTATTTTAGCTCTGGAAATATCTAAAGATTCAGAATTCCCCAGTTGCTGGTACAGGGGGTGCTAACACACTTTTTGCCTCATCCAAAAGTACTTAATGAAGGAAAGGCTCGTTTGGTACACAGGGACTCAAGCTGGAAGCAGAGCAGACCCTTCTCCTGGGGAAGGAAAACATCAGATTTATGATGTCTGTGGCAGACCGGGACCTGTGGTAGGGATCAGTTCCTGCACACTGTGGGGATGGCAGCATTCACCTCATCCACTCTCTGAGGCACAGGATCACACCTTCATTTTCAGGTAGTGCAAAGCATTTTCTTTCCCAGATGTCTATTTTCATCTGGAGGAGCAGGATTGCTGCAGCAGGCTTCATGGAAGCAGTGACCCATGAAGATGGACACAAAGACTGGGCTGGCTGTATGTGCAGAAGTGTTGCTTCACTCAGCAGTGCAGCGGCCAGTGGTTGAATCTGGATGGTCAGGAGTCAGAAAAGGCTGCACATGCCCTTCCACTGCAGAAGGGCCTCCTTTTCCTCTTGCCTATCCCATAAGCTCTACATCCCCTGCAAAGTCTGCTTTTAGTGACAAGCTCCTGACAGTCCTCATTCTCTACCCTTTGCCAGTAGTTGGTCCCCAAGTGCATCTTCCCCCACAGCCAGAGGAGACCTAGACTGAGCTGATTTACTCCAAAGGCAGCATGTCTTGAGCTGTGGTCACAAACAAGTGCCCTGGGAGCCCAAACATGTCCATAGCCACCATGAATATGGAAGCATCTCCTTTTAGATCCAAAGGTTCCATGTCTCAGTGAACAAAACAGGGCCAACACTGAAGTGCCCTTTGCAGCCTTCCTCTCTGGATTTGGGGACCGGCCTTTTTCAGACTTCGAGTTCAATGCTGAGAGCACCCTCACTGCTACATGGAATGAATGACCTGATGTGAAGCCCTGGATTCCCTGGCTGCAGCATGAGCCCTCTTTTCCAATATCTCAGCTGCACTGTTATTTACTTGTCAAACTGCTGCTAGTCCTACTACTCCTCAGCACCAGCAGAGTCTTTGCCTTCATTAGTTTCCTCCCACTCTAGTTCATTAAACCTGCATTTAAATGTGCTATTGGCTTCTCCCTAACTGAATAACCTTCCATTGTGTAATATTGAATTCCTTTGTATTAGTCTGTTCCCCCCAGTGTCTCCAAATCCTCTTGTAGTCTGGTGTGTTCCTGAAATTTATCAGCAGCCTCCCCTCCTATCATGATGTCATCCTGATCTGGACACCCGGCACATTGCGCCAACCTCGGGCTCATTTGTACAAAACTCTTAAACAGAACAAGTCCCGGCTCTGAGCCCTGGGAGATCTGCCCTGTAAGCTCTCTTCTGGTACACGGTGCTATTTATTACACTTCTCTCTTCCCTAACCCAAGTTTATCCTCCTAATATTAATACTCCAATACTTGTATACATTTTACTGACCTCATTTTTTGATGCAGAGTCAGTAACCTTGTTAAGCTTCAGCAAACACAGAATCATTGCTTTAAACTTTTCTGGGCTCACCTTCACAAACTTTATGAGTAGGATTTGGACTACTCTAGCAGCAATTTTGACTATGGCCCCTTGTGCCAGATGCTTGCATACACCAATCCCTGCTCCCCCTTTTCCCTGTACTTGCAACATGATAGGATAACCCAGGGGATGAGAGGTATTGAGGGAGAAATGAAATATTTTCCAGGTGATGAAATGTGGTGCCAAGGTTTTATTCCCTCATTTATGGCTGTGCCCTGTTGAGGAGCACCCTTTATATTTGATGTAAAGTAGGTAACTATGAACTACAGTCCAATGGTGTAAAGAAATATGTTCTCCTCTGCTATTATTTTCATCAAACATTGAGCAGCCCAGCTTTTCCAAAGACAGGGGTCTTGGACAGGGATGAAACTTGGAGCTTTTCAACCTAAAAGATGAAATGATAGGAACTGTGTGCTATTGGAGATGAGTGGTTATCATGGGGTTGGTGACACAGATGTCTCTAGCTGCATTGTACTACTTCAGCAGTGATGGCAAGGTTCAGATACAGCATTTAGTGGTGCCAATGTCACAGCTGAGCTGTGGAATCAGGGGCACCTTGGTGGTAGGCTGACTTTAATCCCAACTCCCAGCACAACTTCGTGCTATCCTGCCTGCTGTGGCTGTCCAGGGATGCCACAGACCTCAGCTAATTCTGGTTTCTCACAGAAATGCCCTGTGGATGGGGGATTTCTGACAAGCACTTCAATCAGCTTGGCAGAGACAGAAGCTTCTTTTTGCCAGAGGGATCTTGAAAGGCTGGCAAGGGACTGGGCTTTTAACATACACCTTTTTCACAGCTTGAATTTTATCTCCCTCATTATTTTCACACCTTACTCCATGCACAATTGGAGTTTTCTTTACTGGGGTGATTTAACTGAGGGGGCCAGCGACTTGAAAGGGATTGCCAGACTCCTATAGTTTGGTCAGGGTTAGGTTTGGTTGTTTGTGTACCAAAATGATATACAAGCCCAAAGCCTTGTTCCATTAGCTGTACTCCTGTTTTGTGACATCCCTGCATGCTGAAGTAGCTATCTTGAAGAACAAATGCTGAAAATTAAAATCTTCTTGAGTCAAGCTTCCTCATTAGCAGTCTGCCTGGCTAGACTCTACCTTATTATTTTTTGCTGGTGTGTAGCTGTAAAGAGAAAACCAAGGAGAAAAATAGGCAATTAAAATGCATTAAATTGATTTCCAAATGAGTATGAAGAACCAGAAAGTCCCAGGAAGAACCTCATCTCTTCTTTTGCATCTGTTGCCATATGTGAGAGTGAAAATTCACTAGCAACTAGAACAAGACACATTTGCAAACATTAGTAGGGTCAAACTTCTATTTAAGATCCTTCAGCTGAGTCTGAAAACCAAATGTGTTAGGTCATTGCAGTTGCTTGGCATGCACTGTAGAGCAGGACCTTTCAAAAGCCATGGAAAAGTTTTCAGGATGAAAACAGTCCAAATATGAGACTGTCCCCTCTGCAAAGCCAGAGAATCCTTTTCCTTGTTGCTAAAAAAAAAAAAAAGCCAAAAAGCATCTCATGATTTTTCTGCTCTAAACTGTGCTCCAGTGCAACAGTGAAACCACGAGTGTTATGAAATCCCACAACCTCCTGACATCAGGCTCTGGATCTGCACTGTGCCTCAGGTCTCATCAACAGACTCTTCCACATCAAGTTAGTGCAGATACATCAAATGCAAGCCTTGAACAGTTACAGAAAACCTTGAAGATGATACAAATTAATATCTTCTCCTTTGCTTCCAGGACTTATTTTATTTACTATCTTCCTTCCAAGAGTCCAAAGAAATTTATTTTCAGGTGGCTTTTTAAACGCATTGAGTAAATTATGAAATTAAAGAAAGCTCTTTACTGTGGTGTATGAGAAGGAAGATGGCCACAGATGTGTGTGTGGCACAAGAGAGAACTGCATGGACAGATCAGTGCAGACAGGAATGCCTTTGTTAAGCTATGGGTCAGAGCAACGGCAGAACAACATCCCAGAGCTGGATCTATCCACCAAACTGATTCTGGTGAAGGCAGGTGTGAAAAGACAGACTAAAGACTTGGGTTGAAGATTGTTTCATGGAATTGTTTCACAGAAATTGCCTTTGGGATTTCAGATGAAGAATCTCTCACTAGAGGTGAGTCTTTGAGGTGAAAGACTTGTGTGTTTACTGCTCAAGTGCTGCTGCTTGCTTGCTGCCCAGCACTGATGCCCTGAGCAGTCCACAAGAGCTGTGCCACAATGCAGTACTGCTCATCGTGTTTCTCAAGTTACATGAGTCAAAGCTGTCAAGTCTGGAAGTCTGGGATTTGGCTCCAGGTTTTGCTGGCTGCACTGCAATAAGTGGATGCAGACCAATTTCACAGAAGCAGCCAGCAACCTCTAGCAGGACAAAGAAAGGCCATTCCCACCCACCGTAGCCTGTCCTCCTCCCCACGGAAATCATCTTCACTTGTCACTGCAGAGGTCCAGCAGTGGGAGCACTGGGAGCTCCTGTCACTGTTCTCAGAGTGCCAGCAGGTACAGAGTGACCCACAGGATCAGGCAGACTGAGACGTCAGAAACTGTGCATGCATGGGCACATACACACAAATAAGTATCCCCTCTGTTCAGAGCTCATGGCTAGCTAGACTTGGTGACCTCAGGGAAAAACTTTGTCTAGCAGATGCATTGGAAGGGTGACCACTGCCTGGGTACAAAGCCCAGTGAAAGAATTCTTATATCCTGGGACGGGCTTAGATGAACAGTATTAAGGCTGGTATCAGTGGCAGATCAGAGGAGGGTAAAGGCAGGGTAGTAAGAGATCAGTTTGAGATAACTGGAGGGGCGAAAGCAAGGGCTCACCTTTTAGTGATGAGAGTCTTTCCGGAACATTGTTATGAAGGTCTGGAGTGGGGCAGGAGAAGGCAGGGAAAGGGCTTGCCAGGATGCTGGTTCAGAGGCCACACCACAACACTGTGTCTGGCAGATCAACCCTGTGGAGTTTGTTGATTCAGAAGTGGTGAGGAGGGGAGTGTCTTGCTGAGATGAAACATCCTGTCCTGCTAGGAGCATGGGATCGTGTTGCTTCTGGTGCTTGGCACTAGTGGTCGGCAAATCTGGCAAAAAGGGGTTAATGAGTGCCCTTACACAAAGCCTGTCCCGACCCAGCTGTCTCCACCATCCAGAGATTATCACAGTAAACACTTTGTGGGGTAGTTTTCTCTTAGGGGCTTTTTCCCCCTCCCTTCACCCAATTAAAAGTTCAATAGAAATCACAAACTTGCCTCAGAGGGTGAGGGCTCTGAATGCCTAAGACTTTGGTTTGAAGCCAGCCTGGATGGACTGCTGGCAGAAACCCCTTCACCTTTCAACACCCACACTTAGTAAATAAATTAGCCTGTCAGGTGGAGACTGCATCCTCAGTGGCAGGACTTGGGGTGATGGTGTTGGACAGTGACTGAACTGGAAAGAAACTCTTTCCATAACAGTGATTTCTGTCTCATCTGAAATATTTAAGACTAAACCGTTCAGGAAACTTTTCTTTCCCATACTGTGGAAACACAGTTTTAAAAAACGAGCACCGTGTACCTTGAAAGACGGATTTTTTTCCTTGGTTATGATCATGGATGTGGAATTTTACTTATTTGTTGGCTTGCACCGCCCCCTTCTGGTTTGTGTAAAAACACCAGCTTTCACAAGAACCTTCCCCTTAGAAATAAACGGGTAAAGCAAAACTCTCCGTGTTCATTCATGTTTAGTCTGATCTATTTAAACGCATCAGTCATCCAGACTGAAACCCAGTGGATCTTTGGAAAGCACGGATGCTGAACGGGAAGGGAAACGATGCAGGTACTGCTTCCGACTGGGTGAAAGGGGCTGGTGGCAGTGAAACTGGGTTGGCATGGAGAGTGTGTACAGACATTCTCTCCCCACCGTCGGCTCCCTAGAACGAGTTTACAGCTATTTCAGTCATAATGCTGTGCTAAGAAGCTTCAGTTCTATTGCTTAAGTTACGTACTAATCACTTCTGACAGTGCTGGCTGTGCTTTCCATGGACAAGACTAACAACAAGACACAACTACCACGAAGAGCTGATCGCCAGGGAACTCCCGGGGCAAAGGAAGGGGGCAGAGCAGCAGGGCACCCGCTCAGATCTGTACCCAGACAACACCAAGTCAGAGCTGTGAGCAGGACAGAAGGCCCTGTAGGTGTATTTTCTCTACTCAGAAGTGCGCATATTTGAGTAAGATTGCAGTAATCTGGAGGATGAGAAGAAAATTGAGTGACAGGTATGGAATTACAGTAAAGTTAACCAGATAACTTCTAGAGTGACTACGTCTGAGTATAGCAAAAATTCACACTTTATTTTCATGTAAAAAAATCCAAACCAAAGTGAAGCAGTCCCTAAGGTGATGTGCCACTCAAACGAGGAGGATGATCAAATCTCAGGTTAAAAGTGAAGATGTCCTTCCTTCATGCCATGTGTAAATGACACTATTTAGCCTGCACACATCCAAGACTTTAAATCAGTAGGTTTACCACCTTGATGAAAATTATGTCTCCTTCTAAGAAAAAGGTACCATTTCTTTCCTCCCAAGTCATGCTGGGGACATCCTAAGACCTTCTTTCTTACAGACTGGTCCTCTCACTATCTCTCACTATTACTGTCTATTCTTACTTCATGCATTCTCAGTGGTGGAAAACCTTCTTCCCTTGTCAGTCTCTTGATGAGTAAAGGGGCTCTTTCTCTCTCTCTCTCTCTGAATAACCTGTATAATTTTCTCCAGCATCCTACTCGGCTCCATAATGTGATACCAGTAACAATTACCTGTTTGTTGTTCATGTGCTATGGTTTTATTCCTTTCCAACTGACCATTTTGGTTGCCCAGCTTAAGATTTATCAAGAGACTGAAGGCTTGTACAGTGAATACTCAGCATTTTTTGAAAACTGTGGTCCTACTTACAAAACATCTTAAAAATAGTAGCATTTAAAGTCACCAGTCACTTCTGGTGGAATAGACTGGCAACAGAAATTGTTGTATGGACAAAATGGTGGAAATTATTAGCCTTCCCCCTTGACTCGCCTTACATCTCAAATTCTTAACTCCTGCCTCAGGTTTTGATATTCTCATTGAAATTTGTGTAATATGAAGATGAACTGTTGTATTTCAGACTTGCAAGCAGCTCCCATTTTTTCTTTCTCTTCAGAAGAGATAGTTTCCACCATTTTTATGCCCTGGAAAAGTATCAAACCAGAAAAGGAGGGACACAAAGTAGAAGAGCTGTGAGATGTCTGTGACTCAAACAGGACTGGCAGGTAGCAAGAAAGACTATAGAGAAGCCTTTGTTTTTCGTGTTTTCCTTGAGTCGCTGGAGGGCTCTATCTGGTGTCTTCCTTCCAAAATTTCTCCCTTGCTGCCAGTATATACTGGCCTATACTGAATTCAGCTTTCCTGAAAGCGGCTCAGCCACAAGCAGCTGCCTGGTCACTCTTCACATGATCACCAGATGAGTCTCTCTCATGGAATTTGTGCCCCATCTTTAAAAATAAATACAACACAAATAAACAAAGTCTTGACTGTAGTCACCAACCCTGACCCACATGCAGATGTGACTGTGCTTGAGTCAACAGCTACAAGATCAGCAGGCTGCAATTTCAAAGAGGCCCCAGACACCCAGGTAACTCAGATGAGAACGCCACAAGCAGGAATGGAAGGTACTGATGAATAACAAGGGCAAGGACATTGCCAATCAAATGATCAAAACACAAACAAGATGGTTTGCAGGAAGACCAGCTCATGAGGGAGACCTCCTGATAACCCCAGGGTAATGCCCACTGACTTGCTATGAGTGCAGGGTCAAAGCTGCACATTGTGCTTAGGAGCTGGCTGTGCCTGCACACTGAGCATTGGGTGGCACAGGGCCAGACAGACAACTCCACGGACCTGGCTCAGGGCTCTTGCAAGCAGCCTTCTGATTTTTCTCCAGTGGGCTGTGAGGTGGGAGCTGCAGAGGGTTGCATGGATCCTGCAGCATGGCACAGTCTGGATGTTCCAGCGTAACATGGGGTGGAGGGGTGAGGGTTTGTTTTTGTTGGGCCTCAGGCAAAATGAAGTTTCCCCACATGCTTTCATTTTCTCTGCCACCCCTCTGCCTCAGAAAGCATTTCCAGTGTCTGACCAGAACACGTGAAGTTCTGCACTTTTGGATATCTCTGCTGCCACGCCCTGAGGTAGCTGCCTCTAGGGCAGGCTTTGCTGTAAGAAGCCTTTCCTTGCTTCTCCAGCAGTGAACTCTATCACTCACGATGATATGTCTGAACTGGCAGAGTGAGTTACCTGCATGTCAAGAAGAAAGACTCCCGTGCTGCCGCATACCAGATCAGTGACTGTGGCTGGCTCTGCGTCACAGCTGAGCTATAACCTTGCTCTCCCTCCTCACCTGCCATCTCCAAGTAATTGCTTTTGGACAGATGGCAAGCTGGCAGTGTGGTTATGGGACTGCAGCTTGTCTTTTTCCCACTCCCCCCAAATCTGCTTCAGGTTATATGAGAGAGCTTATTTTTCTCCTCCCTGCTTCCCTTCAGTTTAAACAAACCAGTTTACACAAACCAGTTTACACAGAAGTCAATTGTTTCAACAACTGGAGAACTGCTCAGGCTGGGGACTACTTCCACCCATGTCTCCCAACATTCCAGTGGGCACAGCTGGACCAAAGCAGAGAGGCACCTTGCTGTGGTTGCCATTATCAGGGTAACAGGACAAGGCAAGTGTGGTATGACAGACCATCCTGGTCATTCCTGGTGAGGAAAAATCAAATCTCTTCTAACACAAGCAGGGCCAGACTGCCATCCGAGCTAGGCAGAAATGTGTGGCATTTTGACTGTCTGGAATTCTTTCTTTCAGGCAGGTGTTCCCAAGATGGATTGTTAAAAACATGATTTCCCTCAGTAGTTCCAGACATTCAGGTGTGAGTCTCACAGTCACCTTAGAAGGCTTATTTTCTTAAATTTCTTTTTTCAAATAAGATTTGCCATGTGGGTTTATTGATTGGATTTTATTTCTCTGAACTCTGCACAAGTTAGGGGCATCTAAGACCTAAGTTACTGTGAGCAGCAGATTTCTTCCTTCCACCTCTTATTTAATAAAATCATACAACTGTAAGATTAAAACACTTCAAGATACTTGTTTCTTAAATCTTGTGATCCTTCACTGTAACATCCAATTTCCGAACAAATGTTCTGATGTCCTCATATGCTGCTTTCAACTTTCAACCCTCCATGTATAATACCAAAAATAATATAAAAGGACCTATCAGAATTAAAACTAGCCATGCACGGGCAGGAAGGGAATGTGAAGGCCTCCAGCTAGGATATTTTAAAAAAATCAGATTAATAATTTAGTAACTTGAAATATTTTACTATTTTCTCACAGAAAGATTATGCAAAAAATTGAATGGCAACTGTAAGCAAGGCAGAACCACTACAGCCACAGGGTAAAAGTTTCATAACCATTAAATTTTGTTTCCCTTCACCTCCTTCCTAGAAATTGATAGAATGATACATGCTCAGGTTTGTTGCATTTATTTATTTTTTTTCAATCAAGATTGTCTACAATTGCTGTAGTTGCATTTTGATAGGTGTAAGTATGTACTAGACTATGTCTGTGTCACCTGTCCTGCTCATGACACTCACACAGAAAATTACCTTTTACAGCTGGCTTAAACTCCATTCAGCTGGGATTGAGATAACCAACAGACTTTTATTCAAGTGACTGTCATGGAAGAGTCGGTACTCTGATGAAGGGAGAAGGTACTCTGGGAAGCAGAAGCTGTGGGAGGAAGTGCCTGTGTAGCTGTGTTCCTGCAGATGAATTTGGAATTCAGTGGCAAGAGGAGGCAGCAATCAGCAATTACACACAGGGGAAACAACAGCTCATCTTCCTCTGCTGAGCACATGAAGCATAGAGCTTCTCCCCAAGGGAGCATCTTGACTGAGAATTTCCAGTTCTCTCCTTCAAATAGGCAATAGATGATTGCAATAAATTCAAAACATATGTACATACACTTACCCCTTACAGGTCTGCTCATCCATTAACAACCCCCAGCCTTCCAGCCAGGAATTTATTTTCAACAGACTTTTGAAGCAGCTATCTATAATTTGCTTCCACACAACGTGTGTTTACTTTGCAAAATCAAATTCATGCTTAGAAGTCACAGCAAAACACAGAGGGCCCATGGAAAAAACTAGATGTGTATATTCTAGAGAAACAATGGAAAGCAGCTCTACAAACAAGAATTACAACGGTCTGTTTTGTGTACTGCTTGCTTAAAGCTACGTGATCATTGTAACCAAAGCTCTTTTTATTCTCAGAGGAAATAAAGATAGTTCACTGCCAGAAGAATAAAGCCAGGCACATAAATACTGATCATGCATCACAGCTATAGAAGACAGTATCTCCTCAGAGCAGATGATGATCTTCCTCATAGCTTAGTAATGCAGAAAGGCTAAATTCCAAAGGGAAAATTCCTCAAGGTTGCTTTTTTTGAGCAATTTAGAGGTTTACTATTGCCGATTGCCATCTCACATTGAAAGTGTGCTGGAGGAGAGAAGCAGACTACAATCAGGAGAAATTTTGGCTGCAGTTCTGCTAAAACCTGGTCAGGGATAGAAGAATAAAGCAGAATTTGTCAACTCCACTGCAGAGCGTGTTCTCATTATTCTGTTCATGGCATCCAGTTTTCACCACCTCTGCTGTAAAATATTTTGATCAAAACTATGGTTTTGGTCGATGAAGTAGGGAATAGGTCTTTCAGTGCAATTGCCTATTTGAGGTGGATTTTGTTGGCAATTGGCTGAGCAAATTCCCACTTGCAATAACAGCTGTGAACCCTGCTGAGGGCATCTGTTGGGTGGTAAATACTTGTTGGGAAGTATCTTGCTTTAAGTGTGTTTTGTTTACAAAAGAAATTCCTACACTTTTTAACACAGTGTTAAAGACATTGTGCCTCCTGTTTATTTACATATAATGTTCGATCCATGTTGTCTTTGTTCACTTGTACTGATTTTCGTCCCTACGGGGGCTAACATATCGAAGGGCTTTTTTGATTGCCTTCAGGTTTCAATTGAGTTATAATAACAGCCTAGATACAGAAAGATTATTCAATTAAGTATTATATGAGACAGCTGACTTAATTTTTTTCCCTTTCTAGCCAGCAAAAATAAGGAGAAACTCCACGGAAGGTAAAATTCAAATGCATGTCAGTGTAAGCAGGACCTGCAAGTTTCTGCATCAGTGGCAAGAGCAGGACAGCCTGTTCTCCTTCTGTGGCTGTCATTTTTTAAGGAGAACTGTCCATCCAGAGCCCACATACTCTGCAATAAATTCCTTTGCCCTGCAGGAGTTGTTGGAGCCACATTAATAGCTCTGGGCATGTGAAGGGATGCAAGTGTGAAACAGATGCAAGCCTCTTTCAGATTATTTTGCCAATATAAAACCCAGGAATACATGGCTCTGCAAAAGCAGAAAAAGGGGTCACAATGGAGTATCTCTGTTAACAGCCCATCTCCAAAACCTCTAAGGAAGTCTACACTGTCGTTTGCACAGTGAGCCAGGCCTGGCTCACCAGCACTCAAGAGGTAAATAGGCAACCCAGGGTGCATCAGGCTCGAACAGCCCCAGCCTCCAGTGATGAAGGAACCCTCTAGTCTATCCTCTAATTAATACGTAGGGATATCACCTCCTCTTCTTCTACAGAAGCTGATCCTTGACCAACAGCTGTTTAACTACGTAAGTGGCTATCAAAATTCTTGCTTAAATACCTACAGAAATGCTGTCCAGTCTAAAAAGGTTCCCAACTGCAGAGCTCCCTTTTGCAGATATGTTTTAAATGGAGACTGAAGAAAAGTTTCAGCTCACACTCCTGCAGACAGAGGGAAGGACATTTGTAATACAGGCTTGCTCACGTGGAAGCTGCTCATCAGATAACAAACACTTCCAATGTACATACAAAAGCAATGTCACAGTTTTTGACAACCACTTTGAAAGTTTAGGAAGAAAACAGGAGATACCACACAGCTGAATTCTGCTTGCATGCACACGCAAGGTCAGTTTGAACATAAAAACACTGGTGTAAACACTCACATTCATGGACAAGTGCTACAGATTTAATGTTAAGTATGCAAGGATTTAATTTATCTTCCATCTGTAAACTAATACCTTGTGTAGTAAAATGTTTTCCAGCACTTATATGAACACATAAGTTTGGAATTGCATCAGAAAAAACCCAATATAATTACCAGTACTCTCTTTTTATGCAGGATCCCTCCTTTCCCTCTATTCTTCCATCAAACTATATTGGAGTTTGTGTTCAACACATGCGCTTATTAAACATGGTCCACGTATTGTTATGTAAGTTTCTTTGGTGAAGATGTATTTCCTGTTCACACCTTGCTCCTCCATTCTGTGCCAGTTCTGAAATTTTTTCCAAATACGTTTTCAGAGAGACATAATTACCATTTCAGAAATACGTATGTGATGTAAGAGCTCACAAAAGTAAACATTTATTTAATATCAAGTAAATCTAAGGTCCTTCTGGGTGTAACTTGCAGAACGAAGGCCTAAATCTGTCTGTGTAAGCTGAACCGCAAAAGCAAGGTAAGTCCCTTGAGTCAGGCTTCTACAATCCTTAAAACAAAGTGTGAGCTGAAATTGGACCTTTGCTGTATATTGAAAAGACTAAGAAATTAAGCACTTTAGAGAAGTGACTCCACTTTTGATAGCCTTATAGCTGTGTACAGAACCTATGCATTTGCTGTCACACTAACCTTAGGAGTTTTAATGCTGAGGATTAATATACCTACACCTAAGCTCTAACTGAGCAGCTCTGTACCCATGGATACGATTGTGTCTCATACAGGTGTAGTGCAGTAACACAATCACTTTGATGCTGTTAGTTTAAATTCGGGCGGGTTTTTTTCCCATTTTCTGCCTAACATCACAGATGTGATGCATACATGAAAAAGGATCAACTCTGAGCTTTTGCTTATCTGCTGGATCTTATGCATATGGTTGTGAGCTCACAATGTATTAGATAAAAGGGTCTGAAGAAAACACCACCAACATTTCAGAATAACTGCACACCGGTGACTTTTCTTAATTGTTTAAAAATAATTACCACTTATTGGGGAAAACAGAAAACTAAAGCAAATCAGTGACAAAAATACCACAGAACTAGACTAAAAATGCAAATCAGGAGCATGTTGGCAAAACCACACCGAATGTAGAAAGGCTCCTGCTAATATGCAAGAACAGTGACATCTTGTGGGGGTTTACAGAAGCGAGTTCACAGAGGGACAGGGCAAACTAGTCTGATGTCATGTAATTAAAGGAAACTCTACTTCAGTAGTTTATTTAATACATGTACCACTAATATTTGGTAGAAATTAGGCTTTATTGCTTTTATAATGAGGAATGAAAATTTAAAAAAGCAGATAAATAGCTAGTTAGAAAAAACTTTGAAAACAAAAATTAATGGAGTGGGGTGGAGTCCAAATAGCTCTGCAGCGGTTTCCTCTGCTCTCCCAGGAAGTAGTTATATTTATCACTTAAATAATACTTATCCAAAATAATAATGGCATAAGGGAAAAGAGACCAAATGAGGAACTATATTGTAAAGGCATACAGTCAAACATAAAAATGACATCCATATTAAGTGTTTTTTAAAAACACACACACAAATATTTAATAAACAAAGCATGAATAGTTATGTTGTACTTTTCCACTGATTAATAGACTATGCCAAATTCATTATATGTACTTCTTGAGAAAGCAAAGTTATATCACAATGGAAAATTAATATATCCTACTTGCCAGTACAGTATGCAAGATTTGGACCCTTCAGATTGCATGAGAGTATTTGAGTTTCTGAAACAAATCTTCAGCTGCTATAAAGTGTCATACCTCAGCCAAGATACTCAACTCTGACAGCTTACAAGCAAAAATGTTTTGATTTTTTTTTTTTTTTGACAAGTTTGCACCCAAACTAAGTTATAAAAACATAACATTTACAACTTGGAAGATGACAGATTTTCCTACCATGATGTTCATGTGTTCCTCTTATTTTCTTTTACCTGAGTAACCTAAGTAAACAGATTACAAAGCAATTTAAACATATTAGCTAATACAAGGTTTACTTGACTTCTCATATAGAAATGTACTTTGACACTATTTGCAGTTTTACAAATACAAAATGAATAAGAACTTTAAAACATATTTACTGAGCAGCCATGTTTTGATATCTGTACAGATCAATAGGTGCTGTGGAATTATGTACAGAATTTATAATTTAATTTTTAAACAGCTTTTGTGCAACTTGGCTGTAATGTGCATCTAAAGAACTGCTGTCAACAT
This sequence comes from Entomyzon cyanotis, assembly GCA_024500445.1. Lineage (NCBI taxonomy): Eukaryota > Metazoa > Chordata > Aves > Passeriformes > Meliphagidae > Entomyzon > Entomyzon cyanotis. The sequence continues at coordinate 77,902,928 of JAKEPQ010001005.1, read as the reverse complement.
CACACATCTGTAATTTACTGGTGCCAGAAATGGATAGTACAGAATAGGACAACAGCTCCTAAAATCATACTGTGCTATGCAGACATCAGTACATAATTGAAATAGTGCATATTAATCAATGTCTGATGAAGAATAATAGCTGCTAATACAGACACGGGCATTTACAGGTATTAGGTTTGTTATAGTAAGTATGGATGAATGAGCTTTTCCATATATAAACATTAAAAGAAAGGGCTTGAATTAGGAAATTATACAATAATTAAAGAAGGAAATTTATGTAATAAAACTTTCAATTAAACTTGCAGCAGAGAAATACAGTTGGAAAAAATCCTTTACAGTAGCAAAAGATCCTTTACAGTAGCAATGAAACCATTCAGAAACATTATGAAATCAAAGGTAAATTGCTTTTATTTTATAACCATAGCAACTGAAAGTAAAAAAAAAAGAAAATCAACATGAACAAAATTTAGTTTATCTCTAACAGTTGTTAGCGTACATCAGTCTTATTGTATCTGTCAAATGTTTCCTCCTCTTTTTGTGCTCTATTCACGCTATCCCTTTTGATTTTTGAAATTTTTTAAAAATTTCTTTAGTCCAACATAAATCCATAGACACTAAAGCACAGTGAATATGCAATCTGCAGACTGGTGTGAGTGAAAAACCATAGGAATATAATCACTTTTATGAGGTAAGCTTGGAGTAACTTGGAGGAGAGAACTTGCGCTTCAAGTACTTGAGAATGTAAAGTGGAAGACAGCTTACAACAGTGATTGCTGACACTTTCCACAGGAAGGTCACAGTTGTGATAAAGGCAACATCTGTAGAAACAAAAAGGGAAAATAAGTAATGGGAACCAGTAACATGGAAACTGGAACTTCCACAATGCAAAGTCAGTAAAGGTCTTTTTATTGCTTATGCTATTGTCCGATTTAAAAAAAAGGGGCAATAAAGCAACAGAAAGTTAACCTCAACATTTTGGTTTTGCCAATTATTTTTTTTAGACAGGAACTTCAGCGTTCCTTTATGGTCCTTACACTGTTTTGCAGCTGAAGTAATTTTTAGGGGAAACAGAATCTCAGTTTAAAAGCAAGACTCCCTCATAACAAAAAAGTAAGTCAGCTTATTTTTCTACCAGCAAGAATGATTTTTACCCACTATAATACGAGCTCCCAACCAGAAATTTTGCTAGTTTGGATCTTTTATTCTGTATTGATTTTTTTTTTTCACAACATCTACATGGACTGATTCTTAAAATCATAGAGATTACATTAGAGCCCAAAAATTTCATGGGAAAACAATGTAGTGATATTGCTATAAGCCACACTGAAAAGCTAATTGTTTGTGACAAACATTAACAAGAATCCTGACACTCCACACTTGCTAATGAATTTTTTTACCCTATTTGTGATAATTAGGTCATACGTAGTTATCATGGAAAGATCCCAGAACTCAGGTAACCCCAAGAATTTTTAAAATGTTTAAATTTTTTTTCCATTATTTACAAATGTATATATTAAATAATTTACTACTCTTGAGAGAATCTTTAAAGATCAAAACCCCAAAAAAACCAATGCAAAATTTCAAGAAAAGTTAAACTTCACCTACCTAAGAAAGCTCCAAAAGACACTCTGCCTATACCTGTTTCACAAAGAGGGGAAAATGAAAGGATAGATTTACAGAAATACAAAAGTTACATGAAAAAAACACCAAACAGGTTAGCCACACACAAAGGAAATGAAAACAATGTTAGTAGCATTTACTGGAATAGTATTGCCTTTCACATGTCAATTGGATTATTTTAAGCAGCAATTAAATCAAAACACTTTGAAAACATATATCTGAAAACATTATATTTGATCATGTTTTAATATTGTGAAGAGATTGGCACTTTCCTTACATTCGACTTCAAGGTATAATTTACTGTATAAACAACTTGATCATGTGAATGAAAATTCACTTCAGAAAATGCAGTAAAGACATGCTTTACTGCTCCAACTTTACCCATTAAAAATACTTTGCATATTAAATTTCAATGTATAAACTTGTTATGCAGTTTTAGCCTAAGCCTGCTTAGACATACTGAAAGCCCATATAACCTCATAGACACCCTAATGAGGGCACTGTGTGCAATTAACTCAGAAACATAAAAACTATTTTACTTTCTTGAGTCAGAGCTGTAGAACAGTATCAAATATTTTTGCCTTTCTAATTTGAGTGCCATGTCATCATATAATTTCTTTGGAAGGAGATGATCCTTATAAGCAACATCACTGGAAAGAGTTTATTTGCCAATAAAGTCAAGCACTAGTGGTCTGGATCATTTTTCTTGATTCACAGAAGTTGTCCTGTATCTTGAACAGCAGACCATCACTTAGGTTTATGGTACATCACATACACAAAAAAAGCTCCCTTCCCCAGTTACAATGCAACAGATTAAGTAAGAGTAAAGCATTAAGCAGAAGTGAGAGTAAAAGCAAGGCACTTTCTCAGATTAACTAGTGAATAACACACAGTAAAATACATCTTTACAAAATCTCATGAAATTGTAGCCTTTTCAGTACCCTCAAATACAGAAAATAGAGAAGTTAAGTCCCTGGGCTGCAAGAAGCCATGCAACCATTCATAGACTCAGTTGCTTTGGCTTGTCCAGCAAACACTAGTACAAAGAGAAAACCACTTCCCTTTATGGAAAGGTTTCCAAGAAGCAAAGTCCCTACAGCTTTTACACCTCTGTGAACACCATCTAAAAGTGTTTTTCACAGAACAATACCAGAAAGAATGGAAGGACTGGCTGTCCCCAATACTACAGACTTACAAAGGTGAAGCAGCAAGTTCTGCCTTATGAAGTTCTTGGAAGTCTAGACTCAAGTGCTAGTACCTGTATCTGTTCTTGCTTGTTCCTTTAATTTGTAATCTGACTGTGGAGGTTCAAAAATCAACCCAATAATCTCTATTAATGAGTCTGTGCATCATTGTCAGAGTAAACAAAAGGGTTTTTTGCAAACCTGAAATAATGTAGAGTACAAGTACCAAGCCCAGCAGGGTTGTTTCTTCACTAGAACCTGACTCCTGACAAATCTGGGAAGTAACAGAACACCTGGGACAGGCAGTGAAGAATTTACTGAATAAATAAATAATTATATAATATATATACACTACCCTAATGTTGAACACCTGGGAAATAAGAGAGTGAAAGTAGAACTATGAGACTTCTAGAAACTGCCATGCAATGCTTAATTCTGCTGTGAGAAATGACAGCTGAAGAATGGCAACTCCTTGCTCATCAGCTCTTAGAAAACAGAGAAGGAGCTATTTTCTACTCCTTGTGAGGTATAATTAAAGGTCTTCTGTATATTTCTGTAAGTTACATTCGGACAATCACATCAAGATATTTTGTTTTTACTAAAAGGTAAGTTGATTCAAGAAAAAATATGTATTAATATGTTCTTTCATCTTGAGAACTATAAGCAATCAGAACCTTGAGACACAGTATGGCACACCAAAACTTAAAGCAAAGCAGGCTTAATACAAGCTTACTATAATTATGAAACAATGGTTCCTATATAAGGTATCTTTCCTGCTAGGCTGCTGCCTCACTCTCTAACAATACTTCAGGCCTTTTAGCCTTGTAAGTTCTATCTAATGAGGTTCATTTGGTCTGGTGCACAAAATAACGCACCAATTCAGAAAAAGATCCCGATTTTTTACAAATCATATCTATTTTCAATAGTGCAAATCTTAAAGCCAATTTAAGGTATGCAATTTGGACTGTCAATATTGGACCAAGGATGGAAAAGGCATGAGTGGTTTGGGTAAAGTTTATCATTTAGATAAACCATATTAAGAGGATAAAGGTTGTTGAATTCTAGAAAAAAAGGATAAGAGAATATTTTAACCCAACCTTAATTAGGCCTAATTTGAACTAATTTATATTTCTTATAAAGAAAGCTGCATTTCAAAACATCATGTATTCTTAACTGAAAAAAGAGGAAGAGAAAAACATTATTAAAAATATAAAAGTTATTTGCTAAAATACTTTTACTCACCAAAATATTCATTTAGAAATGCAAGAGAGGCCACATAGCAGCCAAGACTGAGGAATTCAGCCACCACCATTAACCAGTGCCATGTTCGTATGGTCAGTGCAACCATCAAGAGCTCAGTCAAGATCAGGGCAGTGAAGGAAATGGCAACGACATGAACAAATTCAGATTCAAAAAGCAGCAGGGCTCCATACATCAGAATACCACCTGGGTAGGGTGGAGAAGCACACAAGGTTGGCAACACACTCTTCAATAAAATTTCACTCTACCGGGTTTTACAACTGTACACTGAACATTTGATTCCTTATTATGAAAATCTGCCTAGCATTTTTTTTGTAATATTGATCTCTCTAAAAGAAGGATATTTACTGTACTTCATACATGTAAAATAAGCCAGCCAAAGTAAAGTCCAAAAGAAATAAAACTATTAGAAAATTAAACACTTTTTAGTACAATATCTCTGATGAACTGCTAATTAACCTCATTTTGTCGAGTGCTGCAAAATAAATGAGATATTGTGGAAAGTGTAATTACTTTTAACTGATTACATAATTCAGATTTCTTCAACAGTACTTCTGTCATTCCATGAAAGAAAGCTACTGTGTAAATACATGCAATGTGATAAGCACTCATTAAAATTTTTCTGGATTAGCATTTAATTAAAAGCATCTCCTTTTTTAGGTGACATGCACCAATAAAAATACCAATCACGCAGTGTTTTGAATAGGCCTGGCACACTACAGGAATATCGATTTACGAGATAAACAGAAAGCAATATATATAACTGCTGATGAAATGTTAAGCTTTGGGAATTCAACCTGCAGCTGAAAAACAATATTGCTAATAGCAGACAAAAATTTCTCAGTTCAGCAAAATTAGGACTCTCTCCTACCTTGGTAAATACTGATTAAAACCCAGATGAGGAAGGTCTTAAATGACAAAGATCTTCCCTAAGGGAAACATGTGAGACGACAGTTAAACACAACTTAAAAGAAAAAAAAATCTATTCAGCTCATATATTTTTAATAGTTCATCACTAGAGAGACATTTTACAAGTAAAATAACCAGTATTTGAAGTGATATAGGCTAAAAAGCTTCTACTTGCTTTTATGATTCTTGAAACTTGTATAGAAATTGCACAAAGTCTAAATTTGGGAATAAGGGAGTTAAGGCCTTAAACAGAAGAGATACTTTAGCTTGCAAGGCTCTGGCTGGTTTTCAGAATGATAATTACAGTGAAATTAGCTTATTTTTTATTTGTAAAATGTAGTCTTCAAAACCACTATAGCATTGTGTACCTACTGACCAAAACCTCAAGCAAATCTGCAGTTACCAGTAACTTCTAAATGTCAGATAAACTGCCCATTTGCTTTCATAGAATAAATTTATGACTACCACAGATTTTCAGGAAGTAATTTTTAGCAAATAAATTTTAAATCTTTTGATTGTGAATGTTACATATTGTAACGTATGCATAAATCAAAGAATAAATGCTGTACATGTGATATGACTCTTGCATTCAGTGAGGGTACTGATGAAATATGTTAGAACTGAAGAGTTGAAAAGATTCATATTTTAAAGGACAAAGTGGCAAACAAAGCAACCCTTTTGCCACAAAAGAATGATCAGTCTAGAACAGGCAAGAATCAGCACATCTTCATTGCTGTAGCAAGTTTCAAGTTCTGTGAACAGCTTTTCACAGGCAAGCTTACAGCTCTGTTTAGCAGGTGAAGGCAATGCTTTTTCAGGTTTAATCATGGGCTGAAATCTCAAAAACTTTAAAGATTCTCAAGCAGAGAAAGAAAGAACCAGTATCTCCAATAGATGAAAAATAATTATCCCAGACTAACATAGCTAATAGTTAATTTAGTGCAATTAAAAAGACAAAGACTCAGAAAAGTTTGGATTTTCTTTAACTACAGTCTGCTTCTGAACTTTTAGAAACATCTTTGAAGAATCTACTATCCCTTAAAAAGACTGCTGCCTTGGATCATAACTTTCTTAGCTGACAGCAAAGGATGAAGAAGAAGCGCTTTTCAAAAAGCTTATTAAAACAGAGTCTTGGGATTTGCTTCACTTTTGTGGCTATCAAAATTATAAACATTGATTGTTTGCAAGTATGTGCAAACACACAGAAAGCAGTATCTATGGATGACTGAGTTCAGATCAGACTGAGATCAGTTATAAATATCTGTTATTTAAAAGAAGACAATTTTTGGACACATAAGTAGTAATTCCTGCATGTTAGGAAAAAATAAATCTATAAATCAATATACCAATTAAAAAGGAAAAATAAGCTGTTTAAATGTAGACATAAATAACTCCACATCAAGATTCTGGGGCCAGAGTCAAGGCTGCTCTATCAAAATACCTTCAGGTTTGAATTATTTCAATACAACCACTGGTGACTCAACAAATGTATTAATAAAAATTATTGAAACGTTTGGTAGTGTAAATTATTTTAATAGTACAGAACTTGGCATAGTTGTGCAATCTGTCTTGCTTAGGAATACCTTAAGAAAACGATTGTAAGAATTCACACTTTTGCACACTGGAGATTTCAGCATTAGTTTGCAGCTGAGCGCTGAGGACATTCATACCTTTGTGAGATCCTTATAAAGTTCTGGATATAGCAATGCCATTTCTGGCTTCACATCTTGATCCAATACTAGAGAGAAGACTGGAAACATAGTATAAATGGTTGCATACCTAGGTGAAAGGAAAGAACACACATTAACACTTTTGTATGATATAATTTTTAACTGATCTACCGAGCTAAATTATTCTTTTTATGTAAGTGGAATTAAACTTGTTCTTTTTCCCAGTACTTAGCCAGCTTACCAATACAGCTTTCATATGCAACCTGCTTTTGCAGTTCTGAGAGCTGTCAGTTGTGAGAAGCTACAGAGGTCTTAAACACTCAAAAACAATAAACCCCCCTTTTTTTTTCTATCACCCAAGCTTATCACCTGTTACCATACTCCCTGTGCACTTGCACTTTTATGCAACCAGTCCAAAGACCTGACATTTAAATTCATCTACAGATGGATGCATGAAAACTAAAGAAAAAAAAGAGTACTATATTCTGGACAACATGGAGAAGGTAGATGGATGAATAAGAGTCTTAACAGCTCTGTAAGTGGCTTTGGATTTTATTGTTCACATGCCAGATGTATACTTTTGTCTGAACTTCCCTGGAACTTGGCACAACTATTTGCAAACATTTTAGAGAGGTCCACTGTTTGCCTCTGCAAAGTCTGGTGTAATCAAAACATGATTTAACTGAGATTTAACTTAGTGTCGATTTAAGTTGTTACTGTTTACAACGAGAATAAAATGCAGCTCTTAGGTCAGTAGGGACAGAGAACAGAGACAAACACAGACATACTATGCATAGCGTTCAGCTGTATAACTTGGGAAACCATATTAGCAAACTGGCTGCTGCAACATGACCAAGGTGCTCCTAATCCTGCATACATTCACATGAATGGAAATCTACGTGGCAGACTTGTGCAGTGCACTCCCAGAGAAAATTTTACAGTAGCCTCAGTTCCATTTTTAACATGAAAACTTGTGATTCTCACTGAGGTTTGTACATCAATCTGTGTGACAGCTGAAGCTGGTCTGGTCTGGGAGATTTTCTCTATTGTTTTCACCCCATATGTGAACAGGTTCTACGGTATCTTCTAAGGCTATGCAGATCCCTCTCTCCAGGGAACTGATAATGAGGCTTCCCCCTCATATAGTGCATATCCAACCTAGTGTGTCTTTTCTTTCTACTACCAGGTTTTGGTAGTGTACCAATGATAAATGTATGAAAAACATGGATGACACCAAGCCCATGGTATTATTTATGCAATTGATTTGCTGTATTTATTACTAGATACCATAACTGTTGCTTTGACTTACCCTACCATTAGGAATCCTTGGTACAAGGGAACAGATGCAAAATAGAAGACTGATGAAAATACAGCCTACAAAAAGCAGACAATTAATTAAGTTTAATATAATTCTATATATAAAATACAATATAGAAAAATATCAATGCTGGTAAATTAGGTTTTTGTGACATTTAAAAGACAGGCATAGTGATTTTAACTATTTAGAAAACAAAGTTTTAAGTACCTGCATAGTTGAAATAATAAGGCCTCGGTGCATGACAAATTGACCAAGTGCTGCTGATCTTTTGTAACTGTTTCGACCATGTACCATCAGCAGCCTGCCTATGTGTTTAAACTGTGCGATAGAAAAGTCAGCTGCTAGAGAAGCTTGTTTTCCCTCCTAGAACAGAAGAAAAATATTCCAAATACAAAGTCCAGTGTAAAAGATGTGTATCAAGTTTCAAAATCCTAAGCAAAAATTAATTTTAAAAGGTAAGCTTGTTCCTACTTTGAAAATCAACCCTGCAATGAGACACAAAGGACCATTTTTCTGTGCATATTCTAAGAAGCAGTGGGCTGTAACAAGTAAGTTTAATTGCTTCTTCTGCTTCTTTCAGGTAAATGCTACACAGAAGTAACTATAGTTTTTTCTCCTTTTCTTGTTTTTTGCTTTTAAAAAGATAAAGCAGAAGACATAGAAGCAAAAAAAACATTAAAGACTAAGCATTCTTATCACCTTGCATAATACTTTACTTAGAAATTACCAATTCACTGCTGTTTAAGAATAAAGCTTCCAATCACATGTTACTATGCTGCTATGTGGCACACATTTCACAATGAAACTGTTAACATTACCTTGCCTTCAATTCCAATTCCACAGTCTGCTGCTTGAATCATGCTGACATCATTTCCTCCATCACCTGGAAAATGTCACTGCAATATTCAGCTCTTCAGAGGCCATACAGTATTTGAGAAACCCCTTATATACCTTTAAATTCTGAAAATTAATCTATGATTTATAATTAATTACCTCAGTCATCTAGACTTTTTCCTGCAGAATAGAGAAGACAACCACATCTTTCTCATGGAATGGCATTTTGTGCCACAACTACGTAACACCCAGCACCTGGCTGTTGGTAAAGAAGTCTCTCTGGTTTTGTTTCAGCTATTTCTCTGTAGTGCCACCTGCTGATTACATTTATTTTACACAGATTTTACTACAAGGATTGTGCCAACAGTTACCTATTGCACAGGTGCGTTTCCCAGTGTGGTGCTGTAACAGTTTCACAATGTGGGCTTTCTGGGTGGGAGAACATCGGCAGCACACTACAGCAGGACACTGACAAGCCAGCTCTACAAATTCATGCTCGTAATACTTCAGACAAACCTGAGTGAAAAAAAAGACACTTGCATTTATTTACAGTTAAATAGTACTGCATGTAGTCCAACACAAAAACACAGTATAAAGTTTTCTTTAATGAAGTTTTCCATGTACAACATCCAAATGGGAGAAAAAAAAAGAGCCAGATTCTCCTGACTGTGGCTTTATTATTTTTAAAATCAAAGAGAATATCAGTTTGAGAGCCAACATGCTTTGAGGTTAAGAGAACAGACAATTCTAAAGCATGCTGCATACAAATTCCATTCTGTTACTGTACAGGAGACTAGAAAACCAATAACATTTGCCCACTGAATTTGCACTGAGCCATAAGCAAAAGTAGCTCTAAGGACAACTTAAAAGTATGGGCAAAAACTCAAAAAAAGAGCATGAACATGCTAATACGTTACTTTCTGACCATGAACAAATAAATAATTTGACAGAAACCAAGTTTTTACCTCAAGTGAGTCCCCAGATATCACCAAGGCACAGTCATGCTTCCTCCTAAAGGCATTTAGCTCTAAGTGAGCCTCTCCTCGAGTGGCAACCTTCAATGAAAAACACTAAATTAAAAGATGGTTATATTCTTAAAAAAAACCAACAAAACAACCTGCCTAAACAAGTCAGGTTTCGAGAATTCATACTCAGAAGGCCTTGGTTCAAGTGCTTTATCCTACTGCAAGTCCAATCCCCATGAAATTTTACTACAAGACTCAAGTCTTATGGAGTGAAAAAGTAATCCTAAAACAAGGAAAATCTATGTAGTCATCTTAAGTGGTTCCTCACCAAAGTTTGCAAGGGGTAAAATAGTAATTATTAATGACATTAAAATATCTGAATTTTGAGCTGGTCTGAGTATTTTCATCCTGGCAGGGCTAGAGAAAAAGAGAAAAATTTCCCAAGCAAACCTAAATTTTTTAAATTTATTAAGCAGTAAAATATGTTCTTAGAATAACTTAAAGTGTTCCTATTAATTGTTTCTTCAGTTTGTGTAACCAGGCAGAGATTTCAAAGGGCACATAAAGATACTCATTAGGACTAATCCGTTTGGATCTTACATGACTCTTGAAGGCAAGATCAAGTGGCATAATATGAATGAATTACATAATAGATTTTTTAATTTACATAATTTTTTCAGAAACTGTGAAATGCAAAAAACCAGTCAAAGGTTATTAAATGGATTTTGGAAGGTTTTGAGCTACAAAACAGAACATGAAAAATGAAAATTATAGCCGGATTTTGAGGAGGCTGGCAGGTTTGGGTGTGGTGGGTGGTTTTTTTTTGTTTTTGTTTTGGTGGCTTTTTTAGGTGGTTTTTATTTATTTATTTGTTTGTTTGTTTTGTTTTTAACATGGTTTGGTTTTTTGGTTTCGGTTTTTTCCCCCCATTGATAAATATCAACATATTTTAGTGTTATCATGCAAGACAAAGTTCCAAGCACAGAATAAAACACAAGCTCTGATTACACTTTTAGTTTTATCTCTGTCAACACTTTAATTAAATAATTTTTAAGATATATGAATCTTAATTACATTGAATGTGAAGTTTTGTCCTTGGCCCACTACTACCCAGCCAGATGGAGTTCAAAGAACCTTTCTCTCTCCAGATGCTCTCTACTACCCATAAAATTTGAGTTACATTAAAAAGCCCCTGTGAAAAAGAAAAACTCATACCCATGCCCCAATTCAGAACTTTTTTTCCTTCTTTTCCACAATTAAGCATGTCAAGAGAAAGCTCATTGTCTGACAGCTGTTAGGAACACCAGACTGTGTTGGCTCAGTATAACCTTTCTTCATTGCAGAAATGAAGGGATGGCAGCACTTGTGCACACTGATGAGCAGTGATTGTCCTCTCTGTTCTACATTTCCCCTAACAGAATGCTTTTTTAAAAAAACCTGTAAATACCTCTAGACTTACAAACTGAAGAAGCTGAGACTTCTAAGAATAAACAGTTTTGGTAAAAACAAAACACAACCTTTTGGAAAAAGAGTAGCAAAACGTTTTTTTCTTTCTAATGTGTAACTAAAATAGAAGTGCTATAGTGCTTGACATTTTCTCACATTACTTCAGTAGTTATTTCTTTGCAACAAGTATAGCCAGTGAAATAACTGTGTATAAATGCATTTTCTAACTAATTAAAAACTTTGTGCATTTGAAGTTAACACAGTTTTATGCTGATCTCTTATTACCAGTCAAGGTAATGAAAATAAAAATCTGACTCAACTAAACACATTTTGTTCAGGAAGACTTAATTTGTGGTGTTACAACATGGAAAGGTCAACAAAAATTGATCTGAAGTTTTATCAGAAGCATTAATAATTTAATTGCAAATAGTAGTCTGCAGGGCCTAATTTGCCATTCTGATGCTTCAGAGGAAAATACATTTACATGTAAATGATATTAATATAATTATTTCTGTAGGTGCAAGTGGTTCATTTTCAACAAACAGATGCATTATGTCTGATCACACAGCATCAATCAACGTCTGGAAAATCCATTTTTGTTTGGCTTCAGTCAAGTTGATGCTACACAAATAAAATGTATGGAAGAAGATTCAGTTTACTTTTCTAACAATTATATAAACAGTCTGTTTATAACATGCACCTATATATAATGGCATAAAAAATTCTCATACCAATTTGAACTATGTCTAAATGGAAGATGTTGGTATCGCAGTTTAATTCAGGATTGAGTTAATTAAGTCTTGAATTTAAAGAGTTCTATCAATGAAAATTATAGAACAGGCAAGAATGACATTCAGATAGCCTAAATTAATGGCTCAGCACCTCACTTCACAAAGAGCCCTCTGCATCACTAATCAGAGGTATCTTGCTATATCTGTTGTGAAGGGTGTAAAATCCATGTTGAACCTGGGTCACCCAAACATGGCTACAAACATTTCTATAGCACATCAACAGATCTAGAAACCAGCACCCTTAAATGCTTTGTAATTCTACAGCCCTGAATAACAACCTAAGTACTACTCTCTTGACCATTATCATGACACTCAGTACAATAATCCAGTAATTTTCAACAACCAGCCAACTACTAATCAAATACAGAAACATTGTTATTAGCTGTCCTTTGATGAACCAACAAAAAACTGGAACTATACTTACAGGTCTGAAAATGTGGATATCTTGAGTTCTAGAGACTAAATGAGAACTTTTCGCAATGCAAGTTGCTGTCTCCAGTTTATCTCCTGTTAACATCCATATCTGCAAAATAATGTAAAAGTTTACTCCTTTGGACATTACCTGTACTCCAAATCTAAATGACATCTCTCTTCAAACTTTCTCTGGCACCTTTTTGGATTAGACTATCCAAGAAAATATACTGATACTTCCTTTTTTTAGTAAAATTAACAAACAGTTTTTACTGTTTGTTATGCAATAATATGTAAACTGTGTTTACTTTGGGCAGCTCCATTCCCCTTCCCTTCTCACAAGGGCCAGTGTCTCAATGTATATGAAGACAAACTGAAGCTCTGGGGAAGCATTAAAATCCTTTCCCTATAGCCCTGATACTACCTTGATCAGAAATGTGAGGATGCAGATGATATTTGCTGACAAAATGATGCAATACAGTCTGTGACTCTGGTGATAATCTCAGAAAACAGCAGCCAAGCAATGAGACAGCAAATCTTGGAGGGTAAGCTACAGGCCCAACACTCCAAAGAGATCCTGCCCACTGATCATGCAGAACTGAGAAGGCAGTAAAGTGTAAGGAACAAAGTTGAAGATTCATGTGTTCTTAAAGTGTGACAGCTCCCTCAGCCCCTTAACACCAAGAAAGTTTCTTAGTAAGAGGACTAGTAAAACATCTCTTCTTGCTGACAACTAAATCACCAGTGTCAGGAAATTATTGTCATTGCATTCCAAAATTCTCCTGGTTTGCTTTGCCCCCACTGTGCCACCCTTCCAGCAGATATTGGAGTGGCTGAAGTCCAGCACAAGCAGCATATGCCAAACATCCCATTGTGTCTGAGTTTAACCAACGCAAAGTCAATACAACTATTTGGAGCAGAGCTTGACGTCTGCTTAAAGCAAAACGTATATAACCTTGCCCCCTCCCCTCAAATATTGTTCACATATTTACTTGAAACCCTCCCTCAAACAAATGCATTAATTGTATATGTGCCACTGATACTGTCTAGCAAAGCAACTCTTTTGCATGGCTTTTCATGCCATCCCTTTAACATGAACTGAACAACCCTCAAGGGCAGTTCTGAACTCTAGTTCAAACAATTCACCTTTTGATTTTTGCTGAAACTTCTCATGAGTGCCAAACCTGAAAACATTGTTGTCACACAAATCTTGTGCCAAACTCATTTAATGTCAGCAAGGACAGTTTACTGTAGACAGCCAGGGGATAAATGACTGAGACACACATACATCTATCTATTGGTAGTTTTCCTACAGAAGTAAGTTTGAAATTGATGAAACCTGTGGTAGACAAGGGAACTTTGCACACAGTGCCTTGTTTGTTTCTGCTAGCTCATGCCCAGAATGTGCTTAGGACATTTCTTACTTTGAAAGAACCTGAATATAGACAAATGTAAGTTATGTCTTGACTTTAAAAGTTAATAAACGATAACCTGTTATGTCAGCAGTATGCGTTTAGTACCTTTATTCCAGCATTCCTTAGCATCTCTAGAGTTGGTCTAACATCTGCTTGCAGCTGATCTTCTACTCCAGTGAGACACAGTAATTCCATTTCTCGCTCCAAACTCTCTACAACAGCAGCAACCTTCAGGTTTCTATCATGTATGCTTAGCTTTGCTTGGTTATATCGACTCTGTTTGCACAAACACAAAATCACTTTGAGTCTGCTATGACTCATAAAGTATACATTCAGTCTACCACTCAGTGATAGCATGGATTCATTAGGCTAAATGTTTGTCTTTAAATATCTTTAATGAAGAACAAGACTAAAAGAGCAATTTTACTTTATACCCAATGTTATCCAAGGTTCTTCTGACAGCTCACCTCAAGAGAATGCCTTCTGAAGAACTTTTAAGAATTAGGCATCACAGCATTTAAGGAGGAAAGGCCTTATCTTTGAGCACAAGTAGGTTTTTTTAGGTCATGCTGAAGCTACAGAAATAACATTACACTAGCTTCTGAGGAAAACACTGTCTAATCCCATAATAAAGCAAGCAGGACCCTAATGAATGACAAAGTCTTTAACAGATTGTGGACAATACCTCAATTATCTATTTCTTAAATATGAATCGTCTTTTTTTGCAACCTTAAAAAATAAAAAAGAGGAATGTTCTCCTTGAGGTAATTAAATATGGTAAAGCACAAGATCACTTTGTCCTTTCATACCTCAAAATCTTGATACTGTTCTTCAGTAAGTGACTTTTTGGCAACAACCAGTGTGCGCAGTCCCTCTCGTGCCATATTACCACACTAGATGAACCAAAGCACAGAATAGTTATGCAAATATTCAATCATATGCTCATGTTTTATACTGTATGCTAATAGGGTGTATTTGTCCCATAATTTTAGGTATTTCTTTAGACTCTTAAACTACCCTGGAGAAGCCAAAAACAGGATAAAAAGCAATTATACTTCAGGCCCTCCAAATGAAGTGGCTTGCTATCAGTAAGTCAATTAGACTTTCTCTCCTAGCTTAAAGAAAATTTTTTTTTAGGTTGAAGCTTTAAAATAAATTAAAACTACTTTTGAGGCATGTAACAGAGCTACATTTCTTTTTCCACTGAACATATCTCTAATCAGAAAAACATCTACACATTAAAAATAGCCATGGAATAGCATGTCTTAATGAAAAACAACGCTCTCCAGTGCAAACACTTATTGATTTGACCCCATAAAGCTAAATAAATTAAACAACTATTTTACAATTAATTGTGCATCATTATCGCCAAAAGTAATTTTTATGACATTTTGCTAGGTCTTGAGGGAGTTTAATTTATACATGTCCCTGAATAAATCAAACTGCCCTGCAGCAGATATTGATTCATATTGCCAATACCATTATGAACATACATGGTGTAATCATTGTATTAACATATTGGCTGTATGTAGGGTCAAAAATAAGATGATTGCTGGTACCTACTAAATACATAGTGAAAAATATTAATCAGCTTTGAAATTCAGTCACTAACTATTTTATTTGAAGTTTAATAAATGTCACCAAAAAAAATCAGTTTGGACGTGGTGCTTATCACACTCAGTAATTCATAATCATACCTCACTGCAGATTTTGATCAAACAAGGGCATTTCAGGATAAACAGCTTTATAGCAGAATATTTCTCAGAAGTAATTAGGTTTTATTTGAAAGGTCAGTCAATGAAAAACAACCGTCCCTGTTTCAAGTACGAACATGGCCTGCTACTACTACCACCAGCTTTGGTTCTCTTGTATGTTATTCAAGAATTAGAATTAATTTTAATCCCTTAAAACACATTTAGGATATGTGTTTCAAAATCTATTACTGCATTGCCTCAGATTTTCCTTTAAACATATCCCAATAACATATGATATATTTTAGATTTTAAGTTTTTATAACATTTTTATTTTTGTAAATGTTGATCTTTCTTACCTCTTCTTCCAACCAATCGTTGTACTGTACAATAGTGGACATGGCAACATCTGCACCCTTCATGTAAAATGTAATTTCTCCTGAAGATTCATCCTAAAATTTTACAAAAGAAATGGGGGGGAAGAGGGGGAGGAATACCTGTTCATACAGTCAAAACAATTACCTACCAATAACTTAATTGTCTTCTGAAGCAGTCAATAGGTTACCATTTATAAAAGATGAAGTACCATGCCAAGAAGTGGGTAAGTTTTATTACTTTATGCTAATATTAATTCTGATTTTATTGAGATATGTGTCCCCTATTTTCATGTAAGAGCACCACTTCTAACTGAAGTCAACAAGCATAACAGAATCTCAGTGTGCCTAAACTAAATTTTAAAATATCACTGTTATGTCCCCTCTAACTTATATTTAGTTTCTTGGCTGGCAAATAGCACCTAACCCAAACCAGAAAACTCTGTATCTTTGAAATACCTGGTAATTAAAAATTTACTAATAACTTAGTGTAAATGCTTGTAACAAGTTTTAATGATACAACATTCATTATGTATTCCATGAATCCACAGACAGGCAAATGTAATCCAAATTAAGAATTTCTGAGGTATTGTCTGTTGCAGGAGTGATCTGCCAGTATTTCTTAAAAAATAAAACCCAACACCCAGAACACCCCCAAAATTACCCTAACTATGATGCCCATGCGCTTGCTCTCGGAAGTGAAGGGGAAGATCTGCAGGATATAGTACGTCAGGATGTGTCCACCAGGGGTCTTCAGCTGCATTGAGGTCAGATCCCTGTTAACCAGAGTGAGACCCACACTCTCTGTCCATTGCACCAGAGCTACCTAAAAAAAGAAAGAAAGAAAAAAAAAGACTAAAGTGACATATTTAAGTGTAAAAGGTCTATTATACTGTTATATAAATTAGGCTAAAGCCAAGCAACTGTCGCTAAGGTAAAAGTCTTAACTTATCCAAGAATCTAGGAAAAAAAAGTGAACAGCAGAAGAATGAGTATAAAATCTTAATACATGAAATTATGAATATCCCTTGAAGACCTTACAAAAACTGTTATGAAGAATGTAAAAAACTTACTTGCACTTATTACTGAAAATGAGATATTTAGAATATATTGTTCAGAAATAACCGTTCCCATAAATACCCCATATATATTCAACAATACATCAAGGACATCCAATAGAAATTATGCAAAATCAGAATACAATTTCTGTATCAACAACACCATTATGTAAGTAAAAGACTTTGGGAGTATTTCCATATAAAATATTTTATTACATCTACAGTTGCATGCAAGTTGAGACAATGTAATACGGAGTCAATAGGTAAGCAAAGTACCTTATTTTTAGCTTACTTTGCTCACTGGCATAATTTTATTACTTTGTTTAAACAGTAATATAATTGAGTTCTTCTGACATCAAATAGGATGGAAACCAAGCTTACAATAGTGCATCCCACAAACCCACACATGAAAGTCCCTTTTTCAAAATTTTGCTGGCTTGAAGTGCATGACTGTAGCTTCAACATTTTTCTATGTTATGCTTTAAATATCTCTCACCACCACTGTGTGATTTATTCCTTAAAAAAATTAATACTTTAGGAAAACTACTTTACTGATTTCACTGTTTTATATACAAGATATATTTTATACCTATTTTCTTTTCTGATTAAAGAAAACTTCTCCTCCTTAACCTACTTTTATTTTTCCAAATACTAATAATTGCTTGAAAACAGATTTTTAAATTACTAGAAAGATAACTATAACGAAATTCACATGATTTTTATAGAACCTGTATTTTAACGGATTAATAGGCTCTGTTATTTATCTCAGGTAAGATGAAAAAAATTAAAATCAAGTACTCTGATAAAAAGACACGCAAGTAGAAAAGTGCCTAGGTAAGCTCAACAGATATGATGGCCACTAAGAATTTCACGCAAAGCAAGTAACACACCACAGCTTCTGAGAAAATTTAAAATTGCAAAAAAATCCACTGTGAACCTGTAAGAAACCCTAGCAGTACCATCTGTGTAAGCATCACCAAGTGAAAATACAGTGAGATGCAGTTATGGAAGAGAATAGAACACACTTTGAAAAGCACCACTTTAAATTCTTGAAAATTACAGGAAGCCTTTTTACAGATGTTTCTTCTCCAACTGAAGTAGCATATAAGCTGTAAATGATCCAGTACTTCCAAGGTTAATTTTCAATTTTCACAGTGAAGGGTTACTATTACATTCTGACCTGTAAATTGCATCTTTCTACTAAAACACTATTATCTTATTTGTATCCCTTTGCAGCTAGGACTTAAGTGCTCTATATTTGGTGACTCGAACCTATTTATTATTTCATTTATGCTTGGCTTCACATACCATTTGAATTAGCATTTTGCAGCACAGTCATTTTGTATTCTTATACCTGGCCTATACACAGCTGCATATTTGTTTTTTCTTTTAAATTGATCAGGGCAAATACCATTCAAGAAAGAGTCAATAAGGCTCAAGAGTGAAACAGATGCCTACAAGAACACTGAAAAAACTTGAGAGCAAGACAAGTTTGACTCTCATCATTCAGAATGAATCAGAGCAGCATCCAGAACAACATAGCCAGCTCTTACCATTAAAATACCTGAAGCTTTTAGAATGTAGAAATTTTTTTCTAAACAAGTGCTCACAAATGGCATGAAAATCTACATTATAAATCTTAAATACATATATACTGAAAGGCTGGCTACAGAGTGTTCAGAAAAAGGATTCTTAGACAAATCTCTCTTCTTGAGGTTTCCTTTCTACAAGTGTATTTTCTTCAATACATTTCTGAAACCTTTCACTAAAATGGTCTTGCAAGCTAGTGTGCCTAAATGAAGAACCCCTAGAATGCTGTGGCTTCTGAAGAGCTTGACATAATGGAGGAAGCCAGATAAAGCAATAAAGGTTGGACACGCACAGAGGTCTTGGCTGGTGAGGCCACCATTTTGTTTTAAAAGAAAATCCATTCCAGTGATAACATTTGTTTGCTGATAACCATTAATTTGCTGACACACCCACACACAGATGAAATGTGTCCAGTTTCCTTAATCCAGGTTAAGGACTTATTTGAATATTTTATGGATCTTCTCTGGCTTCCATTACTGAGACACAGGTATGCAGCTGAACCCAGAACTGTGTTCCCAGGGCAGGCAATGTGCGTGGAGGTAAAGAGAGATCTGTGGTCTAACTTGCTAATTGTCTTCCTCCTCAGTAGCTACTCAAAAAGTAAAGACAGCCATCCACCTCTCACGTGACAACATCAAAGATGCAACTTCCAAATTAGGAAAGAAAGGAGCAAATTATTGCATTGTGAAACAGAAATGCAATAGATCTGATGTGAGCTAGTGAGAAACACCTCATTTAGTGTTTCTTACCCCAAATCTTTCAGATGTTCCTATTTACCACATGCCTACTCTTGAACTCTGGTTGCTTCTGTCAGCAGTGTTTCCTCACTAGAGGCCACCCAACCCTCTGAGCTTCTATAGTTCACAGCCCCAAATATCAAATGCTTCACTTACTAGGGCACAGATTTCCATTCAAAGTCAAATTCAGAGATCTCATATGGAAACTATCCCAAATTAAGAAGTAACTGTGCAACCCACAACATCACCTAGAGCAGTACCAGCTCAGGATGTGGAAGTAGCTTCTCTAAGCAGAAGGGTGTTTCTAACTCAGTTGCCTGAGGAACAAGTGGATATCCAGAGGGGTATGGAGAGCTGAAACTTCAAAAACACCATTGTTACAGACCACGGCAGGGTGTCCATGTAATGGGGATATAATAACCCCATTTGTTTAGAAATGTTCATTTATTGAACCAAATCAAACCAAACAACTTATACATTGGGTTAGGGTTGACCTGTACAGTAATACATACTCTGGACTGCAGGTTTCCATCATGGGACATACTCTTTTCACCATACTTGGATATTGTGGGGCTGTACACCTCACCACTAAGGCCACAGCCTCTAGCAGCCTGGCCATACTGCCCAGCTCCTGCTTTCCTTTCCCTGTGGGCCAGACTACCATTTTGGCTCCTCAGCAGAAATACAGAACTGATCAATATTTACAGTATTTGTTGCTCAAAAAAGTTTATGATCAAATAATTTTCACTTTCAATGTACAATATTCTCTTTTGAGCTAACATTAGTTTAAGAAAAAGATCCACTGCCTTGTGGCTGCTGTTGGCAGTTCTCCACCTCATAGGGCAGTTTGGGAGTTTCACCACAGTTTTGCTCAAAGCCTTCCTGGAGCCATGCTATGAGCCTGACACTTTAAGGAAAAAAAGAACCTGTATAAATAAAGTCTTCAAAGGTTTTGGCATATACGAGGGAGCAACTCATAGGGTAAGAAGGAAGGAGTAGGGTGGAAATTTTGTAAGCTAGTTTTGCTGCTCAGAAGAATTCTCATGTAACCCACCTGTATTTCTTTCAGAGTATTTAAGAGCATCTTCACTTCAAACAATAGGATCTGCTTTCAAAAACAGACTGTTGTCTAAGGTATACAGACACTCTAAGTGTGGTATTTTTAAGGTAAGGCTATTCCTTTGGAAGCACAGAAGAAGCAGTGGGATCTCCTTTCCCCATTGCCTGAGTGTTCCCAACAGTTTCCATCAGGATTATTCAACAACTCATTTCTGTCTCCAATCAGTGCTGGTTTGTTTATATTTATAAACAATGATTTTATAACTAACATTTGCAGTACATCACTTTTAATAAAAAAACCCCTTCCTAATTAAAATAAAATTATTAACTTAAAAATACAGCTTGATCATGTGAAAAAAACTACCAATCAATATTCAAGACAAGCTATGGA
Source organism: Entomyzon cyanotis (assembly GCA_024500445.1). NCBI lineage: Eukaryota > Metazoa > Chordata > Aves > Passeriformes > Meliphagidae > Entomyzon > Entomyzon cyanotis. The sequence continues at coordinate 77,882,205 of JAKEPQ010001005.1, read as the reverse complement.
GTAGTTATTCTTTGTGGGTCTCGAAGGTCATGCAAGTGATGGTTTTATGCTACTGAGTGATTTGCTTTTCACGATACATTGACAAAACAACACAATTAGTCTTGCTTCAATAAGCACACACAATAAAATGAATTAAACAATACAACATGTCTCATACATTACAGCTTCACTTTTGTAAACACAAAAGCTGCTTCACTAAGGGCATATAATTTTCCTGGCTGTTTTTAAATGATTGGCTTTGTATCCTTGTAATTAATTTTAGCAACTCTGTTGTCTCTCGACAGAAACATTGGAATTAAATAACTGACCACACTTTAAGATAATATTTAAATATCCAAGATCCTGGAATTAGAAGTGCTTGAGACTATAACAGTGCAGGACAAAGCATAACCAATAAGTGGCTGGTTTATGAGAGTAAGCAGTCATTAAAAATCATGACTGATCAACCTGTTCTGACCAAGGGGAGCAAAGGTCTTCAAAGGCTCCTGTTCATAGCATGCCCTGAACTGCTTGGGTCTCTGACCTTTGAACTCTATCGCTTTGCCTACTTAGCTTATATCCTTTTATGATTGTTCATTACATTAAGGTAACTGGCTTTCTACAGATGAGCTAAACCCACATGATGATGGTCAAGTAGAAGCTGGGTTTTGGTGTTTTGTTGTTTGTTTTTTTTTCCAGTGGGTTCTCAGTGAATGTTTATTGTTTGCTATGCTACAGCTGTAGAGGACAAGTGACAGACAAATGAAACTTTCCATTCTTTCAGAGAAAATGAAATATTGATCACTTATCATAAGAAACAAAGAGCCTGGCATAAGTAGGGCTTGCATTATGAATACAAAATCAGTTACTTATCTCAGGTTACTCTAACAACAGATAAATACATCTTTTATGATAAATGTACCTACTTCTAAATGTGCATACTTTATTATGGTTATATTATATCTGTATATGGATGCACACATATACACACAGATGTGAGGAATTTCAAAACAGTTCTTCAAGTCAATTCATTAAGTGTGTAGTGTGGTAGCATAGTACTAAGCTGCTTCTTATACCTTCCTATATGGAAGAATAGTTTATACTTACATACTGTTCTCTGCATTTTACATCTATGGTGTGATCATGAAATATTGTATTATGCAACAGACAACTGTGCAAATAATATATTGTTTCAAAAGACTGCAATCAAGCCAGATCCATAAACAAAATCTAAGAGAACAGTTGCAATGTTGAGAAAGTACAATGCATAAAACTGGTTAAGTCTATTAAATGATAATGTTGCTTATTAACCAAATATGTTGTGATAGGTCAGTGCTGAGGTTAAACAGAAAACATCAATTGAACCATTTCCCTAAATAAAGCTCCAGGGTGCAATATTCAAAGCACTTTATTCAATAAAAAATGCTTTTAAAATGGTACTTTGGTGATTGGGAAACATTGGCATCATCCGTCAACCTAACTGCAGGAAAGTTCAATAAGCTAAATAATGAACCATTTACATTATTTTCCTTAGGCTCCAGTGATTTGCAAACATTGCATCAATAGAAGTCTTTAAAAAATTATGATAAAGACCTGCTAGTCTTTCAACTCTTAGGCTTTTTTCTGTCATGCTGCAATTTTTATGCTGTTTACATGCTTTTTGTGGCTTCATCTTTTTATAAGACTCCATTTAACATCAATTTCTCATTATATTAAAGCATATTTGTTCAATATGATAATTTTACTAGTGTGTCAAGCATTATCTTTGAGAAACAAAAAGGAAATTTAAGGCTGTTTTAGAATGTAAACATTTCATTTCATTGCCATAGAGTTTTAATGTATGAGTTGAAATGATAAAAAAAATCATTATTAAAAGGATATGTGTGCATTCTCTCCCTTGCAGCACAAACAGTTTCTTTGTTGGTGATTTCTTCTTCCAGCTCCCTTTCTATCCTGAGTCCCAGATCTGTTGTATTAGCACTTTATCAACTTTCCTGTCTTTCCAAGGTCAAATTCCTTACTGTCTTCCCAGGGCACCACTTGTATAATTCTCAAGTCTTACAGCTGCTTTCTTTAGTAAATATGGGAGGAGAACTGCTCTTCATGGTAGCATTTTCAGGTTTCAAACAACTGAACAAATATACAAAAACCCACAGGAGAGATGAGTGAGCGGGTGAAAAAACTCACGTCATCTCTCTCAACTGTACATTTCTTTGCCTGATTTAGTAACACCTTTGGTTATTAAAGCAGAATGTTTACTTGATTTATAGTTGTCATCATATCTTCATAGGCAGATCCTTGCTCATGCAGTCATTTGTTACCCTCAGTAGTACCTCACAGGCTCATTAAACTGAAATATTTAGTAAATATGAATGTATGCGCAGATGAAAATGTGTACACATGCATAGAACAAGTCAAACATTATACAACTACATAACATAAACAAATGCCCTTCTGGCATAAATAAATGCTCTTTCAGCATTCTCAGTTCATAACGTGGATCAGCTCACACTATACAATAGCACGTACAGTATTATGGATTATTGATTTTAGCCAAAGATCAGCGTCTCAAGTCCTGCTGAGTTTTATTTTTAAAAATGTTCTGACTGCCATTTTTCAGTCACTGAGAACCATCCATTTCTTTATATTCTACAATCCTTTGACAATGTGAACTTGTTTATGGAATCTGAATACATGTAATGTCTGCTAGTTTGGTACTACATGAAGACAGATTTAATTTTATTTCTTGCATTCCTAAAAACACTTGTCATAGATTTGTTACTTTTAGCAATTACAGCCTGCAGTTTGAACTGCTAAAATTTTGTTAGCATTACATATGGTGACATATTAGACATGAAAACCAAATGTATACCGTGAATAATACTCTATGCTCTGGCAGATGAAGTTTGTGAAAGAAACATTGTCTTGTATGAGATCAACTTGCACAGCTAGAAAAATATTCAGACTTTCAGGTACACACTGCCTTCTTCACATCTTACAACAACCTTATCTTATTTATGACTAAGCTACTGGGGTTACAACAACAACAGTACCTTTAGAAAATGCTAGGAATTCTTTAAAACAAATATGCCCCTTCATTTGCTGCTCACTTTCAGATGCTCACATTCAGATGCAAACCAACCTCAAAACATTGTATTTCTCTGTTTTACTGTATCAACTACACACGTTTTTATAAAGTGAACTTACTTTGCAGTATTTTGAAACATGAGCTTTGCCTCTCTCCTAATATCTTTTTAGATTGAATTTTAGGCAATCAATTTAGGGCCTAAAACAGGACGATTCAGAACAATAACTCAAATCCAATGAAAGCAGTGGGACTTGCTTAAAATCTGGATTTCGATGGAAGCCAAAGGCATGTTTTTATCGAAATGGTGTTTTAAATTTGTGCTACACTTGATGCAATTTTGAAAGAACCCTGAAGATTATGAAGCTGCCTAGAGTTTGAAGCTCAAAAACTTTTCTAAAGAAGCACTTAAGTTTTGATGGCATTTTTTTGTTTCTGGGGGTTTTGTTTGTTTGTTTTTTCCTGTTAAGAATCTATATGTTTCAGCACCTGGCAGCATCTCTAGCTAATGCACCAGGTTGTCCATCACTCAGAACAGTTTCCTTTTCCCTTTAATAGCATACTATGATTCAAACATGGATTAATGTTTTGAGAATAAACCTCATAATAAAATTTTAATTGCGGTGCTCTAGACAGTGTTGACCCCAAAGCACTGACTTGACAGATCTTTTAGTCAAATAACTGAAAACACTTTTATACAACAAAGGAACACTAGATCTTTCCTAAGGTGTAGAAAAAATAAAAACAGATTACTACTAATTTTAAAGAAACCCCTGCCCAAAACACTTCTCTTTCACAGCTCTTCTCTTTTTAACTTTATGGCCCCTTTTCTTTAGGAGATATAAGCATTTTCAGCCTTGCATACCAACCTCATCAGGGCTAGAAGCCTGGTAAGTTCGATTTTCATCGCTGAAGTCCTGATCCACCTCTGCATATTCTGTCTCTGCAGACACGCCAGCCCGGGATTCATATACTGGGGTGACATTGTGGCAGAGTGCAATGGCCTTCACTGCTTCGTGTATCCGACTGCTGACACTCTTTCGCACTTTGGGTGCAGATGACTGAGGTTTCCTGGATGGTGTGGAGCTCGTACTGTTTCCACTGTTCTGAGAGTGGACCTTTTAGACCCAACACAATGAACAGTAAACCAAAGTTCAAAAATGCAAACAAAACATGAATACCTACATATCTATATCTGACTGTTATCTTTACAAAGGTTGATAAATTATAAGACTAGTAACCATCTTTATTTTTATATAACCTACTGTTAAATCATTCAGCTTATGATTCATAAAAAGCCTCATCTTCTATTAAGAAATTATACATAACTATGGGCTCATCACCTTGCATTTACAGTCGAATTCCAGTAACAGAGCCTGAAGACAATTGAAAAATGAAATGAAAACAAGTATGCAGGAAAAGGGCTGAATAGGCTGACTGGATTCTGCAGAAACCCTGCTACCTCACTTCAGATTCTATGTTTTTCAATGATCCGTCACAATAGTCCTTTCATGTCTTTTGCATTCTATGAATTATTTTTTTCTTTTTCTTTTTTAAACGATGTATTTAAACCAGGAACCAACTGGATGAGTTCAGAAACACCAAGACAAAATTTCAAGGGTGCTGTTTGGGTGTTCTTCTTCACCTGTACCATTAAACTGAAAAGAAAACCTTTTCTTTTTAATCTTCACCTAAATCTCTGTATTTTAAAAGACCACCCCATTTGTGATGATCAGAAGAGATCAGAACAAGAAGAGATCTGAATAGAACAGAAAAAGAAGAGACCAGAAGAGAACAGAAGAAGAAAAGCAGGATCATTTTAAAATATAAATATTAGGAGTCACTAAAATATGAACAGTGCTGATTTAATTTAGAACTTACACAATTTCTGTATTATTTGTGAACTAATGCAGTTTTATGCTTTTGCTTCAGGCTGAAATGTTTCTGTTCTTACAAGAATGCAATAATCTAATGAAATAATCATGCAAAATAACAGTTTGGCACATATTTGAAGACCATATTACTGTTGCATAACCATTAAACTAGCACTGCTTTAAGTTATCCTTCAGAAATGCTCGAGCACACAACAAAACTAATCTTCCTCTGAAAAGTGTTATTTGTTTACAATTAGTTAAAATAAGTTTTTTTGGGGGGCGTGTTTACTGGGTTTTGCTGGTTGGGTTTTGTTTTTTTTTTTTTTTTAAGTCAGCACATTAAATATACTAGCACTACTACCACAGGCTCTTCCACTCACTTCAATGTAACTCAGAAAACCTTTTCGGAATCCACGCTTTTTTCCTCCTGACTGCAATCTGCTGAACCGTGAACATTCTGCCCATCAAATTACAGTGTTGCCTAATAAAGGGTTTAACTTTCTGCTCATCTGGCACTGCTTTTCAGCTACTGCTTTAAACCTTTGCATTTGCATTCTGCTAACGTTCATGCCATTACAGTCACAAATAAATCAAGCTGATTTACTCCTTCTGAATTATGTTATGTTTATTGATGCTTGTATAATTTAATTTCACACAAATTCCATTAAAGATTATGCCCTCTATCACAGAATGCTTCCAGTGGGGAAATATAATCAGGTTATAATAGATTTGTGGGTTACATTAAGATGACAATAGTCTAGTAGGTCCACTGTAATAATAAAACAGAACACAAACAAGGGATAAAATCAATGTCACACAAGAACCACTGCCTAGCTAACCGGCAGTTTCTATTATCATAGATTAAATAAAAACCTCACCATACTTTTTCTGATTGAAACAATTGTTTAGTAGTTGTTTGGTTTGTTACTGAGACTTCATCATTGTTCTGTTTTAACGAGTTGCTACTAATACAAGCATAATTAAAGCATTATTTAAACATAAAGTAGTGTTCTATAAAGCTGAAAAAAAGGATATTCCAAGAAGGTTCTTTTCATCATCTACTAACAGCAAACCTACATTTTGGAAAATCTTTTCCCCATGATTGAGAAGAAAAGCTTCCCTCACATTTCTTATTTTAAGTATGTTACAGTTACTAAAAACTTGTAACCATGGTTACCACTTACTAAATTTTACAGTAAATTTGTAAAAGCTTTAAGTAGTAAGAACTCCAGGAATTGTGCAATTCTTTTCAGATAGCATGTTTAACTGCAAAATATAAAAAGAGTATTAGTGAGCACCTCCTGTGGAAGACTGGTTGGTGATTAGTAGTCAAACTCACTCAGACTAAGGTGTGCCATCTCAAGACTGTCAGTTCATATTAAATATTGCTACAGTTCTTACTATGAATACCCAAATGGCACATTATAAGAAAACCAGGTTTGGGTGATTTTTATAAACATAGTCAGTAGTTAACTTCAGTAACACATTCTGAACCAAATTTGGACTGCTGATTTTCAGGTGAAAGAGCTCCGTATCTCATTTCCAAGGCAAGATTATTGTATCTCACTTACTATTCATGGCTTTACCTGCTAAGAATTAAATTGAAATAGATTTATCCAAGGAAAAGAATTCAAGAAGGGGATTTGTTGAATTGTATAGATAGGAAATAATTAAGAGTTTAAATTGCAAACTTAAAACTTACACATTTCATCACTGTATTCTCTCCTGTCTCTCCTCTCAAAAGCTACATTGTATTAATTGGGTCCAGTGTAGTGTCAAATTAAATTTTTATTTTTATTTTAAGCAAATAAATAGGGAGCCACAGTTCAGAACACAGCACAGCTAGATATTCAAATAAATTCTTGATCCTACAGTCCTTTTACCAGAGAAAATAAAGACACAGACAAGGAGGTCCATCCACAAACTTAAAGGAGGTCAGTTCACAAACTTAACTGGGTCAGGCAGCCATGTTTGTGTATCGAAGTTCACTATGGAAACGAACTTTTATATATATTTTTATTATCATACTGTAAACAACATGGAAATACTAGTCAACCTTTCATTTGTTTCCTCTTCTGTCAATTTTCTTATTTTTTTGTTTCAAAGAATAGAAACAAAAAATAAAAAAGTACAAAGTTCATCCTAATCTCAGCATAGAATCAGGTTTTTAGAAGGTTTGTAGAAAGCACATAACAGTTTGCATACATAGGAAATGCTTGAACAATTCCACCTTCCTCCTTCATTCCACAGCTGACATACACACAGACAGGAGTCACAATCCTCTTGTACACTTCTCAGACACATCACAGGAACACTTTGCTCTCAAGCAATATGGAGTTTTCCATTTTCTCACACTTTCCCCCTGCCAGTTTTACGCTGCTTGAAATCATCTTAGTTTTTTTTAAAAACAATTTTAAAATATACCTGTGTAAGTTTTATTTTGACAACTACTGTTATACCATTTGGTTATACCAATATCGAAATTGGCTTTTCGATATCTATTCTGGATGAGTAGCTTCAAAGATACAATTATTGTTCATGTTGTTCTGGACACTTCCTTGTAATTTGTAGTCTCAGTAATAAATAGCTTACTCTTAGATGATTTGGCAGGAGCAAGACTGCACTGCACAGACAGGTTAACACAGATTTCTGCTAGTGGAGAACAGAAAAGTAAATCCCTTTAAGTGGGTATTATGAGGAACTTTGGAATCAGGAGAGAAGTATTTACTGTCTCACATTTTTGCCTTCCATCATATTTCTTAAGAGATACCTACACATGACAACTTTCACAGCATCTCACATTCTAGACATAATCATTAAAAACAATGCTTCAATGCTGTTAAAACACAACCCCTTGATACTAAAGGTAAATGATTTAAGAAATGAGATACCTGTGAATAAGAGTTTATAATATGACTCTGTATTTCATCCATTGTGTCTGTTCCATAGGAAACAGTACCTAGGTGGAGGCGCTTAAATATCATCTCATTCTGTGTAAGTGTTCCTGTAAAAAAGGAGAAGTTTATCACAAAGCAGTGAAAAATACTGTGAGAAGGACACAAGCCCCTCCCCCCTCCACCACCCCCCAATATCTTTCCTTTGGAAAGAAGGAATGAATCACGAGTTAGCATCAATTTAGTTAATTAAAGGAACATTTGTGAAGAAAGATCAGGGTTAGTCATTCTGGAAGAAATTACTGGTTCTACCTGCAAGCTGATTCTGCCAATAACTAAATATGCAAACTTGAAGAGATAAAATATTTTCTTCATATACAAAAAATAGAATTTGCAGTACATGGATGGAACTGACTCTCAAAAGCCAATGCATGAGTTTGCACCATGTATCAAAAAATCTAAAGAAAAAAGCCCCTACAAACCCCCAAAAATTCATACAAATTTCCCACACTTCATGTACCAAGGCAGATATTCTGGCAATTGGGCACACTCAGTGTTATCTAGATTAAGTCATTAAGACCTGCCATCACTTCCAAATTTGATGGATTCAGCCTCCAAGTGGAGTAAGACAGAACAAACAAAATCAGTGCTTTCTGTGCTCACTTCACATGTGTAAGAAACTACAGTGTGTCAGTCAGACTGACACTGCATCCACCTCTGCCAACCAGTCACATCCTCTGGTTTGGAAAACCTCTGATTGAGAGGGGGGGTGCTTCAGCCTTCCCTGATGGAGTATGTGAGGCAGAAAGAGGTCACTACTGCCTAGCTTTCCATGGTTAGCTCACAAAAGAGTATTTTGATTATGGCCCTTTGCAAAATCTTTTTCCTATGGCTACTCAGGCAGAGCAAGTATAAAAATACTATAAAGCTATTCCTATATTTAATTACATAGTGTTGTGTCATTAAAAAGCATAAGTCTGATAATACAAAAATAAACACAATATGGTACCAGAGTTGACATTTTTGTAAGCTTCTACAATATTTTTAAAATGTAGTATAAGAAAATTATCTGGAAATAAATACTGCAGAATAAAATACTTCATATTCATTTTATTTATCTAGACTATTTTTATTTCACGTCTTTTTATCCCAGTATGCCAAAATACATGCTAAGCCACAGGAGGGGAAAAGACTAAAAGCATGACATATGCTATTATTATTATCTGCAAAACAACACTGTCTGGCCAGTTAGCATCCAGTTTATGCACTTAATAGGGCTAGAACTATCAGAGATCTTGAAAGATTCATTAGGGCTGTAAAAGTCTGTTATCTTTCCCAGTTACATTTGAGATGTCTACCACTCCCACTTCCTCATGATACCTGTATGGTGACACTTCATCTCCACTGTCGTACCACCACACTGCACTATGAAACCCTGTCCTTCTGTTTTATCAGTATGAGATGACCATTCCAAATTCCCCATTTACGAATTAAAAACTACACTTCTCAATTGCTTTTCCTTACACGTTGTCGAGGATTTTTCTTTCTATAGTCATATTATTTGAAATTTTAAAAATAATTAAAGGTTCATGTGAAATGCATAAATTCTCTACAAAATATGCATAACATTATCAAAAATTTACAGGAGAAGCTGAACATTCCCAAGGCTGGAAAACAGCTCAGGAAGACAAAGTTCCAGATCTCTAGAATTAGCAAATTGGAAATTTTTGGTTACTTTTATACAAAATGGGAAAACAAAATTATTTTGTTTTACAGTAATCAAAAAACCCACTTTTTCTATCTTTAGGAGCTGGACTTTTATTGAAACCTTTTATTAAATTTCATTATATTTTTTACTCTGAGACTAGAAAAATTCAATCTCCAGTTTGCACATGAGAAACATGAAAATTTCCACCACTAAATATGAGAGACTAAAATCTCCATTTCTAAAAGAAAGCAAAACCAAAACCCACACACTATGCAAAAATATTCAGCGCAAGAAATTTCCAAGCCAATCTTCATCACCTCCCTAATTTTCCAGGCATGCTAATACCTTGTCACTGCCCTTGGCTTTGCCAAGCCTTTGAATTAAAAAAGCTCGCTCTAGGAGTTGTGAAACTAAATGTTAGCCAAAAGGTGAGACAGCAGGCAACTGTCAAACCCGCTTGCCACTAGTCCAAACAACATGGCATTTTGGGTAATGGATGCCATAATTAAAATGTGAGTCCTAAAAAAACTGTTGTTTTACTGGGTGTTTTTAGTAATGGCTTTGTTCTACATGAAGATAAAAACTCCCTAACAAAGGAATTAATGTATTGCTTTAATAGGCTGCACCCTGAGTTAAGTTTTAAAATTTATGAGTTCTCTGCAGCATTGTTCTTTAAACAATGGCATTGTCAAATGCAACCAGTGAGAAGATTAAAGTTCTCCCAGCAGATTAAGTACAAATTATCTGTCCTCCTGTTTCAGCATCATTTGTTCATTTATCACATAACGTCTAGTATTTCTGGTCAGTGTCAATATGCTCTGCATCCTTGCAGTTAACAGATGTCTTCTCTTGTCGAATGAATTACTTTATGTTTCACGCACTGGTGGCCGCAGATGTGTCACTATAGCAACATCATTAATTTCAGATCTTACCGGAAACATGCACTCCAATCAAACCTAATTATAGCACATTGCTTTCTTGTCCCACAATAAGGAAACTATAATGCAATTATTGGGATACTTCATTTTCTATTATACTGTGGCAAATGAGAGAGCCACTGTGATGGACGCTTCTTGTCAAAAAGCTTATTGATGAAGCACAAACCCAATTTACAATCATACAAAGGACTACCTTGCAATTATGTTAGTAATGCAATGCTCCTTAGACTCAACAACTAATTCTCAATCATTTCCAGTGAAGCTTGGACCACAATATAAGATTTTTGCAGACAGGTCTCTGGATTCCCTTTCCTTTTCAGTATTGAGAAAAACTTCACCTGTTTACATTTAACTAAATCAGCCTTTTAGTGCTGCTTTTTAGTAGCACCCACTTGGACAGATGGCTACAACACTGACTCTCTTCTTTATCCTCTGACAGCCAGGCCTTAAGTGGGCAGTAGAACAGAATCAACTGGTTTATATGACTACAAATGAAAATTCAAGTGAGAAAGTACTGAGACCAGCTCTTATAAACTGTATAATCATGCAATGTCAGTCACGGATTAAGTGTACAAACTTTGTTCATTACCTAATAGAATGTTTCACATTTATCATAAAATGCAAAATGAGAAAAAATGTATTCAGGAAAGGAAACTGCAAGCAGCTACCAATATACTTGGGTAAAAAGCACATTGTTGATGTGTTTGTCCAGAATGAAGAACAGTTTAAAAATTTGCGGGGCACTTATTATTAAAATAGAGCAAGTGTTTCCCATTTCTGCAAGGCACAGTCAGTGGTGTGAAGCTGATGACATCTCTGGGACTCCTGGCTTATTTTCACTTACATCAGCTTTCAGCTGACACTTGGGTAAAAACGCATAGGGTGAGACTGCTGACTCTGCTTCTTTCCAAAACACTTTGAAACTGCTGCCCTAGAGTATGGCCTGAACTTTCCCTTTTACATCATTATTGTAAAGATTCAGACCTTCCACCAGAGCTCAGCAGACCTCAGTCCTCTGAAAAGCCTTTGAGCCTTGAACACCAACAATCAACCAAATGCTATAAAACACAATTCCTGGTAAAAGTCTTTAACATTTGTCTATTTAGCACCTTTTAAGTATGCACTCTGTGCTGCTTCTTAAACAGAGCTACTGTGATTCCAAGTGGTATGATGTAGGTTGAAAAAACAAACAAACAAACAAACAAACAAAAAACCCCAATTAGACACATAACAGGGTTGTTTCTCCGTGTATATCAATAAAATGTGTCCTTTCAAAGATTTATGGAAATAATATCACAGTTCTACTTGGAAAAATCCAGTATCACTCAATTTTTTGTGGATTTTATTTTTAAGGAGAAAAATTTCAGTTTTGATCACCCTTCTATTAGGTTAAGTGTAATGCTTGTCTTTCTAAAAGTAGATCAGTGGCAGTTTTCTCTGTTGTTTGTTTTTTCAAACAATCCTTTAATTCTCAAACAGGGTAGTAGGTATCAGAGACAGAATATAATTCCTGCATTGTAGAGTTGTGTGAACAAACTGTTAGTATTTTATTTACCAAGCCTAAACATTCTCAGTGCAGTCTAACTGTAAGTAGAATACCTCAACACTTGAACTGCATTTCCAGTTTGGTATGGTATCTGGAATCTCTACCAGCAAAGTTCAAAAAGTGTACATTGGTTCTGCTTAGAAAGCAGTGCTTTGTAGTTAAGTGTAGAATTCACTTTGTAAGTGAACTCTACTGTATTGTTTTGAAAATGAATTACTTTTGAACATACTTCTTTTTCCAAACATACGCTGTAAATTACATATTTCAAGTCTTCAACGTGACAGCACTCAAAGGTACATAAATTATCATGATGAAGGGTACAATTAAAATCAAGAAGCAGTTTCAAATAGCACACAAATCATTAGGTAACTGAAATAAAACTTGTTAAAAGAATAAGTCAACTGCTTTGAAGAATTACCACACTATAATTAGCAATATGCTTTTCCTTTACAAAATAGAAGAACAGCATTCAGATGTATATAGGATAACATATGTACCTATAGAAGAAAAACGGAAAGTGTGTATTGAAAATATGACAACATATTGTATTTACACTTCATTTCAAATATGCGGTAATGGAAGTGTTAACATGGGAGGGAATACAGATCTGTATTAAACAGACGGCGAGATAAATTGTGTATTATGCTTTCTGAACACTACAACAGAGGCCAACTCCTGCCCTTCCCAGCAGCTTCTCATGATTTTGAACTATATTTTACTTAAAACCACTAAAAGAATTCTTCAAGCATTTTGAGAAACAACTTTCTCAGTTCAGAAATTAAGCTTCTTTAAAAAAAAACCCCAGTATATCTAACAGAAATTATTTATTCAATCTCAGAAAGAAACAAGAAAACATAACACAAGCTATTACTTCTTCACCCTCTCAGTACTTACCTTCTGATTCTGGTAAGGGTTGGGGGTTCCAGTATACCAGGTGAGGTACAGTAACAGGTTACAGTTATGAAATCAGAGGTGTTACAGAGGTGAAATCATTCAGCAGCTCTAGAACTCATCTTGGTAACATAAAGAGCAACTAACTTCACTGGGACAGCAGATATCATTTTGGAGACTCATGTCATGACTTGTTTTGGAAATTACTTGCTCTATCAATGGCCATTCTTAACTTATTATCATACAATATTGCAGCAGCAATGAAATGCAGAATAAAACAGCATCCTGAGTGCTATTCCAGAGTCTTTCCAGAGGAAGATACATGGTACTCTTACTCATGCTGTACAGTGTCCCCTTACTATAGAAGAGCTGTTTCCACAGGAATAAATTAGATTACTACCAAATACTGACTTTAACAACTAAGTATTGGCCTACCTAAGTCTATTGGCACTTGTAAAAGTCCTCAAACACATGCGTAAAAATTTTGAAAAACAAAAATCTGTAGTCTTAATGTACTCTTACATTAGCATATTAGAATTAAGTTTAGAAATTTTATAGAAGTTATCATATTTCAAAATGGCAACCTGATATACCTGTTTTATCCGTTAGTAAATAAACTAATCGTCCCAACTCTTCTGGTATGGTGCTAGTTCGAACAACTGTTCCAGGAATATTGTCATCTTTCATAATCATCCACCCATAGGCTGCCTTACCCATGTCCAAGTTCACACGTAAACTGCAAAGGAAATTTATACCATAATCAGTGTGAATATTAGGCAAAGTGAAAATTATAACCATAAAAATAAAACTAGAAGCTCTTTTTAGGATATCTGAAAAAAGAAAGATCTTAAACCTATGTGCACCAAAATTTTGGAACAATGCTTTTTGTATGTGTTTGTAGGGTATGTATCACATTTGAAATTCAGGCTTCACCCCAGACTTTTAGAAGATATTGCAATACAAAGAAATGCAGTATCATACATTCTGTATGACAAAGATTGCAACACTTTGTGAAGACTCTTGACTTAATTACATTACTACTCCTATACAAATGAGTAATATATACTAAGAACAGATCACTATTCAAGTCACAGTTTTTATCTGCTAAAAAGACCTAAATACCACCTATGTTTTCTTTATGATGTGAAATTACAAATATTTTTGTACCTTTTCAAGTCACTGGTTTGTTTTTTCTTTTCTTAAAAGACAACAAACAACATTTTTTCTTTAGGATAGTACAACTATATTTGTCAGCTTCAATTTCCCCACAAATCAATGATATTTTTGTCCTTCACAAAATGTAGCTAGAAAGGGTCCATTGCAAAAAGAGAAAAGTGCTGAAGCAGCAAAATGCACCCTCATGTGATAGCAAGTTGGCATGAAGTAATCTTTGGGTAGCTCTCTACTACAAATATGCAATTTGCAGCAAGTTTTACTGATTATACATAGAAGCCCAAAATCAAAAGTATGATTTTCCAGTTCACTCTGTGCATTCATTTTTTAATATTTCCACGTCTACGTCATACAAGAATGAATTTGCACCTTGTATTCCTATGTTATAATAAAAATGACTTTGCTCATTTAATCACGTTGCTCTTCCCTGTAATAAAATGCTCCAACACAAAAGTCTATCCACCTTGTTCTAAACCATTAACATGCTACTTTCCTTTAGCTACTCGTCATGTTCCTTCTACCATGTCAGAGGAGGAGCGACTCAGAAACAAGTATGCATTCATTTCTTTTGGTTCTGCTGTAACAGAAATACTGAAAAAACATTAAAGATGCTAGCTACATGAACCACTGAGGTTACTTGGTCTGTTGAGCATGGAGGAGACTGAGGAGAGACCTCATCACATTCTACAACCTCCTCATGAGGGGAAGAGGAGGGGAAGACTCTGTGGTGACCAGTGACAGGACCCAAGGGAATGGCCTGCAGTTGTATCAGAGGAGGTTTAGGTTGGATATCAGGAAAAGGTTCTTCCCCCAGAGGATGGTTGGGCACTGGAACAGGCTCCCCAGGGCAGTGGTCACAACATCAAGCCTGACAGAGTTCAAGAAGTGTTTGGGCAATGCCCTCAGGCACATGGTGTGAGTCTGGGGATGGTCCTGTGCAGCGCCAGGAGTTGGACTTGATGATCCTTGTGAGTCCCTTTCAATTCACTATATTCTGTGATTCTGTGAACTATTTGTAGCTAATTTGCAAACTCAAGAGTCCCAAGTTAAGCAATAGATTTGCAGTAACGTAACTCTTAAAACTGTTCAAAGGTACATATCAAAGTCAAAATACTGCTAATGCACTTCAGACCTTTTTGTAACGGTCCTGACATCATCCTGACTTTACAGCATAACAAAAAGAGCAGCTACCAGGAGTTTTCATCTGTCCTCTTGGAATCACAGCAACTGATTGTGAATTACCTGAAGTAACAGTGGAGGGAACAGTGAGTCACAATCTGCACTATCCCATAAAGAAGAGATGCATTTAACTAGAACTGTGAGAGCATCTGAAATTTTGACACACGCTGGAAAAAAGTTTATTCTGCATCTGCTACCTTCTGAATTTGTACAGCAGAAGACAATGCATGTTGCAGCATAAAAAGAAACATACCTTTTAGATACAAGATTCTTCACCATTTAAGATGGTTTTTTATGCTTTAACTACCTTTTATTTTCCCACTGAAACCATCACCATCATCTGAAAATCATCCTTCTCTCTGGTGATACGCCTCAATTTGTCCTGCATTATCTTCCCTAATTTCATCTGTCTTCAGACACGCAAATATATATAACAACAGGACAGACAACAGAAGGACTCTACAGATCCTTTTTACTGAAAATCTACAGTATAGTGAGAAAAATACTGGAAGTCACTTGCCTCACACTGGTCAACTACAGTTCTATCCTATCTTACTCAATCCAGAGCAAGTATCCTACAAACTGTATTCTTATTATGCTTGTATGTTAACTTCCAGAGTGAATATAAAACCCAAAGCAACACACTTCACACTGAAACCAAAGGAACAGCAAAATATTTACTCCTCTTAGGGATGTGAACCTGCTGGTTAGCTAGTCAAATACAAATGCTGTCTAGCTTGACAAGATAAACACAAGCACACTTACTTTATTTAAAAACAGATGGACATTTGCTCTAGCCGGGAGCAAGTAGATTAACTGGAAGATGAAAGCTGCTCACCACCCCACTTCAAAGAGGCATTTAGGCTACAATTTTTTTGTGCCTGGACTACCCAAGACAGGAATTCTGAGATGGACACTATTTAAGCACTGCAGTCTCAGGAACGTGGCACACGCACACAAACATCCACATGGCTGCTCTACCAATGGAGATCTACAAAGTTGTTCAGATAGGAAAAAGAGCTTCAGTAAGATTAAATCAGAAAAGTCTCTCAAAGCTGAAGTGCAGTGCATATCTTCACTTGCATCTTTTATAAGCATGTGTCTCACCTGGTTTTGATGTTCTAAACACTATGCATTTAACTATAATCACTTGAATATAATTTAAAGGTAAGGGAAAAAAAAAAAAAAGACTCCACCTTCTCTTGGTGAGCAGTGAGGAGAAATCCATATTAAAAGGATTAAGGCATTTTAAGAATTACCCTAGCTTTCCAGCATGCACTGCTAAGGGGAAGAGAATGTACCCTCTTTATGCTGATGGACCTAATAAAATGCTGGCAGTGCTGTTCTATGGAGAAATAATGTCTCACCAATGACTAGGACAGTCCAAGACAGCTTTCTGGCACACAGAGAGATATTGGGTACATGCTTGAATTGTTGAGATGAATGAAGAATTAAACAGGAATAAAAATTAATTCTATGGATTAGTTTTTTAGATTAATTCTAAAATGTGTACACTGTATCTTTCTCTGACTTCCTTCACTTGGTGCTTTTTGTCTTAGAGGAAATCTTTGTATTTGAAATCATTGCAGCTATTGCTTAGCATATTATGGAAACTGTTGCATACTAAAAATTATGATAGCCTACTAATAGTGAGTTGGCTTTTGACACTAGAAACCTCTCCAACAGAGCTTCACAGGAATGGATAAAAATACCTGACTAAAAAGTCCAAGAATTTTTACATGGAGACACTTAAAATAAACACAAGGAGACACTTAAAATAAAGCTACTTTCAGTGCCTGAAATTAGCTACCATTTCTCATAATTTCTTTGCAGACTTTAAGGAAACTAGTTATATAACCAAAATCATTTTAAATTCACCAGTTTTCAAATCCTTCTCAATTTAATCCAATTAAACTAACTCCAAACACATCAGTTATTCATGAAAATACACAGAACAGCATCCAACGTAGCATCAGCACACTGCTGCATTAGTAACACTAATTTTTCGTGAACCAATTAACATGCAATATTTAGGCACAGTATGTTAATATAGGAATTTGAAGGCTGTTGCAGAGAATGAGCATATTTAGCAAACACATAATACAATGTTCTTGTCTCTCCACCTCAGCACTAGTTACCCTAAGGCAGGCAATCCTAAGGCAATTTTTATCCAACTTGGGCATTTATTCCATTAAGAGCTAGGGTGGCATTCTCTCCAATTTAGCTTCAGAATAAATAAATAACACAAAATTTCAGAATCCACACTGCTTTTAATTACATGTTAAAAACAAATAGCTCTGCTCTTATTCCCTCAAAAACAACACCAGTGTTTTAGATTAAACACTAAACACTCATATTTACAGGACGTGTAAATTTTTTTTTTTTTTTTTTACAAATTGTAATATTAGGTTCCCTTCTAAAGGTTTCTGATTTTGTTTTTTGCTGTCAAAAGGACAAATTTGCCAATAAGGTCCTTCACTGAGAAAGTTTGACAAATACATTTAGAAACTCCAGAAACATTCTACCCTTCATGACTCAGTGAAAAGCAAAAAACTTCAAGACTTAATGAAGTTAGCAATGGCATTTTTGTGAACAAGTGATATTGTGCCAAATAAAATTAAAGTATGATTTTGAATCAAAATTAGATGGTAGGTTTTTTTCCCTAACTTTCTGAGAAGTTCTCTATGTGTAAAAGTTTTGTAACAAAAATTCGAAAGCTCTGACAAGACTCCAGATACAGTATGAGTATCCATAGTGGTATCCACTTTTTAGAATAAATGAAGTAATTGAGATGTAGTCTTTTTATTTTCAGGACTTCCTTCTATGTGAAAATGATACTGAAGGTGATACTTGGGTCCCTTTAGTATCCAAAAACCGTACCAAAGTCCTATGGTTACACCCCCTAAACTTCTTAACATATCCCTACCTTCTTGAAACAGCCATAAACTATTCACAAATATATGCATTATTCACAATATAGAACAAAATATGGAATAATTTTAAAATTATTGGTCAAGAATTTTAACTTCATGCCTGGAAAGTTAAATCTTCACAGAAAGTGATTTTTTGGAGCCTAGTAACTTGTATTAACTGGCTCTAAATGAATAAAAATAGAACAAAACAGAAGTTACTTCATTTAAGCACAATGTTATACAAAGATCTAAACAAATAAAAATCAACCTATAGGCCATCCTTTTAATTTCCCCATTTGGCATATTTAATTTGATGAGGAAACTGGAATACAATATTCCTTTGTGTTTCATCTACTATATATATTTTTATTTAGTTTTTTCTGCTGTATGTCTGACACTCTCAAGAATAGCCTCAGAACTGCATTCCTGTTTGCTTCAAAATTGGTCTCACTACTTATCTTGCACTAATTTTTCTAAATTTTGCCTATTATGTGAGTATATAAAAGAAAATTAAGGAAGGTATACATAGCACTTTGCATAAAACGCTGGCAGTGAATGTAACTTTTAAAGAGAACTCTACACACTTATGATTAAATATTTGTGGTAAAAAAATGTATCAACCCTGAATTGCTATAGCGACTGTGGCACATGGAATTTTTCAAGTGCCCAATGCAACCCAGATATAGATAATTACATGTTGTAACACAGATAGAACTCAAAAACCAAGAAGGAATTCTAGGAAACAATTAGTGAAAAAATTAATCTCTGAATTTCTTACAGGCTTAAAACATAGAAGAATGCAAAATACAGATAAAACACATGTCAAACAAGCACCTTTGTGTAAGAGATGTAGCATGTGCAGCTCAGAGCAACAAATAATTGCTTCCCATTAAAAATGCTTCTTTGCTGTTATCACGTTTGTCAGGTCAGATGCTGTCTTTCATTAGGCCTCTTATACAAAGGTGACAATATTGACACTGGAGGTCCAATACAAATAATTTTTAAAACATGCTTTTTTTTTTTTTTTAATATTCTATGCAAATTTGGCACTACTTGCTGTAACACCACAAGTTTAAAACCAGAAAAAAACCTAGGAGCAAATAGGCAATGTTGCAAGATTTGAAAGGAGGAAGATTTACTTCAATAGATGTATTCAAAAAATGACTTCTTTTTAAGACTGATTGTGCTCAGGATTGGGGCCAGTCCTATTTAATAATATCTGTAAAAATTATCTGGATGTGGGCATCAAGTGCACCTCAAGTTTGTGAAGGACACCAAGTTGGGTGGGAGTGTTGATCTGCTGGAGGGAAGGAAGGACCTACAGAGGGGTCTGGACAGGCTGGGTCAATGGGCAGAGGCCAATTGTATGAGGTTCAACAACGCCAAGTGCTGGCTCCTGCCCTTGGGTCACAATGAGCCCAGGCAGTGCCACAGGCTGGGGATAGAGTGGCTGGAAAGCTGCCCAGCAGAAATGGACCTGCAGATGCTAGTTGGCAGTGGCTGAACATGAGCCGGCAGTACCCAGGTGGCTAAGAAGGCCAATGGCATTTTGGCTTGTATTAAGAATAGTGTGGCCAGCAGGACCAGGGCAGTGACCAACCCTGTACTCAGCACTGGTGAGGGCACACCTTGAGTGCTGTGTCCAGTTCTGGGCCTCTCAGTTCTAGAAAGACATTGAGGTGCTGGAGTGAGTTCAGAGAAGGGCAACAGAGCTGGCGAAGGCTCTGGAGCACAAGCCTCATGAGGAATGGCTGAGGGAGCTGGGGGTGTTTTGCCTGGAGAAAAGGAGTCTCAGGGTGTCCTTACTGTTCTCTACAACTGTCTGAAAGGAGGGTGTAGCCAGGTGGGGGTCAGTCTCTTCTCCCAAGTAACAAGTGAAAGAACAAGAGGAAACAGCTTCAAGTCATACCAGAGGAGCTCTAGAATGGATACTGGGAAAAATTTCCTCGCCAAAACTCTTGTCAAGCATTGGAACTAGCTGCCTGGGGAAGTGGCAGAATCTGCATCCCTGGAGGTATTTTAACAGACCCACAGAAATGGCACTTAGGGAAACGTCTTAGTGGTGGACGTGGCAGTGCTTGGTTAATAGCTGGACTTGTTGATCTCAAAAGTCTGCTCCAATCTAAATGATTTTACAATTCTGTGCTTCATCTACGTAGCATGAATATCAGACATTTTAAGAAAAGCACAGAGCTAGCTCAGTGCTACACACAATGTTTTTCAGTCTCTATGAAGATTGCATTACATACCATGGTATGGTATTACAGCACACTACACTAAATGTGTATTAAACCAGTTCCTTAAGCCACTTCATAAGCAACTCTTTAGCTCTTCCACACTGAAACCTTTGCATCATATATCTAATATATATTCTGTCCCTCTGTGAGAGTCTTCATACACTGATACTCTGATATCCATACATTATATACATTAGAGCTCCTACACAGCAGAAACTACATGATTGAAGGCAGCATAGCTGCTTGCTGCTGTTAGACAGTCTCCATAGGTGTGAATTCCCTGGATCTCAGAACACACAGAAATTCATGTGCGTATTGTTGGGGATTTGAGGGGCTATTAATGAATTTGAGACATACGACCTCCTAGCAGTGTTTTCCTCATTGCCCCTGAAAACAGACTGATGTAACTTGAAGGATTTGATTTAAATGCTTCTCTTAAAGACCCAGGAAAAAACCCTAACCAGAAACCATGTAGTGCCCCAAAACTTTACTACTTAAGTGCAAGGCAGTTCCTTCCAGTCATTCGGGAGACTGTAGCTCAGTGACTAGGAGCCTTGGGGTGTCCAAAGGAAAGGAGACATTACAGGTTCTGTTCACAGTAAAATGAAAAGATCCTTCTAAAATGATGGCTGATTAAAGCCCCTGTCAATCCAGCTTTAAACTGCTACTAAATACAGCGCCTGGGTGATCCACATTTTTAATAGATCACTAGTTAGTATTTTATAATTTTATGGTAAATCCTCTACATTTCTTAAATGCTAAGCAGAAGCATGTACAGCTACAGGACTCACACATCTGTACATGAGGCAGCATTTTCACCAAAGATTGCTTGGCTAAACCTAACTTACCTTGAAAAACTTTTCTGGCTACATTTTTTTTTTTTTTGGTAACAAAAACTGAATATACGGAAGATCTCAATGCAAAGTGCAACTCACTTTGTCTTTCAAGGTGTGGAAGAAGACTGGACAGTGAATGAACAAAGTCCATGGGCGGTGGAGGGGATCCAGTTTGTGGGGCAGTACCATCACTAACCCTTTTCTTTGGCCTAGGCTTTCTGAAGCATTTGCTATGATAGCTCAAATGAGCTGATGAAGACATGTTAGTACTCAAGGCCAGGGAAAAGAACAGAATCATTTTGTGACGAGGCTCTCTAACAGCCTAAACACTGTTCCTGTGCCCATATACACACACATCAGAATTTTCATCTCAATAATAGTTGGTATCTCGCATCCCATATTGATCAAAACCTCTTCTATTCTCTTGCACTTAAAATTACAAAATCTTTCCCCATCCAGGATGCTGGCTTTTCATGAGCATGACTGCTATTGCCCTCTGACCCTTGCCATTCAGAAAGCAGACAATACAAAACAATAACAAGTGTTCAACAAAAGTACCTTATTATTAAAAAAGAGGCCTAAGAACTTCCACACTGGTACCACAAAGAGCAGCAGCACGGACATACCTGAGGACACATGCTCACTGCTAGTTTGCTACATGACAATTGTACTAAATGATACAGTCTAGTTGGCTAAGCCAACTAGAAAAAAGCCTAAAAATGCTGAGGAACATGGAAAAACTCAGACAATGGGTGAAGATAGTCCTAAACAGATTTATTTTGTTTTGGGCAGTCTGTCAAGGACTTGCTTTGTATCCTCCTTCCCTGATAAATCTCAAGAGATTAAAATAGCTGGACTTTTTAGGGCAGCAGATTGCCTCTGGAGGCTCCCTGGGCTATGGTTTCTACATATGGAAAAAGAAAACATCGAAGACAGAATCACTTTTAAGGGCCAAATATTTCTGGGGATGAGGAGCTGTTCAAAACGTTTTGTGCATAAAGATTCTAACTTCCAGTTTAGAGAAGGGCTAAGCTTTTGATGTCTGTTTACTACTACTTTTTCTTCATTTTTCTTGATTCCTTCTACACAACAGAACATGTGCAATGTTTGGGGCTGATTTTTTGGAGGTGAGGGGTGGGGTAGGTGTTGGTTGTTGGGGTGGTTTTTTTTGTTTTGTAGGTTTTTTTTTTTACAGTCCCTTTTTGTTTATACTTCTGAAGCTTTTCATACCCCGCAGTAATACCCTGCACAAAGTGAAGCAACATTGATCTAGAGGAGTATTTAGGATGCAGATGAATCACAAGGAACCAGCTCCTTTATGAAGCACCTAAAAAGTTCCTGTTCCTATTAATTATAGGAAAGGCTGCACAGAGATGAGTTAAACTCTATTAACTCTATCATTATCTTCCTAATGATCTTCACCAAACACATCTAGCCATGACAATTATTTTTATTGCATACCTGGAAATTCCCTTGCTCTGCAAACCAAAAGCCAAATGCAACTGCAAAAAAACTCCACAATTAGAAACTTCCTGAATTCTCTAAAACTATCAATCAACACATTTCATGGGTGCCTGAAATTTACTTACAATACCTATACAACCCTAATTCGCTTGCATCTAGTAACAAAGATTATAAAATGGTTAAAAGTTATCCTTTAGTTAGAAGTTATATCCTTAGCTCATTTTTCCCCTCCCCTGGAAGTTTTAAAGTGCATCTGTCAGTAAAACGTAGACTTAACCACTTGAATGGAGCCCTTATTGCCTCTTCACACGGATAAATTGCTTAATACTCAGGAATTGTGTGTGTATGGGGAGGATGGCAACATGACTGAACAGCATCATACAAGCAGTAAAGGAGTTATGAAAATGACAGTGTTTAGAAAGATATCCCAATTTTTGTGGTTCCAGCAAATTTGCCAAACCTTCTTCAATAGAATCAGTTTCTCTTGCAACACACAAGTACTATAAAATAAAGTCCTTTAAGCTAAAAAATGTTATGACAGAGGCTTCCTGAGTATCCCATTGGTCAAATACGATACAATTTCCTTCACACAGACACAGACTTAAAAAAATGTGAACACAGTAACACATAAGTAATGTAAGCTTAGATTTAAAGGCCTAATGAAATCCTCCTTTTATTTTTCTTTTCTTTACAATGTGAACTTAAATATTGTGTACATGCCTCAGGGGACGGGTCTTAAATCTAGCCACAGTTCAGATGTTGCTAACTCTGGCTGATTACTGGGCTTACTGAACAACATATCTCAAACTGAACAGTTCTAGAGAACATCTAAAATTAACAATTACCTTAATCTAAACACTGTGTATTTTAACAGGAGACAGTATTTCCATTTTGCAAAGGCAATACCCATGCAAAGAAAAGAATTCATTTCAGAGTCAGTGTTCTCACTTCTGTGTCCACAGAAGACTTGATTACACACATGGATATTATTTCGTGTTCCAGTTTATCTGCAATTTGAATATACAGTACTCATGCCTAATGAATTAATTAATTCAGGGCAAGTCTCTACTTCGTTACACGTTAAAACTCCTCTCATTGTAAAAGCGCACCTACATTATTCAGCCATTCAATTTAAATTAATCATTATTGGGGAAAAAGTCTGTATTTTAACCAGAGAAATGGAACATTTTCAGTACTTAAGGCATTAAAAATAAAATTCCATAATGCATATAGCAGTTCATTCAACTGCATGCTTCCTGAAACCACTTTCTCAAATACACCAACATTGTATCCTTATTAATACATTTATGCTAGCAAAGGATTAGATATCCTGATTACTCCAGCAAGATGAACATTATACAAAATAATACAACAGTATTGTTTTCTGTACAGTGATCCTTCAAGCATCAGCAGATTTGTTGGCACCTTCTCCTTCAGCTTCCTGATAAGATCAATTTCCTTTGCAATGAGAAGCAAGTATAAATTTCAAGAAAGCCACATTCAGTGAAATTAGACAACTGTATTTTGCTTTCATTCTTATACATACCTGATTGGGATGATATAGGAAAACAGGAGGAGGAACCGGAAAAGGTTGCGATACCATGGGCCTACAAATCCTTGCAAAGTTACCATAACAACTGATAGTGCAACTAAAGCCAGAAACAGGGCTTTGGTTAGTTGATTCAGCTCCAGGTCCAGCAAACCAACCTGAAGGAAGAAGAAAAAATCAAGTCAGTCAAGAGTTTTTCTTAAATTGAAGCTTCTGCAGTGCAAAGATACAGCGACTATTTGCTTTGGTTATTCCTACCTATTAAAAATCCATGCACTTGTAAACAATTAACTGGACTTTGAAAACGGCATTGATTGTTATTCCTATGCTTGAACACAAAAGATGATCCCTGATTTTGTGGCAATAACAATTCCTGGGACCAATGTGAAGTGTCCCAGACAAGCCTTTTGAATGCCTTTAAGTCTGGTACATCCCTCCTCCACTCCTTGTTCCAGGACAGGAACACGAAGGGCAAGGAGGAAAGACAATTACAGATGAACAAATCAGCAGTGACAATTTTCTTCTGTCCAGCAGGTAGCAAAAATACGGGCACTGCACATTATGTTTTTAGGGAGCTCACTGACTGCTAGAAGATCAAAACTCAGTTAGATTCATGAACCAATGGGCACATGGGACAGAGACTGTGACTTCTCATTCATGTGACAAGTGCACTGGTACTTGTCACTATGCTCTTATCCCACTCTATAAATCTGAACCAATGTCACAGAAAGGATTTTTAATTGTATGAAGCTTTCACTTATCCAATATAATAATAAAAACAATCAAGTGGAAGATCCATTTTCACACCAGTATAGTAAAACAGAGCTTCATCTTTACATGAGTAAAAAGGTATTTGATTTAGAAACATTTGATGTAAAACATTAGGAAAGGCTATCTTTCATCCACAGTTTCTCATGAAAAAAATACATTTAAGCTATGCAACTAAGACTCTCACTATTTCAATAATGTACGATGTAAGCTAGGGCATTTTTACTCCACTTTTTAGGATGGTCTAGTTGTCAGTAAAATATGTGGGAAAATTATGTCAGGATGAGTTGCCTAGGCCCCATCACAGATGCCCCTTTTATCTCCAAGTCTTGCCAGCAAGACCAGTAAAACATAACACTTCCTTAGATAACAAACAGTCTGCAAAAGAAGCACTTTAAATATAGTTCTTAAAAAATTCCAGCAATCTTGCTTACACATGGGCTGTTCCTTCCCTAGAGAACCAGGCAGCTGAAGACCACAGCGGTTGATTTATCAGCTGCATTTAAAAAGCAGCACAACGAGGACAAATATCTTGCAATTTCCGCTGCTTCAACTACTACATAGTTTATGCTTGAATTATTGACAAAAATAGGTTTTTGGATTAAAATGAAGAAAAATGAAGCCAGGGAAGTAGAGCATGTTTCAAAGCCCAGATCTTTTTGCGTTGACAAAGGCAGCCTAAGTTTCAGGCCTCGCTGAGGATCAGATGAAGTCATTATTCATTCAGTCAGGGAAAAAAGACTCAATTACCTCAACCTAAAGATGCTATCAATGAATGCAAAGTGCATATTTTACTCTATTCATCCAAATCCCATTAAAAAGTGAAAGGAATGATTTAATCTGGCCTTCTAGAGTTGGTCTTTTTTTGTAATAAAATAAAGAATCACTGTCTTGCAATATGCATAACTACTACCTCACACTTTTTTTTCCCTGCATCATGGTAGTGAAAGCCTATCTCTCCCCTCTCCACCCCCCATAAACACCCCATCCCAGAACAGAAATGAATAAAGAGCTTCTTTGGAAAGAATGCCACTTTTTGGACAGAAACAATTAATTTAGTCCACTGCACACTGATATGCAGCTAACTCAAAGTATTAATACCTTTCTAATTGATGAAGACAGATGTGAATTTAAGTTTGAGATCCAACAAAAATGTGTGGAGACGTATTATGAAAATAAAAAAGTTGATGCTGAAAAATTTTCCACATAATAGATCTTTTGCTCAAGAACAAAAGTTTTGGTTTGCTACTGATAATGCCATTCTTTTTCATATAGATCCCACTACTGGCCATAGTAAATTTTAATATTTTTATTTACTATAGCAAGTGAAGGCAATTGGAAAATCCTGCTTAAGAAGACACACAAAGAAAGTAAGTTTTATTAGAAATGCATTCTCCATTTCTCAAAAATTAGTTACTCAAATGTACTGAAGGATACTTAATTAGTTTAATTCTGTGCCTTTCCACGAAAACAATTTCTGCACTTGACTAATGAAACATGGTTGAATTATCCAGAAAAATTTCATGTAGAAATTCACTAATAGTCTCTAAAATTCATCTGAATATTGGAAAAGTGGAAAATTTAATTTTAACTATACTGTGATTTTATCAAAGCATTTATAAAATATGCTATCTTATGAAAGATATTTCTTTTATTTGGAAAATAATAATAACTAGAATAACTATGAAAATATAAGAAATAGATGAATTAAGAATTGGATGATGAATTTTCCAAATCTATTGTAATTTCCTGTATTAGTAAAACAAATTTTCTTGTACTTGTCATAATATTTGTTCTATTTGAAACAACTTAACAAAATTAAACACACCACTGGAAATTTTAATCTCCAAGGGAAAATTTGTACATAATGTCTAAGAAAACCACAATAGTTTTGCAAAGGGGCTGCTCTACGATAATGAAGACAATAATTGCCTGTATAATTTAAAATGCTACTAATGGCAACAATTGCAAGTCCATTTAGCTTCTCTTTAATTTATGCACAGAGTTTTAAATAGCTAATGGTTCTCAATAAAATAATGGCTTATACCACCAATTGTCTACTTGCATGGAAAAAAAGCTGACAAGTTTTTAAAATACTTAATTTTTGAATGAGGGAATGATTCAAGGTCTACACTTCATATTTTGGACCACAAGGTCCAAATTCATTATCTTATGAAAAAATCTTAATTTAATTAAAAAGTTGAAAACAACAAAAACTTTTCTGGTTACTGAAGTACAACCTGAACAACAATATTGCTGTTGCTGCCCTAGATGCTTAACTTTTAGGAAAGGTTATCTTCTGATGCTATTATTGTAGCAATAGAACAATTCTTTTAACACTATAAAATGCATATTACTTTGAAAATGAGAACTTTTAAAATGCTAGAATACTGAAATGCAAAATTTGATAATTAAGTGTTATAGAATGGCAGATTTCTCAAAACAGACTAGTGCAGCCATTTTTTATTCAATTACAGTTTAAAGTGCATTAGAAATAATTGCTCACGAGGAGCCTTTAAGTGCCCTACTTTAATACTATTGAAGTATTAAGGCACAGTCTTAGGACAGACTTCCCTCTGCAACCAAATTCCTCCAGAAAGGTAATTATATTTCAGTAATCAGCCTGGTTCTGCACTGCCAAACACTACATTGACTACAATGAAATTTCATGGTAGGTATGTTTGAGATGGACTGGGGTTTTAATTTGCTCTATAAACATAAAAATTTTCTTTCCTATTCTTAATATATGCTCTGAATTTAATTTTATTAATCCCTGAATACTAGTATATTATATATATTTTCATTAATTGTAGCCTACACTTAGATGTAAAAGGTATGTAACAGTAAATATTTAAAAATACTAAAATAATATATCTTTCAGCTGCAGGATTACAAAAATTTATGTTAGGCCTAACAAAAATAACTAGGAGCATTTCATCATTTATAAAAAAATATATATATATATAGATTATACTACACAGTCAGCTGCATTTATCCAAACCCCCATGACTTTCTTCAATAATCTGTTAAAACCTCCCTATAGACCCTAGGAATAATAGATTACTAACCTGTGTTTAAAGGCTAAATAAAGAGACACATCCTTATCTATTTACCTTAATCTCTGACACTAAAACCACAAAGAGCAACTTTGGAATCTAAATGTTTCTTCTTTCTTAAGTCTCCTAATTCTTATGATTCAAAGTCTTGACTACTCAGCAATCCAGGTAACCACATTAAGCTAATATAACCGTGAATCAAAACAAGTAATTTCAGGTTTAGCAAGCATCTTGCCTTAATTCACTGTACTCAAATAATGGTCTGCACAAATATGTTTCTCTACAAACCTGACTTGATTAACGTCAAACCTATTAAATCTTGCATACAGTGTGGTACACTGTTTAATCAATATCTTACTCATTCTTTTAATCAGTAGATTCAAAGGTGGGAAAAGCAAAGAAAACAGAAAAATATATCAAGTGACCATTTAGCAAATAAAGTCACCTGTCCCTGCTTTTTCCGAGATCGATTTTCAAACATCCCACTCACTGGTTTAGCTGCAAGAGCAACACTGAAACCTTGAAAACATTTTCTGAAGCATGGAAAACCTTTTACAGGTTTTATTCATTTTATAATTGAGCAATAATGTGGGGGGAGGACTGGTCTATTTGACTTCATAAAACTGAAATAAACTTTACTTATTTAGTCAACTCCATTGGACTTACACAGAATAACCAGAGAATAGTTCATTTGATTCCAGTAACATTTTCTGTCTTTCCTTTAGTAAAAAAAAAGAAAAAAAAAAAAAGAAAAAAAAAATCTTTCATGCAACCATTTCTTTTGTGCAAACTGAAATATTTGGTATCATGTTAATACTTCAGCATTATGGAACTGAATTACATAATTTCTACACTGATTTCAAGAAATAATTTTAGATTCTTAGTTTAATTGTATCCCCAAAGAAACAAATTACAATTCCTTCTCTGTATTCTTACATAAATCAGTCCATCTCCAAGGCATAGGCATTGAAAACAGCAGAAATTTTAGAACTCAAGAAGAAATACATGGTCATTGTCCAATGGAAGAGAAGTTAAAGTACATTTTTTTAGTGTTTTGATGCATATTCAAAACCAGAGGTTTAAATGCTCTTAAAAGCAGAATACTTTTACCATGTTTTGAATTATCCTTCTGACTTGCCTGGCTTTACTTTAACACTGTATTCATAAATGCACATTTATGTGTTTTGAAATAAACTAACCACTTCAGAAGCAGTATTCCCTTTTGTAGATAGCAAATGTCATCTATAATGCTAAAAGAAAATAAAGAGGACTCGATTCTTTCTCTCTCTGCCTCATTTATTCGTCCGTTTCATATCATTGCCTTTTCCAGACTCAACATCATCTGAGTCTAGATACTCAAATCAAAACTCGAGAGTCCTCTCGAGGATTTTAGAAGTGCTTAGCCCTCTCTAGTTGTCTATTATAATAAAAACTGTAAGTGAGCTATTTCCACAACTGCACTTCAGTAAGGCTCAGTAGTTTCAAGTGACTCGTTTTGTCAAATGCTAGTCACAGATTTCATAACCTTCCTAAGAGTGTCCTTTATCCATTGTATGCTGGTTTACCTGAATGCCAACGATTTACTGTATTGCAGTAAAACATTCTGTTTCAAATGCTCCCAATTAACTGAACACGACATATTCTTAATATCCTTCTGCCTATTAACCCGCCTTTCATTAACACTTTTGCGGTTAGGTAAACTACACCACGTCTCTAAATATTCTTCAATCTGATGTTTGTTCTCAAAACGAGTCTTTAGGCAGAGCAGCGAAGCCAAGCCGTGGATTTCTGGCTTTGGCTCCGGTTGGCCCGAAGGCGGAACCGGCGCTGGGGCGAGCAGCGCTGCCGTGCGCGCTTTGGTCAGCAGAGGGCGCGCCCGCCTGTGCCGCACGGAGCTTCCCGCGCCACCTCCCCCGGCACAGAGCGCCCCGGCTAGAAACGCTCGGAGCTAAGCACTCGGCTCTGACACTCCGCACTGTGTACTCGGACTGTTCTGTGTCCTCCTCAGCAAACAGTTACACTTCATGCACCTTTGTACAGTCCCAGCCTGGCACCTTAAGGCAGCAGTAGTCAGATGCTGTGCGACCATATGTTCTCTGACTTCGCTAAGTATTTGTCACGAACGTGAATTATTAAAACGTGTACATTAAAACAGAGCACATTAATGATTAAAACAGAGCACATTAAGAAACCGAAAAGGTTAACTGCCCCTTAAATTCTGGCATCCATAGAGGGACTGTGCTACAAACATACTCTCCTCCTATTAGAATCTACGAGTTGAAAACATTTTCTCAAGACCACCCATCAGTTTAGAACAATTGTTTCAACAATCTAACTAGTCATATTGGGAACAAGCAAACTCTATTTAATAGGGTTTTTTTTTTAACTGAAAACAATCTAGGTACATAGCACAGAATTTCTAAGCACTCGCAATCCTCCTTACATCTGATCAATATTGCTAGAACATGGAATTCTGGGGGGCGAGGGAAGATCAGGATTTGAAGGCACTCGATTTTACACTGGAACACTATCTTCAGATTTGTATTTAATGTGTAGCTTTACATATGCTTGTTATATCTTTTTTAAGCTTGGCCATCAGCAGCTTCAACTCAAGACTTTTCTAAGGATGCTCTCATGTAATAAGGTCTTTCAAGGGTCAGAATACAGAATAAGCAGCTTTACACATTACACACTATTATTAAAACACACTCAGTGGAGATGGGATTCTTTCAAATCTGAGTAGATTAAAAAAACATGATTTACTCTCTCACAGATTAAGATAATTAGCTTTACCAAAATAACTGCAAAATTAGCCCAGGGAGGACTGGTTCCAAAGCTTTTATTGTATAGAATTTGCAATTATATAAAAAAAGAAATGTAAAAGTTTGAGATACATGTAAAAAAAAATAAATAGCTGAGTAACAGGTACTACTTCCTTCAGGAAAAAACAATTACAAAAGGGACCTAATGGATTGACAGCAACAGCTAGCGCTTTCATTTGTTCAAATTTTGGGAAATGTAGTATCTCTGCACTTCAGCCCATGCAGCTGACTGGTCTAAATAACCTTTTCATATAGAAAACTGGACAAATGTAGTACTGTCATGGTAGGAACTGAACTTGTGTTTTTTATATATGGCACACTATGTTTAATAATATTTCATAAATGTATGAGAACCTTCCAGCTTTTTAAAAGACATTTTTGGAATTAAATACGAGAAAACCCGTATCTAAAGAAATCCAACATGTCCTTATTCCACATTAAAAATACGGTGTTTGTAACTCAGCTCCTCATAGACTATCTAGATTAAGTTATTAGCAGAGATTATTACATTTTGTAATGAGTTTAATCTCACACAGGGCTGGGGGAAGAAAGGTCAGAGCTAAGGTTATCAAAACACATGGCAATTTTTCCATTAAGACTATAATTAAATAAATGAAGCCAAGAACTCAGAAAGTTTAAGCTTATTGTAAAGTTTCACAATTTCATTTTATCCCAAACCAAAAGTAAGCTTAAAGACAGTTGAAAGGGTATGTTTTCCTTCCATCTTACTCAAGGTTAAATTGAGAGGTGCATTTGAAAATTTCATTGCATGTAAATTACATATATTTTATTTTATTACAGCTTGTTATTTTAAAAGTTAACAGAAGTTGGAAAAAAACTTCAGTGAGAAACAGTGATATTTTAAGATGGTGCTTATGCCATAAAAGTAGATAGAAATCAGACCTGCAACCTTTCTTCATGGAAATGTAAATGAAGTAAAATACAGTAAATACAACACACAGATTAATAAAGTGACTGAGGCAACTCTTGGAAGATGAATAAATGCAAGAGAATGAATAAAAAATTCTTGAATGAGGAATTACAATTGGCAGTATTCAGTGATTCATTAACTGGTGGAGCATTTCTGCAACCTCCCTCCTCCTCTGCTATGTATACCTCAACTCCATCATTAAACCTGTCTCAGCACAGGTCCAGATACAACCACAATCATCCAGGTACTCTTCCACAGGAAACCCAGTTAAAAAAGAAAATGAACAACCACACAACACAAAGCATCTCAAAGTTTGTCTTGAAGCATTTACATCTGAATCCCGTTCATAAGGAATATGAATGTATACTTACATATAATAATACTCAAGAATAAATGGAAAAATGTGTGAAAAAGGAACTGAGAAAAAGACAGAGCATTTTGACTGCATTGAACTTTTTCTCTGTCCCTAGCTATTACTGAGTATAAAATCCTGTTAGCTTGCAAGCTAAGAAATGTTTCAAACCATCTGAGATATATATTGAAAGAAAAGCTTGCACTTGTTTTTATTTTTACTTTAAAATTAAACAGGAGCTTGAAAGCTGCTCCATACGGCGGGAAATCAGCAGTAGTCTCCTTAAAGATGAATTAAATGTCAGAATTCAGGGGGAAATGCCAAAGAAAGGGGAGTGAGCCTTCATGTCTTGACAGAAATACCCAAAATACATCCAGAGCAATGTCCACAACCATTTAAGGCACAGAAAAAACAACTCTTCTCAATGAAGACTTCTAGATAACATTTGACATGCAACTTCTTACTAGTATTATGAAAATAAATTCAATTTTAAGACTCAAATATTTTGTAGAAATTCACATGAACTCTAGAATTTCTAACTCAATTTTAATACATTGATGTATTTACAAATAAAACTTTCCTTCTGAAACAAATATCAATTTTTTTAGGATTATCAACAAAAAGGCTTTAAAGATGGTTCTTGATTTTTTTCCTCTATACAGATACATGCTATTCATAACTTATATAATGTCTGTGTTACCAGTGCCTCCTGTCCTAAAATAAATACAAAATATGTTTCAAGACAATTTAACAGAACAGGTTGCTTTGAAATTATTCTCAGGATGATACAAACAAGTAAGGTTCTGGAATGATACTGTCCATAATGTTGTTCATAGAGATCAGAAGTATTTAATTGTCTTTCTGGTCAAATATGTAAAAGAGCTGTAAACATGTACAAATGGATATACATAATACACATTTTGATTTTTGTACTTAATTCCAAATCAGTTTTTACCCACAGAGAGCTTAAAATTTCAAAAATTCTGTTTTCCTAAGATTTAAGAGCTGAATTGCATTATCAGAATTCAGCAATCAAGTAGTGTGTGTATGTGTATGTGTGCAGGATGGTGGTTTTATTAAACAAAACCTCACCTGAACAACAAAAAATAACTTTATAATATCACTATATTTTTTGAGGTTTTTTACATAATTAAATTTATCAGCTGAAATAGCTTTATTTCTATTAAGCAAGCAAAACCAACAACAACAAAATCTTACCATTAAAGTCAACTCCTTCTTTTTGTGTTTATATTCTTGAAGACATTTTATGAACCATTTCATACTTAATAGTTTGCAAGCAATCCCAGCAGTTGGGAATTGTGTGAAAAGTTGCATAGATTGACAGATGAAGTGAAAAAGTCTGTATTAATTTTCCAAATAAAGATATGCACAGAGTGGTATTTCACTATGATTATACTCTAAAGTACCAATTAGAACGCATATCAGAAACTAGAGCAAGTTGACACTCTACAATAAAGCAAATAATTTCCAGTTGGAGGGGCAGAAAATGTTAATATGCAATGTTCAAGACTACAAGAATCTTTGTAAAAGGAAGTAGCTAATAAGGTTTAATGATGCATGTCAGGAAGCCACAGTATGTAGGGAAACACAGCTGGCTTCATTTTGTAAACTATTTGATATACACATCTTTCTAGTTCACGATTATCAGCTGTGCAAGTGCCACAGGGGACAGTTTAGCCTTCAGATCAGGATATTCTTCTTGTTCCCTAAATTACAAGTAAAATACATTAATATAATATGGTGCTGTAGGCTAGTGCCCTGACTAAAGCTTATCAGCTTACAAAAAAGATTAAAGAACTCTTCTGTAAGATTCAGTTGGAACAATCTCAGCAGAATAAACAGGCTGAAGAATACAGAAGTAATAAATATATTTATAATACAAATCTACACACATTTTTGAATGTCAGATTAAACCCCGAAAGTTACTAAAATAAACATGAAATGTCATTTATATTAACTCATACCATTTAATGATGCATGTTCTTCTTTTATTATTAAATTCATATTAATAAAGAAATCACGGGTATTATGGATAGATAGCAACTATACAAAGCAGTATGCCTCCTGCTTTACTGCAATCCAAGTTGCTCAGTGACTGCAATATGCAGGTGACAGCAATTAGCAGCAGATGACAGAAGCACTTTGAATTTGTACCAGATGGCAGCTAAGGGTCATTGGAAGCTAGCAGACCTTCCACAAAGAAACTGTTGTGTAGTACAACTATAAAATTCTTCAGTACTTAGAAATAAATTTTTCAGGTCCTCAAAAAAAATTGGAAAGTCAAAATAGAATATAAAATATTATGCAAGGCATTAAAAGCTCACCTATTGTTTACAGAATTAAATATATTTAAAAATAAAACAGTGCATACAGAGCATATCATCACCTCACAATAGGGAACGCCATTACAAAACTAGTAGGAACGTCAGCTAATATATTTGGTAAATGATTCAAACCTGTGTACCAAAGCAGAGGCTACATAAACACACTTTTTCTTCAGTGCATGTGTAAGATACTGACTGAATACATGCTTCAATGCAAGAAGAGAAAAAAGACCAGGGGAAGATACATACATGAAATACAACACATTAATGGGTATCCCTCCACACTTCTGCCAGTGCCCTCAATAGTACTCTTTCACAGCTCAAACACAATTAGGTGCATCTCATTTGCAAAAATTAATTCCCACAACCATGCCCTCCAAATTTATAATTACACACAAATTTGCTTTAATTTTTTTTTCTGCAAATCGAGAGAGAGATCCCCTTAGATGGAGCACAGCCCTGCACTTTACTGTGTAAACTACCTCAACAAGCCAAGGAACAGACAAATTGATTTGATCACAAAGGAGAAAGTAGTGATACAGTAATAGCTAAAACAAAAACCCAAAAGTGAGAATAAGAGGCGCACATACAGCCAGACAACCTTTGGGAATTCCAAAAGTATGTTTAGGCTACTCAGCTGCTTATGGGGAATATCTTTCCATGCATAAAACTGTTAAGAAATCAACCATGCATTCACAAGTTGAAGCAAACAACCCGATAGCAGAGCAGATGAAAGATACATGAGTTGTGACAAAAGTAGCTTTAAAAGGAAAGTGACAGGGCTGGATAGGCTAAGAAGGAAGGATCATATGGAAGGATGCCAATAAAAGCTGAAGAGGTGAACCAGGATCATGATCTTTTATAATCACAAAATGAGCGGAAACTAACCAAGACAGCATTTTTCAAGGTAAACAAATAGTGACAGATTATTATATGATAATCTCATTTTATCAAAGACTTAAACTTTCTTCTTCACAAATGTACTACATGGTCAGCAAAAAAACAAGCATGTGTAAGATGTGTAAAGTGATGAAAGAAAGAAAGGGCTAGGTGACACTAGTGAAAATATTAGTGAGACCAGAGTAACAGGGTGGAAAACCAGAATAAAGCAAGACGGAAGGGAGAAGAAAGGTATATTGAATACAAAACAGAGGACTGGTGCTGGCTGAATCACATGAAATAGAGACCATAGATTTACCAGGGAATCACAACAAGCTGAATCAAAAGGTTTTTCAACAGTTCTTTCAAAAAAAGGAAATAACTGTCCAACCACTTTCAAACTTAAAGTAGAAAAACAGCTCTATATGGAGGCAGAACAACAAAAAAAGCCTATCCCTCAAACCCAGTAGACATCAGTAAGAATCTTATTTTCTTCCTTGAGCTGAGTCACAAGTCATCTATCTTTGCTTTTATAAAAGGAAATATTTCAGTGGATTCCTTGGAGACTATGAGATTAAGAAAAGATTCCACAATGTCTCCAAATCATAAAAGAAATGAAACTGAATGCTGTTTTGTATAAACAGTATTTTGGAATACATTCCAAAATATATGATGGGAAGGGAATGAGCTTTAAGAATATGAAGAGCAATCCATTCTTTGCAAACTAATCCACAATCTAAACCACAATATTTTCATCTGGTACAAGCTGGAATGCTGATTTTAATGCTAAATGTATCCACGAGCTTGCTCTCTGAACTGAGGTAAAAAAGAGGGGCAAAGATTGTATTTGTTAAGAATATGACAAGTTTGTTACTTCAAGCGTGCAAACACAACTCAGTAAATTATCTTAGTTATGATCATTATGTTCGGCCTACATCAAAACAAATACTATGTCCAGATATGGAGAGAACTTTCCTTTCCCTCTAAGATATCCATCACTGTGGACTGAGATTTCAAGTCATGTGAATCATGATGGTTACTGAGCCTCCAGTACTTAGAGAAATACAGACTTCAGCTGCATAAACGAAAACCTCAAAAGATATTTTTTATACTTGCTCTATACAAAGAGAAGGCTATTGAACAATCACAGTAAACAATAATTTATGATTGTAAAGCATCCAAATACAAGCTGTGAAAATTTGAAGAGCATCTATTTTAAGAATGCTCTGCAGGTCTTAAAGATCCTCGTTTCTGACATTTAGGACATCCCTTTTTCATAATAATTGTGAAAAATAATAGCTAATATACTTTGAACTTACCCATCTCTATTCCTTCTTATGTAATTCCTTTCCATATTGGAAAAAAGTAAGCATATTCAGAAAAATATGAAAACTATTGTAGAAATCACAAAAATTATGCAAAAGAAAAATTATATAGGCTTTTCCTAATAACACCTAGGGTTCTTAAGGACCTCAGGCACACCTGACCTTCTACACAGTTGCAGTATCAAGTTTTTGGAACTGTACGTTTCAGGAATGCGTTTTCATGGATCTTTACTAAGGAAAAAATAATTCCAAAAATAAGGTTTCAGATTTCCAGTAAAATACTCACAGTAAGAAAAAAAAACCACAGAAAAAAATTGCTGACTGTGGTACACTGCTCTTATTAACAAACACCCTGTGCACAGACCATAACCCTAATATAGGAAAAGACACAACATCAGTATTTTGGTTGCCACCACTTTGGCTCACTCACTGCCAGCAAGGCCTCACAGGTAGAGCCTTCTGAAGGTGGTACAGCTCTAAACTAAGGGATGAGGTTTCAAGTACCCTCTGAGAGGCTGCGCCCTTTGCTCCTACCCTCTCCATCTCCCAGCAGATGCATTTGGCCAAGAGCTTGATTAAATTCTGAATGGAAACAAATCTATAAGGAACAATGTAAAGGTAAAAGCAAACTCCCTCAACCAATTAGCAGCACTGGAGGCAGCAGCTGAGAGGAAAGAGCCTCTTTGAGAGCTCACTGAGATATTCCACACAAGCCAACTGTGCAGGGAATCTCCATTTTGCACTGTCTCCTGTAGAATGACAACATTTCAAATTATTTATCACAAATCATTCACTTTAGCCTAGATTGCTACAGGTAAAATACATGTAATTTCTGGTGAATAAACAAGTTGTTGCTATTCCATAACTTGATCCATTTTAAGAATTTTTCTGACTGTTTTGTGAGATTAATCTATTTTAATAGATTAACAGACTACTTCAGAAATGGTATACTCCACCACTGATCTTTCCTCAAACACCAGTGGAAATGGCATTGAACTACTGAGAAAAATTCTAATCTACACATGTTATAAAAATACTAAGACAACAAAATCCAAGCAACTTTTTAATGGAAGTATCCAAAATGGGAAAAGAGAGATCACAAACCATCAAGTAACATTCTTGATGAAAATCACAAGAATTTAGGACTCCAAGTTAGATATGGCTTGTGGCTTGTCATTCACATTCTGGCACATATCAATATTTATCCTTCTTTAGTCTTAAATTAGGGAATTAATTTAACATTGTAGGAATTTTACCGCTGTGAATAAACTACTTGGCTTTGCAAAATCAGTGGAAGAGCTTGCCATCAACTCTAAAACCCACAGTAAACTCAGAAGTTTATCCAGAGTATAGTGAGAATTCTCTCTCACTACCAAAGAGCCATTCTCTCCCTTGTTCTGTATATTGTTGTATACCAATTATTTTGTATAGAACTGAACTGTATATTGTTGCCCATGCTTTGCCTTGAAGTAGGATTGTAAACAGTAAGTGGCACCAGTTGAAGAAGGACAGTGATTCAACATCAATTTCCCAAGCAGCAGTACCACAATACAGTGCAGCCAACCTCTTCAGTCTGGTCCTTGTGCAGCATTCTGGCTGAGTGCCTCAGGCACCACAGAACAATGTAGTGCACCACACTACTTCCATGCAGCCAGAAAAGACCAATCACATGCCTTGGTATATCAATTGCATGGTATGTTTAATTGTTGGTTTCAGAACAAATCAGAGGTTATTCTGTAACTTTGATTTGTGAATTGACAGCAGGTTACATCATAGAATAACTTCTTCTCTAGCTCAGGGATATAACAATAAAGTAGTTAACCAAGTGATGATCTAACATTTTTGAGATGCCAAAGAAAATACATTAGGATCAACTTTACTCTAAGGCTACAGGCCGCATACAGTGCACACAAACCCAAAATTAGTAGTTTTTGAAACCTAAGAGTACTGTGAAACATTCAGCTAGGTTGGATGAGAAATTAAGTTGAATACTTTAAATCAACCACTATCAGTTCCTGTTTCTTTTGTGGCTCTTCTGCTCTCCCCCAACCCCACCTCCTTTATATCTCATGCCTCAGTTTCCTATTTGTGGTACTACCATTTTATTTCTTTTGAGGAGAAAAATATATACACTGTTATTTGAAAAGCATTGCTAACGTGCATAAAAGTGTCCCACCAAGTCTCTGAAAAGCAGCAGCTGTAAATAAAATACAGGAGTGTACAAACCCCCCCCAGTACAAAAGACTCTTTGCATCAAGTGATTTCTGTTTACATATATACCCAAGGAAGTCAATCAAGACTTTCAGTCTTATTGTTTTCTTATTGTTTTCTTATTGTTTTAATAT
The DNA here is from genome assembly GCA_024500445.1 of Entomyzon cyanotis. Classification (NCBI taxonomy): domain Eukaryota; kingdom Metazoa; phylum Chordata; class Aves; order Passeriformes; family Meliphagidae; genus Entomyzon; species Entomyzon cyanotis. The sequence goes on along the minus strand of JAKEPQ010001005.1, from coordinate 77,843,117 downwards.
CATGGTATAAATCTAGTTTTGTATATATGAAAGAAAACTGAAAACCTCAGCTCCTTTATGTGGAATTATGCTTTCTCCATACTAGTCATCTAAGACTTGAAATTCCCACTTTGACACTTTTGCTGTTTCAGTTAATGGAGTTAAAGATAATTATAGTAGGTAGATGTTCTCTCTGTCTCAGAATAAAGGACAGAAATTTTGCCTTTGGTTTGACAAAACACTGCTGACTGTTTCCAAGCATCAACACTCCCACGGTTCTATTTTGGAACAACAAAGATGCCTCTTCTGCCATATAGACCTTTCTTTCCAAACTTTTAATGAAAAATACCTTTGTCTTCCCCCTTACCTAACACTGTTCCATCCTTCTTGCCGAGATACTCTAGGCTTTTCAAGGTGCTACTCTCCTTCCTTTGCTCAGAGATGACAGCACACAGAGAGAAAAGCATCTGTAACACTAGATTACATGCATTTCCTTGTGGCCTGATCCCACCAAATCTGCCATACACCAAGAAAGGGATTCTCATACTTCATGGGAAGCTGGTAGTTAAGCACTTTCTTGGACAGAAGCTCTGCGTCAGGGGACAAACTAAGTATGGGGACTACATACTACCTGTAGGTGACAGCTTTCTCTATTTTATCCACTATAAAGAGAAGTTTTTAGGAGGATTAACTACAGCAGACTATACTCCAATAAAAGAGTGCTGCATAAACCTTTTTCTTATAAATGCTTAACATGTCATGAAGAGCCACGTAACAGTATTCACTGTTCTTTTATCCTGACCCTTCAGACATACAGACAGAGAAAGCCATTATTCTCAAACAGACTATGAACATCATATTATCAATTTAGTAAGAAAAACATGCAAGTGAAGTTACTGGGGTGTTGCACAACAGTGCCGCATCAGGATGAAGTCAATGCCTTTATGAAGCTCTGAAGAGAAATGCAAGCTGGACTTAAAAATGTCAGCCTTGAGGAGGAACTCAATTAGTAAGCAATTGCTTACTAATGCCAATAACAAGATGTTGGACAACCTAATTTATTGATGTTCAAAAAACGTGTGTCAAGGCAGGAGAAGCATATATTTTGACTATTGAAAAAGCTATGCTGAACAGGGAAATTGGTGAAGTGGCATCAGTTTCTGTGAACACATGAATCTGCTCCAGCCACTCTATTTCACACCAAATAAAGAATTGGAGGGAGGGGTATCCTTTCTTAGCAAATATTTTTCAAAAATTATACTCATAAGAAAGGGAGAAAGAACACAGATAAAAGCCTTTTAAACACAGAGAAGTAAATTTGGTCACAAAATACCAGGAAGAAATTTTATGGGAGTAGAGAGAGAATGAGAGAGAGAGAAAGTGTGCGAGAGTGAGAGAGCAGTAAAGGGATATTGCCTCAGTTTAACAGAATAGCAAGGCCGTTTTCAAATAACCAAGGGCAACATATACACACAACAAGAAAAATAACAAAACCAACCACCCTTTTGAGATTTTAATTTGTTAAAAAATTCAAACGAAAACAGCAAACAAGCAACAAAAGCAGGAACCATAAGACATGGAGTAGTTAGCTTTCAGGCTAGTTAAGAATTAGGGTAAAAATAATACTACTATTTTGAGGAAAACTGAATGGTTACTATGAAGTTTTACTTCTGATGTTTAAACTTAACAGCAGATGTAGAATTCTATAAAATAAGGGGGGAAAATTGTTTTGAGTGCTGCTGGTAAGGATTAGCAACATTAAAACCATTTTTATACTAATATGAAGCACACTAGGCAGATTACATGCCGTAGCTCCTTTAGAGAGGCTACTGATTTCTCAGGAGTTCCATTTAATTTCCACTCATTTTGATGCATTACTGTGTACATTCTAATATATATATGTGTGCGTCTGTGTGTGTGTATATATATATCTTGTAAAGTCCAAGTAATTTTAATGTTTCAATCTTAGTACACAAATACACTCCCTTGAATTTATTTCCACCTCCTTCCAAGTCTACTGTGTTTTTTTAACTTCACCCCCAAAATCTGCTTCCATTGATGGAAACAAGTCACATTTGCAGAAGGGCTGCACTAACAGTCTTGCTTTCTATGAAGACCAAAGCTGTAAAAGCAACTCCGAATTTAGATAACAAAAAACTGTTCTGCACTTTAAATAGGTAAGAATGAGAACACTGCAGAATTCCAGAAAAAAAAAACCCTTAGTTTGTTAATTTCCCTCTTGGTTAATTAACACCTATAAATGACCTTTAGCATTGACAAGTCCAACTTCATCCAGAAAGCCAAGGTTTAAGAATATCTATCCAAATAGGATTGATTACTGATTACAGCATTGTGAGGAGCACAATTAAATCTGATTTTTTTTTTCTTTTAAGGCTGGAACTGCATTCCTGAGGAAGCTGATGTGACTGCCAATGAGGTAAAATGCAGAGAGTCATTACACTATAATGTTGATGTTACCACTTCTAAATTTATCTAAAGCACAGAACATGCGTCATTTTCGACTGAAATTAAACCTTGCCAGAAATAATTTTTCTTTATATTGTTGGAATTAAAAACATATTGAATTGATCCATTAAGAAAATTCTATGCTCTCTATCTTTGTGTTTTTCAGACTGTGTCTGCATCCTTAGGCAATGAAACAATTTTTACAATTGTAATAAAACAAGTAAGTGTTGACTTTAAGTTAAGAAAATTGTTGCTCAAATGACTAAATACTTCAGCAAACACAATAAATCCTTCTAAGTTTAGCATAGAGATAAATCCCATGCTTGAACAGGTACATAAATTTCACAATTTTTCATATGCAAGTTTGCCTAAACTTTTTTCAGTTTTAGTCTTCTGCTGAGTGTTTATTGAGCAGGTCTGCATCTTTAAATTTTCATATTGGTTCATTCAAAAAGCATCTACTGTTAAGCATGAAAACTAAAAATTCATCATTAGAAAAAACAGGTTTATAGTACAAAGTACAGCAGTAATGTTATTCTCCAGCAAGAAATACAATTGTAGCACTTATCTGTATTTCAATGAAGAGAGGACTAGTAAAAGAGTCAAGCCATGTACTTCTTGCTTATTTCTGGACATAGGAGTTGCAGTTTGACAATGTAATTTGGGAATCATACATCTCAGTGTTTGTTTTCTCCCAGAGAAAGGAGACACCAGCATCATTGAACTATATTCCCAACAAGAGTATATCAATACATTGTACAGGAAAACCTCTAGAATGTTATTTTTATTTGTTTTCAAAGAGCAGCAGAGAGAGACAATGTGCCATTTAAACGCAGTTTCAAACAGTTCTTGAAACAATACTTTCCTAAAGGAGAAAAGGCAGCAGACTTATTTCCTCTCAAGTTTGCAGCAATAGCACAATTGATCAATTTAATTTTAATTTTGTTTCAGCAAGTTGGATCCAAATTTCTTTTTCTAATGTTCAAATCTTTAATCTCTCAACTGTAATATATATTCTACTCTCAAAGGCTATTTCAGACTCCCTTTGCCCTCCTTTTGGCTCCTAATGCTACATACCCTACTGTGGCTAGCACAGGTCTTTCTCGTGAGAACATTTTTGCTACGTTTCATAAACAAAGATAAAGTTTGGATGTTTTGCAAACAGTGTCTCGAGATTAGGGCAGTTCAGACCTGGCCAATTAGGCCTAGGGGGAGGTTTCTGGCTGACCAATCTGGGTGACCTCTGAAAACTCTATATATATGGAAATCAAAATAATAAACGCACTTTTCTCTTTTCTTGCCTGAGAACCTGGGTTTTTCTCTCAGCTAGCGGCTCAACAGCGACATCCTACCTAACATTTAACCACTATTGTCAAGCTTGAAAAAACACAGGAAGATTCCTAAACACATGGAGGAGGAATGAACTAGACTACTGTTTCCTCTGCCTCCTGCATGGCTAGCTAGCACAAAATATTACCTACAGGCAGCAATTGTCTCATCATACAGAAGTATGCAAACCAAGTCCACCCCATGCTAGAAGATACAGAGACAGTAAGATGCAGACTCCACAGAAAGGTACAACTAAAACTACGTTTAAAAAAGATGACAACTATTTTTTACACTGCAGTACTGCATTTCATTACTTACTCAGCTGTGAGAGCCGTGTTTTTCTGTTTTCAGTTCCCAAATTCATCCTTACTGGTCATATTACATGATGATTACTGCTTTAAACAAGGTTGTTCAGTCCACAGAGACAAAATCCCCATGCCGATATTATTGTTGAAATAGTCACACAAAAAATTTAACATTTACTACCAGTCTAATACATCTCCAGAATATGTTGAATTTGGGTAATGTATGTTACATTTATGCATACTCCCCTATCAATTTACTACATTAAATAATTTCATTTTAAACACCTGTGAGAATTATTTGTCAGAATTCTTAGAGAAAGATTCTATTACAAAAGGGCTTGTCTTTGTATCCGATAGAATAGAAAATAACTATACACCACAAACATTCTGGTTCCGTTTTACTCTATTATTTTAAAATGCATGTTACAAAGATTAAAATCATAAAAGTCCATCTTAAACCACATAATGGTACACATCACCTGTCTCTGTCAATGAGACATTTAAAAGCATCTCTTTATTAGAAACACAAATCAATACACTCAGGGGACTGCAATAACTGCTTCAAGCAATTCGTATTATCATTTCACTCTTGATGTTCCTACTCAGAGCAACTTATTATGAATGGCGTGAAAATGGCAACCTGTCACAATTGATTTTTTTCCTAAACCTCTTGCAATAATTTTTTTCCCCTTCTCAATATAATTATCTTCTTACTAAACACAGGTCTAGGTTGTAAGGTACAGCCCACAGCTGAAGTTTTATTTCTTTAAAACAGAGTGGGCTCCCCAACTTACATTAGAAACATTACTGATTAAGGGAAGAGCTATTTGCTTTGTTTAGAAAGAACCTTGTATACAGGGAAGCACTGAAACTTCTGGTAACTTCTCAACAAAAAAATATCTTGAAAATGTTTTAATTGCTTGCAATGTTTTAATTGTTCTGGATACTGACTGGAACCTCAGTTATCTTGTTCTATCACCACTGGGAGCCTGAATAAACTTTAGTAGTCTGTTATAAACACTCCTTAAAACTACTGTGTACCTTTAGCCAAATACTTTACAGTAAAATAATCTGGGACAAGTGAAAATGAGTATTTAGTTGTGAGACAGAATTATAAAAGTCTGACGATGTACATTGATAATTCAAAGACAATTGCCTCCATTACTCCTAGCTAAAGAAGAATAATTTTCCTTGCAAAAGGTGACTGTGGCAGAATTCACTTCTTGTACCAAAATTCAAGTCAGCTCAGCACACATGAAACACATCACAGTAAAATCTTGTAGATTTTTGGGTTTAGGTGCACCTATTTTTAAGTTTTCCGAGAACAGAATCTAGCAATCCCAGAGTAAGACTAACTTACCTTATTTTTTGGATTGGATGTGTTCATTACACTTCGTGTTTCCTTGCCTGTGTAAATAACAACACCAATTACAGTTCCTGAAAAACAAACAAACAAACAAAAACCCAGAGGTGTCAAGCAAATCAGAGAAAATTTTCCCAAATTAAAACTTGCAGTAATTTAGCTCCTTAAACAAATCAATTGTATGAAAAAGCCCCAATATTTATGCATACTACTGAGTGCTGTTTTTCAGAATGTACAATGAAGAATCATTGTAACTTCTGCAATAAACATCCATAAAGATGATAACACACTTTCCTTCTTTTTTATGGAAGCAATACTTCCAATGGAATTGGTTAAAAACTTGTATTTGAACTTAAAATTTCCTCCAACTGTTTTCAGAAGTTAGGACAGTGTAAATAACTGGACAAGGAATACAAAAATAAGAGAAGTGGTACTGAATGCATCACACACTAATTGCCTGCTACCTCTACCATCTATAATGATGTAAAATCTGGTTCAGCCAAATAATTACTTTGATAGAATGTCACACAGAAATATTCTCCTCTTCATTAGCTTATAAAAATGATCCCCAAGTTTTAATTATTTTTTAGACAATTTTTACAGCACGGTACAGGAAAATTTGGCTTCAGCATCACTAAATAAATTTTTATATTAAATGAAATTTTATTTTTATTAATAAAATGTATCTATTGTACTGTAACACTTTCAAGCACTATAAACAACACTATAACACTTTCTAACCTACCTCCCCCCCCCCTTTATTTCTATTACTTTATCAAGTGACCTGACCTGTACTTTATGGCAGTACAACCAATAACGTGATTTTTGTGGTGGTCACTGTGCTATAAAGAAATAATTAGCGTAACTATTCAGAAACTCCCCGCTCAGAAAACCTTAAAATATGGAAGTATTATATGCTTCTCTGACATTAACTTGTCTTCAGCAATCAGAAGAACATGTAAGATTAGCAGACTACTGCTGATCTTACCACTACTCTCGTAGCGTAACAGGTCATAAAATATCGAAGAAACACCCAAAGAAAAACAAAGATTGAGGTTTAAGATGTTTGCATTAAAGATGTTTGCATTTACTCAAAAATAACAATGTGTTTAACCTCAGATGACAACAAAGTTTTATGCAGCTGCTCACTCACTTCCTCCCCAGAGCACTAATGATGGGATGGGGAGGAGAATAAAAAAAAAGAAAACCAAAAAACAACAACAAATAAAAAAAACCCAAAAAAGAAAACCCAAAAAAACCCCAAAACAAACCAACCAATCTCCCCCCCATCCTCCCCCAAACTCCACCACAACTCATGGGCTGAGATAAGAATGGTTTAATGATTGAAACAAAGTAAAACATAACAACAATACTAGTAATACTCGTGATAATATTACTGATTATAAATACTGTAATGGAAAAAAAAATACCACCAAACACCTAAGTGAAACAAGTGATACAAAACACAGTACCATTTCTTACCATCCACTGATCAATGCCCAGCCCACCCCAAAATTCCTCCAATAGTCATTACTCCATGATTTCTGAACTCTTTCTACTGTCTCCAACCAATGTCCACATATCCTTTTGGAGCACTTTATTTTGGAGTGATCCTGAGCTGACCTCTGTCCAACAGTCAGAACACACTGGACAATATCCTGTAGGAAATCCCCTCCTGCACACTCCAACCACCTCTGCCTTCACAGTTGTTTAGTTCAATAGAAGCTGGGGAGGACTCTACATTCCAAGTGGCACATTTCTACAAAGTGTCACCCAGCTAGGCTACTGCAGCTCAGAAAGACAAACTGTCCCACTTGTCTCATATTTTGCTCCTTGAAAAGTTGGTTTTAAAGGTGAAAGTCAGATAAATTCCATTTTGACTATTGAACTTAGAGTAGAATTTTGGTTAGATCTGACTAAACTGCTGCTTATAACAAGTTGTTGATCTTCAGTTTTCAACTTTTTTACATTAGTACAGTATCAGTGGTAAGTAAATGTTCCTTAGATCTGAAGTATGTTGGTGTAGGGAACTCCAAGCCTAGTTTCAGTGTCCCACAGTGGTTGCACCAGGGACAGTTCTGGTGTCCAATAAAAAGAACTGAATCTAATTTGGGGTTTCTGGAAGCATAGCTGTACTGCAAGCCACAGCTTATTAAAAGCAATGACTCATGTATTTTTACGTATGGGGCCTCTACAAACTGGGTCTCTTGTACACTGGGCACTCAGTCTCATGTACACTGGGCACTCACTGACAGGTGAGGGCAGAGTGGTTAATGAAGGAGGGAGAAGTTAGGAGATACCACTAGAACAAACATGACGGCCTAGAAAAACAAATAAAAGCAGACTTGTGAAGAATTAACACACACAAATAATCAGGCATACTCTGAATCCAGTGTGTGAGCATATCAATTTTGGTATCTCCCAAGCACTACATGAACCATATAAAAACTAGGGTGCACTCAAATTAATTAAAATTGTATGTAAGCATTGGCAGAAAATACTGCTTTTGACAGCTGTGCAGTTATATAAATTGTTCTGATTTTATCTAAAGTGACTTCACAAGACGGATACCTGCCAAAATGATGGCAACATTTCATTAATACAAATCTTCTCTTAATAGGTATCTCAGCAGGTTTCTCAGAAAACTGCATTATCTTGTTCAGAATTTGAAACAAATTGATCACTACCACAAGTGGAGAACAAAAAGCTGAAGTCCATATTGTAGTGGACATTTTGAAGCTTTTTAAAATTTAACTGCTGACTTTCCTCTCTCCCTGTCTGAAATGAAAGCTACTGAAGCTTTCAATAAACAAACACCACAGTCATGGATGCCACAAGCACAGATGATCTGAAATGTAAGTAATTTAACTGAAGATAAACCAAGAAGTTTTCAGAATACTCGGTGGTTTAAATTATTTGTTTATATTTAAAGGTGTTCCTGCAGGGACAGTAGTTTTTCAAGTTTTCACTAACCAAAATTTCCTTTTCTTCAGGCACTATTATTAATTGCACAGAGATAAAACACATTAAGAATGACAGAGACTCTGTGCCTTACTGCTACCTTTTTAAAACCTGCTGGAATGTTGCCTGTAAGTGGAAAAGTCAGAATATTGTTTCCTATCTCACTTATTAAATAATAACACAAGAATGACTGCATGCTTTGGACTTGAGAGAAAGGCTTTTGATTTCCAGCTCTGCCAGAGGCTTCCAGTGTGATTCAGGCATATTAATCTTTGTCCTTTCTAGGGTTAGGATAAACATCATACAGATGGTCACCACATCTCTGTCAGACCTTTACAGCAAAATACAGAAAACCCTGCAGACTGGATAGCAGTAGGAATCTCCATTTAGATATCTAAACTGTCTGTTTTGAAACTAGGTATATATTAGGTGTAGTAAAATGGAACTTTTTCCCCATTTAGCTTACTGTTATCCCAAGGGGATATCTTCTTCCCAAGAAGACATACTAAGTCCAAGGAAAGTAAACACCTCCCAAATGTGCAAATTTGAGTAATCTCACTCTTCTGAACATTATTTTTTGATATTACAAACGATGTGGAATAGTTTATTCTTGAGTTGACATTACACAGTCTTGTTGAACCAATTTTTTTGTTCCCAAAATTCACAAAGAAAATGAAGTCTTAAATTATAACAAATACTTTTCTTGTCACTTGTACCGCTCTAGCAAGAGGTGCATTTTTTTCTCTGGAGTATCCATTTTTGTAGTATCGTGATATTTTCATGAGCTTTGGTAATCTGAATTCAAGATGCAGTTGGTAAGATGCCTTGAAACCTTTAAACACTTAAATTTACTGTGACTGATCTGCAAAATGATTGATTTGTGGTCTGTCTCTTCTAGAACTGTCACGGCATCAGCAACCAGAGCTCAAGTTTTCTGAGGTATTCCCCCACATAATTCCCCAAACACCTTTCCCAGCCTAACCTTGACCCTCTGTATCACCTTGACAAATAGCAATGGCATCTATCCTGGAGATATTGGGCCCTCCTACCGGATGCAATGTGGTTTTTGTAATATGTCAAAGAGGAGTATCAGGAAATTCAGCATCTATTAATCACTGGGAGGAGAGCCCCCTCACCCAATAACTGTCCTGTATGTCCTACACAAAGCCTTTTTAAAAATTAAATAAGGCTTTGTGTTTGCAACTCGGATACATGCAGTATGTCAAGATAACGGTGCCAGGTTGACCCAGAATACTTTGTAACAACCGACAAGGGGCTGGCAAGGGCATAACAGCGTCCTGATGAGTCACCCATTTGCTTGGCTTAGTAACAGATACTGTCCAGGCTGATTAAAGAGCACTGGAGGAAGCAGCCTTCCAAGCTAGACTTCAGTCAAGACTGTCATGCTGAAGAATCTTAGGGTAAACAAAGAGATGTACAGGAAACATTGCAGGGCAGAACTCTACCCCCCCCCGCCTTGGACACAGGCCATAAACCCTCTTTCTTGAACCAAAGTGGCATTGAAATAGAATTATTAGGCTTGCACACAGACATCATAGACTTTCTGGGTGAAAAATACCTGTGTGTAACAGAACTGTGAACCTAGACAGTAAGGAGACTGAAATAAGTGTGGGTGAGGTAGCAGGCTACAGAGTAGAGAACTGCAGACTTTGACATGCTATGGGCTTTTTATTCTTCTGTTTTCATGTAATCCAAATGTCACTCTTCTGTAGAAGCTGTGCACAAGCATAATCTTCCACTACATTTTTCAACATAATTAAGGGCTGTGACTGATCATAGCAGGGGAGGGGATGCAGAGGTGCGTGCAAACTTGTGTAGGCAGAGTCCACCTTTGATATACTTCCTCGGCAGGTTCAAGCAAGTCAGCTTATATGTGCTTATAATGCAGTCAGACAGTGACCAGTATTTTTATTAGGATTTTCAGTTGTCACAAATCTTGGAAATTCAATTATGAAATCTACTTTAAAAAAAAACCCAAACAAATTTAAGTAGCTCAGCATCAAGTGCTCTAACTTAGCTATGTACATTCAACTTAGAAATGAGACAGAAATAACTGAACAATACAACAATTATAAACCAGATCTAGAATATCTTAATTTTAACAATCTGGTAGACGTTTTACCTTATGGTCTTCCTCATGACTATGAGCACAGTGCACCCATAAGACCTTATAAATGCCTTATTAGATAAGCAACACACTGAAGACAACAATTTCCTACTTTTTGCTGAAGGCCCAATCTTATCAAATGCTAAAATTACACCCACAGAGGTCCTGAGCAATTCTTAAGATCTGCATTTATGCCATACAAAACTTACGTGAGAGAAGCATACTACCATGGTATTAAATTGTAGTTAACACATGAAATGAGGTAAGTGAAATGAATGATATGCCATGGGTTAGATATAATTAATGTCACAAAATCAGTTACTGAAGGACATTATTCTTCTGCGGGAACTTAAGCTAACTTCTGTATGCACATTATGACACCATTTTTTAATTTCTTGATCGCATTACTTTTCCCTTCAGAAGGGGCTGCAGTCTTGAAGAGCCATTTGGTATTTTTTATTTTGTATCATTCAATGAGTTTGTCCTGAGTCTCCTTAAAGTCTTATTTCACTGTTGAAAACTATGCTCCAACAAGAGAATTATCTTTTCCTATGTTTTTGTACTGCCATCATTAATAATGAGATAAAGTCCTTCAAAAATAATTAAACTTTCGCAAGACCCCTCAAAAGTAAAAACCCCAAACTTATCCTAAGGTATAAATTCTAAGGAGCACTGTTTCCATTAATATGGGACAACTTTAGACAGCAGATCAAGAGCTCTCAGTCAATAGCTACACTTCTAAAAAAATAATCTACCGTGGAAATGAAAACATGAACAGCTTTCAATTAAAATTCAAATGTACTGATTCAGAATTACTGACTTTGCAAATGCATACTCTTTGAGTGTAGTTTTCCTCTGTACATAGATTTGAGGAAAAGCAAACTCAAATCAAGTTTACGCAATATTGAACTTTATAATTCATGAGAAGCATCTTTTTATACAAAGTTAAAGATCTTAGCTACCTAAGTTAAAAACCTAACTGAGGACAATTTTAGGCATCATCCATTTGACTGAACAGTTTCAGAGAGAATAGTTTTCCAGTGCAATCAAACCAAACAACACTAAGAATCAAAGAATATGTCTATCTTGTCAGCACTCTGAAAAGGAATGCTCAGTCACAGACTCCTTTGCTACCTCCTCAAAATTAACCTCTTCCCCACAGCCTTCCAGCAGACCCCTCACTGATGTAAGATGTCTTCAAAGTAGGGACTAACTTTACAATTTAGCTGGAGACACTCTTTTACTTTCCCTTTTTCAGCTGTTTCAAGTTGTTTCAATTCCCCATCTTAAATCCGAGTTTTTTTCATAAATCTTGCACTCCCAATTTGTTATTCTCAGCCTTTTCATGTAGGAAAATAACCACAGCCCTTTTGACTTCTCTTACACGCAGCAAAAATGAAAGAAAATAAATTTCTGCTCTTGAAAACAGAAAGTTACAATGCCCTAAAGTCTGAATACAGTATCTAGATAGTAATGTACACTCATTTATAGTATCTGGGACATATATGAAACAGTAGCAATAGTCAGATTCCAGATTTTAAAATTATGTAACTTTATAACTGATCTATTCTTTCTGATTAAGATTTTGCCTAATACAAGATACTAAGCATGGACTATACATAAATGAAATACTTCTAAAAAATGCAAAACCACTCTTGCTTTTAAGCAGGGAAAATCATACACTGTGAGCTAAACAGAGCACCTTACAACTTGGAAGTTTTAATTAAATCAAAAAGGTCAGTGATTTGAGTGGGCTACAAGGGACTGCCCTACTGCAGGAACAAAATGTAAGTACAAAAACCCCCAAAGCTATTAAGGAGGATTAAAAATATACGAAAATATTTTGAGCAGCATGATGAAACCACTGGGGAGGAAGAAAAGCAACAGTTTAATAGTCTGGAAGACAAAAGTATTTTAAAATGAGAAATATTTATGGATTTTGAAAAATAAGGATACACTTCCACAGAAGGTTTTAGATACATAATCAGCATTGTATTGCAGTACTTACCTGAAGCAACAACAGTGCTTGCCCATAATGTATTTTCTATGCTTAGGCTTTCATGAACTGCAGGATCGCTGTCTTCCTGTTAAAAATATGAACAGCTAGTAAGTAAATCACCATTACAAAAAGTTAAGAACCATGTCAAACCGTTGGAATAACTTGCACAGGATGTTTGCATCCTTGTATCAATGGCTGTATAGTAGCATTCATTGCACATGCTTTGTCTATATACATAGACACAACTTTCCAAAAAGTGAAGTAATGTTTGAAGTTCATATTACTTATATTCAAACATATTTAAGAACTAAAGTCAAAAGTATTTTAAAAGTAACATATTCTTTTCCTCAGATATACCAAACTGCAGCACAGTTTGCTATAGCATGCAGTTAAAGCGAGTTATGAACACTAACTACCAAAAATTAACACCTTCTTCTTTATTTAAATCATCTATAATTCATACATTAAGTTACAGACATCATCATTTTGCACCTGATCAATATTATATAACCTTCGGGGAAGAATAGCTAGATTTCTAAAATGAAAACCAGGCTTGTATTATCTTACCACATACTTATGAAATATATACACCTTGGGAAAATACTTCCAATAGAAAATTGCTTCCATGATTACTTTGCCCCTTTTTTCCTTCTCTCTCTCCTCCCAAGCAATAATGATCCACAGATTGTAAAGAGACAATCTCTCATAATCAATTTGGAGCATGTACAGATTTGTTACTCATTAGCAGCTGTGAAATGTGCTGTTTACAACTAAAGGAAAATTTAGGAGGTAGGATAATCAAGTGTATTTGATCAAATTACAGATTGGTGCCAAACATTTTGCAGGAAAGAGAGGATGACTTCTTTATCAAAGTACATAATAAATTCTACATATTGTCAATAATCAAAACCTACACCCATTCTTCATCTCTATTTTGAAACTACCACCAAGCACAGGATGAGCGGCATAGAATTTTGTTTCTAAAAAAAGAAAAATCTTCAACTAAACACATAAGTTATTGTGTGTACATCAATGAATTCCTATATAACAAGGAAACTATAGCTCTTATTCTCTTAAGTGAGGAAAAATCATTGTTTAAAAGGCATAGCGAACCATTCTGACAAAGGCAGAGGGAAAGAGAGAGAGGATATGGAATTAGCCTTAAGAAGAAAACCACAAGTTTTGGATCAAGACTTATATTCTGATGACCCTGGGATTAGCTCACATGGTTAGGGCATGGTGCTAATTATGCCAAAGTTGTGGCTTAAATCCCCATTATGGGCCATTCATTTAAGACCTGGAGGTGATGATCCTTGTGGGTCCCATACAACTCAGAACAGTCTGTGATTCTGTGAAGAATCATCAATGTTCTGTAATATTAGCCTTAAATTAAGGAAAAGGGGAATTATTTTTTGATTCTTACCAAAGGAATTAGTACTGCAAGGATTATTTGCTATAATTCTATGCATTATGCATTCTATGCATTCTAATGGTCCTAACTCATAATGCTCACATTCCTGGTTCGATTTATAAGTGTTCCCAAATTATTTGGATTCTGTGATTATTCCAAACAGAAAGTAAAAAGAATTAGAAAACATTCAAAAAGAGCAATAAAGGTCAATGTAGCTTCCATAGTAGATATGACTAAATAAACCTGACCTCTAATGAGGAATATGACAGACATCTATGAAACAGGCACCTAAAAAGGGCGGATAGATACTGCTTACTCTTACCAAAGAAGAAAGACATCATTAAAAAGTCAGCAAAATTACAATTACAGGCAATCACTCATAAATATATAAATAACCTGTGCAACTCCTTCCCATTTGAATGTTAAAAGGTTACACAGGTTCAAGGGTGAACTGGGTAAGTTTAAAGAAGGAAAATTCGTTACAGGTGACTCACAGAAACCAGCTCTCACTCAAAAAGTTCCCACATCTTGAGTTAAGAGACACATGACTCTTTTGAGGAGGCACTACTGTATCCTAACTCTAGCTGTAATCTCCTTCCCAGCACTCCGCTTCTTGCTATTGTTAAGAATAGGATACTAATCCAGATAAATCTTTTGCTCTCCCTTATTCTTCAGATAGCAGATTTTAAGACAGTGTATTAGGAAACTATTCCATATCACAAGAAGAAATCAAAAGCCCTGCAATGATTGTGGAGAGCTGACAACACAGTCAAGGAAAAGTCATTTGTCCAATGCCTACCACTGCTACAAGACCTAGTGGAATACCTTCTTTTTAGGTCATTCAAAATAGGAAAACATCAAGTGAGCTCTCTCTCTTTCCACTCATACTCATCCACAGAATGGTCTGGCCAATTACTTAGCTTCTGCTTATTTCATTATGATACTTCCATGTCTTTATACCCTCACCTAACATTTTCAGCTTTCTACAGTTCATTCCATTTCCCAAATACCACACCTTCCATACCCAAACAGACTGTGACCTTACCTTATTTTTCTTTTGTCATAAATTACTCAAATGAAAAATAAAAGGTGTATTTATGGGTTGTGAGTTAAGCTGCTTCACACTATTTTTATTTCTGCATCTGGAGAGATGGTAGGGATAGCTGAAGCAGGGAAGGAGAAGAACTGCAATTCCTGAGTAAGACCAGACTTGTGTTAAGGAGAAATTTCTGCAAATGTTCTGACACTAACAGAACAATGTATGTTTCTGGTTAAATGAAATCCATCACTTACTCTCATAGCAGAAATTCGACATACAAGGGCTTCTTTGTCCAGCTGACAAAGTTTCCACTTAAGGTCTGCTGGGTTGAATTTCATTTGACAGCTGTATATTTATTGGTCTTTCAATTCTGAATGAAGTTCATTACCAGAATGGTGCAGTTCAGTATTATATTCAAACGTCATATTCAGGCTCGGTTTTTTAATCCGTGTGCAGCATTGATCATAGGTGTTTAAACTATCTACAGTTCTTATTCAGAGATTAGTCTGTAGCTCTTGCATGTGCAGAGAAAAAGAAAATATGATAATTGAAATAAAAATTGAATATATCCTACTCTCAGTCCTTTTATAATTAATTTCATAAAGTCCTTTAATGAATTCATAATACAGCTGACCGAGGATCATGACAAATTTGAAGGAGCAATTTTAAAAGATTCAAAGCTACCATTTTTTAGAAATTCTTGCAAATAACGACAGAGGCCTTTGAGACTAAACACCTAATTCTAGAGTGAACCAGTGTACCACTTCTATTTGATCTTTTCAAGCTCTGTTCCTGCATGACAAGATGCAGTACAACAACCCCCACCAACTTTTGTAAGAAAGTGGAATACACAATAATTTACTTGAATCACTGAGAGAGATTCCTTCCCCATCCCAACCCAACAGTTAATTCTTCTGGCTATGTTCCTGTTGGACAGGGTCAGATTAGGTTCCACACACATTAGCTCCCTAGTCAAGCTGTCTGTATAGCTGTTACTGCCAGCATAAGGAAGTGGAGCCAAAGGATTTGCAAAACATCATACCATTCCCTTCAGTGGCAACATAAAAGTAAGCCAGATTGAAGTGAACACAGCCATTGCTTCAAAACAGGTAATTCTTTAACAGCAAATATGAAGTAAAAAAAATGACTTAACATTCTCTCTGCTAAAATACAAGACATATCCAAGAAAACACCTATATACTTAGCATCAGGGCAGAGATTCTACTCATCAGTGAATACAGCTACATGCAACAGTTTTTGCATCAAGGTAGGGTTTTTTTAAGCTTTTGACAAGATGCTATATTGGGAAAAATTATATATATGATATAATATAGTTCTGTACCATAGGAAAAAAAAGCTTATTGAAGTAGTTGAACTAAACTCAATGGCCTTTGTTTTCTAAGATTTCTACTAGAACATAAAAATTTAAGATAGATTCCCAAAGTAAATGAAGAGACTACGGGGACAGCACAGAGTTGCAATAGAGAAGAAATACAAAAAAATATTCTTAAGGGAATGGTGAAAGAAGATCCCAAATTTAAACAAAAAATAGCCAAGTTTAAAAGCAATAGAGACTTTCTATGATTCTATACAGAAGTAAGCTGAGGTTAAATAATACTGCCTATGCCAATACAAACTGATGTAATGCTCTAGAGTACTCTTTAGGGTTCAACTGGTAAAGGCTGGGTTATGAAGCATGGTTACCTTTTCTTGTCTTTTTACAGATTTTCAGCATGGATAAAACAGCTCCCTTATTTATCAAGCCTACAGAGGAGCACCAGACAGAAGAGAAACTGTAGCAGTTAATCTGTTTACACCCTTGTTCTGTACACCACTATTTAAAAATAAGCTCAGCCAAGACATGGATGATGCCCTCAGAACAAATAAAACTATCTCATAAATTTCCGCAAAACACTAATTTAGCTCACCTATTGTTTCTTGATAGGTTGTCTAGTAAGTACGGAAGAAGGAGAAGAATTAATTTATACCATTATTTAAGGGCCAGATACGATCATGCAAGAACATGCACTTATTTTCATGCACTGACTGCATGCAACACACCAATATCCATGGAGAACAATGGAAAACAACTTCATGTGGAGCTGGCAAATATCAACAGAGTACTGCAAAGCTTTTATGCCTCCTGACATGGTTATGCAGGTGTTCTGCAATATATACCTTCTGTCAGCACTCAGATTTTTGTGGATAGATTTGTACTTAGAACTTGCTCACTCATAAAAACTCCAGCACTGTGCTCCCAAGTTTCTGGTTTGTTTTATGGACACACACTTTTTGAAATTAGCTAAGTTTGTCTTTTACATTGTTAGTACTCTGTCTCCATAATGGGGGAAAAAAGGAAAAAGAAAAATCAATGTGCTATTACCCTGTCAACCTACCCTTGCAAGAATTCTTTGAACATCAATGCTTAAGTAGAAAAATGTACGCATTAGCATCACTAAGCACACTAATTTTTTTCTGCTTTAACATAAAATAGAAATGAGATGCAAGAACTGATTTATTGTAAGAAGCAAGGGCTCACAGCAAAAGCAGAAAGATAAATCAGTAAACAAGTGTCCTAAAACAATATTTCACAATGCAGAAGGTACACCATTAACAAAAACCAACCTTCGAAAAATATCTAGTGTGATTCACTGTGAACCAAATTTGAGGGCAATGCCCTCGGATGTTTGTACAGAGAATTTCAGTTTAAACTATCTTTCCTACTGAAGTATCAAAAAAACCCCATATATGCAGTCCTGAAACCATAAAATGTATCACAGTTATTTACATAAATCGGGATGTTTGAATCATACAGATCTTATTACATGTACAAACAAAACCCACAGCAGGGAACAACTGTTTAGTGACTATTTCCCAGTATCTCAGTTACATATACCAGAGTTGTTAAAAGAATTCCAAAGAGTTCAATATATATTTAGGAAAGCACTCACTTAGCCACTGAGACAGGAATAATATGAATTTACAGCTGTTAATAGAATTTTCATTTGGACAATTGGTCAATACAAGGTTTAAGTAAACACTGTTGCTTACTACTTTAGAAAGTGTGAACAAATGACATTTACTTTGTAGGCAGCACGGACTATGTAACCGGTATAAATCGGTCTTCGAAAGCCAGCAACTGCAATATCTCATTCATCAGTGTATTTACAATTGTGAACTGGAATTCCAATTACAGAACAAAATCTATTATCAATTTGAGTCACAGGTAAAAACCCCTTCTCTTTACCTCCCCAGCAGTTAATTCTCTCAAATTATTTTAGAAACAAACTATCAAGAGGAATGAGTCTAGCACCACTGAGTTTGGCTAAAATAAACTGAACAATCACTGTATCTGCTAACATAGTGCTACAAAACTGTAAACCTATTAAAAAAAATAATTACTATCTATTAGGACACTCTGCTTTAAAGGGTCAACTTAAGCAGGCCACCTTTTGAAAACAACAGAAACAAGTCATAGATATAACTGCATTGTTATTTTTATATTCAGTTTTGAATATAATTATCTCTGGAAAAGAGAATCAATAAAAAGCCCCCATAAGTAGCTTTCAGTTTTATTTTACTTTTTGAGAAAACAAAACTTTAGAAGTACAGCAGAAATGCAGTTAAAGAAGGCACGCTTTTATCGCATATAAACTAACAGGTGCATTGTCTTGGGCTACCGCTATTATTCAACTTTTCAGTTTTTGACATACATGAACAATACATCAGATGCCTGGAAACAAAGTAAACAAAGTTCACGAAGAGTTTCACATAAAAAGATTAAAGTGATGTCAACCAACAAATATTCAACTCTCCAATTCTGAATTTTTCTGACATTTTTTATGCATTAGCTTCCTGCAATACATGTTTAACAGAATGTCTTTTATATGAAATATTGCCACAGCAGGAACATACTGCTGTAAAGCTGAGGAAAGATCTGATACAATTTTGACACTAAGTGTAGGTTTCACTTACACTGAGGTATTAAAGAGAGAAGTGGAACTGTATTTACATACACTACTTACCCGTGTGAAGGTACCCTCAAAACTGTGGATATCCAGCTGTGGCTTCTGAGCATAAACATAAGCATTGATTGAAAAGAGATCCTGTAAAACAGATTAATGTACTTACTTAAATATAATCACATATTTTGAAGACCTGGTAAAGACTCCAGTTTATGAGCCCCACCAACCGACCCCAAACTAAGTTCACACAATTTCTATCCTACTAAGAAACATGCTGCTTTTTTTCAGTGTATCTTGCTATAGAGGAATCAGATCCAAGTTGATATCCTAAATGTGTTGATCAATCACTACGCTGTTTTACATTTATAACATGAGCTACATACCTTATTTAATTTATTTTCTTTTAACAGCCCCATTTTATTTAATAATAGTGTAATCTTAAAATCTTTTCCTGATATTTGTTCTTTTAAACATAAAGGAGGTGGGAGGGTGGGGTTGTTTGTTTGTTTGTTGGTTGGGATTTTTTTAATGAAACTGGAAAAAAAGTACTTTTCCAGCAAGGACAAAGCCAACTGACTACAAGAGAAAACAATGAAATTGATTCGAGTTATCTTGAATGCTCTAGCACCTCTGTGAAAACCCCATGAGAAAATCCCATCAGCTTCAAGAAAGCCTGGCTACATCAACAGGATTACTCAAATGTTTAAAGTCAGGGATACATCAAAACTAGTCTGATAAAATTTGGTCTAATGTATGTGGTACCATATTGTGGCAAACAATCCATGAATGTTCCTACCCCAAAACTAAGCAGAATAGGAAGCTCCTAAGATACTACAGTAGCATGTTCTATAAATAGATGGCAGTATAGTTTAAACAAAAGAAAAAAAAATCTGATAAATCTGATGACTGTTAAGATCTTACAAGCTGTCCCTAGAGGCCCAGTGAGGTTCACCTTATTCTGCAAAAAATCTGAAACAATTATTTAATCAGATAATTGTTCTAAAACATCCACCTTCCACAGAAAGAATACCACAGACTAAAACCCTGATACAAAGGACTGTTTTTAATCACAAAAGCAAACTCTTTGGTGCTTTTTAGATGGTCAGCACCAACAGCAGCTAAGAGATTTCAAAAGGAGTTGACCATTCATGCATGGGTCCTCAACAATCCAATTTCTACTCTGGAGAAGAGCAGATGCTTGATACCAAGTCATAGTTGATCTACAAATTCTAACGTCTGATCAAAGCAAGGTTGTTCACCTTCCCACTCTAGGTACCACCTAATTATTTGGCTTATCTCCATCCTTCATTACTAGATGAATCTTGCAAAAGGCTAATCGAACACCATCTCTGGGGAGCAAATTACACGGGTACAATACCCTGTTCCTGCTAGCTAGCATGTGCTGGCTTCCAAAGCAGAATTAATTTTACAGCCTCTTTCATGGACATATAAATACACCTTGGCTCAAATGCTACTTTCAAAAGCAGGCCATTATTTTTTCCCATAATTCTGAATGTAAGAAGAAATAACTACATTTCAATATTTCCTAATTTGAACAGTACAAAAATTAACTAAACGTACAATTATCTACCTATGTTAAAGTCTTAAAGCCCAACATATTTATATTCTTTAGTTTCTCTCACACAATGGCTAGATTGATGAATGATTTTTCCTTATCAAAATGAATGTTTTCTTAAAATCTAATGTACATTTTATGTAATATGTTTTTAGTTTAAAAATGTGTATCTCTATAAATAATGAATTTGTATTTATATGCTGCAGACAAGAAATCTCTCCTTTTACAGCTTGCAAAAAACACACACTTTATATTTCATATGCTTTTCAAAACATGAGTGAAATCTGAACACTGAATCTCATAAATTATCTTTATCTTAAACCACTAGGCATTTATTGTACTCTTTCACACGAAGTTCATTCATTCCATCCTTGTTCTTCAAACCCACTTTCAACGGGATCACGAGAAATAATTCATATGAAACTAATACACATGTGGTGTCCTATATCTTCATCATTCACTTCTTTCCAATCTGTTATCACCTACAATTTAGCTAATCCAAGCTATTATGTGCTTTATTATGCAAAGAAAAATAAAGAGTCTCTCAGTAGTGAATAGCCCAGAAGAAAACTAATACCACACACAGACTCAATATACACAATAAAAACTGCTAGTGAAATGCGTCAACTTTTTTCTCTTTAAAGAATGCCTTAGTGGGAAACAACATCAAAATAAAAGAAAGCAGAGCAGAAATATCTGCTTTTTAAAAGTGAATTGGTATTTGTACAGTAATATATTTTCTTGGTTTCTAATATTTCTATTTTTTTGCTACTATGATGCTCTCTGTTGTTACATTTCAAAGGTAAAAATTTCTATCAACCATACTCCTTTGGTATCTTTTTATGTTTTAGTTCCCCTTCTGTGTTTCTGATTGAACACCTAAATTTTCTTGTTTTCCTTTTTTTCCGTTTTGAATTTCAACTCTGAAACAAACTTACTTATCTTTGTGAAAAACTGAGACCTGCACATTCCCTGTACATTATTAGCATTACTCTGAAATGCCACAAGCTAAAACTGGCATAGTATTCCAGAATTGTGTGGTTTGTTTTTTCTTTTTTTAAACTAAAAAAACATAAGAAAAACCTATGCTCTGAGAGAAATCTATGGTGTTAGCCCACTGGCATTTCATCCATGAGTAGCAGAAAGACGTAAAAGCATATTACCTGTGCTCAGATTTCCAAAGTATTGTTTTCATTATTAGGGTAAAGAAAAGAGTTAAAGATTCTTACTTTCTGTAGCCAAGTATTCTGTACTCCAAATGGACATCATTCTCAGGCCAATAAAATACCGTAGTTTTATGATATGAGGTAAAGAAACAAAAACCTGAAGAATGACAGTTACAGGAGACAAACTTCTATTGAACTCCATTCAACAACTAGCAAAGGTTACTGTAACAACACAAAGATGTTTCTTCATCAAGTGCTGTTTTTCCAGTATGGAAGCTGTGCATTTCTCTCCTCCATGTCTCGAAAGAAGTCGTGAAGGTGACTTTAACAAGGAGACCTCAAGATTTGTAAGCAACTGAACATGTAAATATAATTTCTGCTCACTAGGCAAGAAAAATTTACCTTGTTATGTCCCTAATGTTATGTTAGGTTATTGTTTTCCCTTATATAAAAGCAGGATAAAGGGAAATTACCTTAAATGATCTCATTGTATTATTTTCAGAAAAGGCAACTACTTTTTATTAATGATTTAACTAATGGGGGATTCGTGAAACAGTTTCAGTAAAGACTTATTTTCGTACTGGTACATTGAACTGCTGATTCACTGAAGCCAAATAGTTCTACTGATACCTTCAATGGAAACAGTATTCTACATCTAAAATTACATCACTTTTAGGATGCAATAAGGGCAAATGACCTCAGTTATTTTCTTACTCAAGACAAAAAAACGTGTTTGGGTGGGGATTGTAACAGTTCTAGATTAAAAAAACTACATGGAAGACTTGAATCTCAAGTAAAAAAGAAATTATTCTTATATAAGAGTAGATGAGATTTTTCTTAAAAAATTGATATGAATTTAATTATCTCAAACTTGAAAATAATAATTGAGAAGAATGCATTTCATCCTTCTACCCTGCAGGTCAGAAAATGACTTTGTGATGGTACAATAATGAAGATGTTCTCTTTTGCATTTTACAATTTAAAAATCACCACGAAGTTATCAATGACATAGAAAAATCTCCTCTATTAGGTCAAGGGCGACATTTGTTCACCTTACTTAAAGATCATTTTTACATTCTTAATCATAACATGTTGTTCATTGCAAATAAAACTGCCTTTGGTTCAATAAAACTAATTAAATATAAATGGTATTGTTTACTGCTGTATGGATCTTCTGATATTAATCAGCAAGTCACCATTTATTGAAAATTACAATGACCTCACTGCTGTTAACAAATATAGCTGATCACAAAAGCTAGAGAAGAATGCCTCAGAACTCATGTATCACCAGAACTGTCCCACCTATAACCATGAAACTGCAAGAAACCTAATCTAGGTGTTACCATATTTGCAGCTCAGCCATCATTAAGTGACTTGCTGAAATTTTAATTCTCTGATCACATTAAGTGCTTTTAGAAAGACAACAAAATCTGTACTGATCGTCTTGGTGGTGTCATCTGTTCTTTAAGAAAAGCTCTGAAGGTCTGCAGGTTTGTTTGTTCTGGGTGTCACAGTGGGTAGGATTACAGTGCTGCTCTGTTGACACAGCTGACAGCTCATGCCAACACAAGATACTCACTCTCCGACCTGAAAGGAGGCTGTAGTGAGGTGGGGGTTGGTGTCTTCTCCCACGTAAAAAGTGACAGGAGCAGAGGAAATGGCCCCAAGTTCCTCCAGGGGAGGTTTAGATTAGATCTTAGAAAAAATTGCTTCACAGTAATGGTGGTCAGGCATTGGAAAAGGCTGTCCAGGGAAGTGGTGGAATCAGCATTTCTCGAAGTGTTCAAAAGGCAGGTGGATGTGGCACTTGGGGACACTGTTTAGTGGTGAATACAGTGGGGCTGGGGTAACTCTTAGATTCTACAGTCTTAGAGGTCTTTTCCAACCTTAATGACTATGTTTTTACAACATAGTAACAATATGGGAATATGAACTGCAAGTCTCAGCTTTGAAAAAAACATCACAAACATGTGGAGAAGCCACTGAAGAGAAGCCCCCTTGGCAGGCATGTGTGATGAGTCCCCGGAGGCCGCTGCGGGCGGAGGCTGGCTGAAACAGTGAGACCCACGGGGCACCACCCCACTGCGCCCCTCTGCCCCGCTTGGCACGGGCTCTGTCTGGGAGAAGCACGGCTGCCGGCTCATCACACGCCCACAAGGATTTACCCTTGGGGGCCAGGGATTGTGCTGCCGGGCCGAACTCCCGCAGCGAGCCGGCAGAGCCGGGTCCTGGGGCGGGTGCCCCGAGCGCCTCACGGCTGTCCCGCACACACCGCTCTCGGGCTGCACTGCCGCACACAGCAGCTGCAACGATCCGCCTTGCATTTTGGACAGGAAAGGAACCCAGTTGTGTAACTGTAAAGAAATAATGCTGGACACTGCATTTTCACTTCCTGTAGGTCCCACTTACAAATATAGCTTATGACTCTGCTATAAAGCACAAAAATTAGCCTCACAGTAAAATAATTTCATAATGCTATTTTTTGTTTGTTTCATATTCATAGCTTGCTTAGACCTCCATACCAAACTCTGAAGTTGTCTCTTCACAATTTCTTTACATGACTGACACTCCTGCATAACACTGTGATTTGAGTAAAGGTAAAAGCGTCTTTGCAGAAGTCTAAGAATTACCAATATGCTTTTCCACAAAGAATGGAAATAGTATTCTGTGATAGGCACTGAGCATCATTTTCCATGACAGATATCAGACTCCCTTAAAAACCATTTACATTTGGGTGCATTAGGCTACCACTTCACCAAAGTAAGTCACAGACAGATGGAGCTTAGGAGCGAAGCAGACATGAACACTGCAAACAGTCTTGCTGGGAGCAGCCATTTCAAATTATCCCAATAAAGAACCACCAAGTGTAAGTGGTTAGACCAAACCACTCAGTACAAAAATTTGGAAGTATTTTAGTTTAGTTGGCAGGAAGTATTACACCCAGTGTCAGTTACGCTTCATCAGGATGAAACGTCAGCTTAATGCCGACAAAGCTTTGTCTAGCATGGGTAAGCACCAATAATGGCATGGTGTGAGAATGGGCAGAGGCAAATCAACTGCTTGGTGGCTTTCATATGCTGCTGGTAGACACAAAAGGTGTGTTAAATGGAAACAGCTCCTGATTACCCGCACTTGATTATAAACTCAGGTTACCATCTACAGCTCAAGAGGGAGAGTATGAAGATCTCGCCAGAAGCCCAGATCAGTTAGAGGGAGGTTAACAGCCATAAGTGGAGACAACAAGGAAGAAATGGTTACTATATTGCACAATTGATTCCTGTCTACTGTTTCCGAGATGCAACAGTAATTTCTTGGCAATATCTTGCCTTCTTTCTCCTTCTATTTCTGATTTATTTACCAGTCTAAAATAGTACAATCATTTAGTTCTTCAAATCATACTGCACAGATTTAACCATAATTTTGTATTATCTCCATAGATGCTTAAGGCTTTGTCAAGTCTATTGATAATTGATTTTTTTTTAAACAAAGAACATAATATAAAAGTTACAGTACAAAAATTGCATGCTCCACCTAACATGAAAGCTAGAAAGCCAATTCCATGCTTTCCTCCTAACAAGCGGCAAAAAACTTCAAACATGGATTTTGACTTTCTAGGGAAAAAAAAAAAAAGTTAATGCAAAAGGTTTTTTTTCTTTTCCAAAGGATAGTGCAGAGAAACGTTTGCATTGTAACTTACTCCAGATTTCAGCCTCAGTACACCAAAGTTTCTAAGCTCAGAACACCAGCATTAAATCTCTGAGGCAGTGCTTTGCACAGTATTTGCAACTGCAGTCAGTGCTGTTTCCAAAACAAAAAGACCAACAAAACATAACAGCTACGTTGAACACAGTAATAACTATTGGAAAAATGCTACTTAATTAACAAAAAAAACCAAGATAGAAAGTTGACTGTATTTTAGTCAAACACATTGCATCTGTCCAAAATTTGGACATTATTTTCTTTTAATGAGAAAACAAGAGAAGGCCATGATTAAATGTTAAAAACCTACAGGAGAGGCATTATTACAAAGACTAAATTAAACTGCAGGTTACAGAGTACTTGTGAAATCTGTTCTTGCACCAGAACTCATGACTTGAAGCCTGACTTGGCATCTCTGTCAGGCAGGACCAATCTTTGGTTCCAAACCTTCTTCTCAATCCTACAAACTGCAATGTAGGTACTTTTTCCTTCTCCTGTCATTTGTGAAGCCAGTAGTCAGAGAATATGAACACAGGAAAAAACTTCTCCTTTTTGCTAATTTGAGTGTGCAGCAACTCTATTTCTGGAACTCTCTATCTCTGTAGCTGCAGTAGTCCTGCTAAGATCTGGCAGATAATATAACACTTTTTCTGTTGAGATGGATTATGAACAATCCTTTCAAGGTTTTAATAATTGCCTTTTAGGTGTTTTATTAAAGGCAAATTTTAAAAGATTTAGTGTCAAAACACCAGAAATTGTGACGAGGTAAATTTCCACAAGCTTGTAACTTCAGTATGTTTTCCAACAAAGTCTCCTAATACCAAGCCAACTTGCCTGTATAACAGCAAGCTTCCCCAGTACAAGGGAAACAATTCAGCTTCTTGTAAAGGAGACATTTATACAATTTTACATATGCTTTTGTAGGTAGGTGTCTATTTTGAATGTGTATATAGACATACACACACACACACTGTGTACCTTCTAATGATTTACTTGTGACACAACACATGTATGCACTCCAAAAATACCCACATTCAGACCACTCTTACAGAGCCCTCCTTGCACGAACCTGCACATTGCACCTAGTCAGACCAGACAGTATGTTGACAACAAAAAGCACTTCACCTTCCAGGAGCACAGTATTGTTTCCCAAGCTCACAAGCAAGTGATTAAAGCAATAAATCCTGAGACAAGAATAATTTGCACTTGCAGCCTAATGCCTGGTTGAAAACACTGTAACTATGATTTGCTTTTGCAGTGTGGATATCAGTGCGGACAACAATGAGAACCACTAGGCTGAAAGACAAAAATCGAATTCTGACTCCATTTCTTTTCAATGCAAAACCAAGAATATTTGAATAACCAACTTCTCATTCAGCATCTGGTGGAATATTTGTGTCTTATTTATCGCAAAAACTAGACTCCAGTACCGGGTATTTTCCAATACTTACAGTAATTGTAATCATCTTTCAGATATCTTCTATGTGTGCATACATATCTGTTATCTCAAAAACAGAGAGGATGCTTACCCCCAAAGCTGGCAATCTTTGTGTGCAACTGACAGCAACCTTCAGTTTCCAGTCAGTTTCTCCATCCAGCTGGTCAGTTCGAATGAAACACGAACCTTGAAGTTACAAAGAGACATCAAACTATTATTTTAATTTCAAAAACTCAGTTTGGGTTAAAACATTTAGAAGAGTGAAAACAACACAATTTACAACAATTTTAAAATAAATGTTCAATGTATAAAAGGATTTGTATTTTGGAGTGTCCACATACTTTCTTCCAGGAATACTTTAGATACCACACAATTGCACCATTTTTTCCAATAAAATTAACAATATGCTTGTTTATGAATGGAGGTAGATTCTATTTACATGTTTCTTAAAAGTTTCTGAACAGGTTTTCAAACATTATCATCAAGAGATACAAATTCAGCTGAAGTTGAAAAAGGTATAGTTTTATTTCCTCATGCAATTCTGTCACTCATACAATTCCAAGACAACAGATGCCTGTGATTTTTTTCTCCTTGCTGGTGTGGCATCACAAACTTTCATTTTCTATTGTCTCCTGGCTTCTCTGAAAAAAAAAATTTAGAAAGTCCTAAAAATGGATAGCATTCAAAACACCATGGGTCTGAAGGTTTTATACTTGAGTAATTTTGAATCATCTGCAGCTATCAGTGATCCAACACTAAAGAAACCTGTCAGAAGTGAATCAGTGTGCTGTACAGACAGAAGACTAGTATTGAAGAAACAGAAAACTGAGACCAGTGCAGAGCCTCCCCTCACTCCCATAACCAGTTTGATGGATATCATCAAGTCTGGAGTATGACATAAGTTACTCACATAAGAGTCAAAAAAGACCACACACAAACATTGCAGATCTAGTAAAAAATACACAATTAACTACCATTCCATCAAGCTTGAAGCCTTTTAAAAAGGTGGTAAAATTTTAGCAGTATTCTTCACAAGTGCTACACTAGAGAAGCCTTAAATATTTCTCAAGTAGTAATTATTGAAGTAGTAGTTCTGAAGTAGTAATAATTTTCATTATACCACAGCTAAACAACTATATACACTATTGTTACTGGGTGCTATGGGTGTGCAAAGAATAGATTTTACAAGTTATTCATAAATTTTAACAAACAGACATATGCGTATATAAATATTCCCATAATTCCTTCTGTATTTCAACCAACCCAATAAAAACTAACAAAGTAGTTTCACTCTTAGAAGTGATGTGGTGGCAATTAAGTGGAAGAAAACACTGCAAAGGAGTTTATCCAGGTTTGAGTCCTATTATAGACAAGAAGAGAGTCTGCTAGAATGTGTCAAGGCAATATATCAAGAAAGGGTATCTACCACTGAACATAAAAGGAGAAATTATTCTATAGGGCACAAGGACACTGGTGTAACTAAAACCTAACAGAACCCAATGTTTTATCCATCAAAGCCTGCAAATTAAGCAGGTTTGATGAGCTAACAGTCTGAAAGGACATGTTTGAGAGAGAAGCCACCTGAAATTGTATGTGACTAAAAGGTAGTGTTTTTGCACAACAGACTTGAAAAAATCTTACAGGCTTTCATGGAACAGCTATATTTGTAATACATGCATCATAAGTAAGCCTTTAAAATCTTTAAATGTTAATACAGACAGTTACTGGAAAACAACATCACAGCCAAATTTCACCCAAAGCTCAGAGATTCAAGCTGCAAAGCTGTATCTAAAGTTCTTGAAAAGCTGGTTTTAAACTTTAAATGTAATTCTTTATGGATTTTCTTCTAAAAACAAAATACTATAAAGCACTTTTTGAAGAGTCAGTGATATGCATTGCATTATAATGAAGCATGAAGTACCTAGAAACACCTAGAAATACCACAATATCACTGCACTTTCTGTCCATGGCATAGATGAGCCTACTCTCCATCATACTTTTCCTATACAAGGAAAATGGTTCATGATTCTCTTTACCCTTCCTGTCAATGGTTGCTCTCTGGCATCAATTTCATTTAGAATTATACTATAAATCAATGCAGTTCAAGACCAGTGTGGCTCCTGTGAATGGCTGACTGCACATATATTCATTTAATAGAGCTCACACTATGACATGTATTGGCCAGCTGCATTTCCTCTTCACTTCAGCAGCTAATTTCATCAATAACTTACCTCATAGCCTGTTTTCCTTTTATCCAGAAAAAGGGACTGCTTTCTGCCAAGTCAGCTTTCAATAGTGATCACAAAAGCAAAACCGAAACAATACAATCCTCTACCTCAAACATTGCAATAGATTTGACTTAGTAATTTGAACTATTCTCTAAGGTAACTTGGCTTAACTAAGCTATAAACATGGAAGATAAAACATGTAATTAGAAAGCATAAAAACAACTCTTCACCCCTACCAAAAACGTTAAATGTTTGTAAAACCAAACATTCCCCACTGTGTATTGTGTGGAAGTCACACAAACTTTCCCTTTGAGAGGTATTGGAGTCAGCAGTACATAAAAGTTCTAAAAATCAAAGCCTTCTGAAAAAACAAAGCATTTTCATTTCTCTATTTTAAAATGCTTGGAAGCATTTCACCCTCCTAACCCAGCCACAAAATTAAAATCAAAAAACTGCACTAAAATTGTAAAAATTGTCTTACATACTTCAGCAGAACGCTTTAGGTCAGTATTAAAAATCTCTTACATTTTTAACCTGAATATGACTGGCCGGGAAAAAAAGAAGCCCCAAACCATCTATACCTGTCAGGAGTTGCTACTCTTTCTCAACATACATATAACTCTTGAAGAGGACAATTATCTTACAAAGAATAAAAATTTTTGAAGTGTGTGCTACTTTAAAGAAATGCCATTAAGCTTTTTAAGTATTTACCAATCAAACATAACTGTTTACAAAAATAGAAAAAAATAAAAAAAGAAAGAAAAATAAAAATTAAATTCCACACTGAAAAGGAGAATTTTTCATAAGGCTACATACAAAGGAGAATACACAAAATTAAGCCTTTTATTTTATTCAGTGAGGCCACTCAGACATTCATTTCACATAACTATACAGTCATTCAAAATTAGTGGACAAAGCTGTATATTGTGAACATCTGACATTTCCATCATTGTAGTGAAATTTTTGGAATTAACGGAATTAGAATTTAACGTTGATTCAAGGAAATTACACTGGGTCTAAATAGGTTAATCATTTACCAAAAGTGGTGCAAACTTCATGAGTACATTTAAACTAATTTACAAGTACGTAATATTCATTTAGCCTAATCTGTTGAAGACAGGCAGAAATCAATGTAGAGCCAGTCCATGCAAGCTGCTGTCCAAGTACCAACTAAACTGATTTTTGAAACCATTTCAGTTGAAACTGTAAAACTTGAATGCTTAGGAAATTCCTGGGACTACAATTCTGTTTTGGTGGTTTAGCAAGAGCTCAAGTATTTGAGTCCTGACCAGAATTCACTTTAATTTTAAGGCTGCTTTTCCAAGGAAAAGGTGCACCTCAATACAAAGGATGAAAATAATTCTAAGAACTTGAAATAACTATGTTATTGAAATAACATGTATGTAACTTCATGTTATAAGGATACACAGATAATTAACAGACATCTTACTTATGTTTATTTGAGATATTATGGATAAAAATACCTTCTTCTAAAGCTATTTTATGTGCTAATAGAATATTGAAGAAAAATAATGTTTATGGTGTTTTCAAATAGAGATAAAACAGCTCATCTATGATGGCACTAATCTAGGGCCATGATATGCCTGGCCTTGATCTTTCAAACAAAGGTACTGTTAATACAGAGTAAGCAGGAACAATTCTAGTCTCTCAGTGTGTGCTGGACTTAAGGCTTCAATCAAAACATACCTGCAGGACATGTACACATCAAAGGCTTCTGGGAATGGTGTCGATGTACACATGTATCAGTGTCCTACCTGCCTCTAGGAATCCTGAAGAAAAGGACCCTGAACAAAAATCCTCAAACTACATACAGGTCATCCTTTGAAAATGCTGGTTATATTTTCATCTTAAACTTTCATCTTAAAAAAAAAGTGACGGAGAGAAAAAAAAAAAGAAATAGGAAAAAAATTCCTCCCAATCCAGGAAGAGAAACTCCTTAATCAAGTAAAACACAATTATATAATAGGCTTTTTCTTAATTAATACAGTGCATCATCATCAGATGGCCTAATCTAGTTTTTTTATACTACTGAACTTGCTGATCATATTTTATGTATTAATTTCTTCATATGTGGATATCATTAAATTCCTGAAATTAAAGTAATGTATATGAACTTTATACATTCAAACTACTATCAAACACTTAAATTTTATTTTTATATACATATTTCAGAGTATTTAATACAGTTTTTGAAATAGGCTTCCAAAAGCAAGCTATTACTCGGGATGTTACATTTTCTTAAATGTATTCTAGCTTCCAAGGTTTATTAAGAAAGTCACTCAGAAAGAAAAATTTGCTGTGTATTAATTAAATTATTTGTTTCTGTTTTGATTTGGAAATGTTGGTTCTGTTAAGCAGAAAGATGGATAATTTCTCCTTAAAACAATTAGCTCAATATTCAGCCTGTTTAAGAAACAGTTTTTACAGAAAGTGTACTTAACATAAGAAACCCAAAATATCAGTATTGACAGACTAAAAGCAATTACTTCACAAAAGGAAAATAATTTATTCTACGTAAAATCGCATCACCTGATTTTCACGGAAAGCTGTAATAAAAAAAGTATATGTTATCTTAATTATGTTAAGATTTAATATTTGAAATATGTGTGGAAAAAATCTCAACTGCCCTAGAGAAGTTGATTTAGTTTGCTGCAGAAACGAAACTGTGTGTTAATTGTAGCATCTCCTGTGTTACATTATGTACATTCCTGCGTATCACAGACATTTTTCTTTCAGAGATGCTTTAGGCAAAGGCTCTTCTGTTGTAGTCTACTACTAAACTATTCTTGGTAGCCTGATAGTGCCCTTAAATAACCAGACAGACACAGAATGTCCTACCAATTATACAAGTATGGCAGTAATACTCTTGAATAATCCTAGATGGATAAATGAGTCTAAATACCTCAAAATGCATGCATCAGCTCATGGAAATTCCCTGCAAATCAGACTGAAAATGGCAAGGAAAAAGTTTAGGTAGAGTGGCATGATGAAAAGAAAGCTTCCTCCCTGCTTCCTTCTTGATCATGAAGTCTACTGGCTTTGTTTCCACAAAGAGAAGGTTGGAAAATATGCTAATACTTAAGGCTAAAATATGCTAATACTTGCTTGCCAGGACTGGCCATGTTTCTTCACGAATAGCAACATGAAAAATTAAGATGATTTTCTTGCCATAACAAACTAAACTATCCCACTTGTCTTGTATCCGAAACTAAATTTTCATTTCTCAGCTCCTGGCCTGGAAGAGGAGCCTGAGAAAGCAGGTCTAAGCCATGAGATGGGACACAAGAGGATTCTCAATTCAGGAAAAAAGACCCCACCGAGGAATAACTTATCCTGACTAGCATTAAAAAGTGACAAAGTAAATGCCACATTATAAAAGTAGTTCCACACTTCTTTCCTTCCCTTTTTCTGCTCTTGGTTTGAGCAATCTTCAACTACACCTATTTAATCAGCATTTTACGAGTGAAATTATTTTTAAAATATTTCCATTTTTGGATTTCACAAGTGTTTTCAAATCCCTTCCACAGAGCCTTACCAGTCAACCCACACACGGTTATTTGTTACAAACGTTAGTGTACACAATGAAGAATAGTGTATAAGAAGTCAATCAACACAAAGTTCTGAAAACTGTATTTAATGTTCTCTCAGAAAACATTGAAGTCAACAGATTCCTGTTTGCAATTTTTTTGTCAATTATTGGCAAGCTTAAAAAGTCGACTTGCCAATAAGCATTAAAGTGAACTTAGAGGTATAATTCAAATATGCCATAACACACATTTAAACATAACATGTTAACATAACATGTTATACTGTGATGAAGATGCATCTGAGGGAAGCAACTATAATTTAGTTGTATATAGCAGATATACAGGAATATACATCTTTTACAAGCATAATGAAGACCAGGCACCCCAGTCTTCAAAAGGTATTGTTTCTCTGCATAAATGCAGGGTTGAATTCCACACTCCATTACAGATATTGTCAAAAAGCAACTGTAGAATGTATGTTCTTAAATTAGGCTAAAATAAAAAAATCATAAAACTAAATTACTTTCTATAATATGTAGCTGATAAGAACTCCTGTCAGTTATTCTTAAACAGAGATAATGCCAAACCATCACTACATGTCTGGGTTCTTCTCTGTCAAATCTAAATAAATAAAATTATGTCTGCCTTCTCTCTCAAGAGCTGTATCCAATTAATTTTTTACAAATGAGAACAACAGCTACAACTAATGCCTTTAAAGCCTCAGCAAAACTGAATTATTAAATCTGTCTGCCTATATCCTGTTACAGCCTACTTATGAATACTTGATTTTATTTTGTATAATTGACAACAGTTGTCAGGAAAGGAAGGTTTTAACGGCAATCAAATTAAGATCAACTGGTATAAGTGTCAGAGTGAAGATGAATTGTGAAGATGTGTCAAGTGTTGATGAATTAATTGATGGGTCAGTGGGAAACAGGGCATGTAGAACTGCGATGTCATAAACAGCTTTATATTTTCTGGCAATATTACCAGCCTTCCTGCTTTAAGCGAAAAACATTGAAAGAAAAGGGTTACTAGAACGTACACAGCAAAAGAAAAACAGACTTAGACTTTGCACACCTAACACCAGATCATTTACAAGCAACTTAATTTTTAAATCATTTATATTACTTAAGTGACTATGTGCATGAAAATTTTAAACTGATGACAAGACGAATATCAGCACCAAGATGACATATTGGAGTACAGAGTTTCATTTACTATTCTAACAAGAAGCTTTCATTTATGATATCTTCTAAGGAGGAACAAAACCCCAAGACATCTGAAATATCCCAAATATTTAAGCTACAATGCTGTTCCATAGGATGCACATTATAGAAGACTGATTAAATTAGTTTAAAAGCAATAATTTCTCTTAAGACCAGGGAAGAACTGTGTGTACTTGAGATATTTGATCTGAATTAAGAAACTGATGAAGCAATTGATTAATTGGAATTTAAGCCATCAGTCACTGGATCCATCAACAGTTTCATTTACATTCTAAACAATCAACTGATGGTCTTATAGGATACCATGTATTAATACAGGGTCAATATGATACCCTTAAACTCATCACAGCTCCTTATTGACAAGAACTCAGACGTTTTTTAATCCAAGCTTGATCACATTGCATCTTTTTTGAATTGCTGTATTGATTCAGTATGCTTTAGGAATTTTTATCTCTATTAAAACATTATGGAATTCTCAGATAAAGTAAACAATGTTCCAAGTTTAAAAAAAATCTACATTCATATTCACATTCTCAAATTTTAGCTTACTGATTTATATTATTTTGAGCTACATAGAAGGGTACTCAAAAACATTAGTCTTTTCCATTTAATAGGATTTGATGCACCACTTTGCTCCATTATTCTTCTGATGCATACTAGCAATCTTGTTTTGCAGAAACCCAGCAATACAGAAAAAAGATACTGTGCATTATTTACGTCTTCAGAATAATGACTAAATCAAAAAGTCTGCCATAGACAATGCTTCGAACACTAAAAAACTTCTCACTTTTCAGATAAAATAAGAAGACTGACAAAAGAGCTCCATGATTTGAGAGCTCTGGCAGCACAGCAGAACTCACTGTCCCCATCAACCTCCCTAATGCACTTACATATTTCTAAAGCCTAGTAATACAAAAAATACATATATACCTCAAAGAAGAGTGCTTATAGAAGACTTAAGAAGCATTTCCTCTTTGGATGAAAGCAGAGCTCACAAACAGAGGAGGTTGAGAAAAGCATATGGCCAAATATACCAGAATCCAATGAGAGCACATTTTGCCTCAAAGATTTTAGCAGCACCAATAACAATCAATTTGAAGGACATTTCATTACCCAAATTAGGAGGAGCAGGAATAAAAGCCTTGGTACCAGATAAAGCTTAAACACAGAAAGTACAAGTCAAAGGAGTTGGCAAAACCATCAGGTTACAATAGGCATGTGAAAAACAAGAGGATAATTTTTTAGTTAAAATTTAGCGGGTAAAAGCACATTCTCCTTTACTGTTTGGTAAATGGAGAGAAACAACAGACCCAGCTATTAAGATTTAAGACTGGACTTCATTAAAGCAAAAAGCAAAGGATTTCTGATTTTTCCCACTTCTTTCTACTTGATGGACAGAGGAAGGCTGTGTAAAGCTACACAGAAACTGTAGCTGAAAAAGTTAAATATTTGAGCTAAATTGCATTTAGCCTTTATATATACCAACAGCAGTGACAGCATAGCAACACGGGCCACAAGACTTGCATGGAAAACCCAGTACTCTCCTCAGCTGGGTATTCCTTATAAGACAGACTGCTCCAAGTTAGGTTTTCTACCACTGGAAAGAGAGTTGCTGGACTAAGGTAATTCAAGTCTACACAAGCTTCCATTCCAGCTCCAGCGAGACACACACCTCAAGCCCCACATGAAAGTCATCAAATTAGCATGTGCAAGCCATCCTTTCCTCATAAATGCATTAAGACAGATTTGAGGATAATTTCTAAAGTTTCTAAAGACAACTCTGAATCTACTGCAAGACTGCACCTCATTAGACCTAATAATTAGAATTTTGTAGGTTATGCAGAAATTCCTCTTTCAGAATAAAGATGATGCCCACCAAGAGACTTGTTCCCATTACTTCAAAAAACCAAGGTAATACCAAGGTAATACCAGCAGATTGCCCAGTAGAGCCTTCAGGCAAGAGAAGAAAATAAAAACACCCCAAATTCAATAATCTAAAATAAGCAAAATGTGGCAATATCTTAAAAAAGCCCCTAAACATAATGCATGGTATCACTCTTATGAACAGATACTTTACTGGCAATATATTATAAATTGCTTCTGCACAAGGAATTCTTGAACCTTGCTTTTGCAAGAGTGATTTTGTTTTTTTATTTTCAAAGCCTTTGACAACATACCAACAAGTCTATCAGTTCTTAATAACCATACAGTTTTTTGCCTGACTTGCCCTGCCTCTGGGATCCCCTTTGATGATTCTCACCTTCAGTGTCCCTACATTGTTTCCCAAACCGGGAGAATCGTTCGGGATTTTGGGATATTCAGACTGCTACTCCAGCCAAGCCACCAAATCCCCTCAAATTTCTGGGGAAATGTATTATCACTAGCAAATGGAACAAACTAATTTATGCCTAACACAATACAGTCTCCTTACAGATCAATTTTCTCAACTCTTACTAGTCTTTTTTTTTTTAATACAAGAAATAAATAAATAATGAAGTATTTCTTTGTTAATGCTTATTTTGCTGCAAATCTAATGAAACTTGCGGACTGTGCTAGTCAGACAAGTATGCACAAAAAATAAAAGAAAGTAATTAGGGATTGATATATACCACCGTGTCTTCTAATAATATTTTACTGCATAATTTTACATTTCTAATAGAGAGAGTATAATATTATTAGGAGCCTAATGCCTGCTGAGACTCCCTCCTTCCACCACATAACATTCATACTATCTGCCTATATCTTAAACAAGTAGTTGATCACATCAAATCATTATTACTCAGTGGCTTAAAGCAAATACCAAAACATTTCAAGGCCGAGTTAAATCAAATGCTAAAAACAGAATAGCAACTGAAGTAGAGAAACAGATTAAAGTAGTTTGGACAGATTGTTGGCAGCTACTCATGCCCTGAAGATAAACTTTTATCTGGCCGTATGTGCAAAACTTAACTCTAGTCATTTATCATTCTCTATAGTAATAGATTTTCAAAGCATTTTAGTTTCCAGACAGGTAAGTTTTAGAACACTTGTTTTCTAAGCATAATAGAAAATTCCAGAATGTGTGACAAATGCAACTCCTTCAGCCTTATTATTCTGCCATAGCTGATTTTACG
Source organism: Entomyzon cyanotis (assembly GCA_024500445.1). Classification (NCBI taxonomy): domain Eukaryota; kingdom Metazoa; phylum Chordata; class Aves; order Passeriformes; family Meliphagidae; genus Entomyzon; species Entomyzon cyanotis. The sequence goes on along the minus strand of JAKEPQ010001005.1, from coordinate 77,806,175 downwards.
AAGAGATAAAAAGTGACATCAGCTGCACAACCGAATTCCAAACTGACATTTTCTCCTCTGGTTTGATTTTCAAATATCTGAAGTTCCAGAACAGACTAGGCCCAGACAATTAAGTTATTTGTAGAACACTTACTTCTAACTGTCCAGAATGAATAGATAGTACTAGCATCACCTTGATTATATTTTCCTCGCAGTGAGTTTACAGTTCCATTTGGCATAAATGTTCTACTAATATTTGATTTTTAAGATCTACAAAACTAGATCTTTTAAACAAGTAAAATGTATTTGCTGGCACAATGCTCCCGTTTTGTACAGAAACACTTGAAAATTCGTAATTTTCAAAAAACCTTTTTTAATTGGCAGATGTAGTCTGAGATGGTGGACTCTGGAACACGCCTTTACTGGTTAACTCATGGCTCCTTCCAACAGAAAATCAAATTATATGAGTGATTACTTAAGCCTGTACTTGCATTGCAGAGTTTATGCCAGTAAAATAGTTAGCATTTAAAATAAAAATCACATCTGAGAGTTATATTGCTACAGAAATGAATTGCTACAAAGCCTCAAGTCAAAAATTATTTTCCTGTTTTATTCCCACATTTTACTTACACCATTGTTGTTAAAGTAATTACAAGTAAAGAATCCTGAAAACTCTTAACTACAAATTTTAATGCAAGTGAGATTACTCTTTTTGCTACAATTCTGCAAAGTATAAACATGTTTGCAACCAGTATTTTATGCCTGAGTAAATACACCACTTTTGAATAGTTTCATAAGTGGAATTCAAGACACTGATCTATGCAATCAGGAATGTCCAAGGGGACCTTGACAGGCTGGAGAAATGGACAAGAACAATATAACACTGGCCTGAAAAATACAGATGCAGCAACTGTATTAATGTATTAATGCAACCTGCATTAACTTGCAAAGAACTAAAGGGTTCTTCACAAATCCTTCTTCACAAAGGATTGTTAGAATTTTTAAATTATTTTCCATTTCCCTACTACTCGCATTGCACAGCTATAGTGATATACAAACAGTGTTTTGAAATGTCCACGCCAGTAAATTATTATGTACTAGATTTAAGGACAAACACTAAAAAAATTGGTTTATGAGAAAAACCTTTGCATGACAGCATACTTGACAGCAGTGGAACTGATCAGCCACTGGGAGTTGCTCTCTCAAGGGTATCACCTTTAACAATAAAAAACCAAACCAAAACAAAAACTTCTTTTGTCAATTTGGTAGTTAATAAAAAGTTTACAGCAGCTGAAGTATTAAAATAAATTTGTGACCTGATTTTACCAGACTTCTACATTTACTTTTTTTGGACAAACTTTTACAAGTTTGTTAAATGAGAAATATTTTAATGCAGTACTCTCTCTCTTGAAAAAAAATACTATTTTTCCCAGAAGTAGTGGCTGTTAATCTACATGGAATCAAGAGTCTACCAAAAAATTTAACTCCATGCATAAGACATGCCAGGTTCAAATACTATGGTCAGGAAAGCTCAGGCAGACCAGTAAAACAACCTCCTGTTCACCCTTTGGAAGTTCACTTTCATCCCAAAAGGCTGAAGAGAAAATCCAGCTTTACTTTTCATACCATCACAAAGAATTATCTGTGACAAAGAGGACCTCAGGAACAAAAAGAAGGGTTTAACTAAGATAAATCAATTCTTACCCCCTACCACCCTAAAAGCTATTACCCTACCAGCACTGTGATTACTCTGTCATAGGCCTGAGTAGTTAGCAGCGGTACAGAATAGAAACAATTCTTTGCAGTCCATGGAGCACATCACAAGCCCTAACCTTAGTTACACCTTGGCTATTCCAGCTGCAGACTTTAGCAAACAATCTCTTTAGCCCAAATTCCATGTACAATCAATTTGTACATGGAATCAATCAATTTGTACATGGAATTCTGGTATTCATGGTATTCTTCCACGCCATCTTTCTCCCAGTAACTTTTCACTTGTGGCCAAGTATGGCAGACCAACGATCTCAAAGTTAGGAAGTTCCTTCAATTTTTGTGAAACAATAGAGGATTTGTGGAACAAAATATGAACAAAAGAAAAGCTAAGCTACTACCTCCAACAGTCATCTGTTCTAGGACCTAACAAAACTGATAGCTGAAATCAACATTTACTTAGCTCAGAACCAGCCACTGCATATGCCAGCTTTTCACCATGGATAATAAGAATCAGAGGTTATTAGAGCCATGTAAATAAAAAGCCTGTCTGGAAGAAGATTAGGCTTCTTTCATTCTTTTTTGACACTTTGTAGCCACCCTATAAAGTTTGTGTTCCTCTCAGAATTTCATGTTTGAAAGTAAAAAGAGTACAAATATTCCAGAAACACCAAGTCTTACAAACACATGCACCAGATTTTCAGGAAGGACCAGACCCAATTCATGTCAGAGGATGTGCTAGCATAGGAACACTTGACCAGGATCAGAAACCACTACACCAAGACACAGTCAATGTGGAGTGCAAGGACTGCAGCTCAGAGAAGGAAAGAGCGTATCTTTGAAATTTTCCTTGTATTTTACACACACAGTATCTTTGATACTCCCACAATGAAGTTATTAACACACGCTTCAGTAGGCAGTTGCTGTGGACAATTACAAAGTTATATGATGGTATCTGGAATGCCCTGCCTAGCCTTTGATTTTTGATTGAGATGCCATATAGACAAATGAAATGCAGAGAACATGCCAAATAAATTAAAAATGATCCTGAAAGTTTTGTTAAGGGCCACTTAAGATCTAGTTTAATTTCACAAGAGAGCTTTGTGTTGGTGTAAGAAAGATTTGCCTACATTTGTATAATAGCTTTACACTAAGGTAGTCAGTTGTTTTTGAAATGCTGCCTGCTTATACAGAAAATGAAAAAAACCTTTAAAGCATCTTTTGCAGCCAGCTCAGCATGAGCATTTCCTTCCATTTGGTGGAAGGCCGATAAATGGGACAAATCATCCAAATTGCTTTTCAGTTCTGCCATATATAATGAGTAAAACCAAGATTCAGCCATAACTAACTCACTCCTACCTTTTCAAATATATAAAACTCGAATGTACATTTCCATAAGTTTTTCATGCTTAATTTTTAAAAATTATTTCTATTTATTTTGGAAGTCAATGAAAATCTTTTGGAAAGCTCTGTTATACAGAGAGCCTGACAGCAGCAAAGAATTCACATCTGAGGAGTGATTTCCAACTGCTCCATCCCCCTGGGAAGTAATCCTAACTCAAAATAGGAACAGCCACCTATCCATTTCACTATTCCATTCATGAAAGAGTGGAATACCAATGTTACAGACTATCACATGAATACAAAAGAAAGTCCCACCTATATGAGCCTTTAGACTCTAACATCTGTAAAAGTCTAAAAAACATAGGAATCCTAGAAATTAGATACAGACACACAATTAACATCAAGTTATTATATGACATCAGATCTTTGAAGAGATCATTCTAGCTAAAAGACAAGGCATTTGATAAAGAAAGGGAAAAATACATCTGATAACAAATTAATTTTATCAAAATAAGCTTGATACCCCAAAATGCAGCTACTACTAAATGCAGTTAAAAGTATTTCAGAAATCTATTTTTTGTAGTGCATTAGTGCAAAATAATTTTTAAAAGTGCAGGGGGGGGTGAGTTTTAGGATGAACTTTGTAGACCACCCATTTATAACTCAAACTGCATCTTTTTTGGAGTGAAGATATAGGATATTGCAGTGCTGCAGACTACGTTAATATGTAATGTAAATATTTAAACTGGAAAATAGTACTTTCCCCCAAAAGAAGCTTACAAGGAGGACAGGATTTTAAGATTAGTTCAAACTCTCCACTTTTCTCTTTATAGATTTATAGTAAGAAGCTATAGTTAAACTGCTTTATTGCACAGAAGATAAAATTACATATATAACATAAAACCATGCAAAAACTGTTTCACAAAGTACTTAAAAGTGTCAACTATAAATTAAAGCATAAATCAGTCAAAACTGCAACATCAGGAAGAAACAATTACAGATGTAAGTGTTCACTCTTTAGTCAAAAAACAATTACCACCATATGCTTGAAGCTGAGGAAATTATTTTTGTGTGGCTTTGTTTTCTTGTTTGGTTTTTTAAAAAGTGCAACACCAATAAAACTAGTTAACCTGTTGCTTGTTTACAGAAAATTAGGCTTTTTAATAAATTGTGATACCAAGAAAGAATAAAATGAAAAGCCCCTGTACCTGGAACCATTAAGTGGTTAACAAAGATGGAGCTTATATAAGACCACTAGGAGACTTTGTCAGTCCAGGCCAGTTATAGATGATCACTGCATCTAATCAGCATTAGCAAGACACATAACTATACAGTAATTTCTTCTTTTAGCAAATATATAGCTCTACTAGAGTTCCGTAGGCTATCAGAAATATTTTTGTCTTCTCTTTCAAATGATCTCTACAAATTTAGGCTTTTATCTGAAATATATGATAGAACTCCAGTGCCACAGTGAAATACTATGTGCCACTAACACAGGGCTTACCAATATCACAGCTATTAGCCTTGTGAAATTTAGTGCTGTCTGCCAAATACTAGACAGTTCTTCAGGATCTGAAGATAAATAGTAATATAAAGGAGGAAAACTCATTTGAGTTATAAATGGGGGCATCCAGTAGTAATTTCTTAACTTTACAAAACACCTATAATTTATAGGGCTCTTGTAAAGGAGATATTTGTTTCTCAAAGATTAAGACTACTCCCCTATCACCATGTGAAGGGAAATAGAGCTAACAAGTACTTTTCTTTTTCTCACTCAAGAAAATTCCTGGGGTTTTTTTTGTCTGACCAAAAAGGCAGTATTATTTTGAAGTAAAAAACCCCAAGAAAGTTAGTTCATGATTTTAGACCATTGCAATAAATTTTTCAAAAATAATTATTTTAAACACATATTAGTAGGTTCACATTTTAGTTCTGTTCAATTTAATACCTGAAATAAAATGAGTTGATATCTAAATGTATGTTGCAAGACAATAATTAGTTGTGAATAATTTAAAATACTGTGAAATCATACTAATCAAGTACACTCTTTTAAATGTGTTTGCTAAATATTTTCAGTGTTTTTAATATTTAAACCTTTTGTTGAAGCAGTTCATAAAAATCATTTATGTAGAGAAACATATCTATAGAAATCTCGTGTTCACAGTAAGATTACTCCTGGTTTACAGTCCAAGCATACTGTGTTTGTCAGGTATGGACTCTCTCCCATTAATGTAATGGTGGTAGAGCTTCATCAGTCTATTTAACCATTTCAAATTGGTCACAGTGCACAATCTAAAATTTTACCACAAACACCAACTTATCATGCAACCAGTGTGAATTGTCAAAACATACCAGTTTTTTCCGAGGTTCTAAGAAACACCATGTCAGATGGGATTCGTTGATTCTGAGAGGACAAGGGAAAAAAAAGGTGTATTTTTTGTAAGTATGAAAAAAAGTAAATTCCAATCAAAAGTCCAGTAAGATCTATCACCAAAAGGTCACACTTGGATTGAAACTCAATTAAAACAGGATTTCTCACAGTACTTTACATTCAGCATTTGCAATTCAGAAATCAATATTTTCAAAAAGTTATACAATAAGCAAACAACAGCTAATCCTTTCAGATATTTTTTATAAGTGAATCAAAAATACCTGAAGAACAGACTAACATTTTCTTGACTGAAAATAGTACTTCAAGAATATAAATATCTAATTAAAATATATTTAAACATAATTTCACTGAGCAAAATTCTGACATTCAGTTAGCATACATAATAGGAATAAAAAAGGTAAATTTAAAATATCTATCTTGGCACTCAAGCTGCAAACATGTATACCAAGCATTCTCCCCTCTTCCAACACACACAAGGGAAACAGCAAATTAGGGAACAGCATTTTCCTATTCCACATATGTAAAATGAACAGAATTTCTCCCTAACTATCTAAGACATAGAACCATATGCACAGTCAGATGCATCTGCACACCTGTTCTGCCATTTCCCTTTCCAGCACAGAACTACCTGATCAAATCAAGTTTTCAATTACTTGTTGATCACAGGAGGGCCAATCTAAGCTTTCACAGGTTAAACAAAATGAACAATACCACCCTCCCACACACATGCTATCTGCTACATGACTACCCAGATTCTTAGCTCTCTCCCCACTTGCTCCTAAGGCATCTACCAGCACCAGTTACACGTTACCAATATAGGGTCTAAGAATGAAAAACCAGAGAAATCAAAAATAACCAACATATCAAAATCTAAAAGAGACACAGGACTGGAAAGGAAAAAAAAGCAGTTTTCCATTAATCCAAAGAAACCTTCCCAAGATCAGCATGCAGCTACAACAGTGCCATTTGGAATAATGTGATCTGAAGAGATCTGCCAGAGTCAACTGACACATTATGTGTTATATAGGCTTAGCTTCCAAAAAACAGATGATGCAAACTCTCTAAATCACAGGGAGATGGGTACCTCTTACCACTCCCTGTCAGATACTCTCAGAGACACCAAGAAATGGCACTTGGAAGCAACTGCAACTGTATTCTCTATGAGAAGTTCAGGAAAGAGGGGCCATAAAGGTCTACAGAGAAGGCTACAATCATAAGCAAAGATGAAGCTTGGAAAATAAGGAAGTTGGCAAACACTAGAAAATAGATGCATGTTTCAGTTTACCTAAAAATTCTACACAGGTAGCAAAAAACCCTCTGCATAACTTAAAATTATACATGCATTAATATTTCCTGATTTACAGCAATTCTCATTTTAACTCTTTGTGCTTTTAAAAATAAAATTCACTTGCTTCTATGCCAACAGTATTGACCTGGAAGAGGTTGCTCATCTGTAACTGGTACAGCATTTTTTTTAATCTTGCCTTATAAAAGCTAATACTTAAGGATGTAGTGAAATTCATTATCCATCATGAGCCCATATTCAACTGGGAAGATCTCATTCAAATTTGCAAAAAAAAATGCAGTAAAAAGATTAACCTTAAACTCTATTATTATACACCTATTGGAAGGAAAAAAGAGAAAAAGGAAAAGGCAAAATAAAATAATTAAAAATTCAAAATTAAATAATTCCATCCTTAAATGACAATAACAATTAAACAGCTATCCTGTCTTGATATAGATTAGCTATACATTTTTGCAGCTTCTCCACCAGCTCTGACATAAATCCATTACACAAGTTTCAGGTTACTGACTTCACGCCTACAAACTTCCAGTTACATGTAAACAAGCCAAACCACTTGACCAACATTCAAAAATTTTGCAAAAATAACAGTTAAATGATCTAAGACTGAATTAAATAGAAGTTCTAATAATACAAACGAGGTATCTACAAGTCACTACGAACTTCCACAGAAGACACCTTTCACGTTCAGTAAATGAAACATTCACCTGGCACACAGTATTGAAGATTCAGATACTTTATGCCTGACAAAACTGGCCAGAATCGTAGAAAATCTGAAGTTGGAAGAGACCCATAAGGATCACAGAGGCCAACTCCATGCCGCTTTAAGGATTACCTAAGATCACCATTTGACTAAAAGCAACATCCAGACAGTCCTTGAACTCAAACAGGCTTGGTGCCATGACCACTTCTCTGGGAATCCTGTTCCAGTGACCAACCAGCCTCTCATTGACAAGCCTTTTCCCAGAACTTCCCCTTCATTCATAGAATCACAGAATGGTTTATGTTGGAAGGGATCTTAAAGATCACCTTGTTCCAACCTTCTGCCATGGGCAGGAACACCTTTCACTAGACCAGACTGCTCAAAGCCCCATCCAGCCTGACCTTGAACACTTCCAGGGACAGGGAATCCAGCTTCTCTGGCCAACCCATTCCAGTGTCTCACCATCCCCACAGCAAAGAATTTCTGGCTACTATCTAATCTATATCTACCCTTTTTCAATTTAAAGCTGTTACTCCTTGTACTGTCACTGCATGCCCTTTTGATTCCATTTCCTTCTGTCGCTAATCACCAGAGATCAGCAACTCCTCCCGCTCTGCCCCCCATAAGAAAGTTATAGACTGTGATCAAATTAGTTATGTGAATATTTTGTCATTTTAATTTAAAAAAACGCCTATTGATTTTGCCTTCTTGTGTGTTCTTGCTCATTTTCTTTCCTGCAAAATAATATAGGCTTTTCTGCACAAATATATCTGAATGTATCCTACCACAGAGGGAAGGCTAGAGACTGACCAGTCTTTACATTATTTAAAATTGACATCTTATTTTTTTTATCAGGTTTTTCATATTTTGGAAGTGGGTGGAAAGATACTGCAGGAGTACTAGGTACCAAAAAACATTGTCACTATTACTGACACTGGAGAGCAAAGATAGCCTTGCAGATACATACCTAGTCACTATAAAAGAGTAACTACAAAGAAACAGATGGCAAGTATACTAAAAAATCTTTAACATCTCATTATGGAGAAAATTAAATTCTGTTGTACATTATCACAGTCGAACAGCAGCAGTATGTCAATCATGTTAGCCCTCTCATGTCATATTTATCAAAGTAGAACAAGTTTAAATGACAACACATACAACTTCAAGCATTCAGAAACCCATGAAAAAACTACAGAATCTCAATTACCATGGAGATTATGCCAGAAATGTTTATTGATATGTACTAAAATTTGAATATATAAGTAATGAAAATTACTTGAATACAAAGTTTTTCTTAAATCTGGGCAGAATCAGAGCTCCGCAACAGGAGGGCTTCCATTTATCTCACTGTTTGCAGACTTACACAGTCAGTCCTACAGCTCTAACTACAGCCAGGCAATGATCAATACAAGGCAAGTGCTTCCCCAGCTCCATGGTTCCCATGAGTAACTCTGTGCCAACCAGGAACACCAGCCAATCTGGTAAACAAGAAAACCCATAAAGACATCTATACTTCCCTGCGACACAGGCTATGCACTTAAAAAATACTGCTTCTAATAGCTTTCAAATTACTTTTATATTTTTCTTCTGTTATTGTGATGAAATTGTTATTTACATAAACTTTTCCCATTCCCCAGTCAGTCTTCCAGTTCCCCTCAAATGCCCATAGCTACAGACCCTTGGAATTTTGCATTTACTGTCCTTTCTTCTCCATTCATGCAATGAACTATGTACTTTTCTCATTAATTAAAATACTCCTGCTTGCTTCTGAGTTATAAATAGAAGAGGCACTTCCCAGTCGTCTTCTTCGACCTGCACACTGTGTGATACTGCATGTTAACATTAACTTCAATTCTTGCAAATACTGGACTAAGTTCACTTTACACCCAAGATTTAAAAAAAAAATTGTGTATCTTTGGAGCTCCAAGAAAAACTATCAAGGTTTTAAGACAAAGCATTACTATTCTCATGTTTTAAATCACTATTATGTGTTGTTATTGTCAAATATTGTTCCCTAAATGTATAGTTATTATTAACAAAATGTGTTATTAAGTTTTATGCCCTCTTCACATCTCCAAAATGTATTCCAACAGTCAATAAGGCACAGTGTCTAAATAACAATGTCTGAACTCACCAACTCATCCCTTCAATTGTCTTATTTAGGAACACTATGCACATCTGTGCTTCCATTGGAAACTAAAAATGCATCTTAGCACAAGCCAATGGGAATATCTACAAGTAGCATGACTGCTCAAGACAAGGGACTATTTTTCAGCTAACAGACATAAATGCCTTTTAACTTTTAAAATTAGGCAATATTTTCATCTGTTCATATTGTACTAAAAATAGTACAATATGAAATTTTCAGTTGAAACAATAGATGTATTTCTGGAAATGGAACTATTTTAAGCACATTACTTAAGTTACTTAAGAAATACTTTGAAATTAATTAGTACTATAAAAAAAAAAAAAAGACAATCACAGGATATTCAAAGTTTAAATCTAGAAAAGCCTTTCACTTAAATTGTTAGTATTTGTGATGCAGTCACTAGTTAACATATGGATCTTCAGCTCAAGTAAGTCATTAATTTCACTGCAGAAATGCTGTTGATGCATCTACCAGTCAAATACAATGTTAATTTGTTCCTCTGCCATTAGAGTGAGCAATTGAACATTTCACTCCTGGCTGGTTCTTTGGCTTAAGAGTCATACTCTGAAATTGAAAACTGCTTGCTCCAACAAAATACACTTCTCAACAGAACCAGAAAACATTTAATTTCATTAGTCTGAAGGCACCCCCAACTAGGTCAAAAGGAAAAAAAGCAGCTCCGCTGGGGCAGTAGGGAGCTTGAAGCTGAAATACAACATTCAAACCATTATATGCATCTTACTGAGATACTTGAATAAAATCTTAATCAAAAAGCATACTACCCATTATTTCCCTAAATCCTTAAACATGATGCTTTTTCATTAGAAACTTCAGGTACTCACAACATATGAGGGCTAAGCTACTGCAAATAATACTAAAATAAATGCTAATGACCGACCTCATACATGACAGACTGATCCCCAAAGTAACTCCAGTTCTCCAAATTCTAGTATAATCCAACAGACAGATGAATCTCAGTGAATTTCAGGAAAGGCAGATTACCTAAGTAGACACTAGAGTCTTCAATACACTCTAAAATAATTAGTTCCTGATTTAGAGTTCAAGAAGGCCCAAAAAAGTTCCTGAATAAAAGTCAAAGCAAGGATTTCAGTGTGCTAGAATTTCTGGAATAGGCAGAAGCAAGCACCTGCAAGCCAATTCCACCTGCACTCTAATGTAACAAGGTATAAGGCAGAACAGATGTAAAGACCAAACATTCCAGTGCCTATCTTGTGCATCCTAGTACATGCTGCTCAGACAGGCCCAAAAAGCTGTAAGGTACACAGAGTGGACAAAAAAAGAACAGGAAAAAAAGCAAGAAATGGTGCAAACTACATGAAAATATATACAATTTAAGCTGAGAGCAGCAAGCCAAATGAGACTTGGGTGTATTGTTTTTTACTTCGAGCTACAGAAGAAATAGGGAAGGAAGAGAGGGAGGAACGGAGGAAGGGAGGGAGGGAGGGAGGAAGGAAGGAAGGAAACAGAGGTGCCTCCTTCCAGCATCTCAATGGATTAGCTCTCTAATACAAATGTGATGGGAATTGCAGACACCCAGAAAATGAGTCACCTTTCTAGAATTAATTTAAGCAAAAATAGTTACCTCTGACAACAAATTTGACTTCTAAGGTCACAATAATTTCTTAGTAGCCCAGAAAGGCAACTGAAATTAGCAGCAATCTTTATTATAATGTTAATATACAGCAAAGAAGAATTCACAGCTCTCACTCACCAACAGCAAACAAGCTGGAAAGCTTTTTCTCCATTTAAAAAATACATGAACTTTCCTATTCTTCAAATAGATATATGTATATATATAGTTAGATACATATTCTATTTGTATAATACAAATATATAAATATATATATATACACATGTAAATAAAGCTTATCCTTGAAAGTTTCAGACAGAAAAACACTGAGTCAACCATCAGAAGGAAGGTGTAAGTAACGGGACAGCTTAAAACATTCAGCACAGCACACGTCAGGGAATTTAATTCAGTAATTGTATTCCCTTCACAAGACTGATTTAAGCATATACCTATTCATTAAATATAAATATAAATATAAATATAAATATAAATATAAATATAAATATATACATTCAATTACAACATAATTATAAAATAGACTTCCTTGAAGATTCTCAAATAGGGCTTGAACTAAAATACTAGCTAGTTAGGACTTCACAGATAAGTACCTTGATACACTTCAGAAGATAATTAGCATGTTAATAATCTTTAGTCTCTAAAATATATTTTAAAAGTATCAACCTTTTCCACTATGATGAGGTCTCCAACTTGTATGTCTGAACTCTTAACTTGCACTTTACCTTAAAAAAAAAGAGAAGAAATGTAATCAACTTAAGCAGACATTAATAAAGAATAACAAGAATATAAATCCCAGAATACAAGTGTTATTTATAGATGCTACTGCTTAGTGAAAATGTTACAATTTATACAAAACAGATCTCTGGTGAACAAATTGATAAACAGATTTAATCTGTTTGAATAAATAACTCAGTGATTAAAAAAATTACAGTTTTGTAACCAGTTAGCTATTGTAGAAGTATTAGAGGAAAAAATTTGGGAGATGCCTCAAGTCTGATCTACAGTATCAGTAACAGTTATAAAATTGCAAAAAGGTGTCTTTCATATCTACTAGACAGCACTTTTGTGTCTGACAATTCAAGAATTGTTAGGTTTATAGTCATGGAGCATTCTCACACACGAGTTGTTATTCACAGCCCAGTTACTATCAGGTGACTTTGCCTGACCACTGAAGTTCCTGATGTAATTGGCACTGTATGATACAGTTGGCAATTACAGGAGAAAAGAGGTAAACCTCTCTGAAGTCAAAAGAAGTGCCAAAAAATTTAAGTCTAGAAAAGTAAAATGTCAGAAGCTGAAATAAAAGTTTTTCATTCTCCAAAGCTGCCCATTCAGTAACTGCTGTGAACAACCCACTCAAAACTATACACAGCACATTTTCCAATTTAATTTCCATATGTTCTGTAGGGTATTAATATTTGTAAAACTGTTAACTTTTAACACTCTTATCTGATGGACTGAAAAACTGAGACAGAGAGGTTAAGCTGCTGCCCAAAATATGTTATTGTTGATCTCATTAGAAATCTGTTCGAGTCCCAGGTCCCTGCTAAAACTCCAGAATAAAGTTGCTTCCCAGAGTTAAAAACAACCAAAACCCAAAAACCCCTGAGGATATAAAACTACACATATTTAAATAGTCTGCTGAGCTGAAACACACCTTCCATAAGTATGATCTTTCCTCAATAGAAATACTATCATGATTCCAATCAGCAGGAATCTGATCATCAGGTATAAGATGGAAAGTATGTCAAAACATGGTACGGTGGTACAGTTCTAAATGACTGGTGGAGTGAGTTAGAACAGAAGAGACACAAAAGCACAGAATGTGCTGGAAACAGTTTGAAGTTCAATCAAAAATACTGAGTAGCAGATTTGTCAATGCACAGTCACATCTCAGTTATACTAAGTATAGCAAAAAAATCTAGGGTAGGATGCAAATCCATGAGACCTTCTCATTACAACTCTCAGTAAAGAGTGATCAAAATTCCTTATATTTACATTTAGTAAAAGGCAGTAAGATTCACATTATGAGTAATTATTTTGAGTACTTGCTCTTTAAAATTTCATGTCAAAGTAATAGTTGCTTTATGTCTAATTCAGTCACTAATAGATGCATTCCTATGATATATGGCTAATATTTAATACCTTTTTCATCACAATAGCACTTCTAAAATGTACAATTATCAGGACAATCACAATTTTTATTAGGTCTGTCTGCACAGTTACTTCTGAAAGCCAGACTTTGCCACTGATAATGACCTTTTACAATAGCTCAATTTTTCAGTTGCCAGAACCACTTTCTCTCCTCTGCTGTCAAATGTAAGACAAATCCTATCTTCAACAGATAAATTTCTGAGGGGAGAGGAAATAGCAGAAGACTTCAGAAGATATAAAAAGCTGTAGCAAGGACATCAGCAATTCTCTATAAGAATTTCAAGATACCTATGGAAATTAAATTAGTGTCAATGTATCAAAAGCTTTTAATTTTTTTTTATTTTAAGTAACTAATACTAAAGCTCAATCACCACAAGAACAGTCTGATATAAGATCAACATATTTTGTCTGCTTACCTGCTTAAAAATTCCTAAGTTTTGACTAGAAATGAATAGTATATACCAGAAGAAATATTGTAAGGTTACTTTGCTTTCTAAGTCTGTTAGCTTTACCAGTGGGATAGCATTTCCTATATTGTTTTCCATTCTTCTGCTAACAATTTTCATCACTTTATCAGTCAATCACCTGATTATAGCAGTAACAGCCACAAAAATTCTAGTATGAGCTATGTCAGGTCTCAGATCTACACTGCCTATACAGTCATGTACGAGCAAAACTATTCAGAGGTACTAACCCAATGCAACTACTGGCAATTTTATCAGCCTAAACAATCAGATTTTCCACAGTCAGGCCCTACCTGCACCTACTGTAGAGATCAAAAGACACTAAGCCTGAGAGGACAAGAGAAAGTAGAATGTTCATGTGCAACATGATGTAGGCAAACATAAAGCAAAGACTTTCGGTGCCAAGTACACCAACAGGAACTCACACTGCACCTTTGTCTCTACTTAATCTAGCAACACCAGGAATTTCACATTATGAATTTAAAAGTTTCCTTATCAGACTGTTTTCTAGGTGGCTTAGTATAACAGAACAGAATACTCCTTTATTATACACTAACATGTCTTGTTAGAGCATCCTGTACATGCTCATACATAAGGAAAAGGCCTGTGACATACAGGACAATTAGACAATTAATTTGAATGGCAGGATATATTACATTAAAATCTAAACAGTAAAATGTGGCAGTAATTTAAAAAGTCACTTAAAATTCTGAAAAGTCAACACATAACACTTTCTTTTAGGCTAGCAAACATGAGACTCATTAGATACTATTTCAGAGAACATTAAAATAATGCAATACTACATCTTAGCAAAGATGCATTTGGAAAAAAAAGACACTGAATGTTATTCACTGCATAAATTATTTTTGCAAACTATTTTTTCTCTAAAAACATCTTCTTAGCAAAATGCACTTCACCATCTGTGTAATTACCAATAAAAAGTCCAAAGCTGTCAGAAGTGGCTGCGCATCCAGACTTTATAGTCCACCAAGGCACAAGGCTTTCGCCTAAAGCAACGTATAAAATTACACAGAACTGGAACACTGAAATGTGTCTGTAGTAAGTCATTACACTCCTGAGATAAAGCCAGCTTAAATGAACTGCAATGATTTGAAAACTAATAAATATCTCATATGTGCTAACAACTACTTCACACAAAAAATTAAGAAATTAAGTAAACAAAATGTGGGTATAAACTAGGCTTCTTTTTATTAAAAAGTGTCTCCACCACCTGAGTGCAACTCATGAAAGAACAGATGCTTCTGAAAACAACATTTTCAAATCCGTTTAGAGTTGTTTTTACATCTTACCCATGGTACCTTGAATACTGTTTTTGAAGTACTGCGTGTGGAGTTAGCAATAGTGCTTTTCTCTAATCCATAAACACAAAACTCTTGACTGAGCAGCACAGACTGTATGAAAGCTTTTCCTGGTATCTATTAGCCCAAATTATTGGCATAATTAGAGTACACATAACATAATGGGGAGTTGGAGGAGGAGAGAGGAGGTAGGCAGGGGGAGAAAGCTTAAAGCTACAGTGAGTCCAAGGTGAGGATGCTGATCTTTCAGAACAAGGGCTCTCTGTAGGTTGTTCTTCCGGACTCCATCTTACATAGTGAAGTCAAGTGAGTCTTTCACCACCAATGGTAAAACATTTCAAAAAAAGCTTCCTAGCTTCTCTCCTGCGTGTCCTGTCTCCTCTTGGGTGAAATCCTTTCTTATGCAATCTCCTCAATGCTGCAAAAATGTGGAGTGATAGTCCCCTTGATTTTTCCTCTCTTCTGGTCTCTATTTTAAATTCTTTCTTACATTAAGATTTCGAGTTCTCATTCTCTTGTTTATAATGCTTCCCTAATCAGATACAATTCATATAATTTTTTTTAAAACTTGTCTGTTCCAAATGGTCTGAATACCAAGAATAAAGTCATCAGTAGGTCTGAAATGTTGCAAGCAATAAAGACCTAATGTTAGATCTCTAGACTCAGATATAATGTGGTTTCTTAATGCACTGGCTTTCCAAAGCAGAAGGACAACTTGTTCTTGAAGAGCTGAAATTCTAACAAAAAAAAAATTCAAATCACTGTAGCTCTCCAAAAGAAACACACTAGCTTTCATATTTTCCCATCTTGTATAGCAGTTACTGGTTATTGATATTCTATTTCACACAGATTTAAATGCACATTTTCAACTTCATTACACTTTTTAATAGACTTTAGGGATACAGCCAAGACCTAAGTCTTTCACATTTGAAGCCTGGATGGAATTATTTCATTAAACTTATCTCTCCTGACATTCAATTTTTCTTTTCTTTTGAAGGTTGAAAAGTGAGACTTCTGGAACATGCTAAAAATTATGAGATAAAGTGACAGATGCAGGCCTGTTCTGACACTTGTAGTTGTGACTATTAAAATGAGTTACTTTCTTATTGATCTTTTTTTTCTTGGAAACTTCAGTAACACTGCACAGATAAACTTAACTAGGAAAGGTTCAGGACTGCCAACTTAAAGAATGGGAGAAAAAAAGATTTAAAACTGCATTACAATTTTATTATCCAATTGGCTTTCCACAGGCTAATGGAATAGATAACAGCCTGTTTATAAACTTGAGGCGATTTTGCTGCAGTATAGCAGTCTTTGATAGGCACTTAACTGGTCATACCTAAGCGCACAAGACAAGAAACTGTCAAATGTATAATGGTCCCTTAGGTAAGAAACACAGAAGTCCTCCCAAACCTGCATGCACAGGTCTAATTTTTTTTTGCATTGCAGTTTTCTGCTCTACAAAAGGATAGGCAGATGAACTGTTCTGAAACAGAAAACTGCAATTACATTGACAGAAACTTCAACAGCCAGATAATTTCAATTCTTCCTTCCAACTTAAACTTGAATGTTGACTGAAAACTGTCTGTTAAGGATCTGCAGACTTTCATATGCAGCAAAGTAGATTTTGCAGTAAACACCTCAATAAGATTAAGACAGCAGAATGCCTCATACACTGAATAACTTAATATATTCAGTACCATAATCAAGTAAACAAGGGAAAAGACTCAGATGACAGACATGAGATGGGTAAACTTAATTGACTTGCTCACTAAAAAAAATTCAATGCATTTACTGATTTGCATGCTTCATCACTTCCCATGAAGGGTTGAAAAAGTAGAAACAATTAAAAAACTTCATGTTTAGCAGGTTCACCAACTCGAAAAGTGCAAAGTTACACATTGCAAATTCACCAAGGGGTGACTGAGTTTTTCCATGTTACATGACAAATATGGAACTGCCTATCACTGGGTATCTCATGCATCAGAATTAGCCTATGGATGTTAATCTGGCCAATTGCTGTCCAAGTACAAGTAAGTGACACCTAAAAGAGATGTCCCATTTTCCCTTGTCTTCCTGCTCTGAACAGCTCCTTATTATAAAAAAAAGCTAAGACTTACTGATTACAATAAATATATATTCAAGTTTTTGAATTACTAAAAAGAAATTCTAAGTCTTCAAGAGTGTGAATATCCTTATCTTTAAAAGCTGGGGGTTCTCACACTAGCAACATGCAAGTCATAAGACAGCATTCACATGTTTCAGATGTTTAGTATTTCCCAAGACTTAGCAGGACTCCAACAGAGATTTAAGCAGTCACAGACTTCCCAGTTTTAATCTACTGCAACACTGTATAAAACAAATTTAGTTTAAAAATCAGCCTACCCACACTATCTTGGTGGAAGCAATTAATCACAATTTAGATCCCACAAACGTCTATTGCAACAAATATGTTTATTTTCCTTTAGGAAACACCTAATTTGGAAAACAACTAGCTAAAAATGATTTTCATTAGATTTTCATTTTTATCAACCAAAACTGAACACTGAACCCTGTTAAGTTTTCCTACTGTCCAATCTGAGCACAGGCAACCTGCTTAACATCTCTGTATCAGTTTCTCTACCTTTGAGATGGAAAAAAATTATTTCAAATAAAAGACTGTAAAACTAGCACAAGTCATAAAGTCACTAGGGAAAAAAACTATGCTAGAGCAGTATAAAGTGCAGTTCCACTCTGAAAAGTGACTCTTAAGAGCGGCATCAATTTTCAGGCTTTTAATTAAATCAGTATCAAGTTTGTTCATTCACAAGTAACAAAGCCTTCTTTCTCCAAACCATTAGTCCATACTTTAGTATAATAAGCCTGACCAAATTTTTCCACTTGAAGAATACTGTCAATATTAAAAATTGGATAATTATATTGGAAGTTATTATTAAAAATAGTGTATGGAAGCATAATACTTGACTTTATTAATTTATACAGAAAAATAAGATAAACCTACATCCTCCTCAAACATGTAAGAAATGTTGGTCCAATTTTATCACAGGAAGAAATCCCATTTTTTTGTATCAAAATTATATCTCTCAGTTTCAGAATACCTTATGATGGAAGAACCCTATATTAGAAAAAAGTGCAATTTATCACTACTCATGACTTTATACTCATGTACTTTATACTCATGTACTACATGTTGTGGCAACATGTAGTACAACAATTTTGAGTGGTGGCTGCAATAGTGTTTTTACTCTTAAAACTAGTCAAAACTCAAAACATTGTTAGTTCAAGGATCACACGTAATCGTCAACATGGGATGCAGAGTTCATTGTGAGCAGAGTTCTTGAATCTTTGTTTCTGTAGAGTATCAGTCTTCAAAAAACGCACAAAACAGAACAAAAATCAATGAATTCATGATGGCACTCACACCAAAATCTGAAAGTCAAAACAGATAAACACACTTGTAGGTAAAAGCTGATACCCGTTTTTTTTAAAAAGGGCATTTTTAAAGCTCCTTTTTAATAAGTCAGTTCTCTCTATGTGTCAGCTCCTGATAAAACTGCTGGGCTTTACCTATACTGTAGTATACCTATACAGTAATACACTACTGTATACTACTTTTAAATCTCTAGTCTCTCTCTACAAAACAGACATCTCAAGCTGATCAATTCCAATTTTCATTGACAACTTCCTTATTTCTAGGAGAAGTCACAAAATCAATGGCTTTTCAAATACATATAACCTCACAAAATATTTCATGAGCTGGGAAAGAGGAAATTGTGATTCCGAAACTTCTAAAATGCTGGTTAAATGCCTATTAACTCTAAACATAAGTTTAAAAAAAAGAAGCACAAAAGACACCAAACTTTGTTCTTAAAAGAGTAAATGTCAGTTTTGAAATTTACATCACAAAGACAACTATAAACTGTACATGTGCTTCCTGAATAAGGAATTTCTGATTACTAACACTATTGCTGAATAGGGTAGGATTGTACTATCTGTTTCAAAGGTCAGCGTTCAGTGGCCTACCATAACAGATCTAAAAAATGAATAGGTCTACTAGCAGCTTAAATTACAACTTTGAAACAAAAGCCATTGAGAGCCCATTTCCTAACAGACTGTACTAATAACTGTAAAGAACTGAAGGTCAACAGTGCAACCCCTTGAGGTAAACAAATGATATCTATGCCATATGCAAATTTCAACAGTGGTACATGTAAAGGTTGATAACATTATTTCAGACTTACAAGGAAAGGAAGAACATGAGACTATTCCCTACAGTTGCTCCCTTGAGTATGGAAACTTCAGAAAACAAGTCTCCATACTGCAAGGAAGCAGCATGAATGCCTCTCAGCTGCTAGGTTATGCCATCACTAATGAGACTGTTGACTGTTTGTTTACCTTCAAATTACTTCAAAAAATGGGAACATACAAAACATACTTGTGTTACATTACAAGCTTTTCACCCATTTTTTCTGGAGAGAATATTATCCAGAGCAATGCTGAGAATTTAGTTTCTTACCAAGATTCCAAGATCTGTTGGGGTTACTCTTACTATTGACTTTCAGAAAATATTTACCAAGGTATAGTAAAAAGTGAACTGAAATGTGCGTTGGGAAGAAGTAAAAGGAGTTTACATTTGGCACAACACCTGCCATATACTCTAACTGCTTGAGGTGCAATCTCACATTCCTTTACTTCCCACTTTCAGAATATTTACGCCAAGAAAAATCCTTAACATAGAAAAAAACTTTCAATGGTAATAGCAAGGTCGTGTTGTAATTTGGTAATAGGTTATTCATTATTTTTTGGCATCTTTCTATGTGGCACTCTGTTCTGAATCTCTCTTATGTCCATGTTTAAAATTTACAATATCATACCAAATTTAATTGTCACTTCACATCAGAAATGCTTTACTTCCTTAAAAGTCTTTATGAAAAAGTGTCAAAGGTTTTGAGTCCAAAAAAGTCATAACTGATTTCTCCTTTCATTAAAGAAAACTGGTGTTTCTCATATTGCATGATCAAATAGATTTCAAATGACATGCAAAAATTCATATTAGTATTTTTGATATTGAAGCTGACTCACAATACACCTTCCTTTTCTAAAGCACAAATATATCCACCAAATTTGAAAGGCTCTAGAGAATTTTAATTAGTTTAATTATTTACTGCTCCCTTATTTGCTATATACACTTGATACATAGTTGACCATGTTGTTGAGTTACTGTTCATCAATTTCAGAGGTGAACCGCACTTTGAAGTAAGGGTACTAACAGCAGCATTCTTAAAAAATATATACAATTATATACATACACCTTTCTTTGACAAACAACCAAATAGATATAAAACTTCTTAAACAGGCCAAGTTTAACAATCCTATTTCCTTAAGGGAAATCACATGCTTTATTTAGTTCAATATCAGTTTCATTCTGTGTACTACAGATTGAGACTATTAGTTATTTCTTTGAACTGAAAGCCCGAAAATGTATATATAAGAAAAAGATGAAACATTTTAAGGATTTATACAAATTTTTTTGCTAACCTCGTACTGTCAGCTTGCTATATAACTGTGAGTTCATTTCTTTGTCTCTCTTGTAACGTCGGAATTCATCAACAGCTTCCCGTACCACTGTGACCGTCAAAACAAATCCCTGTTAAAGATACAATTATGCAATTCAGAATTCCAAGTGCTAGAATAGAAATAGACAAGTAGGAACACTGCACAAAGTAAGAACATGTGCTTAGAGTATTTACTTTATTTTTTAATTTGTATTTGAGTTTTTTCTTCAATAAGTTAAAAGAGTATTTTTATTTTGGTTTAGTTCAGGAAAAACAATCATACTTGCACATTGTACAAATATAATTAGAGTAACAACATGTCCAAATACATACAATTTAGATGGCATTCTGAAATGCAAAAATGGAAAATGCTTTGAATTACTTAAAGACAGAATTTATAGTTTCAATAAGCATACTTCCTTATCTTCCACAAACTTTAGGGCTTTACCAAAAACCTTTTAAAAGCCTCCAATTCTAATGCTGAAAAATTGCCTTTTTCCTAATACACAGGAAAAGATAAACAGATGGCTAGTTTAATAAATTTGCATCTTAAACCTAGTTATTTAGCAACACATCACAAATATGGACATAGAAAAAGGGTTTTTTTCCCTGAAAAATTAAGTGTCTAAATGCTTTGGCTGCTACTTTCTCAGGACAGTGCCACCACAGTTTCTGCTCGAAGCACAGAGAGTGTTTCACTCAGCAATGATGGTCTCTGGCCACAAAGGATGGTAAGCTAAAAAACACAGAACAATTCAGGGATAAGCACATAAATTTCCTCTCTAAACCTCCTCAGATCAGATCTTCTGGCTTAGAATCAGCACTTGAGTTTTTCTCTGTCAGTGAAAGAGAAATGAAATTTTCACCAGTAAAAGGGCCTCTCATTATTTTAAATAAGATGGATACAATATTCAAATATTAACAAATCCCCCAACAAGTAAGGTTCTACATTATCTATCTAGTTTCAGACAACCACCAACACTTTACAGAAGTTACACTGTTAGACTTCTCTTGCAGAAGTCCAATGGTTTGCCAAACTTCTCCTAATGCCCCAGCAATATGAAAGGAGTGAAGGTGTAGGGTTTTCCTAAAACCGTGTTGATTAAAATCCTCCTATGTATGTTAGTGCTGTTGTGCAGTTCCAGACCAAAGTTTCAAGGCTTATTCAGTTGTGACCTTATAGTTAAGCACTACTTGTTTGTTCAGGCTGACATCAGCTGCAATTGTATTGGAACTGCACAGAACAAAAAAGGGCCTATGCAAAAAGCATTCGCTTTTTACTCCCAGGGCATAATTGAATGAACAATCAGATTTTCCCCCTTTCTGACAGCAGCATTTTCATATGCTTTGGCAATATAGATGTTTTAGCAGCATAAAAAAGGGCACTCCTGAAGCACCTTCAAAAATATTTGTCATTTGCACACACCATGTTACTAGACATGTAATCAAAACACAGAATGCAAGGTGGTAATTGCAAAAACTTCCTCTAGCAGCCCCTTGCTGAGCAGCTGAGTACAGCTGACTGTGACTATGAGGAATAATTAAAGAAAGACACTTCTCTTTCTACTGATTTGTTCAAAAGAAGTTGATATTCTTCTAAAGGAGAGCTGAAATTGTGAAGCTATTAAAGTAGAAACAAGTCTGTTTAGCAAAAAAAAGATACTGAGATATTGGTATTTTCAAGCTGTATGTGAAAACTGGGGTACATAATTCAAAAGACCCTTGACTAAGACAAACATATCTATACAGAACAGGTTGCCGGTATTTGCAAAATACAGTATTTCCTCCCTTCTTTGAGAAGAAGAGAAATGGGCTGAGATGCCCATCTGTAGGATATTTTTCTTACTACCCCACAAATGTACAGAGCTGCACACAGCACATCATGGTGAACTGCGCAACTTCCAGACCGGCCGACTTCTGTCTTTTCTTACTGTGTCAATGCCAAAGACCTTTGTAAATAACCATTTCAAATCCTACTACTGAACAAGCTTTCTGTCTTGAAAGTATTTTTTTGTTGCAGCAGAAGCAAAAAGTTGACTGGAAAGAGAGGTGGGAAGAACACCCAGGACAGTCTCTCCATTTATCCATACTTAAAAAGGACACATGTTACAACAATTAAAACACTGAAATCAATCCAGAATATTTACTCTATTGACTTGTTAAGAGCGACCTTTACTCAAGCAGTCAGCATGTCTCTGTTCTTCTTGAATACCACTGAGAATCAATGCTACTGAAAAATACCAATTTTTTTAAA
Source organism: Entomyzon cyanotis (assembly GCA_024500445.1). Taxonomy (NCBI): domain Eukaryota; kingdom Metazoa; phylum Chordata; class Aves; order Passeriformes; family Meliphagidae; genus Entomyzon; species Entomyzon cyanotis. Next base: position 77,783,240 of record JAKEPQ010001005.1, on the reverse strand, counting down.
AAAAGTTTAAAACGTAAGGCATTTGTTCTTCCTGCCTTTATACCTAGTGTGGAGGGACTGGGAGGAAGATGAAACAAAAGGTAATTATCTGGTTACAAATTAGAAAATAATTCCAAATCATGGCAATACAGCTGGCAGTCTACCAAAAGGGTCTCCTCTGAAAAGAATACAGTTTTCAAACCTTAGGAAACCTGAGTCAGAAGCAAGTGGTTTGAACAAGCATGTGGTTTCTCCCAAGAAAATACTGCAGAGGGCTCAATAATAAAAAGATGTATCGAAAGGGAGCCAGTGCAACTGGCAGGGTATCAATTAGGAGAAGCATGTTTAATTAATAACTTATTTTCAATGCACAATTTTCTCCTGATTTATCCATGGCTTAAAATATATTATCTCAATTTCTGTGAGAAAAGGCTGTGATCAAAACTGATACAGAAGGAATGCAAAAAAAATTATGCTCACAATTCTGACCTAGTCTGAAAACACAAAATACTCACCAAATAACAATAAACAGAAAGAAATTTAATATACAAATTACCTATGTTACCCAGTAAGTTTCTCTAATAGCTGGACCTTTTCTTGCTTGTTTTTTTTTAAAAAATTCTCTAGTGATCAGCAGGCAGAACAGAACACTACACACTCAGCCTAGCTGGTTAACAAAAACGACTTCCAGCCTGTGGGGCAGAGGCAAAGGAGGCATGTGGAAGGGAGGACTATGAAACAACAGCTTTTAAATAAGCATTTTACTTCTGTTGTTCTTTGACCACTGCAGTTTACCAGTTACAGGTTTATCCAATGTATGTAGACATGAACCTTTCATGGAAATTAAAACCACAAAACTTCTAGTTAACAGTATTTTTCTGTTTACCAGAGGAGCCCAGTACGTGTACAGGTAGCCTATTTTCAGTGCTGGTACAAACTGTGAGCAGGACACGACGAGAAAATAGAGATTCAAGAAAAACTTGAACTGTTCATATAAAACCTAAAATGAAAAAGAAAATAGATAAATGTCTTAAAATTTGTACCCATAATACACATAAAGTACACCTTTTCATGATGGGAGATACAAAAGCATTATATGTCATACTATTACAGATGGCACTATTATAGCACTTTTATAGCACAGATATATGTTATGTATCATCATACACTACTACATTATTTTAATATTATACTGCTATTTATGTTTAGAAAAACCCTTTGATATTATTGCCTCTTTTCACTCTGAAAAAGCAATTTGCTAAATTTTGGGTATTTTGAAAACTGGAATATTATCAAGATTGCTGTGCAAAGATTCAAATATAGATACTAAGCTATATTTGTTAATAAAGCAAAGGTTTGGTCTAAACTCAAAGCTAATTATCCAGCTTTTAAGTGCAGCCACAGTAAACTTGTCACAGAATACATTGTCCCATATTCCAAAGCAATGACAGATGCAGAGATTCCTTTGGTAATTAAAAGCACCACTTCAGCAAGCGCATGTTCTCAAGATTGCTTTGGTCATAATTACAATGCTAAGAACATTATTCATTTTATAGAATTTTGAATCTTCAAAGACTTCACATATTTCTTCAGTAAGCCAGGGTAACACGGCACCTCCAGCAGCATTAAGTGAAGGTTACTGAACTTGAAACACTGAGATTTGAGAAAATGAACAACCAATTATTTCAAAGATAAAACATTCAAAATAGATCAAAAAGCCACATTTAAAGATTGTATCCATCTTTTAATCTTACCATTCAGTTAATATTACAATGACTTCTGCATAAAAATCAAAGTTATTTGACTCAAGTTTATTTGACTTACCAGTCCAATGTTATAATTTAATTATGTAAAAACCTATGCACTAGAGAAAATATTCAGCAAAGTTAATTTCAAAGTGTCTTTCTGGCAGACACAACAAAGTAGTGGTACCTCAAAATTGCCAGTTCAGCTAGAGACTACCTAAACAGCCTCCAAGCGTAAGATTTTTTTTCAAGTGCATGGAATGCTACTTCACAACTTACCAATAAAACTGTAAAGGTAAAAAAGTCAAATCTGAAGTTGTAGGAAAGGTCAGAGTCTTCTTCCAAAATGAAAATACTTCACGCTGAACCTGTACCTTATGCTGATCCTGATGAGTTTTATACATTCATTTCTAACTGCATGTTTAATTGTTAACAAAAACTTGATACACCAGGTCAAAGAAAAGGCCACAGAGTACTTTGGGAGGTGCAGATCTTGCAGGAGAAGGTAGAAGTTAAGAAGCACCTTCCTACAAATCTTTTGAATCCTGGCAGACCACTGACAGCTCATTTAACACAAAGTTAAGTACTTCAGTCCAGTTAAACAAATTGAAAGGTCTCCAGCTACATGAAACTAATAAAACTACTGCCTTAAAGTTCAGGAGAGGTATCCCCAAAACCTACCCATCACAGAAGATATGTTTTATGGAAACTCACACAAAATTCCTAAGCTGCTGTATCAAGATGTATATGCAATTGTAAATGGAAATTGAACAGACTGGTACAAAGGGAGAAGCAGCAAGTATTTTACATAAATGTTCAGAAATTAGGTGATATTTTGGAAATGTTGCAGCTCTTTTAGCTAGCAAGTAAAATTCTGTTAATCTAAGCATTACTTTGAGTTTGTATTTGGATATGAAACCATTGGATATTATCCTTTGCCAGCTTCAACGTTCAAATTGAAGTTGAGTTGAAATTGAAATTTCAACGTTAAAAAAACCATGCAACAGAACACAAATTTCACATAATGAAAATTTCAACCAGAGTAGACCACTAGAGTCAATATTTATGACCTAGTTATATTTATTGGTTTGGAACCAATACAATGAAGTTCCCTACAAATTACTTCTAGTACAGCAGCATAAAAAAAAGATAGCTACACGGTATTATAATCAGTGAAAAGTCTTAATTTATGTCTAAAATTAAATCTTGATAACATTTAATTTTTACCAACTTTTGGGCTTTACGTTTAGGACCTCACTGCATTTTGAAGTTACTACTGAGTTTTCATATACTAGCACCAAATTAAAAATCTGATTTGGCCTATTGGGTAAAACCAAGACCTTTAAAAGATGAAAAAAAGAACAAGCGTTCTCTCTCACAATAGGGAATTGCAAACTACAGCTGATCCCTATAGGAAACACGAATCTGGTTCAGGATTTGTAATCTATGCTGCAGATTTCTAGTTGCAATAATCAATGGCTTACCATATGCTTAATGAATTTTTTGACCTTTAGGAAAGCATATGTGGCTTAACCAATCTCATTGTATTTAATAATTTAAAGTTTGGGAGAAAACATTTACTTTGGGCAACAATGATGGGAGTATTTTATCCACATGTGATAAAAGACATTTTATTTTCCTGACAGGAGATCAGTCTTAATTACAAGGCCATTAATTTTTTTGTTGTTTTAATAAGGAAATGCATTAGAAAACATCTGCTAGTCATTGGACCAAAGAGGCCAGCAGAATAGAATCAATACTCTTCTAAAATAGCAGGATTACTTAAATAAGAAAGTTAAGACAAAGCATGACTGTATTCAAAATGACAAGACATTCCATTTTTGTAATGGGACACAGGACTCTTGGATGGTACCAGCAAAAATATGAATAAAAGTGTAATAGCAAAATTTATAATATCACAATAGGATATGTTTTTAGGTTTTAACTAGCGAATTTCCAAAGTTGTTTCTCTGTTGCAAAATTTCATTGTAACAACAATTATTTTTTAAGTAGACAAAACTGTAGTGTCTCCTTTGTATTCATATCCACTGTGTATATTACAAGCAAAAAATTGAAATTAAGGCATAATATGGCTTCTTAGGTAAAAATTGACAAAAAACCCTTCCCACAACAAAAAAAAGTATTTCCTGAAGAATTGCATTCAAAGTCAAAAAGACCTGCAAAAAACCAGCAATAACAAAGTCAACTCTGAAAAGTACTGAACTAGGCCTACTTGTGATACAAATTGAAGATGTTGATTTTGTCCTTTAAGGAGTTGTCAATTTCAGAATTCATTATTTAGTATGCTTTCAATGGTAAGGAGTATGAGAAAATATCCATGGGACTAAATTGTAATTTCCAACTATTTACTTCTCAGTTGAAGTTAGTCCTTTGCATGCAGAAGTGCTTTTTAAAAAACGATTACAAATTTCTAATGATGAATAGAGAAGTCCATAGAAACCCATCTCAAATTTCAAAAGCTTCACTGAATTCCAACCACTCAATCATACAGACTACAATTTAGTAAATATCCCTTTGAAAACAAAACAACTTACTAAAAATGCAGCCTTGCTCTCAACTGCCAATATTCATTGAAGACATTGAGATAAATATAAAAAGAAAGAGAAGAATCTCGGAAATTATCTTTTCACAGAATAGTTAAAAAACACCATAGAACATATACTTGGCCCAACATCAGAAAGTGTTTAGTAGCCTTACCCCAGGTATAAAGGTGAAAATATTGTATTTTTGATTTTTTATGGCATTTTTGGGGTATTTTTCTTCACACTTTTCAGGACACCCCAGCCACACTGTGCGAGCCTTCAGGTCTTTCTTTCTTCGACAAATGTTTATGAGCCAATCAGAACAACTGAAAAGAAGGACAATTGTTTATTTTAAAACTAAAAATGTGCTATATGAGATCACAGTTTACAAACCTGGAGGTTTCCGTAAAGGAAAATACCTATGAGAAACAGGCTTAAAAATTATTGTCACATCTAAATAAGCAAGCATGTTGTTAACTTCTAAAATTTAGGGCAATTACACAGTACTCAACTTATGCAGACATACACATATATAACCACCTGCACATTCTTTACAGAAAATCCTAATACAATAATGACAAGTTTCACTACACCTTACCCTGACACAGATTCAAAAAATTCTACTTAGTAAGACTCTGCATCATACCTTACAGTCCTTTGGTTAAACTCTTTATCTTGTATTATTAACACTCAGATTATGCTAATGATTGAAGAAGAACTAAGTCTTCTGTTGGACACAGTTCAAAAGATTTCAGCAGCTTTGGATACAATTTCCACTTAATTTGCAACTCTTCAGTTTCCTCCATACCACTGCTAATGCCACACTGTCAAATATTTTAAAAAACAGAACACAATGAAACAAAAAAACCCAGGAAAACAACTATTCAAAACAAACCTACTATGTAAATGCAGATTGCACAATGATTTGCAATGGGGGAACTTCAATTCACAGAAGAGAGGAACAGCATCCTTACCCAGCAAGCTTACAAATCTACTGAAGAAGTTTAAACTATGAGCAGTGAGAGAGAGAAGAGATCACAGCAACCTCTAAACAACTGCATTTTGGACAAGGATACAGGAAAGATGGGATGAGATCACAAGGAGCAACAAAAGGCTGGCAAACGGAATGATGTCTCTGACGCCCAACCGACTGTTTACCAACAGCCATAAAACAATGAACAAACATGGATATGACTCAACTCACATAATGTAATCATCTTAAGACTTGCTAGTACTATCCACAGAGACAGAAGGACTATCCAGAGACCATTTGCAAAAAAAAGTGGGTTTGCTGGACACTGCATATACTTGGTTTACAATCCCATACATTAAAGGAGAATTTACCAGTATTTATTTGTTAATACAGTGAGGAGGTGCCTCAACCATATTGGGAGTCTGATTTAGTGAATCAGGACCACTGAGCAGACAGGCCTCCTGTGCTCTTCACCTACTGCAGTTGACTGAGCTGATAACAGCAGATTTCAGTGACATCAGCTGATGAAGTTGAAATGAGAAACAATTTCTAGTGAGGTTTTTGAATATACTGGCAATATTTTTGATGCAGCAAAAAGAAAACAACCATTAGGAAACTCTTACAAATTTTATTCAAACCAACAGGAAGAATTTGGCTGAGAACAAGAGGTACATTTTCATCAATCCAAAAACCTCAGCACTGTTAACTGGATTAATTCTGTATAGTCAAACCATTCATATGTACTTATACACACCTGTAAGAAAACAGAAGTCACAACCAACACTGACATGTCAAGAACAATCTCTAAAATGGAACTAATTTCACTCTGAGAAGAGCCAGTTGCACTACTGCTTGGGAGTACATGTCCTCTATTGACTCCTGGGGCTTTAAGCACCCTGATCTAGTGAAAGATGTCCCTGCCCATGCCAGGGAGGCTGGATCAGATGATCTTTAAAGGCCCCTTTCAACCCAAATCATTCTATGATTCTATGTCTCTAAAAAAATTCAATTCTCAAGACATTTATAATAAGAAAAGTAAAGGAAAATATTATTGGAACTGATACAGTTAGAAAAATCATAATTGCAGAGTAGTTTATATAAAACCAAAGTAAATTCAATGAAGGTCTGTACAGCTTTATTTAGAACATACTGGGTAATTGACTATTGAATATTTCCTTTTTCAGGCCGCAAAAAAACTAGAAGAGAGAGCAGTATATGCAAAGAGCAGATCAGAATTCAAGGCTGTCTTAACAGATTAGAAAAACTACCTGAAAGACATAGAATGCAGTTGAACAGGTCTAAGTGCAACATAGCTTACAGAGAAATAACCAACTACACAAATACAGAACCAGGAAAAGCTCAAAAATCAGGTGGCAGCTCCAATCAGTTACTGCATGAGAATGCTATACATGTCCAAAACCAGGCATATATCTACTCAGCATGGATAAGTATACTTGTAGCAAGTAATGAATGTATTCCTTTCTCTCAATCCAGTGCTAGCAGTTAGATCTCAGTTGGCTTACAGGACCATTCTGAATACCAAATTTCAACAAACAGGCCTATTGGGAAAACAGAGACCACACATAAGAGCAAGAAAACAATTGCAGGTCTAGAAAGCAGGGCAGGCTGACTACTAGATACCAATAGAAACAGAGCTGCCCTCAGAAGGCTGAGTGTGGACCTATAATATGGTTTCAAGGATGTAAAAACCAGTGGCAAAGAGGAAAGGGAGAATTATTCTCTAGATCTACCATTATTAAGTAATGACAGACCTTCAACTGTGGCAAATCAATAAGCAGGGTGGGCACAATGCAGACAGATATTGAGTAAACTCTTATAATGACAGGGGTGGAGGAGACACTTAGGGAGGCTGGAATTGCTGCTGGTCTCTAAAATTTGGTTAGATCAGACATCAGTGATAGATATAATTCATTCTGTGCGGGCAAGGAATCGACTGGAAACCTCTTAAGGTCCTTTCCTAGTCTGTTTATTCACAATTGAAGAATCATGGAACACACAACTACTGCAGGGAAGGAAGGCTGATAGCTTATACTGCCACAATCCCAATTAAAATGTTATTGTATGTAGTCTACATTATCCCATGTTTATTACAAATTAATTTTGCCAAAGAATGGAATTTAAACTTGTCGGTTCATTTTAAAGAAAATTAGAAGTTATACAATAGTAAAATCACTCAAAGCAACAATAACTTTGTTATGGAAATACCACTACATCAATACTCACAAGCTGACCCTTAAAATACTTCAATTTTAAATGCTGGATTCTTAAGATCTTCTCCCAAGACTTTCACTATGGGATAGACATCAATTTGGTTTCATCCTATTTAAACATATATTTTGGTTTTGTTACAAACAGGAGTCCATTCATCAACTTTTCCCAATCACTTTAAAATGGCGATGAAGAATTATTCTATTGCAAAAATTGTGACTATTAATTCAACTTTCAAAACTCAGCCCTGTTATTCAGTAACATACAGATCAGAAATATAATTACTTAAATTTGTCTTTAAAGCAAAATGAACAGCAGTCTTTCTATGTCAGGTTTCACAGTCAGTTTAATGGCTGTGAACAGATCCTGCTGCTGCTAAAATGTCCAGTACCTCCCTCCCCAATAACAAAGGTGTGGATTCTTGCTCCTTCCCTTGTGCTGGCACAAATACTCATGCAACTGTATAGCAAAACCAGGCCTGCAAATAGATCTAGTTGTAAACTAATGCAGAATAAAGGGGGAGTATTTTCAGTTATATCCATCCCCAATCTCAAAAATCTAAAAAACTGTAAAAATAGTTGAAATAATGCAGGTTATTATTTGCAGCAGAAGGCAGAATGATTCCACTCAGTGCCAACTTGGATTTACTTGATAAAACTGCTCACAGCATTAAAGATTTTAAGTTGCTAGTTTCCAGGGCAGGGGTGTGGAGACACAGAAGAGACAGCTGTTATATACTGAGCAGTGTAAAGACAGATCTGTAGGAAAAAAGTTCCAAGGAAAATAATCTTTTCCTGGAGAAAGTGAGCTAGCATGACAGCTCTGTTTACAATCCTGTGGACAGAAATTTCCTGACAATCTTTGAAATCACACATCGTTTAATCAGTTTTTGAATTTGAACGGTAAACAGACTGAATATTTGATTAGGCACAGTCTCTCTTATAGAATCATTTCCTCAGACACTAAGGACGTCTCTATTGTTAAAATTAAACATTCACCTAAAGCAACATAATTATGCTGCCTTCCTTGCCATGGAGTCTCCCATTCTTAAAACTATTTTTTATTTTGCTACAGATCAACAGATCTACCATCATGACCATTAGTTAAGCAAATGCCAATAAGTACAGACACAAGAGTGATGTCTGACTGGCAAAACAACTGCAATACCCTTGATAAAAAGGATTTGACTGACAGAGAGCTAACAACACTCAAGTTCTCAGATGTAAGAAAGTCACAGATGATGAAAATATTACATATTATGCCCAAATCAGTATTGTCATGGTTCAGAAGAGCTTTACTACCATAAAAGTAGAAATCAGTTAGATTTTGCTGTTTACAGTCTCAGGAGCAATTACTGCTTTATCATAGAAAGAATATAAGGTGAACATGCTAGCCTCAGAAATCCTAATCAACTTACAGCAATTAAAATTTTTAACACCAATAAAGTCTACCCAGTATTTCTGTAACTCAGATTATCAACATCTAACACATTTCTAAACTGTTCTCACATTATACAGAAAATATTTTTGAGCAAGGGTATAGACCCTTTCATGGGCTTTCTGTACCCAGTAAATTTGTATGATAAATAAGAGTAGCATTTTCCAAGCTTTGAATAACCTGGAAATATAATGTAAGATGTAGCATGATCGAGACACATTTAAGATTTTTCTGAACTCTTATATAAAACCGCATATTATGCTAGAGATTCAGCAATAAAAAAAAAATGTAAAGTGCATCCTTGTTTACTGATTTAACTTTGTATTTCAAATGCCCTTGCCTAGAGAATTCAACACATGCACAGAAACCTTTTTCCTTAAGCTAGTTATAAACTGTGTTGTCTATATCAATATAACAGGCTGCATATATGAAAAATAATGTCATTCATAAAAGAAATTCAAGGCATATCTATTCAATGGCTTTTTACTAACCTGCTTCCTGATGTATTTTTTTAATGTGAAGAAACAATAACCACAGACTTCATAGTATACCATATTTAATAATAATATAATATTTAATTCATTAATAAATACCATATTTAAATTTTTAAAAAAGACAACAAAACCCCACCAACCAAAAAAACTCCCCACTAACAACCCAAAACCTGGAGTAATTGTTAAATAAGAACCCTTAACTTTTTCATAAATAGAGCGTATCTCTACAAGTCAAAAGCTAAAGTAAAAGTCTCAACTGACTCTGCAGCTCTAATAATAAAGGCTTTTTAAATTTTCCCTTTTCATTACTTTCATCCTACAAGCTTAACTGCCAGTATCTTTCACAAAACAGCATTTTCATCAGAATGGAAAGATAATATAAAAGCTCTATATTGTCTGCAAGGGTCAGCTTTTCCTTATTAGGTTTTAAGTAGCAGAAACTAGTTCTGCAAAGAAAACATACTGTAATTATCGTACTCAACAGGTAGCTTCAGTAATCAGGCCAAAAGCAACACAGTGGTCATGTCATTCTCAAAAGATCAGCATTTTCCCATGCTTCTGCATAACAAATGCGTTGCAGATTAATTGAAAGCGTACAGGCCATCTTAGAGCCCAAATTAATCCGAGCATTTGATATCCCCTTCACTTCATATGGAAATGCCATTCAATGGCACCATTTTCATAGGGACAAAGTGTTTTTTGATAACAAGTGGAATGTAAATCTCATGAGAAAGAAATCAATCCAGCCCAAAGAACTCCAGAGTATTGATCTATGTGCATTATAATTTCACAAGCTTGAAGAGAATTTGTAAGTTAAAGGGGAAATGATTACAACCACAAAACAGCTGCTATATCACAAAGTTTTCTTTTAACTGCGCTATGAAAGCAAGAAATAAGCAGTTTCTGAAGTTAAAAGTTATATTGGTTGAATTAAGTCTTCAGTTTGTTCAAAATCAAAGACAACATTTGATTTAATTATGATTTTTTTCTTGCAAATGTAAAAACACTTTAAAGAACTGCAGATTTGCAAATGAAGTTCACACCATTCAGTTCTGATCAACAAGTCTATTGTCTAAATTGAAGTTAAAGGCTGAATAAAAGATTTTTACAAAATAATTTTAAAAGTACAATGAACTTTGTCAAACCTTCCATATTTGCTTCTGCAAAGCAGGTGAAATTTTTTCAACTAAAAAGTGACAGTGACACAGCAACAAAAATCTACAGAATATAAAATTCTAAAGCTGTAAAGTAAGAGATGGAAAACTTCCTCTCACAAACATGCGATTAATCCTAACAATGCAAGACAGACAAAAACCCCTACTGGGTATGGGGGTTTTTGTTTGTTTGCAACAAGTAAAGTGATTTTGAACACAAACACATGACTTTCACTGAGAACCCAAAAGAAATCAGGGGCCCCCTGAGCTTGGCCCCAGACTGAGGCCTAGTCTTTTACTGCGCTTCTTTCTGTCACAACTTTGAAAAATTTACGATTTCATTTGAAGTACAAAAAGAAATTCTAGACATAGAAGTTGAGATTTCAACCTCACCCAGACACAGGTATGAGGTACTGATTTCCACAAAAACAGGGTGAAATTTTAAATTCTGTTTATCTCAACAGGTCTCAGACTGCTTTAATCTTACACTACACTTAAAAGAACCCTGTTTGTCTTTTGAAAATAAGTTTCAGTTGTTCATATAACATGGATAGACCAACACACATGGAATATGTTTTCTCACATGTTCCTCTCCATTTCAAGTCTGAAGGCATCAACACACAATTGTATCCCAAACCGATACTTTACACCCCACAAAAACCCTCTAACTCTACTACACAGTGTAATTAAATATTGCAGATATGACAATACAGTAGCCTCCAAGTTTCCTGCATGATTTTTCGCATGATCCTAGGTAATTTTATCAACTGAAAATTGGCATTTCAAAAACTCAACTATTCTGTGAGCCCCAGCAAAAATTTGTAAATTTCTATTACAATGAGAAACCATCGAAAAGAATAACTTACACTGACTGCACATCTCTGACTTTTATCAATTACAAAGCCTCAGTGATGCTCTCAGCCCAGAAGAAACCTCCCTTCTATAAGGATGAGTATTTACATACTCATTTAGAAATACTCACCCAAGATGAGGTTTCTATCCAGCCTAGCTGGACCAGTAGATAATGTATTCGCCTTCCTTCCATGTCATTTCCCCTACCCCATCTAAGCAGGCATCTGCAGCTTTCCTGGGGGAGTATCCTCTGCTAATATCCAACTGAAATGTCAATCTTATGCTACAATCTTTTTTCATTTTTTCATTATTTTTTCCACAAAAAAATAGAAATTATCTGCTATGATGTTCTGTCATAGAGAACAATAACGTGATTAAAATTCCAGTAGGTATAAATGCAGGACCAAATGGACTCTTTAGTTGTCCAAATTCAGTTGAGGAAATCAGCAAAGCAGAAGTCCCCTAAAGCCTCTTTCTTGGTGAAGACTTTTCTTTCACACACCTGTATTAGCAGTAAAATGTGTATAGTGTATCAAAAAAAACCCCCAAAAACAACCCATAGTGCAATTTCCTTTCTCTTTTCCTTCTCAAAAATCCATCACAAATATGACTCAAGTAATTTAGAGAACAAGTTTGAAGGTTTCTAGGCTTGAAAGCTGAGATGTACCTCTCAATTTTAAAAAGCAAGCAGGAACATGAAATTTTGCAATTTTCAGCACTAATGACAGTTTCTTGTGATGTTCTCCTACAATTTTTAATTAGTTTCAACATAAACTAATCTTGCAATTGCCTATCTCTATCCAAACAACTGTAAATTCTCTGTCAGGGTGCAGTCTTTACTCATCTGCCTGTTTTTTATGAAACCTACAGAAATATAACCACAGTAACTAATAATCACTAATACTTACAGGACTGAACTGACATAAAGTATATATTGTTTGGAAGGTATCTCACTTTTAAGACACATCCAAAAGATAAATAACTTCTTTAAATACTTAATTTTTTTTAACAATTACAGTATAGGTCTGTGACAAAAACAGTTTCCGAAATCTATTTACATATACAAACACTACTTCTGTAAACTTTGCTACCTTACTTCCTTCTTTCCAGACACTTATTCCCTACAATAAAATTAATAAACCATGAGTCTTTGTTAAATTATATAAAACAGAAATCAACACAAATTATATTTTTTAAAGCTTTGTACCAATTATTTCAAAAAACTGAAGGTGTACAAACAGCTTTGCTTAGATAAAATAATAGGCTTCTTAAAGTGCCATGAAAAATACCTGTGAAGACTTCTGTCTAAATCAATTTAAAAACATCTGCCTAAAAAAGCATTCATCATTTAAATTCACTAAAAATGCTTCAGTCACTTCACTTCACTGATTCTCAGGTTTTATCATTCCAAATTAAAGAAAAAAGAAGATTCTTAATAATTCTAGTAGCAGTTTCTCTATTTAGAAGTTTTGCTAACAATTCGTTAGAAAATTACTATTCCAAGGTATTCGCATAGAGTAGAGTTTGGCACAGAAAGTTTCTAAATAAGAACCAAAATCACAAGGCCTAATTCCAGTTGTAATTCACTCCAAGACCACCAGTTACATTTATACTTTAACCTTTAAAATTGAAGGGTTAACTAATCATTAGTTAATGAATTTGCTTTTTCCTTTCAGTAACATCAACGAATTTTTATATATTGTCAACTTAACACACTAATGTCCTCAAAAGTAAAAGATTTAACCCCTCTGCCCTGATGTGGTTTTGAGTAGAAGTGAGGACCAGGATTACATGACCAACTATGGACCTCAGATTCACTCAAGCTAATTTCATGACCTCTCTTGCACGTCAGCCAGGCAGCCAGGAGAAGCACAACTGCATCAGCTCTCCAGAACTGTTTTTAACAGCTGGCAATTCCTAATACGGAAAATACAGGCAAATAAATCAAAATATGGACAAGCAAATTATTCTGTGTTCTGTACTCTGAGCATATCACACAATACAAAGTCATCATTTATTTAATTTGTTAAAAAGTTTAATTTAAAGTTCTAGTACGCCACAAACCTAGTGCAAAGGAACTTCCAGCCACCACAGATGAACCATTCTAAGCCTCTTCTTCTCTGAGAAATTCTGGCTCTTGGTAGAGTATGGTAATCACTCTCATCATTTTCAAAGCCTTCTTCTGACATCATTAGTGGCATTTCATCCAAATGAGAGGACTCATCTTCCACTTGGTACCTGGCAAAATGAAATAAAAGAACTAAATAAATAGCCAATACACCCCTTTTTATTGCTGGGAATCTCGTAAAGTAACAATTTTTGCCATACGGAATTATATTTGGGAGATATTTTCATCTAAGCATCTCATGTAGTTTTGTTAACACATTAACAAGATATTCTGATTCAGTTAAAATTGTGCAAAAAGGCCCGCAATCAATCGCCAATCACAGTATAAACAATTCCAGGGAAATTCTTGGTTTTTACATAATCTGTGCCTACAAAGTTGCAACCTCCTTCTTTTCAAGTGATTATTTGTAAGATTTTGTTAAACAGAAGTTACATCGCAACACTTATAGCAGACACAAGTGACTGAGTTTTCATGAAAGTACAGACTTCATATTTCCACTTAGCTTCTTCAGTTTACTTCCCTGATGTCTGTTCTTGTGTGTCCAGGCCTTTGAGCCTCACTTTCTCCACAACTCATCAGTATCTTGGTTTTAATTATAAAAACATTATAGTTACTCTTATAATTCTACACAAAAACATTCAGTGAGTCATGAAGGTTTGCCTCTGGGACCCATGGAAACAACATGGGTCCAGAGGTAACAATGGTCCTTTCCTCTCCAAAACTGTTATTCACTCTAATTTTACATTTCTGGAATGCTTTTCAACCTAAGAAAACACACTAGAATATTCAGTAAGAAAATTCCCCTAAGTGCATGCAAATTGACTAACTTACTCATTTCATCCTTTTATACCTTTGGGAAGATGACTGAAAGAAGATGTGCTGTTACTCAGAATTAGTAAGTTTAATTTTCATGAACCTGTATTTAAAGTGATCTCTTACAAGGTGAATACTGGGACGGTCACATTTTCTCCACAGCAACCTAAACCAAATCCATTTAAAAATAGTATTTAACAAAACCTGAAATTCATTCTCTTTATATGAGTGACTAGCTGGAGCGCATGGAGCTCTGCCTAGGGATGGATAAGCAGGCAACTGGGAACTTCTGGGTTAGGATCAAAGAGAGGACAGGTAAAGGCAACATTTCAGTTGGTGTCTGCTAGAGACCACCTGAACAGGAAGAATGTGCAAGTGAGGCCCTTTACAGACAAAGAGGAGCAGCTTCACGTTCTCATGCCCTGTTCTTCATGGGGGACTTCCACCACCCTGGTGTCTGCCGGAGGAACAGCACAAAATTACATAGGCAATCCTGGAGGGCCCTGCAGCACTTTGACAACAACTTCCTCCTCTAATTACTCAGGAGGAGCCCATGAGAAGAGACGCTCTGCTGAACCTCGTACTCACCAAGCAAGAAGGCGCTCACTGGAGATGTGAAGTTCAACACAGCCTTGACTGCAGTTACCATGAGATGGTGGAGTTCAAGACCCTGAGAGCAGGGAGGAAGAAGGCAAGCAAGCTCACGACCCTGGAATTCAGCCTTTTCAAGAATTGCTTGAAAGAGTCCCATGGAACAAGGTCTTGGAGAGAAGAGGGGCCCCAAAAAGCTGATTAGTATTCAAGGATCAGCTGCTCCAAGTTCAAGAGATTCCCATCCAACTGGGATGGCCCTGACCATACAAAGAAGGAGCTGTCCAAACTCGGACACAAAAATGAAGTGCACAGAGGGTAGAAATAAGGACAGGTAACCTAGGAGAAATACAGAAACACTGTCCAAACTTCCAGGGACAAAGCTACGAAAGCTATAGCCAAATGTGATTGAATCCACCCACGGATGTCAAAGACAAGAAATTTTTAAGTACATAGGCAAAGGAAAGAAGACTCGGGAAAACATGGGCTCATTGCTGAATAAGACAGGGGATATAGTTACACAGGACGTGGAAAAGGCTGAGGTACTGGATGTCTTCTTTGCTTCAGTCTTGATTAGCAAGACTGACTTTCAGGACCCCCAGGTCTCAGAGAGCAGGAAGAAAGCCTAAAGCAAGGAAGATGAGAGCAGGAACACTTAAGCAAACTGAGTATTAATATACATATATAATTTCATACAGTATATTATATGTATAATAAAATACATATAATATTTAATAAAGTATATAATATATAATTTATAGTAACATATAATTAGTATTATATTACATATATTTATATATAAAAATATAAAAAAGCCTACAGGCTGTGATGGGATGCACCCACAAGTGCTGAGGAACCTGTCAGATGTCATTGCAAGGTCACTTTTAATAATCTTGGATCAATCATGGCAATAGGGAGAAGTGACTAAAGATTGGAGAAAAGCAAATGCCACTCCTACTTTCAGGAAAGGCAAGAAGGAGGACTCAGAGAACCTGCCCAGACCTTCCAGTCTCACCACAATCCCTGGGAAGGTGATAGAGCAGCTCATCTTTGGAAACCTTTTTCAAAAAAGGACAAGAAAATAATCGGTAGTCAGCATGGCTTCACCAAGGGCAAATCCTACTTGACCAACCTGATATACTTGTAAGACGAAATAATTGACCTGGTAGATGAGGGAGAGCAGAGGATAGTGTCTGGTTGGACTTCAATAAGGTCTTAGACACTCTCCTATAAAATTCTCATAGACAAGTGTAAGGGTCAATCAAAGAATCAAGTTCTGTCTCAACATTTCTCATCAGAAGCCACAGGTGCAGGACTTAAGCTGGTACAGAACAAATGCTTTGTGCCTGCCAAAGCTGGTACGGAATGAAGGCTTTGCAGCTGTCTCCAAGTCCCTGCTACTGTGAAAGATCCATGAAGCAAGATGGGACCACAAACCCATAGACTCCCTACCACCCACTGTTGTGAAAGATCCATGGAGCAGAAATGACAGGACTTACCACAGATCCATACCCCAACAAAGCATGTGCAAAGCCTCAAAGACCCCAAGTCAACCACCGCCGCCAGGAGAAGCCCATGAGCAAGGGGATGGGACCCACCTCCAAAGCCGACCACGCTTCAGACACTCCTCTCTTGGCATGTGTGGCCTGCCAGGTGGAATTTGGCATATCTCCACAAGAATTAAGGGGGAGCAAAGGCGGGTCGCAAGGAGGGACCAGGTGTATCGACTAGCATAAAAGACAGCTCTGAAACAGCTGAATTTTGAAGATCTTCCCCACCATGAGATCACACTAATCAGAGGTAGAGGAACGCCTTCTGGACTGGGACCTCTGGAGACGCCGGACGTCTGTGGACCCATGGTGATAGCCATAAACCCCTTTTTCCTCCCCTTTTTTCCCTATCTTTTCCTTTATTCTCTCTCTCTCTATCACAGGTCGCTTTACGGGCACAATTAATAAAGTTCCTGTATGGGTTGAAATTTAACTCCCTTGACTTGTTGAATTATTTGCCTTACTTTCTTTTTTGCACTCTGAGATCATAGCCGAAATGAACCATTATGCGTCAGCTTATAAGGGGACTGTGACAACAAGCAGCTGCTGTAGTAACTGGATGAGCAGACAGTGAGGTGGATTGAATTCTATGATAATAATTCTGTCACAAAGTCTAGATGGAGGTCAGTACACTAGGTCAGTGTACACCAGAGATCCATGCTGGCTCCAGTCCTGTTTAACACCTTCGCTGATGATGTGGAAGATGGGGCAATATGTAACCTCAGCAGGTTTGCAGATGACATAAAACTGAAAGGAGTGATGATAGACCAGATAAATGTGCTGCTATCCAGTGCAAAACACACAGGCTGGAGAAACAGGTTGACAGGAACCTCAGGAAGTTCAGCAAGAATTGCAAAGTTCTGCACCTGAACAACCTCACTCACCACTGCATGCTGGGGGCTACTCCAGGGAAGGAGCCTGACAGCAAAGAATTTTGGGATCCTGGTGAATACCAAGATGACTGTAAGCCAGCACTGTGCCCTCGCTGCAAAGAAAGGTCCCAGTATCCTGGGCTGCATTAGGCAAAGTACTGCCAGCACGCCGAGGGAGGAGATCCTTCCCCTCAGCTCAGCACTGGGGAGGCCACAGCTGGAGCACTGTGTCCAGTGCAAGAGAGACATGAACATGCTGAATAGAGTTCAATGAAGGGCCATGATGATGATGAAGGGACTGAAGCATCTCTCCTACAAGGAAAGAATTAGAGTGCTGGGACTGCTCAGCCTGGGGAAGACAAGGCATAGGCAGGGTCTTATTACTGTCTATAAACCTGCAGGGAGGTTGCAAAGATGACTGAGCCAGGCTGTCTTCAGTGGTGCCCAGTTACAGGACTAGAGGCAATGGGCACAAACTGAAACACAGAAGGTGTCATCTCAACATCAGGAAACACTTTTTTAACATGAGGATGACTGAGCATGGGCATCAGCTCTCCAAGGAGATTGTGACATGTAAAACCTTTGAGACATTTAAAACCTGACACAATCCTGGGCAAGCAGCTCTAGGTAGCCTTGCTTGAGCAGGAGTGAGTTCTGCTGACATAGAACAGCACCCTGAACAGTATTCAGTCTAACGTCATGATAGACAAACCCGGAAATTTTTTTAGAAAGCAATATTACAAACATGAGGGGTGAGCATAAAAAGGCACCATACTGGGCTTGATTTTTTTCAACTCCTTATATATTTAATACAAAAACTTGAAACCATTTCCTTTCCCCCTAGATTTTCTGTGTTGAGCCCTATTGTATAGAAGAATATATATTAAAGCCATTATTAACCTTTCTGGAGGACTTGAAAGGGAGGGAAGGAAGGGAGGGATTGAATATTAGATTTGTATTGAAAAGGTACACCATATACTTTATACTGGCTATATAATAAATTGGTATCAACACAGTTAAGAAGTAAATGCTAATAAGGAAGGGCAACAAAAAGCCCCAAATCCACTATCATTTAACAAGTCTTTAGCTAGACACTTCCTCTTTTCTTTGGCAGGTGATACCCTGATTTCTGCACCTCCTTGGAATCACTTAGTATGGAACACCATCAAGGGATGTTAACAGTCTGTTCAGACCAGATTAGAAAATATTGCATAACTAGGAATAATAATAAACACCTCCCATACCCATCTGCAAGTCAACTGGGCATTGGAACCTTAACTACATTAGACCTTGTGACAAGAAATTTTCATAAGTTTCAAGTGGTCTAAAAGCACTACAATACTGCAGAAGACACAACCAGTTTCAAACTAAAATAAACTGTGTTAATGTTAAAAGTTATGAGTTCCCAGAAAGTTAGTTACGTGAAAATATGGCAAAGAAAATGATTTCCAAATTATTGCTAAGAGCACCCACTTAAAAAAAGTTTAAAACAAACACGAAAAACTTGATCTTCACAATGTTGTTTGCAAAAAGCTGCATTTAGTTTAATATGACAATCTAGCAGTATATTTTCTCTTTCTATTATTCTTAATGGACATTAAGAAAAAACTTTATACAAAAAATTCTCTTCACAAAACACAGGAGTTATTAACGGCTAACATCCATATTATACCAAAATATATTGATTGGTCTCAGACTAGATCAACACTAGGTAATAAAACCACTGCTTAGAAAAAAACCTCAAGATATTACTCTATTCTTAGACTTCCAGTAAGACAGGGCTGTGTTTAAGAAGACTCATGTTCAATGCTTTTATTTTTTCTAATTAGATTTGTAAATTACATTATCGTGGTTTTAATAGAGAGCTTTATGTTGCATTGTGTTTTGCTCTTGGATATCCAATTAATAGTGTCTTTTAACACCACCCAGTGAAACACAGTATGCCAGCTGTAATGGCGTGTACAAGATATCACAAAGTAACACATCCATTTTACTTCCATCCAAAGTTAACAAGTGTCTGATTTAAACAAGAGTATCATTTATAAACAACAGTAACACAGTAATGTGTTTAAACCTCTCTTGAAGGAACACTCTTTGCATTAGCAAGAGAATCATGGGAGAGAGATTTGACGAAGAAGCATTCACAGATATGCTTAACAGTTAAATCTATTTTTCAAATGTGGTAACATTTGCAAAATACATTGATCTTTTAATAATTATTTATTTAAGGTTTGTTTGCCCTTATATTAAAAACATGGGGTTTTTTCCCACAACTGGTATCTTAAAAAAAAGTTCGCACTTTTAAATATGGAGCTTCATCAAGTAGTGAAGATAATGAGCATAAGCACCATCATGTTTGCTAAGCCTGACTTCAAAATACAGCCTCTGAACTGGCAAGCAATTTATTCTGTTTCAAAAGCAATTTTGCTATTGTGTTGGAAAATTGTACTTCAGTATTTAAAAACAGTAAGATAATGAATAATGGATTTTTCATAACCAGGATGAGGACAAAAATCTTTGTGTCTTTGTTACCTAGTATTTTTCTGCACTTAATTGCTTGAAGTACTGATTTTCCTTGAGTGACAAATCAATTAAGTATAATCCTAGAAACTTGTATTAAAATGGGGAAGCATTGAAAGCAACATGAATAAAGAAGCCAGAGTGAAGACATCAAAACTCTCAGCATGACTGCTACTAAATCAGGTATGAAGAAAACTATCTTGACAAAATATGGCTTCCTAAGGAAAAAGGAACATTAATATTAAACAACTTTCAACAAAATCTGACTACTGTTAGGAATATCATTTAACTGAAAGGATTTAACTGAAAGGATTTAACTGAAGGGAAGCCATGCACAATAAATACTTTCAAGTGAAATTTTGATATAAATATCTGCTGTGAAAATGATGCCTCAAGTCACATGTACCTACATCATTCCACTTTGATGGCTGCTTCCCAGAGTAGATGCAGCTGCAGAATTTCATAGGTACCGTAACAGGTAATGGAAGGTGTTCTAAGTTATTTAAATCTAGCTTGGCTACCTATTTAGATCCATAGAAATTTCTGTATTTTCTGCCAGCTTTCCATTGCTCTAAAAGAGCAATGTTCAAGTGTGCAGCAGGAAGGTGCAAGATACATGCTTTTCTGGTTTTACCCACTCAACAAATGCAGCAGCAGAATTTATGAAGAGGTTTTTTTATCTGCTTGATTAAGAGACCTGGGTAGGAATTTAAGCACTGTGTCAGATACTGCACAGATATTCTTTCCTTGTAACCTATCACTTTTGCTACAGACCATCATTCACAAGAAGGAAAACCAAGGCTGATGTCTTAAAGCAGTATTTCTCAAACATAGTGAAGGAGGAAAAAGGAATGTATGGTCATGAGTCTATGTATGAGCTGGACCCAGGAGATGGCTGTGGGATGCAGAGTAGCATGGAAGTGAGGCTGCAGTGGAAAAAGTCCCAAGTAAAAAGCTGAAAAAGACCAGTTGAACAACCGCCACCCACTGCTGTGACGGTCTCCCCCTGCCAAGCACTGGCAATTTGGCTGAGTGGGTGTGGCAGCCACAGGGCTCACTCGGCTTCTTGTCATGGGCAGAGGACAGACAGTAAACTGCATAATCTGTCTCACGCATCCTGCTCTACCTTCAATCTATGTGAACATTTTCCAAGTTTCAGGATAAAGGAGGAATCTGACAAATTGTAGAGAAGCAGTAGAAGAAAAAATGAAGAAAGGGACAGGCATATCCATACAAAGAGCAAGAATTGTTTCTTAAAGGATGAACCACCAAATCGGCACTGACAAAACTGTTCACATCACGTCCTGTAACAAAGAAAAAATTCCCAAGAAACTGCAGCTGTATAAATTTTATTAAGAAAGGCACATTCATCCATAACTATGCTTATAAGTGCAATGTACTTTCACGTAACTGCTCCTATTAATCAAATAACCAGCGTATACATTAAACAAATTGCTTTGCTAGAAAGTTACCCATGAAAAATCAAATTACAAATGCTTATTTTCCTCAAATATTCCCCTGCATTTCTAACAATTAGAAGTTACATTTTTCCTCTAATTTCAAACATCTCGATGGTTCACACAGCAGTAAATTCTGTTAAACTACAAAACAATCGTGCTGTTCCCAGATTGCAACAGAAGCTGAAAATAGAAAAATCTTCTACACCTAAGTGCATGAAATTTAAAGAATTTTCTTTAAATTCTTCCTACAAAACACAGAAAGCTATTTCAGACATTTTTAGAATTTATTAGAACTTGCCACTATTTGTCCCTATTCAGCTTTAGCTGTGGCCCTAATGCAAGTACACCTTAATGAGTGTTACCTGGGAAGTGTCTGAATGCCAGTACTGGCCTAAAAAAACCCCCACACTCACAGAAAATAATGCTATTACAATTTTTTATGAAATAAACAGTTACTAAAAAAAAAAAAAGAAAAAAAAAAAAGGACAATATGCTTGGACAGCTTTTAAGGACACTGATATTTGGAGAGGTGAACATTTACACCCAGTTTCAATAGATAATTTTGCTTTTGTGTCCTTGCATAACAGGATCTTTAAAAACTTAATACAACACACTCATAATAGTGCATGTTTATCCACTGGACAACAAAACAGAAGGAAAAAATACTTCTACTGTGTGCAGGCAAGTTTATTACTGACTGTGTCACCGAGAGGAGTAAGACCAAACTCTGCAATAAGACCAAATAAATCATTGCCTCCCTGGCCCTAAATAATACAGAGAGACAAGCAGGAAAAACCACAAGTCAGCACTTTTGAACTACTAATACAAAAACCCAACCAACAAACAAACAAACAAAAAAGAAAAAAACAATCAATCAAAAGAAAACACCAACAAAACAAAAATACCCAACCAACCAAAAACCAACCAACCAAAAAAAAAAAACCAAACACCAACTCAACAAGAAAAGAACCAAAACCAAACACACAAAAAATCCACCAAAACCCCAAACAAACAAATAAACCAAAAAAAACCTCACCAAAAAAACCCAAACAAAAAACTGTTATCTTCCACCTTGCAGAACTTAATGAAAAACCCCTACATCTGTTGAGATAAAGGTCTATAAGCATAATACAAAGTTATTACCACAGCAGCTCTCTTTTATCAGTAGCTTTTAAAATATTGCTTAAAACAGGTACTAAAACTACAGGTTCCACCAGACACCTACAAATATAAAATATTCTGAACGCTATTAGCCTTCTCTCTCTCCTGCATCACACTTTCTTACTAGAACAATATACAGACGAAGCATATTGAGAAGATCTGTATAATGAAGCCTTCATGCAAAAAGGCACCCATCCTTATTATGCCTTGCTCACCTTACAAAGCACTGTGCTAATACAAGATCTTTCTCAACCCACGACAAGATGAGTGAGTTTCTGTATTTAACAGATACCAGAAATACCTAAATACACAGCAGGTCCTCAGGAAACATCATCTACATTCACCAGAACCCTATTTTTAATTAGTAGGGTATGTCATTGATCAGAACAATGGGGCCATTTTATCACTGTCACTGGGTATTGTTATTGACATTGTAGCCCAATCAATTGTTTTCTCTCCCTGTTCTTAGCAATCCAAATGCCTGCCCAAGCAATACAAATCACTGTATTTAGATACTATAGATACAAACCAGGAAGGCATGCAAAAATAATAGCTTAAACATGCAGTCACTTGTGCTTATTGCAACCAACAGTATCATCTACAATAGTTATTCGAAGTTCTCAAACTTTTTTTTTTTGCTTAATGATTAAAATGAGTCAGATCAGGATGATTACTGTAAGAATAAATGTGCTAAAAATTTTGAGTGTCTATAAACCTGTCTTGGTGTGAAAGAGCATTACTAGTGAAGAGAAAAACATAAGGATAACTTTTTCCAAATACACAGTTCTACACAATGTCAAGTCTAAAAACTGCAATTAAAGGTCACTTTTTTACTAAAATCACCTAGAGTTCCTATGTCATCAACATTTGTGTCAGCGTACAAAATACAACAAACTACTTCTCAGGTATGACGCCAATGAAAGTGTCATTGTTTGTAAAATTATTTTACAGTTGCTAACATGAACCAACTTTATATGCATGTAATATGGTTACCTGTACTGTTAAATCATTAGGCTTTGCTCTGAAAAGTAGAAGCAACAGAAACTAACAATGACAATACACACTACATAAAAGGTCTGAAAACATCAACATATGGCAAGTCTATTTTTCAAAATCTATGCATCGAACTCCTTTGACCTTTGTCCCAGGCAGAAGTCTCAGAAGCTGCACCTTTCCTAAACCAGGTGTCAGTCCCAACTAGCAGTATTAACCTACAAATAAATTCTTCAGCAAAGAAAGCAAAATCCAGTCCAGGAATGTGGATACATGAACTCCTTTTTCTAAAACTGGAGGTACTCCATAACTTGAGAGTCTTGAAAACAAACCCAGTCCAAACACTGTGACACAAATACAGCATCCCAAGCACAAAGCTGCCATGCAAACAACCCTATTGGAAGAATCAGAATTCAAAGATGGGATTTCAGACTAAGCCTAAAAGACACTCAGAGACAGAGTTTCAAACAACACGGGTGAATCTGTGTCCAAAACTATGGTCCAGGAAAGGCTAATGACAAAGGGCAGTGTGTCGTGCAAGACAGTGACATCAATGTTGATTTTTTTAAATTTTTTTTTTTATGAAAAAGAGGCAAACACTTTGAATTTCAGGTGAAGTCTGTAAAAAAGGGAGGGGCAAGAGTTCTCATGGAAAAAGAACAAAAGGATATACATGATTGATCCCCTTTGTAAGAACGGCATAAGAGTACAGACAACTCTCCTAAGGACTATTCTAGTGAGATTTCGTTACGCTGCATTTGATCCTTTCCTCCTTATACTGAAACAAAAGACAGAGGTGTACGGAAATGAATATATGTATATTTGAATATATCAGCATAATATACAGCTGTATAATTTAATGTGTTCTCATTCCCAATACAGCATCTACATATCAGCAGCTGTAGCCTGAAACACTTACCAGGAATGCCATATTTACTTGTTCAGAGTTCAGAACATTTGTAGCAATTATCAGCTGAACCTGTAACATTTGCAACTTTTGGTATCACAGTCAGAACTGATACATCTTACTTTAAGTCGCTACCTCCAGCAAAGATTTCTGTCCTACAGAGAGTGGGTAAGAGTCAACTGTAATGATTCATCCAGTTTACAGCCATTCCTGTCTGCTGGTCACAGAGGAAATACAACACAAGACAGGCTCTGATTCTAACAATGCACCACAGGAACCAGGATGATGTTATAAGCTTTGTCAACAAGGAAGTGCAGGTGTGCCAGTACACATATAGAGAATTAATAAGCAGTACCCACTCCCACACACTCCCACAGCTGCTTAGCTTCCAGGAGTTTCTGTGATCATGTCCAGAGCAGCAGAAGGAATAACATTAACAATGCTATCTCCACCAAAAAAAGTAACATAGATATTTACAGTTTATGTTCCCGGACTTAACAAGTTACTGCTTCTGGTCAAACAACAGATGTTTGAAGAAGTTACTGTCACCTTGCAACAGCAGTTTGAAAACACAGATGTTCAAAAGTAAATTCAGTTCCATCTTTGGAATTTTTTATCACAGAAGCTATATTAAAATTCAAATTAATGCAAATATTGTCAGTCATTCAGCTTCATCCATCATTTTCAAGCTCATTTTCAGGATGAAATATGTCGAGCCATTCAATTAACAGGTGTGTGGGGGAGAAGACAAAATTGAAACCTGTAAAACTGCCCAGATATTGTAAGAACTTTTGTTCTAAACATTCAGAAGTACCCAGGGAAAGAAATTCATAGGAACTAGCAGCATTTCAGAAAACTACAAAACACCAAATACCATTGCATATAGCCCATTCAATGAGTAAATTCCACTGGTATGTATCAACATTTGGTTTTTTAGAACCATTGTGGACATTTTGCTTTCCAGACCCACAGTTATAGCAAAATAAGTAACGAACTTTCTGTGAAGATCACTCTACAAGAGAGGTACAGGTTCTCTAATTATTACATTGCCTCACCAAATAATATTTTTAGTTATTTGGAGACATTATTCTAAATTATTACACTTGAAATATCAAAACCCACTGGAATACAGAGAATAACATCTAAAATGTGAAAATCACATTGTCATTTAGAACTAGGACACAATTCTAACAAACAACAGAAAGGCAGCAGGAATCAAGGTCTTTTAACAAAGATCACATCAGACTATGCCAGAAATGAAAAAACCCCACAGAATTACAGTCTATGTATTGAGTGTTATCTGTTGATATTTGTATGCCTCTTTTTGGTGGTTCAGTGTGAAACCCAGCCAAACACCCTGAGAAATCATAACCATAAGGACTACAAGATTGCTGGGAACAGCTTTCATTTAAATGAAGAACATTAGAACTATATTACTACATTAAATCCTCTTATTTTCTGTGTACTACAAAAATTGGTTTGGGATTTGTACGTATCAGGGAAGCATGTGAATTCTCATTGAACTTCAAGATCTGCAGACTTCCATTTAGTCTGGAAGAGATTTCATTTTTCTATTATACATACTTCACATTAAATAAGCTACAGATCACCAATTGTTAAGCAACAAGTATCCTGCATTTACACGTCCAAAAGACATGTTATCTTATTATTTTATTCTTTTTTCCTTCTTGTGCAATTTTCTTATTCACTAATGACATATAAAAATTCAAAAACAACAGTCTAGTAAGTTGCCTTAAAACAGAGTTGCTCCACCAGCAGCAAACTGCAGAGACAAGCAACAGCAGTTGATTGATTTGCTCTACAACTTGCCCTGCCACAACCACTTAATATACCCAGTTGTGTCACTCATAAATACACTACTGTGGCCCATACCATGAATAATCATGCAAGAGATTTCCTTCCAGTGACTGGGTGTCTTTTCATGACACCACCTGTGTGAATATCTGGAGTGCAAGTGATTTTACGTCACATAAGGAACAGCTGGCAAGATGTGATTTTCTGATACCAGCTCAGGAGTCCCAACATCTCTCACCTCAGCCTTATTAGGCCAAATACAAGCATATGCTGACAGCAGTAAGCGCAGAACACCAACAGAAACCAGGCATTTTGCTTATGGACAAATGAGGGTTGACTACTGTTTAGCCCCTTATTGGTTTCAAAATTCCACCAGGCTTCTTGTTTTCCTCCCATCAACCTCACATGACAACACAGGCACAGCACAGTCAACTTCCTTCCTGAGTTCAGCAGTTGATTACTCTGGAGCTGACGATGACAAATACAAGTCTAGCAGATGAGAACAAGCATATCAAGATTCACTGCACATTTAAGGTGAACTGGAATGTTCTGCGGTCCTCTTTCTCCCTCACCACATAAACAAAAAGCAGGAGCTATTTTTCCTGTAGATAACAACCTTCAAGCTCAAGGACAAAGTGCTGAAACAAGTGCTGAACCAATTAGCTTTTTCCCCAAGACTTTTTACAACTATGCAAGTTGAACATACTAAACAATAGCAAGGACTTTTCAAGTTAATTTTAAGGTGAACAACCTTTCCCTCCAAGATAGATTTCCCTAATTGCTAACAGTAGAACATGAACACTTCTCTGACCATCTGAGGTAGGCAAAGATGACAGAAAATATAAAAACTGATTTTCTAATGCAAAAGTAATGTTGCCCTTAAACATCAGAAATAAAAGCAGAACAGGATGCATGTGTTCATTGAACCATAAGTAACATTTAATATGTATTTTTAATTTTTTTTAACAGGCCTTAACATATACAATATGAATATATAAAATACATTCATCTTGTCATGTTTATTTATATATAGAGTACATCTCATGACATTTCATGATTTTAGCTGGCTACAATTTTATACAGAAGTGTGTGCATTATCGAAGTTTCTTTAGGTGTGTGGGGAAAAACATATTCCAGCTTTAAAATATGCACTATCAATGTGCCTAAAAGCTCAAAAGCAAAAAGCACATTACAGACAAATACTGAATAAGAAAGTCTTTGTCCTCACTGCAAAGCAAACTATAGCAACACTAGCACAGACTCCTACAGACTGCTTAGCTCAAGCAAAAGAAGTCATCCTACAAATTAGCTGCGAGGCCAATAAAGGTTAGCAACTGATGAGTTGTATTAACTGATGTTGCACAGCAGCAGGACAATCAATAGGAGTTAAAAACACTACCACACTAAAGTTAAGGACGTGTGTATAAGACTCCCAAAAGACTGTAAATTCTTCACTGAAGAAATAAATCACAGCAAGTCAGACTCTTGGAGGTCCAGAAACAACAGCACTGGATTAAACCTGACATACCAAATCTAGTGTATTTCAATAGGTGTTTGTTTCTAGACATCTTCCGAGATATGCACTACACCCTTTAAGGCAAAATCCTCAAGCACATGTGCACATGATAGGTTTCTGCATATCAGAGACCTCAGTGACTTCACTTCAACACTCTCATAAGTATCTGACATCAGGATCTTTGCTGCAGTTTCCACAGGAATGCAAGGCTTCTTCAGAGTCTGTGCTGAAGATAAAGATTAGAAAAGCAGGATGAATCATTCATTAAGACATAGAAGCTGTAGTTCAATTACAAGCTTAGAGTCATAAGACTTACAAGTTGAATTTTGACTATCTGCACTGCTGTATTTCCCCTTTGACTCAACACAAGACAGCTGTGGTAGACTCTACACAAGCATTCCCATGTTTTTGTTACAGGTCCATAGGAGCACCACCTTCCAGAGGTGCTCTCACAAACCCATGGCAAGGTATTCTTCAAGAAGAATGACCAGCCTACTCAACTCACATTAAGAAAAATAAAAACAAAGTGAGAGAAGAGGTTGGTGTAAGCACTCTAATTCTCAGAGCTCAAATTAGCAATTTATTAATCAAGGGATCAAAAATGAAGAATAGCAATAAATGAGCCTGTCAATTTTTAAAGGTGTTATATACCTACAAGAAGTCGCACAAAAGTAATGAAAATCATAGAGAATCACTTCTATGGAGGATCAGTAAGTTAAATACATATCACCTGCACCTGAAAAGATTATGACAGAACACAGCTCTGAAAGATGTCATCCAAACTGGAAGGAATGCCATCCACCATCTTTGGAGGGCAATGTTGATCAAAGACAGAGGGCAAGAAGCAAATCCGTAATGAGTTGGTAGCTCCTTGCTAGATTCCTACAGCTTTTCAAATCTGCTTATAAAGCCATGATTAAACAGTTTGTCTAAAGAACAGCAACGATACCTGCAAACACACCTTCAATAAGCCTGTGTAACCATCTGACTTATGGACTCAACCCATCCAATCCACAGCATCTTTCAAATCACCAAAACACTCCTGGTTAACCTATAACAGACCTTCCAGTACCTTTCATAGTCTGGACTAAGTTTTTACCTACCTAATCCTCCTCTTTATTCCCAAGCACAACACCTACTGAGAAACAAATTTTAGTGAGAGCTTTCTCTGATTCGATTCTCTGAGGAACAGGGAAAATTATGATAACACTGCTCTACCTCAAAACAGAGGACAAATCAACAAGTTGTCAGACATACAAGTACCAGTGAGCTGGGGAAAGCTACTACTATGGCAGAATGTCCTACAAACTTGTGAATGTTCATTAAAAAAGAATCTTCATCTAGTTTAAGAATCAAGACAAAATAATGTAAGCCTGATCTATTTTGCACAGCTTTCAACTACCTTTTTTGTTAATTATCCCATCCAAACAAAAAAAGTAAACATATTTTATTCATTAGGAAACAGATTTATCACTGCATTTGAACTAGAACAGCACCAACTATTCTGTTTTTAGCAAGTCCATTTACTTCAGATCCTACAACTGCTCCCTACAGTCCTTGTATCTACAGCCAATGCTCTACAAGAACCAGAAGAGGAAAGAAACCTCAAACAAGTAAGTATAATTACATCATTCATTGTAAGAGTGTTATCCACTGTAGATACCAAAACTATGGAGCAAAGTTTTTCCTTGCTCACAACATTAGTGTACCTAGAAATTATTCATTATAATGGGAAGCAAAGAAACGTTCAATTCTTGACCAGAAACAATTTGATGGCAGACCTTTAAACCACCTTCTCCTAGCTGCTTAAGCCCAACAGTGTGTATTTCAGGAAATTTGAAGTTATTCTAATTCCCACACTCAGGAATGGTGTCCGTGCTAGCACCCAACAACTAGCTCGCAACATATTTACTAAGGACGCCCAAACAAGCCCTCCGCCGCGGGCATCCTGGCCAGGGAGCCGAGTTGCGCGGAGTTGCGGGCGGCGGGGCCTGGCGAGCGAAGGCCGCACCCGCGGGCGCGGGGCCGGCGCCGGGAGCAGCCGGGCCGAGGGCGATTTGCGCATCCTCCCGCCGCCACCGCAGCCCGTCCCGGCCCCAGACCCGCGCCGGGACACGGGAACGGCGGCCCGGGGGAGGCGGCCACCGCCGCGGAGGCCTGCGGGAGCCAGCGACTGCCCACAGCCCCCCTCCGCCATCCACGGCGGGGCCGCCATCCCTTCCCGCCCTTCCCGCGGAGCGGGCGGGCGGTCCCGGAGCCCCGCAGGACAGCGGCGCTGGGCGAGGGGCGCATGCCGCCCCGCCCGCGGCTGTAGGCAAGGGAAGGAGAGGGGAAGGAGGGGGGCAGAGGCCGCCGCGCCGGCCCTGCCCGTACCTGCTATGCCGCTGCGCCGCGGCGGCGCTGCTGTAATAGGCCGCCCTGCGCTGGGCACTGCGCGGCACCGGGCGCAGCGGGATCTGGTCCGCCATCTTGGGGGCGACCCCCGCCGCCCGCCGGGCACCGCCCGGGCCCGCGACGTCACGGCTGCGCCGGTGACGTCAGGAGGGGCGGGGGCTCGGGGTAAACACGGGGCGGGTGGCACGCGGCAGGCGCGCGGGGCCGGCGGGCGCGCGCTCCCCTCAGGCGCGGTGGCGCCAGCGGAGCTGAGGGCGCAAACGTCCCCGGGGGCTGCGGGGATTCGCAGGGCTGGAACGGGAGCCAAGGAGCCAGGTCTGCTCCGTGCTGCCAAGCTGTAGGACTAGAGGCGACGGGTAGAAGCTGATGCACAGGAAGTTCCACCTGAACATGAGGAAGAACTTCTTTCCTGTGCGATTGCCCAGAGAGGGTGTGGAGTCTCCCTCACTGGAGATATTCCAGAACTGTCTGGATGCAATCCTGTTCTGTGTACTCTAGGATGACCCTGCTTGAGCTGAGACGGCTGGAACAGATGAACATCCTGATCCCTTCCAACCTGACCCATTCGGTGATTCTGTAGTTATGCAGCTTCTGAAGTACCACACCTGCCAGTGCTGGTTTCCTGCCATTAAACAGAGACAGGTATTCCGACATGGAAATGGACATTGTGTCTGCCAGGGATAATAAACCAGTCCGTGGGACCTCACAAGGTTGATACACAAGCCACCACCAGCAAAAGCTGGTTTGGAAGACAGATCTGTTCATAGACCTACTGTAGGATGTTATCTGTCTTTATTCCCCTGAAATCAGATTCTGTGGGGGAGCAGAAGGCTTAACACCATTACAAATACAGAAGACTTTCTGCAACAGGAGAAAGAAAATTATTTTCTGTTTTTCTTAATGCCTATTGCTAAATGAAGTTGCTCTCACAACCCAGACACTTCAGACCGAAGTGTTGCTTAAGATGTACCTTCTACTTTCGACCAAGGGAGGATGATCATTATGAAGGCACCACAATGCACAGCTTACTATGAAGGATGCTCCTATCTGCTGGAGTGAGGGTTGTGGAGCACTAGCAATGCTTTCCAAGTGCAAATTTCTGAGGAGAATTTTGACTTTCAGCATATTATCTGGACACTAAACTCACTGACAGACACAGAACACTCAAAGTTGAACCAGGAGATGGGAACAACACTTACACAGGAAGCAAAAATTTCATATAGGAATGGAAGGGAAAAATATCTATGCTGGGCACATGACAGGACTTTGCTGGGTATTCAGAGGGTCACACTTGGAAATGTCAAAAAGGGGAAAGATACTTACTTAGCTTTTTAACTCTGTTAATCCTTATATAATGTTCATGGTAGTGCACATGGAATCACAGAAGTGTAATTTAGGTTGGAAGGGATGTCTGGACATCACCTAGACCAAACCCCTGCTCCAAGACATTGCGTTTGATATCAGGTAACAACCTGATATCAAAGGGCCATGTGCAATGGAGTACTGAACACCTCCAAGGACAGCGCAGTGTGTCCATAACTTCTCTGGGCTACCTGCTGCAGTGTATCTTGTGATAAACAAATTGCTGATAAGTACTCAAAATTTCCTGTGTTCCAACGTGGGAAACATAGGATCAGCCATAACCATCCATCTCTGACAAAAGTCCAGGTTCCACCTTCTTGGTATCACACCATCAAGTAGTTTTATTCAGCCACAAAGTTTCTTCTTAACTTTTTTTCTCCGAGCTGTGCAGGCTGAGCTCCCTGGCCATCTTGGTCACCCTTGCATAGACTCACTTCAGAATGACAGTGAGCTTCTGTAATGAGAAGACCAAAACTGGACATGGTAACCCAGATAAGGTCCTACAAGTACCAGATGGAGGGGAAGGGTCACTTATGTCTTGTAGTTGCTGGCTACACACTTACTAACGGTACCCAAGGTGTGGGTGGGCGACTCTGCTGCAAGGGCATGTGGCTGTTGCATCCACTGTGTAGCAGGTTGCGGTGTGTGTGGTACTACCTGTCTCCTGTGTGCTCTGCATTGATGGCTGTAATTTATGTGTTGGAATAAGCAAACACAGCCCTGAAAATTTCAGGGTAACAATTATGCCAGTCCTAGGTGCTTTCATGGCCATTGTTACTATAGTTCTGCACCTCTCATAACTTTAAAATTTTAAACTTTAATATTAACACCTATATACTCAGAATCCTTATGTGGCTACTGAAGTTACTGCAGGTCACTGAGGCCAAGAGAATTAAAACTAATGCTTCTAGTTTACTAATTGATTCAAGCCCATGGCAGAGCACTTTTTGAACTGAGCAGAAAGCACTTAATTCATAAATTAGCAGACTAAGATTAATCTTTGTATCTGTGCAGAACTTTGGTTCTGGTTATTTGGTTATACTTTTGTTATTTAACAGGTTGTTTGGCGGGTAACTATGTCTAATGTTAGTCAATTATGTGTATGTGTTTGTAAATTCCAAATGTATAGACAAATATGTGATCAAGCATGTATAATGAAAGGTTTACTATTGTCAGACTTGTAAAGGCCCCAGCATGAAACAATCATTAGGAATCATAAATGCCTTTAGAGTCTTGGTTTCTTAGTGACTCTTCTGTATTCTATAAAACATTATTTTATTTATGAGTATTTTAAGTTTTTAAGAAATACTTCGTTATTACCTGTGTATAGAGAAGATTTCAACCAGAAAGACTTCTAAGAAGAGAAAAATTAGTTTTTTAGTAAATCAATGGCCAAGAGAGTGACAAAATGGAATATTTATCATTTTAAATACACGCCGTTTTGATTATTTCAAATATATGTTTAAAGCTTGCAGTTGAGGCAGTTGCTGGAATTCCATCATGACTTCACTTTCTTGATCACTCCAACTGCCTTTTTGCATCACTATTTTCATAAAATGGTAAAAGTTCTTAAGGGCGTGATCTTTGTGTAACACCTATTGTCATTCAGTTCTGCCTCTAGATTATTATGTTATCTTGTTTTTTGTGTTTTTAAAGAATTCTAGACATTTATATAAAAGTTTTCTTTATGCAAAATTGAGACTTTGGCATATGATATATGGTGACTTTTCAAGATGACTTTAGAAAATGTCCCTGCATTTTGAAAATACTATTTCCTTTCCTATTTAGAAATACTGACAGCTCACAGAATAAACTTACTTTTGATCCAGATTTTGGTATTCAGGCATTTCAGGCAGGTGTTATTTTGCTTTATGAAAAAAGCTTTTAATTTCAGTAATTCATTTCAATATTGAGTACTGGCTAAGTAACCTTTGTAACTTAAATATCATGATAACATGCATTTATGATAATAAGTAAATATAGCACCTCTCTGGAATAAACTTTCTGTATCATCCTGTCTGTGCTTCTTTTTTACATATTTTTACATTTTTACAAGTGGCAGAGATCCAGAACCTATGATTTATGGATCTTGTGAACTCTTGGTTTGACTGGGAATGAGCTGGCATGGAAACTGTTTTTCATTTGTTGCATATATCTGCTACAGGTGCAGAACCTATAACGAATTCTGTCTGATATCCCCAGAGGGCATTTCATAATAATTTATACTTTTGTTACCATTCTAATTCTGCTGTAAATGTTCAAGGTTAAGTGCTCTCTCCCTCCTAATCCTGTTTATGTATCCAGTCTGGGCTAGGGTAAGAGGGGGAAATGAAAGGCAGTTTGAAGCTAGTTCATTCTTTGCTATCCTTCTTGGAGCCAAGTTATAAAATCGTTTATACTGGAATAAATCTGTGGAAGTGATACTAAAATCAGTTGAATATAAAACAAAAGAAAAAGTTTCAGTAAGCCTCATGTAATGTTACATGGTACAAAATTTGCATTACTTATATACTAGGTATTTTCTTGCCTCATCCTTCAAACCTCCTTGCATTTCTATTTTAATTGGGGAACTTTTTTCATAAGTGGCGAACCAGCTTGGTGTCTGCCTTCAAACTTTCATAAAATTGTGTATCAGTCCAAGACACCTAGAGGCTTAAAAAAAAAAAAAAAATCACTGGCAAGACCTAAGCACAGCAACACAAAAAGAATATGATTGTGTTTATAGGAAGAGCTGAGGGCAGCAAGGAAGACTACACCAAATAAATTCTTACACTGTCAGAGTAAGGGAGCAAAACAAATACAAAATAGAGGGAACTAAATCAGCTGCAGTTACCAGTTTTAGTAATTCTAATAGTAGTGCCTTCATATCTTCAATCTACATCAGTAGGATGTAACAAAATGTTATCTTGCTTTGGGAAAGAACAAATTGGAGACACTGTTTTCTCTGAAAGGATCCTTGTTTCAAAAGATCAATTCAGACAGTGAAGCCGCCTGCAATTCAGTTATACACAAAAATGAACAAGTTTAAAAACAGCAACAAGAAGTAGAAATAATCATGTAAAATATTACTATTCTATAAAAACCCTGGAATGCAATAGGTACCGAAAACAAAATGCTGCTCACATATAAAAAAAGTTGTCTACATAGCTAGAAGAAAATTCTATTTCCACACATTTTTAATATTCACAACATTCAATGTTTGTCAATTAATTGTGCTCCCAGCTGTTACATTTCTTTCAGACCTTCCTTCAAAGTCTTCTCTTTGGTAAACGTCAACTCTCTGCAACCCTGCAGGATTTATGGACTGCCAAATCTCTATTCCTCCTTCTGCAGTCCATCCTTTCCAAACTGTGCAGAATGCACAGCACCAGCTTCACTCCAGCCCTGTATCACCCTCACCTGTATTCCACCAAGTCAGTCTTTCAGAATAAAATGCAACCAATATCTTCTCCAATTAAATCAGCAAAATAATGTATATGTTGTATTTTGGGTTTAACTAGAGATAAATCTTTTAGTCAGTAACAGATCTGGCTTAAAGGGCGTTTTCTCCAATTCACTTGGCAACAGTTGAGGGAAAAAATAAAAAAATCCTGGAGTATTTACATAAAGTTGATTTAGAAACAAAGGTAAACCTTCATGACTTCTGATACAAATACCAGTCATGCCTTCACTTAAGCTGTTAAGTGTTGATGATTGTGAATAAACAAAAGGAGAAAATTATAAATACAATATTCATTATTTTACTGCATTTTCACAGTGACCCTTCAATGAGAACCATCTAGTGTTTTTGCCACAGTATGTCTTCAGTTAAGTTTAAATCTGCCTTGAAAATTGCTTCAATATACATTTCAAAATCCCATGTCTTTTAATTTCTAGTTAGCTTCTGAAGTATTCTTTCTCATGCTCTTAGCATATGTAAATTCAATGCTAGATTTCTTTTTCTGCTTGGAAAAAAAAAAACCTCGTGGACTCAAAACCTTTGAGGTCGATTACCAACTCCTGATCTTCTCTTAAAATGAGAGAATATCCAGTAAAATATTCCCATGATCTGTGGTGCAAAATTAATAGTGAAGCACACCAGCACTTTCAAAGGGCCCTTTTTTTTCAAAGTGATCTCAGTGGGTTTATTTTATCAAATTCCATGTGTTGATATTTCAAATAAATAAATACAGCTGCTTTAACTACTTCTTGAAACTGAAAGAAAATACACCCATGGATTAAATACAAATTTTGTGCTGGTTCAGAGCTTCTGAAAAGGTCATGGAAGGACAAACAAGGCCCAAGTGTAAACTCAAGTATCCAGTTGTGATTGCTGGTATCAGAATTGCTTGGATCTGATTTCCTTTTGCAGTTTATGTTACACTAGTGACCAAAAGTTTCAAGTGGGGTTAAGGCATCTTTTTTTCTGAGAAATATACAGGAGTAGATGAAGAAAAAATTTCCCAGATAATAAGATGATATCTTGTTAGCATATCTTTCAAAAGAGCAAAATTACTTGAAATCTCTTCTTTCTCTGATGTTTCTATGTCTGCTGCAGCCATTAGTTCAGGCTCATAGCAAAAAAAAAAATTCATTTGCCTCACACCTGCTTCTCAAACCTGTGTTCCCTCACACATTTTAGCCAGTCAGATCTGGCTTCTGTTAAAACCTAAAGATCATCTCTTTGTATACTGATTTCACATCAAGAAGCAGTTTGAACCTTACAGATTTTTCTACTATCTCTTATCCATATAGGAAACATTATTTTCACAGAATCACAGAATTATCAATGTTGGAAGAGACCTTCAAGATCATCTAGTTTGACTGTCAGCCCAACACCATCATAGTCACCCCTAAATCATATCCCCAAGTGCCACATCCAGACAAGTCTTGAACACTTCCAGAGACAGTGATTCCATCCCCTCCCTGGGCAACTTATTCCAGAGCCTAATCACACTTTCAGTGGAAACTTTCTGATATCTAATCTGAGCCTCCCTGGCACAACTGAGGGCCATTTCCTCTTGTCCTTTCACTTGAGACATGGCAGAAAAAGCTGACCCTCACTTCACTACAACCTCCTTCCAGGTAGTTGCAGAGAGTGATAAGGTCTCCCCTGAGCCTTCTTTTCTCCAGGCTGAACACCCCGAGCTTCCTCAGCCACTCCTCACAGGACTTGATCTTCAGACTCTTCACCAGCTCTGTTTCCCTTCTCTGGACACATTCCAGCACTTCAATGTCCTCCTTGCAGTGAGAGGCCCAGAACTGGACACAGGATTTGACGTGTGGCCCCACCAGTGCCAAGTACAGGGGGAAAATCACTGCCCTGGTCCTTCTCACCACTCTATTCCTCATCCAGACCAGGATGCCTTTGGTCTTCTTGGCCACCTGGGCACAGGCTGGCTCATGTTCAGCTGCTGTTGACCAGCACCCCTAAGTCCCTTTCTGCTGAGCAGTTCTCCATCCACTCTTCTCAAAGGCTGTAGGGTTGCGTGGGGTTGTTGGGACACTTTGCCTTGTAGAAGCTCATGCAGTCATCCTTGGCGCATTCTTAGCCTCATGATTGCTGCCATGCCCTTTTTCTGGTATTGGGAATGTCAGCTACTTGCAGATCAACTCAACATGAGCGGAAGAGATAATTTTCCCCCCTCATCACTCTCAGTGTCTTGTTTCTTTCTGTGTCCTTCCTCTGCCTTCTTCCCTGGTACTGCATTGAGCAGCAATCTGTTCCTGCTGAACTCATTATTTGTCACTGGGTGCGGCAACGCGGTATCAGGATTCACAAACGGCCACCCCACGCCGCAATGTGGAGGGGGCCGCCCGTGGCCAGAACACGCTAGGCAGACACGTGGCTGTAGCAGGCAGTGGAGCTGCGGGGGACGCGAGACTCCGTGAAGGTGTGGCGATGGAAGAAATGCAGGATCATCATCTGGAGTTTGCAGGGATTTATTAAGGTCCACAGTTGAGGGTCAGAGGAGGGAGGAGAGGGACGGAGAGGCGGGGAAGGATTCGGGGTGCTGGAAAGCCAAGATGGTGAACGGTGAGTTCCGCCTTCTCAGCAGGTTATCAGGAGAGGGAACAGAGGCGTGGTTACTCAGAAGAACCAACTAGGGGAAGCCAGAGGGGAGGAGCCAGGGAGGAGAAAGGGGTAAACCAATAAGATTACAGCATGGGATGGTACAGGTTTCTGCTAGGGAGAAGTCTCCAGAACAGCATAAGCACACTACAACAACTGGGAGATTGTTTCCCATTACTAATCAACAAATAATTCCAGTGGGTTTTGTCTACTTCTATAGTTTACAAACGTTTTCTCCCATTCCTTGGGGAATTTCCTATAAATGAAAAAAAAATTCATTGCTTCTTTTCAGAACTAAGATGGGTCAGCTTCCTTCCACAAAGCAAACCGAAACCACGGTTGCCCTCAATAAATACTGGATAAAGAAAATCAATTTTGTTTCCAAAGTACTAGGATGAAGACCAATCAGTCTAGAAACATGAGTTACCTGCAACTTCCAATAACCTTATCTGATTCTAACTTATCTAAATCTTGCAGAACTGGTAGCCAAACACAGTGGTTTTTGAAAGTAGATAATGTTGTGAAGAGCCTTAAAACTAAAAAGAAATATATACTTCATATAGCAGAGTAAATAGGTTATTCACAAAAACTGGCTGTGACTATATCAATTTTTAATCCATTCCTTTAAAATAATACCTAAAGTCTGAAATACATTTAGATTGAAGTCACGAGGATTTAATTTCTTGGATTACAGAGGAATGGAGTCATAGTCTAGGAAGTTAGTGAAAATAATTATATAACCAAAATCACAGGTGCAAGATGCAACAACCCAACAGACAAAATAGGATTGAAACAAACAGCTAAGGGAATGAACAGCCTGAATTTCTTTTGCAGACTGCATGTGCAACTGTAAGGATGATAGGACAGTCAACTCTGGCTTGCCATTTATCAGTCTTCTGGTAAAAAGAAAGATTTTTCTAATCCCCAAATAAACTTTCTATGAAAGGAATCTGAAGCAATCCATGTCTTGTAGACACTTCAGGGAAATGCAAATAATTTATTTTTGAAGGCTGAAAAGAAAGAAGGGAGAGAGAGATGTGCGTTGCACCTTTGAGTCAGAAGGTTGTCAGCAAGAGGAAAGCAGGGTAAGAGTCAAGGAAGAAGCTCTTCAGAAAAGCATGAATCTTAGGGAATTGTTCTGCTCCCATAAGTTTCCTGTTTAAAAACAGAAGAAAAGCCACACTCTCTTCTATGAATTCTGTCAATGTCACAAGAAAGGGTTTTTTTTCTTGATGCTGGAGATGGACTTTTTGTGGGGCATTACATGCTCTCTTTTCCCTATCCTCTTGATTTTTTTTTTTCAGTCTTTTTTTTCATTTAAAACAATGAAAGATCTGAGTGATCAGTTTGCAAGCCATGAGAGAGGTGCTTGAAAATAATTTCACAGACCTTTGGTGCAGTATGGAAATACAGATTAAAGTCACTTGCCCACAAGCAGTTTTCTTTGGGATTAAGACTGGTTTATGCTGTCCTGCCAAGATCACAGGCCTATTCCTTTTTCTCTATGAAATTTAGGGATTATTATACAAATCACTATTAAATATTGATCTTCTAGGAAGCATGTGTAATCGCAAGTTGCATCCAGTTTTCTTTGTGGAAAGAGGCAAGTTGATCAATATGAAAAAAAGAGAGACGGTATATATGAAATTTTCAAGAAAATAAATGTAACTTTATTTTAAGACCAAAGAGGTTTCTTCTGGAAAATAGAAATGAATGTTTTACAGTGCATTTCCCTTTGTACTAGTAATGTGCAACATGGTCTCCAACAGAAGAAAAAGTAGATTTTATTACAGGTTTCTTATTTGAAGGCTTGGCTGCGATGGAAGCATCCCTGATAGAGAGGAGAAATGCATCCTTGTGCCCTCTCTGAATCTTGAACAATGTGGGTGCAGCAGTACATAAAAGACTGAGTTCAGAATGGGCCTGTAGCCTTAGGCTTCATAGAGCCACAGAATCATTTAATCATTAACTGTGTAGTGAATGGGGTGCATGTGACTATTTGAAATTCAATTTCTCCTCAGTCACCCTGGTCAGCTTCTTGTGTCCTTACAGGAAGGAGCCTTTCTGCTGTCTTCTTCGCTTCCTTGCAGTGAGTACAGCATGAAAAGTTTTTGGCAGTGAGCTGAGGCAAGGACACAACTGAGGGCAGTGAAAAACAGGGCTTGTATCATGACCTAACAACAAGGGGACTTTGTGGATAGCTGACTTTCATTCAGTTACCTTTGTTACCTTTGTGTATATATATATGTATATATATATATGTCAGCTGTACTGTGACTGAGATTCCTGTTCTGTATATAAAGTTTGGAAAGTTTGCCTTTGTTACATGCTGTAGCATGTACTTCAAGAAAAAGACATCAGCTAAAGCATCCCTGTATCACCAGCAGTGTTTCTGGGATCAGAAATGCTGCAGAGCGCTGACATCTCTTATTGTTCACCTACCTTTTAAGACCACTTTACCCTCACTGTTGGTCACAGCATGACTAAAAGTCTGGATAGACTTAGGAGAATTGACCAAAAGAATTACATTGTCAGCTGCACAAAACTCCACAGGCCTTTGGACACAGGTTTGACTCAAGAAGGCAAAGAAGATGGAGTGAAAATTAGTACATACCCAGAAGAAAATGTGCTGATAAGATGCTATCAGTGTGACACATCTGGCCTCATTTATTCCCTACTTTTCCCAAGTAAATTTTGGGGGTGGAGTTGGAATTTTTCCATAGCATAAAGGCATAGAACCAGAACTGAACAGTAATTAACTAAAAAAAGCCTGTGGGAAATCCAGTGAAAAATTCACTTTACCTCAGTCCTAGTCTAGTATCTTGTCCAGTAAGTCATGTATCTGCCAGCTTATTCCAAGTTTATCTACCTTGCTGAAAAATATGGAGCTTTATAAGACAGAAATCTGCCCCACCCACCATATTGCATAGCTGATCTCTGAAGCATGAAGGTTTTCAGAGTGGTAGACAACACATTTTTGAGGTGATCTCCATACAACACAGAGTGCAGTTTCAACTCTTAATAACCATTCCTTGTATCATATCAATTATAAACAGTGTCTCTCCCAAGCAACTTTCTGAAAGCCACATGGGAAATTGCCATTTTCTCCTGTGCTTCAGAAAGTCCATGTTCAGCAAGAGTGAAGAGCCTGAGGTTTCTTCCCTTGCTGAAGGAGTAGATTTAGGAAACCCCTCATGATGAAAAGAGCAGGTTCACTGAGAAGTGGAAGCTTTGTTGTTATATACTACGAAGATACAGCATGATAGTTCTGAATGTTTTCCTTTAATCTTATGAAATAGAGTTTTAAAGAAGAGCTAAAAAAACGTATAGGCAAAATGTGATCTTTTGTGCAGCTGACAAATCCCAAGCCTTGGTACACATCAAGAAAATACCTAATTTTGACAGTCTTGTCCATTCCTAGTACATTTTAGGCACTGGTACTTTCAGAAAGAGAAAATGCTCCATGAATCCAAAGGCAGAAGTTCTGTGTTTGCTTTTAAGACAGGTATAACTGAAATGCAAGAACTGTGAAAAAAATCTCCAGTACCAGTGTTTTATATATACCTACACACTCTAGCTAAGAAACTTAGCTAACTAAAATGACAATTTCCCTCTAGTATTACAAGTTGTAAACTTTCAAACCTTTTGATGAAATGAGGTCTTCATCA
This sequence comes from Entomyzon cyanotis, assembly GCA_024500445.1. NCBI lineage: Eukaryota > Metazoa > Chordata > Aves > Passeriformes > Meliphagidae > Entomyzon > Entomyzon cyanotis. The sequence goes on along the minus strand of JAKEPQ010001005.1, from coordinate 77,742,032 downwards.
AATGCCTTCTAAAGAATAGGTCTTCCATTTATAACTGCCTCTCATATCAAACCAACTAGAAGCGTAAAAATAGCAATTATTTATAATAACTTTATTTGGTATAATTTCCATCAGTCTTTGAAAGCTCTTCCTGCTGTTTTCAGGCTGCACATGTTAAACAGAAGTGCTTACACTTGACCTTGCTCTTGATCCACTCTTTGTACACAGCAGTGCCTTTCTTCTTCTGAAAGATAGGTACAATTTGTGTCCTTATAAATTATACTGTACTTGCTATTAACATTCTTTTATCTGGTAAATTACTTACACTGATTATGTTGAAGACTGTTCTATGAACTGCTGATAATGCAGGTCTATGATTTGGATGTAATATGTCATTCTTAATTTAGGGCAAGGCTGAAAGGAGATGGCAGCTTGCTATAACATATGCAAAAAATCAGGTTCTGGCCACATGCAGTCAGGAAAGGATCCACAGTGGTATTTGGAACAGACAATGTGTTCAGACTTGGAATTCTGGCAAAGGTCCATCTTCAGTAATTATTCTGTTTAAATCTTGCTGCATTTCCAAAGAGGTGATTATGGCATTTTGATTTTTTTTCCTGCCTCAGGTTCATGGAGAACACTGGCATAGGTAATGTCCATTCTGTACTGCATTGAAGAAGTAGCAAACAGGGAAAATTATCCATACTTCCTTCTCTCAACAAATAGTTAAGACTGGGCTAAACTTCTGTGATTTGTCTTGTCCAGTCAGCCACAAGATTAGAAATGCTACACTAGTGATTAACCAAACGACATGGAATCTTGAAATCATGCTCTGGAGTAATTGTGCATGCATTCAGGGCAAATTTGACCCATCAGTAGATTAGAGTTCTGCACCCTCTTAAGAAGGGAGAGAGGCCGTGAGGATTCTAGCCTTTCATTCATGCAATCCCATCTCTTGACAACAGGTTCCCATAAACTGATGATTTTTAGTAAATAAATGGCAAAAAGTAGAAAGAACGCAAACATATTGCATTCTTGTCTGTTTCAGCACAGTGCTGAGGTCTTCCTTGATAATTTAAGAAACTGAAGATGAAGAATGTTGCTCTTGCAAATTCAGGCTGCTCTGAGCAACCATCACTGAAAAAGCCTCCTGCATTTCATTTGCTCAAATATTATGGCTTCTCTTTTTTACTAACAAAATGGTTAAGGATGTTCAAAGCAGATTTCTTCCATGAAGTGCAAACATTTTCTTTGATAAACTAAGATTTTATTTTTCTAAGAGTAGTTTTTTCCAAAGTAATGCAAAAAATACCACAAATGATCAAAAAAGGAGTTTTTCAACTGTATATTTTAGAAATATTTTCATTATGGTGGTAATAATGAACACACACATGTATGCTCTCTAAGTGTTAATCTTGATCTTCTAAGGCCATATGACAAAAATAATAATTGTTCTAAGAGACCAAAATAACCCCCTTGCTCTCTTTAATGCAGTTCAGCAAAGAGATGTAGCCCCAAAGCACCAGTCTCATCATGTTGCTGCACTGATCTGGCAATCAGTGATTCTCCAGTGTCTGGGTCCCAGGAGGCAGGAACAGCTTTGCAGTGCTGAATTTTGTACTGTTATTGTTTTTAGAGTTTCAGTGCACTGTAGGCATTTGCTTATATTCTTCTTAAATCTTCTGCTTGAATGAACTTGTTTAAAACTAGGTATCCATTTTATGAGGAAAGGTTTTTAAAATATCTTCTTCTAGATGAAGTCCATGTAACATTATAGTCCACAGCCACTGTGGACTATACCCGTCTTGTTGCAGCTGCAGTCCTGCCATCCTGAAGACACTAAATATTTTGCTAGAATTATTTGTTCTTACGGTTTATATTGTCATAATTGAATTTTATGCTGTACACAGCTCTGTAGAGCACAAGGTTACACCCTTCCACCCTTCTCAGCTGTGCAGCCAAGACACCCTTTCTTTAATTCTGTAGGTCAAGCAGAGCCAATACGATTCAGTCCATGGAACTGATGGACCATTGCCAGTATTTCAACTACTTCCACCACTCACATTCAAGAGTTAAGGCAAATATTACCTAGTCTGTGCCCTCTTATCTATCCCCAAAACCTGCCCTGTGGTTTGGCACATTTTGTGGACCTATTTGCTTTGTGTGAGAATCTGCTCCTTACTGGCTCTCCTTTGAGAGCTCCATTTGGCTCCAGTAACTGAGCAGCAAGAACTCTCACCCAACTTCTATATACATTTGTGATGTTGTCTAAACCTTACCTCTGAGGGGTAAGGGTGCTTATTTGTGAAGAAAGAATCAAAAGATAAGGTGCTGATTGACCATTTTTTCTGTATGCTCTTCTGCAAGGATGCAAACCAAAGTGTTCTACGTCCTGCACAGACCAGTGCTGCGTACAGATGCCCAGTTACATAAAATAGACAAGAAGGGAGAAGCTGAAAGAAAGGTTTGACTTATCATTAGCAGAGCTCCGCCCTGCAAATGGAAATACTACCTTAGTCCCCATATGTATCATGGAAAATAAGACAGTGGTTCTAAGCTAGGTTAATCAAAAGCACACAGATAAAATAGTTTTTATGAAAAATTGGATACTTAAATACATATTTTCAAAAGTCTATCCCACAGATAAAAGGAGAGAGATGAAGTATTTTTCGAAGAGCTTTGAGAAAATGAAAAGAAAAATCAAACAGTGTTCAGCCACATTATCAAAGTTTCTGACAAAGGAGAAAAAAATTGTGTGAGGCAATTTTAGGTTCACTAAGATACTTCTGAGATAGCACAGCTGTTCCTCTGTCCCACACTGAGTTTTTATTGCAAAGCCACAGTGTAATGGAGCAGATCTTTTAAATGGCATTTAAAAAAACCTCTGCTCCTCAAAATAAAAATATGGACAGTCTAGATAAGAACAAGCTAATTTTGCCTCTTTATCAAATAATCTTCCAAGAGTACATGACGCAGGTATAAGTTCGTTTCTGTGTGGTGGTGCTGAAATCCTCATTGGGTTTGTTCTATCACTCCTGATTGCATAGTTAAGCATGCAGTTTTAACAGTTTTAACAACAACAAAACATTTTTTAAAATGTGTACCCTAAATGTATTTTTAAACCATAAAAACAAATAACTCAACTCAGGCCACACAATGTATGGCAGGTGATCAATGGATGGCGGAAGTTAACTTCAACTGTGTACCTCTGCCATAATTTCATGCAACAAAAAGATGAGGCACTTTGGATCATCAGGTCTGCAGTGAAACCTTACTCTTGAAAAATACAGTCAAAGCTCAAGAACTACCTTTGAAGCATATTAACTGCCATGGTTACTTTTCCCTCATTCTAGTAGAGGATATTAATTAAGTTGATGCCTAAAAACAGAAATAATTTGCAAATGATATATAGATACATATTTTTATGAATATCCTTTTTCAACTATAACATCTGCTGGGGTTTGGAACCTTCCAATACCATTATCAGGTGTGATATTCAATCAGGCATCATATTATTTATCTGAGTCAGTGATTATTTATTTTTGGTTCAGAGACTTTGTGCTAAGATGCTTTAAATTTGAATATCAACAGTGTAAAAAAGAGTAGCTAAGAACAAAAAAAATTTCCTCTCTGTCATAACTCAAAAATATTTCCACAGGCATTCATTATTTTCAATTGTAAAAAGGTTTGGTATGTAGCCTTTCAAATTCTTCATGAAACTAGATAACATTTACTTATTCCAGATGTTGCCTGCTATTAAAAATCAGAAACAAAGCAACATTATGAGATTATTATTTTATTTCTGCAACATCTTGCACTGGGTATTATGCTTGCCTTTCTTTGTTTCAAATATTATAATTAGTTCTCTTATAGCAAATCATGTAAGCCAAAACTGTAATAACTATGTAGTATTCTGTAATATTTTTATTATTACTACTGTCATAATTTAGTGTTATGACAGAGATTCTGACTCAACACAAAGGCATATGCGAGAGGAAATAAACTGCGCACAAACAGAAGAAAACCTATTAGCATTACAAAGGTTTTTGCGGTCTGCCTTCTTCAAATGGCAAAGTTGTTGAACACATTCTTTGGTGCTACAACATGTCTGTCTATTTTTTTGCCCTATGACCACTCCTCCAGGCATCCAGCAAGACAGATCAGTCATGTTTCAGAGCTGCAAATCTTCTGCCTAGTGGAAAAGTGAGATTGCTCATAATTCGGCTACTGCTGAACACATCTCTCCTGTCACTAGCTGGCCTAGCTCTCCCAGGTAGTTCAGTTCATGGTACTCAGCATTGTTCTAAGTTTTCCAGAAGTGGTAACTAAGAAATGCCATGAGTGTATGTGCTCTATCTTCATTCTGGTGAAGAATTTTCAGAACCTCATCAGGCATTTTTTCAGTTTTCTGTGGTTTTCCCAAAATCCATTTTCTTTGGTTGCAATCATTATGTATTGTATCCACTGCTTTGAAAAATAATCAGAAGAGCAAGAATCCTTAATAACTGTATGTGTCGCTGTTGAGCCGCTAGCAGAGAAGAAAACCCAGGTTCTCAGCGTGACATAGAAAAGAGAGCTTTATTGTTTTGATTCCAACTTATATGGACTTTTCAGAGGTCACCAGATTGGTCAGTCAGAAACCTCCCCCTAGGCCTGATTGGCCAGGCCTGAACTGTCCAAATCTCGAGACACTGTTTTTAATAACATCCCAACTTCATCTTTGTTTATAAAACACAGGAGAAAAATTCTCATGGGAAAGACCTGTGCTAGCCACATGTATGTCATTATTTAAAAATCCTACCTTTTGTAAGTTTGAAATACTTAAAGTGAACTTCCACAGGTATTGTTGGCTTTTACTATTATTCTCAGCCTAATGTAATCTAAAATAGCAGTTAGTTCCTTGATCTCTTCTCACGGTAATCTGCTCTTCTGCCCAATTGCTCTCACCATTAAGGACATTTTTCTAATAGCAAGTCTAAATGTTTCCTCTCTTAGTTTCAGGCCATTGCTCCTTATTCTACCAGAAAGTATTTATATTCTGTGATCATTTCTCCCTTGAGTCTCTGTGTTTTCTAGGCTGTATAAATATCAGAAGCGACCAAACTGCAGGGTATCACTGCATGTGCTGTGGTACACCAGTCCTCTAGGTGGTTAGTATCATGCAGGGTGTAACACATGCTCCAAGGCAAGCACTGCAAGTGTTCCTAAGCTTTTCAGGCTCTTGCTTTCACTGATTTCTCATAAATGCTTGCACTTTGAGGAGCCGGATTCTTTCTGTGCTTGTCAGAAAAAAAAAAAAAAAAGGAATAATTCCCTTTCAAAGTTGCACAAGGAGAAAACCAAACAAACCAACTAAAAATTTCAGCCTTTCTCAATTAGTCTAATAAAGTGAGACAAAAATGGCATCATCATTTGACCTCCAAACCCCCACAGTCTTAATGCAGCCCTATACACTGTATGATGCCATATGCTTACACTGAACACAGACTATTTTTTCTTAAAACTCCTGGCTTAGCTAATCTCAAGCAACTCTATTAGACTCTCCACACCTCTTCTTCCCATGCTAACCTTCACTTCTGACATGCTAGTTCTAATCTCCCAGGTTACATGGGTGAAATACCCTCCTGCATCCTGCCTCTGGATCCATTACTAAGTCTCAGGCATCCTTTCTGCCTACAGTCTGAGTGCCAGACTCCCCTACTCTCTCAATCAGAATCTACACCAAGGTCTGACTTTAACCTTTCAGATCCTTACCCCATTTAATTTTCTCTATACCATCCTAGTCTAGGCCTTGTTCTTCCCCCCTTTTATTCCACTCAGGCATTTTTTTCCTTTGTATGTGAGAAGGGCATGAAAGGGGATGTGTCTGATCTCACTTTTGGTACCAAAGGACCCAGGAAGAACATCTGTCAATACCTAGAGCATGCTCACTGTAAATCTGTGCTTCCATGAAGGCAGCAGCCAGCCTAACACTGCAAAGAGCATATGAAGACAGACATTTTCTAAAGACCTGTAATGGGGCCATCTCTGGGCAGTTAATGTGCAATAACACAGGAAACATCCCTGAAAGAAAATGCTGCAACAACACATAAAGCCTCAGATCACTATTCCTAGCCATGAGAGCATTGGGGCATGTTGGTGAAAGAATCCTTCTCACAGTTAGTACAGGCAAAGTGATGTGTTTTCCCTAATCTCATATTTAGAAGCAACAGAAATGTTTTTGCAGTGAGCAAGCAAATAAATCCCACCTCCTCACAATTCTCTGTGGTGGAAATCTTTGATTAAAAGTTCAGCAAAATTGTGCACAACTGATAGCAGAATCTTTATACCATAGGGACAGGCCATCCCTCACTTGAGACTAATTATAAAATTCTGTAATATTCTCATAATTTCTGGGGGCATGATCCTTCTTATGTATTATTCTATATTCTGTATAATTATAGAATCAATATCCCTATTTCTGTGTCTATAATTATATTCTATGTAATTAGATTATTCAATATAATCTTTGGCAAAAAATAACATGACAGTCCAAAAGATTTATTTGATATGTCTTTACTTGGAGGTGAGTGGAATGTTTGGTTTGGGCTGTCCTCTGTTTCAGTATAGTTATCTTGTATGGAGAATTCCAGCTGTAGGTACCATATCTTTTAAATAGGTGATGCTGTTGTTTAGGTTTCTTATCATACTTACACGGAAAGAAAACGGCAGCAATAGTAATCCATAAAGTTAAATATTTTATTGTGCTGTCTACTGAAGCAAGTTTTTTTTTTAATTAATTATATGCCAGCTAACTTTCCCCTAGATCACATCACTTAACTGCTCATTACTTTGTGCTTGAAGTTACATCCACTTGTACTGAATCAGGCAATTGTTCAGTGTACCTGCAAAGTATACATCATAGATATTTTTATCTTGTCTTCTCTTACCTCCTCCATGATCTTTGTATTCCTGGGGGTGAGTAGGATCTCTTGTGCAGTTAGGAGGCTGATTTGAGGGGCCATTTGACATGTTTGGATATCCACAAACTTTAATTTTGTGCTTCATCTATAAGGGAGTATACTTAACCTGCAGAGAATTTTCTCCCAATTCACTTCTTTCCCAGTAAGTCACTGGGTGCTACATGAGTGGATAAAAAAGCTTTGTCTTTCACCTGGGGGAGCTGACTTGAGCACTGATCTGGTACACAGTTGAGTGACATCCCAGTTACTTTGAAATTAGTGTAATTCTTCCTTTTTTTCCGTAGCATATGGTTCATGGATTAGACACAATCATCTGTGTGCATTTGACACACACAGATTTGTCAGGTGGGAGAAAAAGAGGAAAAGGGAGGATATCAAATTCACTGTACCAGACCACTTATGTACTATCCTCACCTAACATTCTGCAGCATGCCAATGAGCTGTATAAACCTCAACATATATAAATGACTGCACCCTGATCAGTATGTTAAATATGTGTATATGTATCTATGTATGCTCCTGTACTTCCTTCAACATCTTGCAGAAAGGATATTAAGTTCCCATCTTTCTTCTTCAAGAAGCAAATCTGTCCTACTTCAGCTTCAGTTTCCAGGAGATTGCTCAGGTGCCAGACTGCTGAACCATCAATCCAAACACAGAAGGAAGTCCTTGTTCCCAGTAGAGCCTGATTTCATTTACAGATGCAGTGCTGCTTCCCTTGACTTCTTTGGGGCAGCTTTACTTCCTTCCCAATTTTACTATCTTTGGCAAAAAAATCTCCCTCTCACAGCAGATGTTTATGGGTTTGTGCTAATGACCCCCTTGGCAGCTTTCTGCAGCCTTGGAAATTGTCAGCAAGGAACCACTGAAGTCCTGGCCAAAAATCAGATGATTGGATAGCAAACATTTAGATACAGAGCAAGATTGTTAGAGGCAAAAAAAGAAAAAAGAATACCCAGAATCAGGAGTTCAAAGATGACAAGCAGCAATCACCTGTCCAGCCTGACCATCAGCAACTAGATCAGGAATCACCTGTGCTGGAGGAGCTGTCAGGAAGCAGAGTCCTGACAACTGGGGTACTAATCAACACCGTTATACAGACATCCACCTGTGTCTTCTAGAATTTGTATGCTTGTGTTCAATAGACATTTGAAGTCAATCTGGCTTAATTAATACCATGACTAAAAATTAAAGCTTGAGGTTCATGGGAGATATGAGAGTTTTGGCTAAAGAGATGGAAGTAGTCCATAGGATTGAGTCTAGCCATTGGAGAATATTGTCTTTTTAAATGAAGCTACTATTTCTTTGTACTGAATCCATGTTTCAGTTTAATCATCTATCTCCCTCTGAATGTAGATATTGTAAAATATGCAAATAATTAGGGATAATGGTATGGTATTTGGGTGAGGGGATATTGTTTCTTCCCTAGGGTTATAATTAACTCAGGGACTAGCCAAATGAAGGGCACATAGGAGTATTGTAAACTGTTAACCTGTCTTTTTCTTCCATAATTAAAAATTAATACCTTGACTCCTTGTCTAACTGTCTAACAGTCATTAAAACAATTTTAAAACCTCATGAATGCCACCTTTTTCCCCTCCCTAAGCAGCAGCAGCAGCAGCAGGTCTGAATTCTTCACTGCAAAACCAGCTGTGGTGGTTTAGCTTATTGTCACCCAGCACTTTCCTCAGCTACATCTCACCTTCAGTCCTTTGCAGACATTATAAACACCCCCATAAAACACACTGCAAAATATACACATACCAAAAACTGTGCATAGTTTATCTATTTTATATAATACTAGATAAGAACAAAGCTGCTCCAGTACAGTTGTCTTTCCTAAAAACAGACATCTGGTGCTTAAGATTGTCAAGACCTCCACATGGGCCCAGCAAACATGATGCAGGACTAGAAGAGGTTTACATCTCTCTAAAGCGGTGGGCCAAGGGAGATACCTGAGGGAATCTTAGATGGCCCTAAACCATATGTGTGGGAGACAGAATCAAGCCTCTTCTGTCCTGGTAAAATGCCACTTCTTGTCATCTTGGCCAGAAGGATGAATTAACACATACATGTTCACTACCTTTTGGACTGAACACAGCCAGATCAGATTTTTCATCTGACTTCTTTAGGTGCCAGCACTCAAAAAAAAGAAAATTATGACTTCAATCTGTTATTTAACATTTCTTGACTCTTCTTGTTCTTCTTAGTTAAGACAACAATACCATGTGTAAGAGAATAATTGTAAGACTAGTCTGTAATGCTCTTACTCATGAGACGACCAGAGGAACTAGACAAAACCTTTCTCAGTAGCCTCCTGGTTAATTGGAACTTAGCTTTATCATTCAGCTTTGCCCCTCATAAACTACAGGTTTTGTCACTGATGTGCTGTTGACTCACATATGTCTTAATTATTGATGGGATTTTTTTTAATCCTTTGGTCTGAAAAGCTGATATATTGGTTTCTTTCTTACCTTTAGTAAGATTTTAAAGCATTTCTCCCAATCTATCCATCTCAATATAAGAAACCAAAGTCTCACAGAAATTTTCTTTCTTTTCTGTCAGTGTTTACTGACCTATGACAGCTGGACATGGAATTCCCTATTTTTCCGTAAGTAAATTCCTATTGCAAAAGAAACATTTTGACAGGAAAAATACTCACACTAGAGATCTATAGTTATCTATGAACACATAAATTTGCAAAAATAAAACAGTCAAAGTATTCATCAACTCACACAACACAGGCAGTAACTGAATATGGTTTTCTCTAATTCCCTAATGGATTTTTAAGAAAAAAATCTGTTCTAGCATATAATGCATATAAATAGTTGTTCTTAAAGCAATCTGCATAAATTACTTGTAAGGTAGCTACAGAAAGAATAGGACATTTTTGCAATGCCAAATTATTTCCAGCAAACAACCTCAGTTTGTACCTGCGCAACACGAACTGCGATAATGCACAAAAGTAGTATTTTAACTGCATAGATTAGATTAGTTTCACAAAATTTTAGGTTCATGCAAATTCCACTTCCCACTTTGAATAGATTTATATTGCCATGGAAAAGCATTGCAGAAAGGAATAGTTCTTGAGAAGTGTATTGAAATATAGGGACCAAACACCAGAATACAGTAATAAAAATAGAGTTTAATAGAAGATAATATGCTTTCAGTTCAAGCTCTAAAGAGAGTTCCCATAAGGACTGCGCAAGCTACTGAAATTTTACCAACATCCTTCAAAAGTTTCAGCTACATATCTGGTCAGCAATGCCAAGGACACACATTTACCTAGAGCTCTTCACACATTCTTGTTTGTTTATGAACTCAGGGCAGGATTGTAAAGTTCCATATTGTAGATGCCTTTGCTCATCTAGTTGAGCCAAGACCACACAGGTGCCAAACATCAGTCATTGCACCCAATTAGTACCTGTTTCCCACCACTGAAGCTGAGCTGAGATATAGCTGTTTACACCCCATACTTCTAGGTTTAAGCAAAATGCATCCTATGCTGTTGTACGTCTTTCATGTGTGACTTTCTGGAGAAGGAGGCAAGTAATGGTAACTGCCCTATTCATGGTCCTGCTCCTACTGCTGGGCTGCCCTCTGTTACTTCTCTTTGGTTTGTGTGCAGGAGTCATTGCCCTCAGCAACATTACCATTAGACCCAGGGGAAAACACCTCAAAAGATGAATAACTAAAATGGATTCTCATTCCATACAGAGTCACCTAAATAAAGTGTGATTCTCAGTTATGCTAAACAGCAATGGCTCCATGTGCTTCCAGGAGAATGCTGAAATATCCAGCTGTGGAAGCTGCCCTTCAGGATGTCCTACATCCTTCTGGTCTGTGGAATGAGGAAAGGTAGTTTTGTGACCTATTTATAATGCTTAATTCTCTAATTACGTCACCCCTCTTCCAGGAAATGGATAGCTGCATCACATACGACCAGATTTACCTGAAGAAAGCTATTAGCACTATCATTTTAATAAGCTTGTATCCCAGAAAAAAAAGTCTGCCTCCTTTTTTTTTCCAAATTGTAATCAAGAGTGTTAGATTGTAGCATCCTGACAGCCTCAGAGCCTTCCTCAGCAGTTCTTGTTGATTTTCTCCATTGACTTCAGTGGGAGTTTTCGGCTTTTCTAAATTAACTGTAAACATTCAGGAAAAAGACCTCAACATCCTTGTGTGTGGCTCAAATGAAGCCATCTGCTCAATGTGCAGCCATAAGTTAAAAATGAACATAAAACCACCACCAACAAAACCACAGTGTTTTAGGAAGTATTAAGAGATGGAGTAGAAGACACTTTCTAGATGACATCTATCATAGGATCCTACAAATCAATAGTTGCCCTTCAGTTTTGATCCTGCTTACTGCCTGTTAGCACTTCTCACAAAACAGGGCAAAAATACAATAAACTGGAAGGACTTACAGGCAAGTGATCAGACAGCAGGAAATAATTCCACATGGGGAGAGATTAAGTCTGTTTATGAGGCAGATGAATAAGAGGTGACATGATATCATTATAATAATATCATTATAGTGTAAATCCTATCAGTCAGTTACTCTTTATGACTAAGATGCAATACAAAATTGAGGAGATACCTTATGAAATAAAAAGAAAACAGTTCAGATGACTGGTCTTGTCCTTGTGTTAATTTCTTTGGCAGGCATCTCAGGAGGTTTCCATATCCCTAACATACAGGTCATATTCATGTGAAAAAAGCCTACAGTCAACTGGACTACATATGTATTTCCATGTGCACATAAGCATATCCAATGAACAAAGGCTGCAAACAGGAATTATGGTTTGTATATGCGCTTCAGGAGGTCTTGCTTCTTAATTTGCCTGCTGAAGTCTGTCTCAGGTAACTAAAATTCAGCCATGACATGATGATATGAGAAGTGACTCCCAGAGCACATATATTTTCCCTTCTTTTCCCCCTTGAATGATATTTTTAGTATGCATTTTACCTCTGAATCTTACATTAGGAATTAAATACAGTTATCACACACCCACTATGTCATAGCATATTTTAATTTCATATTTTGCTCCTCCATCATGAAGTGTTCTAAGAGGATTTTTTTTTAATTTATTCATTTCTGCATTCCTGAAAATACAGGAATCGCATTTTCACCAAACCTGTGCAAATGTACTTGCTTCATCAGGAGTTAAAATCTGTCCATATGCCTCTTGCCTTGTACCCAAAGTCTGGCTGAGTAGTGAACTGCACAAGGAAAAAACCAATATATTGAAATATCTGTTTCACAGCCATGAACATCTGTCTCCTCTTCAAAAGTAACACAGTGTAATCTGGATATATATTCCCAGAGTGGAACTTTGGTAATTCAGATTAGAAGCAATTCTTGATGTTTTAAGGAGCCTCTTTATTACAAAAACAATTACACAACCCACCAGCACAGTATACAGAAAGGGAGAAGTAGAAGTTTATTTAGCAAGAAGGCTCCTGACAGATGCCAGCACAACTGGGGCAGCTAAATTGGCTTGTATCAATAACTCTTTCAGCCAGCTTGTAAAAAATCCTTCTGGGTCTAAACCCTCAGCTACGCCCTAAGCATATTCAGGCATCCCAACCACCCCAACACTTCATGTGTGGCTTAAGTCTGCTAGTTCATCCACTTTTTTCCCCCCCCAGTCTTTATAATTTTTCATAACTGCTCTTCACTGTTACTTTATCTCCTGTATTGTCAGTGTTAAGATCATATTTTTAATTTCAGTCCTGTACCCTGTGGAATTCAGTCACTTTTGACCAATGTATTGATTAATCTTTTCTTTCCTTGGGCTGCATTGTTCAGCACCGGCATAGGTGTATCTCCAGCTTCTAATACAAGAACTGCAAGTTTAATTTTTTTGCATGTGGATGGGAATGCTTTGAGCTTTCTGACAAGCAGTGAGGTCTCTAACTTCCCTCATACTATATTACTTTAACACTGGTTTAGAAACAGCGGGGAAAACCCCAAGACTAATGGGCTCACTGAAATTAGAGCCACATTAAATAGTATTTTTCCTACCTCAATGACCCAAACAAAGCAATACTTCAAGAAGACCACAAAACTGAGGCAGACAGAGAACACAGGACACAGAAGACACACAAAGAAGTAACTCATTGGAGCTTTTTTTTCTTCTTTCCTCTCATACAGGATCAAGAGATGGAGAGTGGAGAGCGCTGACCCACTTCTCTCTGCAGTCAGTGGGTGGGCTCCTGTGATCCTTGCAGGCTGAGTGGCTCTAAGATAAAAGGAGGAGGAAGTGAAGGAAGACAGTTTGGCAGCCCACAGCTATATGGAAGTGGACACAGCAAAAAAAGAGTGAGACAGGGCTGCACGGAGACAAAGAGGAAGTACTGAAACAGTAGGTAAAGGAGAGCAAATAATAGCCACAAAAATGAAGGAGAAAAAAGCCTGATTAGGAAAGACGGAAAACGGTAATTGTAGCAAAGTTGTGTTTATATTTTCAGAAATGTTTAGGTGTAGTTTGACTCAAACAAAAGCAGAAAAGTCTGACCATGGGTAAATATAGGCAAGTCTAAAAATGAAGTAAATAATTACAGTTCAAAACCAAGCACATAGGAAACGCAATAGCAGAATAATTACAATGCTTTTGGCTATTTTCTCTGAGTAGAACTGCTCTTTTATTGTCAGTCAAGATAACTTCAAAAATGGAAACCCTTTTCGCCCCATCCCAATAATTAGATATATTTATTTCTTGAATGAGCAAAGACCTGGTGATTTAGAAAACATAGCAAAGAAGTAAATGAGACTCATAAGGAGTACAACCTAAGGTGCTTCATTTGGCACTTATTTTAAATTTGAAACCATCCTGTTTACATTTTAAAAACTATCTTTATGCAAGCACCTCACTCCAGTTTGCAGTTCTGTCACAATTGTAAGAGAGTTCAACTTGGTTAAGACAAAAAAAAAAGGTGATATTGGAAATGGTTCTGATGATTTATTAAGTTTTTGACTTCCCTTGAAGGCAGCACAAAAGTAAGGCCACAAGTGGAAAGAGCTACTGAACCCCTCTATTTTTTCATAGTATAAAACAAGCAAGCAAGCAGCATAGGGTTCTGAGATGACAGCCTAGCTCAACCTAGGGTCCTATTCTTTTTACTGGCTTTCTTGTAACTGACAAGAGCTTATTTCTACTTTTTGATGCAATTGTATCTTTAAGCTCAAATGCGTGGTAAGTAATTTTGTTACTCTAGTGGACTTTGGTCATGTGTTTTTTGGCTGAGGCAGGTTCAGTACCAATTTATGAGCATATGTCTGGGTCATGAATCTCTGTTGCTCTCTGAAGATCTGGGTTTTGGTCCTTCTTCGAGATCTTAAAAATTCAAATCCCCAGTTGAAGTTCAAATAGCACCATGTAGTGTTGTAAACAGTGAATAAATATATCTCACTTCCTGAGTGCATTTACAGTGCAATTGGTTAGGAGCTAAAGGGAACCAGGGCTCATGAAAGCTGCATGGAGCCAAGCTGAGCAAGGTCTTGCGAGTTAAAGGCAATGTTTTGATCCATGGGATATGAATTTGGAAAGAGAAGCTTGATTTTGAGTCAGCTGAAAGGTTAAAATCCTCTGAAAGATTAGATTCCTTGCCCTGAAATGAATAATAATAAAGAAATTATTAAAACATTAATTTTTTAGGATCTCTGAAAGCTTTTCATATGGAATTGTGTAAATTCAAACTGCACATATTGTTTCAGTTAAAATAAACTAAAAATTTGTACAGAAATCTCAGTTGCTTTTAGCTCTTCTTTGTTATGTAAAATGGTCAACTATCTGAAAGGCAACAAAGAATTGCCACTAAAAGAAAATACCACAGCTGATACCTGAGACCTCTGCACTCTCAAGTCAGATAACAACCAAACACAAAAAATAAAATTAAACTAATATGATTTTGTGGATAGTTTAAGAGTATTTGAAGATAATTAGGGTTGAATAATGCAGAGAATATTGCAAAACAAAAGATATTTCATCCTTTGAAGCGAAATAAAATAAGATGGGGGAAAGAGGACTAGGATCAAGGGGGAACAATGAGAACCAAATCATGATAATTCCTAATACTGGAGGTCACACTAAATAAAAAGTGGCTATGGTCAAAGACAGACAGTTGAAAAATCTTAAAAAAACCCCTAAGAATATAATCCTTTTGGCAAATGTAAGTCTCAATGTTCTAGCCCTACTTAAAGTCGTGACTGGAACACTTATGACCAGACAGTAAATTTGTCCATATTATTGATGTCATCACCACCTCTGCTGCTGCCACCCCCAAAAAAACTCTGAACCCAAAACATTCCTGGCTGTTTTTGCACTTGCACTGGAAATAGCTATTTTATAGTAGCCCAGTAAATTTGTTTCAGGCAGATGGAACAGCCATACAGACTTAACATATCTTATAAGGTCATATGGATACCTATCTACATTACATACAAATCTATCTGTGTGTATTTTTTTTTAAATATTAGATGTTGACTGATGCCTCTTAGTCCAGCACCTAAAAGGTTAGACCCACTCCCTATTTAGAAGTGTTCTGAAGGCTAACAGTGGAACTCAGACCCATTGGAGTTATGCCTAAACCCCACTTGCTTCTACACATCTACCTCACCTTGCAGATCTCTTCATAAATCTTATTCTGGCAGCCACACATTTGAGAGAGGGAAAAGTCCCTTGACAGCTAAGTTGTCCATCTTGCACATGCACGGGATTAGCCTCCCTGCCAATTTAGCTATTATCTGTCTAATCCTCCTTTTTGAATAATCTCCTTATTGCCATGTATCTAAGTCCCATTCAAGCCACCTAATCAGGCTAAAGCCATAACTAGTTCACTCAGAAGATCCAGTTGGAAACTCTTCAACTGGAATGAATCTTGGTCTAAGGAACTGTCTTCTCCTGGACTAGTGTGAGTAGAGCCAAGGGACTGAAACATTCTTGTATAAAGGCAGGTGTGAGGTTTGAATACAGTGTCAGAACTTAGAGGGGATGTGAGTGGCAGACATGGATTAGGGAGAGTTGTGGCAGGTAAAGATAAAATAGGCAGGAATCAGATCTATGGGGAGGCTGAGGAGAGGAAGGTAAGAAAAGCAGGAGAAAAGTGCGAGGAGAGCTTAAACAATTAAACGTCCACACTAGCACTTAAGTTATGGTATTAAATCCACAATAAGATCAGGGACTAAATGGGAAAATCCTCCTTTTACCTACTTTTCATATATTTTAGCTTCATAGTGTTAAATTATTAAGGTGCATTCAGTGATGGAAGCAGTTGGTATTGATGGGTGGTCATCTCCCTTGAGGTGAAAATGTCAGCAGATGGATGCTGCTCTTGGCATTTTTGATCCAAGCCCACATATCCAAATGTATGTTGAGGCCTTTCACCGAACCTCCAAAGCAAACCATAGGCTTTACTTCAGTTCAAGTGCTGGAAAAGCCCAGTGATTTTGCAAGACACTTCTATTTCAGCACACCTCCCTTCCCGTGAGAACTCAGCAGCACAATAGTTTGCCCCCTCCCCTATCAAGATAGTAAATCAGTAAAATTTCCTCATATCATGGGACATCTCTGGGACTCCTTACGCTTCTAAGCACACAAGTTATTTCTGAGAACAGAGCACAGCCTTTTGCACTCATTTGACCACATTCTGACAGCTAAGGTCCAGCAGCGTACATGAACAAGCTAGATTTTTGTTACATAAAATAAAGGCTGCCATACTTTTTATTGGACTAGGATATCAGATTCCTAAGAGAAGGTGTAATAGAATCAAGTTACAATGTCAGTGTGATAAAAAGTATCACATCGTTGCTCTGTCCTTTTTACCTTATTCACTCACAGAATGAAGTTTCCTGGATTTCTGTCAAAAGAATTAGTCTCTTAAGAATAGAAAAGACCAAAGTCATCTTTATACAGTTTGGGAATTCATCTTGAGTAGTCCAGAGATTAACAATATCAGCGATAATTAAGTCAAAGACGTCTATGGAGTACACTAACAACAAAATAGACCATGGAACAAAAGACAGGTAATTCAACAGAGCACAACTGCTGAATAATCATTTTAACCTTACCGACGGTCAGGATGGCAAATAAAATAAATAAAAAATGAATGAGTTTAAAGAAGGGACAAGGGAAAGAACAACAGTGTACTCAGAGGGAACTAGGCAGTTTTGAAGAAAAATGTGTGAAGAACAGAAATTGTACAGCTGTTAACAGGAAGGAAAAATCAAATTTACACCACATAAAAGGATACATTTACATCATTATGATTATGTTGGGAAAGGATTAGAATTTCACTTTCCTCAAAGCATTCTTGCAATGTGTCATATGATTCTTCCTTATCTGATGATCATGATGATGCATAAAGAATAGCACCTCTCAAGCATCACTTTATTCAGTAACAGACCACCTTGTGTCCCTGAGCTCCCTGACTGCCAGATCTCATGTCTTTGTTTTCCATAGGTAAATTTAATTAAACCAGCAGAAGTGGAGTTATAATGGTTCACAAATTGTGGTAGTAAGTAAGGGGAAAAAGAGGTGGGGGAGGAGAGTTGAAAATGTGCACATATTCAGGAGCTCAACAGCATTAGATAGGCAGATCGATCCTAAAAGTGGCATAAGCAAGGGATACAAAAGAAAGCAAAACTTAGACAGCTGAATTCAGATGTTGGTGGTATAGGAAAACACAAGTCATCGTTGTAGAAAATACAGGTGTTTCAGAAATGGGGTAGTTGAACAGTTTGCTCTTTCTTTAAATATAGTTTTAAAATCTACTACTGTGATTTGAGTATGGTACAAAATATGCCTGCACATGTGTGAGAACAGGGTTGACCGTTGCCCATAAGTAAATCAATTTCATCTGTTCAGAATGAATATTTTTATTTCATCCAATTTCAACATTTTTTTTTTAATTCCCAACTATTTCATCCAGAAGGGAGTAGCAGCAATGTGAATTATGCCTCTAAAGCAAACTAATCCAGACCCAGGGAGACTTAGAGATGACAGGTATGAGTTTCTCCCCACATCCTGCTCTCCCCTTCTCAGCTATGTATGTGATCACTGTTTTAAATAGTAATTTGCACCACATAAAAGCAAATTTAACTATGGGCTCAGTTACAGTCCATTCTGCATGGGAAGAAGATCTACAGGAGTGCAAATTCTTGCTCTCCGTCAATGGCACTTCCTGATTAGTTTCAAATACTGTTAGAAAGTTGGAAATCAGCCTGGAGGCAGTTAACTCTTTGTGTGTGTGTGTGTGTGTGTGTTGGAAGAAATGCCTTCACCTCCTGCCTAAGCATGGGCCATGCCAACTAATGGGGAAAGATATTCCTTACCATTTCCATTGCTGCCTCAGATCTCCTTTACTGCTGTTTTCTCAAGGACAGACATAAACCTTCCCCATCACCTCCTTACCCTACCTCTGCAGACACTGGGTACTGCAGAAGCTCAAAACAATGCAGAAAGAGGTGTGTTTGTACCCTGTCTGAATGAAAGGGGAAAAGGAGCATTTATTGGAGCGGGTGGTGGCCTAAGAAAGCTGCTGTGTCAAGCACATGCAGAAGGTTACAAGGCTCTGTTTCAACAACAGCTTTGGGGCAGACCTGCCTCCTGCTATGTCTCTTCCCACCTCAGCTCAGGAAAGCTAATTTTTATTTGAATAAAAGATTTTATTTGAACAACAAGCTTTGAAGTAAAAAAATATCCTTAGAGAAGTTAGAGAGAACAAAATCAACTGTGTTACATTCAATTCTCTGCCTACAGCAAGCTTTTAGGTGTGACCATCATCCCAGCCACTTCACTAGCTGAGAAGCAGAAAGGTCTGCTGAGTTCCCCACACCCCTATGACATTTTTCAATCACCCTGCAGGCATGGCTGTCTGCTTCCAAGCCTTCCATTCAGCCTTTTGGTCTGTCAAAGATACAAACTGAGCAGATCTGCAATGGCTCTGCTGGGCTCCACTGCTCTGCCCATCCTCTGTCTCTCTCTGAATCTGTTCAGTAGCATTTCAAGACTTTTCGTCAGTATGTTCTCCCAGCTTCTTCAAAGAAAATAAAGCCAAATTATGACACATCCATCAAATACAAAGTCTACTACAGTTACAGCAACAGTTGAGCCTTCAGTGGGGCTGAAAGGCCAATTTTATAACATTCAGGCAATGAATCCTGAAGTGCTGCTAATGATCCTAGATAACAGCTTTGTTTAGCTGAGATGCACCTTATATATTCAGAATGAGCCCATGTAATTTGTTACTGTACTACTGTAATTTGCAATAGGACAACATTTATAGCAGTCAGTGGAGCAACTATAACTTTAAGGTTTAACACTGAGGCAAAAACAGGGCTGAAAATCAAAAATGAGTGCTTTTCAGAGTGTGAAATACTGAAGAAAAGAAATAGTAAGGTTTGTCTTAAGGCATATAAGCAAAATCAAACAGTTAATGAAAAGCCTGCAGTCTGCACAAAATATATATGCACTGTGTATTATTTCTCTTGCACTCTTTGAAGACATTGTATACAAAGAGGCTGTGGTGGTTTAGCTTAGCCCAGAACATCAGCAAGGTATTTTTAACATCTAGGAGAAATTTAAACCCTTCAAAAGCTGTTGGAGTAGGCCTGAAGAAGGCCTGAGGGATGGGGAGTGGCACAAAGATGGCTCCTGTGTGTCCTGAGTGAAAGTTCTGGAAGTTTTTACATCAAGTCCAGCAGAGCCAATCTCTGATGGCTCTGAAAGTGATGGACATGCTGCTGGCCAAGGCTGGGCCAATTAGAGGTGCTGGTTATGCCTCTGTGAAAACGTATTTAAGAAAAAATTAAAAAAAAGTAGTCACCCACTTCTTTTTAGCTAGTGGAGGAGGAGGAGGTAGAAATATGAAAAGGGAGAACAACATGGAGACACTAAGGTCAGTGGAGAAGGTGGGGGAGGAGGTGCTCCAGGCACCGGAGCAGAAAACCCTCTGCCAGCCATGGTGAAGACTATGGGAGGAGCAGGTGGTCCCCCTGCAGCCGTGTAGAAGTCCATGGGGGTGCAGACATACACCCACAGCCCGTGGGGAGGTGCCCACACCAGAGAAGCAGGTGAATGCCTGGAAGACACTGTGATTCAGTGGGAGTCTTGTATAGAGAGTTAGAGCTGCAAAGGCCTTGCAAGGGAGAGAAAGGCCTTGCTCCTGGCATGGAAGCAGCCTGGCTTCGGCTCAGGAGAGTGTGCACCTTACGGTCAGGAGAGAACTCACGTTGCAGCAGAATTCGGGGGGGATGTTGCTCATGAGATTAGACCCACGCCAAAGAAGTTCACAGAGGACTGTCTCTCATGGGAGGGACCCCACGGCTAAGTAGAGAACCCCTCTCCCTGATGGATTGACCAGAGAAAAACCCCTTACCCTACCCCCTGCCCATGCTTTTGGTTTGGAAAGAGGGATGGGGGTGAACAGAGAAACTGCTTCTTAAGAGGGAGGGGGTGAGAGCAGAGAGTCAGCACCCCGACTCAGAGAAACTGTTTTAAGAGAGAGAGAGGATGTGCAGAGAAACAGAATTTGTAGTGGAAGAATTGTGGTGATGAATAGATTTATGGATATGGACTAAGACAATACCCTATGCCCTGCCCCCTACCTGAGCTGTTGGCTGGAAGGAGGGAGGGGGGTGAGTAGAAAATGGTGTCTTAAGAGGGAGGAGGGTGAGTGAAAAAATGGTGTCTGAAAAGCTTATTTTTACCTCTTATTTATCCTCCGACTCTCTTAGGTAATTAAATCACTTTGCTGCTTCAAGTTTGGAGCCTGTCTGCCCTTCTTCTGTCCTGTGCGTCCCCTTATGAGTGTCCCATCTCACTTAACTCATTAATTTGGTGCGTGTTTAACAGTTTTCTTTCCTTTCCCCTCTCCTGCACGTCTGTGGCAAGAGAGAGCAGGGGTGCCTGGCATTTAGTCAGGGTCAAACCCCGACAGAGATTTTTCCTAAATGTACTACAGTCCAGTTAGTTCTCCATCACTGTCATCACTGTATTCCTTTCTTCCTTCCTTCCTTCCTTCCTTCCTTCCTTCCTTCCTTCCTTCCTTCCTTCCTTCCTTCCTTCCTTCCTTCCTTCCTTCCTTCTCCCTCCCCTGAGCAAATTTGTCCTCTGCTTCATTACTTCTATTTTGTAGTAATGCTGCCTACATCACTTTATGCCAGTTATTGCCTACAGCTTTTTCTGCGACTTTAAACAACCTTTTCTGGCCATCTTGGTAGCAACATTTTAATAAGTGACTAAAATCTCTGAACCATTCTGAGCGGAATAAATCACCCTCCCAGTTCCTACATACTAATAAAATAACTCATGGAGGACTATATAACATGATTATATCACTCTGGGAGAAATACAAACTTCAGACTCTGGCACAAGCTAGTGGGAGTTTGGTTGTAGAACAGAGGATCAGGTACCAAATACATGCTCATTTAAGTGGCTGTGTCCTACTTATAGCTGTGTATGGAAAGAAAAAAATGGAGACAAATCTTCCCTTTTCAGCCCAAGGTAAGAATTTAAAGGAGTACAGTATCTGATGTCTTAACAAAGAAAACCAGCAATGTGATGGGTGTTTGTGATTTCTCAGAATGCCTACACTTACATTACAACTAGTTATTCAGTAATACATCCTGTGAACAGAACAGTACAACTTACCAGTGCACAAAATAGCATGGACAGAAGCCAATTATAAGAATAATGGTAGCAGAAGTCAAATACAAGCTCAGAAAAGCTTACCTCAAGTTAATGAACTGGCATATAGATGAGTTAAAACAAACCACAAAAATTCCATATTGAAATCCCTGGCAGAACTTCAACCCTACTGTAATGCTCTAATAATGAAAACCATAGTACATCAATTTTAAGTGCTCAGAAGAACAGTCAAATTTCTGTCTTACAGTGATGAAATAGGGGCTTTTTTTTCTGTTTTCCAGTACCCTGTTGGGGTCTTACTTTTACGGGGTGCTTTGTTCAGCAGTCAGGTATTGCATGGCTCAATGATCCTAACCCAGAGGGAAAGTCCTAACCTTTGTAGACCATAAATGGCATCTCAGCACAGGTTCTAAAGCTGTGGCATGATTTCAGCAGCTGAAATCTACTTTTGGCCCTTATTTGATTACCC
Organism: Entomyzon cyanotis; assembly: GCA_024500445.1. Lineage (NCBI taxonomy): Eukaryota > Metazoa > Chordata > Aves > Passeriformes > Meliphagidae > Entomyzon > Entomyzon cyanotis. The sequence goes on along the minus strand of JAKEPQ010001005.1, from coordinate 77,719,971 downwards.
AAAGTTTTCCTATTCTTCTGAGACCCAAGACAACTATAGTAAGGTAATTAATTTGAAATATTTGAGTGAAACTTTACATTTTAACATTCTCCATAAAAATCAATGCTAAGAAATCCATAACAATACCTCAAGCCTCTGAAGACTTAATCCCAGCAGCAGCCAACACGTTTGACTGGCAGTCACCTCCTCAGAAACTGCAGAAGAATGCTTAATGCTCTGGCAGGCAGAATCCCACTGCTCTCACAAATCCAGGAGCTTGAAAAGCAGATGACTCAGAGGTATTGGCATAACAATCTTTCAATTCCACATTATTTTAGTGTGGTGTTGCTGGGTTTTGTTTTCATTTGAATAGTCATAATGGCTTGAAGTAGGCTTTAAATCTTGAAGGAATTTACTCTAAAAAATGAGCAGCATCTCTACACTTTATAGGACAGGTTCCTCAAAATGAACTTGAAATGGAAACTCAGAAGAGAAATCTCACTAGACTACAGGAAGAGCCAAAGGAAATTTCTAGGTATTTCTGCAATGTATTATCCTCTCAAAAATATGTGGTAGAGATGTTTTATTCCAAGAACATGGTAAATGTTTAGCCCATTTAAAATGCAGCTAACTGATCTTCTTAGAATAAATATTTAAATGTTTTAACAAAGGAAATGAAAAATGCGGACCAAATGCTAAATCTGTTGTAATTCCTAATTCAAATCTGCCAAATTTTATGCATTTCAAGTTTTGAAAGTGTTTTCTTTAAGTTACTGCTCTGAATCCAATACCCTGTGTTCAGGGTAGTGAATTGCTAAATTAAACTGTCTATTGACATTTCTTTTGGCAAAAATGGAAGATAAATTGATTTTCTTGGATGCTTGTGTTCTGTAAGGCTGAACATCCCCAAAGAGATTTCAAATGGAGCCTGTTGTCTTACTAATTTGCACACCATGCTATGTTTTTTCTTTGATTAAAACCTTAGTAAGGAACTGCTCAAACCTTGGGAGTTGCTAGGCATAACTGAAGGCCAGCATGTGCCAAATATGCCACAGCACGGAGTCTTTAGTTGTCATCCAGCATACTGTGTGTAAGCAATTGGCAAGCCTCTTCTCCCTCTCCCTCCCAGGACTTTTGTTATTGAATTGCTACATAGTGTATCTTAGCCTAATTGAACTCATTACTTAAGGGACTACTCTGTCTGCACAAGTATTCAGGAAATATTATTCCTGAGCAACTATGAATAACATTCTTATGCTGGAACAAGAGTGGGCTAGATAAAATAATGAATAAACAGGTGCTAAAAGATGATCTGGCAGCTTCACCTGAATCTGGAGAACCCCCTCAGAAAACTTACAAGGAGCAATTATATTTTTACACATAAGAGTTGGTGGAAGAAGCCCAACTTCCCACAAGCATGAGGTGTGACCTATGAAATCACGAGTCAAACTCCTAAGGGCAAGAGAGAAAGATGCTGAATGGAGTGGTTTGATAAAGAGCCCATTCCAGTTACTTTAATGGTAATGCTACCTAAAGGCAGGACAGAAAATGACTCCACCTAAAAGCAAATTTTTCTCCTCAGGAAAGAAATGTTTATCCTCATAATCTTTGATGGCCTCCTCAAGCTGACCAGGACCAGGGCAGGCAGCCAGGAACTGCCCCATCAGACAGCAACATCTTCACGGGAAGCTTTGACACGGGCTGATAGACATCCTCCCATACAATGTCCAGTCGGGATTTGGAGAGCAAGGGCGAATCCCAATATTCCCTATGGATGTAAATGTCCTTTTTGAGAGTGTGATAGAGTTTGAAGTGGTACGGATGCAGATTCTACTGGGACAGGTGGCCTTCAGAGTGAGAACAGGTCTGTGGCATACAGAAATATAATGTATTTTGATTATCTCATGCTTGTTCCAGGATGTACTGTGACTTGTACCACAATTAGTGTACTGAAAAGTTTATGGTTAAAGAAAAGAGACAAGTGTCTTGCTTTGATGTAAAAGGGGTGATAATGTCAGTTCAGCCTTTTGATTTTGCCCACACAGGTGTAAATCAGCAATGATTCTGTAGATGTTAGAACATCCGTGTTAAGTAAAAGAGATGAGTCCTTTTACAGCTACACTTGTCAGGTTGTGCTAAGGGTCATTTTCATTCCTCTTTTGGAGGCCTATGGTAAGCTTTAGAAGTAATAAAATATTCCAATTTTCTCCAAGACTGTGGAGCAGAGGTAAGCTGAAAATCTGCTTCTGACATTCATATACACTAATATTGACCAGATAGTATTTCTGGTTTCAGAAGCTCCCCAGCCTAAACAACTGAACTTGAATAAGCATTTCCTGAGTCTAACAAGAAGCTGAACCCAGGGACACCCTGCTTGGCTTCCCTCAGATGCTCTTGACTTCAGATAAGTGAATCCTTGTAAAAATATAAAGCTCATTATTTTTAATTGCATAGTGGTGTGGTTCGGTTTCCTTATAATGTATCTTTTTAAAATCTAGTATCTTAAATTCTTATATTTTCTGTTGTGTTTAATTCCGGTACTGTGCCCATGTTTGTGCTTAACTACTATTGCCATGATATCTATATTGGTTGCTTATTATGTGGTATATGATCCCTTTATTTTTCTCTCATTTAGCACTAGAGGTATAAAGGCAAAGGTGTTTATAAAGATACTTGCAAAGAAAGGGCTACTTATTGTACTCATCTGAGATATACTTCCACTGCAGCATTGCATGTGAGTTGTTCCATTGAAATAATAGCAACATTTGATTACTCCTTTTCACAATTTGCTTAGAAAAAGTATAGAAAACATTAGCCACTAAATGAATGGTTTTTTGATGTAGGTTTTTGGGAAAAGTAATATACTGCTACTCTTAACAAGTACGGAAAACCAAGAAGAGCCTGAGTCTCCAGACATAAAGGAACTAAGAGTGCAACCAGTTTTCTGTATAACAGGTCCAAGAGCTGAGGTTAATAAACTTGAATTCTCAACAGGTGACTGTGCACTTATCTCATCTGGAAAAACATTTTAAAATTTTTCAAAGTTTCAGGGTGCTGAACTTTGCTTCCTTGTGCAGTATCTTCTACTCATAGTTCCAATGAGAGAAATTAATTGGAATTAGGTGGAGATGTGAGTAGGGACAATATGGCCTGGCCCCAAATTTTAAAAAAAAAAGAATTTCAACATAACACCAGGACAGATGCGTGTACTGGGCAAATCTAACACTACCTTAAAAGAAAACATATGAAGAACATGGCCATGTACAGAAAGAAAATGAAACCAAAGAAATGAGCATAGCAGCACTACTTTGCAGAAAATCAGAAGACACATTATCACAGAGGAAACACTGGCAAACTGCTTCATGAAGATAATAGGGCTTGGGGAAGAAGAAATATGTAAATTGCAGTGACTGTTCATTTAATCTACCTTCTGTGAGGATGGAATTGCAGCTACTGTAATAAGATGCATGATAACACGTTGAAAAAAATTCCATTTAATGAGTAATACTGTTTGGCACGTCATTACCTCGGGTAAATGGTGGAGAACTGGGCTGCCCAGTGTAAGGGAAAGTACTACAGACTGGCCCAGACTCTTGCCAAATATTGGAATAGGTATCACATTCAATGATACAAGATACATAAGAAACTGTTTGAAGATTTAACTGAATTTTTGTTTGTGAAAATTTCCAAAATGGACAGGGAAATTGCTTCTGCTACCCATTAGATGCATTAGCTAATGTCTTAGTATAAAGCCCGTTGCTTATAGTAAGACTGTTCGGAATGGGATAATGGCAGAATAAAATCTGGGTGAAGGACTAAATATTAACTGTGAAGTTTTCTAGAAGACTATGTTAGGATGAGTCCTTTAATAGATGTCAGGGTCTAGTCTCTTAACAGCTGGTCTGTCTTAACAGACCTATGAAAGTCTTTGAAGATAGATAAGAGGAAGTATTCTGAAAGCAAGCAGCTAGCCAGAGAAAGCCGGATACCTTGCCCAAAGTAGGAAGGTCCTTGCTGGCCAAGGAGAACAGGAAATATTGCCCAAAAGTGAGAAACTGCGATTTTAGTATATACCAATCATATAGTGCATGCTTAGCTTTGTTTATCACCTATAACCAATTATATTGTTGCAATTATATTGCATGACGCATGTACAGACCATGTGTAGAGTTCCGTGTCACATGTATGGAAGGTAAAAAGCTTTAAAAGAAGCACTGCTGAAGAATAAAGTGGGATGACTTTCTGCATCGTATTGGTGTTATGCGAGATGGTGTAACCCATCTCGCATGGGTTAATTAAACCCTGACAAATAGAAAATGGGCAGAAAAAAAGGCAAGTCCCAATCAAGTTCTGCCTGCAAAACTCCTACCTGAAAATGTATATCACCCTTTTTAAGGTATCTTTCATAAGTGTTCTTAATAGGATTGTTTAAAAAAGCAAAAACCCAAATCAAACCTCCTACATCAGGCACATTATTGAGGGGATAAAGTGATAGAAATCTCATGATGACCACATCCTTTTGTTTGCATATTTTATTTGCCACACACAACAGGTGATGGCATACAACTTCTGGCACAGGTGTTCACTTACAGCCTCCACCAGCAGCCTGTCTCAAACATGTCACTTATGTTAGTGTATCTATAGGTCTCATATGAAGTGTGCATTGTAGCAGAACAAGTGCCAAGTGTTCGACAAAATTGGCTGAGCCACGAGTGCTAATCAACACACAGGGAAGTCAACAGCCTATGACATGTTGGCTGGTAACCAGCGTGGAACGGGGTGATGGAGAGATGTCAGTAATACCCAGAAGGAAAAGAAAGAGACATTCTTTAGACTAGATTCACCCACTGTTGCTCACATCTTTAATCCATGACGTGCCTGAGTGAAATCAGTGAGATTAACATCACTGATGCACAAAACTTAAGCAAAACTAAACCAAAAACTTCCCTTACAATAAAATAAAAAAGCTGAGTATCAATAGAATTATTTGAGCCAATATATTTAGCACATGACCAGATGCTAAAGTGGCTGCTTAACACAGTATTGTAAATCTGATACCTGTAAATAATGTTAGCTATGGTTTGCCAGTCTGGGAAACAAATTACTTTCTGTTCAGCATCCAAAAGAGAGCAAGCATTACCTTTGGAATTATTTATTCATTTTAACGTACTTATATACAGTGATCCCATTCTTCTGATATAGTAGTTTATTTCAACATAATCTAAGTAAAGACTTATATGACTTACTGAAGGTTTTGAATACATTTGAGACTTAGACACTTTCCTTACAAGCCTTCATAAATATAATAGTGACCATATGTCTTTTGTTGTCATGTTTTCCAGTTTTTATATCTTTACTGAAATCCAACACTATTTAACGGTGTTTAAGTTGCATCTGAAATGGGCAATGCTTGAGCAAAATCTGCCACACACAGTTTGAAATTAATATAAGCAGCTAAAGAAATTTAAAACATACATATTTATAGGTATATATATTATATGTTGGTGTATAATAATGTATACACACACATGTATTTTAATGTTTAGCTTTAATAGCAAAAAGTACAGTAGAATTCCACTGATAGCAAGATTTGATTCTAGATTATCCATAGAAAATTGGTGCACTTTTTCTGAAAATCAATACAAGCTCAAAACAAAATGTGATACCAGATAATTCTCTGCCATAACCTAAAACTGATAATCAATTTGAACACCTAAATAGTTGAATTAAACCCTATAGTAATCAAATAGGTATTTGATAAAGAAATATCTCCACTGACAAATGTTACTGAGTAAAATTTTGATTCAATCCCTACTAGGTGAGTGTACAACATTTAGGATAAGGCCTCTCAGTCCTGACTGGAGCTCATAGGTACTACTGGAGTACAAATAATAAATAATAGTACATGTACCGTAAAGTCTCTAAAATCAGTGATAATACCAAGAATTTTCAATCTTCAAAACACTGTACAAACATAAAACTATTCCTCACAACACCCCTGTGAGGTAGGTACAAAAGTGTTACCCCGTCTTACTGATGGGGCGACTCATCCCAATACTACAAGGTGCTAGCTGACGCTGCAAGGGGATTCCCCGAGGCCTCATTCCCTGATTCCCAGAGGCCCCAGAAGTATGTCATTCTAAAGCAAAATATTAGTCTAATAAAGAACTTGCCCACATCCTCAAAATATGTCAGTGGCACATCCCAAAGCTATTGGCTTTTATATTTGTCACTTTGTCAATTGATTGAGACATTCTCCCTTTGAAAAAATAAAGTACTATACATTGGTCCTGTGACATGCACAAATGTATTTTTCTTTTCATAAACCTGCTGATACCTTTCATATCTACAAAGGGAAGGCATTTCCCAGTGAGTGCACACCTTGTGTAGCAGAGCTGTAGCAAGAGTCTCCCATTCTTTTATGCATGAAATTTACAGGTTCTTTTACTCATTTATGTGAAAACGCTGAATATTTGTATGATGACATCAAATTACTTATTAAGGGGTACAGCCATATATTTTTTTAGTGTCAGCTTTCAGGACCTCCTTTAAAACTGGGATAATCCTGTGGAATGTACTAAAATAGATGTATCTTTTCCCCCTCCTTTTAAAAATAAAGTCCAGAATGCTTTTGCTGAGACATACTTTAAAATACCGTATAGCTAGCCATTATTTTGTAAATGTCTAAAGTAAAGCAAGACATCTGAGCCTGGAAGCAGTCCCTCTTGCACCAGAATGAGCCTGGAGTATCTCCACTAAGGCCATGAAGCTTCAGTGGTGTAAAAGCAGGCAGAGTGAAGTTAGGATCAGCACTTCCATTCTCCTGCCCATCTGTGGCTGCCCTCTACCAGCAACACTAACAGGCTTCATGCCTTCATCTGGAGGAAGGAGTGTGAATGGCATGTCTGTCAGCAAATCCTGTGAGCTATGCACATACCTGATCACATCACTGAAGACTTCATCACTCATTATGCTAGTGTTACACATAGACGTAAAAAACAGGCAGCTCTTTTGACCTCTGCAGAATTAGAGAAAAAGGAAAAAAATAAACCACAGTATCTTCCAAACAACAGAGTACATGCAGAGAAGTAAATTAAAGGCAACACAAATATAGCACAAATGCGGCTTTAGAGAAACAAGGTATTTGCCAATACCTTGTTTCATATTGGGCTAATATGTACAAAATGGAAAAAAATGGGCAAAAATTTAGTTATGGCAATCATTTGTCATAAATGCTCTCTTCCAAATAACTCTTGGGAAAAATGGAAGTGAAAAGTTTGAAAGCCTTGCTGAAAACCTCCCCTTAAGAAATCATAATAGGCAATTTTTCTGATCATATATAGAGTTCCTACATGGCTCTATTTTTAAACATCTGTAATTAAACAGACTTTGACCATTTTAATCTGTGTAACATATTTTATTATTGAATGTCTTCATATGAGAAAAAAAATAACCCATATACATTTAAAAATAGATACCATTCTGCTTTCATCCTTTTTTGGGGGAAGGGGAAAGCAGGTAATTTTCCTCTTGTGTTTTGAGCAGAACCATAGCTATCAGCGCTCCTTTGCTTTCCTTCTCTTTTGCATATCATGTTTTGTCTCAGCAAGACTCAGGGACATGCATGGAAGAAGAAAAGCACAAACCTATTGTTGTTGAGTCACCTGAGGAAACTCATACCTTCTTTGGGTTTGTCTTATAAAACACAGTATCTGCATAACAAGGCCACTGAAAAGAATTAATACAGATTTTTCTCTTTTATTTATCTTTTGTCTGTTTTAAATGCAGCAGGCATTCACCATCGGAATATAACAGCTTGGAGGTTACTCGAACATACAGCTTTTTTGCAGGAGATACTTAACCACATGCCTAACCTTAAGAATGTAAATACTTTCATTTAAATCAATGTGAAAAAATAATTTGGTTAAAGTTAGACATGCTTTGATAATTGAGGGTATTGGAAAAAAGACAAAACAAAACCATGGTTTTAAATGTATAGGTTATGTCATTTGGAATGAATGGATGCGAGTTGTCAATTTTTTTCCTTTTTTGGTTTATTTTTTTTTGTATTTTAGAATTTGAACTGCTCCTGATAAATTTGTTCACAAATTTTATCATGCAATGTATTGTGAATATTAGGCAGATGTTTAAAACACCTTAAAAGGAGGCTTTTTCAGTAGACAGTACATGATAAGTGTTCAGAAAGCAGTAAATTTGAAACAGTAGTCATTCTGAAGTCTGTATTCCCCCTCCAAAAGAATTTTCTTTTGTGTCTTTTTTTGTTCTACTGCCTTGGGATTAATGCTCTTAAAATTTATTTTCATTGGAAAAGTGATTTTAATTATTCTATTCCTTTGTACTGTTGATATAAAATAGAAAAACATTTGAATATACGGTGTCAACCTTATTCCAATTTTCAGATGCAAGAATTAGAAGTCATTGACACCAATATACCACGAGTGACCTTAGTCTCATATCTTGTTCTGTTATTAGAGTAATCAAGGAACGCAATTCAGAAATAATATTACATCCTGCATTTTATTCAATTCCATATGACAAAAATAGTAACCTAGACTAAGACATCCATTTCAATCAGTAGATGTGTCAAGCCAATAAGATTTAATAATAAAAAATATTGGATCTAGGTAACAATTCCCATCTGTTTCAGGGAGGCTCCTAGCCCTACATGGTATCACAGTATAAAAATAGTGTCTCTCTTCACCATGCAGAGAGGAATGGCCTAACCCTGAATACAAAATGGGGTCAGTCTTACTGTACCATCATCAACCATCTTATTTACAACACTTTACATATTTTTTCTCTTTTTCCTTTTTCATTTTTTCTTCTCTATTTTTCTTTTTTTTTTCCTTTTTTCTCTTTTTTTTAAGTTATACACATCCTTTAGAGAATAGAGATAACACTACATGGTACCAAATACTAACAAAAAAAAAAGTCACACCAAAAATTACACAGATAAATAAAAACATTCAATTGCTGAAATACAGCAACATTAAGCCACCTCAGTTTTCTTTTTTTTTTAATGCTTGGAAACACCCCTAACCACTGACACACTGTGGCAAAAAAAAAAGATGTTATATTGTAGAGGTGTTACAGATATATAATTTTTCTCAGATATAGATATATATTTATATCTATATATCTCTATTTCATCATTGTAGAAAATGGAGCTGTAGAGTTCATTGTTCATTTCCAATAGAAACAAACAGCTAATAAGTCTTTGAACCTCCTTTCACTCCATTACATGATGACAGAAATAGTCCATCCTTTAACAGTAATGGTTTCTGTTGTATAAGAAAGATTGTCCTATTTTTTAGTCTCAGCTGAGAAGACCTCACTGTCTGATTTGTTCTTCAGGGGCATAAAACTCTTTGCGCTATTACCCAGCTACCCATAATGTCCCTCAAGCAATTCTGCTGGACAGAAGTTCAGAGTGTCAACTCCACCATGCTTGTAATGCACAAAAATGAGGTAGTACACAAAACATTTACTGTTCAAGTTTTGATTAAGCCCCAGTCTCCTCAGCATCCCCAGCCTAACTTCTGAGTGGAACCATTCCCTTTGTTTACTTGGTGTAATTCCAACAATGCAATCAATGTAAAATTATATTTGATTAATCAGAGTACACTGTGCTTTGGAGCAATCTGAAAAGATAATCAGACAGAGTTGGAAATAAATACAGAACATTTGTGTGTTACCACTGCTCACGCTGCCCTTAAGTTCTTTTTTTTGTTCCCACTATTATTAGGCAGTCAGCATCTTTCTTGTGGTTATGTGTGAAAGAGACAGAACAGATTACAGGAAAATTAAACCTACATGATGTTCTTCTTTCTCTATCCTAGACTTGTATTAATATCACACTCCTAAGATTTATGTATCAGAATTCTGTTGGGGGTGGTCATGCTTTTAAGTGGGCTTCGTAGAGAAGTTAAATGAATAATTTCCATTTAAGAAATGGCAGTCCCCATATTTGCTAAGGATCTGACAGTTCTCTGCAATTTTCTGCTTAGTTTATAGAGATCTCTCACTGTTTGACCTTAAAACAAAACAAGAAACTGCAACAGGGTCCTCCTCCTTATTCCTTAAGTCAAAGTACTATTTATAAAATAGTTTACATCTTTGTTCAGTTTCAAATTATAGACAAACCTCCCTAATACAAAATACTAAAAGTGCAATAGTATAAATTAAGAATTTGCAACCACATTATACAAACATTACCTTTTTATTGTACAGCTTTGATAACACGGAGAATTTACTCACAACTGTTTATAATGTTGTGAATAACTTATGGTGCTAAGGTTTGTCTGTAACTTGTTTTCCAATCATTGAGCTAAAATCCACACTACATTTTTTTCATTTAATAGAACAACTGTCCACATAGCAGCTACAAATATTTAAATAAAAAAAGGTTTGTTACTGACAGGTACTTGCACATGAAAAGCATGCTATCTTCCCCAATAAAACTTCACAATTTTGCCTGCATTTAAAGAAACCACTTATTCATATTGAAACAAAACTTGCATTAAAAAAAAGAAAAAAGAAAAAAGAAAAATCACATAGCCAGAAGTATTTTGCAGTACAAAAGCTTCATTTAAGTTTGGGGCTAGTATATTGTCTGTTACCCGCATAATCTTAACATTATAAATACTACAGACAAGGATACTGTAATAATACATAGCATTGGGCTACTAAATCACTTATTTAAGATAAAGATTCCTAAAAACATAGTCCAAGTTGCTAACTAATTTGAACAAAACCAGCAAATAAGTGTGACAGAATGCTGTAATGAAGCCCCCCTTTCTCAGGTGATAGTAAGTTTTGTAAGAAGCAAAGTGAATGTAGACTAGCCTCTTTCTGTTTCTAATGAAGTTATCCCATGACTGGTTTATTGGTTTGTTTTCTGTTAAATTAAAAGGTTTCAAAGTTCTCAGTAACAGTCAAACTCACTGTTGAAAGAAGTACCATGCAGATCTTGCAAGACAACTTTTCAGCAGCCACAAAGTTATGTATTTCTGCTATGGGTAAAACTTTAAAGGGAACCTATGCATTTAGGTCAGGAAACTAATGCTTAGCTTCAAAAGCTGTACATGGAACAGGACAAGGGTGTTGAGTAGAGGTCCAACAGTTATTCACAATGAATGCTTTTAATTTATGCCAATCTCTTTATTATCCTCAATAAATCTGGTGAATGGACGACTGGCTCCCGTTTCAGAACTTGCTTTGTCCAGACTGACAATGGGAGGGCTGCTGCCCGTGCGAGCTTTGTCCATGCCACCGGTAAGGTTACTTAGAGGCGGGATGGCACCTCCGCCTAGACTTACTGGGAGCTGAGGAATGCCTCCATTCTGTATGACAGAAATCTCATTGTTCTTCATAGCAAGTCCGTTAGTAATAGCTGCAGCATATTGGTTCCAAAAATTGGGGTCAACATTCATGGCCCGAGCTGCCAAATCCTTCTGGAACATCTCAGAGAACTTGAGCGCATCGCCACCAAGCAAAGCCATGGGGTTTTCCACAGAGAGACGTCGGCCACGGCGTGCAGGGGCATTATTCCACATGTGAGTCCCCATGTGAACCTGCAGAGTAAACAGGGACAAGAAGCACCCCCAAGTTAGCACATTCTGGTGAGGTTTCTGGCCTGAAATGCTGTTACTTACAGTAACACTTGCTTTTTTAAAAAAATGTGTTTTAATTCACATTGAAAACAAATCAGTTCCAGTTAAGACACAGTTCTAAGGTCCAGTCAGCCCACACAAAGAAAACCCAGTTCCATAGTAGTTTTTCAATGTGCATTTGCTTCTTCTCAGTGAAAACAAATACAGTGCTGCAAGACTAAAGGGTACATACTCTCTTGGGTTAGACAATTTCACATGCAAGCTGGAAGTCCTCACATGCTGAAGATTACCAAGGACATTACTTATACTAGGAGATGGGTGTTTTTCCCTGCCCTTTCCCTTTTTTCATCTCTTCTGTTTTCATAATATTTTATCTCATGTCAGAGGCACAGATTACTTTGCTAAATTTAGTGTTTTTAAAAAGGACATTTAAAATGTCTTCCCCAGGCTGCATCTTGATGGTTAACCAGACTGCAGGAATAAGAGCCAATGTAGTAACCCATTGTAAATCTGTGGGAAACAGCTTTCTAGTCTGCAATGGCTGCAAAATGGAATAGAAAATAGAAACTGGAGAGGCACCCAAGGAGCTGAGCAAGCTCTGTGTTTCTGGTTTATAGCAAGGTTATTTTGCATTGACGGTCCATAAGAACTCTCAGAACATGTCCATCAGCTGACTGGGTGGGCCACCACATCTGTCAGGAGAATGACAACATGCCTGCATGTACACCTGGAACAAGTTTTAAAGTTCTTATCATTGCACAGCCACTTTCCAGTCCCTATGTTCCACACAGCGGAAACATAATGACCACCACTGTACAGCAAGCATTTCCTTGAAGCTCCATTCTCACCTGTCTTTGGGACAAACACTTAGCACTAAAACCTGCTGAGTTCAAGAGCTGTGCTCTTTAATCCCCCCCTCCCCAAGCCTTTACAGTTTTATGTGGCCTCTTACCTTAAGATTCCCCTTTGTGGTAAAAGCTCTACCACAGATTGTGCAACCAAACGGTTTTTCACCGGTATGGGTGCGCTCGTGTATCTGCAGTGCACTTGCTGAGGAGAAGGTCTTCCCGCACGACTGACAGTTGTGCTGCTTGGGAGTCCGGCGAGGGGGGGGTGCCAGCATAGGGGTGATCCCCGGACTCATCACTGTCTGTGGTGCAGCAGGAACCTGGATTCCAGCTGGAAGCGAGGGAACCTCACCCAAAGAGATCGGCTTGCTGTGACCATTCACTTCCATTTTGATCATGGTAGGTGCTGTACTGGTGACCAGGCTAGGAGTACTTTGGCTGGGACCTAGAGTAAAGTTGGGTTCAAATAACTGAGAAGGCAGCTCTTTTAATTTGTGCGTCAGTAAGTGCTGTTTTAAATTACCCATAGTGGAACACCCACGACTGCAGACTGTACAAACAAATGGACGTTCTTTAGTATGGCTGCGGTAGTGAATTTCCAATGCACTCTTACAAGCAAAAGGCTTGCCACAGATATTACAAACAGTACTTTTAAACTTACCGCGTTCTCTGTTCAGGAACAGCAGACTAAAAGGAGCCTCCTCTTTGATGACCGGTCTTCCTGGGTTGGTGGATGTCAGGTCTAATGCGCCTCCATTTTCAGTTGTGGGTGGCGGACTGTCTGGTTTTTCTGTCTTTAATTGCATCTCTTGTGGCTCTTCCTGGTTACTGAGACCGGGGGACTTTGATCTGAAACTTTCACTATTGCTATTCACAGGAGACAAAGCTTGCATGGAGGAAGAAGACTCTGACATTGCAGGACTGCCTGCACTCTGGCTTTCAAGATCACCAACGGCTGATGAGGAGTCATTGCTCAAATGGTCACTTTCTCCTGATCCATTTTCTATGGATTTTAAACTGGTGAGCTGCTGACAGTTCATGACAGAATCAATCATTTTCATTTGATTCTCCAAAGCAGCAATACTGGAGATCACAGAAGGTGGTGAAGAAGGACATGATCCAGAGTAAGAGATAAGGGGTTTGGATGAGTCACATGCTGTGTCCTTTAGTTCTGGGTCCTCTTCCATAGAATTTTCATCAATGTCATCATCAAAGTTGCTCAGTGTGTCAACATTCTTCTCATCGTAGGAAAGCTCTGAGTCCATGGCATCCTGGAAGCCCTCTGGTAGCGGTGTGTTTGGAATTTGCCCACCCATATGCATACGAATGTGCTGCTGAAGAACAACCGCGTTTGTAAATTTCTTCTGACAAATGGGACATGAGTGCTGTACTCTAAGTGGTGGCTTCGCTCGATGAACTCCAAAATGTGTTTTTAGATTGCCTTTTGTAGTAAAGGCACGTCCACAAATTTTGCATTTAAATGGTCTTTCTCCTGTATGTGTTCTGTAATGCATCTTGAGAGCGCTCTGACAACTAAGCACACGGTGACAAATGACACATTGATTTGGATCTGTCATCTTCTTATCAATGTTTTCCACTAGCTGTTGTAGTTTTGAGGTTTCTGATGTTTGCATAGAGTCTAGCAGACCACCGAATGGAAACTTTGCCTTAAACTGGTCGGACACTGCTGGAAGCACAGGGTTTGGGAGGCTTGTTGCAACGCTGCTGTCTGTAACCACTGTAGGAATAGAAGATGTGGAAGCTGTAGAAACTTGCCCACCTGCAGAAAGGTCCCCGAGCCGTGTGCTTGTGGGAGGCAGAGTAACAGGTTCTGCCTTGGTCAGAGATGAGCTACTCTGAGTGGGCTGTGGGGATTCAGCAGATGCTGGAACACCTGACTCAGAAGTGTTGAGGCTCGGAGATAGAGAAGTGCATTCACTGGAGGCAGGAGAAGGCCTCTGGGGTGACCTGCTCATAGGAGTGATACTTGGAGAATCCCCGTAACTGTTCACACCAGGTATAGTGGGGGGCAGCTGGAGCCCGATGGAAGTCGGGACAGTTGGTAAAACAGGTTTACTGTCTAACCACGTTGTGACCGGCTTTTCAGGGGGCAACGACATCCCATATGGGATTCCAGAGCAGGTGGGCACATTATCGAGGTATTCTGGAACGGGATAAGGGTTCATCTGAATATGAGGGTATTTCTCTTTATGCCTCTGAAAATGAACTTTCAGGTTGCCCTTTGTGGAGAAGCGGTTTCCACATATGTTACACTTAAAAGGTCTTTCACCTGTATGTGAGCGGAGGTGAATTTGTAAAGCACTGTCACTTCCAAAGACCTTGGCACAAAATCGGCATTTATGTTTAAAAAAGGGATCCTCGGAGCTTGACTTGGGTTCAAACACTGACACATTTGGTGGCTTTCCTTTGCGGTGCTTCATAAGGGCGGACAGAGGATCGAGTGCGTTAGCTGTTGCAGCGATGCTAACCAGCGGATTGGGGAAGATCACGCTATTTGATGACGTCTGAGGTAGAAGTGGGTTTGGCAGACTGGACACTGAGGTGAGGCTTCCATGTCCTAGTGAAGGTGGAGTTGAAGCATTCTGGGGCTGCGAAGCACTGTTAGGAGCATTTGACACAGAAACGGGAGTTATGGACGTAATTGCGTTTGAGGAGGAAGGTACACCAGATTCAGGCAGGGCAGAAGAACTACCGCTGGATATATTGGGTGTACTTGCTCCAGATGTAGGTCTAGAGATGTGCTGAGAGCCATCAAAGGAAGTGGGCTGACCGCTGGCGGCCTGCCCCACGATGGCGGAAGGAATGACTGCAGTGAGCTGGACGGCAGCGCTGGTGGCAAACCCCTGCAGCTGGTTGGAGGCGTGCCCGGGACCACCCTGGGCAGCCACGATCTGGTTGAGGGATGGCCGCAAGGGCTGGCGGTTCATCATCGCCACCTGACTGCGGATCTGCTCGATCAGCTGGAGCTGGTGAATTTGCTGCTGCTGCAGGGCCATGAGCTGCTCCAGAATCATGGGGATGGCCACAGCCGTCACCCCGCTGCTGATGCTCGCGGAAGCAGTGGCCCGCGTGCTCTGTGAGAACTGCGCAACCGCCACTTTAGTGCTCAGCAGAGTCTCTAGCGTGACATTGGTGTTTGGCATGTTATAGCTTGTCATGGAAGATGGTTCAGGGATCTGAGGTAGAGGAGTAGCTGTGTTTGAGGTGCCTTGATTCTGGAAACTTTTCTCTGCAGAAGTTTCTACCTCCATTGGCTCTTCTTCCTTTTCCGTGTTTTTTATCTCAGAGCTGTCATTGTTTTCTGCCTGGACGCTTTCTTCGGCAGCTTCACTCTCTGCCTGGTCACTGGGAGAGCTTGCGGGTGAGGGCTCAGGGAATTCCTCAGTGGGGGCTGGAGCTGGTTCATCTTCGTTGACAATCAGCACCAGGGGGTTTTTAGTGCAGCTCTTCTTGTGCTCCAGGAAGTCCGTCCACTTGAAGAACTCGGCACAGCATTTCTCACAGACGTTGGTTTCTTCACTTCCGCTCCTGCTCTCATTCCCACTATCACCATCATCTGCTCCATCTCCTGAGACTGCTAGAAAATCAAAAGATTGTATCAGCCAATGACTTGCCAGACAACTCTCCCTACATTTAAAAATTTTGCACATAAGTAAAATCAATATTTTTTATTTTGTACAAATTGCCCCACTTCAACATTTCTGAGGTCCTAGCGTGTGTATTCTATGACTCTTTCTACCTAGCTAATCATTTTCTTAGCACAATCCATCAAATTATGAGGTGCTATCAATTGTGGATACTGCTTCTTAATGAAATTCCATAGAAGCCATTGATTTCCAATATTTTCATACAATTCACAGCACCTTGTCTGTTGGGTACAAAGCAAGCTTTCGATGGACTCATTAGGATTCTCCTTTACCATCAAGCTTCCTCATTTCCAGCAAAATTAGAGATGCCTTTGCCAGTTCACTCAACATTGCTAAACTAATCTGTAACCTTTCAAACTGAAATCAGCACCTGACAGGACAAACTGGGCCTCTGTTACTCAAGTGTGGTCCTGGACTACCTAGATTTATTATCTTTATACAGTGTTGAGACACCATGAATTTAATGTAATTCTATATAACCTTTTAAATCAATAAGCATTTGTTTAACTTGAGAATTTTCAATGAAATGATTAATTTATAAAAGTAACAAGGGTGTGTAAGCACTTCTAGCATTTTGACTCAGAAAAGTCTTCCTTATCCCAAAGGTGGGTACATAAACTAGCATTATGTCTTTTCGTGCTTTGCTTAATAAATGCTGTTAAATGCTGCTGAAATGAGCTGTTCTGATACATAAACTGGATGCACTATATCCTAGCCATAAAATTAATATTGCTAATACTTAATGCTATTAATTGGTTCTGTCAGATGCAATATTTCTCTAGCAAAAAAAGCACATTAAATTACATGCAATTGCTATTAGCCAGTAGAGTTCACTTTAGCCAAAGGAGAGGTTTATTAACAAACTAGAAATTATATATTTAAAGTTCTTTTGCAGTGACATGTTTAACACGAGAACATCAATGTTGTAGTCAGGCACACTTTTTGTACCTATTTTCATCTCTCCTCATAGAAAGACTCAACAAATTATATGCTTGTGCCATAGTGGAAAACGCACTAATTGGTTACACATGTTTAATTACTGTTGTAGGCAGCTACTTCCTCTGACTCGTGTTACCCTCTTGTGCCAAATAACAAGCATGTTAAATGAACAGAATTCTAATTCACACCTGATCAAATAAATAGCTGCGCAGGAAGAAGAAATCAACATACAATAACATTTTTAGGGTTTTTTTTGTCACGGGGGGAGAAGGAATGTAGGTAATTACTCAGGTTCCACTTGCTGCTCTGGACATAACTGCTTTTCGTCAGCCCACAGATTGAGTGACAACAGCAAATCAGTTCAGCAGAAGAGAATGACAGCTGTAAATCAGTTTTTGTTATGTGCATCTGAGTATGCGAGAAAAGTGGCTTAGAGTCTTCTTGCCATATCAATAATTTATTGTTTTGGTACTGAAAGAGAACGTATTAGGATGTCTATTGGTTTATTTTCTTTTATACTCAGAAAGAATGCTCAGCCAAAACCCTGTGCTAAGGTTTCAATTGAACAGCCATATTCTATTTCTCTAAGAGAAATTAATTGAAACAGAAAGAAAAAGAATTTTTTCTGCAATTGTAGTATCCCGAGCTGTGCTCTTATTTTCCAGGATCCTAAACCAATTTTTATGCAATTGGCACCATAATCTAAAATCACGAAAAAAATTGTGCAACTAAAAATAAAAATAAAAGAGCCAACAATTAACAACTTCTTCTACTGAATTCTGCCATGATATTAGAATGCTAGTAGTCTAAGTATCCCATCAGAGTAAGGAATTTAGTATGTATCTGTAATGAGGTTGAGCATGGCTAGAAGCAAAAACATAGCTGATTTGTATTGAAGATAGGCAGAGTAAGCAAATAAAGCGTCCAATACTGTTTCCACTTAAATGGATGGCAACACTTCCATTGACTTTGGGGGAGGCAGGATTGGGCCAACACCCTCAATATCCCTTGCTTAATATGAACAAAACTTCATGCAGCTATGAATATACCTGGCACTGTAATAGAATGCCTGAAAAAAAAGATTGCCAAGAAATTCAGGACTTATCATTTCAACAGCAAGAGTTACAAGAAAAGGGTAGCATTGGAAAATAAAAAGCAAAGTCTAATCTTGAGATGTTCCGGTTGCTTTTAAAAAAGAGGTTTTTACAGAACATTAACTATAAAATCGCTTTTGACAAAATTGCCTGTCAGTTCTTTCAGTCTTTGCTCAGCTAAAACTCCCTACAGATTTCAGTGGAGAGCTTTGTCTGATAAAGGTGATAAATCTGTGCCCTGAATACTATTTCCTAGCCTTCTAGAGCCTCTCAAACTTATTATTTTCCTGTAACTTCCGAAACTGTACCTTTCAAAAAATGTTGACACTATGTACTCACACATTCCTATATCCAGTGCTTATCTCTAAATAACAGATATGCATTTTCTATTTCTACTGAGAAATGATAGCTGAATGCAAAATTTTCTAATTTCAAAATTTGACTGTATTTACTAGCTAAAATAAACTCTTCTTTGAATATTACTGGATTTCCCCCCTTCTTTTTCCTTTTGTTTTTGGAAGGGGGGGGAATACAATGCAATTCAAAACAGTCAAGAACAATTTAAGACTTCTGCACAAAGTGCTGAAGCTGTTACACTGTTTGGATTAAGATCAATAATATATAGCTGTTGCTAGATAGCACTAGACTAATCCTTATGGTAAATGCTTCTGTAAAAACTATTGCTCTGTGTTACAAAAATATCACAGAAGATAACATTATTCACCACAGAAAAAGAGCATACTGGCAGCAGATATCCTAAAGCATATGCTAAAAAACCCAAAGGCTCCCAAAGTGAAAAAGCAGGCTTCCAAACCGCATTTTCGGTGTGCACTTCAGCTCCCACAAAGTGAAAGCATGCAGAGTACAGACCAGCGAAGCATCCAACACCAACACCCAACATGCTTGCTTCTCTCCAGAGTCTTTCTAAACTAAGACAACTCAAACAAATCCTTATTTACACTACAGATTTACATTTTAAAAGTCAGAGAGACAGATTCACTGGTCCTTGCTCAGATTCTACAGAGTGCCCTGGTTGGTAATACTGACCATGAACAGAGAGATGATGTCTCTCCAAAGGCTTTCACTGGGAACATTTTCCAGTGCTTATTTCCAAACATCAGCAGGCTGGGTAACAGTTGCCTGTTGTTTTTGTTGTTGTTGTTATTATTAATTATTATTGTTATTACAACCACTACTTCTAATACTGCTACTAAATGATTGCAAAGGAAGATTGATTCTAAAAGAAGCTGCAAATAGTGCAGCTCTCCTTCCAGCTTTTTATCTATATATTGCTATTCTTTTGTTTAAGGAGAGCTTTTTCTAAACAAACCTTGCACAAAAGGTTTCAGTAATTAGTGATGGATTCAGGCAATGTAGCCATTCAAATATGGCTGTCCTCTGATCTAGAATGAACTGATCAAACACCAGCAAGCTAATTATTTCAGACACTGTACAGTAATCACTAAGCCCAAATGTGAACATTTACAACCAAAACAGGTATTATTTTATACACTGGAAGACAGTCTCATGATCTCTATATATCAAAGCTAATATGTATAATGCATAAGCTTTCCAAAGCAGCCTTAACTACTGGTGCCCACTGCCAGGAGATATCGATATGGACCTGTTCAGCATTTCAAAATAATAAGCAGGCTAGAGTACTTATTCTCAAACTCAAAGAAACAGCAGTTTGCATTTGAAATACAATTTGTGAAAAAGTATACAAGTAAGTAAGGAATGCAACAGTATAGGTATTTCTTGGATAATCGGTGCTCAGGTCTGCTCTCAATGAAATAAACGGCTAGTTTTGTGCTGTCTCAGGAGGATCTGGCTCCTGCCTATACTAAGCGGGGACCTACAGCTCTGTTTTGCATTTTTCCTTTCCTCAACTCCCATACCTTAAAAATAGCGAGAACACTTTTCAAATGACCAATCCAAGTTCATTCACCTCATCATCTGTCCACCTTGAAATAGTCAAGGACTCCTTTTGAAAAATATTTTAGAGAATAATGCCAGAGAGTCACAAGAAGTTTTCACACCCCCCCCCCCCCCCCTTTCCAACCTCAAACTAGACATACAACGAATCTCACCACAGTACTTTCCATTTAGGAGAAATTATTCTGGCTTTTTTTGAAAAATCAAACAAATCTCTCTCAAAGCTTTACTTCATTGGACAGGTAGGCAAGTGCGTGACACAAACGGCATGAGAGTAAATGCTGCTTTGCTACAGGTGATGGTACCTTCCTGCGCAGCATGCTGAGGCTACTAAGATGCTTCACAGAATGACAGCATGTGGTCTCAATTCAACAAGTCCTACTCAAATGAGTAGCCTTTACTCACATCTGAAACAGTGCTGAATTTAATAGGATTGAGAGTACAAACTAGTTATAGAAACAAGCACTTCCAAGGGTGAAACAAGAAAGACTGAAAATAACAAGTGATAAATATTTTGTAATATATACCTGTACTGGACAAGTGGACATGGCCTCCGCATTTGACAAATGTGGTTTCTAATATCCCTTTCAGTAGTACTTACTGATATGAAAGCGCTAAGGCACTGTATTTATCATTGCTTTTGAAGTGTAAGTCCTCTCTGAATTCAACAGGGAGTAAAGCTTAAAAGCGTTCTACAGGAAAGGCTATTCTTGCTTCTTTGTTAAAACTGAGTCACTTTATGAATGACAGAAATCTATACCAAAATTTAATCATTACTCTACAATATTAAGATATTAAATGCTAAAATGTCAAGCTACAAATTAATTTCGTTTTTTTAATCACAGAATATATCTATTGCAGGAGAACATAGATTTTTTTTCCCCATATTTATTTATGCTTTATAGCTTGTTTTCATTTTCTGGGCTATTTTAAAGAGATCGAGTCCATTAGGTAGGGAAGAATTTAATCTTTTTTTCTTTAAATTTTCCTGAAGAGAAACAATAATTTTTGTTATTACAGTGAGGATGTGATACAGTAAAAATTTTCAAGAACCTTGGGGGAAATAAACGAGCACTTGCCTAATCTTAGGGACATGGGTTGAATTTTGCAGTTCTTAGTTGCACAAAAGGTGTTGAACGGGAGTTTTGTCAAGCAGTCAGGATCTCAGCCACTAATAACCTCTCAGTTATTTTCTTTTTCTCATTAGCAGTCTAACAGCTAACAGACTAATCTGAAGCTGCTACGGGATGCAAGATGAATTACAGCACATCAAGCTTCCCCTATGAAAACCGGTGAAAAAACTCAAGCAGCATCTCTCAGACGGTACCCGGGGCGAGTTCCTGAGCAGCTACCAGCCCACGGAGCTGCAGCAGCTCCAGCCGCACTGGCATTTTGCACCACCGAGGTCTAGCCCTAAAATTAGCCCACAGAAATTCAAACGAAGGCATTTTGTGAAAGGCACTTTGGGGTGGTGATACCTGAAGCTGTTTAGGTGCTCTGGTGACTCAGCGAGGGTGTTGTTGTGTGCCCCTAACTAAGTGTACCCACCAAACACTTTTCAGGCTGGAGCAAGAAGGGTGGTGTTGGCCTGCTTACCCAGTGCCTACGGGGAAGGGAAACAGCTCAAAGGGTGCTGTGGTTTCTTTAGTCACCATCGGGAAAGGTGCAGAGCTGAGAAACAATTGTCGCTTCTGACTACACACACAGAGGATTTGTAGACCTGGCATTACTAGTTCTGATTTTTTTTTTTTTTTTTGCAGGCATGTATCTTTCTCCTCTGTGTGAGAATAGAGCTTCTTGCATGACGCAAAGGGAAAATAGAATGAATAGATGCTTCAAAAATATTGCAATCTACTTTTGTGAAACAGACTGAAATTAAGCATCACATGCTAAGTCAAGTTTATTCCTAAAATGTATGTTGTTTATTAAATGCCCCCCTTTTTAGGACTAACTGCTTCCAGTCTGGAAAAAGCCCTAACCAACTACTGTGTTTCATTTTTGCTCCAGATTATTTTCATTTTGTCATATCTTAAATCAGTTCTAGTTCCACACATGTAAATTACCTGAAAAGGGCCTTTTCAATTATATTAAATAAGGACTGTTAAAATAAAACTATCTCTGACTATTCAGAATTTTGTTATTCTGTTACTTTGTGTCATGGAATCCTCAAATCATGTGTGATTCATAAGACACTTGGGTAAAACCAAATAAGAGAATCAACATTTCCTTAGGCTTGAACATATTTTAAATTGCTGATACCTTTCTAAAGCATTCAAACAAAACTGTCTTGTAAAGGAATCCAACAAATGTGTGAGTAAAATATTTTCTGAAGCTTCCTTTTAGAGTATGTACAATAAAATATACAAATGAAAGCATGTAAAGGTGTTGCATGAATTACTATTATTTCTACATGCAGAGGTCCATAATTGAGGGTTAAGTAATATTTTCTAAATGTAGTAATTTCTTTCAGGAAGATAAAAAAAACACTGAGAAGCAGAGTAGAAACTGTGAAGAAGTTTCAGAAAAAAATGCATATGTTAGCATCAGCTAAAGCTAAAATGTCTGCTAACCATGAAGACAGATGTATAAAATGCTCTCACATGCAAATCCAATAATCATTTCAAAGTGCAGCTCGCAAGCATTTCTGTATATTCTGTATATTAAGCAAGCATTACTATAAACAAAACTCTAAGCCTAGTGCACTGATACAGGAAAATTATTTACTGCTTCTATCATCAGAATATTTTTTTTTTTCTCAAGAGGAGATTAAATAAAGTAGGAACATACACTAAAAAACCAGCCATATACGTGTTTTTAAATCATATTAATTTGGAAACAGTACTCTTGTAGCAAGATATTGATCCTGGAGAAGAACAGTACTCATTTTTCCTGTTCTCTATCATCTCTTACAATTGATGGAGCTTTTAAAGAAAGTTTTCTCAAATTGTTAGAACAAGTTTATTTTCTTGCAAATTAATTCTTTTTAACTCTTTATGATAGCTTTGAGTCCCATAAAGAAAGATGAATTATCACATACTGAGCCCAAGCTGTGAAACAGGAGGAGACAAATAGAGACCCCTACTGTGTTTAACAATGTAGAAGAAATTCCAGACTCAAAAGAAAAATTTTCTGTTCTTTTTCTCAGCCCACAAAAGCTGTTAGTATGGATTTGAACAGTGGAGGGCACTCTTGCTATGCAAAACCCGGCGCTGACCTGGAGCACTCGGTTTGATCTATTCAGTAGCCTGAATTTCAGAATTTGTTAAGTAACAGCCACCTGTGGCACAGGCACTAACTGTACTCTGGTTAAAACATTTGCCGTTTCTAATCTGTGCAGTGAAGCACTTCACTATATCAAACACTGGCGCCTTTCTCTGTGGACGCAGATGTGGAACAGATGCAAGCTTCGCAAATTGTTTGTAATATCTGTGCAAGATATCATATTAAATAAGACCTGTGCTATGTTTTTCAAAGTCATATAAACAGCTATTCGGTTGGCTGTTATGGTAAGTATACATTGATTTCAGGTTGTACAGAATTTGTGTACCAATAACAGAGGTGTTTATAGGAACTAAGTTTATTTGGAATGCATCTAGTTTTATTTGGAGTCCTAAAAAAAACCCTCAAAATCCAGGTCAATTCTTCTAACATAGCTGACATTAAAAAAATTTGAAAAACCAAACCAAAACAAATAAACTAGAAGAAAGAAGGAGAACCATAGATTCTGCATCACTTCCCTTGAAAAGTGTATAATAACTTAAACTATGCAACCCTTAACACTCTGCATGAATTAATGAAGACAATCACTCACTGAACAAGCCCAGAAAGGCTGACAAATTTGTATTTGGAAGTTTGCAAGATGAGGAGACAATATGAGGACCCAATCCTGCAACTCCTAAGTATCTAAAAACTGAGCTAACGAGTTCTGGACTCAGTGACACTACTCCTTTGAGTAAAATTACTTACAAC
The DNA here is from genome assembly GCA_024500445.1 of Entomyzon cyanotis. Classification (NCBI taxonomy): domain Eukaryota; kingdom Metazoa; phylum Chordata; class Aves; order Passeriformes; family Meliphagidae; genus Entomyzon; species Entomyzon cyanotis. The sequence goes on along the minus strand of JAKEPQ010001005.1, from coordinate 77,695,906 downwards.
CAAGAGTGCTTGAAAGAGCAAACCTGGAGTGATTCAATGCCAGTTGTGCAGTTCAGTCATTTTGGTCTTTTGCCATTCCATATACTGCAGTATTGCCCAGGATAGCAAAGTCATAAGGATCTAGACAAATCCTTTAGCTTTCATCATTTCCCGCTTTGGGGACATTAGTGTATCAAAAAATTTGGAAATGAAAACTATCGACTGGCAGCAGGAGAAAAGGTCTCCCGAAATGCTGAATGATGAGTTAGTTTTGATTATCTGGAACAAAAATACGGCAGCACCTGCAGGGTTAATTAAGAAGCTCAAGATGCTGGGCTTCACAAAAGAAAACCTTTTTCCTCCTTTAAGGACTGTAAACACTTGTACTGAACTAGATGGGCATTTGATAAGCTGTACAGCATGTAGCAAGCTCCGAGGGATCTCTAGTTAACACTCAAATTCAGTGTTAACACTTAACAGAACAGTGGTAAGCCGTGCTGCCAAGGTCAACTGCACAGATGTACTAATTGTATTATGAGCTTGACATCTAGTGGCCACCCCTGGCAGGGCAAAGCAGGCAAAGGTTAAATCAGCAAGCCTTGTCAAAGCACTTCTAACTACCCACCCTCAGGGAGAGGAGGCCTGGGGAAGCTTTCTGGCACTCCGCGATCCCACCTTCTCGCCGGCATTCCCCGGCGGAGCTCCCGTTGCCGCCCGCGGCGGGCACGGCGCGACCCAGCCGCGCAGCGCCCACCTGCGCCCCCGCGCACACCCCGCGGCTGCTCCAGGGGGTCAGCAGCCTGCCCAGGCACTTCGGTGTGCCTCCCTGTCTGGCTCAAAAGTTTGGAAATGTTTTTGGTGTTTCTTGTGCAAACCAGTGATAGGTTTCATATTATTTGGGGGAAGTGGTGAAACCGGGGGGTGCGGGCAGGGAATACGCCGCCCACGCCAGTACTAGAAAGTGGCAATAAGAATTTCAGAAGGGCTTTTTGTAAAGATTTAGCTTACACTTTAGTAATAAATATTGTTCAAGTATGCTCTAACTATAGCAAGGAAATAGTAAAGTCCCCTCTCTTTAATCCGCTATCTTTTCACTTTTCAACTTAAACAGATTTGTAAAAATGTGTCACATTATGGTTTTCTATTACCTTTACAAATAGTTATATTTCTGGCTTTTATGGTTTTGAAGGGTATTTACTTGATAAGAAGAAATGCTCTCTAGGTCTAACAGCACTATAACTGCATGAGCTCCTAAAAGTACATTTTAGCCTAAATTCCCTTTATTAATTAACAGAAAACCTTCACTATATTTAGTGGGAAATTTTAAGAGTGCAAAAGAAACAGAATTTACATTAATATATAAAATTCAATATGAGTGTACTGCTGGAACTAGATTTACTAGTGCTTCCTCTGGAAAAAAATTAGAAAATTACTCTCATTTTGCAAATGCAATATAATGAAAGAAATTATTTTTATATGCTTTACTGTGGAAACTGTGACAGTACTTAACTATTTTAATGTCATGCCAGACGTGGTTGATTATCAGCAAAAGTGATTGACTCATGTCCTGACTGCTGGATAGTCAACAGATATGCTTGTCTATGTTTGGCAGTCAACAAATCAAATGAAGGAGAGAGACCAGAAAAATCTTCCCAGGACTCAGACTATTTTTCAGATGGCTCACTATTTTTCAGATGGCACTAATACTTTTTGTTAATTAGTTTATTTTTACTCTTTTCCTAATTATATATATTTTTTGAATTGTAGCTTTTCCTCTATCTTAGGCAAGGAAAAGTAATTTTCAACAGCTAAATGTATGCATATTGATAGCTTGATTACACAGAATTTAAACCAACACCTTTCAAAATTTCCTCCCTCCCACTCTGAAAATAGTGCCTTAATGTCTGCCTCAGGAGATGGTAAGACTTCAAGACTAGCATCACCAGATAAAATGTGACCCACTTTTGTCTACTTCCATTGTTATACATACATCAGCAAATGGGCTGATTGCTGTAGTTTCCTTATTATTCCAAGTATTTTTCTATGGCTAATACAATTCAATGCAGATTATGTTTAAAATTATACAAATACAGATGTTACAGAGTTTGGATCTGAAGTCTCTACTGTAATAGCAAAAGTATTTATATAAAGTTTCAATTACCATTTCTAATCAAAGGTACAATTTATAGTGATACTTATTTGGCCTTTATTTTTCAAAACAGAAAGCCTTCTCTTACACTTGCCTCTCAACAAACATTCGCAAAAATCACCTAAGTTTTATGTTTACTGACAGCTGCTTGTGACTTCTCAAGTTTTAAATGCAACAGTGTCTAAGCAATAAAGAATAACCTCAGTTTCATATGGAGGAATGTTCCCCCCAAAATGTGATTTAACCCTCTCTATACGCAGATGGAGTGACCACACTCGCATGAGGCTGGCTGCTACATTCTGAACTGTGTCTTTGCTGTAGCTGAGCCTGTGTGTCTGTGTATACACTTCAGAAGAATACTGAATGTAGTCATCAAACTGCCCAAAACTGCACAGCCCAATCCCACTTTACCAAGATGAAACAGATCAATTAGTTTGGACTATTTTGCATGTATTGAAGAATGGGAGGAAAAAGAGGTCCAATATTTTAAAAAAATTACTGCAAAGGGCACATTCAAAAACTCACTTTACACAGCTCACTACAAGGTATCCCTTCCACCTCAGGCTAAACAATGATACATCTTTGCCAGAAACTTCGCATGAAGAAGTCCAAAGCATCATTTGTCATCACTCTTACCAGAACCTCACTTCCACACTCTAAGAATCACTTCTCAGGACTACAAAAAAAGGCCAAAAAAACCCACCAACAAACAAAACACCCCAACAAAATAATAAAAAAAAACTAATAAAAACCCACAAACAAACAAACCAGTTTTTATTATCCCTACCTTAAAAATATAAATGTTGTGTCCATGGCTTAAATTTAAAATTAATCAGAGCTGAAGCATGTGCATTGTATCTACAATTCTGATTCATTTGTAATCTTGTGAATTAGGCAAGTGTATTAGAAATGCAATTCCAGCTATTACAATGCATTACATTTACTGAGAAACTGAGATTATTGTATTCTACAGGCAGTCATCTGAGTCCTGCTGCTGTTTTGAAATGATTTCCAGCAGATCTTCTAATTTAGCAACCTCAAATTGTGGTTTTTTTAAAATATGTATTTTTTGTTCACTCTTCTACAGTGCAATTACTCGAGAAATATATCATCATCAGCTGTTTGTTAACATTTCTATTCAAAATTATTTTAAAATATATTTTTTAGCATTTCGCTTTTGACAAACAATTTCAAATGATTTTGAGGGTGTATCTGTAGTTTATTACATGCTAATTATCTTCACATTTCCAACAGTTTCTCACCACCATGACAATGTCCTGTTTGAATGCAGTTGTGTTATGCTGTAGCCCAAGCTGGCTATATAATTATTTGTTTAGATTCTAAAACTTCTGTGATAACGTTAGCATGAAAGTTCTGCCCTGACTAGTCAACTTAAAACCCGGCCTAATGTTTATCTTCCATCCTGCACCCCAAACTGCCAGGCTTCTCTCTGTTGCTATGAATGCCCCTTCACTTTAAGGATTACATTTATGGGACATTAATTTTTAAATTGCTTCATTTTATAAAATCTATTTTGAGGTGATATTAAACATGATTTCATTAAATAAATAATAAGCTTCATTTGCTTAGTCTTGCATTAACTCCTTTGGAGACAAACAACAAAATGAGTGAAAACGCTACACATATCAAATAATACTGTTTAAACAGTTTGCTTTCTAAAAATGACAAATATTCTTGCTCTGTATGAACTATTTTTGGCCTGTTGCAAAATATACTCAGGAACTGTAGCAATATCTTGATCACAGCTGTGAACATAAACGAAGAACACTGACTTGACAAGAAGCGTTTTAATTCATGAGATTTGGAGTTCTCATTATATCTGGCCTATAAAATTGCTTTCAAGTACGGCAATCGTTAGGCTTCCTAATATAATGTGTAAATGATTTACATTACACTAATGTGCACTAGATAGCCTTCTGCTCCTGTAGCCTGTCTCCACCTTGTTCACATTTCTCAAATGAAAGTGCAAAACCAACAGCACTACTTTAGGTTGTTAATTGTTAACTATCAAGGGTTTCACTCTATTAATTAAAATATGTTTTAATAAAAGGAAACATAGCACATTTTGATAACAGCCTTCTAAGGCTGAAAAGTATTTACATTGTTGCATTTTAGGGCTGCTGTGAAAGCCGATTTTGTGCTATTCAGGCACCACAATAATAACGCTTTAAAATTCCTCACTGGGATGCAATGTAGTCCTTTTGATGGAAAGACTGTCTTTCTCATTCGGCAGAAATAAATCCATTCATTTGATCATGTAGTCATTGAGGGCAATACAAAACAAACCAAGTGTGAGAAATTCTATGTGATGAAGTAAACAAAACAAAACCCCCCCCAAAAAGGGGGGAAAAAAACCCCCATTTCCATGACAAAAAGATTCTTTGTCCTTAATCTACCCACCATATGCAAGCGTTTCTTTTTAGCATATCTCTTGTTCTAATCTCGGGTGACATGGCTACATAGATAAGATTCACAAAACAAAACAAAAACCTAGTTTAACAATTTTTTTTCAATTTATTAACTCACCAGGAGTGTCACAATGAAGTAGTGGAGTTTTATTTTTCTGCATTGAAATGGATTCAGAGCATGTAAAAGTTTATAATTCTATCGATAAATTCTTAGACCTAGAGCCCAACCCAACAGAGATGGGCTCAATAAATCTTGCTTTCATAATAAAATACTAATTCTCATCTGCTTGTCTACATAAATTTATTTTACATGACCGCAGTTTCCTAAGGAAAAAAATTGAAAATGCACAGCTTTGCTCCTCCACTGTGACAGAAGGAAGCATTTTTGTGTGCCTGTAATTGTCAACACCCAAGTGGGTTTTCCTGGAGAAGTGGCAGTAGTCCCCTTAGCAGCTCTGGACAGTGTGGGACTTGCTCCCTGCCTCCCCAAATACCCTGGGAAGGAGCAGGAGGCTTAACAATTTGCCAGTCTGACAGATGTTTTAACCTGATGAAGTGGATTCATGCTGCCTTAAGCTTCAGGGCTGTAAAGTTCAGATACAATAGTCAAAATCCTCCTCAGGCTTCAACTCTGCTGCCTTTCTCTCCTCACAGATGCAACTTAAGGGTAATTATAGTTTTAAAGCAGGAGAAGGACTTTTATTTTCCCTTTTTGGAGGGAGAGAGGAGATAATATAGCGGAGCAAGGGGCCTACACAGAAAGCCGAAAACATTGGGGGTCCCGCTTAGTTATGCGAGAAACTAAGAAAGCAGTGGGCTCTATGCAAAGAGGAAAAGAAAAACTTTCAAGTGGAAGCTCTCAACTTAGTCCAGGAGAAGTGAACATGGGCTGTGGCGTGCCATCGCACACTACAGTGTCAGGGACTACCAAGGAAATGAAAACTAAAAAAAAAAAAGGGAAAAAGGAAGAAAAAAACCCCTGAAAACCCTGCAGCCCTATTCCCGAAAAGAAAATTACAGCAAAGTGGAAATAAGGCGTGATCACAGTCCAAATCTCTCCAGCTTTGGACACTTGTTCACTAGCAGCCTGGCAGCCCAGATGCATAAAAGCAAGTGTGCGTGTGCCTGCGTGTGGGGAGGAAGTGAGGAATGGCGGATGGGCGAGAAAATAACCCTTCCCCACTGCCTACAGCCGGCGCGACAGGGGCTGGTGGCGGTGGTGGCACTCCGTGTCACCTACCACTGGTAATAATTACGGTCGCAGCAGAGCCAGGAGGTGAAGGGGGGAAGGCAGCCCAAGGGGGAAAGCGAAAAGCTGCCATTCAATCCTCTCGAACATAATGAAACCAACTCTTCTGGCCCCGCGCACCCGAGCGGCCCTGCCCGCTCCTACCAGGGTCCCCCTCAGGTCCCGCGGGGCAAACGCGGGGAGCGACCGGGGCAGCCCTCGCAGCCTGCGCGGGCGACCCGGGGCGACGGGGGCATCCCCAGGCAGCGGCCGTCGTGGGGCTTCCCCGGGGCCCGGCATCCCATGGCCCGCGGGACCTCCCGCAGCCCCGGGCAGGGCACTCCGGCCCCGGCCGCCCCAACTTTCCTGCCGGTGGGGCGAGGGGAACATGGCTTCTGTCCACTCCGAGCCTCCGCCGGGAGGAAACGGGAGCGAGAAAAAGGGGGTACCCTGTAACAGAGAGAGGGAGCGCAGCGGACAGAAAGAGGAGGAGGAGGAGGAGGCAGGCGCTGCTCCGGGGCGCCCGTTCCTGCAGCTGCTCGAGCCCGGGTGAGTGGGGAGGGAGGGCCGAGCCCCGCCGCCGAGCCCAGCCGCGATCAAAGCGCTGGGGAGGCCGGGAGGTTGCTGCTGGGAGGGCTGGTTAGGCAGGGGGTGGGCTGCAGAAACTTGGCTAAACTGCGAACTTCTCAGCTCCGCTGCCTCTTCCCCCGGCTGCTCTAATTCCCATTCTCCCGCTGCAGAGTAATTGCGCTCCCATGTTCACCATCACCATAAATTCACCTATCTCCATCCGAAACACACTCACAAAAAGAGAGAGAGAGAAGGAGAAAGAGGCGCCGGGAGCCCTTACCGTGCTCAGAAACTACCTCTGCTTGCAGCTCTTCGTCCGATTTGAGGTGCTGGGGTTTCGCTTGCTTTCGACGAGACATGCTGCTAACTGAGCCGTCTTGACTCTGCTTTTTGCAGAGGCATCAGCGACGTGGAGGTGGAAAGGAGAGGGGGGAGGAATCGGGAACGAAGGAAGGGGGGTTGGGGGCTGGAAATAACTGTTCACAAATAAAAGTCGAGTTGTAAAACAAACCAAACAAACAACAGAAAAGGCAACCAACACCCCGGGGAAGAAAAAAAAAAAAAAAAAAGGCAAGGCTAACCAGCCAGCCAAACTGGGAGTGAGTGAGTGAGTGCGCGGGTGTGCGGGTGAGCGAGCGGGGGATGAGCCGGGCGGGGTGTGCGCGGGGCGGCGGGGTGTGCGCGGGGCGGCGGGCTGGGGCGGCTGCGCGCAGCGCGCATGGGGCTCAGTAATTATGATTGTGAATAATGCATGGCGATTAATGGTGCTGGGGGCGAGCGCGGATTGGCGCGGCTCCAGCGGACTCAGGCTGCATATGTAAATGAAGGACGGGGCTCCGCAATTAGCCGCTTCGCTCCGCCAAATGATGCGTCTCCCCGGCACCGGCAGCGCCGCCTGCGAGAGGCACCGACCGCGTCGGTAGTGGCAGCAGCGGCAGCAGCAGCGGCGGCAGCGGCGGCAGCAGAGAAGCACACACGCACCACGCAGGAGGGAATCTGTTTTGCACACACTTTACACAACATATGTGCAAGATTCACTTGTTGGGAACGGTCACGATCTTCGCTTTTCTGTCTGTCATTCTTTCTTTCCCACCGTCTCTCAGTTTCTTTTGCTCTGCTTTCTGCTCTTTTTGCCTTTTTTATTTATTTATTTATTTTAATTTTCTTTCTTCACATCACTCTGCATCCTCTGCTCTCTCGGTCTCTCTTTTCTCAGAAGTTGAGCTACAAGGCATCTGATTTCTATGTGTGTGTGAGTAACTTCTTCCCAGGAGGAAAAGAAACTTTTCTGAATGACTTTTCTTTTTCCTTTTCTTTTCGGCGTGCTTTCTTTTTCGGCGTTGTACTGCTCTTTCCCCTTGATCTTCACATACTTCTCTTTAGCTCTTCCTCCATCCTGTCTCCTTTCCCGTTGATCTTTCTGTCTCCCCTTCCCGGCTGACTTTTGTTCTCTCCGGTCTCAAAAGCGCACGCACGCAAACGCAGAAGACCTTGGGCAGTTTTGTCTTTCACCTCTCCTTCCTTCTTCTTTGTCTTGCAGCTTCTTTCTCCAAGCAGAGACTCCCCGTTGGTGGCGGTGGTCACTTCCTGTTGTCCATTGGTAGGAAGTTTTTTTCTTTCTCCCTCTCTCTCTCTCAGGTTGTAATGATTTTTTGTGACACTCCTCACCCTTCCGCCCACCCACCCCCCCGGCTCAGGCGTGTGTCCTGTTAGCTAATGACAGCGGGCTCGCGTGTGCGCCGACGAGCAAGTCCTTGGTCTCCAGCAAATAGTATGGATCCTCTCCCAGTTTTGGGGGGTGGGGGTGGCTGTTGTTGTTCTCACCGGGTGATCCCCCCTCCCCTGCCTTGCCTCGTTCTCAGCGGCGCCGCCAGCTGCTCCCTGCGCGGAGGCTCCGCCGGTCGCTGCCTTCGCTCCTTGCCGAGGAGCGCTGCGCGCACCGCGGCCGCTCTTGATTTCGGGCAGATAAACTTTCAAGTTTGGGAGCGGTGCAGGTCACACGGCAGCTCCTCCTACTCTCCTCCTCCTCCTCCGCCTCCCGTGCCGCGCTGCCGGGGCTGCCGCCGGGGCTGCCCCAGCCCCGCAGCCCGATCCGCTCCCCGTCGCCGCCGAGCCTCCCTCTCCGCACGCACTTTCCCAACAGCGGCTTTTCTCCCAGGCCCCCCTTTTTTGTAAAAGTGAGGAGGGGGGTGGGGAGAGACTTTCCTCCCTCCCACCCCCCGCTTTCCCCTCTTATATCATTACAAGTTGCCGGGGAGCCGGGCCTAGCCTCCTCCGCCCCGTCCCGCCGACTGGAGTCCCTCCCGCCCCGTCCGTCCCCCGGGGAGGCGGGCGGCCCCTCCGCCGCTCAGCGGCTCCGTCTCCCCGGCCGCCGCCACAAGTTGCCGCTTCCCGTGGCCGTCCCTGCCCGCCTCCCCCTCGGCCGGGGCGGGCGGGGAGTGCGGCCAACCCGCTCCCATGGCAGCCAGCCGCCGCTAGGATGTACCCCACCGTCGCCGACTGCCGCCGCGCCGCACCGCGCAGGGGCCCGCAGTGCGCGCACTGTCCTGTCGTGCAGCTCCGCGCCGTGCTGTGCATGTGTGCTTTCGGGGCGGGGGGCTCCTTCAGCGGCTCCTGCGATCCCCTCCGCCGTTTTGTTTTGTATTCCCTTTTTCAATTTTGTTTCTGTTTTTTAATCTGTTAGTCCCAGCCCGGCCCCGCCGACCCCCCGACCCGTGCTGCGTTCGGCGGAGCACCCCCGCCACCGGCCCTCGCAGGGGCGCGGAGGCGTAGCCCACCTTGCCGGCTGCGAGAGGGAGGGGGGCAGCTCCGCACATGCGGCCGGGGATCAGTGAAAGGGATTTCCTCCTAATACCCCCACCCCAGCCCGTGTAATCCAGCCCTAGTCCTTAAAACACACTAACCCCAGTTTCTTTGGGAGCCTTCTCTGTGTAAACTTTCCCTGCTGATAGCTCCCTTTATCTCGTGCGCTCTGATACCCTGTCTCTGGGCTTTCGGTTTATTCCCCGCTTTTATGTCGGTAGGCAAACCAAATAAAGTTAGAGGCGACAGTTTAGGCCACTCCGGATAGTTTGCTGACATGCATAACATCAGCGACGTCTGTGGGGCAGGTATTCGTTAGGAACGTGCACGACCCTTAAGGGAAAGAACACTCAAAAGCCAGATCAATGCTTGTTTGGTATTAGACGAATGTACTTTCTGTCCATCTTTTAGCGAGATGTGTACATGACACTCATAGCAATGATTGCCCACTTCACAATTAAAACACTTGTTTACTTTCTATAAATTCTAGAGCATCTTCTTCCCGTGCGCCGTCCTTGCTCAAAGTTTGGTCGCACTGAGTGTTTCGTTTAAAATACCTGGAGAAAATCGTGATGGTTGAAATATGATGCAATTTTCTAATACGAAGTGGGAGGGGGCGAGCCCATTAATTGAGCATGTTTTTTTTCCATCAGAAGTAGGGATTTATTGCACCCGGCTCACATGAATAAGACGTTGGGCGCGTGTGTGTATGTGCTGCCTTAGATTGTAGGCAGAGTGCAGGTGAAGGCGAGTGTCTGCGGGCGTTCAAGTAACTTTCAGCACCGCAGCCGTAAGTGGGGATCTGGAGTTAGGTCTTTCCCTTCAAAAACAGAGAGGAACATTTTTTTCCGACTTTTTTTAGTTGAAGAGGCTTAGCTACTACTCCCTGTGGCTGAGATATTTGCCCGGAATAAGTGAGGACGCACTTTCACCTCGCCCAAGCATTTTCCCCCACAATTGCTGTAGTACCCGAAATGTGCCAATTTTCATCCGGTCATCTTTTGAAAAGATTTGTTGCTGTTGCTGAGGCAACATTTCACCCCCCCCCCCCCCCCAGCCCCCAAACTTTGGTGTTTTCTATTTCTCGGTGCCTGGTAGTTCCCTCACAAGCAGACGATTTCTGGAAGAACGTTTTGAAAGTGCGATTGGGGTGGGGGGGGGGGGGGGGGGAAGGCAGCTCATTGTCAGCGTTATAAACCCAAAACTTTGTCCTTTGTAAAATTAAAATGATTGAAAATTAATATGATTTTGAGGAACGTGAGAGAATCTTTAAGTGGAAAATTAAATAATCCCGTCTTTAATTTTTAATGAACAATGGAGAACACAGCAGGCAAGAAAGGCATAATTACCAGATTTGTATCTCCTGACATTAACATATTCTAAGGTTACAAGTGATACATTTTATGGTTTTCTTTTCCCTTATGCCGCTCGCGTTCCCACTTTTTCTCCGGGAGGAAGAGCCGGCCGCGCTGCTCGGGGGTCACGGAGCCGGCAGCCAGGCGGCGCGGAGCCGGGCGGCCGCTGCCCCCCGCCGGGGAAGAGCTGCGGAGCCCCGGCTCCGTCAGGCACCGCCGGGACGCGCCGCCGACGACGGCGCACATCGCCGGGGGAAACTTTCTACCCGACCTGCGTGGAAAAGCCTGTCAGTGTAGCGGGCTCGGAGGGCGAGGGGAAAGTTATGAAGTGATACGCGTCTCCCCCAGCCCCTTCCTCCTCCCTGGGCCCCATTACACCTCAAAGTTTTCCACGGACCTTTTAATTAATCTTCTTGAGTAGAGAGCGGAAAAAAAAAATTATAACGATGCGTTCGCTGAAGTTGGGCTGCGAAAAAACACGGCCACTGCAGTGGGGGGAGTGGGGGCGAGGGGGGATGGGATCGCTTAGCCGCGTAAATCTCTGCGCACCCACACAGGTAGGGGCTCGCAGGCGAGTGGGAAGCGCGGTTGCGTGTCTGACAGTCACGCGTGTTCCCGCTCAAACCGCGCCCGCTCGCTTCCCCCTCGCCGTGACTGGTGGGTCGACCAAAATACTTCACCAGTGATGGGAAGCAAAAGTAAGTTTTCTCTCAGTAATTAAATATATTTTCTTAATATTCTTCCTCTTTTGTGATGTTTTTTCCATTGTCAGAAGCGACACGTTATTATTCTGTCTGCTTAATAATGTTATTTACCAAGCAGTACATTATTTTTTACATTAATGCGACACCTTGTTATGCCTTTGCTTTAATTTTTATCCTTATTCGGAGTTCATAAAAACCATCAGAAAGCTTATCTACAAGCTCAACTGTACAAAGAGCATATAAGTAGTTCTGTCTACCCTTACGCTTTATACAAGGTTGTTGTTCTTAAACCCATCAAAGTTACCAACGTGTGGATAAGATGGACCTGACATTTTGTGCAATCCATCTACCTTTTTAAAAAGTTATTATCTTGCTCAGCGACTTTATTCGAAGGGGCATGCAATTATTCGGGCTTTATTTTCTGTCATCTCCTACTCTTCCTGGCAGTCTGAAGTATCATCTTCCCACCTCCTTTCTGTACCACAACTTTTGTTTGAGGACCCTGGGGTTAAATCCAGCACTATTTTTGCTGTTTAAAGCTGCAACAACGTACTACTAATTCGTTCTCACGTGAGCAAAGATATTACCATACTAATATTATTATTGGTAAGAAGAGGTAATTGATAACACCACCTGCCACTCTGCAGCAATCACGATGATAAATGTTTCCATCAGAGGGAAATCTGTGCTTGGTCTACCACAGCCTAACCCAAGCAGCATGTCAAACGTCAATTATAAAGATGTTTCTTTTCTATTACAATTTTTTTGTGGAAAGCAACTAGCCCCACCACGACATTTATAGAACCAGTCTACAGCACAACTATGCCTAAACGTTTTGCCTCAAATATTTAAGTTACTTTTCCTTTTATTTATTACCATAGCATCCTTGGGTCTAAAAAACACTGGTTCATACACACAACAGCTTATGTTCACACATAGCAAACTCCAGTTATTAATTACTTCCATTCCTTAACCTAACAGCTGATACACTAATTTAACCAAGAATTTTAAATATTTTGTGGAATATTTGCAATACACATCCTTGTGGGGACATTATCAAGACATCACACATTAAAGCTCATACATACACGTCATTCACACATATAGACGCTTAGGTGCTGTATATATTAAACCCCTGTATTTGTATTGCAACACGTCTGTCAGTTCATACTCCAGGAAGTCCATCTAGGAATGCAGCGTGCATGTAAAATCACTGGGCTTAGCCCCTTTGCAAAATTCTGTATGCTTCTGAAAAAGACAAGTGAGATTAATATTTATATATATACATATATGTACACTGCAGGCGCGCACACACACACACACACAAATAAACGATGTTACATTGTCCACTAACTCTAGCTATATAAATACTATCGGCAAGTATAAAAACTTTCATTGCCTTGGCTACAGATATGCTCAGAAGATTATTATTAGTTTGTATTAATAGATGCAGGCCTCAAAAGACGAAATCAGCTATTGATAATTGCAAGAAGTATACAGCAGCTACTGTATCGATCGGCTTGTCCCTTATTCCCCTGGTATAGGAGAGATAAGAAGACACACTCTTTAGTGCAATATAATTTCTTTTGACCTATCTGCTTGCTACAGACTTATGATGAATAGCCAGAGTGGTTAAAGTCCTTTATCACGAAAGTTACCCCTTGATATAATATTGATTCTTTATAACTAGCTCCAAACACAAAAATCAAACTGTCCACTTGACCATCATCATCATCAATATCATCACAAAGGCTCTGGAATAAAGATCAGCACAGGACTGAAAACGCTTTCTATAATCTGCCCACCTAATCTTTATTTGCTGATGATGAAAAGAAAAGGGGTGTGAGAGAGTGTGTGTGTGTATGTGTGCGCACACCGCCGAGGCGGGGGCGAGTGGAACAGGGAATGTCATCGGAACAAATAATAATAATAAAAAAACCCTCTTAGCTTAAGAAAAAGACTGTTCAGCCGCCTTCAAAAGAAACCAAGTGATGATCGCCGAAGTTAATAGCCACGCCTTGAAGCCCCGCTCTGCTAAAGGAAGGGATTCAAGTGCGGAGAAGGCCCGATGTGATATTATGCTGGGGTGCCCCCTCTCCGCCCCAGCAGCGGTCTGCGGTGAATACAGAGAGTTATGTAAGAAGCAATCACGAGTGGGATCAGCAGCGTTCTCCTTGGCTAGAGTCAGGACTAACAAGTCGTCTTCTCACTTTCTCTCCTTTCGCTGGTCCATGAAGCGATCCATCATTTCTTTTCAGATCACCTGGTGATCCAGTAAAGGAAAAAAAAAGCCCCACGGGAAAAAAAGAGCCTAGGAAACGAGCCGCTGATGTTCGGGTTGATGCTTAACGTGCATCTATAGGATGGTGCAGAAAAGAAAAAAACATGATCCACATGTACATTGCCATAAATTAACGGTATTTTCTTCTCCTTCCCTCTCTATAGTACCAGCATGCTTTTGCTCAGGGTTGCATTAGCACAATCACCAGTAATTACAAGCGTGTGTACACTGGGAGAATGAAGATTGGGAAAGTGGGAGGTAGGACGTGATTCCCCTTTGGAGCAATCAGGACTGGGAAAGGTTTCAATCCATGCAAACGGTACGTTGATCATATTTAATGGGCTGGTTAGGCTGGCGCACGAGCCGAGGTGCCATTTCAGCGCAAGTTTGCTCTTTTCAGGCGAGAAGGGAAGCGGGGGGAGGGAAGGAAGGACAGCGATGGAAGCGGCCACGGCAGCTGAAGTTGCATTCGCTCCGTCCAGCTCCCCAAGGGAGCGAGGCTCCGGGGAGAAGGCGCTCCCTGCCACGGACACCCTTTGCGGGGAATGGGGCGGGGGGCAGCGCCGGGCATGCCCCAGCAAGAGGTGGTCGCGCCGAGGGACGAGCGGGGCCGGACCTGCCCTGCCGGGGGCAACCGGGCCGAGCCCGGGGAGCTGCGCCGGGCTTGGCCCGTGGGGCCGAAGCGAGCCGGGCTGGGACGTGCCAGCTCAGGCAGTGTCCGATCCGCCGCCGCCGAGGCGCGGGCGCTCCCGAAGCGGCGCGGCCGGAGCCGCCCGCCCGTGGCAGACGCGGTGCGGACGAGCGGCCCCCGCCCGGCCACACGCTTCGCCGGGGCTGCCGGCTCGGTGACATCCCCGCCGCCCCGCTGCGCCGCCGCCAACTTCGCCAGAGCGAGCGCATCGCTGTCTCCCCGCGCCCCTTCCAGCCGCCTCGGCCCCCGCAGCCGCGGGGCCTCCGCTCCCCCGCGGGCCTTTCCCCGCGGGAAGGCTCCCACCGGCCGTTTCCACCCACGACTGTGGCCCAGGGAGGGTCGCAGAGGTGGCAGCCGTGAAAGCAGTCGGCTTCAACGCTGGGAGTCGCGTCCAGACTCTTGGCGTTCCTAGCTCCCCCTCCTCCGCGCATCGGGGCCAGGGCCCCCCACCCGTGGGAGCAACAGCGGCAACAATTCCTGTCATCACGCTCCCAAACACTCCGCACGGGAGGCTCCATTTGCTCCATGAGCGGCTCATAATTAGGGATTTTAAAAACTTCCCTCCTATCCACTAAGTCCTCAGCACCCCCTCTCTGTCTGCTTCTGCTCCCCACTGAAATAATCTGTGGGGTTATTGAAAAAAAACCCCAGCCAGCACTGCAGGGCGGGGGAGGCATGGGAGAAATAGCGAGATCTGTTGAGGCCTCAGTTGCTGCTCCTCATTAGGGCACACAGACCCAGACCCCTCCGACAAGTTTCCCAGCCCTAGCAGATATCTCAGAATTGTTCACTGACCTTTGCAGTAGATATAGTCAGAGAATGAAATCAATCCATCACGATTAAAAAAAGACACTCTTTTGTCCAGGTTATGACATGTGGCTTGAGATTAATTATAAAATGGGCATCACAAATACACACAGGTGGATGGAGGGTGTTAAGATTTCAATGCTTTTGGGGATAGCAAGAGGCAAGGTTTCTCAGAAGATGCAATCTAATCCATGTTGGTCTCTTCCTAAAACCAGATGATGACAGAAGGACAAAAATGAAGAAATGGAATTGGGCAAATGCAACATGACAGTGGCTGGTAGGAGAGGGGCAGAAGGGTGCTTTCAGCCTTACACTACTAGTATAAAGAAAAAGTTGATCAAATTATGATGGACACTGGTTTGTTTGGGGTTTTTTTTGTTCAACAATGCATATCTTTGCTATGACCTAATGATATGTGTGCTATTGAGCTTCACAAAATGCATTCATGCTTCCCTTGGCAGGTCTAGGTGTAAGAGTTGATGACTAACAAAAGTAATATAGATTAGAATCAATTCCCCTTATCTGGTGACAAAAAATAACATCGTGTCAGCACTGTGTACATCCTATCGTCAAATGACACAATATGATTTGATTAGTTGAATAAATAATCAGCTATGTCCAGGCATATAGGTCACCCACTTGCAAATTAGATTACCCTGCTTGGGTACAGGCAGCACCTGATTAGGAAACAGCTTCTCTCTGTGTCATTCTAGTTTCCCTTTAGAAAGAAGGTCTGTTATTTTCAAATACAAGGGCTTTTGAAAATGCTTGTATATTTTGCAAAATCCTGTATGTATTTTCATGCTCATATGTAACATTTATGCAGTTTGTGCTAGAGGTACCACCTTTACTACCAAAGCTAGCTGAGCTGTCCCTGTTTGTCTGAGTATTTGCAAGTTTTAAATGATAGCCCATGTTCTGTGATCTGAAATAAGGATAGCTGAAATACAATCTTTTTGAAAACTAGGCAGCATACATTTCCATAAATGATTTTGGCTAGAACACTCAGACTGCACACCCATATGAATAACAGGAATGTGAGAAAGAATAAAGTGTTAGATAAGGGAGCATGGAAACATTTAAATTCTGAAGTCCACTCTGAGGAAGATCATCAAATCTCAAGATAAGTATGTCGGCTTTTCAATGTAAACCATTATGTCACACTGCAGAAACAGGAGAAAGCTCTGAGTATGTGTGAATACTTTTTAAGGCTGGCATTTCTGCTGGGTTTGAATCTTTTTGTCATATTCTATTGGCCAGAGAGATGTAAGAAAAACTTTCTGGCATTTTACTTTTCCATAACTTGTGAATTTTCACAAATTAAATAAGCAAAATGCTGGAATACGGTTTCCTTTCAGACCCTATATGTTAGTTTATATAGTGTAGTCTGGGCTAGAATCATTCAGAGATGTGTAGATATCAGGAGGAGGAACAAAAAGTGCAGCCTATAATGAATAGTTGGTAAAGAAGTGCTATTAAAAAGGAAGAAAAAGAGGAGTTTGATAAAACAGATAGGAAACTGAGCCACTTGAGTAGTATAAGAATAGTGGTAAGGGCAAAAAGGTGAAACAGAGATGACGTGAAGGGAGATTACATGGACAGAGACAGAAGAGGCCAGTGTGTGACTGTGTTGAAAAGAAGTGTTTTGGAAATGAGATCACAGAAATTAGCAAATGAAAAATTATAGCCTTTATTTTACATAAAGGTTTATGCAAGGTAGAATTCTTTAAAAAAGCTTCAAACTGAGTAATAGGACAAGATTCTGATGATTTTGTTATGTTAGGCTTGTGGATCCTGTTTAAAACTGCTCTTCTTTGAGTGTAGAATGAAACATAAGTTTGTTTGAGAAGTTTCTAGGTATAAACAGACACAAGGGCTAATTTCCAATATGTCAGTCTTGTTATCTTTGGATGTGCCATTAATAAAATGAAAGAAAAAAATGTAATTCTTCCCTGCTTTGCTTTCTAAGAACTCCAGCAGCTGACAGTGGGTCACATTATCGTATACCTGGTACATATATATGAAAGGCACACCTTTTAGTTAAAAGTGCTCATAATGTGGCCATAAAATAGCATACCTTTTCAAGTATGCACATTTGACTCCTTTGCTAATGTCACCTGACAGCCCTTTCATTCAAGGTAATCCAGAATGGAAGTGGTAGGATTGACTTGCTGGTTTTGTTGTTTTGGTTTGTGTTTTTTTTACCACTGAAAGGTATAAAATGGTGGGATGGTGATAGGGGAAGTGACTCAGACAAAATTTATAAAGCATCGCTTTAGGGTTGCAAAGATTTACCTAAGGAGTGCAATAATGCTCCCAACTCATGATTTTATACCATTATAGCAAAATCTCTACCATTGCTGTGATCAAAATCAATTGATCAGTCAATCACCATGCCTGCCTCTGCCTGCTAACAGGAATGATACTGCAGAATCTATTCTTGACTGTCTTTGTGAGAATAAAGGAATAGTTTTGTTTTCCAGTTTGGAATCTGTTTCCTGAATGAATGCACTGGCTTTTGTATGTGTGCATGTGCATCTATATGTGTGTATAGAAACATTGAATCATTTTGTTTCGAAAAGACAGACAGGTCATCAAGCCAGATATGCATCTTTCATAGTCACATACAGAACTGCACAGGTATATCCAGATAGATCCATGTAGACCTGGAAACGATGTTTGCACACCTCTATTCTCTTCCTGCACACAGGGCTTGACTTTAAAGTGACATCCAGCTATGCATTCCTCTTTTAAAAAATGATTATCTTAACCATCTGGACAGCTGATTGCAATATCCATCCATGACAGTAGTTGTGTTTTCCTAGTCAGGTGCAGAGAAGTATTTCTGGTTGAAAGATCCACCTTTCCCCACAGTGGGAGATTTCTTGTTCAAGTATGTATTTCAAGTATGTATTTATTTTTTGTGTGCCTTCAAAGCAAAAAAAAACCCCAAAACACCAAAACCCAAAAAAACATCTATATCATGTGTTAGAAGCACTTTTTCCAAATGTAGGATCTGACTCTCAGAGACACTGTATTTAATTAATAAGAACAATTAATTCAATCCATTAGGTAAGTTTCTCATAATTTTACAAATACTTAATATATTATGTGTACATTTAAACTAGACAGAAACGGAGACATACACCAACAGAGGAGAGGTGAACTAGAAGGCTGAGACCAACCACTGATTTCTTATGGTCCAAAAAAAAATTTCTATGATTAGCAGGTAATTTTAGAGCCAACATCAGTATTGTTTCTGACATTCCCCTAAAGCACCAGGTCAATGCCACAGACTGATAACAAGTAAGCTGGACAAATGTCCTGTGCCAGCATGACAATTTGTATGTTCTTCTGTTCTCTGGCAAGAGTGCATTACGTGTGTACATCTCTAGTGCTTCCTCTCATCTGCTTCCCTGTCCTCATGGAACTTCTGCTTCCATGAGTGAGGAATATCAGCCCTGTATAACCCAGCACAAGTTGCTCTCTTTGAGCTAACCTTCATTTTATTTAGTTGTGGAGGAGACTAAACGGAGACAAAACGGAGAGAGAAGGTGCACGGGGCAGGAGGGACTGCTGTGATGATGATGATGCTGTCCTGCAGGTCCATCTTTCTGTATGTCCAATCCTGCCTGCAACACAAGCCTTATCACTTAACAGCAACACAAGTCTGGTTGCTGAGCTTCACCATGTCCCAGATCATGGAATGGGGCTAACACTCTCTTACATTACAGGTACTGGACATTAATTCATGCTCCAAGGTGGACATTGCATGAGTATGGACAGTGCTGTGCTGTGAAGCCAGATACTCCTGCCAAAAAAGGAAGAGTTCCACTGCTTTTCTTCACTGCATGGAGCTCTAGCAGCAGTTCTCTTAGTTTGTCACCAAAGAGCTGATTTATGCCAAGGGTTTGTGTAGCAGTGAGACCTACTCAGGTGAACTTAGAGTCTGAACTAACCAACAAACCCCCCTGGGTTTGAAGAACCCTTCAGGTTAGGGTGACAGAAAATCGTCCCCCCCTTTGAGGCTAAGCGCCATGAATATGAGTCAGGAATCAGAGGTACTGGTTCCTGAAGTTCTCCTCCTCTTTATCCCATATACAGTTAATAGCTAGAAAGTTCTTTACCCGCAGTGGTATTATTGGTTTTTAAACTTCTGTATCTGCCCCCCTTGCACCCCTATTCCCCAGTTTATCTGCCAGTTCTGTATCCCCTGTGTCCCGGTTGGCTATCCTCTCAAAACCCCTCCCATCTTTCCATCCCTCTTAACCCCGTGTTCGCTTCCGTTTGGGGCTCTCGGTTCCTCGGAACCCACCACCTACTCCAGACGCGTTCCGTCCCGGTCCCATCCGCCTTCTCCTCCCCGTCATCCCTACCAATAAACCCTGGATTCTGAAAGCTGAGAGATTGCATCTCCTTTAATCGCCAAGGCTCCTGCTATCCTGCCTTCGGGAAGTCAGCCCGAGCTCGGGTTCCGCCGGCCCCGGATCCGCTCCGCTCCCGCAGCGTGGACGCACCCGGCGGGGACCTACTTTTAGTGGGGTTTTTGGGGTTCCCCTGCCTTCCCAGAGCGAGAAAACCTCAGGTTTGCTTTAGAGGAAAAGCCCCCCCCTCTTTTAAGCCTTGCTGCAAGACATTGACATGCAGGCAAGTCAGGTAGTCTTGTTGTGTTATTTTCATGTACTTGAAATCCATATAATTTATTTTAACGGTCAAAAATAGGATAGGCAAGGTGGTGCCACATACGTGTTCTTTATTGCCTGTTTCATTAGCTGAGTTGTTTGGACCCTGCTGTTTTCAGAGAAAGATTTTGTATTTGACACATCATGCTAATATCAGTCATTAGGTACAACTGCCTGTGATTGGTGCTCTATAAATACCTATGCACAAGTGGTTTGTGATTGTTGCTGTATAAATACCTACTAGTGATAGCCCTGCACTGCCCAGGAAATAAATGAATCAGATTGTCCTACAAGAAACACATAGAAGTAGGTAGTGAGAGAAAATTTTTCTAAGCTCCTTTGTAGACGTAATGCAATTGGTTTCAGGGACAGGTGGCCTCACCCAGGGACCCTCCAGGTGCTGCTCCCAGTGTCAAAGACTCCTGCAGCTTTGCCTGGCTTCCAGGTAGGGCAGCATCAAGGGACATGCACAGTGTGTTTTCTCCACTGGCTTTTCCTGTGTGAGGGGACCAGACCAGGAAAGAGGGTCTGCTGGAAAGCTTAGTGTCATATAGCTGAAGTAACTACTCAAGGGACTTTTGCCATGGCTGATCACTGAAGTATGGAGTTTGCCCGTTGTTAGCCTCATCACTGAAGTTCTGCTGTCACTGTTTGACAGTTTGTGCCATACCTTCTAGTGTCTTTCAAAAATATTTTCAAATCCACATGTAAAACCTTTATACACAGACTGACTATCCTGTGTTGGGGAGTGATTACAATCCAGGTTCAAATTGTCTTTGTAATACAATTTTCCCTTTTTTGCACCACACATGCAAGGTAAAACCACTCACATTGTTGGTTCTTTCTGTAATTTGAAAGAGAGATACATTCTTCACCTTAACTCAGGAACCACAGATCATACCTCCCTGGTGAATGGCCATAAGAAAAAAAACAGTGAGACAAAGGTTTTCCCTTTGTTAATACAACTTTTCTGAACGAAATTTTGGTCCAGGTCATGTGAAGACAGAAACTCAGCCTTAGGTTTGTTGGATAGTTAAGACAAACTCTGAGGTGCTCCCGCATAAACGAATTGGACTTTCAGTGCTGCTGTGTGAGTCAAGCCAGGAAACTGTTCTTGGGTTGGCAACCCAGGCTGTTGGGAAAGCTGTCTCGAATTCAGTTTCCTAATGCAAAATATAGTCTTTGGAGAGGTGTTGGAGGTTAAGAAGTCCAGGCATCTCAGATGTGTGAAGAATAGTAGCATTTTAAATATCAGTAAAGAAACTGCAGGTTGAAGAGAAAGTGATGACCATGATAAGGAAAGACACCTCAACGCCCCTGTAATCTGCGTTTGCACAGGACCAAATATTTCCTGCTTACAGAAGTCAGTAGTCTGATACCCCGAATTATGTGGACCTGCTGATTTCAATGGGAATTGCATCCTGATATAGTATGGAATCAAATTTGGCTGTTACATCAGATTGGTGTAAGTTACAGTAATTTTGAACATCTGTTGAATCACAATTAAGTATGATTATGTACTTCACCCCCTGTAGTAATTTCCTTACCTAATTACATCCAACCACTTTGCATGCTGCTATTGAATTTGCCCAGGTATATTTCTGAGTCAGTACTCCTGTAGCTCTGCAAATGCAATGATGTTGAGACAAGGAAGTACTTTTTAAAATTAAGAGCAATTTACAATATGTTATGCTTTCAACATTCAATTGAATAATAAAGATATGAGAATAAAATCCTTTTGCAACTCCAGGGAGTCACTGATGGAATAATCTGCAAATAAGATTAAAAGATTTCAGTACAACTAAGATTGCCTTTCATGACCTTAAATGTCATCCACATCAGATTTAATTCCAAACGCTGAATTTTTCCTTTTTCATTAATCAGTCCAGGAGAGAGATGATAATGCTTTATCATGATGTACAAGATGGGTGTTAGTATGTGAATAATAATTTATTTTCTAGAAATACATACTGCTCGATTTATATTTCCATTTCAACAGTAAAACCTTTGCTGTATAATGTATGCAAAGCTCCAACTTGCAAACATGATTATTCTGCACTGTTGACATCACATTATTATGCCATCAATACTTTGGCATGACTTGCATATTTTTTAGTTTCTCTGGAAATTTGCTACTTTATAATTCTGCTTGAATAAAGAAATCTTTTATACTTTCCTACTATCCAAGTGCATTTTTGATTAGTAATTACACATGTACACATGAACAGCAAATCGAATGAAAGAACTATCCCTTTTGCCCCCCATGTTTCACCAAGATGATTTAGTCTAAGTGAAAGTTCAATTGTGCATGAGAGATTCCGAGGGGGGAAGGAAGAAGAAGAATTATTTTTTCATTTGGTATTCAAACAACCATTTAATATGAATTAGTTTCATAGACAACCTAACTTTGGGCTGTGCATTGCTGAGCACTTTATCTGAAGCGATTTAGCAAAGTCTCCTAGAGTATTATCTGAGGTGAGGCTGAAGGGCTGGTACCAGTGTTTCTAGGTGGACCACCTGACAAAATGGTATTAGAAGATAACCATGAACCATAAGAAGGTTTAATCAGATTCAAGAAAAGATTCCGAAATCCATTAGACTCTAGCAAAACTGATTGCCTTGAGTGGGTTATGGGTCTGTGCTCTTTCATGTTCTACAAAAATAGCCAAGGTTACTCCAGTGTTCTATATTTCCTGCTTGCTTAGGGAAGCTGGCAGCATCAGACCACCCAATTAAAAAAGCAGCAAGTTTCAGAAGCCTCCTGCAAAATATCAGTTACAGAGACCTCAGTTTCTAGTAGGAGGATAGTAAGGCAAAGGTGTGAAAGGACTTCAGGAATCCTGTCCTTACCCTTGGGAGCCTTAGCCACTTGTATTTCTAATGGGATCTTTCCTCACAGGCAACTCTCCATTAGAACCACACCTGTGATTTAATTCGGATGTATCAAATCAGAAGGATTTTCACAGAAATTATTTTTCTTTGACAGATGGGTCTTTTCTGATGGGGTTTGGCTCTATCAGAGCATTCTTTATTACTGTTGGTGACTTCAGTTCTTGTACCACTGTTAGAAGGAGCTGTCAAATAAGAATGTTTAGCACCATTTACTAATGACACTGTTAAAATACCAGTTTAAGTAACTTTGTGTCCTCTGTTGCTTTCACATGCAGTTCCAGAAGTTTTCAATAACTTGTAAATCATAATATTTTTGAGCCTCCCTTTGTCTTGCTCTTTTTGGTATGTGGTGCTCACTCCAGCAGCTGAAGTTATATGGGAAGTGTGATCTGAATGGAGGAACCAGATGTTTTCTGCGGAGGACATCCAGCTGTGAACATTTCAGAAGTTTGTTTCATCAGAATGTGTTGATTTCTTTCTCTTTTTCTTCAGTATAAATAAAGCAGAAATATGTGACTGGCTTTCAGTTACACACTGCTCAAGCTGTGATAGATGAACTTTAAAAAAGTTATCAGCAGTTCACTTCTAAGAGCAAGTGATCAGGTCTTACACATGTTAATGCAAAAGGTCAGCATAAGACTTCATGACAATGGGAAAAAAGAAAAATTTGGTTCTTTATAGGACTCAGCTACAGTCACCATGTCTGAGATACTGTGGTGGTTTTGATTGGCTCAAAACATCAGTAAAGTATTTTTTAACATCTAGGAGAAATTTGGACTCTTCAGAAGCTGGTGTGGTAAGCCTGGAGAGGTGTCTGAAGTGTGAGGAGTGGCACAAAGATGGCTCCTGTGTATCTTGAGTGAAAGTTCTGGAAGTTTTTTTCATCTAGTCCAGCAGAGCCCATCTCTGATGGCTCTGAAGGTGATGGACATGCTGCTAGCCAAGTTTGGGGCAATTAGAGGTGCTAGTTACGCCTCTGTGAAAACATATTTAAGAAGAAATCAAAACAAAGCAAGCACGCACTTTGCAGTTAGAGGAGGAGGAGGTGGAGGTAAAAATATGTAGAGGGAGAACAGCATGGAGATTGCCAAGGTCAGTGGAGAAGGTGGGGGAGGAGGTGCTCTAGTGCTCCAGGCGCCGGAGCTGAAAAGCCTCTGCTAGCTGTGGTGAAGGCCATGGCAGGAGCAGGAAGTTTCCCCTGCAGCCCATGGAGTCCAAAAGGATGCAGAAATCCACCCACAGCTCACGCCAGAGGAGCAGGTGGATTCCTGGAGAGAGCTGTAATCGAGTTTGGAGTCTCATCGAAAGAGTTAAAGCTACAGAGGCCTTGCAAAGGAAAGAAAGGCCTTGCTCCTGGAATGAAAGCAGCCTGGCCTCGGCTCAGGAGTCTGCACCTTATGGACAAGAAAACTCACGCTGCAGCAGAATTCGGGCGGGATGTTGCTCGTGAGATTGGACCCACGCCAAAGAAGTTCCCAGAGGACTGTCGCTCATGGGAGGGACCCCATGGCTAAGTAGAGACCCCTTCTCCCTGGTTGGACTGACCAGAAAACCCCTACCCTGCCCCCTGTCTGTGTTGTTGGTTTAGAAAGAGGGAAGGGGGGTGAGTGCAGAGACTGCTTCTTAAGAGGGTGGGAGTGAGAGCAGAAAAAACTGTTGAGAGAGAGAGAGAGAGAGAGAGAGAAATAAGTAGAGATAAAGAGTATTTGTAGTAGAAGAATTGTGGTGATGAATAGATTTATAGATCTGCTCTGTGGACTGCGAAAATACCTCACACCCTGCCTCCCTACCCAGGCTTGTTAGTTATAAAAGAGGAAAGGGGGTGAATACTATGAGTTTGTAAGAGGGAGGGGGAGAGTGAACAAAATAATGTATGAAAAGTTTATTTTTGCCTTGCATTTTATCCTCCAACTCTGTTAGGTAATTAAATCACTTTTTGCAACTTTAAGTTAGAGCCTGTTTGCCCTCTTTCTTTTTCTTCTGTGCGTCCTCCTACCAGTGTCCTATCTCATTTAACTCACGAGATTAGTGTATATTTTTACAGTTTTTTTCTGTAGCAAGAGAGAGTCAAAGTGCCTGGTGTTTAGTCAGAGTCAAACCCCGACAGATACAAATCCCATGTGGAGATTATGCATTAATTTCCTTAATGAGGATAGTAGTGATGCACCATTAGCATGGAACCAAAAGCAAATGAACAAAGTTGCAAAGGATACAAAATTTCCCTTTCACAGGAAATTTCTGGATTTCAAGATTTACTTTGCTTCTGAAGCAGAATAAAATCAAATCACCTTAAGTGACATTTTCAAAACAATTTCATTTTAGGTTCCAGTCTTTAATCTCAATTTAAAATATAACACAATCTGAAGGTGTAATTTCAAAATGAAAAATGGAGTCATTGTTCTGAAAAGGTTAATGCAGGGTATTTTAACCTTACCGAAGGAGTTGTAATTGTTTTTCAGATTTTGTTGAAGTTGACACTTTCTCAGAAGAGCTTTGTTTTCAATCAAACAGCAGTTTTCCACTGAAAAAAATATTTGGTTGGAAAAGTTCCACTCAAGCTAGATGAAGCATGGGAGGTTTGTAGATAAGGAGAATATAATTAGCTACAATAGAAATTTTGTCAGAAGACTGAAGCTAAGAGCTCTCATGAACTGGATAAATACCACTGCACTCTTGAAAGGAGGACAAGCAACTAGGGCTGTTATTTTGCGTCTCTTCCAAAAGGTTGCTGCTGCTGTACTACATCAGTATCCTCCCTGTCTAATCGCACTGGTTCGACACCGACACAGTGGGGATGAGGAAAGACAACTGCTTGCTGAGAACCTATTTTTAGGAGAAAATTTGATCATATGCTCTGCTTTTGGTGCGTTAGCAGTTACACTGTGGTCTCTCAGATGTCTCTTGTGGCAGGTGATGGGAGAGAGCAGCAGCACTGCTGAACTGCAGCACTGCAGCACTGCTGAACTCTCAGACATCTCCTTCTCCAGATGTGATCTTATGAGATACCATTAAGGATGGTGGGATGACAAAGCATGGATTTATGCAGTAACAGGCTTTCTTTTTCTGCTGACAAACAAAAACCAAAATGGAAAACATATCTCCTAGAAATACTGCACAAATGTAAATGAAAAAATATTTACCTCGGGTTTTGAAGAGGATATTATTCAGGATTTTAATCCACTTATTAATAGGTGAAAGGATGCATTGATACACAGGTCTCATCATATTTTGCTAAGGCAGGAATCACTAGCTTAAGGCAAACTTCCTAATCTTGTTGATTTTACAAGGGCACATACATACTCCTGGTATGTAAGAAGGATCTTTCTTCACGATAAAGTAACACATGCCAAGAAGCATCAGAAAGGAGCTGGGGTAGAAGGCAAATAATTTCCTCTACTAGGAGAAGCAGCATGGTGGAGACTAATTGTCCAAAAATGTTATTGCTCAATTTCTTACTCAAACTCATTTAGCTAACGAGGGTCAAATCTCATTTTCATATTGAAAGGGTAGGATGACTTTTTATTAAGGCAAGTATGACTCGTTTTATCATTAATTCTATGAAAACAAAGTCTTCAAGCTGAAGATTACTGTATTCCAATTAGTATCACACTTTGCAAGGAAAGCATCCAATCATTCTGAGAAAATTGTGTTTCTCTATTAAACTAGCTATCTGTGGAGGGAGGCTGGGTGTTCATTTTGATTTAGTGCTGGCATAAAATAGGTGTCAAAAATTTATGTAGGTTCAAAACTCAGGCACAGTTAGTATAAAAAAATATTCACCAAGGGCTATTAACTGTGGCCCAGGATGCTTTGAGCCACAGGCTGTTGGAAGATGTGTTACTATGTCAAGAAAGCGTAACCAAATGTTTACCTAGCTTTCTTCCTTAAGCATCCTTTCTCTCTGGATGAAGAAATCACAACTTTGAAATCTGAACTTTGAAATCACAAAGTTAAAGCTGCATCCTAATTGGCAAAATATGTTTTGGTGTGGCCGCAAGAGGCAGCCCGTGGAAATCGGAATATTCCGTGTTCCCACCTTAGGCAACCGCTGACCTGTTGCTGCATCTTTAGCAATGTGTTTTCACACTGGTGAGGTGCTCATGAATGCAGCAACTAGTTCTGCTCCTTGCTTGCAGAATGGCAGTTGATTGAATACTGGCTGAAGTATGTAGCAGTGCAAAGAAAAAAAAATCAAAACCAAAACCAAACCCCAAACCAACCCCCAAGTCATTGAAAATGGATTTTCCTAAAAAATTAAATTCCTCACAAATCAAACCTGAGTTGGGCAGGGGAGCAGATGGTCTGAGCTGGTGCAGCAGTGAATTATTAAGACATGCTAACAGGACTGCAAACAACTTACCACTTTCCTCAACTATAACATGGGAAGAGTGTCATAGTGAAGCTGAATTAATCAGAACTGATTTCTGGCAGCCTTTCTCTGAGTAGCAGGACTCTGCATTTCAGTCAATCAACTGAAGCTGATGTACTCAAAGTGGTGCTTCTCTGTGGCCTTTGTTTCCTTGGCTTCCTAGGATTAAAAATGACCCTAAATTAATGCCCTCAATTAAAAATGTCCTTAAATATTCTTATTTTGTACTGTGCAAGGAGTGTTTCTAGGATTTCCAGACTGGCCTCACAGTGTCTCAGAACAAATTGTGCTGATCTATTTTCATTTTGCCTGGATGAATACACACAAGTGGCACTTGTGGTCTGATCCCACATTCTTCTTGCTGCTCCTCTTTGCCGGAAAAAAGCATTACAGGGCTTCTCTCACGCCACTGGTGCATTAGGTACATCACAAGGTGTCGGTGGAGTTCCAATGCAAAGGAAATCCAATTAAATAGTCTTTCCTCCTTCCCTATACAGAGTGGAATTCCCTATGATGACTGGAACCAATGGAAAATTAACTGCAGGTGGCTCAAAATCACTGATGCTTTACTGCCTGCTGATTTCTCATTGGAGAACCTCAGTCTCCTTTCATTTCCACACATTTCCTCCTTTCCAATGGAAGGGGCACTTAGGAGCAAATAACTTTTCTGTAAATTGGGCCATAAGTCTAGTCCTCCAGGGGCCCACAGTTTCAGCCCTCATCTAGAAATTTCAGAATAAATCAGAATACTACAAACCCTGCACCAGAAGTACTTTAGTGTTTATGTGAAAGCTTTTTCCTGCAAATGGACTGACTACTTGAATTTGAAATCCTTTGCTCATCTGGAAAGTCTCTGATCCAGTATCTGAGAGGAGAAATATCTCTCCTATCCCAGACTCAAAAGACTTTCTTACTAGATCTTTTCCTGGAAAGCATGTCCAGCAGAGTGTCTCAAGCCATCATTTTTCGGTCTAGCCAAAAGTCGCCTTTTTCATTAACTTGGCTTTCAATAGGTGGTGTTTTATGTGAATATGAAGTCCTTCTGTGATAGCAAAAAGTGCAGATGTAATAATATACATTGCAATAGATTTTCAAACCACCAGAGCCATTTCCTCCTCTTTTGTTCCCTTTTATGACCCTGATGTCATTTGGAATAAACTTTAATTGGGTCATTTTGTCATCCTCTGAGCAGCCTCCATTAACAAACCTTTACCAGCAGTAAGTGTTGGTAGCAGGATCTCTGTCACACGCAGTTGCCACTTAGTGAAGTTTCACAAACATATCTTCATTATTTATGCATGCTGTGCTTTATTACTGATGCCAGGTGTGAGCCAGGAACACTTCAGTACACACAGGCAGCTAAAGAGGTCAGATTTCAGCACTGAAGTAATAACGATAAAAAACTGAACAAGAGAGGTGTGATCTCACATCACTGTCAGTGGCCTTGTGCCTTGCAGGGCGCTGCAGCCATGCCTCTGCTTTACAGTGGTGTTTTAAACCATCATGGCATTGCTGGGAGATCACAAACATCCCTGGGTTCTGATGAACGTGTATGCATATGCTTACAGTAAAGAAAAATGTGGCAAAAAATATGTTTCTAAGATGTAGGAAATACCACATGTGGAATAATTTAATCTGTCCAGATTGATTCCACTGAAACCAAAGAAATTATGACAGATTAAGACCAATGTACATAAATGAATCATGACCATGAGTTTTGCAGGTCTCATTCTAGTTTTGTTAAAGGTGATGGCAAAAGTATAAATATATTTCCACTGACTTTTACAGAGCAAAATCCATCCCCAGATTTTAAAAGTTAGTCAACCTAATATTTTGGAAAAGCATGTAGAGGCTTTGAATTAGCTGTTAGGTTTCTTCTGTGTTATCATATTGTAGTTGTAATATATGAAAGAATTACAAAATTTAATTAGGGAATGGTTCTTAGGTCATAGCAAAATTGGCACACTAAACACACAATAAATGTCTACTTTACTTTTAATTAAACAGCTTCCCCTTAAAGGTTTTTAATCACTGGTTTAGATAAGTGGGATTTGTAATGATTGTTAAGGAACTGTGAGGAGTGGCTGAAAACATGCACCTGCATACAGTTAGAAGGGGGTATTATGGAAAATGTTATTGAGACTCTAGGAAAGCTTTTCTTTATGTTTAATATATTGTTAGAATGATGAATACTGTCCTAATTCTCACAAAAACTGGAAAATCCTTTTACAGTAGCTTGTTAAAAGCCACCTTGATGTTGCTTTAAAAGTGCCCTCCATCATTAGTGCAGTCCTTATTTGTGCTTGCCAAATAGGAGTGCAATGTAAAATATTCCAGCTCTACCAAGTGACATGAAGCTAACATTTAAGAAATATAAGTTGAAAGAAAACATTTACTTGAAAATTATATATTAAACTTCAAACCTTTGGACTTTTCCCATGTTTTTTTTCTCCTTTTCTTTAGAAGCACTGCTTAGACACACAATCATATCTCCTAATATTTGTTCTCTTGCTTATTGCTGGACTAGCTTAATTGCAACTCTTAACTCACATATTTTTCTGGTAGTTTTAATTTTTTTTCCCACACACTTTATATAGAGTGGTGTGATTTAAAAATCTTATTTGGTATCCATTTCAATTTCGATAAAACTTCAAGCACTCATGCTTTTTTCTCTTGCAGCAGACCTTTTCTCATGTAGGCGGTATTTTCTATAGTGTTTTTACCATGGATGTACATCCTGCCATTTAAAGCAATATGAAATAACGTGTAAAGACCCTCTGACAGGAAATTAGAAATGACATGTTTGAGATAAAGGGGTGCAGCCACTGAAACGGTGTCTGATGAAGATTTAGAGTGATGGTTGAAGCACGTGAATTGTTTATCCATTCTGCCGCACTATTGCTGCAAGCCAAGAGAGGTGTAATAATTTATTTGGAAAATCACAGTTTAGTATAGTGAGAAAAAGTAATCTACCATGGCTCTGACAGGCCAGGCAGATAGATATGAAAAAGAGAAACAGATCTATTTCTCGAGATGTAGGCAACAATTATGAATGAATAGACAGCTAGCTTAATATATGAGTTGCCATCTCTCAGCTGCTTCAGCAGATGGCCTACTGTGTGAACCCTGCTCTGAGTTACACATTCAAAGGCTTGATGTTTCTGAATATAATGCATCCGGACACTTTTTACAGATCAGGATGTAGATAAACATATAGATAGATAGATATATAAACTATCTTCTTGATTGTGGCAAGCCTGTTCTTTCAAAGAAGACAGCTGCTTTTGCTGTAAATTATGTTAAGAGGTCTAAGCTATTTAGCCACCACAATAACATCACATCGCCTTGATTGCTAGCATCTACCCCTGAATTTGCCATTCCTCTGCTGTCTGCTTTCTCCTCCTCAGTTCCTGTATTTTGCATGAAGTGGTCCAGCAGCTTTTGAGTACCTGCCTCCACACCCCGGGTGCTGATGCCATCCTGCAGCTGCCCAAGGGAGGCTGCAGCCAGCACAGCCTGAGCACGCTGCCTCTGCTTCAGCACTCTGCTGGCTGGGTCTTCCTCATGTCCATTAAAAACGAGAAGTGGGCTGAAATGCCAATTAGATAATGTCGACATTTGGCAAACAGAGCTGTCTGCCAGTTTGCAGACAGCCTGGGCAGTGTCACAATGAATCCGTCAAGAGGCATAGAGTCTCCCCATGGGATTCAAAATCCAGCTGTCACTCAAAGCTAGAGTATCTGGGATTTGGGTGTCAGGGCAGCTGGGGGAGGGGGTTGATTTCCCTATGGAAAGTGGGGGAAATGCCTTCCTAGATTTCTGTGGCATCCATTTGATATGCACCCATCTGAGTCCTGAAGTTACTACATAAAGTAGAAGGTGTAACGCATCTCCATATGCAACTTCATAGAAGTTTCCTTGGCACCCTATGAGATGTTAACACAAGCACTTGTGAAACAATAGTGAGCCTGGGTTTTCTGGCTACTCCAAAGTTTCAAAAAATGATAGCATATCCCAAATCCCAAGGTTCTGTAATTTGCTCATGTGAGGGGGAAAACTTGTTCCACCAAGATAGAAGAGAATATAAAGAAGGTTTCTCCTGGAAACCTCCTGCACATGCATCAATTCTCTTCTCCTGATCTCTGAAAAAGTAACTACTGAAGTATGCTGAAGCACATGCTGACAAATATGTGACTTCATAAAAAAAAGCAATTCTATATGATGCCAATATATCTGGGCTGGTTAGAGCATGGTGCCAATAATGCCAGGGTTGTGGGTTTGATCCCCATATGGGCCCTGTATTTGAGAGTTGGACTCGATGATCCCCATGGGTTCCTTCCAACTCAGAATATTCTGTGATTCCATGAAAAGATAGTTTCAAACAAAACATCAAATGCTTTTTGCTATTTTTTCTTTCTCTTTTCATTAAAATGTTTCTACATATTAGCAATAGATTCCTCAGAGAAAAGTGGGGAGAGGTAATATTTAGCAAAGGCTTGAAGTTGTTGCTGCAAGTCTGGAATAATTCTGTTCTTCTGCCTTAGAAAAGGAAAGGACTAAAACCATACTGATGAGTCTTAATCTTATTAGAGATCCATGTCTCAGCTGTTCTTGTAACAGTACAGACTGACTGCCATGAGTGACGCCGTCTTGGGGGTTAGAGTGTCAGAGGACCCAAGTGAGAAGTGACACCCAGAATATTAGAAAGTTGTTGTTAGCCATGGAAGGCCCAGGATATTCAAATGTGATAGAGAATTTATCAGTCATCCTGTGCAATCAGCCAAAGCCTGCTTGAAGATGACTCCATGTCCTGATGCTCCTGACAGCTGGGAGAGGTACTGATGTCTTCTGCAAACACAAACATGTGTTGTGGCTCACTTTCTATAGTCTTGCATCTTGTGTCCCTGCACTGAAATTTTTCAGTCAGATCTGGGATAACTATTCATACTGAATTTACACAGAAGTGAGCAAAGTTTCTCATGTATTCAATAGAAGGGAGTGCAGTGAGCATATTGATACAAAGCATCATTTCAGAATCAAGGTCAGATAACAGTTCTCTGTCTTTAGAACCATGTAGGTAAGAGTGCCATTTCAGACAGGTGGAGGTTCAGCCACCATTCTCCTGTAAGGAAAGATGTGACATGATGAAAGATAAACCCAATATTTGTTAAACATGAAAAAATACAAAGGTTAAACACACAGTACTTTCACATAATAGTCAACATAGTAATTAAACAAATAATGTCTTCTGCAAGAATAATTTTTTTTAAGTTTTACTTTATTTTTCTTTTGAAATTCAGCATTCACTGAGGACTAAGATTTTCATTTCCCTCAGCAGGTTGTGTAAACAAGGAAAGATTGTGCTAGCAGACTCCTGAAGTATTAAGGGTTCTGTACACAAAGCTATGGAGTCAGAAGCAGAGCTCTGGCTAATACTAAAGATAAGGCAGAGTGGTCCCTGGACCTGTGGTGGGAAAGTGTTCTCATGGCACTTAAGTCTGGTGAGTTTAATGAATTAGTGCAAAATGAAGTTTTGAAAATGGAGACTTAGAAAAAATAAAACAACCACTTTGTCTTTCCCGAAGCCTACTTGTTAGTAATCTGACAGTCTTTACATCTTAATGTTGCA
This sequence comes from Entomyzon cyanotis, assembly GCA_024500445.1. Classification (NCBI taxonomy): domain Eukaryota; kingdom Metazoa; phylum Chordata; class Aves; order Passeriformes; family Meliphagidae; genus Entomyzon; species Entomyzon cyanotis. The sequence continues at coordinate 77,663,339 of JAKEPQ010001005.1, read as the reverse complement.
GTGGCCAAGGAAAGCATTTCCTTTTGATGAAGAAAGCAGAAATCTATTCCTTGTATGATGCTGGAGAACAGTACTTGAAAGAAGGAAGAGTCAGAAGAGATGAGGCTTCAACACTATGTGGGGAGACAATATTCCTAGAAGGAGATGGGAGAGGTAGGGTAAATTTGAACTGTAACAGTGTCGGGGTTTTTTCTCTGGTCAGTCCATCAGGGAGAGTGGTTCTCTACTTAGCCATGGGGTCCCTCCCACAAGAGACAGTCCTCTGAGAACTTCTTTGGCGTGGGTCCTATCTCACGAGCAACATCCCGCCCGAATTCTGCTGCAACGTGAGTTTTCTTGTCCATAAGGTGCTGTGCAGACTCTCCCGAGCTGAGGCCAGGCTGCTTCCATGCCAGGAGCAAGGCCTTTCTCTCCCTTGCAAGGCCTTTCTGTCTCTTGCAAGGACTTTGCAGCTTTAACTCTCTATACAAGACTCCCACTGAATCACAGCATCTTCCAGGCATCCACCTGCTCCTCTGGCATGGGCTGTGGGTGGATTTCTGTACTCCCGTGGACTCCATGGGCTGCAGGGGGACCTCCTGCTCCCCCATGGCCTTCACCATGGCTAGCAGAGGGTTTTCAGCTCCAGCACCTGGAGCACCTCCTCCCCCACCTTCTTCACTGATCTTAGTGTCTCCATGCTGTTCTCCCTTCTCATATTTTTGCTTCCTCCTCCTCCTCTAACTAAAAAGAAGTGTGAAAATACTTTGTTTTGATTTTTTTCTTAAATATGTTTTCACAAAGGCATAACTAGCACCTCTAATTGGCCCAAACTTGGCTAGCAGCATGTCCATCACTTTCAGAGCCATCAGAGATTGGCTCTGCTGGACTTGGTGAAAAACTTCCAGAACTTTCACTCAGGACACACAGGAGCCATCTTTGTGCCACTCCCCACCCCTCAGACACTTCTTCAGGCCTACTACAACATCTTTTGAGGGGTTTAAATTTCTCTTAGATGTTACAGATACCTTGCTGATGTTCTGGGCTAAGCAAAACCACCAAAAACAGAATCACAGAATATGCTGAGTTGGAAGGAACCTACGAGAATAATCAAGTCCAATTCCTGGCCCTGCACAGGACCATCCCTGAGGTTCACACCATGTGCTTGAGAGAGCTGTCCAAATGCTCCTTGCACTGGCAGGCTTGGTGCTGTGGCCACTTCCCTGGGGAGCCTGTTCCAGTGCCCAACCACCCTCTGGGGGAAGAACCTTTTCCTGATATCCAACCTAAACCTCCCCTGACACAGCTTCAGGCCATTCCCTTAGGTCCTGTCACTGTCACCACAGAGAAGAGATCAGTGCCTGCCCTTCCTCTTCCCCTAACAAGGAAGTTGCAACTGCAGTGAGGTATCTCCTCTGTCTCCTCCAGGCTGAACAGAGCAAATGATCCCAGCTACTCCTCCTATGGCTTCCCCTCAAGGCCCTTCACCATCTTTGTGCCCTCCTTTGGACACTGTCTAGGAGTTTAATGTCTTTCTTATGCTGACAGCAGACTCACTGGCAGTGTGTTGTGTAGGAAGGGAAAAAGGTCAACATGGAGAACTGGTGGTGATAACTGTGGTATTTCACCAAGAGGCACAGGTTAGACAAGTTCTGTTGGCCTGAAACCCCTTGCTGTGGAGCACAATTACTTCTTAGAAGACTTGTAGTCACATAATTGACACAGGCTCTACTTTCCACAGCTTCCTGCTGGAAATGAGTAGAATAATGCATGATCCTAAAAACATATGGACTCTAGCAAGCTGTAAAAGAGTCACTTATCCTTGTGCTGCTTTCCTAACCCCAGATGCTTTCCCCTTTACCTCTGTAAAGCTTGTGGGATCCTTCAACGTCTGACTCTTCCCCAGACAGACTGCAGACAGCACTCAGAATAAAAGAGAAACATTGCAAAGGTTTACTTCCCTATTTTTTTCACTACAGTTACTGCATTTTTACCCTACGCAGGACTGGCGATGTCTTAATGCTTCTGCATGATATTTTGAAGAAAAGAACTATTTATATACTACTTATACGATATAACATCTAACACAAAAGCGAGCTCTCCTGAACTAATTCTACATGCAGGATTTCCCCCTCCACCTTTCACACAAAATTTGTGTGCCACATAGGGGAATATTTTTGGATGATAAGCATAGCTATGTCAGAGGCCTGTTAAACGATCTGGAAATCCCTAGGACTGTGTAAATGTAAACAATAACTGCAAATTCCTGCCTGGAGGATTTTTTACCCAGCTACTCATCCCCATGTTTTAGCACCTCTGTCACAGACTTGGGATGTGGAAGATTGCCATACTTTTTGTTCTTGCATTAGTCAAAATTGGCATAATCTGAAAAGGAGAGGTTTTTTCCTTCTAATAATTGTATGATCACATTATAATGTTTTCATATTGATGCATAAAATTTGGAGTAACTACCCCAGTGGATAAAGTTACACCCGTGTGGAGCTGCTTGTTGGACCAGATCCCCAGATCACCCTTAGAACTTAGGGTGAAAAGCTGCAGTCTTTTGTAGTGCAGCAATGCATCTGTCTTCCCTTCAGAAGCTATTTAGCCGGCAATTAGTCTGTAGTGCGCTAGTGCATAGTCCACATGCAATATGGACTAACTAATCACTGTTATGATTTGGGGAGGGGGAGGGAATAAATACATGTAAATAACAGCTAACCTTTGTGGTGTCAGTGTTTTATCACATATTTCGTGGTTTACCTTATGCCCAAATGGATTAAAACAGACCAACAAACAAACACAACTGCTCCCCACCAAATTCACTGAACTTCAATTTCACACGTGCAGTCTAGATTGTTTGCTTGGAAACTTAGTGCAAGAAGAGATGTTACCTCTTGCTCTGAGCTCTGCAGTTCCTAGGCAAGAGCAAGTCCAATTTAGATAAGCACTTCCTTAATAGATACTAAGTCTTACAAGGGGTAATTTTTCAAAAGATAATATTTCAAAAATCATCTTTTTGTCTATATACCTGCCACAGTTAAATGCAACACTTGACACTGAACTAATGAAAACTGAATGTATGAGAATAGAGGAGAATCTATCATTTTTATATTTAATTTGCACTTATGATGGCACTTTCTGCATGATTAGCAGCACTCTGTCCTCTGACTATTGTGGCAGCTTTCCTTGTTGAGTTCTCAGGATTAAACACTAAACAACACTGGAAAGGGGAAAACTTATTCCTTAGGAATGGGGAAAAGTTGGTTGTAAAAGTTTTGTCAGGACATTCTTGTTGAGAATTCTGGTTATAAAATCCTAAATTATAACTGTATAACTGTATAACTGTATTTTGAGAAT